>OX465288.1:131440306-132693644 GCA_949987695.1 Merzomyia westermanni | reverse complement strand
AAAAATCTGATGGTCTTTCCCTGTTAATTTAAAGATACATAGCCCATGGGGCCTATACGATTTATTGATCCAATCTTTATGATTTTTACTAAACACATTATATATGCAATAAGTACTGCAGCTGCCAAATTTTGTGATCCTCACTATTAAATTGTTATAGCCCAAACCCCATTTATCTTAACAATCGATTGTATGGAAGCTTTATGTTATGTAGGTCCAGCTTTTGAATTGCAAAATTTATATCCCAAAATTATTTATCGGAACTATCGATTTGATGCGAGCTATATGTTATGTTTGTCCAATCTAACTCATTTTCACAAGTCACATTACGTATAAAAATGTATGAAACCTGCAAAATTTTAAGTTCCTAGCTCTTTAGTTGCAAGATTTATAGGTCTATACCCGTTTAACGGAGCAATCGATTGTATGGGAGCTAAGTGTTGTATTGGTCCGACCTTGTTGATTCCGACAAATGATTAAAATAATAAAAAATGGAGGCCCCATACCAAATTTCATCGATATATCTCTAAAAACGAGGGACTAGTCTGCGCTCAAACAGACAGATGGACAGACGGCCATGGCTAAATCGACTCAGCTCATCGCCCTGATCATTTCGGTATACTTATTCCTCTTATCATGTTTACAAACACAGGACCAAAGTTATAATACCATCTCATGTTCATAAAAGGTATAAAAACGAAGGCTGCTGAAATAGAGAAAAGCAAATAAAAAGAAAATATATTCAAGGAGACGAGCAGCGGGGGAAAGCAGGGAGCGTGTGCGAATGAGAGGAATAGCTAATAATTAAGATAAAGTTTTGTGGTTCAATTTCAGCCACTGGGAGATCTCTTATTCAACTAAATTTATGTCCAGGATACACATGTTAACACATAAATCTCCATGAGTACTTGGCACTCATTCATTTTTTTGCCAGATCGCGAACGGAATTCACAAATTGGAGCTTAGGTTTTCTTTAACCAAACATGTTTTTTTCTTCGATAATATGAAATAATAAAAAATAAACTAAATTAGAATTGCATAAAATGGCCTAAGCATTCGTAATAATATAATATAGCATATTATAAGATAACATAACATAACATAACATAACATAACATAACGTAACATAACATAACATAACACAACCTAATATAACAGGCAAAACATGAATTAACACAACATAACATAATATCACATAACATAACATAACATAAAGTAAAATACAATAACATAAGCGGCTTGAAGCGGAGACCCAATAGAAATGAATAAACCAAATCAAAACAACGAAGAAAGAATGGAGAACGAAAGCGGCGACGAGGTCGCATTCAGAAAAAGCAGTAAACTGCTAAGATCGCCGGTTCTAAAAACGCCGGCTAGAGTGGCCACTCCAGTTATGCCTTCGCGAAGCTCTGGACCGGCACGAAACACACCAGTGGGATTCGGCACCAAAACGCCCGGCCAGTCAACACCCACTGCTACCGGCGGGAAGCTAGATCCCACCCACAAGAAGGCAACCCCCTTAAAAAGCGCAATTACACTTTTTAGCCTTAAGGGGAAAACCCAAGGCCAGTGCTTGGACCATGCGCCAACGGTGCTGCGTACAATGCAAACAGCCGCACAGAGAAGGAAGACCGTGTCCATGGACATAAAAAACGGAATGGCTCTTCTCGAAGAGGTGTTGAGCTATATGAGCAAATAAGCGGCTCGGACTAACTCCGACCCTCAGCTCATAGACTCGGAAGCCAAGAAGAAAAGGGACGAGGAATCGGAGAATACCCAGTCCGAAGAGGCTTGGTCCAAAGTAGTAGGTCGGAGACGGCAAGAGCGTCCTAAAGCAAAAAAGAAGCCGCCTGCTCAAGCCCCGAAGGCAGTCAAAAAGAACAAGAGGAACAGCAGAGCCGTAACGTTTCTGGTGAAACCGGCCGAAGGGAAAAGCTACGCCGAAGTTCTAGGGGCAGTCCGAGGTCAGCTCCGGCCTGCCGAAACCGGAACGGTGATACGGTCAGTGCGCAAGACCAAGGCTGGTAGCGTATTAATAGAAACGGCGCAGTGCAACGACCAACCGGCCTTTAGAGAAGCCATTGGTAGCGCGGTAGGAGAAGTTGGCGATGCACAACAAATCTCTAAGCGTATAAAGCTAAAGGTATTGGGCATGGACTGTCTCACAACGGCTGAGGAAATAGAAGAAGCCGTTCGAAGAGAGATCGGAGAAAGCTCAGGCCAAATCCGCACTCTCTTTTCGCCATAAATCAGAGAGAGCAAAAGAAGGCTGTTGTCGAAGTGGACGAAGGTCCCGGAAGCCAACTGCTCAAAAATGGAAAAATTCCCATCGGCTGGATCCAATGTAGGATCAGACAGCGTGCGGAAGTGCAACGCTGCTTCAGGTGTCTCGGCTACGGACACCGACAGGCTGGCTGCAATGGGCCCGACAGGAGGGACGCGTGCTGGAAGTGTGGGAACTCTGGCCACAAATCCTCATCTTGCACTGAAAAGGCAAAATGCTACCTTTGCACCACGGGAAACCTCGATCATCTTCCCGGGTCTGGAGCATGTAGCACGTTTAGAGAAGCACTTGCTTCGGCGAAAGCCAAACTGTCGCCCCAATGACCAGCGTGATTCAAGGAAATCTGAATCGATGCAGGTTAGCTGATGAACTGCTAGACCAACTGGTGCTTGATCACCAAATAAACTATGCAATCATCAGCGAACCTTACAAGGCCAGAGACAGCTGGTACATTGACGAATCTGGCGCTGCTGCTATCTGGATAGTGGACGCCAATACCAATGTTACTAATCGTGCTGCCGGGCATGGCTACGTCCGTGTAACTGTAGCGCGGACAACTCTTGTTAGCTGCTACCTGTCCCGAAATGACCCCATTCAGAGGTTCAAAGAAAAGCTGGGGCTAAACGGGCAACCTGGTCATCGCTGGAGACTTCAATGCTAGAGCAATAGAATGGGGCATGCCCCAAACTAATACCAGGGGAAAACTTATTCTGGAAATGGCAGCCCGACTCGGTGTGGTCGTACTGAATACGGGCACGACCCCAACATACAGGCGCCCGGGCTTTGGGTACTCGATCCCCGACATAACGCTCGTCTCGGAGAGACTCTTTCCAAACGCGGTTGGGTGGAGAGTGATGGAGGACCTTACTGGCAGCGACCACAACTACATCACCTTCCAACTCGACCATCCTGGTCAGAGACCGGCAGCGAACGCGTCATACAAAACCCGTAGATGGGATGCAGCTAAAGTTGACGCCACCAGGTTCACCGGAACAGTGCTGGCGAAAGCCAGACGGATAACGGACGGCACCAATACGCCACATGCGGCGGTTGAAGAAACCATGCAATGCACGCGCCATGCTTGCAACGTCTCTATGCCACGAATAGGAACGTGGCGAGGCAAGAAGCAGGTATATTGGTGGAATAGCGAAATCGCGGAACTCCGGAAAACATGTCACAGAATGCGAAGACTGGCGACGCGCTCACGTGGCAGATCCGAGGCTCTTGAAAGGGCGGAGGCGTACAAGGGGGCGAAAAAGGCTCTCGGCGCCACCATAAAAGCAAGCAAACTAAGATGCTGGAAAGAGCTCTGTAAGGAAGTGGATCAAGACCCCTGGGGACAAGGGTACAAAAAAGTTATGAAGAAACTTCGACCACCAAATCAGACGATGGACGAAGATGACATGAAGAACATCGTGGAAGCGCTATTCCTCACGCAACCTACTAGAGAAGAGGAACATGCAGCACGAGATGACCGCAACGTGGTACCTTTCAATGAAGAAGAGCTAGAAAGAGCCCTGCGTAGCATGAGGGCTGGTAAAGCCCCAGGACCCGATGGAATACCTGCGGAGGCAATCAGATTAACTGCTAATAGTTGTCCAGAGCTCTTGTTACACATGTATAACAAATGTCTAGAAGCAGGTGTCTTCCCCGCCAGATGGAAGACAGCACGGCTCGTCCTCATACCGAAAGGCAAAGGGGACCCAAGCTCTCCATCATCCTTTCGCCCACTATGTATGCTCGACACAGCGGGAAAAATGATGGAGAGCCTTATAAAAAAACGTCTAACAGCAGCCATAGAAGACGAGGGTGGACTCTCCCACCGGCAACATGGCTTTCGGAGAGGGCACTCCACAATAGACGCCATAGCAGAAGTCGTAGAGGCAGTCCGGAAGGCCGAGACGGCAAGCCATCAAGCAAGGCCGGTGGTACTATTGGTGACGTTAGATGTTAAAAACGCTTTTAACTCTGCCAGGTGGGAAGACATGCTTGATGCATTAGAACGCTCCTTTAAGGTCCCGATATACTTGTTAGATATATTGAGGGACTACTTAAGAGACCGCTGGCTAATCTATGAAACGACGCAAGGCCAAAGAAAGGCGAAGCTAACAGGCGGGGCAGCACAAGGGTCGGTGCTCGGCCCTGGAGTTTGGAATGCTACCTATGACAGTCTCCTTCGAATGCAGATGCCAGAAAGCACTTTTCTAGTTGCTTTTGCAGACGACGTGGCTGCGGTGATAACAGCACGAAACTGCGACCTGGCACAGCTTAAACTGAACCAAGTGATGCGCAGTGTAGACGATTGGATGAATAATCACGGCCTCCAACTGGCTACAGCCAAGACAGAGATCGTGATACTAACGAAAAGAAGGATTCCCACAATCACCAACATGAATGTTGGGGATCAACAGATAGAGACGCGCCGCTCTACGAAATATCTAGGGGTGAAATTGGACAACAAGCTGACCTTTTCGGAGCATCTAAGAAGCTCCTGCGAGAAGGCTGTGAAGACCATCGCAAGTCTGAGTCGGCTAATGGCAAATACAGGTGGACCAAAGCCATGCATAAGAAAGCTGCTGGCGTCCGCCTCAGATTCTATACTGTTGTACGGTGCAGAAGTCTGGGCGGACGCAATGAAATTTGGGAAGTATCGGGCCGCTATTACCGCAGTCCAACGTAGAGGGGCCCTGAGAATCGCCTTAGCATACCGTACGGTCTCGGCAGATGCTGTTCTGGTCATCGCGGGGACTATACCGATATATCTCCTCGCTGAGGAAAGAAAAATGACTTACGACACTTGTGCAGAGGTACGTAGAGACGCTGCTGTAACGCGGGGTGTTTCGATCCGGCGGTGGCAACTACAATGGAGCAGCAGTGCTGCTGGAAGGTGGACCAGGATATTAATCCCCGAACTAGAACCGTGGCTGAACCGACCTCATGGAGAAGTCGACTTCTACCTGACCCAGTTCTTAACCGGACACGGTTATTTCCGTGAATATCTCCATAGAATGGGCAAAGTTCAAACCCCGAACTGCACCTACTGCGGAGCCATAGACGACGTACGCCACACCTTCTTCGAATGCGAGCAATTCGCAGAAGAAAGAAGGCGGGTGGAAGAGAAAATTGGCGAACTTTCCCCGGGCAGTGTCATTCGCAAGATGACCTGCGAAAACGTTAGATGGGACATAGTCAGACGATACGCGAGGAATGTCCTCCTTGCGAAACGGGAAGACGGTTGTCTAGCCAGTTAGCGTGAGAGTAGCCATAGAGCTCACGTGACGCGCTTCCTTACCTGAAGTAATGCTAAGCGCGGTCCCAGGTAAGGAAGAATGCGCGGGCCGTGGGAGGTTAGGTTTTAGTGCGGTATACTTCAAGATAAGAAGGAGTCCCACACTCGGAGAGTTCCGCTGCTAGAGCATCTAGTAACGAGGCTCAAACCCGGTTAGTGCATAAAGCATTTCCTAATCCCACGAAGACAAAAAAAAAAGAAAAAAAAAATATAACATAACATAACATAACATAACATAATATAACATAATTAACAAAACTGCATACCATACCATAACTAGGCAATTTAATTATTTCAATACAACTCTTATGAAGATTACATTGAGTTGTATGTCATATATATATTCTCGTACATATGTATGTACATTAGTTTGGGTCGATTTATTAACCGATATCGCGCTATCGATTTTTCGTCCATAAAAATCAACCCACCCTAATGTACATCAAGTTGAGTTTATATGAAAACTTGTCACTTTTTGATAGAAAATTTCAAGTGAACTTTGAAAAATATAATACAACACTTGATATACATAGGCTGCTCAATTGTATTGTGCTATTAAAATTTTATATGACGTGACAAAACATAACATAAAAATAATATGCACCACTAGAGGCTGTTGTTAAAGTCAGTAGTTTATTCTAAGCTCAATTTGCTGCGAGCAGCCCCACGAGCGATCCATTTATGAAAACATTTTCCCTAAAGTTGGTACTCAGTGGTGACTGGTGCAAATTGTATAATAACTTTATTCGCCTAGCAGTATATCGTAACGATATAAAGGCATTCAGATAAATGTAGTCTTTCATGTCATGTTCGCCTATCCGTACGCTTTTTCCCACGAAGTGTGAGTTAATATAACTTAACAAAATTTGATAAATTACAACCTGATGCTAACCAAGCCTCCTTTTTTTTTTGAGTAGAAAAAACTCCAAATACATTGGTTCATTGGTAGCCCTTTGCCTATACTAATATTTAGGATTGGGATAATGATAGAGATATGGCTAAGGATAGAAAGAGAGAAAACAAGTGAGAAGATATTAAAAGTAAAAGCGGAGGAAAAGAACTGGAGGTTGAAAGGCAGAAGAATATACTAAAAAGCGTCAATTTTTGGGCAACCCAAAATCGGCCCAGTCTGCTATATGTGTAGATGTATAGATATCAACTTGCAAAGTATAAGTAAGCTCCTCCTATGTTAATAGTTTAAAGAGCCCCACAGGAAAAAAGTGCATATACGTAAATACCAAACATTTCACTTTTCTTATGTTCCATACTTGAGTTTTATTCTCTGTTGGCATACATCGACCCAGAAGCTTTCCATAGGGAAATTTATGAATTTTCGCATGTTTGCCGTAATTTGAATTTATACGCTTTACAAAGACGAACAAACCCACCATCATACGTACCTACATACTTGAAGGCCATAAAAGAAGTTTGCCAAAAAGCTGCTAAGGTAAGCATAAGCTTCTTAAAATGTAGCGTGCGTTTCTTTTATTTTTTGCTGAATTTTTCATGCAAGTGCGATTATAACTTAAAGTAAAAGAAAAGTTAACTTAAGAGCTCTGAGGCACTAAAAGTTCGCCTGAAACCGCAGCCGCATAAATACATATCCATGGAGACACGTACATTCATGCACCATATGGAAAACATTTCACTTATACCCAACCACTTCCATTGCGGTGCTTTGAAGACCCAACACCTGCTGACATTCGTTCGTGTAGCAGGGTTATGATCCTTCAGCCGAGGAGCATACATATTTTTATTTTACTTTACATAAGCTTAATGCATTTATATATTTTCTTGTTATTGTTTTTCCTTTGTAGGGAAACGGAAATTACTGTTAGCGTATATATTCCAGTTGTGCGCATATTTGTTTGAAAAGCGTACGAAAATTAGCACTTCCGGTGCCAAAGCCGTAAAAAAATTTGAGCGTTCACGAAAAGATTCATCAAAACAATCATCTAAAATATGGATACAAACATCTGTATTAGGGTACACGTTGGTTTTGATGTATTCAACCAAATAATCTGAGGCGAATTGAAGTAATAATTTTCGTAACGCATTTGCAGTATATTTTCAGGCGCGTTTGCGGGTAGGCAATTTCGAATTAAGTGGGCGTGGGAGCAGTTTCTTCATCAATCCTTCGTATATAAATGAGTGTAAACAAGTAATAAATGTGAAAATGTTTAGCTGAGAAGGAAAAACGGAAGAACGGAAAACGGAAGAGCAAAGCAAAGATAAATTTATTTTTATTCCGGTTGTTCATAACAATTTTTTTATTGTATTAAAGAGTTGAAGTCAAATTATAAAAACTTAGCGAAACATAACTTTACGTGAGTGGTTTGAATTTGTGAATTACTTTCCGAGGATTAAAAGACTTCAAATTGTGAGCGTGGCTCAGAAAAGTAGCGCAAGAATCGGCTTCCCTTTGGGTGCCGATAGAAAAACGTTCTGGGTTGGATTCATTTGTACAACATGATCGAAATAGCGAAGTCGTTGAATTCTCTTCTACTGCAGCATGCTTATAAAGTTTCTAGAGACCATAGCTATATTACCTTCGAAACTCCCCTTTGGCAAAGGATTTAACTTCTCGAGAAGAACTTTTCTTTTTAATACTACATAGGTATGTAGGGGGAAGGAAGGAAATACCAAGGGCCGTATTTCTGAGAAAGTCTATGCGAATCGTACAACGTAACATGATCTTCGACCCTTCTAAAGGTAAATAGAAGGGACGTTTTCAGATTAGTTGCGGTGCTTACTGGTTGATGGACCATTTGAGTGCATGCTGCGCGGATCTGTCTGGAACACAATAACTCGTGTCGTTGTGCACTTGCTGTGCGAGTGTCCAGCGCACTGTCTCAGCAGAATGAAATTTTTGGAAAATCCCTGCTTCGGGAGACTCTCCGAACTTATGTTATTAAGACATCTCAACTTCTTAAATTTTAACACTCAGCGGTATGGTTATAGTGAGACAGGAGCTCCACCATGGCCCTTGATATTATGTCTGTCTTCTTTAAATATTTTTCTACTTCATCTCCACGCTGATTTAGTTATCAAACAGAGCTTTTAAATTTGCGGTGGTAAGGCTACAGAAGCCTGGGCAACCGAGGAACCAAGGGTGGTACATCGACCAATATGACGTCTCTAGCTAGTAGTTTAGATACCAAAATATTAGGCTCCTCATCATAGAACTACTTTAAAGAATCTTTAAACGGTATTTAATGAAGTTAAACTATACTCTAAAAATTTCCTCCAGCTTGCACGGAAAGTTAACAAAGGGTGGTAGCGCATCCCCACTATGTTACCAAGCTCCATACCACATCAGAAGCTGTTTCCATGCTTTCCTATGCAGACGACTGTGTGATTTTCAGACTAACAAAATAAATTACTGACCAAATATCGGACATCCATGTCAGTATAGTGACTGATACCCACCCACAAATCTTCGTTGTGAGAATGGACATTTCCACATAACCAAGTCGAGAGTGCAACCAAAGTGCAAATCCGAAAAAAAAAATCACCAACTCATTGGCTGCCGGTGATTGAAGAAAAAATAAAGAAACTCTGATTCTGAGCTACGCGTGGCCAAAATTGTCCTCAAGTTTAGTAAACGCACATTGCAGGCCTGAAAAAACAATGCACTCAGGAGTCCCAGGAATCTCTTTTTATTCTAAAAAGCTGAGAAAATAATTTCACCTCAGTTTGAAAATATTCAGCCAACCTCGGGATTTCCCGACAGACTTTTGGGCTTTGGTAATTACTAATTATTGTCCACCTTGAGTAACATACTCTCAAACCAAGCATTGCAATACAAAGATGTTTTATTTGCTGAAATAAATTTGTCCGTAGAAATCATAATTACTGGCAGGAAGAAACAGTTTTATTTCAAACACAAGACTACGAGTACGTACCACATTCGTTCATTACAACGAAATATTTCCTAGTCCACTTCACTGCTTCCTTGGTGCCACTTTTATAAATTATCACAACTAATGATGACTACTCACTTCCACAGAAATGTCAGCCATAGAATCGAGACACTAAGTGGTAAGTTGATGAAAATGCTTGCAACAACATATCCTACAGACTTCACCACATAACAATTTGATGGCACGTCGTAGCGTGGAAGCGTTGGGCGGTGATGAAAACTGGTCGACTACGATCCAAAGATACTTCATTTCATGGTACGTTGACGGTTACTCATTACGTCGTAACGCGAATTGAAAGTGAGGATGCGAAAATGAATTTGTACAGGACCATTGCGCGTCGCATTCTATAACCATTAGAGAAAGTTTGACGGAAAGAGAGACGGAGAGTTAGACCGTGGGTGAGTAGTGGGCATGCTAAGGGATACTATTGCCTGCAAAAAAAGCTACAGCGTGCGCTAAATATGTCAGTTGTAATTGTTGAAAATTGCTGGCAAAGAATGAAAACATTTTTTATTTTGTGCCATGGACAAGCACTAAGTAGAGAAAGTCAAAAGTTTGATATTTGCAACAATGTAGAGCGCTTTTTAGTTGTCATTGCAACATTCGGCTTATTCTCATTATTTGGTATTTGTAAGTCAATGCGGTGTAGTGAAACAAAATAAAGGGATACAACAATGTAAGCACCAGCAACTAACTAGCGCAAATTACCGAAAAAGGGAAAACAGTGAAAAATAATTATAATAACTTGAATTGTATGGAAAATGCATGGGAAATTACAGAAGAGTGCTGAAATTAAAAAATAGCACACAAATATATTTCGCTGCATAAAGTAAGTTTCAAATTTGGTTTTATGGGCAAACTTTCTTACTAATGGGAACATTGAAGGTAGCGTAAAATTGTTGAGTAATCTAATGGGTTGTTAAACGCAAAAGCCGTTTAGCGGCTCCATTCACGGATTAATCTCACATATGCGAATTGAGTCCGTACACATATTTAACAAGCTAACCTCTGACAGTACAAGCGTCCGTGCGAAAAGAAGGGTGACAAGTTCGAAGTATTCATATCAATTTATTCACAATATACTGCATTAGGTAAAGTCTCTCATTTTCGTGATGAGAAAAACTCCGATGTGGAATGAGAAACAGAGAGAGGAAAAGTCAAAAAATAATAATTACCTGTATTATATGCTGATAAAATAAACCTAAAACAAAATAAAATGAAATATAAAAAAAAAAAATTAAAACAAAATAACATAAATGAATAACATGAAATTAAATAAAATAATAAAGTAAAATAACAGAGATAAAATATGGCAAATTGAAAAAAAAAAAAAAAATTTAATAAAATAAAATGAAATGAAAGGAAATAAAATAAAATAATTCAAAATAAAATAAAATAAAATAAAATAAAATAAAATAAAATAAAATAAAATAAAATAAAATAAAATAAAATAAAATAAAATAAGATAAAATAAAATAAAATAAAATAAAACAGAATAAAATAAAATAAGTGCTAATATCTATAAAACTCGTTTTATTGCTTTGGTAAATTTAACTGCATTGGAAAATAAAAAGTAAAATTACGCTGGACGTTTTTGTGTGTGTGTGAATATTTGCGAAGTGTTTTGCGGTTGCCACAACAACTACAGTGTTTAGTTAACGTTATATTAACATTAAATTGGGTCCTGCTAGTGCTGTTCGGCTTTAAATCATATTTAAATTGGCAAAATAACTGTAGGGCACTTCACTGAGCATTGTTTTAACTAAAGAACAATATTAATTGGAGTTTGAAATCAATATCTTACACACGTGCTGTCAAACTAAATCACATACACGTATACTACCGAGGTCATAAATCACTCAAATTTGATTTTATATAATATACATGATAAGTTAAATATCAGCTAAAACTAATAAATCTCCCTTTTACTTATTAATGGAAATATACGTATGCGCAAACAAGAATATTATTTAGTTATAACATAAAACGTGTAGTTAATAACCTTATTGTTTGGCATTCGACGAATTATGGGTTTAACTTGAATAGCTGGAAATTAGTGTGCCACTCGTGTATTTCCCAACGTGTAAGTACTCGTAATATATTGTGCACATGTTGTAGTTAAATATTACTTTTGTTTATAACCACACACAACAGCTAATAGGCTCTTTTGATATCAACATTTATAACGACAACAACAAAATAGTTACTTTATTACCATTTGCAAAGTGGATAAATTTGTGTGTTTTTGCCTTCAAGCCTACTGGAGTAAAAATAACAACCACCTTCCCATTAAGTGCTACATATAATAGGCATCGTGTGTTGTATTCATCTATGGATGTATGTGTGCATGTGTTCTTTATATGTCCAGTTACGTCCACGTGCGATAATAATCTGAAATGTCATTAGAATGTTGCCCAATCAAACACACATATTTTGAGCCCCGCTAAACATACAAACATTTGCTATGAACAGTACAAAAACAATGCATTACATACACCTACGACGCTGAGTGTTATGAAAGGAGTTTTAGTAAATTGTGGACGACAAGCTGGAATGCAGCAAGTCATATGTTTGATAAAGTGAGTAAATGCATTAAGTCAAGTTTTTGAAAAACTTTTGGAGGTGAAAAGTCCAGACTGTGTCCGAAGTTTCTGCAATAAAACTATGTCAGCCCTTTTGTAAGAATGGAACCAAGGATACCGAAAGCACTAAGGCTACAGAAGTCAATCTTGGTTTTTTGTAATCCCTCGATTTTCGATATCGAACGGATGTTGAAGCTGTAGTTGGCACTTTGACGGTCAGTCTTGAAAGTTATTTTTGGACCTGTCGCTGAAGCCGATTTAGTCTATCTCTATACGCTTTTGATGAAAAACACATTGAAGTACTTTACTGCTTTTCGAAACTATTAGCGGCTAGGTACATTAGATTAATGCCTTCCTTAAGTGATCCTAAAACGTGTGTAAAGAAAAAACAGTTTCTGAATCTCCTGAAGAATTAACAAAAGGCGACTTAACATATTTGTCTAGAAAAGCCATCACATATTAAATTTTATGTATTAAACCTCTTTCGTGACGCGATGAAGAAATAAACAAAAATGCAAAAGTGGAATTAACTACAACATAATAACGCGAATTAGGTTTTGATTACATGACAAACATGTTTTTGATTAATGTCAGGAATATTGTATTTGACAAAAGGATAACAAATAAATGTTTTTTGATGGTAGTATCCTGTATACAACAAAAGGTTTTAAGGTTTTCAAGGTTAAAATAAAATACAATAAAATAAAATAAAAAAAATAAAGTAAAATAAAACTAAACAAAATCAAATAAAATAAAATAAAATAAAAGAGAATAAAATAAAATAAAACAAAATAAATAAAATAAAATAAAATAAAATCAAATAAAATAAGATAAAATAAAATAAAATAAAATAAAATAAAATAAAATAAAACAAAACAAAACAAAACAAAACAAAATAAAATAAAATAAAATAAAATAAGGTAAAATAAAATAAAGTAAAATAAAAAAAAAATACAATAAAATAAAATAAAACAAGATAAATAATAAAATATAATAAAATAAAATGAAACAAAATAAAAAAATAAAATAAAATAAAATAAAATATAATTCAGTAAAGTAACATAAAGAAAAGTAAAAATATAAAATAAAATGATATAAAAAGTAATAAAATTAAAAAAAAAATTAAAAATAAACAAAAAAGAAATGCAAAGTAAAGGAAAAGATAATATACTCAAGATAAGGAACAGTGAGTACAAGGAGGATTGGCAAGAGGAGAGGAAAGTAAAATCTCCTGATTAACTAAAATAAATTGAAGGTTTGTGGCTGAACCAATCGCTGCTTTATAGCTATTATAATTGTATAGATTGTATAAGTGCTTATTAATGTTTTTCCGAGAAATGCGTCTACTTAGCAAAGAATATATCTGTAAACAATGTTATTCGGCACATGATAAAATAATACATAAATTATATGTTATTTTACATAATTAATCAATGTAGATACGGGCGTGCTTGTGTAATCTGCACTCTGAAACACCATAAAATACATGGAAATAGAAATTGCCACAATCCTTGAATCGTACAACATTCGCACACATACACTGGCATGTTAGCCGATTAATTGCTCAATCAGTGCTGTAATGCGTTTCTCTGTTCGTGACATGAATCGACCGAAGTGACGGGATGATGACGGGAGCAAATTTGAAGTGCGAGTAGGTGACTAAGCTAATAAGGGGTCCGCACAGCTAGAAATGGTGTGGATGGAGATATTTAATCGTTGCAAGTAGGCAAGCGGTTGTCAAAACCAGTGGGCACCTTTTGATTGCGCATTTAAGCCCTTATTCTATCTGTTACGTGTATTATGGTAACCGGCAAACTCTGTTGCCGAAAATTTTAAAGACTTAATAATCTTGCGATTTTCGCCCACATGTACAAATTATGCCCATGAGAAAGTAAATGCCAGCAAATTTATGTAGTGGTAAGATAATAATATTTGTTTGGCGGAACAAAATTATACTGAAAATTTTGTAAGCAGCTTATGAAAAGCTTGTGTCGTTTGCTTGTCACATTCGTACGGTACTTAAAATGTACATAGTTGCCTGACCGGAATAGAGGCACTATTGAAATTATTATGATTTTATCGGGGAAAGCTTTTGGCGGTGTTACTCAAAACCGTGAAATGCTTGTACATATGTTGAACACACAAATTATTCCGCTGCTTCGACATACTCCAACGCCGTTAAATATGCAATACATTGTCGGTACTGCAAATTACAATTTTACGTGCCAAAGTGCAAATAACTTTCCTCCAGTGAATGGCTCAATTAATACGGCAAAAAAGGAAAAGGAATCTTAAATATTTTTAAATTTATAATTAAAACGAAATTTATTGAAGAAGTTTAATGAATTTGCTGCAGCTTTGTAATTAGTTTGGGACATTTTAAATTTGACTACTTTGCTTCGGGATGAGTTCGATATCTCTTCTAAAAGCAAAGTGACCGCTTCGAGGTAAGTTTCGGGTTTCAATAGTGAGTGTATTCAGAATAGTTATATAAAATTATGTCTATTATTATGTTTATTTCCGAACCTTCTTGAAATTTTTTTGGTAATTATTTCAGGACGATGTTATTATTTCTAAAGCATTTGAGTGACAAATACTTATGCAGCATTTCGCGATAGTTTGTTGAAATATCTCAAAACCATTACGAGATAAATTCAAGATGTTTAAAGGTTTATTTTTTTGATTATTTAAGGATAATTTAAGAACTGCTTTGACTAGAATCAAGGAAAGTTTATATTGAAAATAACTGGACTCAGACAATAACCACGACCCTATTACTTCCCAAAAACGTATATGAGGAGATAGAAGTTTCACTCATTTTGTACTTATGGCGATGGCGAATAATAAAAAAATATTTAATGATGAGCGACCCAGCGGCTTCGCTGGCTAGGCCCCATTGTGCAAATAAACGAAGATGACCCGGCCGAGAAGGAAGCAGAGGAAGGATGACCATTAAAAGAAGAAAAGGATTATAATAATAACATCTTTGGTAAGAAAACTAAAATCAGCAAGTATCAAATTGGGTAGAATGGTGGAGTGAATCTAAGTTAGAACAGATAATGAGTTAGTGGTAGATAAATAGTAAGATTTATTAATTTAAGGAAGAAATAATTGCAATATTAAATGTTTTCTTAGAAATACATATTAAGTGCATAGTTTGGAAACAGAAATCTTTTGGAATAAGGCGCTCACCATACGACTAAATATATGGATGGAAATGGGAGAAAACTAAATGTTTCATTTTAAGCATATGAAATTCGGATTCAAGAGTGATTGGTTTAGCGGCAACGAGTTGACAAGTCAATAATTTCATTTATAGGCAGGTATAGGGGCTATGCATATGAAGCACACATTGTTGAATGCAATATCTTTACTGGGCATTGCAAAAAGGTAATGGTTGATCATGGTTGATCTACGGTTATAATGCCTCTCACTCCCCATTACCCATCTTCTTCTTTCTTACTGAAGTAGGGGTTTAGATGATCTAGAAAGTTCCACTGGTCATACCAAATCGCAGAGAGGCATGTACCATAAGAGAGTACCGGAAGGTACCAAAAATCTTCGGCGAGCTTTTTTTAGCTACAAACAACAAAAACAAACTTTTATATTCCTTGTTGAGTCGCACATATTGTGCGCCCTCTTTCAGCTGACCACTGTCATGAAGGCACATCCATTTCATGGCAGGGGTCGCGCAATGGTTAGAGAACGATTCGACCTAAAACGGTCAAGTCGTATATACCATGCGTGCAAATATATATATTTTTATCTATGCAAAACGATAGTTTACTTTATTTATATAACACGTAAATCTTATCGAGCGTGCATACAAGTAAAAACATTTAAAATTCTTAGCAAAATTATTTCCGTACTACTACCTATGGAAAATGCAAAGCTTCTTTGACCCTATCCTGTACAAAAGTAACTGTAATAACACAACATGCCAAGAAGTTGCATGCAAGCCGAGGAAATATAGAAAGCTTGACATAGGAATAAAACACAAGTAAGGTAGTCTAAGTACGAATGAAAACGTACATTACATACTCCGTTTTGAAGTTTGGCAACAAAGTTGGAAGTTTTTCTGATTGATATAAGCCATGTCTAATACTTGGTTCAGTCTCTGCGTTAAGACGAGTTAAAAAGAGTTTATGAGGCAAGTGGCTTCGAACTACATAGAACGTAGCTGTTAAAAATTAAATGTGACGCAACGCATCACCAAAGTTGTTTCAGATATGTTCTCAAGTTAACAATACCTCAACATTTGGATTCGCTTTAAGTTCCACAAATTTTTATGGAAGTGCCAGATTATGCATTTACAACTGATTTACATAAAACCTTAAAGTTCTATTCATTAAAGCCATAAAAATTACGTTATATCAACTTTTATTACCGCGTGTTGAATTCCTTATTCGCCAAATAATGGCATGTGATGCTGTCCGTTTGTTCTCCTACTTGTGCGTTGCTCTTTGCTACCATTCACACTCTGATCTACCCTATCCTAGATTCGGTGTCATCATATGGATTTTGGAATTCTATACTCTTTGTTCGATTCATCAAGACTATTTCTATGATAATGGTGAATATTATTAGGACGTTAAACGAATAATGAGGAGGGTGAACCACTATCCAAATGAGGGAAAGCCAATTTCCAGTCTGTCTGTATCTTTGGTCGCGCATCACTCAAAACTGTTGAATGGAATCGAAAGGAACTTTTGTCTTTGGTCTTGCATTAATAGATGTTGAACTGAAAATTTCAGATATCATTTGTCCTGATGACTCGACCAGTTTGCGAGATATCGATCAATATGTGGACCAAGGTGTTTAGTGCAATATGGGTATCAAACGAAGGGGTGATTATGAATGCTGCAATCAGCGAAGTAATTAAGTTTCATATCTTAACTGGGATGGGATATAATGATTGTAATCGGACTTAGTCAGTTATTCGTCCAGAGAGGCAACGAAGTGGGCCGAGTTTACTAGTTTTCAACTTGTTTTAAAAATGTAATCAAAGCTTTGCAAAAATTCTAAGTATTTCTATCAAAATTTTTAGGTTTTTTCTCGGTATTTTTAGAATTTTTGGAGTATTCACTTTGTGGCCCATGCAATTTTAATATTATTACATATTTATCTTAAGTTCTTGGCACATTTTGCAGATTTTTGAAACTTTTTTGTGATTTTTCCCCTAAACAAGTTTATGGACGTATTTTTTTGATATAGAAAAAGTATTCAGCTTATTAAAAAATAAAAAACAATAAAATCAACAAAAATTGTTAGTATAAAAAGCAATAACAAACCCGAGAGCACGCGGTAAGGCAGTTCTTCTGATGATGATGAAGCAGATCTGCCAAAAAATCCATCATGATCACACTATTAACTGTCAGATGGCGGAAGTGGTTCATGCATATGGTAAAGAAGAATAGAATTAGGAGCTTAGATGACATCAAAACCAGCGTTTTGTTAGCTTAATTGCTAGCAATGCGTGCAAAAATTTCTCTGATGAAGAAGCTTAGCAGCTTCCGAAATGGATCTATAAGAAAAGCTATGGCGGTTGTCTCTAAACATTTTTTCTACTCTATTTAATTAAAACAACTTTTAATAATTCATTAAAAAATGGTTATTAAAAAACAAACAAATGAAAAACAATAATAATTTTCATAAAAATTAAAAAGTGAAAAATGATTATTCGTGGCCTTGAGCTCGTTTCATGTATACTTTAAAACGCACAGGCCGTAAAATCAACAAAAATTGTTGGTACAAAAAAGCAATAAAATTTTAATGGAAATATTTTCCCCAATTTTTCATACATTTAAAAAAAAAATTTACAGTTTATTTATTAGCAGCTGGAAACTTTTTTTTTATAGCACTAGTTAAAATAATTTTATTTTAATTGGTAAAAATATGCAAAAACATCCACTTATGCGCGTTACTGTAAATACTTAAATACTTTGAGCGGGTTCATCTCTATACCAAAGGCTTAAAACGATTGGGAGCATGTTTAGCAACACAGTATAATTGCTACAAGTAATAGAAATATGTCAACCCATTTTCATTGAAAAGGATACATAGCTTTGAAGTAAACACCTTCAATAACAGCATTGAAAAACTGGAATTAAGATATAGGCGTTAAACGGCCCAAGTTAAAATTATTTTAACATTTTATTTTGTTGAAAAGTGGGTGCAGTTATCAATCGATTTTTCTCATAAAATTTTTGTCGTTATACATGGAATTTGGTCATCATATTGGTGATCACCGTTGTTGCGTTTTCGAATATATTCTAAATAGTCGATCTTTTGGAAGGAGCTTGAAGGTTCAGTTTTTTCGAATTTGAGTTGATATACTAACTAGATCAACCGTTAAATTTTCTATATTGAATGAAAATACCTTTTGCCCTTTACGCGTAATTGAAACGCAATATTTTGCTGCCTTAGTTACCTAATACCTAAGATACACATGTGGTATAGATACTACAGTATCGATACTCTAGTTTAGAGTATACTGCAACCAGTCTACAACTACTTGTTGTGTGAAGGGATACATATGTGGTATTGATACAATATTATGCAATGCTATAAATGAGCAAAACTGTACTGATTTTTCAATAAAGATTTGAAATTGGTTTCAGAACATTTTAATTTTAACGCAATCATGCTAATGAACGTAAATGGCTTAGAAAATTCCTTGTTTCTCCTGAACACCTTGACATGCATCAGTTTATATCCGTCTCGATTTCGTTGTGGCTTTGCGATCTATGTATGAAATAAGTATGCTCCTTAAACTTCGCAGAGCAGAGTATAAAAAAAACTACACAGCACTGCTTAAAGCTCAGTTAATATCCATTGAAAACAGCTGGTAACATCAACCTTATGAATAACATTGTAATAGATTAATGCTGTCATAACATAATAATCATAACCAAACCATAGACAATTCAATTTAAGATTTTTCATCATATCCATAGGCTAAAGATATTTGTGTTGCCAAATTTATTAACTTATAATATATTTATTTTGTTTTCGATGCGTTTTGATGTAGTGAGTTAATAGTTCTGCAATTAACAATTTTTTGCATTTTTCTTCTTTTCACGAAATTACTACCTTTTTTAAAAGTATTCGATAACAAAAGCTATGGTTAAGCTTATCGTGTTGTTATGACCATGGCGGTGTGGCAATGCCAGTATTTCTGCAGCTTTGCGTAGTAGTTACGAGTTGTGAGTGACCAGTCGCTCATGGCTATTAGTTTTAGAGCTTTGTTAGCATATTCATGCTTGTATGCTGACCAACATGTTTCGCGTCATGACTTCACCCATTCATTTGGTAACTCCTGTTAAGCACACAAATACCACTCAGTTAGTCACTCAGTCTCTTACGCTTTCGGTAAACCAACAAAAGTGCAGTGGGTTGAAAGCCATGCGACCCCAACCAAAGAGCGAAGACGGATTGAAAGATTTACTGCTATATTGTTGTTATTGCTAACATGGCCAACGGTCGCACAGCCCATAATACCAAAGCACAAGGAAGTCTTCATGCATTTGCATAAAATACCAAACCTTAAATGCATGCTACGTTTTGCCGTTCTGAGTAAAAGCCATAATAATGCTTGCTTTGCTGTACATATGTATGTGTATATGTGTGTGTCTATACAGGACAAAACAACAGTTGATCCACAACAATATTGGGGCGGTATTGGCAACGGAGTAATAGCGATATATATGTAGTTAATACACTGCAGATATTTTAGCGCCAGCCCACCAGGTAAGCTGTTTAGTATAAATAGGTCAATAATATATAAATGTTAATACATACTTACACACTTATACTAGTGAAAACTGAAGCCAGCAGAGCATACACGCTGTATTATGAAATAGATCATACGCAAGATTTTTATATGTGGAGTGCATTGTAGAGACAGTTGCCTGAAAAAGCATTTTGTTAGCTGCCCCAAGTCAGTAAGTTTGCAGCACATAAGGTGCATAAGTGGGCAGTGGGCGTACAATAAACAAAAAGGTAGTAATTTTCACTGAAATAGTTTTGTTATCATAAAGCTGCTTCAAAGTGAACATAACGTTGCTCTGTTGTAGGTACTATTTAACTTATAAGACCATAGAAGGGCAGAAGAAGAGTGCAGTATGGCTGTGCTCTACCGCGTCAATCATTCATCAAGAGTCGAATCATCAAAAGTTCTCTTTAGAAAAAAAACTGTCATATTGATGGTGATATGGAAATAATTGCAGTCAGATTGCAATGTTTTGTGTTTAGTGTCCCAAAAAGTCACAAAACTTACGAACAGAAAATATATAATAATAAAAATAACATTATTAGTACGTAAATGTTTCTCGTTCATTTCTTTTCACCGCTTAGAAAGGATCCAGAGAGTTTAAGAGGAATTTTTTTTATTTTCACTCAGTTATATTTGTTTCCATTGTCAATGCCTGCATTGAATGGCCTCTAGCAAAACAGTCGCGCACTCAGGCATTATTTACAGTTGTGTTCAATATAATAGTAGTGAAATTAAATTGGATATCGTTGGACGAAATAAAAAGAAGCTGTGTTTATAAAAATTTTCATTTGAAATATAGCAAATTCCATAACAGAAACTACATAAAAAAAATTTCAAAGTTTATAAAAGCTCAGAAAAGTTAATTAAACTTTAAAAAATGGCCACCATGATTAAATGGAAATTATGAAAATCACAGCTTCTACTCATTTAGTCGAACGATATCCATTTTAATTTCACTGCTATTATATTTAACACAGCTGTACTAGGCAATGTAAAAGAATTAGTTTCCAGATATAAGCGTAAGAAGTTGTGACAGATAGTCTTCCTTTGACTTAATTACAATAGTGTGAAAATGTGCCATATAAAAATCAGTGTCGCTGTGACTGTAGTCCCAGTATTAAAACAAAGCAAGCGATGACTCAATTTTTCTTTACCTTATCTGAAAGGATAGGGGCTTTTACAAATTATCCTTCAAACTTTCTTTTCTTTAATAATTGGCTTTAATTTGAAACACTACATGATCTTAAATCAGCCAAAACTTGGTCTTTAAATTGAAGTGGTGGTCCCTTTCTTACTCTGCATCCACCGGCGGGCCAGATAAGAACACAAATTGTTTTAGAAAATAGCGCACACGTCTTAAAAATATTACGTTTATCTGACCCGCATATGACTTAATCTATTTTCACAAATTTATATTAAGAACTTTGAAATTAAATTGGTACAACCGGACTATCCCCTTCTTCGAGGGTTACAATGCTAATCTTCCATTCAAGAGATCCCGGCTCGTTTCCAGTAGTAATCATTACACCTTAATAGCTGAAAGTAAATCCTTGGAAGTATGAAGAGTGATGCCAGTAGCTGCCAAACAAAATTTATTAACCGAACCCTGAAATACACCACTCAAATTTATTTTAATAAAAAACAAGTAAGGAAGTCTAAGTTCGGGTAGAACCGATCATTAAATACCCAGCCGTGTAAAAGTGGTTGTGGTAAATTGGTAAATTGTTGTGGAGTTATGACCCAAAGAGGTTTTAAACTTTTTCTACTACCATGTGGTCAACCTTATAAATAACAAGTAAGGAAGTCTAAGTTCGGGTGGAACCGAACATTATATACCTAGTAGTGATCTATTATGGCATACAAATTTACGCAGGTCTATTTTAATACTTTTCAGTTCGTATTATAAAGCCAGCTGATCGTTTTCAATAAAAACACTTCTGTTATAAGTTTTGAGGTGTAAATTAATTAAAAAAAAGTATAAATGTATGGCGCGATATGCAACAGGTATATCATCATAAACCTCCTAAGAGATTTTTGCGCCGAGCTTCCCTTCCAATTTGTCGTGTGACGTTTTGAGTTTTTTCCCACAAATTGGCCGGACCTAAATATTTTTGCCGACTTCGAACGCCATCTACAAAAGAGATGCATTTTTGCTGAGAAGCAGAAAGACACCCGGAGAGTTTGCCAAACCACTGTTGAGGTGCGACCCTGTTTTGAAAAACTTGCTCAAACCACTTTTGATGTTACTTGCCCCAGGACTCGAACCTTGGACCTTCGGTGTGGTAGGCCGGCAACACTACCGCCACACCACGGCGGCCGCCATTAATTTATTTGTATGTAAATAGCTTCTCTACCAACAACTGCTAACCACATTTTTTCAAAATACCAATACATGCACATTTTATGTTTGAAAAGTTTGCGTTCAAATAGATAGAAGGACAGACAGACAGGCGGACGGGGAGACGGACATGGCTAAATCGACTCAGTTCATCGTCCATATTATTTCAGTTTACTTATTTATGGGCCCATCTCTTCTTCTCTTCATACTTAAAAACATTTCATGTTCATGAAAGGTATGAAAATTAAAAAAGGTTTATAACTTCTCCATTGTAGTGGGGTATTAACAATTTCCCGGATATTTTACTTGTGTGTTATCCGATTTGCTTAATTTTTGACAGGAGTATACTACATATTATTGAAAAAAAGTTGGCCAATTTTGATTGAAATATCTTATTGAAATTACAAGCAATCGCCTTTGAAAATAGCAGACCTTTTATGCTGAGAAGTGGGCGGCGCCACGCCACTTCCCCAAAATCAACAAAAGTTTTTTGGGGTCGAGTTTTGCTTAAAAAGCATCGTGTTTTACATTTTACAATCAAATTTTTCAGAACTATGTTAAAAAACTGGGCGTGGCTGTTCACTTATTTTGCCCATTTTTACAACAAACATTTACCTTTATATATTCAAATTTGTTTCCAAATATCGTTTCAATAAATCAATTTTTGCCGCAGTTATGGCATAAAAAGTTTTGTGGAATAATCCACTATAAAAGGGGCGGGCCACGCCTATTTTAAAATATTTATATTTTTCAACTTTCCTCATTCACGGACACTATGAAAGTGAAATATAAATGATATAAAGATACTGTAGGCAAAGTTATTGCCTATTAAATATATCTATGATCCTTTTCAAAATCTTTCGTATAAAAGTGGGCGTGGATCTTCACCGGTTTCGCCCATTTTTTTCGGAACATACCTTGTATTAATATAAATATGTGTGCTACATTTCGTTTCGATATCTTTACCGGTTTTTGATATATGATTAATATTATTTCTAAATTTGACTTAATCGAAAGTGGGCGGGGCAACTCCCATTTTCAAAATTTGATTTTCTGTTTTAATATTAATGTATACACCAAACGGTATGCTTATAAGTGTATTATATACTGAATAATCACTTTTTTTGTATTTTCGAAAATATTCGATATGGGCGTGGCTATCATCCGCTTTCACCCTTTTTAAATAGCGCTGGGAGATGAGTGCCAAGGGACCGGCATACTAAATTTCATTAAGATATGTTAAAATTTACTCCAGTTATCGTGTTAACAGACGGGCGGGCGGACGGACGGATCAATTTAATAAATTTCTTCTTCCCTCCTGAATATTTTGTTATATACGAGGTGTGTTCAAAAAGTATCGCGAATTTTGTGTTTTTTCAAAAATGATTTATTTATTCATGAATATCTATTTTGTCCCCTTCAAAGTAATCCCCATGAGATATTATACACTTGTGCCAACGGTTTTTCCAATCTTCGAAGCACTTCAAAAAATCATTTTTTTGTATCTTGTTCAGCTCCTCGATGCCGTCTTTATCTCGTCAAGAGAAGCGTAACGTCGTCCTTTCATGGGCCTCTTCAGTTTAGGGAACAAGAAAAATTCACAGGGGGCCAGATCTGGGGAATACGGTGGCTGCGGCATCATTAGTGTGTTGTTTTTGGCCAAAAAGTCGCGCACAAGCAACGATGCGTGAGCAGGGGCGTTATCGTGGTGCAAAAGCCAATTTTTGTTCTTCTTTGCACATCTTCTCGGCCTTCTGAGAACATTTTGTACCACCGATAAACGTTGCTTCGGTCCAAGGTAGCTTCTCCGTATGCCACAGTCAACATTCGGAATGCAACCGCGAACTTAATTTCGTTTTTCACACAAAATTTGATACAGGTTCTTTGATCCATTTTTTTGAATAGGTAAAAATCGAAGACGATCCAAAACACGTGCAAGCAAAGCAGCTGTCAACAATTAACTGAACATTCAAAATGGCCGAGCTTGTCGGCATAAGTGAGAGACATGAGTACCAACATAACGCCACAAAAAATTCGAAATTCTAATATACGTAACCAGCGAAAATTCAAAATTCGCGATACGTTTTGAACACACCTCGTATAAGTCAATATCTATCTCGATCCGTTTATGCCGTTGCATAAAAGCGTTAGGCGACTAAAATTAATATATCGCGTGTGCGTAGCACTACTAGGTATAAAAAAGAATGTGTGTATGTGTGTCTGGTGTCTAACGTGCTTAATCGATCTTTATGAAATTTTCACAGTATATTCTTGGATTCACTGGTTACAGCATAGGCTGTATATAGTTTTGAAAAGCGTTATTTAACACGGTTCTAAACTTAATAATAGCTGAAATTTGACATTTTGTTCATTTATATGTAGGCGGTGCCACGCCCATTTTCCGAAATTAGAAAAAGTCATTAATAAGATCCCTAGGTCATTGTAACTACGAAATTCTAGCATTCTATCTGCATCAGTGAAAGAGAATGGCATGATCCGCTTTCCTATCTCTCTTTTACAAAATTTTGGTCCAAAAGTGGGCGTTGTCGTCCACCGATTTTACTTGTTTTCCGTTAGCGTAATCTAAATATCTATAGTATACGGCGTATCAAGTTTCGTAATTCTATCTTACACCGTTTTGATGTTATTAACAGTTGGATTTGAAACTTGCTTGACTCATAAGTGGGCGGTGCCACGACCACTTTCCAAATTTCGCAAAAATCGTCTAAAGAATATCTAAATTTATCAAACTGCCAAATTATATCATTCTACCTGTATCAGTCAATGAGATATGGGCAGATCAGTTTTTCTACCTACTTCCATATAACTTTTATAAAAAAGTAGGCGTGGTCGAAAGGCGATTTCGCTTATTTTCTGTGGGTGCATTTATCACAGCAATAGTATGACTCCTACGAAAATTCATTATACTGGCCGAAACGATTCTGAAGTTATTAAGATTCAAAGTTTGAAAATTTCTTCACTCATATGTGGGCGGCGCCAGACCCCTTTTCCAAAAATTTGATAAAATCGTCAATGGGGCAATCAAGTTAATAAATCTAGCAAATTTGATCATTGTAGCTGCTTCTATTATTGAATTAACCCATTTTATACGTTTTTCGAAATTGTCGATATCGAAAAAAGGGGCGTGGTTATGATTCGATACCATTTCAAGTCTCAACCTACCTTGGCCAGGAAGCAACCTGTGTGCGAAATTTCATTCGAATATTTAAATTTTTACTCAAGTTGTCGTGTTCACGGACGGACAGACGGACATGTCTTAATGCATTCCTCTCTTCATTCTAAGAACTTTAATATATGGAACTCTATATCTATCTCCATTATTTTGTACCCTTACAAGCCACCGTTATCGACCAAAACTATAATACCCTGTGTACTAGTACTCGCTGGGCATAAAAAACGAATATTGTGACCTAAATTTTAATAGAGTAAAAGTCATGCGGCCGCCGTGGTGCGAAGGTAGTGTTGCCGGCCTACCACACCGAAGGTCCATGGTTCGAGCCCTGGTACAGGTAACATCAAAAGTGATTTGAAAAAAAAAAGAAAAAGTTTTTCAAAACGGGGTCGCCCCTCGGCAGTGGTTTGGCAAACTCTCCGAGTGTATTTCTGCCATGACAGGCTTCTCAGCAAAAATTCGTCTCCTTTGTAGATGCCGTTCGGAGTCGGCAAAAAACTGTAGGTCCCACCAATTTGTAGGGAAAAATTCAAATCGGCACACCACAAATTGGAAGAGAAGCTTGGCGCAAAAATCTCTTAGGAGGTTTATGATGATATGCCTGTTGTATATCGCGCCATAGAGAGAGAGAGAAAATTCATGCACTTAATTAAATTTTATACTTACTTTAAATTCATACTTACATACACTTGTACCTGAATTATGCTTTTTAATGGCTTTTTAAATGTCGAACATACACACTAACATGCCGCAAATATACAAAAGTAATTGACAACACAAGCCCTATTACTTGGCTGAAATTACCTCTTCCACGTGTGGTAAGAACAATTTTATATATCGCGATCGAAAAGCAATTTTGTGTTTTGCAGACGATTATCAAAACTATGACAATACACAAATGCTATGCTTAAAAAAATAGAGTAGTTAAGTAATATTGAGTATAATAGTGAACGGCAAAAAGCTGTACCACATAATCGAACTTCTTTAGTAGTCGTGAAATTTCTAGTTTCTCTTTCAAACAATGGAAATGGTATTTTCGCAAAAAAGATTGAAATTAATGTGTTCGTAAATGATCTCGTTTTATCATAGAGTTTCACTTTTGTGTATAATATTTTACCATTATTATCGAATAAAATTTTCTTAAATTTTTATCGGTTTTATTCTATTTGAATGAGTTCTAACTTTTGAATCGTTTATATTCAACAATTTTCTCTATCTCTCTATTTTCTCGCATTCTTTTTAATTTTAAATAATATTTGTATAATCTTGCACCAATTAATCGACTATTGCCTTATATCAATTACTATCGGTATGTTTCCCTTTTTATCCGAATTTTAAAATTCTTTTCGATTTATGTGGCATACAAGGGATCATGATTGAGGCGGTCAGAAGAACGAAGTGTAAGTGCAGATTTTATGGTGCTGTGAAAAAAAGAGATACCTTCAAGTACGTTAGAGATATTGCTAAGTACTTTTTTTTGTCAGAGGATAGCTGTCGCTACTACAAAATAAATCATGCAAATCCCTATAGTATTATTGTGCACCTAACTCGTTTTTTTGTGGAAAAGTCACTTAGGTTATCAATTAGTTCCACATGTGCTTCAAATATGTGCGTCACCTTAAATTGAAATATTCATTCATAGTGTTAAATCGCAACATTTAAGATAACACATAAGATAACTATTGCTAAAATTATTTAATCTAGTTAGACAGGTGCGGTTGTAAAATCAGAAGTGCGTGGGTTTGATTCACCGCAAGATCTTCTGAAACAGCGAAACAATATGAATTAGACTGACGAGAAATCGGGGCTGTTTTCGAAATAGTGTTGTAACTATAGGCTATATATGTTTGCTGCTTACAATTGTTTCTTTAAAAATCAAAAATAATAATTTAATAATAATTATTATCAACGAGCTCAACTCGCAAAACTTACAAGGAAAAAAAAGAGATGGAAATGGCATTCCATCCTAAAGTTTAAATGCTTTTTATAGAATTCCTTACTTTTCCTTTCTTTTAATATTAATGACCTAAATTTATGTTATTATTGCAGTGTACACATATATGTTTATTAATGAATAAATCTAATCCAAAAAATTTAAGATTCAATGGTTTAGCTTACCGGGAAGTTACTTAAAAACTAATACGAAAATTAAAAACTTTAAATGAATTTTCCATAAATCGCTACCCGGGCGCCACCCATCAGATTTTTTTCACTTGCACTGCACAGTCACGGGATTTGGAACTATGTTTCAAGATGAAAGTGAAATATAAATGATATAAAGATACTGTAGGCAAAGTTATTGCCTATTAAATATATCTATGATCCTTTTCAAAATCTTTCGTATAAAAGTGGGCGTGGATCTTCACCGGTTTCGCCCATTTTTTTCGGAACATACCTTGTATTAATATAAATATGTGTGCTACATTTCGTTTCGATATCTTGAACGGTTTTTGATATATGATTAATATTATTTCTAAATTTGACTTAATCGAAAGTGGGCGGGGCAACTCCCATTTTCAAAATTTGATTTTCTGTTTTAATATTAATGTATACACCAAACGGTATGCTTATAAGTGTATTATATACTGAATAATCACTTTTTTTGTATTTTCGAAAATATTCGATATGGGCGTGGCTATCATCCGCTTTCACCCTTTTTAAATAGCGCTGGGAGATGAGTGCCAAGGGACCGGCATACTAAATTTCATTAAGATATGTTAAAATTTACTCCAGTTATCGTGTTAACAGACGGGCGGGCGGACGGACGGATCAATTTAATAAATTTCTTCTTCCCTCCTGAATATTTTGTTATATACGAGGTGTGTTCAAAAAGTATCGCGAATTTTGTGTTTTTTCAAAAATGATTTATTTATTCATGAATATCTATTTTGTCCCCTTCAAAGTAATCCCCATGAGATATTATACACTTGTGCCAACGGTTTTTCCAATCTTCGAAGCACTTCAAAAAATCATTTTTTTGTATCTTGTTCAGCTCCTCGATGCCGTCTTTATCTCGTCAAGAGAAGCGTAACGTCGTCCTTTCATGGGCCTCTTCAGTTTAGGGAACAAGAAAAATTCACAGGGGGCCAGATCTGGGGAATACGGTGGCTGCGGCATCATTAGTGTGTTGTTTTTGGCCAAAAAGTCGCGCACAAGCAACGATGCGTGAGCAGGGGCGTTATCGTGGTGCAAAAGCCAATTTTTGTTCTTCTTTGCACATCTTCTCGGCCTTCTGAGAACATTTTGTACCACCGATAAACGTTGCTTCGGTCCAAGGTAGCTTCTCCGTATGCCACAGTCAACATTCGGAATGCAACCGCGAACTTAATTTCGTTTTTCACACAAAATTTGATACAGGTTCTTTGATCCATTTTTTTGAATAGGTAAAAATCGAAGACGATCCAAAACACGTGCAAGCAAAGCAGCTGTCAACAATTAACTGAACATTCAAAATGGCCGAGCTTGTCGGCATAAGGGAGAGACATGAGTACCAACATAACGCCACAAAAAATTCGAAATTCTAATATACGTAACCAGCGAAAATTCAAAATTCGCGATACGTTTTGAACACACCTCGTATAAGTCAATATCTATCTCGATCCGTTTATGCCGTTGCATAAAAGCGTTAGGCGACTAAAATTAATATATCGCGTGTGCGTAGCACTACTAGGTATAAAAAAGAATGTGTGTATGTGTGTCTGGTGTCTAACGTGCTTAATCGATCTTTATGAAATTTTCACAGTATATTCTTGGATTCACTGGTTACAGCATAGGCTGTATATAGTTTTGAAAAGCGTTATTTAACACGGTTCTAAACTTAATAATAGCTGAAATTTGACATTTTGTTCATTTATATGTAGGCGGTGCCACGCCCATTTTCCGAAATTAGAAAAAGTCATTAATAAGATCCCTAGGTCATTGTAACTACGAAATTCTAGCATTCTATCTGCATCAGTGATTGTCGTCCACCGATTTTACTTGTTTTCCGTTAGCGTAATCTAAATATCTATAGTATACGGCGTATCAAGTTTCGTAATTCTATCTAACACCGTTTTGATGTTATTAACAGTTGGATTTGAAACTTGCTTGACTCATAAGTGGGCGGTGCCACGACCACTTTCCAAATTTCGCAAAAATCGTCTAAAGAATATCTAAATTTATCAAACTGCCAAATTATATCATTCTACCTGTATCAGTCAATGAGATATGGGCAGATCAGTTTTTCTACCTACTTCCATATAACTTTTATAAAAAAGTAGGCGTGGTCGAAAGGCGATTTCGCTTATTTTCTGTGGGTGCATTTATCACAGCAATAGTATGACTCCTACGAAAATTCATTATACTGGCCGAAACGATTCTGAAGTTATTAAGATTCAAAGTTTGAAAATTTCTTCACTCATATGTGGGCGGCGCCAGACCCCTTTTCCAAAAATTTGATAAAATCGTCAATGGGGCAATCAAGTTAATAAATCTAGCAAATTTGATCATTGTAGCTGCTTCTATTATTGAATTAACCCATTTTATACGTTTTTCGAAATTGTCGATATCGAAAAAAGGGGCGTGGTTATGATTCGATACCATTTCAAGTCTCAACCTACCTTGGCCAGGAAGCAACCTGTGTGCGAAATTTCATTCGAATATTTAAATTTTTACTCAAGTTGTCGTGTTCACGGACGGACAGACGGACATGTCTTAATGCATTCCTCTCTTCATTCTAAGAACTTTAATATATGGAACTCTATATCTATCTCCATTATTTTGTACCCTTACAAGCCACCGTTATCGACCAAAACTATAATACCCTGTGTACTAGTACTCGCTGGGCATAAAAAACGAATATTGTGACCTAAATTTTAATAGAGTAAAAGTCATGCGGCCGCCGTGGTGCGAAGGTAGTGTTGCCGGCCTACCACACCGAAGGTCCATGGTTCGAGCCCTGGTACAGGTAACATCAAAAGTGATTTGAAAAAAAAAAAAAAAGTTTTTCAAAACGGGGTCGCCCCTCGGCAGTGGTTTGGCAAACTCTCCGAGTGTATTTCTGCCATGACAGGCTTCTCAGCAAAAATTCGTCTCCTTTGTAGATGCCGTTCGGAGTCGGCAAAAAACTGTAGGTCCCACCAATTTGTAGGGAAAAATTCAAATCGGCACACCACAAATTGGAAGAGAAGCTTGGCGCAAAAATCTCTTAGGAGGTTTATGATGATATGCCTGTTGTATATCGCGCCATAGAGAGAGAGAGAAAATTCATGCACTTAATTAAATTTTATACTTACTTTAAATTCATACTTACATACACTTGTACCTGAATTATGCTTTTTAATGGCTTTTTAAATGTCGAACATACACACTAACATGCCGCAAATATACAAAAGTAATTGACAACACAAGCCCTATTACTTGGCTGAAATTACCTCTTCCACGTGTGGTAAGAACAATTTTATATATCGCGATCGAAAAGCAATTTTGTGTTTTGCAGACGATTATCAAAACTATGACAATACACAAATGCTATGCTTAAAAAAATAGAGTAGTTAAGTAATATTGAGTATAATAGTGAACGGCAAAAAGCTGTACCACATAATCGAACTTCTTTAGTAGTCGTGAAATTTCTAGTTTCTCTTTCAAACAATGGAAATGGTATTTTCGCAAAAAAGATTGAAATTAATGTGTTCGTAAATGATCTCGTTTTATCATAGAGTTTCACTTTTGTGTATAATATTTTACCATTATTATCAAATAAAATTTTCTTAAATTTTTATCGGTTTTATTCTATTTGAATGAGTTCTAACTTTTGAATCGTTTATATTCAACAATTTTCTCTATCTCTCTATTTTCTCGCATTCTTTTTAATTTTAAATAATATTTGTATAATCTTGCAGCTATTGCCTTATATCAATTACTATCGGTATGTTTCCCTTTTTATCCGAATTTTAAAATTCTTTTCGATTTATGTGGCATACAAGGGATCATGATTGAGGCGGTCAGAAGAACGAAGTGTAAGTGCAGATTTTATGGTGCTGTGAAAAAAAGAGATACCTTCAAGTACGTTAGAGATATTGCTAAGTACTTTTTTTTGTCAGAGGATAGCTGTCGCTACTACAAAATAAATCATGCAAATCCCTATAGTATTATTGTGCACCTAACTCGTTTTTTTGTGGAAAAGTCACTTAGGTTATCAATTAGTTCCACATGTGCTTCAAATATGTGCGTCACCTTAAATTGAAATATTCATTCATAGTGTTAAATCGCAACATTTAAGATAACACATAAGATAACTATTGCTAAAATTATTTAATCTAGTTAGACAGGTGCGGTTGTAAAATCAGAAGTGCGTGGGTTTGATTCACCGCAAGATCTTCTGAAACAGCGAAACAATATGAATTAGACTGACGAGAAATCGGGGCTGTTTTCGAAATAGTGTTGTAACTATAGGCTATATATGTTTGCTGCTTACAATTGTTTCTTTAAAAATCAAAAATAATAATTTAATAATAATTATTATCAACGAGCTCAACTCGCAAAACTTACAAGGAAAAAAAAGAGATGGAAATGGCATTCCATCCTAAAGTTTAAATGCTTTTTATAGAATTCCTTACTTTTCCTTTCTTTTAATATTAATGACCTAAATTTATGTTATTATTGCAGTGTACACATATATGTTTATTAATGAATAAATCTAATCCAAAAAATTTAAGATTCAATGGTTTAGCTTACCGGGAAGTTACTTAAAAACTAATAAGAAAATTAAAAACTTTAAATGAATTTTCCATAAATCGCTACCCGGGCGCCACCCATCAGATTTTTTTCACTTGCACTGCACAGTCACGGGATTTGGAACTATGTTTCAAGATTCAAGTGGCAAGCTCAACGGGCAGTTACATAAAATGACTTTGCAAAGATTTCGTATGGAAATGAACGGACAAACAAGAAAAGGACTTTATTTAAAGGTAGTAATAGCCAAACAGTGTTCCCTGTGTACGAAAAAGTTTGAAATTAAAATCCCAGTGAATCACGTTTCCATGTTTTTTCTATTTTTTTTTTAATCTGTACCATTTCTTTTCTCTATTGATATTTCAATTCAATTCACTTTATTAAGTCTATGATTGCATAAATCTTACAGACTAGCAGTTACAAGTTGAAATCTTAAACTTAAGTTAGTTCAGAATACATAAATATATATAATTAACAATAATACAACGTAAGTTTATTATTAAAACATGATCTCGGGAGTGCGAAATCCAGATCAAGACTACCAAAAATTTTATTAAATTCAACGAGAGCCCTCGTGATAGGGTCATAATTGTAATAATTAGCTCGGATTACTTTGACATGAAACGGATATTGCGCACGGAGTGATCTACACGGAACATTGAAGCTTATTTGTGCTAGAAGTTCCGGGCAGTTTACCAAGCCACATATTAAATCGTATATAAACATCAAATTTTGAATAGATCGTCTAGATGCCAACGTCTTCATGCTTATAAGGGCACAACGTGCACTGTAAGGCGGTATTGGATCAGAGAAGTGAAGGGGTTGCAGAGCAAATCGACTGAAACTCTTCTGTACTCTTTCAATTCTCTGAGAATAAACAGCATAAATCGGGTTCCAGATTATAGAGGCATATTCTAATTTTGAACGTACTAAACAGGTATATAAAGTTTTTCTGGTGTACGGATCCTTAAAGTCTTTGGCATAGCGGCGCAAGAAAGCCAGATTGGAATAGGCCTTGGGTAAAATGAAGCTTATGTGATTTGCAAAAGTAAAACCTGAATCAAACATTACTCCAAGATCAACAAATTCACTAATAGTAGAGAGGTTATCATTAAAAAGAGTATATGTAGACTTATGCGTATTTAGATTTTTCGATAGTGTCATATGAAAACATTTCTTAATGTTCAGGTGTAAGTTGTTTAAAACGCTCCAGTTAGCTAAACTATTAAGATCATCCTGCAGCAGGTATGCATCTGATATGCTTGCAACGGTTCGGAAAACTTTTAGATCATCGGCATAGAGCAGATACTGCGTATTCCTAAAACAGGATCCTATATCGTTGATAAAAAGAAGAAATAGAATTGGTCCAAGGATGCTTCCCTGTGGCACCCCAGATGTGGCTTCGAATGCATAAGATTTTACGCATTCAACTTCCACAAAGGAGATTCTATTGGAAAGATATGAACCAATCCAACGTAAAAATGTCGAATGGAAACCCATGCTTTCAAGCTTGCGTAGTAATATGCTGTGGGTGACAGTATCAAAAGCCTTTGCGAAGTCTGTATAGACAACGTCTTCTTGTTGACCAGTCTTAAAAGTGGAAATGCAAAATTGTGAAAAAGACGCAAGGTTCGTAACTGTGGATCGACCGCTGAGAAAACCATGTTGGCACTCATCGATGGACCCCTTTACTGCAAACAACAACTTCTCTTTAACTACCTTTTCGAAAAGCTTCGAACAAGTAGAAAGCTTAGAGATTGGTCTATAATTAGCTACATTGTTTTTGTTGCCTGATTTAAAGACTGGGGTGATGGAAGCTATTTTCCAGCGATCAATAAATTCTCCACACGACAGTGAAAAATTAAAAATGTGACTTATAGGCACGCTAAATGACGAACAGCATTTCTTTAGTATAAATGAGCAGAGGCCATCAAGATCACATTTTAAGGACATTTGAAGAGCACCGATGCCATTTATTACGTCAATTTCCGAAATTGACAGTGAACCTAGATCGACCGTTTGCGCGCTATCGGCATAAAAGTTTATAGCCGAATCATTAGTAACAAAATTAGATTTAAAAAAATCTGCAAAGAGGTTTACGGAGTCTGAAAGACAATCTGAAACTACTCCGCCATACGACATGCATGTTGGGATGTTTGAGCAACCTTTCTTAGAGCGAATATAATTCCAGAAAGCTTTAGGGTTTTCCTTCAGTTCATCCTCATATCTAGAAATAAATTGCTTGTACAGGGTGGCTGATGAATTTTGCTACATTAAGAAACTCAAATAATTTTTTTTTCAGTGTATGGAATTCATTTTTCTTTTATTCATGTTAAAGCTCATTCAATTTTATTAAATATAGCTTAATTAGTTTTAAAAATAATGGAATTTAAATGCCCCCCTGCTCGTCGATGCATGTGCGGCATCTTACCAAAAAGTTGTTCATTACTGCTTGGAGAGTTGAGACAGGAATAGCCGCAATTGTTTCTCGAATGGATTGCCTTAGTTCATTCAAATTTGTTGGTTTTGCTTTAAAGACTTCCTGTTTGCAATAACCCCACAAGAAAAAGTCAGGTGCAGTAAGGTCAGGCGACCTGGGTGGCCAACGGAATGTGGAGTTTCTGGATATCAGCTTATTGGGAAATTTTCGTCGCAATTCTGTCATAACAGGTTGGGCTATATGAAGAGCTGCACCATCTTGCTGAAACCACACAGAGTTGAAAGAAATTCTCATTCGGCGTAATTCTGGATAGAAAAACTCTCTCAACATGCTCAAGTAACGGTATCCAGTAACCGTAACGGTGTGACCGTTTTCTTCGAAGAAGTAGGGCCCGACAATGCAGCGTGATGAAACTGCACACCACACTGTGACACGAAGTGGATGCAATTCCGTCTCATGGAGTATCTGTGGGTTGGAAGCACTCCATATTCGACAATTTTGTTTGTTTATGTTGCCGTTTAAATCGAAATGGGCCTCGTCAGACATGAAAAGACAGTTCAACATGTTTCCATCCTCTTCCACCATTTGAAGCATCTTCTGGCAAAATTCCAAGCGAATCGGCAAGTCTGCAGCGTTCAGTTTGTTGGCCATTTGAATTTTATATGGGAATAAGTCCAAATCTTTGTGCATAATTGACTGTAATGACTGTCTGCTTACACCCCTTTGAGCAGATAAGCTTCTTGTCGAAACACGTGGATTGTTTTGTATGGCAGCAGCTACAGCAGCGTTTGTTTCCTCCGTTCGAACTGAAGGGTTTCGATGGTAAGGTCTTCTGTTGGCTGTTCCATGCTCGGCAAAATTGTTTACAAGTCTTATTATGGTCCATCTGCTCGGAGGATTGCCGCCAAACGTGCGCCTATGCTCTCTTTGAACCGAAACTACGGACTCCAGTGCGTGATAGCGGCGGACAATCCAAATTCTTGTTTCAGTGTCCCAGTTATCCATTTTTGTTAAATGTAAAAGTCAATCTGCAAAATAAAAAAAAAAATTAACCAGATTCATTAAATAGAAAAAAAGTTATTTAATTTTTTTTTGGTAGCGGCTTTCATCAGCCACCCTGTATAAAAATTTATCCAATACATTAAATTGTTTACTAAAATATGAATATTTTTCCTTATGGAAGATATTTAAAGAGGCTTTATACAATTTATAATGTTTGTTTCTAAGGTTCTTAAGTCTCTTTAAACGTTTATTATACCATGGGAGTTTATGCTTACGTGTGGGAAGTAAAGGAATGTTATTAGAAAAGATTTCACATATACACTGCAAGAGCACATCGTAGCATTCTGATACACTTTTCAAATCGAAAATTGATACCCAATCTACTTCAAGGAACAAAAACAAGATCTAAGATGTTATGAAGCTGATTGAAAAACGAATTAATTTGTGTGAGATTAATACCAAAGAGGCTATCAATGAAATTTATTTCGCAAGAACTATTCACATTGGTAGGCGTTAAGATACCATTATTAAAAAAGTTAGACCAGGTAATTTTATTTAGATTGAAATCCCCTAAGACACAAAAATGGCAGTCTTCGTTATTTTCATACAGATTCATAACATTGTCTATATGAGCGGCGTATAAGGAATCAGGGCTAGTAGGGGGTATGTAAGAAACACAAACAAACAACTTGCCAGTATTTTCAAAAATACATACGCATAGCTGATCAAGCAGAGAATCACCATTTTCCAACTGGATAAAAGATGTGCGATACTTTCGATTGACCGCAATTAGAACCGATCCACCTCTATAGCAATTGGTTTTAATTGCATCTCTATCTTTGCGATACAAATGAAAAATATTAGGATCGAAAAATTCCCCATCAGCAAAGTTGCAATTTAGCCAAGTTTCTACAATTACATAAACATCAAATTCGCACCGAGAGGTAGATAAAAATACATCACTAGCTTTTGTGCGCAATCCCGAGATGTTTTGATAGTAAACTTTCAAAATTTTTTTAGTATTATTTTCAGCACTAGTATTAGAGCAATTTAGAACATAATTATATACTAAACTACACTTATTAGAGTTTGCGAAATGCTCGAATAATAATACTCAACGGCCACAAATTTGCGTCAAAGAGACGATCGTAGTAAGCGTGACGACTACTATATGACTATATCGCCGGTTGGGCGGGAGTTCACCTGCCTCAAAATATTTTTCAGAAACGCCATATCTCAGAATATTTTTCGATGTTCCAGAATTTAGTTGAATAACCCCACATCTCAGCATTTTAGTCAAAAAATTTCTCTCATAGCTGAAAATAGTTATATTAAATTTTCGGTGAGATACATTATTTTGAAACTCATACTGATATAGGACATTCTTTAAACATATGAAATATGACATAATTGAAAACAAATTTCAGAAAACATATAATATTCTGGGATAGACCGTTCTTCTACTCAGCCGCCGATATTGATTGATATTTTTATGAATCGCTTATGGCGAATATTATCGACTACATCACTCCCGCCACCAAAAAATAGGGACGCTACAACAACGAACACAGCAAAGGCGTAGCTGATATAACTGAAAAGCTGAATAGGGATAAAAGAAATATAAATAGCGTCAACGGATATATGGTAAAGTGACCTGCATCAGAAATATACCACCCAAAAGTTCAAGCGATGTCTGCTACCTGCAAGTAATGTAACTCACGCTATACAGATTATATGATCTATAATCAGTTCTTTTTAAAGCTTTGTAAGTTAAGATATTTTTACTTTGATTGTTAACAAAGAATAATGCTCATATTTCCCTTATATGTATAAGTATACGCAAGCACTGCTAAGGGAGTAAGGGCACGAAAAGCGCAGAAACAATTTTATAAATAAAATCCCAATATAAGCGCTCATAAATGAAATTACATCAAATTACAATAACAACATATATGCGTATTATATAAATTGCTTGTTAAAGTTATAATTTTGCACCAGGGACATGCTGCATCGTTCAGGGTAAAAAACGCTCAACAACATCAACATAGCTGCAGAAATCCGTTTATATATTTTCCGAAACTCGTAAATTGATATATGCGACTTTTTAATATTGTTTGCTTCCATTCGCACACGCATATGTGAACGTATTTATGCTTACAGGGAAGGGCGAGAACGTCAACGGGAATAAGAAGCATGGAAATTTTAATTGAACTGTGAATTATATAATTTACAACACTGTGTATGAAAAATATAGTTTTTCTTGTATTCGTGTATCTACTGCTAAGCATTTATGACCCAAATAGGGCACTTAGCAAAGATATTTTCACAGGCCAACATCTCCTAAACAGGACGAAAGACAAATGACTATTACCATCGTGCTGTCGGAAATTGTAGTGACGTGGACTTGATGAGCTCCTACTGTTAACCTCCACACATATTTTAGGGAACATATAAGCATCTTTAGAAGACTTAAAGGTTCAAGCGGCCAAACAACTTCTTTTTTTAAGTTCGAGAGCTTAGCGGATAAATTCCAGAAAAGGATTGTGGATATCCACAACAACTCCCTCAACAACTATTACAACCGAAAGATTTTTTTTAGTTATCTTCTGTGTTGCAAAAAATATAGTACAGATTGGATGCACAGTGTAACTTTTATTTATGTATGTAAAACTTTTTTAAAGCTGTCTTATAAATAATTGAATTGGTATGAAATTCTTTTGGGCTCGAATTGCTTTTCGATAAATAATGGGATTACGTATATTTCAGTTTAACATCATAATAAGCGGAGATGTGAAGCTTTTTCAACATAAAACCAGAGCAGATGACGGAATAGAGCTAGCAGTAGCGCAAATTCACGGAGCGACTTGATCCATTTTAATAAGTACTTTTTTATATCTCTCAATTCATTTACTGTGTATGTGAAAATGTGATAAATTTTGCCTAGGGCCTGGCTACATTTTCTCTTTTAAACTCATGTGCCTGCCAACGAAAGCGTACGCAGCCCATAGTCAGTCTGTTAATGCTTTTTAAGACAGGTCCTGGATAGTAATGTCTGTCTAGGCCATGCCTTGTTTTTCCACAGCAATGCTAATTGAAAAACCAACAAAAAAAATACATTGTGCGGAGCGGACACCTTCACATGACAGTCTTCTTCTCTATCCATCGAACTGTTACAATCAATGAAGTCTTTTCGGAAGAAAAACTAGGCAGAGCCTGTAATGGAAAGTCGCAAGCTAGAAAAAACTAGGCAGGACCTTTAAAAGTTTTATGGTATATTCCTCTCAACTTAAGCAATCGTGAAAAAACTATTCAAGGCCCCTACCAGGGTTGGGTTACTTTGATTAAAAAACTTCTTAAATAAAAATACAATTTAAAAAAAATGTTTGAATAAAAAATAAAATTTTAATTTTTATTCAAGCTTTTGAAAATAAAAAATAATATAGCGCATAACCATATATAGACATAATGTGTATGTATGAGGTTTTTTTTTGGTTATTTCTATATAAATTGATATTCACTGAGTTGCTTTGACTCCAGTTCGGTATCATGTCTCTACAAACTAAGGCCAAAAGCGGGATTGCTTCAAAGTTTTCGGGATAGTTTAACGAATAATTTTGGGACTATTTAAGAGTCATTTTCATAATTGTTTTTTTTTGTGGTTTCTGGGTCATTTTAATATTGGTTTCAGGACTATTTTGGAATCATTTCTGCACTTTTTCGCGTTAATTTCCCTGAAAAAGTCCAAAAATCACCACTAAAACAATTCCAAAATGGTCCCAAAAAGTTTTAATATAATCCCTAAAACAATTCCGAAATGGTCCTGAAAATATCCCGAAACTATTCTGAAATTACACCGAAAGGAAGCAAGCATTCCCGCCAAAAACCCTATTTTGTCCAGCAATGATCCCGAACTTGAATCAAATCACCTCTATGAATCTCAATTTACACAGAAATAGTTCAAAAATCTTCATGAATACACATTATATCTATAGACACATATGGGTATAATATTGCTGTATCTCGTTGTGCTTATTTTTTATTTTCAAAAGCTTGAATAGTAAAAATTGAAATAAAATTTTTTATTAAAAATTTTTTTTAATAACAAATAACATTTCACTCATTACTAAAATGTTTTTGAATAACAAATACATTTTTATTTGTTATTTTTTCATGACCCCTCACCCAAGTTTTTCAAAACACCCATTCCTGGCTGGTAGAGAATATAAGACAAATTGCTCGTAAATTGGGACACATACTTTACTAAAACAATTTAAAGTGATTTTTTTCCCCTTTTTCCAATTATTCCGGTAATGGTAACAGCTGTCAACAAATTTTGTTCTAACATTTTTTGTTGTTACAAAATTTCCTATCGAAAGTGTCTCTATAGTTTTTTTTTTCTAAGCGAGAGTCCACGAACGCATACAGAATTAAGTTATTTGCCTGTTGCTACATAACAAATAATATGTAAGCCACCCACTGAGCTTTCTGCCATCAAAATTTTTTTTAATTTGTAGCAAACTTATATTTCAACATGTTTCTTTCACTTTACAGCCATATCAATAATCTCAATCACATTTGAATAATTAAAATAATTTAACATATTTTTTGTAGCATTTATTTATTGATTGAGTTATATAAATACAAACGTGTATATATATATTTATGTACATACATATCCCTCATCTAAACATAGACATGGGGGCAAGGTTGCGTGCAAAAAATACTGTAACAACCTCCAGCGTTTTGACAACTTTGCCTTTGAAGTTAATTAATCACAGGAAGAAAGGAATTTTTCGTGACGCAAAGTAGAAAATATAATTAAAAAGTTTAAAGTATGGAAACAATATCTGCATGAAATTTGACCTCATTATATTTTATTTGATATTTAAAGGAATATCCTATTGACACAAATCTCCCCGGAGGTATATCGCGCCACATTATTATTATTTTAATAGAAATCATTTATAAATTACTATAATTAAAATTTTATTATTTTTGTGATAGAATTATTATTTAAGAATCGTATAAATCTGTTTTCTGAACTTTGTGCGTATTTTATTTACAAAAAGGAAAAAACTGTGCCCAGTTTTATATTCTACAATCGGTTGTATATCTTAACTAAATCCTACTCTGCACAAAGTAGTAGTCTAGGATGAGTCCCGGAAGAGTCGCAAAGGAGCATGCGACCAATGCCAGTTTTGATCTCTTTGAATGGGTTGAAGTGATCACTTTTGATTGAGCATGTTCTATGAAGATACTAATTGTGCCCTTTCATGCCTAAACGGGGAGTTTTGGACAGTTCGCCTTTGTTCCCATGAGGGGACGGGCGAACAAATTTACATTCAAGACCTGAAAGTAGGCTACAGAAATTAAAATCCACTATTCCGTTAAAAGCATAGCTCGGATACATTGCAGCCCACTATGTCTATAGTCTATAAAGGTATTTATACACACACAGACAGGCTGTAGAACCGAGAGACGGACATAGCCAAATCAACTCAGTTAAGCGTCATGACATCTTATTGATGGCTCCATCTCTTCAAACTTGAAAACATAGGACCATAGCTATTATACCACTTCATGTTCATAAAAGTTATTATAAGCAAGTGAAAAACATTCTTGTTTCGAGCCAATGAGGAAAAAGATGACATTTCATTTTCGAAAGAAATTTCTATTTTGAACAAAAAAAAAAATTCAGATTGTCATTTTATTTATACATTAGTAAACCCGGTCACGTTTCGCTGCATCTCAGAACTTATAACAGACTGAGTGTGATTTTAATCATAATGTCTCCGAAGTCAGCTGTGATATGTAACTTAATCACATCGCTTATTGCAGCACTCATTATCACCTTTGGTTTGATACCCTTATTGTACTAACACATTTTGTGTCACCTTGGTCTACATATTGGTCGATATCTCCAAAACCAGTCCAGTTATCCAAATAAGCGAAATAAAATTTAAATTTTAAGTTAGACGTCTAGTAATATAACGTTGAAAGTTGTATTAAATTACATTAAGCAGTATTTGAGTGATGCTCGCCCAAATATACAGACAGACAGACAAAAATTCTAAAAACTGTTTATTTGGCTTCTATTGCCTAAGTAATGATCCCTCTTACAACATTTTCTGAAATATCTACAATGTATAGACTTCGTCTTGTGAAAATTTTATTATACGAGTATGTAGAGATTTGTTGCTTAGTGCATACGAATAAAAATTCCCTATTGAATTCGTACTTTTGCTCTGGATTGATTTCCCATTGAATATAGTGATTATTTTCTCATTTTTCTATACAGAAAAATTCTAAATAAATTTTCACGGTGACAGTGAGAAAAACCTCATAGTTAAAATAAGTTGAAAATGGTTAATAATTTTGTACATACCGTGAAAAATTATTCGAAATCAGGCTGATAATTTGTGAATCGGGTTTTATCTTTTCCTTCTGATTATTTTTATTTTTCTTTTATTTGAATATATAAATTTTTTGGATAATAAATTGAAATGACAAAATAATACAATATGCAATTAGATGTCACAATACATTGACAATTTGAATAACGAAAATATATAAGAAATAATAAAAAGGACTCTAAAGCATCAGATCACAGAAAAATGTAATAAAATCAAGAGAAAAATAAACAAATGAATGTGCCCGTCAAAATTGATATTGTTGTCAGTGGCTGTCACTGCCAAAACTCGTTAACGGTTTTCGCGTCCGTAAAGCTTTTGAAACTGGTGGGGGTGAATTTTTTTACTATTTGAAATTATGGATATGTGTTTGTGGAAGTCTTTTCATATCACCGAAAATTTCATTGCGGGAAAGTCAAAATAGATATTTGGTAGGTGGTTGGAGTTCGTATGGTGCTGGTGTTACTTTTAAGTTTTGTCGCAGAACGTTTTTGGGTAGAACGTTTTTGAACAAAATTCTCACATAGAGTCTAAAGTTATTTGTAAAAAGAAAACTTTTTCATGGCATCCACGTAGTAGGAGCTCTGAAATCACAAATTCTTCAATCATTATCTAGAATAAATAAATGGATTAAATTGCAAGCCTATATGCCTTTTTTCGTATACGTCTGAAACAAGTTTCGAGAATGTTGAAAAATTCCTTTGAAAAATAGTAAATGTTTAGCCCAATTTTAAACACACATCCAAAATAATAATTATTAGTATTTTGAGTTTCATAAAAATTACAGAAATTTCAACAAATATAAAGAAAATCTTTTCGTAATAATTATAACTGAGAAATATTTTTTTGAGTCATCCGAAATTATTATTTTGATATTTTACTTTTAAAATTTCAAAACAATAATTATGAACAATTTTAATTTTTTTGAGTCATCGAAGACTCTTTCTTTGAGACTTTTAAAATAAAAGTATTTCGATAATAATTATGGACAATTTTTATTTTTTTAAGTCTTTCAAAAAAATTGTTTTAATTTTTTTGTCGTAAAATAAACAAGTTATGCAAAGGTATTTAGAATCATATTGCCAATAAAGTCCATTTAAGCTGAAGCTTAAAATAGAATATGGCCCAGGTTCGCCTTCGTGAAGGTTACAGTCAATATTGCTCCAAACTTGCTATGAGTATTGATATTGAGAGGAGAATATTCCATATCTATGGAACTGTAATACATTGAAAGAATCGTGGTGGTACGGAAGCCTCCTCCGTCTGCTGCTGCCGAATTCGGGTGTTGATAGGAAAACCGTCTGGCTCGGATCTTCCTTCTCCATTCGCATAAAATTACCCAGCCAGCCGAGCCTTTGGTCTTTAATTCGCTGCATTATGGCCATATCTGAGTAAAGCTCGAATAGCTCATCGTCAAATTTGACACTTGCCCTTGGCATCAACGGAGAACTTTTCTCTGGAAAATCCAAGAGCCGTCCGATCCTCTTCTGGCACTGACCATGAAAAACCGCCTGGTCCATTTCTGAGCCAAAGCATGCAGGAAGAATGCCGAGAAAAATCTTCTACAGAAGATTTATGGTCTTTCCCGTGATGTCAGCAACGGGTGTCAAAGAGCATTTAAGAATAAGCTGTGGGAGCTTTACGCTCTTATGAGCAAAGCGTAGCGAGTTAAGTCCCAAAGGCTTCGCTGCCTGGGTCATGTTATTTGAATGGACATAGACGATCCGGCCCCGAAAGTTTTCCTACATACACCCAAATTCGGCAGAAAAGGAAGTTGGGGGCTTAGACTGGGATGGAAAAAAGATGGAGGATTACTTGACCTGCCTAGGTGGTTTCGATTGACGTCATTTATCAGTAACAAGGAATGACTGTCGTGCTTTAATAAGCCACGGACCCTAAAATTTATGAGGTTTGCTCTAATCTAAACGATTATCTTCAGGTGGGGTCCATTTTTTTCGTCGAGCGAATCCTAGGCCTACCAATTGCTGAGGTGGCACAAACAGGTGAACAAGGAATTAGACTTCCAGGTTGATGGCGCCACCCTACCAACTGTCAATCAACCTAAAATCTTGGATTTGACGTTACATGAAATTCTCTCTTGTGCCGCTTATGCAATCCCGATTGCAAGCAAAGTTCAAAGCCGCAACAAAATTCTCAAGTCACTGTATATTAGTACCTAGAAAAAGATAAAGAAACTTTGCCGGCAACCTACAAAGCAATGGGACAGTCGGCCATGAGTTACTATACACTGTATGCTATTTCATTAGCATCGCGATGAGATACGCCGAGAAATGCGGCTGTACCATCCTTTGACCGACGCACTAACTGGCCATTCGCAGTATACATTAATATCTACCATTTGATGTTTCCTCTCTCGTCTCTTGAATACTTTAACTCGAGGAGAAATACGTAACTACGAGTACACTAGACTCTGATATGCCCAATGAAAGTCCCTTATAAGGAGAAATTACCTGGTAAACAACGTAATATAATCAGTCTTACAAAAGCACATCATTGAAATGCTAATTATATAAAAAACTTTTCCAATTTTCGTCTCACATTGAACAACTTTGAAGACTTAAAAAAATATATCTCACAAATAGTTATTACTGTGAGACTTTTATAATATAAATAACAGAATAAAAGTCCCTGAAGACTTTTAAAAAAAATTTCGGATAATTATTATTTCACTTTCAAAATTTTAAAAGTCTCAATAATTATTATGAACAATATTTATTTTTTCTATTGCAAAATAATAATTTTTCAAGACTCAAAAAATTATCAATTGAAATGAAATAATTATTTGGAGACTTTTATGAATATTTCTTATAATAGTTATGTCTCTGATTTTAAATGCTTTTTCATTGTAAATCTGTATACTCTCTTTCTTTTTGCTCACAAATTACGCTTATTTATTTCTGGCGATTTAATAGAGCTGCTAGTATTTTCAGGTAGATCTTAAGTTCAGTTAACTGTATTCTGCTGCAGGGTTACTTCCCTCTATTCGTGGAATGAAACACCAATATAGGGATGTTGGCAGAATTTGGTCGGATATGAATCGTTTGAACAGAGCAGAATTTTTCTACTGAAAATTTTTATACACAAAATCCTCCACATTTCGAGTTTTTCTCAAAAATCTTATGAAGCATGACAAGCCTTATTTACTTAACTTTTACATTTACAACAACATCCTGATCAAAATTTTATAAACAAATTTGGCAGAACTGCATTTCTATTTTTACATAATTTCGTTGTCGTAAATAAACTTTGGTTCGAGTTTTTTCCTTAAAAAGTATTGTGAAATGACCCCTACAGAAGGGGCGGTGCCACGCCCATTTCAGAAGAAATATATTTGCGAATTTCTTTTTACACTGATACTTCTGGAGTGAAATGGGACCGATACGAAGTTATTGTTCGCACAAATATTGCCCATTATACTCGTTTTTTTATCCTGTAAAAAATCTGTGGTATACAAATGGGCTTGGTCCTTATGTGATTTCGTAGATTCTTAAAGTAACTTAAACGCTTTCTAATTTATGTTTAATATTAGTTGTAAAATTAATTTAATTTTATGTGAGCGGTGCTCACGCCCATTGGAAAAATATCAGTCAGGTGTCTTAATTTTAGTCAGACCTGTTAAATAATGACTACTAATATTAATGATTACCCGTTTGATTAATTTGATTTTGCTTGAGAATCCATTTAGTGATTGTTTACCATTACTTTAAGTTTTTAATGATTATTTTCCAATTAATTTAAAAAAAATCAAAAAAATCATGATTTTTCACGATTTTTCAAAAAAAATCAAAAAATTTGTTTTGATTACTTGTGATTATATATAATTTTTTTTGTATTTTTTTAAGTATTTTTGATTTTTCCAGTGTTGTTGCAGAAGCACATAAATAAACACATAAACAATACTGGAGAAAATCAAAAAAATATCTAAAACAATCACAAAAAAAAAATTATTAAAAGTAATTCAAACCCACTTTTTTTTTTTTTTTTTGATTTTTATTAATTTAAATCAAATAATAATTGCCTTTCTTGAAAAACATTGATTACTAATTAGTAATCAAAGTTTACAGGTCTGATTTTAGTGTACACGCCTAATTTAGTCCTTATAGGTGTTCTATGTAGTGAATAATTGTTTTTTTTTTATATTTTCCAATATATTCCGATATGTAAAAAATGAGCTACACCCAATTTCACTCACTTAATATGGTGAGTGCCTGCTACTGTTCAAAAGTACTGCTGACTTTTTGAAACTCCTTTGAAACCTTTTTAAAGCTCCCAATAATAAAAGTCAGCGGAATGGATACAGTAGAAAAGCATGCCCATCCTAATGTTGGAGTATACGTAGTTTTCAATTTTACTCTTGACAAAACGGTGTGTCGACAATTACTCATATGGTGAGTTACTCGAAAAGGGCCGCTATTTCGATTTTATTTATGAACGATGTCACATTAAAAAGTCACTAAGGTTGTTTTCTAAAGTAAACAATTCATAAATCTGAACAAAATTGACTTCTTGCACGAGGATATGATATTTGAGCATTTACACAACTAAATAAAGTTCATAAGATCATGCAAGATTTCAATTCACAATTGACCTCAGTTTGACACGCAGCTCTAATAATAACAACAATGTCAACACCAATAGCAACATGTGAGCGTAAAAAATGTGCCAGGATAAGCATGTTCAGTTGTTGACGGAAGTGAAAGTGAGACGTTTTGGTAAATAAAAACTGATGAAATAAAATGAGGACATGCAAAAAATCAGAATGTTATAAATAAATCCATACCAACGTATAGATTTGTGGAATATATCAGTATGTGTGCGTGTGTGTACCTTTCTCACAATCGGCGTTAACAATTTGAAAGAACGAACTATATTGCTCAAGGCTTTTCACGCTATTAAGGTGTTATACAATAATAATAATTGTCATTAATAAAAAGAAAAATTATTATTATTGGCCTTGAGCTCGTTTATAGTATAATATTGTTATTGTACTTAATAGTGCGAGTACCTATATATTTATTTTGTTATTCGCACATTGTTTGGCGAATTTTGCCCCACCTATAATCAAAGCATACCCTATAACAACTCTGCAAAACCCCAGCGGCGAAGTGAGTTTGCAGTCCTTCCACATAATGCATTACGAAACCTTTACAAGTACTTTATTACCATCTACTCGTATTACATTGTATGCTGACATGTAATGAAAGAAGTTTGTCTTTGTCCATTGCCGCACATTCATACAATTATTCCATTACTAGTAAAGAGGTATGTAATCGGCTTTGTCTACAAAATGGCCATGCTTTTGGGAAAGTAATAATGGGTGTAACTGATTCTTGAAGGGAAACTGTCTGCAAAGTGTTGGAGAAGTATTGCATTTTATAATGTGAATTTTCGCCCCTGGGAAAAGCGATTGGTCTAGGATGAATTTGGAATGAGTTGCAAAGGAACATGCGACCAAAGCTAGTTTTGATCTCGTTGTATGGGTTGAAGTGATCCCTTTTGTTTGAGTATGCCCTATGAAGAGACTAATTGTGCCCTTTCTTGCTAACCAGCTAATGTCGGACAGATTGCATTGGTTCCTCCACTGGCACGGTCGTACAAGTTTACATTCCACACATGAAAGATTTTTTCGGGGCATGGCCAGACAGAGTTTCCGAGTTGAAAAACAAATTTTTCTCCTGAATTAATGCTGGGCGACAATTATACTTTCAAAAATGATGAATCTTGTAAAGCTGTGTAATCATTAATCCTAATTAAAGAAAACTTTAATCGTCAATTGCAATTAACGAGTAACCGTTTAAAAACTAAAATTTTTTTTTTCTCAGACCTATTAAAAGTAAGTACCAGTACAAGTACTGGAGAGCTTGTGCGTGAATAGGTGGTGTACAAGTGCGGTACCTGCTGGTACGTTTGAATTACTTTGGTAAATAACAGACTCCACAAACAATTTCATATTTCTTTTGTTTTAAGCAGACCTGTTAAATTTTATTAGTAATTAGTTATCAATTAATCAGACGCCTTTTTTAATTGCTAATGATTATTTTAATTTTTTTAAAGAAAAAGCAATTATTAATTGATTGCGATTAGAAAAAATAATCATGATTTCTTACGATTTTTTAAAAAGTCAAAAGAAGTTGTTTTGATTACTTTTGATTATTTTTGATTATTATTGATTACTTTTGATTTTTTTTATTATTTTTGACTGTCTTTCAGTATTGTTTTTGTGTATATTTATGTGCTTCTGCAACAATACTAAAAAAAATATAAAAAAATAAAAAATAAAAAAAAAATTAAAATTATCAAAAATAATCAAAAGTTATCAACGAAATCAAAAGTAATCAAAAAAACTCTATTCGATTATTTTTTTCATTATTTGTTTAATTCACTGGAAAATAATCATTAAAAGTTGAAAGTAATGTGAATCCGGCATTGAATGGATTCTCAAGAAAGTAGTTAATCAAACCTGTGATCATTACGATTACTAATCATTATGTAACAGGTCTGGTTTTAAGATACATTCAAGTAAACTGTATTTTGAAAAAACCCTCCCATCACAAAATTTTTTTTTATCAAAAGAGTACTTTCAAATATTTGATAAAAAAATGTAGTTGTACTTTTTACTTGGGCATTTAAAGTACTTGAGGACTTGTACTTATTTGGTACTAGTGCAAGTATATACGCAGTATTTTATAAGTCTGATTTTTCGACAAAAAGAGAAAGATATTGATACTAAAAAAAATTTTATTTTAAGAAATGTTTTACGAACATTTTCATCCTAGGTACATAAATTAACGAATACGGTAATCGGAAGTAAGGTAAATTAAATGAAAGGAAAGGGAAATAAAGGCGAAACAATAACTTCAAATGCGCGCAGGTAAATCTAGCCAAATTACTATTATTACTATAAGATTCAATGTATACGGGTATGCCTAGTTTCTTTGAGCAATACTAATAGGTCCTGAAGGATTAGGAGTAATGTTTTTCGGTGTAGGCATAGTAGTAGCGTACCGTGTAGTATATTTTGTCATCGGAAAAAGAAGCGATCGCATGAATCCCGACACAAACTTCACAGATTGAAACTTTAAGATCTTTCGTCAAGAAACATTCAACGGAAAATTACTCTGGTGGCGATAGAAGAAACTATTTTAGGATTTTGAATGGCCTACAATTCGATTTCGACTATTCCAAATAATAAGCTCTAAGCAGTTGTATAAGAGTCGAAAGTGTTGATGTCTACACTGTTAAACAGTTTTGCTCAAATTTGCAACAGTTTGGACTACAAATATGACCAAACCAATCAAGAAAATAAAAATTTCTGTTAGTTGTCAAGACTCGGTTTTTATGCGCTCCCCATTGCTTTCTCTACACATTACGCTACGACACACGCAAAAAATATTTTGATAAAAATGTTATGACTTTAAAAAAGTTTCTGAAAGAAAAAAATTAAAAACTAATTTATTCATCTCGTACCTGCAGCATATTTCAATTTTTTTTCTTTCTTAAGATTTTGGACCTTTAAGTTAGTAAAGTTTTAAATCTAACCCGAAAGAAATCAAGCATTGGAATAGGTAGCTGAAAGGTAAGTTAAAAACCTGCTTAGCACGATCATTGGTTTCAAATTCAAGCTCACATTTTAAAACGTGTGTTGTATGGCTGTAGATTTTGAAAAAACTTGTATACAAATAGTAAGTTTTCTCCATCAGCACAACTCTTCATAGGAACAGAAGTGAAAGCCATAAGACATCTCGTCTTTACGTACAAAACTTTATGTGTCAAACCGTTTATCTTAAAAAAAGTTGAATGAAAACTTAAGAAAAGCTACATAGATCATAACGAGAATTAAGGAATTTAATATGTATAACAAACAACACGGAAGTGTTGATATGCAAAAAAGCCCTTCTGTATCTAAAACTTTTCTATGAATACGCCCAAAAATATTCCACTTTCCTGGAGTTGACATATAAAATATATGTACCAAAGAATGGTTTGCCTTTAATATTTTGCGCCTAATAATGAAAACACAGTCAAATATTAAGGAAAATAGTCTTGTTTTTCTAAATATTCACCATCCAAGTCAATACACTTCTGCATTCGCTTGAACCAATTTTTAAAGCACTTTTGCCACTCAGAAGAGGATAACTCTAAAACGAGCTGTTTGGAGGCTCCTACAGCTCCTTCAGCCGTTGAGAAACGTTGACCTCGCATTTTTTTTGATGTTCGGGAATAAAAAAAAAATCATTAGGTGCCAAATGAGGGCTGTAAGGCGGATGACCCATCAATTCGAACTTTTGAGTCCTCAAAAACTCTCTTGTGTGAATCGTTACGTGAGAGCTCGCATTGTCTTGCTAAAGAATGATTTGCCTTCGGCGGTTGGTTTTCCTTAATTTTTGCTTTGAGGTGCTTCTTGTGCGAACAACTTTTGTTGGATTACAGTCGATACAGTCGATTGCTTCTTTGTTTCCGGCTCATATGCATAGATCCAAGATTCGTCACCTGTTACAATGTCATAGACGTGCTTAGATCATTAGACATTTCTTTACACCAATCGACACGAGTACTTTTTTGGGCAATTGTCCAACTATGCGGTATCCACCGAGAACAAATCTTCTTTACGACCAAATGTTCATGCAATATTGAATGTATGCTGGTGCCACTAATGGCCTAGGATTCCTCTATCTCGCAAACTGTCGCATGAGGATCTTGTATTATCAATTGACGCACAGCATCGACTGTTTCTTGCACAACCACCGTTCACGAAATTCGTCCTGCAAAGATTGGCGGCCACGTAGGAACTCGTTGTATCATCGTTTTACAGTGGCTAAGTGTAGTAATTCAACACCAAAAGTAGAAGTAAGTTGATTGATGCACTCCTGTCTCGATAAGCCACGTCGAAAATCGTAGTAAATCATCGCACGAAAGTGTTCACGGGTTATTTCCTTTTTAAGCAATATGAATTTTTAAACTCACTATAAATAAACACAAATAAAACTAGTAAGTGAAAACGTTATATGCAAGTTTATGCCAAAAAATACCAAACTTTACGATAAAAATATCTAATTACAGCTAATCACATGTAGTGTTGCGAAGGCGCAAAATATAAAATGCAACCGTATAAAAGGACAAAAGCAAATGGCACATTAGCGGAAAAATGCCACGTGACGTTACAGGGCAGCATAGCTTAGTTGTTAGAGTACTCTAAGAGCGGCTTTGGTGCAGCTACTTGGGTTCGTATCCCAGTGTCCGAGAAGGGGTCTGATGAGAAGTTGGGCACTTCGAAACATGTCATCCCATACCATCACTGTGCATATCGTTGTAATTTTTCTCTAAAATCAATCAACTAAGAATTTATCACTTGCAAAATAAATCAAAAAGGAATAAGCAGAATAATGAAGCGATGAAATTAAATTTCGTCACTGTGGCAAAATTTGGTTACTTGATAAAAAAAGCACACATCTGCAAAGAGCTTGATGCCTTGACACATTTTTGTGGGTGTTGAAAATTACAAAGAAATAAAAACATAAAATCAGAAAAACATTAAAGCACGAGTGGCACAGGGCAACCACAACAATAAATCATATATAATATTTCAACACAACACTTCAACGCCATCTCAGATGCGCATTAACAGAAAGACCAACGCGACTAACCACACACAGCATTTGGCCTCATTTGGCAGTCATTTTTTTTCTTAGTTAGAATTTTTTATTTTCTGATTTCTATTTCTTAGCATCACTGCCATACTAAACTCAATCTAGTACCAATTGTATATTTTCATATGAATTGTTACTGCATATGCAGATTTATTCATTTCACTTTACCACCATGCCATTTTGCCATTCATTCACAAGATTTTTTTTATTTTGCTTTTCTTTCGATCTGGTTTCTCAGAATATGTCACATAATATGACAACAATAAAGAATTTTTTGTCATATAATCTGAACTTACTGTTGACATAGTAAAGTAATAACAAAAGTGCTCAGTAGCGCGCAAAAAAAGGGTTAACTTTGGAAAAAAAATCTAAATAAAATGACAAACAAAGCAGCAAAGCTAACACCAAAATGGTAAGAAAATTATTGCTTCAGACCATAATAAAAAAACACATATATGCTTAATAACATGCATAAGTGTATTCAAGGTTGATGGGCGTGATAGGAAAAAGTTTGTGTGGATATATGGAGAATATTAAATGTAGGAAATTTCAGTGCTTAAAGGAGGCCAATGCAACTGAAAGGAATTAATTCAAACTACTCTTATTGATTATTTTATAGCTAAACGCCCTTTCATCTGTCTTCTCTGCCCTAGTTAAAGATGCGAAAATTGAAATCACGAAGAGTTTGAGTTTTTGAGAGGAAGTTTTCTGGAAGTTATTTGCGAGCTCCCGTGATTTGCCGCTTGAAACAAAATTCAAGTGTAAATCAGCTATAATTACGGTATCATAACTCTTTTCAAAAACAAAGTGAAACATTTATTTTTTGCTAAAAATTTATAAAGATGACGGTTCGAAAAATATTCTGAAAAGTTGTATGAGGGAAGTGGTCTTAAAACTAACAGTTGTCATAATATTAAATGTAGGAAATTTCAGTGCTTAAAGGAGGCCAATGCAACTGAAAGGAATTAATTCAAACTACTCTTATTGATTATTTTATAGCTAAACGCCCTTTCATCTGTCTTCTCTGCCCTAGTTAAAGATGCGAAAATTGAAATCACGAAGAGTTTGAGTTTTTGAGAGGAAGTTTTCTGGAAGTTATTTGGGAGCTCCCGTGATTTGCCGCTTGAAACAAAATTCAAGTGTAAATCAGCTATAATCACGGTATCATAACTCTTTTCAAAAACAAAGTGAAACATTTATTTTTTGCTAAAAATTTATAAAGATGACGGTTCGAAAAACATTCTGATAAGTTGTATGAGGGAAGTGGTCTTAAAACTAACAGTTGTCATAGAGCGATCTTCTACTGCACTTCACTATTTAGGGATCGGCTCACTGGGCGCCATTCTTCACCACTTTGTTCTCACTTTTCTCATACGGTAGCACTCTAGAGAATTTTGCTACCTACCGAAACTTGTTATATTGGTTGATGCTGTCCATTGTTGTACATAATATTCTGTTCCAGATGCCCATGGACTACCGCACGAAGCAATTGCTTTTGTTGGACCTTAAATTTTGTAGTTATGATCAATGTATCTGTAGTTAGAAAATCAGACTGTCGCGATAACTAACAAACCTGCTAACAACTAAGCTTGATCTTCGTGATATCCTTAGATGGGTTGGAAAAATTTTTCGTCACAGTACCCTTAATGTTTATGTGTAGTAATATTTATGTGTAGTCTGATATCAATACCGGTTTCAAGGTATTCGATGTTGGAAACATAACATTTTCACTTCCATCTCTTATTCCTTTTATTTCTCTTACCCATGTCTCCAATTTTCCTTCATTTATTCTTGTATTATTCTATCCGTCATTTTCTTCTCGATATTTATTTATTTATTGAATAGTCTACAAGTTAAATAATTCTTACAGACTTAATTTGAAAGTCTACATAAAGACAGCATGAGGGTACTGTACAGAAGAATACAGAGTAAAGAATATGTCTGAAGTTTACAATCGATTAGGTACAGCTTACGAATTAAAATAAAGAAATAAATATTACAAGTATATGAAGTAAAAATCATACAAATTTAACGTTGTTAAGATATTAGTTTACAAACAAGTCTTAGTGTACTATATATGTTTATTATATGTAAGGTCAGTAAGAGGGTTGATGCATAGTACCCAGAAGGGGCGCATGAGCCAAGAAGGACTCTGTGGAATAAGCTCAGATACAACAATTTTTTGATTTGATATGTGGCTTGCACCAATCATGAAACAAGCAAAAATCCTAATTCAAGAATTATGGCTAATAAAATGGTCCCAATTTGTTCCATCTAGCCATAATTCTTGAATTAGGATTTTCTCTATTTTTTATTACATTTGTGATATGATGCAGTCGGAATGGACGTGATTCGGAGCAACACAGTACATATGTTACACAATTAGCTAACATTTGGCACTGCGCTGATGTGTGGTTGGAAAGGACGTTTTTCAAAGCCATTACTTATTTAATAGAGTAAACAGATATCTCTTAATAGAAAAAAGGGAATCAGATGTATTAAAATACTTGCAGGTGTCATTGATATTAATTGTTTTAAAAGAACTTAACCTTCAATAAAGGCACGCGTACTACAGTATAAAACTAGTATATTTTGACTGATAGCAAACTAGTCCAAAGAAATGAAACCTGTACATTCAAAATTTTGAAACTAAGCAGGGTTTTGCAATGTTCAGAGGTTTCGAAAACTTGACTTCCCGCAGCTGAGCTGAGAATTTATCCATTATGTTTGAGGGAATTTAAAATAATTCCACTACCCATGATTGAATTAATATGTTTGAGAATGGTATGACATCCCCATGTCAAGAATGCTAGTTGCATATCGTCGGTGAGACTGCAAAACAGCGTAACACACAAATGCAAAACCGCGTAAGTGGAGTTTGTGTCAAAAACTTTTATAGGCGCCTGCTATTAGGATCTATTCATTTATTTTCTAGAAAACTACCTATTGGTTTGGAAAATAATTGAAAGAATCGATGTTGATGGGAACTTGTTCCATAAAGTCATTCTTCGTCTTTTAATTAAGGAGTTCGTAGGAGAAAACCGCCAAACTGAGATACCACTTACGCCGTTTTGCATTTATGCGTTACGCGGTTTTGCCGTGTCACCGACGATATATGTAAAACGGCAGTGATGCCTACTTGACTTGTGATTCAAACTACTTGCAGCGTGGTTGGCAACTAGTTGGTTTGACTACAGCGAAAGCTATTCACACGCAAGGCCTCATGTTTATATACTATATATTTACATACCGTTGAGCTTAAAGTTTCTTCAAATTAAAAACATTGTATATAGCTTCAAATGTATGTACATATGTGCGTATTGCTCTTGTACATATGTGTGATTTCTTGTTCGTTCTGGGTCACCTAAGACAGATGGTGTCACGGTTGACAAGAGTAAGTATCCTCAGCGGTGAAATAATGTCTTGGTATTTGGTAATGTAGAAAGCGTGTACATCTTTATATTAACGTATTACATTTTTTGTTATTTTCATACATACATATGTACATACAAGCGTTTAGTCGTATGTTTTACTGCTTACGTGACGGTGTATTTATCACGCACTTCAGCACATTTATCAACAACTTAAGCAGCAGCCAAGTTTGTCATATGACTGAAAGACAATTTGCCAAGTACCTAGAATAGAAATGGACCTCCACTTGGCGTAAGTTGAGATGAATTTCATGCGCTCAAATACACCCATGCACAAGAAAATACATATTTACTTTAAATGGAAATTTTCTTTTGGTTTACCTTGATATAAGCAGCGAAGAAGTGCTCATCAGTGGCGTATACCCTGCAGTCAACTGCCAAACTGGTTAGTAAATATTCTAGTTCATTAACTAGAATTTCGTGGGCTTATTCATACCAGTTTGAGCGAGTGTAACGTTTCCGCTATGATAAGCAGCAACAACCCTCTAATGACCAAATTAGCCAACTCTATTCAGTTAAACAACTAATAATAGTTAATTAAAAAATGATTATTCAAAAATAAAAAACAATAATAATTTTCATTAAAATTTAAATGTGAAAAATTATTATTGCCTTGAGCTCGTTTCATGAATACATTTAATTAAATTAAATTTAAAACTTTCTTGTAAATAATAGTTCTGATAGTAAAATCGTAATCCTTTTGACAATTTCGTGGTTTTAATAGTACATTTGGGTTACAGATCATGTACGCACGTGCATGCCAACAAAATCACCCTTCTTTTCGCCACGTCGCTATTGCAATAAAGGCGCAAGAACGAATAAGAAATGTTAAAATGAAACCACGAAGAAAAGTGATCATTTCAAATCAATTCCGTAAGTAAATAACATTTCTTTTGGGAATAATTTAAGTAACCTTTTTTTAATAAAAAAATTCACAAAACAAATATTGAATGGTTGTTATTTTTCAGGGTTGATTTGTTGTGATTACGAAATGCAGTTTTCATAAATGAAATAACAATGAATCTCCAACGAAATTTTTTAAAAAGCTGCAACAACGAAACTGGCGAGCAGATGTACATATAAAAGGTGGTTAAAATAGCACTTTTAAAAAAAATGTAGTTACAAAGAAGTTGCACATTATGTACTAGAATTTCATAAGCGAGTTATCTGCATGGTTATTTTGCAAAGAACTCCGAAACTTAAAGTTTTCACCATAAAAAGCTAATCTTCTTTAAATTTTCTTAATTTTATATAAATATATTTTTATAAGTATGGATTAGATTCTATATGAGATTAATATTTAAATTTTAAAATTTTCCATAAAATATTTCAAGAAAATTAAAAATTGTATGCCTATGAAATTCAATCAAAAAATTACTATTATTAAACAAGAAGAAAATTCTTTCTTCGGAATGTGGGGCCGTGTGCAGAAGTCCACGCAAGTGGGGAAAGTTTCTGATCGCCATTCACCTGGGAATGGCCAGAGCGATTCTTTTGCATGCGGTTCAAGCAGCTCACTACTTCCGGGCTTTGCGCCCAAGTATCCTCTGGGTAACCACCGAACACCCGTTTGGTGGTGAGCTAAACGTGAGAAGGCGACAACCTGGTAAGGCCACTCCGACATAATCGGTTTAAGGGCTTGCTGGGGGGGTTCAAACAGCAGCGTCTGATCACCAGGTGGTGCGGCTGCAAGCGGGCGTCTGTCTTGGATCAAGCGGCTCGTGTAATAGAATTCAACCTCCCGTGAAACGGGTTGTGCGTTGGGTTTGGGACCCACCACATAAAACAACGTTCCAATGAAATTCAACAACAAAGCCTCGGATATAAGAAGAAAATTACTTTTTAGAAATGTTTTCCAAACTGCTATGAATTTGGTCTATTGAAATTGGTTTCATTTGTTTACTATAGTGATATACGAGTATATATTTTTATATCTGATAACAGAATTTTCAATAAAGTGGTTTGAATGTAATTTTGCAGATTTCGTGTATTTTCGAACCAAAAATGAGATAACAGATGCAGTAAATGGTATGATACTGATGCATAGGCTGACTAGTATGACTTGGTGCATGTACTGAATCTGGTGTATGTACTGACTAGTATGTAAACTGGTATGATCCTGATCTATAGACAGACTACTATTTTAAATGGTATGATATTGATGTATATGATGACTAGTACGCTAACTAGTTTATTCCTGATGTAGAGATTGACTAGTATACCAATTGTAATGGTGCTGATGGAGATGGGGACAATTGCCATCTCATAGGAAATCGCCGTGTTAAAAATACCAGTTGATAATATAGAAGAATTACAGAACTCGAACTAGTTGAGCCGGCTTGGTAAACTAGTATTTGACTAGTATAATTGATTGCAGGGTAGTAGTGGGACCATTTTTGAATAATATTCGAATAAATATTATTCGTTTCAAAAAATTCGACAGGTGACAGGTAACAAGGTCCACAGTGTAACAGTGAGCCAAGTAGCCAAAATAAAAAAAGTAAACATGCTTATTTGACAATTCGCTTGAATGTATGAGTTACAAATTTTTATTGCTAATTGTTACAGGGGTTGGAAATTTTCGCAATAATAGTTTTATTACTACTAAAGATATGGGAATCTAATGATTCAACTTTGAATGCATATCATCTGAAATCATCTAGTCCTTTATACAGAAAATTACATACTCCTATCAGTAGAATTCCACCAATTTATTGAGAAAGGGAAGATTAGAAGCTATATTACGGTAAATTTAAAAACAAATGCAGTATGTACGATCGTAGTATGTCGTACGATGTGGCGATCGTTAGGTGTGTTCGGCGAGAAAACTTGCAAGAGTTTTATGGCCCTGCCGATTAGCACGAGGCCTAAGTAAAGAAATAATTGAGTCAAGCTCTCCCGAAACCGCAAAAATTAAAAAGGAATTTGTAAGCTGCAAAATAGCTGCTGTTGTTTTCATGCGTTAATAACAAAGTTTGAAGTTTTTATTGCTGTTTTGCTTACTGACGATTGATCAGCTTTTTTCACCTGAAAATCTTACTACTGAAATCTCCCCAACAGGAGCTTGCAGCTTCCTCAGCTTTTCCCAATTAAATGTCAAATGCGTTCTGTCCCTACAAGTTTCAATAATTTTATAAAATTTTTAAGCTCCTTTAACAGAGCCATTACCTAATCAATATTTGCGCAGAAATGGGGGAACCACACTATATATAAAAAAATATATACATAAATATATATTCCTTATGCTAGCATACGAGAGGTATGTGAAATAGTAACTGGAGCTTTTGTGAACTTTTCGTTTAGTTGTTTTCAACGGGTTAATGAAAACAAATTACTGGCACATATGAATTATTTCACATACATATTGTCAGATAAGCATGTTGTCAGCGGCTGGCTCACTGTTTCACTGTGACAAGGTCAATGGAAATAAAATCCATTGACACTATTTCTCTTTCAAATATTTAATTATCACATTTTCACGGCGGCTCGATATTTTACGTCGCGTGATTGTTTATCTGCCAATTCCCGCTGTATAGTAAAGCATGACTTTTAAATATCTAAAATGATAACTTTCTAAATTTTTCAAATGAGTTTTAGAATATGATTTGAATTTAAAATATTCAATATTGTGATTTTCAACATTGTTTAAGAAAGCGCCGCAGTCGAAAATATTTTAAAATTTTTTTATTTTATAATATGATGTGATTTTGAAAATGATTTAAAAAGCGCCGCAGGCGAATATTTGAAATAAAAAATTGCGCTATTTTTAATTCAAAATTTTCGACTGATGCGCTTTTTTAAATAATTTTAAAATCACATCATATTATAAAATGAAAATTTGGAAAAAATATCGCGTGATTTTCTGTCGACATGCTGCAGGCAGTATTGACGCTATTTCCATATGAATTAAGAAATTACGTCAATGACTATACTTCCCACATTTTGTTGACCTTCTTTCTCTTTCGAAAAGAGAAATAACGCCAATTGACGTTTTTTCCATTTGCGATGTGAAATAACGTGAATTGACGTTATTTCCAGGGATCTTGTTACCTGTCACCTTTTTGGGGGTAATAGTTATGATTGGGATTTTTAATAGTTTAAGAAAGTCCATAAACTTAAAATATATAACCAGCAGTTGGATTTTGAAATCATTTTTAATCTAAAAGGAAAAATGTTTCAATGCAACTTATGAAAAATTAAAAAAATATGATTTTTTTCCCCCAAATTTGAAGTTTGCTTTGAATATCAGATGAGCACTTGTCGTCTGAGAAATAGCATCCAAAATTGTAAGCGGTTATATTTTTTTCTGCTTGCTTATTTTTAGGCTGTGCTTGCCTGTGGCTAAATAGTGTTCGCATTATATGCGAGCGGCCTGGGTTCGAGACCTAATGCTTTACACATCCCTTTCGCAGTCGAAAACCTAAACATTAAAATAACATTTTACATAAAGCATCGTTCACTCTAAATCTGTTCGCAGAAAGTATACCACAATTCCGTAATAACTTATTGAACGCTAAATATTTAAATGTATTACTAAAGACCATTTATTAGGTTATTAATTTTATTTACAATAATATTAAAAAATCCTTGTTATGTAAGAACCCACGAGCATTATTTTTAATAGAAGACATACTTTTTTGAACAGTCTTTCTGGTCACTTTAGCGGCATATTGATTCCAAAGAGGTAACATTAGTTCATATTTTTCTATGATTTTGCCACTTCTCCTCAAACTGTATTTGACCATCGCCTAGAATTTTTGTATTGGTCGGAGCTGGGGGCAATTAGGTGGATTTATGATTTTTGGAATAACATTCAGTCCCTGGCTTTGATACCAATTCATGGCAACGGTGGAGTAGTGAATGCTGGCTAAGTCTGGCCAGAATATGGTAGGAGAGTTGTGATGCCTAATGAAAAAATATAATCTTTTCTCAAGGCATTCTTTTATATAAATATGCGAGGTCATTGTGGACGATTTTGCACATTCCCCACTTTTAAGGCCACAGGAACATATTGCTTGCCAAATCATAATCTTTTTCGCAAATTTATCTACTTTCTTATACTTGTATTTTGACACGACATTCAAGTCAAGTTTGACATAAGTTTCATCATCCATAATAATACAGCCTTTAAATTTTGTCAAAACTTGATCATATAGCAATCGCATATTTGGGTATTTTATGGCACGGCTTTACTTATACTGACACCAAATTTTTTCGCGCGATCATTGTCTGACAATCCTGGGTTATTCTTTATTGAGGTAAGTATCTTCTTCACTAGTTCTGGGTTACGAGTTCTCCTTGTTACGGTTTTTTTTTAGCTCTTTCTATGGTCAATGTTCTTTTATATCTATTTATTACACTACATACAGGTGTTTGTGGCAATTTCAATTTTTCTCCGATTTTTGAACCCGACCAAGAAGAATTTGATACAAATTTGTTCAGAATTAATTCGCGTTTTTCGTTTTCCATTGTCGATTAAAACTCTAAAAGATGAACAATCAAATTGAAAACTCGAACACATAATTCCTAATAAATTGTAAATCCATCGGTACTACGATCATTTACAACATTGGACGAGTAGCTGTATAACGGCCTATATAGTGCGTACAGATCTAGAGTAAACGATGCTTTACATGAACATTTACATAATTAATTTGCAGTATTCTCGCTTCCCTTCCATCAAGAGTTCATTATTAACTAAATTAGTCTAATGAGTAGCATATTTTTCCGGCCACTTTATTACTACTTAAGAGTATATTTACTTTTCTTCATTACATATTCAACAAAGCTGCATCTATTTACGACTCAAAACGCCTACCACCAAACTCCATCGTATGCCATTGAAAATGAATGAAAAAGCTTCCAATCGTCACGAGAAACACTTCATTTCTATGGAAGTACTTGACAGTGTCACATCAACGTCGCTTATAAAATAATATGACGAAGTCTATTTCATTAACACTTTTGCCAGTGTGAAGAGCAGCGACGAACTCAACCGCCACGCATTGAGTGGGGATACACATCTTCAACATAGGGCAATAAAAGGAAAAGCTCCTAGGATGCACTTCAATACAGTGTAAACTAATTGTAAATGTTAGAAAAAATGCAAGTCTAAGTCGTATAAAAATTATATGAATATATGTATGACGCCGTGGCTTGCGTATTGTTGGCAAGTAATGACGACCCTTGGCTGAGATGGGACTGTGGTGCAATTACTGGCGACAAATACCGCGAAATGGTAATTTCATTAGCGCATTAATGCAAACATTTCAATACAATGCACTGGCATATGCAAATAAATGTATTTGAGCTGGAAAAATTGTAATGCAATGTGTGTTTGTCTGTGGGTTACGTAGAATGGTTCCTCTACTTGCAATGCCAACAGAGACGTAACCACAATCATTCTACCGTGAATCACAAACAATGACGGAAATTAAGTAAAATTACAATGCGCTTGAATTGGTGCAGTAGGGTTTTATTTTGTGCAAAATGCTTAAATGCAGACCAATTGTCTGTATGTCTGTTTGACGAGAGAAATATAAAAAGTATTGGTCTGCGTTTTTACACGCAAACACAGTGACTCAAAATTTTGTTCACACAATTTTTAGTTTTCCCAATTTTTTAAAGGTGTTTGTCTTGCGCTGAAAATAAATGCAGCGCAAAAACCAAACATACAATGTCAAAAAAGAGAAAGAAAAAAATTTAATAACAATATATAGTCACATACTAGCCGTGTTTTTTTTTATCCGCATCTGCGTTTGCGCTTAATATTTTTACTATTTCATAGTTGCAGATAAAGTTGTGCGCTTAGCAGTCCATACAAACATTAAGCGCAAACGTAGATGCGGATGAAAAAAACACGGCTACTATTGCCTTACTACTTACAACCCACAACTCATATTGATGCTATAGCTACTCTCACGGATCATTTACCAAAGTTATTTTTTTTTTATTGAATAGTGATCGCGCAGTGGTTGAAACTCAAACACAAAAATTTATATTACTTCAACTATTTATAATTATTTTTTAATTTATTTTATTGTTTCCTATTTTGTTGTTATCTTTTCTTGCTTATCCATTCTTTACCTTTGCTTCCCTTTCATTTCCTTTCCTTTTTGCTCCTTTCCTTTCCTTTTCTTTAATTTCCTTTCCTTTACTTATCTTTAATCTCCTTTCCTATTCTTTTTTTTTCCTTTCATTTCCTTCCTTTCCTTTCGTTTCTTTTGCTTATTTTATTATATTTTCTTTCATTTCACACAAACCCAAATACAAATAAAAAAAACAAAACCAACGCCGATGTTGAATACCCTTTATAAATAATCAGTTATTTAGCTTTTGTAACCACTGTATCATCAATGCTCACATATTTGCTCATATTTTATATTGCTTACTTAATGTTGGTCCACTTCCAACTCTTCTCACTCCCGGTGAGAGCCGATCACACGAGTAAAACAAAAACATACATGACATGTCTGCTCACACAACTACGGCTCTATAGTGTGAATACTTGTTATACCTTTCATGAACATGAAATGGTATATTAACTTTGGTCCGATGTTTGTAACGTTTAGAAATATAAGAGATAGACCCACAATTAAGTATACCAAATTGATCAGGACGATGAACTGAGTTGATACAGCCATGTCCGTCTGCCCGTCTGTCCGTCCGTCCGTCTGTTTGAACGCAAACTAGTCCCTCAATTTTCGAGATATCTCGATGAAATTTGGCACACGGATGTATTTTTGTATTATATTAGACATTTGTCGGATCCGGTATAATCGGGTCACTATAGCATATATCTCCCATACAACCGATCGTTCAACTAAGAGGGGTATGATCATTTAAAAGATTAAAACTTGAAACTTGGTGAGATATTTACTTATGGATAGCAAAAGATTTCGTAAAAAAATCACCAAGATCGGAGCTATATATAGTATATATCCCATACAACCGGTCTTTCAGATAAGAGTATTATGGCCATTTATCCCTCATTTTAGAAGATTAAAACTTGAAACTTGGTGAGATATTTGCTTATAGATAGTAAAAGATTTGGTAAAAAAATCACCAAGATCGGAGCTATACATATATAGTATATATCCCATACAACCGATCGTTCAGAGAGGATTATGGCCATTTCTCCAAATGTATTGCTGACAAAGTTTTAGAGAACTTTAAACAATGCGTATAAGTTTGCACGTCCTTACTTGTTTTTCATTGGTTTACTACAAACTCTTCGCACTCACAGTGAGAGCCGATCACACGAGTAAAACAAAAACATACATGACATGTCTACTCACACAACTACGGCTCTATAGTTTGAATACATGTTTCGCATTTGTGTTGGTCATTTTCAAACAACCCTGTAAAAAACGTTGGAGCATCAAAGTACTCCAACACTTATCCTCGTTCATATAAAAAAGGTGGTCCAATTTACATAGCGATGTCCGGTGATTGGATCACCTAATCCTACTCGGAGTACCATTTACTTTGCTTCCGAATAGTCTATAGAGCACCTACGTTGGAGTACTTTGAAAATGCCCAAAAGATTACTCTATAGAGTATTCTAGACGAAAGCGAGAAGGGAGTATTTATTCTTTTGAGGACCACCTACTCTCACTCTCGCTTTGCTGTTGAATACTCCATAGAGTAATCCCATGGGAGTATTTTGACAGTACTCTCACGTAGGTGGTCTATAGAGTATTCAAAAGCAAAGAAACGGAGTACTCCGAGATGGATTAGGTGATCCAATCACCGGACATTGCCATGTAAATTGGGTCACCTTTTTTATGAATGAGGATATGTGTTGGAGTACTCTGATACTCCTTTAGGAGTATTCTTTGGAGTATGAAACGGAGTATTTCCGTTTTTTGCAGGGAAATTTTTCTATATTACAATAAATATTTTTTAAAGTTTTTTGACTGACGGCACTGTAGTTTGACCATACATATATAATTGTTAATTTCTTAGATGTATAGTTTGCCAATAAAGTGGGACAATTTCCCTCAACTTGCGCATTGATAGTATATATTCTTAGTTTAAACTCTTTAAGTACAATAACAACAAATTCGTTCATTACAAGTTAGAGTACATTGTATCATAGTTGTAGGTTACTCTAACAAGAAAAAGAAGAATGATCCATACTCTTGCTTTGTGCATTGTTAACCTTCATTTATACTCATTATTTCATTAATAAAGTAACCTTCGTGAAGTAAGGATTGTTTGTTTTCCTTATATGTAAAAAAACAATAACACCCAAAGTAAACTGAAAAATAAAGCGTGTAACTTTTTCAATTTAAAAGATAAGGTACAATTTTTAATGCACATTTTCCGTGTGAAATTCCATCAAATTTAGGTTGAACTTAATACAATTTTAAACCAAATTTTAATGTATTCCAAGCTCTATCGCTTATGATCTAGATAGATTCCCCGGCATGACATCGAATTCAGCCTTGATGAGGGGACAGGGTGTACAGGAAATTAGTTTCTGGTCCTCCAGTACGGTATCCAGCTCCTTCTGTACAAATATTTTACACAAAAAAATATAACAAACTGCTAAGTTGTCTTCTTATCGAAAATCACGCTCTGTACTTAGACCCACTATGAACTTGGGCCATCATGTAGCTGTAACGATCACTTTACGGTTCGTGTGCTCGAAAAAAGGACGTTGGCTGTAGGGGCAAGTTGATTGCGTGACGTTAACGCCTAGTTATATAAAAGAAAATTAATTTCGAAGGGCGTAGATAATGAAAATATTCCGAATTGCTGACTGATAGGAATAATGCCTGAAAGTCCTACAAAAACTCTCGACAGAGACGAATACCTACGGCTATAGTAATGGCTTCTTAAGCTATGTATGGAACACTTCTTATCATTGCTAAATGGATAATCATAGAGGGATAATCAACCCTACAAAAGTAAGTATGTGCCCTAAAGACGGAGAAATGGTTTGTTCATAATCAATTTTTTTATTTAAACCTATTGGTCAAGAATCGATTTTTAGAGAAAGTAATCAATTATTTTCACTCGTAAGGTTTTTTATAAGAAAGCAGCATATTTTGTGTATTAGTCAAATTGTATAACGAATAATTAGTACCAGTAAAACCATATAAAAAAAATATATCGGATTATGTTCAGATTTTATGGGGTTAGATTAGAATTGTTCACTATTTTATTTATTTACTTTTGTATAAATTTTCAATACTGTAATATGGAATTTACAAAAATCTTATATATTACACTACACTTAGTAATTCCTATAATCAATTTGCTCAAAATCGATGTTAATCATAAATAAAAGCGACTTAAAGAATCGATAATTAAAAAAATTATAATGGTTAAAAATAAAAATCGACTATTTATTTAGAACTTTAAAGAGCTGGTGTAATGGCAAATTCAATTCCACAAAAAGCTGCAATAAGTTTTTTTAATACCTTATAGCGTATTGGGGCAAAAATGTATGTCTAACAAGCTGATTGATCTATCGAATATTGCAACATAAACTTGTCATAATATTATTTCCTTTTTTGAAGATCATGCAAATTCTACCTACCTACTATTAACACGGCTATAACTGTGAGTCACTGTTGATATAAACATACATATGTATGTATATGTGTACAAGTATCTGTTATATTTACATAGTCTGTAGTACTTAGAGTTGAACATTTTATAGCCGATAAAGTGAGTTGCATTGTTAAATGCAGACGTATCCTTTTGAAATGTTAAAATTTGTAATAAAAAATTTTTTTTATAGACTTACCAGGCAACGATGTTAAAAGTTGAGTACTTTGGGGATTGTATAAATTTATTTTGATTGCAAATTTTTATTCACTTATTCAATCTGAAAGATAAAAAGGAGAAAATTTAAATAAATTAGGTAAATGCATCAACGTTTTATTTAAATCGTAAATAACGAAAACACATGTAGTATCTATGGGTATACGATACATATGTATTACTGTATTTAAAGTATTTAATATGTGAGTTTTGAATTCAAAGATTTTGTATTGATCCATAGCACGGCAAAACGCAGTTCAAAATTTTCAGTAAAAAATACATTGATGAGCAACTTCACTGGCTTGCCATGTACCAGCTTAAAGTTTCACGAAGCTTTTGTCGAAATTTGCTTTTAGTATAACCAAATATGAGCCATTCCAGCAGCGCTGATAGACCAATGAGCTATTAAATCCTCATAAATATCTAGTATACGAAAAAATTTGGCAGCAACTAAACCAAAAAGTTTGAAAATAAAAAAATAAAAAGTACCGTTATGCACATTCACCGAATTCGTAACTGAAATGCATCCCTACTCGTTGGTAAATATGTTTGTATTTGTAGACACAGCAGGATATTTTTCATGTGACCAGTGGAAACTTTAACTTTATGTGTGGTGTGTACGGAAATGTTTATTTCTGTTTAATATTTCTGCCCGTGTGAATACATACATATATGTATGTGCATTAGTGTCCTCGGAATTCAAAAAATTTACTCGTTTCAAAAGCAAAGTCTTGCTAAAATACATTCAGAATGACGTGAGCAGTTCATAATCGTGTTTATTTGGATGTTTGTAAAGACGTTCTTAGTCTTAGAATCGAACCAGCAGCCTTGGCATTTCTAATCACAGTAACCTACTCTTATAACTGTATTCTGCAAGTCTGTCTCATCTCAAATCACTAAATTTGAGATTTTTCATTAGAGACAATTTTTGTGACTTTAGATGATTTCGGTATTCGGTAAGAGAAAATTACAAAAAGTTCACCAATGATATGTGGTGAAAACATACTTGCATACATATCAAGTACAGAATTTGACACCGCCTGTATGCATATCACGATAGCCCAAGTAATAAGCTTCTCGAGCACAAAGTGTGAGACGCAAGTTCGAACCCGGGATCGCGGAAAATTTATTGTTTTATTTTTATTTTTGGTTAATTAAATACTATTTTTTTAAATATATAAATAGTTCTAAGTTTAATACTAATTTTTTTTAAGTTTATTTAATTTTTAACCCAATAATTTTCTGCTTGTGACGTGCCTAGGACCAGCTAACTAATTAGTGACACTTTTTTTTGAGACTAGAGATGTGAGACAGCTAACTGAATACCAAATTGTCTCAAAATTGAGATTTTGACTAGATACTGCTTACAGAATTCACCTATTAGACTATGCCTGCGTGTTATATGGTTAGTATTTAAAAATTTTCCTTTTTATTTGTTTTGCCTCTATCATCAAACTCCAGGAAAATATACATTCTTCGTCTGTTATTAACAAGAAGTTTGAAAAATTATTTTGTTATTCCCATAAAAACCACCTCGGATAATAAATAAGTTTGAAGTAGAAGGTTAACATAAGAATATTTGAAATTTAAAAAAGTTGGTTGAGTTTCCAATGTTTCTTCCCCGTACTTAGAACATATATATCGCACCCTAAATCAATTACCGCGACAAGTAAAAAAAAATTGTATTTTTTGCACAAATTGCTTATTAAAAAATGTAATTTTTTGGTAATGACTATTCGAGTGCAAAAAAGGAATTTTTTCTGAAACAGCCTAGTGCTTGGCTTTTCTGCAAGCGAATCAGCTTTGGCTTTAAGCTTTTTGTAGACAGCCAGACATATATATATATATTTATAGACACAGGATGTTCAAGGTATTTTGCAAATAATGAAGAGAAATGATCAGAGCTGGGTAGTAATAATTACTTTAGGAATCTAATTACCATTATGCCCACCAATTAATTGGAAATGTTATCAGTACCTTTGCCTCAAACAAAAGGAATTTCAATTCCTCAAAAAAAGAAAAAAAAAGCTATCTTCTCGTTTTGAGGCTCGAGTATATGTATATTTTTTCTCGTTATTGAAAAAATATTCTCTGCGCAAATGTAATTTCTTGGAAAATTTTCATTCACATTTTAAAAACCTTTCCAAAGTACTGGGGAGGAAATTGCATATGCGCATAGTATATATTTATACCTTTCATAACTTTGGTCCGATGTTTGTAACGTTTAGAAATATAAGAGATAGACCCACCATTAAGTATACCAAATTGATCAGGACGATGAACTGAGTTGATATAGCCATGTCTGTCTGTCCGTCCGTCCGTCTGTCCGTCTGTTTGAACGCAAACTAGTCCCTCAATTTTTGAGATATCTCGATGAAATTTGGCACACGGATGTATTTTTGTATTATATTAGACATTTGTCGGATCCGGTATAATCGGGTCACTACAGCATATATCTCCCATACAACCGATCTGTCAAATAAGAGAATTATGACCATTTCTCCCTCATTTTTAAAGATTAAAACTTGAAACTTGGTGCGATATTTTCTTATGGATAGCAAAAGATTGAGTAAAAAAATCACCAAGATCGGAGCTATATATAATATATATCCCATACAACCGATCGTTCAGATAAGAGGATTATGGCCATTTATCCCTCATTTTGGAAGATTAAAACTTGAAACTTGGTGAGATATTTGCTTACAGATATAAAAAAATTTGGTTAAAAAAGCGCTAAGATCGGAGCTATATATAGTATATATCCCATACAACCGATCGTTCAGATAAGAGGATTATGGCCATTTATCCCTCATTTTGGAAGATTAAAACTTGAAACTTGGTGAGATTTTTGCTTACAGATATAAAAAAAATTTGGTAAGAAAATCGCTAAGATTGGAGCTATATATAGTATATATTCCATACGACCGATCGTTTAAATAAGAGGATTATGGCCATTTCTCCCTGAACAACAATGCGTATTTAAGTTTGCACGTGAAAGGTATAAAGCCTTCGGCACAGCCGAAGACAGCGCCGACCATACTTGTTTTTCTATAACTAAGAAAATGCATGTACTCGAGCGTCAAAACGAGGAAATTACTTTACGCATCATTTACAGCAAATTTTCTCGCCGGGAGTTTATACTTACTTTCATAGAAACCGCACCAAGAAATTGTAAATGTTATCACCAAGGTTAATTTTTTCAATAATGTCAGTTATTGTCAATAAATATTTCATTCTCCTTCCAAGTTGAAGCGACTGGCCAGGAGTAAGAATTATGTATAGATAATTATGTAAATATTACAAACTCTGACAAAATATAAGAGAAAATCGTCCTACATAAAAAAGTGGATAGTTTTCTAAGGGCGCCGTGTGGATGCTCATAAGAAAAGTCACTAAGAAATAATAGGCAGGTGGTACACGCTCAATATTTACTGACGTCATCCATATTGATGGATCTCAAAATATATTGAAATCCGTTTCACGATCTATCAATATTGCATGCTACACTGTCAATAAATGTCGCGATCCATGGATCACGTCGGCAAATATTGATCGTGTACCACCTGCCATATAGCTGCACTTCTCTGACTAAAAAATTTCCCGAAGCAAACCTGACAGCAGATCAAAAACTGCATGCTTTTAGGCACTGCCTGGGTTGCCATCTTGTTGCTTTCTATACAAATACAACTTCTTAAAATACCCAAAAAATTTCCAACACTTTTTAAAAAAAAAAACTCATTTCATCTAATAAATATTCATAAAATCTAAACAAAACAAAATAAAACTAGGTTTAATAAATAAAATAAGATGAAAGAAAATAAAATTATAGAAAAAATGCATCGTGACACTACAGGTTACCATAGCTTAGTTGTTAGAGCTTGCAAAACTACACGCAGCATAGCCTATGGATTAGGCGGCTGCGCTTGCAATCAGAGTGAGTGGGTTCGATTCTCCACAAGATCCTCTGATATAGCAAAAAACTATACGAATTAGTTTGACAAAAAATCGTGGCTGTTTTCGAAATAGTACTATAACTACAGCCTGTATATGTTTGTTCCTTTACATTTTTCCTCTAATCAAAAATAATAATAATTACCTAAGAATTATTATCAACTGGTCTTGAGCTCATTAACACTTACAAAAATATGTAAAATTAAAAATATTAAATTAAGTTAAACAACAGATAAATACTTAAAATAATATAAATGAATATTTGCAATATTTTATTGGAATAAATGCTGACCACATTTTCTAAAGAATTTTTGTTTTACCTGGCCTTGGAATTGAACTATAGACTTTTGCTCTGGTAGGCCAGCACCTTACGAACTATAAAACAAAGGCAGCCGTGCGCTCCTTGCGCAAAAAAAAAAAACCAAAATGGTTTGAAACCTTTTGTTAGTCCAGGTCCAGGATTTTTCAAACCTTTTTCTCAAATTATAAAAAAAGAACTTCAGCTACACTTGTTGTGAGACCACAAAAAATGGTAATTCTATACGACAGCACGTAACTGCTAATATAGGTCCAAACGCCGCGTTTTGATCTCTGTATCAATAATCCGAAAGCGGAAATTAAATAATTTGTTTCAGTGAAAAGTTATTAGTAAAAAACCCAAAAATTGCCTAGGTCCGATCCCAAATAGGAGACTTGATCCAAGGTATTTATGTGCACAACACCTTTCTGCATAGGCTTCAAAAAAATAACCTTAGCCGGTCCAACACCGGCTACGCGGTCCACAATATTTCTGCACTTTTCGGTACACCCTAATCTGTGATTACAACAACCACATGAAAATGACAGAAAAATTTCAACTTTTATTACAAATATCTCTGAACAGACATAAAATATCGAATTTCCGCTTTCGGATTATTGATACGAAGGTTAAAACCCGTCGTTTAATACCTTTTCCGATATTTTTGGACCTATATTAGCAGTTACGTGCTGTCGTATAGAATTACCCAAAAAATTATACAAATATGCGCAAACAGCTATTTGAAATTCCACCACTTATATTACATTCACATTGAGCCATAAACTTGAGTTGATTGCCAACATCAATATGAATTAACTCAAAAAATGTCCCTTTAACTCCAGTGTGGACGCAGTCTTATTCACTTATTTTAGCAATGTTCAAGTGTAGATGGCGCGCTCGCCTTTAATTATTCTAGCACTGTTCAGTCTTACTATTCAACTGTACATGTCGCGAGGCATATGAATGTCACAGTCACAATAGCGTTGCAGTACAAATTGATTTTTTTGTGCATTCACAATCGTTTATTTTAAAGAATTTATTTTTATAAAATACGCTTAAACAAAAGCACTCCGCTAATTAAAACATGGTTTCGCATGTAGAGCTAAGCCCCACCTTTAAAACGATACCTTATTTATTAATATTGGTTCCAAATGAGAGCAGAAAATTAGGAAATAACACAAAAAGACCTTACAGAAATAATATATATGATGTAATATCCAATAATAATAATAATAATAATAATAATAATAATAATAGTAATAATAAAAACAATATTTTCTAAGAATGACATCCATGTGGCTCACCTCCATTGCTTCCCACTACACCAGCTTAGATTAAAATAAATGCAACTAAGAACTCGTATATCACTTCAGAGTTCCAAAAGCAAATCCTGTACTTTAACACAATAATAAGAAGACAGTGGTCTAAATTATTCGGTCATGTTGTTGTTGTTGTTGTTAACAGTGCTTCGCCCTGCCCCAGATTGGACAGGGTTACACTGAAATAACAGCCCTTGGCCGGGTGAAAAAACCCGGGTCATTCCGGTGCGATAGAACCGGCTGTTGTGGTCATAATAGTACTTACCTCCGCTTTTAACAAAATAAATATTTTTTTAACACAACTTAAACAATCAGGGTCATCATTTTTTATTCAAGTTTAGGAGGTCTACATTTTATTCAAGCTTTACAAGGCATATAAGAATTTAAACAAATACCATGAATATTTTCAGATGACAGAAAATTAAATATCTGGAAACAGCTGTTTTATTCCAATTTGTTATGCTTTTGTTTTCAATTATTAAAATCCTGCTATTTCATTTACACTCTTACTGATGGTAATAGTAAAAACCCAGAACTATTATTGTTGTTTTGTGTCAAAAGTTTCCGAACTCTCCAAAAGATATCGATCCCTAACAGCCATTTTAGTGTAACGAACAAAAGTTTAATTTACCAGGAGAAGCTTTCTTATTTTAATATTTTTAATTGAAGGACTATCACACAATTTGTCTCCAACTTTTCTCTTTATCTTTATTTCTTTTTGCGAAGCATGTTATCAAATCGAAACAAGCTGGAAACAAAAGTAGCTGGTACCAGAAGGTAGTACCGGTTCCATATGCGGCAAACTGAAGTCTTTATTGGTGTCACTCTACTTAACAGTAACTACAACAACAGCTGAGAGATGAACAAGTAGAATAAACATATGTTGACTCCTCATTGCGAAATAATAAAAAAAAAACATTTTTCTCACGTCAGCAAAGTTTCTTGACCATTTTATTAAAGCAAATGTTGACAGTGAGAAACCTTTAGCTGAAAAATATCTCGCATTTTCAATTAAAACTACCAGCTATCCATAAAAATTTCCTTTTTAAAGGCTAAAGGATAAATTCGTGTTCAACACAACTACAGCTTCATGATACCCCGACGCCTTCACAATCAATATCCTGTAGCAGAAAGCTACATACATTTATTGTTTTGCCGTTACCAAATTTATCAGCGTTCGATTAAATTCTTAGCTGAGAGTAACAATTTTCAACGCACAGGTGTCGTAAAATGAAATACGTACATAAAAGGGGAATTCATTCGAATTTTCATGTGTGGTACCAAAGTTTTTATGTATGTAAGCATCTGTTAGAAAATGCACTGTTTATATATGAAAATCTAAAATGGATTTTAAAAGTTGAGCTTTCTTTTCTAACCGTCACAATTTTGGCGTTAAACATTGAGGTGTGTCATCAGCATAGACTTTTTGCGCAAACACGTGTTTTTCCCCAATTGCACCATACAAAAAATATAAGCGGATGTGCGATGGCGCATATGCATTTGTGTATGGCTACTCTGCAAAAAATGCGATGAGTATAGGATGCATCCAAGATGAGTCGCAAAGGAGCATGCGACTAATGCCAGTTCTGAGCACTTTGTATGACTTGAACTGTTCACATTTGTTTGAGTATGTCCTATGGAGAAACCAATTGTACGCATTTATACCCGCACGGGTAAGAAAGGACTAATCCGTTTTCTACCCAAACGGGTTCTTCTTACTCCTATAAGTATGCCACAAAAACTAAAATATACTTACACCCCTATAAGTATACTACACAAATAAAAATTTCTTTGTGTACAGGTGGCTGATGAATTTTGCTACATTAAGAAACTCAAATAATTTTTTTTTCAGTGTATGGAATTCATTTTTCTTTTATTCATGTTAAAGCTCATTAAATTTTATTAAATATAGCTTAATTATTTTTAAAAATAATGGAATTTAAATGCCCCCCTGCTCGTCGATGCATGTGCGGCATCTTACCAAAAAGTTGTTCATTACTGCTTGGAGAGTTGAGACAGGAATAGCCGCAATTGTTTCTCGAATGGATTGCCTTAGTTCATTCAAATTTGTTGGTTTTGCTTTGAAGATTTCCTGTTTGCAATAACCCCACAAGAAAAAGTCAGGTGCAGTAAGGTCAGGCGACCTGGGTGGCCAACGGAATGTGGAGTTTCTGGATATCAGCTTATTGGGAAATTTTCGTCGCAATTCTGTCATAACAGGTTGGGCTATATGAGGAGCTGCACCATCTTGCTGAAACCACACAGAGTTGAAAGAAATTCTCATTCGGCGTAATTCTGGATAGAAAAACTCTCTCAACATGCTCAAGTAACGGTCTCCAGTAACCGTAACGGTGTGACCGTTTTCTTCGAAGAAGTAGGGCCCGACAATGCAGCGTGATGAAACTGCACACCACACTGTGACACGAAGTGGATGCAATTCCGTCTCATGGAGTATCTGTGGGTTGGAAGCACTCCATATTCGACAATTTTGTTTGTTTATGTTGCCGTTTAAATCGAAATGGGCCTCGTCAGACATGAAAAGACAGTTCAACATGTTTCCATCCTCTTCCACCATTTGAAGCATCTTCTGGCAAAATTCCAAGCGAATCGGCAAGTCTGCAGCGTTCAGTTTGTTGGCCATTTGAATTTTATATGGGAATAAGTCCAAATCTTTGTGCATAATTGACTGTAATGACTGTCTGCTTACACCCATTTGCGCAGATAAGCTTCTTGTCGAAACACGTGGATTGTTTTGTATGGCAGAAGCTACAGCAGCGATTGTTTCCTCCGTTCGAACTGAAGGGTTTCGATGGTAAGGTCTTCTGTTGACTGTCCCATGCTCGGCAAAATTGTTTACAAGTCTTATTATGGTCCATCTGCTCGGAGGATTGCCGGCAAACGTGCGCCTATACTCTCTTTGAACCGAAACTACGGACTCCAGTGCGTGATAGCGGCGGACAATCCAAATTCTTGTTTCAGTGTCCCAGTTATCCATTTTTGTTAAATGTAAAAGTCAATCTGCAAAATAAAAAAAAATTTACCAGATTCATTAAATAGAAAAAAAGTTATTTAATTTTTTTTTGGTAGCGGCTTTCATTAGCCACCCTGTATATTGAATTTTAGCCAACTGCAGGCTAAAGCGATTCATCTCGGATGGCTCTCTTTAGAGATTAGTCACATGATTTTTTGCAGTGTACGCAGAGCTTTTCGCGCCACTGCAATGTGGCTTCATACTAGCACATACACATACCACAATATTATAACCGGAAGGAAGGCAACTCTCGAAATAAAATTTCATGATTAAAAATTCATGAATTCCTGAGAATATCGAGTCAAATATTTGCATGAGATATGAATACATAACTGCACATAGGAAAACACGGAATATGCTGTGATGAAATCTAGTGGGTTTAAAAAAGCGTGGTTAGTGAATAAAGAAGGAAGGATAAGTTGAAGAAAAACAATAATTTATTGAACTAGTTGTGATCATTTTAATAAGTTTTTAAAAAATACTATATACGGTTTTTACTTAATTTGACTAGGTTAGGAGATTTAAAGCTGATATTAAGCTTGGCAGAATATCTATACAGATATTAGGCTGATATTAAACTTGGCAGAAAATCAACAAATTTTGCTAAATTTGGTAAGAGAGCTTAAATTTTGAGTGGTCATCTGCAGATTTTTCTTACTCTTAGCTAAAATGTATTAGGATGGACCAAAAGATATCGGTGTCTGTTAAATTTCTTCGTCAATATTTGTAGGAAATTGAACGTTTTACAAAAAGACCTGATATACTGTTTTCATTCATCTGACCATTACAAAGTTTTCCAAGGTCAAAAGCTGAATAATTTCTATAGCACATAACGGTTTGTTTAAAATTGTGTATCTAAAAAATGTATAGCATTACTAAGAAATATCAAATGAATTTTAGATATTTGCATAGAAAATATGGCAAAGTATAGCAGTTTAGTTCAGGGATGCTCAACTAGCGAAACGATTCTATTTCGTATTGCTAGTTCGCAAAAAAAAACTTAACGAAATAGTTTCGTTCCGTTGATTCACGAAATAGAATTATCAAAATAATTTCTTTTAGGTAATTCTCAAAATAGAATTACCCAAATAATATCGTTTCGGTAATTCACAAAACTAAATTACCAAAATGTAACTGATAACGTTGCAACGAAATAAATCACCGAAAATATTTCAGTTAAACTGTGCTGGCAATACCTTCACGAGCACATACATAGCTTTCGGTTAAATCATATCAATGCGTGCAAATATACACAAATTATACAAATTAAGCATTGAAACATTACCACGGGAATTATATTTTGCAAATGAGTAGATTATATAGTTATTCGTATTATTAGAGGGTTAGAATTTAACGGTAAACTTACCTAAACTCACGCATTCCAACAATGTAATGTTTACTGCTCTTTCGTATGTGAAGTTTGTGTGTGTGTCATTCTGCCGACTGTTCGTGACGGCATTGCCAGCAGAATAACAACATAAAACTTATAGGGCCGGTTTCACCAGCTCGACTTAACTTCGTTAAGTGGAGTTTTTCACTTTTTCAGTTTCACCATCTAACTTAACTAAGTCACAACTTAGTCAGCCTGCCAGCTGACTTATTCTCGACTAAGTCAGTGTTGCTGTCGTTCAAAACCTAAATGTCAGTAATGCTCTTTATTTGTTTTGTACAATGTCCCAGCCGGAAAATTCGTCAAGCATGACTTATGCGTATGCGTAGATGCATGTGAACGCTTGTTTTCTAGCATGCAACCATTACGAAACTATCGTTTTCAATTAAGCGTTAATTTTAGTACCTTCCAACTAAAGAGAAATGGATGTAAGATCAATACATTCCTTCGTGTATGGCCATACATGCCCATTTCGCACTGGGGTATTGGGATGCGCAGAGTTGTCTGGTATGAAAAAATACTACCATGCATAAAACAGCTGATCGGGTTGTTGTGTTAAAAATTATTTAAGTCGCTCAGTTGGTGAAACCCAAAATTAAGTTAGTCTCGAATCTGTGCTAACTTAAGTCACGACTTAGTTTTAGTCTTAGTCGCGTTGGTGAAACCGGCCCATAGTTTCAACGAAATGTTATTATTTTGATAATTTCATTATGGTTTTTAGCGCAAAGAAATTATTTTGATAGTTGCCTAAACGATAAAGAAACTGAATCCTTTCAACAGAAAAGATTGGTTTTTTTTGGTAAGCGATAATTTTATCGTTACGATGCATCCTTGGTTTGTTAGCTTATTTATAAAAATTAATAAATTTTTAATTTTTCTTAATGTTCTAATGCCAATCTATTTTTGATACGCATAGAGCTATGTAACAAGTTTGCGAATAATCAATTTTTCTTAAGTTATCGTAAGGACGTACAAGCACAGCTTAGCACAACTAGTTATAGAAGCGATTTCTTTCAATTGAAGGCTGCAACTATTGAAAAGCCGGAAATCTGGGATTAGCAATCACATTAGAAAAATCACTTACAAAATCAACCTCCCCCTAAATGATTCTTCCTTTTTACGACACTTAGAATACTAATTTTGTTCACTGCTCTCATACTTTTTTAATTGAGCAAGGAATTTTTAAAATACGCTGTAACTCACTTTTAGAGCTAAAAGTGTTGTTTTTCGATTTGCTGTGAAATTCGTAAATATTTTTTATTTATTAGAACATCCACATTGATTCAAAATATACATACATATGACCATAAGAGTGCTCGGTATGAAAATGTAAAAAAATTTTCAAATACACTTGACCTGCCATGGTGTGTACTGACCTACTCTAGCGCCAGTCCCAACTTTTTAATAAAATACTTTAGAAAACAGTCCTTCCAAAAAGCGACCATGGTTTGCAAACCCACAAATTCATTTCTGCCAGGAAAACCTTCCCAAAAACAAATACTGGGCTTGCTGATGCCCGTTTGGAGTCCGCATAAAGTATTTAGGTAGCCCCAATTTGTAGAAACAAATGAAAAGTAGTACACGGGAAATTGGAAGCAAGGCTCGTCCTTAATTTCCTCGGAGATATCTGGTTGTAATGAACTAAATAAAACCCAAGTGTCCATCTAATCAGAATAAAAAAGTTCTAAATATGTATTGTATAGTGAGTTGTAAAAATAGGGAACTCAAACAAATATAGCTCTTGATGACCGATAAATCGATGTACAATAATTGTGTGGCGATTATTCTCAAGCATGTACCATCCCTAACTCAATAACACTCCCACCACTAGTTAACACAACCGAGATAACGATGGCTACGCTTATGCATGCAAGCGTATAACTAGGAAGAGGAAGAGAGATGGCGCGAGTGTTTGCGAATACGATGCAAAGAGGAGATGCCAATAAATAACACCGACCCTTCCAGAACACGAAAAGCGAACCACCAAGAAAGTTCTCGGTGCGTAGGCAAGCACCCTGTTGGACTATATAAGGCGGTGACCAAGCAAGGCAGGTTGATCAGTTTATTTTCAAGGGTTCAATAGTGAACTACTGCGAAGTTACCAACCTCTTAAATTTGTATTGCGTTTATTACTAGTAAATAAAACTAGCTATTAGTTACATTATCTGTGCGTGTGTTTATTCGACTTTATAGTGATCGAACCCAGGATTGATAATCAAGGAATCATCGAACTCGTCACAATTGGTGTCAGAAGCGGTATTGTTGAATAAATACCAGTGAATTTAAGGATAACAAGGACATGGCGAAGCTGAATGAATTAAAGATTCAGCAACTCAAAAATGAGTTGGAAGAACGGGGACTGAACACTACAGGCAATAAATCAGAGTTACAGTCACGATTGCGAGAGGCTATGGAAGCAGAAGGAATCGACGTTGATGATCATGTTTTTCATCTTGTGGAGGAGGCACCAACAAAAGTGGAAGAAAAAAAGGAGTTTCCGAATCCAGTAGCAACCGTCGACACAAACATGATATTGGCTGTATTAACTCAGATGTCGACTAAAATGGAAGAACAGTTGGAAGAACAAAAGACACACATGGCATCTCAGTTGGAAGAACAGAAGACTTGCATGGCATCTCAAATTTCAGCTCAACTAGAGGAACAGGAGGCTCGCTTGTCGTCGAGAATTGCATTGCAGCTGGAGGTACAGGAAGAACGAATGGCATCACAGCTAAGAATGCAAGACGCAAAAATTACTGAAGTGCAGGAGGTATTCAGAGAACGGCAAGACAAAATTGAGGCCGAAGTAGATGCATTGAGAGGTCGCATCCAGGAGTTGCAGCTAAATCGTCCAACTGCTTCAACGAGTATTCCCAAGGTAAAAACCCTATCTTTTGACGGTTCTGTTCCTTTCCAGGTATTCAAGCTACAATTTGAGAAGACGGCAGCTGTAAATAATTGGGGCACGGAAGACAAAGTTGCTGCACTATTCGTGGCATTGAAAAGGCATGCAGCTGAAATCTTGCAGACTATTCCTGACGGCGAACGGAATAATTATGAGGCATTGATGAGAGCAGTTGAGAGACGCTATGGCAGCGAGCATCGAAAACAGATATACCAAATAGAGCTACAGAATCGCTTTCAGAAGGCTAATGAGACATTGCAGGAATTTGCATCGGATATCGAGAGGTTGGCCCATCTAGCAAACGCAGACGCACCTGTAGAATACACAGAAAGGGTAAAAATCCAAAGCTTTATAAATGGAATACGTGACGTGGAGACGAAGCGAGCCACATATGCAAATCCCAAGAGATCATTTGCTGAGACGGTATCACATGCTCTAACACATGAAACAGCCTCGCTATTAAGTAAGCCGGCGTACAAAGCTCACCGCGTGGAGGTAGAACGGCCAGACTGGGTAGACACAATTCTGGAAGCGTTGAACGGAGTACAGAAAAAAAGTGATGGTGCCATTAAATACCAGGTCACATAGCACGTTATTGCGGCACTGACTCCAGTAACCCCAGCAATTCAGGTGGACGTAAACGCAAAGCTGGGCAAGATGAGCAAGATGAATGCCCCATAATCTCTGTGTCACAACTCGAACGAAAAGCGAGTAATGTTACTGTTGAAGGCTACGTGGACGGGAAAGAGCGCTTGCTGACTGTGGATACTGGTGCATCACATTCCATCATTCGGAGTGACTTGGTCAGCGGGAAGGTGACACGATTGCAGAAAGCTAAGTTGAGGACAGTAACTGGTGATAGCAAGCCAGTCCTTGGAAAGGTGACATGCAAGGTTGTAGTTGGAAATGTGGCTACACATCACAACTTCTTGGTAGCGAATATTGTCGACGAAGTCATCATTGGCATCGACTTCTTGGCTGAGAGAGACATTCACATCAACATAAGCAACAGGGTTATGACTTACAATGGGCAAGAGGTTCCTCGGATCTTTGAACACCATAGTGGCTTTAGCACCAAGGGAGTGATCTTCGAGATGGAGCAACAGAAGCCTCCTAAGGCAGGGATAGCTCCTGGACTATTGGCTTTCATGGACAGGTGCCTCCTAAAGAAGATTCGGCAAGGCCAGGAGGAAGATCCAGATTTGGCACGTGTATTTAAAGGACTGAAGGAAAACAATCAGCCAAGACGAGAAGAGATGGTCGCAGAGAGTCGCATTGCAAAAGCATACTGGGCACAATGGAGTAGTTTGAAGCTAATATCTGGTTGTTTGCATCGGATATGGGAAAGTGAAGATGGCCGGAATCATCGAGCACTGATTGTTGTTCCCAAGGCAAGAGTTCCAGATGTTATCAAAGCGTCACATAGTTGCCCAGATGGAAGGCATATGGGAATAAAGAAAACATTGCAAGAGGTAAAGCGGCGGTTCTGTTGGATTGGTTGCAGACAATTTGTAAGGGAATGGATTAATAAGTGTGCAAAGTGTGCGGAGGATAAAAGACGAACATCTGGTGGTAATGTTCCCAGGAAGCAACGCAACTTAGTGGATAAGGTGAAACAGCGCACTGGGCATGAAAGAACGGAACGGAATCCTGAAGAAACGAGTTGCAGGAATGTTTGGCGGGGACCACTGCGAACGAAAGTGAAGGCACAAATCCATTCGGGATTAAGAACGGACAAAATGGTTGGAATATGTGACACTGCAATGCATTGTGGGAATCTCTGCAGGAGAGGATTGATGTCGGAGTTTCATTCTCTGGAGGAAATGAGGTTTAATAAAGCAGTGCCAACCATTGAGTGTCTAGCAGCGGTTGGTTCGGGAAATGCGTCTGATCGGGACGATCAGAGTTAGGTGGAGGGCAGTGTGGCGATTATTCTCAAGCATGTACCATCCCTAACTCAATAACACTCCCACCACTAGTTAACACAACCGAGATAACGATGGCTACGCTTATGCATGCAAGCGTATAACTAGGAAGAGGAAGAGAGATGGCGCGAGTGTTTGCGAATACGATGCAAAGAGGAGATGTCAATAAATAACACCGACCCTTCCAGAACACGAAAAGCGAACAACCAAAAAGCTCTCGGTGCGTAGGCAAGCACCCTGTTGGACTATATAAGGCGGTGACCAAGCAAGGCAGGTTGATCAGTTTATGTTCAAGCGTTCAATAGTGAACTACTGCTAAGTTACCAACCTCTTAAATTTGTATTGCGTTTATTACTAGTAAATAAAACTAGCTATTAGTTACATTATCTGTGCGTGTGTTTATTCGACTTTATAGTGATCGAACCCAGGATTGATAATCAAGGAATCATCGAATTCGTCGCAATTGTTTAAAAGAATAATCGATAACAATTAGTCGAATAGTTGTTTGCATTCGAATAGTTGAGATTTTCCACGATTCTTTTACTAATTTTATTTTGTATCTCTTGTTCTTACTTTCTGCGGTTAATACAATCGAAGGTGATAATGGATCTGTTCGCATGAAACTGAGGTCCATTACCTTCCTAATTTCTTATCTGTAAGAAAACGGCCACCGTGGTGTGGCGGCAGTGTTGCTGTCATACCACACCGAAAGTCCAAGGTTCGAGTCCTGGGAGAGGTAAAATCAAAAGTGATTTGAAACAGTTTTTTCAGAAAGGGGTCGCCCCTCGGCAGTGGTTTGGCAAACTCTCCAAGTGTATTTCTGCCAACGAAGGCTTCTAAGTAAGAATTCAGCTGCATTTGAAGATGCCGTTCGCAGTCGGCAAACAACTGTAGGTCCCGCCAATTTGCACGGAAAATTAGAAGCAGCACATCACAAATTGGTAGAGAAGCTTGACCTTAATCTCCTCGGAGGTATATGGCGCCTACCTGAACCTCATGGAGGACTGGTTAGCGGAAAGTGGCCTTAGCTTGAATCCCTCCAAAGTGGAAATGGTCTTTTTCACCAGAAAGTACAAAGTATCGGCACTAATACAAGGTGGCGCAAAAGTAAGCTTCCGATGTTCAGCATATCGGTTGTGGCACGTGCAGTGTGTGCTGTTGCACCGTATTGTTGGAATCACATGTTTTCCAATCCCAATTCATCAAGTTGCGGCAAAAAGAACTCGTTGATCATTGCTCTGTAGCGCTCACCATTCACAGTGACCGTTTGGCCCCGACCGATTATTGGTCAAATAAATAGTCAGCAATATTCCGCGTTCTGGAGCAGTGTAGCGTAACATTGTTTATTAACGTGTATTTCGGATGTGTTTACTACACAAATGTCAAAACAGAACTGACTTTAGGGGCCAATCACAAAATTTATAGCATTTTCTGATAGGCGGATTACTTTTGCGCCACCTTGTGCTAACACTCCTAAATGACGTGAGGCTTTCTGTAGAGGCCAAATACCTCGGCATTATCTTAGATAGTAAACCCAACTGAAACAAGCATGTTAAGGACAGATCCGAGAAGGCAAGAACTGCCCTTTATGCATCCAAAGCAGCCATAGGGAAAAGATGGAGCTTGAACCCACGAGTTGTGCACTAGCTGTACACCGCGGTAGTAAGACCCAGCGCTCGAGTGAAGCAGCAGCATAGGCAGGATGAGTAGAGTACAGCTTTCGGCGGCAGTGCTTAAAACGGGGACACTTCCATGGTGGCCAGCGCTCGAGTGAAGCAGCAACATAGGCAGGATGAGTAGAGTACAGCTTTCGGCGGCAGTGCTTAAAACGGGGACACTTCCATCAACCCCACGAAAGCTTTGGAGGTTATGCTCAACCTATTACCGGTTGACCTGTATGGAAAACTTCAAGCAATCTATAGCGCTGTCCGACTGAATGCCGCGAGCATTCTGGAGACCATACACAGAAATATGAAAGTAGTGGATTACACTACACCTTTCTGCTGTGAGCCAAACACCAAGTTCTCCACCAGTATCCCTAAGAAGCACGAATGGTAGGACGTGCATATTCTTTACCCACAGTCAACCCCCATTTTCACGAATGGCTCAAAGCTCAACGACAAGGTGGGCAGCAGCATCTACTCGGAGGACCTTCAAATGACCTCCTGTGCACCTGTAGGGACTAGGAGGAAATATCAAATGAACACTTTCTCTGCAGTTGCCCCGCACTGGCTAGGACTCGCCTTGGAGTACCTAAAAAGTGCTTATTCACTAGTTTAGCGGAGCTAAGCTCTGCCAAAATCGAAAATATTCTGCGCTTTACTAAGCGAACAGCATGGTTCAACTTCCTGAATGTTTAAAGGGGGATGGGACTTAGGCCTTATTCAGTGGCGTCACAATGGGCAATTCGGCATAAGTGTGCCTCTCGGCTGTGCATAAATGTGGCCACCTTAACCTAACCTAACCTATATTGCGTCAAGTATTTATTTATTTAAGAAGATTGATTTCGATCATTTTCGACATTATGAGTTTTTCTCCCGAGGTTTGGTTTTGTATTACAGACAATTTTGAATTTGACTCAGTTCGGTGAACTCCCGCACTCTTATTTGTATCTCTTTAAAGTTCCGCTTACAATAGATGAGACTCAAATTTTGTGTCCATATTAAGCGAGTCCATTTTTAATAGATTGTAATGTATATGTCTTCAAAATAGCCTTATATAATGGTCTATGCCTATTTTGCATTTCAGTTTTTTAAATTAAAAATTTTCTTGTATGGAGAGTTAAGCACCTTAATTCACATAAATATAACTAGAAATACTTATTTTTGCAAACATATCTATGTGCATATGTAATTCAAAGTTTATGAAATATACATTTATTTGCCAGGTTTATAGAGATTCGTTTTGTATGATATAAATAAAGCGTATCTAGCGTTGAGTTTTCAGCCGCAATACCAATTTGGCGGAAGTGTTCTGTGGCGGAAATTAAATAACTTTTTTCACACAATTTCGAGCATTTATGTATTTTATTTTCGAGTGAAGCGGTAGTTTGATAATAAATATTACATGTGTGTGTGCCTATATGATGTATCGGTGAGTGTTCAGCATTCAAACCAGCTAGTTGGAAACTATTTATCTCGTAACTATATAGTATGAATCCTACAACAACTAGTCAGGTCACTGTCATAAAAATAACTTAAATGCCTAGGTAGATAGCGGATAAGTACTAGGGCGCGTTCACAGCCTCTGGGGCTCTTGACGAACTCATCACAAACGAAACAAATTTCTATTTTGTTATAGATACTAAACTATGGCACAGATTTCTTTTTCAGACTAGTGTGATAACAGTCAGAAAATTCTTGTTGTGAACTAGGTTTTTATCCACACGGTAGTAACGCTGACATAAATATTTATATATGTAGGCTTGTGCTTGTAGTTATAAAGCGTTACTGTGACTTAAATTTCAAATTATTTAAGGATTTCTAAATAAAGATTTCATACACCAAAATAGAATATAAAACACTGTTTAATGCAGAAAAAAAACACAAAAAAGCAACTCTTAATTTTATCATACATCCGTAAATTAATAGAATATTTGAGTACTCTGCTCGACTAGCTGAATATGCAGACTGGATTTCGATGTTCGTACTACTGCGCTACTACAATAGCTCCCTACACACAAGTACCGCACGTTCTCACCTTAGTTCCGTTTATTTCACTCAATTTGATTTTAGGTTAAACATTTTAGCGTAGCTAGCGCAACTTCGTTAGTCTATGGTTGAAAGCCCACACAAATCCTTTATGACCACCAGCAGGTGTATTGTTTAGTTGCTGGCCAAATACACTGGTGCCACTGAAAATTTAAATGGTGCCATATGTGTACAAACTGAAGTTAAGCTACATATATATATATATATATACTGCCGGACATTGTATATATATATGTATGGACATTACACTGAAGATAGTTTTGCTTTGTGGTTAGAATTGAATAAAAAAAATTTAATAAAAAAAAAAACCACGAACACCAATAAAAAATTTTAAGTTAAGAAACTATATTAACTATTGGCACCACCTTTGCCTGTTTGCATTTTTCTGGAATGACAAAGATGGTCATAGACAGATTGACGACAGTTGTTAGGTACCTTACTCCCTCCCGAACCTCCGTGGTGGTGATGGGAATGAGCGCTTGGCTATTTTTTCGTTTGTGCGCTACCCTGATGGCTCGTCTACTTTCCTTTTCGACCGGAGGATGCAGCAGAAAATGCCGGCAGAAAGCGCTCGCGCATCTCCTCGGTTTCGATTGTATCTTATCACCAAAGGGGATAGATATTTTGTCGTTAGGTTTGGTCGGATTTGACAAGGACTATAATTTGCTAACACCAGCAGAGAGGTTGCAGGACCTTAGGTGCTCCTCCTATTTGGCGCGTTTGTGTTGATCAACAAGTCGTCTGATTTCCGCATTGAGATCTTGAATTTGGGGATCCGTAGGGCCCAAGCGTCGCACATGGCCACGTTCATTTGCCAGGGCCGCTGCCTCTGCGGGGAAATACGGCCGTAGCTCCTTAATTCTACCTGACGGAATGTATTGATTAGAGGCTGAAGCTATGACCATGCGAAACGCGTTTTCCCCTTCTCGTACGTCAGACGGGATGGGAAGAGCACCGAAGGTGCTCTCAGTGAAGTTAAGAAAACCAACCCAACCAGCTTTAAAGAAATTAGTGAAAGTGAGATTCTCAGAAGCAACAAAGTTATTGGGGCGATCGATTGAGAGGACTATTGGTAAATGATTTGATGCAAGAGTTAGCATCGGTCGCCAGTCAACGCAGTTTATGAGACCAGCGCTGACGATAGTAAGGTCTGGCGAACTAGAACAATTTACCGCGACTCTAGTGGGGGCATCCCCGTTCACAGTGCAAAACCGCCGAAATAATCACACTGGGAGTCAAGGACTGGTGCGTATGCCTCGGTGGAAGCAGGCTGGGTCGCGCACTGCATCGCAATTTAGAAAACTAGAGATCCGGACCACCGAAAAGAAGCGAATCGGTCGACATTGTAGGTTGCGTAGCTCGACAACATGGCGCAACGTACGTATCAGTCCATAAGTTCCTGTTACCAAGTTGGGAACATATAAGCAGGTGACATAGGCCAAGGCAGGAGTTGCATTTGACTGATGCTGCAGGTGTATATAGTCTCAACCGACGAATAGTGCACATGGTGTAAGGGACCAGAAACCGGTGGTTTTGGCTTACATTTGTGCTAGTGCTGGAAGAAGAAGGGGAAGTTGTAAGTGGGGGTGGGCTGTCACTCAGCATTGCTCACATCTAAAAGAGAAGTGCTAAGTAGAAAGTAGCTGTGAGCAGCTGTGTGAGGTGTTGGCGCCGGTGGGCGCCATTAGTGCTATTAGTCGTAGAGACTGTATCTGGAACTTGTGGCGGTGCGACACTGGATCGGCGTTGGCAACGGGACGCCCTAGGGCGTCAACAGCAAGGGGCCACAAAAGTTTTGTAGAAACTAGGGGGCCTATGTGTGGAGGGATTTACCCCGAAGCGCCTAGTTTTGTGCAACCATCTTTTACAAGTATTACATTGGGCGGAGTGTGAACGTTTGTCGTTAATCTTCTTCGAGCAAACGCAGCAGATCCATTTTCTTGGCCCCGGGTTGGATTCAACATCAGCCCGGAGCAGGAGAGTTTTGAGCAGCCCTGCTGCAAGGTACGTAGAACCGGCTGTTGTGGGAATATAAATAACAGTGAAGGGAGCCAGCGAATTGAAGGCTAAGAAAAGGAGCAGTAAAAACAAGGAAGTTAAGGAAAAACAAGTAAGGAAGTTTAAGCTCGGGGGGAACCGAACATTAAATACCCAGTGAGGTTTTAACCTTTTTCTACTACCATGTGGGCATACTTATAAATAAAAACGAATGTGTGTCTTTATGTCTGGCGTCCAAAGTACTCAACCGATCTTTATGAAATTTTCACAATAAATTCTCAGGTTCACTGGTTACAGTATTGGCTACATATTATTTTGAAAAGCGTAGAAGTTAATAACAGCTGAAATTTGATATTTTGTTCATTTAAATAGGGGCGGTGCCACTGCAGCAATGAAGGATATATGGCATGTGCCAGTTTCCTGCCTCTCTTTTAAGAAACTTTGGTCTAAAAGTGGGCGTGGTCGTCCACCGATTTTGCTTATTATACGTGGGCGTACTCTACATGTCTATAGTAAATCTCGTATTAAATTTCGTAATTCTATCTTACACCGTTATGAAGTTATTAACAGTCGAATTTAAAATTTGCTTGACTCATTCCAATTCCAAATCATAATTCAAAAATCATAAAAATAATAAGAAAATTTATGTAAGTACCAAATTATATTATTATACCTGTATCAGTTAATTATACATGGGCATTTTAATATTTCTACGACCTTTCCATATAACCTTTATGAAAAAGTAGGCGAGGTCGAAAAGCGGTTTCGCTTATTTTCTATGGGCCAAAACTATAATACCCTGTGTACTAGAACACGCTTGGTATAAAAATGAATGTGCGTCTGTGTTTCCCTTTGGGCATCCAAAGTCCTCAACCGATCTCTATGAAATTTTCACTGTAGATTATTCGGTAGTGGGCAGTTCCACGCCCCCATGCCGTATAAAATTGCTATTCTTCATGACTCTGAATGGTCTAATTAATGGTATAATATTTACACAATTTTAGATAACTGGGCGGTAGATATTTATGATATTGTCACAGTGGGTTCAGGTGGCCTCTGGGTGCGACGCTATATTAAGTTGGAATTCAGCATAACTACGAATTTATTTGCCTCCAGATATCATTATATAAACGTGTCGTATGTATCAGAAAAAAAACTTTGGAAAAAGTGAGTGGCACAAAATGTTCATTTATATGTGGGTGGTGACACGCCCATTTCAAAAAATTAGGAAAAATAATTAATAAACTCATCAGGACATTGTAACTACCAAATTCTAGCACTCTATCTGTGTCAGTGAAGGAGATATAAGGCCGGAATGCAGATCACAAGAAAAGCAAAAACTCCATATAAAAAAACGCTTAAGAAATGCTTAAGAAAATTTCTTGGGTTTCCTTTTCTTGAGGTAGTACGCAGTTCTCAACGTAATTTTACTACTATTTTATCGTGAAATTTGAGTACGGCAACACAGGTTTCCGCAAGAAATATATCAAGCGGCATTTATTTCTTGAAGAAAACAGTAATTTGGTAATACGCCAACTGGTAAAGCACGCCCAAAAATGTCGGGAGAGGTATCAAAAGACGCGTTTTGACCTCGGTATCAATAATCCGAAAGCGGAAAAGAAAAATCTTGCTTCAGTGAAAAGTTATTGGCAAAAAACGTTTAATTCGTTTATTTGCTTATGTGCTCTTCTGCTTGCTGCTTCACTATTCACCATGGATTTTTATTACTTCCATACTACTATTTTTCCCGCAATTTCTTGTGATCTGCATACCGGCCTATAGCATGTTCTGCTTACCAACCTCCCTCTTAGAAAACTTTCGTACAAAGGTGAGCGTGGTCGTGCACGGATTTGTCAGGTGAGCGTACTCTACATCTAGATAGTATACCTCGTATCAAGTGTAGTAATTCTATTTAACACGGTTGTGAAGTTATTAACAATCAAATTTGAAAATTGCTTGACTCATAAGTGAGCGGTGCCATGCCCACTTACTAAAATTTGGCAACAATCGTCTAAAGAATATCAAAGTTTATCTAACTGCCGAACTATATCATTCTACCTGTATCAGTCAATGAGATATGGGTAGGTCAGTATTTCTACCTCCTTTTCAGATAACTTGTATGAAAAAGTACGCGTCGTCAAGAAACGATTTCGCTCATTTGCTATAAGTGTATTTACCACAACCATAGTATACATCCTACCAAATTTCTGTAGTTATTAACAGTCGAAGTTCGAAAATTTGTTCACTCATATGTGGACGGTGCCACGCCCCTTTTCCAAAAATTTGGTAAAATCGTCAATAGCACAACCAACTAAATGATTCTAAAAACTTGCATTATTATAGCTGCTTATATTATAGAATTATCTCATTTTAATCGTTTTTCGAAATTTTCGATATCGAAAAAAGGGGCGTGGTTATTGTGTGATTTCGATAATTTTAAATAGCAACTCGCAAATATCATACGAAGATATAAATTTTTACTCAAGTGATCGTGTGCAGGGACGGACGGACGGACATGTCTTAATGGATTCCTCTGTTCATTCTAAGAACTTTGATATATGGAACTCTATATCTACCTCCCTTATTTTGTACCGTTACAAACCATCGTTTTATGACCATAACTATAATACCCTGTGTAAAAATATAATACGCTGGGTAAAAAAATTAATGTGCGTCTGTGGGTACCTTATAGGCATTCAATATCCTCAACCGATCTTTATGAAATTTTTACAGCCTATTCTCGGGTTCACTGGTTAAGGCATGGCAAGTGGGTGGTGCCATGCCCCAGGCTATATAAAATTTCAATTCGTTATAACTCTAAATATATTTGATCTAAATGAATGATATATGGATATATGTATCCTTTAGTCGAGATTTAAATAATTTTCAAAAAGTGGGTGATGCCACGCCCACATATTTTGTATGATGTTTTTGTGCTTCATTTATGTCCTCAGTTTATTTTCGATGTCTATGAAACTTTCACGATAAATTCAGAAGTTCGCTGGTCACCACACATGCTGCATATAGTTTTTTGGAAAAGCCACATGTTATATAAAGTTGCAATTGGGCTCAAGTTAATGCTATTTTATGTATAGATATGTGTTCTATGTATCAAAAAAACCTAAGGAACCGCAAGCGGTAGCAATACAAAAAAAAAGTTAGATCGCTATATCTTAGAAACTACGTACATATCAGCACCCGCAGAGGAAAAGGGAGAGGAAGGGGAGTAGGAAGAGAAAATTTGGTTTGTATAGGCGATGTTCGAGAAAAATGAAGAGGGTTAAAAAGTACTAATGGGATATGGGGGTGCCTGGAAGCAAAAGTGGAGGAAGATATAGGAATATATTACGAAAGGGTGCCGAGTGGGGAGGGAATAGAGTACAATTTGTTAAATCTAGGCAGGACAACCTCTGCCGGGTCTGCTAGGAGCAATATAATTTCCACAAGAATTTTAATTTTAGGCCTAGTGTAATATACATATTTATATTGTATATTTGACACATATGATATATGTATAGATTTAGATATTTTGGTGTGGAGAACAACATAACACGCTAAGTAATGCAAGAGCCGGATTGTGGCTAACTTGAGCACCTTATCCGTAGCTTATATGTCATAAGCAATAGCGCTTCGGATGCAGCACATTTATAATTGTTTAAATATGGCTGGTACATGTGATATGAAGATAGTGTATTAAATTACTAAACCAATATCCCCTCATACAAATTAGAAGAACTTCCTATAAAACTTATCTCATAAGAATGTTCAAAAGCTTTGTTTATAAATACAGGAGTAGCTTAGTGAGATTACTCCGATTTCTAACATGTGGTTTCATTTTAAACTTGTTTCATCTTATTTGTAAGAAATCGTTCTCCAAAATGCGGTCTCAAAAATTGAAAAATGCGATACCCCAGCGGGTCGATCCAACAACGAAAATTCTTGCTCCTCTACATTCGAATATGTATGATATGTATCTACCTTGCAAATACTTCACTAATTCTATTGCAATCACAACCGTTTGCTCCCAACTTGCAAATTCCAATCAATCCCTCTACGTGAATATATTATACTTTTAGATATGTTTCTATGTTTTCTATGGGTTATGTCTTCGCTAGTCCGTCGATGTGCGTGATTGTGCAATGAAGTAGAAATCAATGTAGCTATGTATCTACTGGTTAATTGATTTTAATTTTCCACTATTACTAAAAAGCAAAGGATTATGAAAACCTTTTTGTTGTTGCACAAAGTGCGCCGGGCAGTGGAGCGGCTTTGCGATTGCTGAAAAAGGCAATACAATATAAAAGCAACATTTGAAATATATAAAATTGGTATAGGAGGTGAGCTCCATGTAGTGTTTGTTCTGAATTTTGTTAGATGAACACTTTGAAAACTAAAAAAAGAAGCAATAATATGAAAGCATTGGAAAATTAATTTTATTGCATGTCTTTAAATATGTGTATATACTATGTAACTAAGTTATTGAGCTTAAAAGTATACAACAAAAGTTATAAGGTGGATAAATATATGCAAGGAGGTTCCTTTTTAAGCTTTTCTTCCCTTCTTTGTATATACTAGGAAATAATCCTTAGATATTCGAGAGCTTTTAGCTGTGGGTCGATATGGGCGCACACTAGGTCTTCCAATCCTGGGATGGATGATTTTTCAAGTTGCCGAAAATAGCAAGATTTTATTCTTAAGTTACGAAGTTGTCGTTACTAGATCTTTATATGCGTGATTTATGTACGGCAATTTGCTTAATAATTTTGTTGATATGAAGTAGTTTTGAATATTTTAATATTTTTTGTTGATTGTAATACTTCAAAAAACCCGAGAATTTCTAGCAACCAGTATCGAAAATACGCCACTTATTTATTCAATATATGTGCCCAGCCACACTTACCTCGTGCAACTTAGACCCATTTAATCTCGCCTCATCGCATTTTGGTCTACTTCTATAGACCCTATATCTCGATCCATTAATGCCGTTACATACCACCGTTACGCGACTAAAATTTATATACCTTGTGTGCGTAGCACTACTAGGTATAATAAGTGGTGAAAACAAATTGGTCATTACATAGGTTAGCGACAGGTGGAATTGGCATCTTGCTGGATGACTTTTGTTTGAAATTGATTCTTATTATTTTAGAATATTGCTTAAAGCAAAAAAGTAAACACTAAAAATATTGTAGGCCAATGAGTCGCATTAATGCTAAACTAAACACAGTAAAATATCCGACAGTTAGAGAATATTTAATGACAATATGAGAGCCCGATATATAACAACACAAAGGTCGACAACAAAGCTAATTGTAATTGAGTAAAATTGTCAAAGTTGACTTAAAAGATGATTTGTATCATAAAATCCGTTAGATTTAATGGAAAACGCTGCCTTTATTAAGTCATAGTGGCCGGTACGCTTTTTAGCGCCTCTGCTACATATGGAAAATTGTTACACTCCATGAAAGGACATTAAATGGCGAATTTGGGATGAAAATATCCTACGCAATGGAAATTGCCCACACTGGATTAGCTATTCTGTATTTCCGAACTAGTGTCATACTTTTACTATATATTTCAGTTTTTTAATTTACCTGAGAACAGACACTTGGATCTGAAATCATTTCGCATCCTAGGAAATAAACCTTTAGTTTTTATTATTTATTGCTCAAACTTTCAACCGTTATTGTATCCTTCATGAACATGAAATGGTATTATAACTTTGGTCCGTTGTTTGTAAGTATGAGAAAAAGAAGAGTATATCGAAATGATCAGGACGATGAGCTGAGTCGATTTGGCAGGTTGCAATAAAGCCATTTTCACAAAGCCCTTATGACGTTATTGCACTTTTGGTAATATCACGTGTGATGTTTATGTATCACATGACATCTTAATGGCATAGACTGAGCAGCATTTTCCTGAAACGCGGCTGCTGTAGTCCTAATAATTTGACATTTATTTAAAAAAAAGTACCGCAAGAAAAAAAATTGCGCAATTTTTTATTTGTATTATGATATGAATTCAAAATATTTAGTCCTATCATTTCCAAATTTTTGTTTTTTGGTATGATAAAAATTTAAATAAAATAATGGGACGAAACGTGTGACTTTTTCTGATTTAGTGTGCGATGTGATTATATGGCTTTATTTCTCAAACTTCTATGGCTTTATTTCACGTAGTGGGAACAATGCCATATTGATTAATATGGCCTCCGTTCTCAATTTGTTGAGAAATAAGGCAATATGGCTTTATTACATCCCGCTAGTCAATTTAGCCATGTCCATCTGTCTGTTTGAACTCAACGTAGTCCCTTAGTTTTAGAGATATCTCGCTGAAAATTCGTAAATGACCGCCATTTTGTAATATATTAATAATTTCTCGGAACCAACAAGATTGGACCAATAGAACGCATAGCTTCCATGGCTGGGTGCAATAAAGCGATAGGCAATAAAGCCATATTGATTAATATTGCCTTATTTCTCAACGTATTACATGTGGCATTATTTCCACTACGTGAAATATTTAGTGTGAAATAAAGCCATAGAAGTTAGGGAAATAAAGCCATATAATCACATCGCACACTAAATCAGAAAAGGTCACACGTTTAGTCTTATTCATTTGAGATTTAAAAAAAAACCGCCGCTAAAATTTTGAATAAAAAACCGCGCGAATTTTAATTCCAAATTTTCATTTCTATTTTGATATGAATTCAAAATATTTAGTCCTATTAATTTGAGATTTATTAAAAGAAACCCGCAGTCGAAATTTGGAATAAAAAATCGTGCGATTTTTAATACAAAACACGTTGTATGTGAAATGAAATGTATTGAAATAGTTCCATATTTTATATTTTTGTTCCTTTCGTTTATAAATTTTGATGGCAAAAAATTTTGTGATAAAGATTTCGTCAAACACCCCACTCCCCGCATAACACGTTACACATTCACACTCTAGCAAGCTGCAGGTCACCATATGACAGATAATATGAAAAATTGCATCAAGCAAAAAAGGAAATGTGATAAAATGAAAATTTTATCAGACAAATGCGTGAAAGCATAAACATTTGTAAATGTATGTGTAGTTGAAGCTGTTTCACTGTATCTGAAGCTGTCAAACTTTTTTTTTAATATTTTATACTTAAACACACATACGCTCAATAAAGTGCTCCCGAAAAACCCTGCCCCAAAAAATTTCTCCCCCTTTTTTTTGAAAAAATTGATGTTCTGCTGGCTTTCGGCTAAACCTAGCAGAGCAGTATACGTAAGCAGTCAAAAGAGAAGAATACATCAAAAGTGGTTATGCAGAAATTTTGTGCTCAATAAAGTGCTCCCGAAAAACCCTACCTAAACACAAAATTTCTGCATACCCACTTTTGATCCATTCGTCTTGTTTAACTGTTTACGTATACTGCTCTGCTAGGTTTAGCCTAAAGCTAGCAGAACATAATTTTTTGATAAAATAGAAGAGCACTTTTTTTGGGATTAGGGCACATTTAGAGCACATCATTTTCCATAAGTTAGTTTATTGTTCTGCTGACCAGTGTGACCAGGTGTTAGAAAAAAAAGAGGTTAAATCGGCACAAAAAAAGGTTAGAAAAGGCTAAAATTAAAAAAAAAATAAGCTAAAAAAAGTCAGAATTTTTTTTACGAAATCTATTTCAAAGTTTTTATTTTAGTTTAAACTATTTGTATATAAGGCTGTAGACATAACATAAAGGAACTAGAAATCACTACAAACTTATTAGTTTTATAATATTTTCTTCGTCTGATGAATCAGACACGGTGTGCCTGAAGCAGCCGAAAGTTTGACTAAAATGGACTCGAAATCGGTTATCGCAGAAAGTTTCTACATTGTTTGCACATTTAAAATCACTTGATTTTAAAATCCTAGCTGCTCCCTTTCGTTAGTTATGCGCATTTTAATATTTTCGCATAACAACTTTTGGGTTCACGCTACCGTATAAGAGCATCTTCTAACTTATATTGAATTATACGTTAAACCTGTTATCTTGACATTTTCCACTTCCTTCGCATTTCTATTTTTTTCAAACAAATAATAAAATAAGAAATGTTATGAGTGTATAATGATTGATAACTAAAAATAATTGTTACTCCTTACTTATGCAACTCGTTTCCTCCACCGCTAGGTGGTGCATTATAGAACACTCGGTACACGTACTAAAAATATGAATCCAGAATGCATATATAATACCGCGAAAATAGCTAAGTGCTTTCTAGCATATCGAAAAATTTGATAGTCAACTAAACCTTTCAAGATTATTTTGTTGTAATTATTGTATTTCAAGATAAGTCACGGTGAGAAATGTTCTCACGACGAAAACAGAAAAAAGATATGCGGCCCTTGCGGCAGAAAAATTATATGCAGTAATGCTAGAGATAAACCAGAAAAATTCCTTATAGGCGAAAAAACTCTAACTCTTATTAAGAAATTTGTATCAAAAGACTATGATTTAAACAATTAAAAGTATTCTTTAAGCATTTGCAGAACGTGCTACTTAACACTTCTCGATCATGAGAGAAAAATTTATAAAAGGCAAATACAAATTATGCCTAAGTATAGTGACATAATAATACAAAAAGAAACACGATCAGTAAAAAATGATTGTAATTGTTTTATATGTTCTATTTCCAGTTCTTTCGGGTATATGAAAGTGAAGAAAGGTAGAGGTCATTGTAGAGTTTCCCAAACTAATAAAGATATTAGTGAAATAAAAAAATTGAATTTTAATAAGTTAAACGTACCACATGAAAATAACCAACCGGAATGTATTCAGCTTTTGCTTTCAATAGATTGGGAAAGGTATAAATCATGATTGCAACAATCCTAAAGAAAATTTTCTAAAATTAGTTGAACAACTTCCTGAAAAAAATCAAGAGCAAGTTGCCAGTGCGATCATAAAAGATAAGTATGATAACAATGGAAAAGCGTTGGAATTTGATTTAGCTACAGGTGGTAGAAAAAGAAAACTCGCTGTTAATAATAATCTAAAAAAAGAGATGCCTTTTAGTAATGACAGCATCGCAAAATCAGATGAAGGTAATAACAAATTTTATAAGATGTAATGTAGGCAGAAAATCGATTCCGAAGGGTTATAAACAGCATATGTATCTTCAATCAAAAATTCTAAGCAATTTATATAAAGTAAATTCGTATAAATTTGACTGTGAAGGTACAGCAAACAAGTAGGAACGGCCAGTCGTTTTTGCTAATGCTGAAGAACTACTTAATTCGGTTATAGACAGTAGGAATTTGGTAGGAAATTGCATTGTAGTTTTTTCATAGATAACAATAATGGATTAGGCTATTGGTCGGAGCAAAGCGGAGAGTCTATACATAAAGATATAAAAATAAAAAAAACATAAAATAAAAGAAAATACAAAAAAATTTATAAAAACAAAAAAAAATTTTTAATTAAAAACAAATTAAAGAAAATACAAAAAAATTAAAAAAAGCAAAAAAAAATATAAAAAAAAACAAAATAAAAAGAAATACAAAAAAATAAAAAAAAACAAAATAAAAGAAAATAAAAAAAAACATAAAATAAAATAAAATACAAAAAAATTTAAAAAAGCAAAACAAAAAAAATAAATGGGACCATATAAATAACCACTACGTCCCCGTCGTTGGTCCTGGGTTCGGCTGAAAGTGGTTCGCAAATAAAATATGGAAATAACTTTACTAACCAAAAGTTGAGCGAAAAACGCTTACTCAAACAAACGGTATTAATACAGAGATTTTTCAACTAAATTGTTTGATGGATTGAATAAAATTATACCTTTTGTAGAAGTTAGCTACATTTTCAGTGAAAATTACCTGTGATGAATGTCAATAACACAAATTCAAAGTATAATTCAATATAAGTTAGAAGATGCTCTTATACGGTAGCGTGAACCCAAAAGTTGTTATGCGAAAATATTAAAATGCGAATAACTCGCGAAAGGGAGCAGCTAGGATTTTAGATTTAAGTGATTTTAAATGCCCAAACAATGTAGAAACTTTATGCGATAACCGATTTCGAGTCCATTTTAGTCAAAATTTCGGCTGCTTCAGGCACACCGTGCAGAAAAGCTTGAGTCTGCTTACAAAGTTTGGGTATTAATCAGATAGATGAGATCACGGTACTTTCAAAATCAGTGCAAAATTTGGATAAGCGTTTTACCGAACATCTAATATTAAGCAGCGAGTTAAGCATTTTAATTTTTAATCTGTTCCTTAACTTAGTTTTTAAAATGTTCATGGCACTAAAAATTATTTCAACCTCCATTACTGAAAGGTAATAGTAAAAATTTAAATACGGATTCGACCAGTTCTAAAAAAAGGGGTTCGTTTAATGAATTTCTATGTTCTTAAATTCAATGGTAGAGGTCACACTTGTCCACTGTACGGTTATTAGCTTTCGCCACTGCAGCTCAATCAATGATACTTGCCTGGAGAATACCTAGACTTTTCTTTTTGAAAATGAGAAAATACATCCGGCTTTGTAACTTTTAAAGAATTATCAACTGAAAGATAATTTATTTTTGTAAAGAGTTCATATTATCAGGTAGGCGATGTCGCAGTTGGGTTATAAACTCCATTAAAATAGTTGACAATTTTTAAGAAATAATTTTCTGTATTTTGTCATCAATTCATTCAACTTTGATTTTATATATTCCTCGAAGTTGTATGAAAAATATGGTGTTGGGACCAGAAAAGGTTTGGAGTAAAAAAAGGCTAAAAAAAAGCCACGAAGCTAAAGCCAAAATTATGAGGCTGAAGGACAAAAAAAAGGCTAACTCTAGCCTCGAAAAGGCTAACCTGGTCACACTGCTGCTGACTTTGCTCTGCTAGCTTTATAGACCTCACACGAGCGAAGAGAAAACAATTCAGTATTCGGACAGCAATTCTATATTTTAATTTTCTATTCAACTAATGCTCCGAGTTTTTGGACATTCATTAAATTAATTTATATATACAATTCTCTTGCAAATAATAGTTTTTATAGTGAAATCATAATTCTTTTGAGAATTTCTTGCTTCAAGTAGTATATTTGGGTTTCAGATCATGTACGTTCTTGCATCTTAACAAAATTACGGCACAGCAGCGACGCAACAACGAGTAAGTAGTGCTTAAAGGAAAAGTGAAAACGAAACCATCATTTGTCAAATCAATTATGTTAGTAAATAACAATTTATTTTGGAATAATCAAAGTAACCTTTTTCTGAAGAAAAATTTTCCAGCACATGCATGAAAGGAATATTGAATTGTTGTTATTTTTCAGGGTTCACTAATTGTGATTGTGAAATGCGAGAGAAACGAACAACGAAAAAGGCGAGCAGAGACACATACGATAAAATATAGATACTTGCATATTATGTACTCAAATTCCATAAGTGAATTATCTGCAGGGTTATTTGCAAAGAACTCCCAAACTTATAATTTTAATCATATTACTTTAATCTTACCTTGAATGTTCTTAATTTTATATAAATATATTTTTACAAGTATGAATTAGATTCTACCTGACATTAATATTTCTTTAGATTACAAAATTTTCCCCAAATTGTTTCAAGAAAATTTAAAGATTTATGAATGTGAAATCAATTCAATAAAGTTCGTTCAAAAAGGGACTATTGTTAAAAAAGAACAAAATTACTTTTTATAATGGGGTCGATCAGCTATTCCGGCGAGGAATAGCTGCATTAGAGTTTGGTTATCTCTATCGACTTCATTGAAATTCACTTCCAAAGTCCGATTAAATCGATTGAACTCTCTCATGATCAATTACATTGCTCCCGCTGGCAGTTCCGTCGGAATAGCTGATAGACACCAATATTTTATATGTGTTGACTGAATTTTCAATAAATGGGTTTGTAATGTAAATTTGCAATTTTCGTGTATTTTTTAGCCCAAATTGAACTAACCTACTATGAAGTGATACAGTCACTGGTGTGAGCCAGACGCATTTCGATGAATAGGCTGACTAGGATGTCAACTGGTATAATGGTGATGCAGTGACTGTCCAGTCTGTTACTTGCGATGATGCTGATGCAGAGTCTGGAAATTGATATTTCGTAGGCCACTGCCATGTTAAATCTATATAGTTCCTAATATTTAAATAACATAGAACTTCGATTGGTTACACTGTCTGTGCCCAACTAGTATTGAACTAATATACAAATAGTAGGTTTGACTGCAGGGTATTAATTTGTATTCTATACACGTTCATACTAGCACATATATATATACATACTAGACTGTACTAAAAACAACAAATATAGAAAGGCGAAAAAAATGCTGTAAAACTTTTTGATTTTATTAACTTTTAGACGTATATAATTGGTTGTTTAGATTTTTTAGGACTAGCTAATTTTTTTTAAACCTGCTAAACATTTTAAGTAAAAAAGGATAGCTGTATACGGGTTTGTAGAAGACTATATTCCCACAAGCTTAGGATACACATTTTCTTCAGGTCTGTCGGCCCAAAATAATCAAGCTTTATACGTTTTTACTTTGAAAATTTGTCAAAAATGCAAATATTAATAAAGAACCACAGATAAATAGAGATTATTAAAGGAAATTAAGATGAATCCGATTGCTAATTAAAATTATAAAACGGTTAAAAGTTCGGGCTTATCCCTCCAAAAACCAATGTTTATTGACGAACCAAGATCTGTAAGGCTAATTCTACTGAGGGCTTGGATTAGTCCCGTCAAAATATATGTATAGAGCTACCAGATACGTCTTCTTTGTTTTGGTTTTTAAATGATGCTTCCACTTGATGTAAATATATGATTTACGATATAAATTGATTCTGTCGACTAAAAAATTTAGTCACGAACCAAAGAAAACCCAGTATTTTTTCTTTACCTTCAATAGTAAATAACTTTTGAAAAGTAATTTTTAAAAAAGTGTTCTGAAAACTGGTATTGAATTTCCAAAAAATTTGGTTTGCCCAGTCTAATATACATATACACATAATTTCCGATGCAAACAACTGCTAGGATGTGTTGGAAAACATAAGATATGTGTGTACATTTGGTTATAGAAGTGCGTATAATATTATGTCAAAAATAATTTAATATCATATGCCAACTTCCTTCACTCTGTGACATGCTTTTCACTTATGGTACGTGGTTAGCTGTTTGGGACATAATTTTGAAAAAATGTATGTGTGCATGAAATTATTTCTTTATGCGGGGCATAGCTATAAGATATGCGCTTTACCGGCCACCTCGGAACAAGTATGTTCTGGGAATTTAACTGGTATTTTTTTTTTAAAAAAACTCAACATAATTCCGCAAACGAATTTGAAATTTTATTTATTTGAAGAGAATTTCATATATTTCTATTTTATGAAACACAAGCAGACCACCGCAGGCGTTCTCTCTCTTCTTTTACCTTTTACTCTTCGTTCCCTCACCGAAGCTCTCTTCATGTTCGTCCTCCTTCTTTTATTATTCCTCCCATATCGCCCTTCCTTACTATCTTCAGCTCCCTCTAACACCTTCTGAACATCTCCCAGTGTGCTGTTCCTATTATTATAACTTTTCTTCTTCTACTGTTTTCCCTCATTTATTATTCACCTTTCATATTCTGTGTTTCACCCATGCAGATACACACACATTTTTTTATTATCCGATAGTATTTAGGTTGATATTTACATTTTATTTCTACATCAGAATCAGAATTCTTAACCCGATTTGGGATTGCAAACATAAGTTATGTCTTTAAAATATTACATTATCTGCTTACGAATTACAAGATCATACAAGACACTAAAAATACAATAATTAAAACGGTGAAAATTTTTAATTTTTGCATTGAATTAAGCGGAAAATAATCATTTTAAAGTGAGAACAATAATAATTAAATATTAAATGGCTTCTTAAAAAATCATTATTTCATCATCATCAATCATTATTTAACAGGCCTGCTTCAAGTATTAAACTGAAACAAATTAATGTTTATCACTTTTTCTTAAAAAATTTAATGAAAAGGAGAAATTCTTTTTATTAAATGATTTTCATTCAGAATACTTAATACATTTTAAATATACATCAAAATGCCTTGTGATGTTTACTCGACTGTCTGTTTGAAACTAGCTAAAATCTACTTTATATCACGTTCGAAGCCGACTGTTGCAGATTATTCAGGAAGCATGATGTATGATAAGTTTGTAGCAGGCCTATTAAATTTGATTAGTAATTAGTAAACAACTAATTAGACGGCTTTCTTAATGGTAATGATTATTTGAATTGTTTTGCAAGAAAACGCAATTATGAATTGATTACGAATAAAAAAATCAAAAAGTAATCATGACTTTTTACGATTATGGAATACATCAAAAAAAAGTTGTTTTGATTACTTTAAATTATTTTTTTGATTTTTTTTTTGTTTTGTTTTTTTTTTTTCAGTATGTTGATGTGTATAAAAAAATCAAAAATAATAAAAAAATCAAAAATAATCAAAAGTAATCTAAAAACTTTTTTGGGTATTTTTGATATTTTTTAATAATCGTAAAAAGTCATAATTAATAAATTGGAAAATGATCATTAAAACTTAAAAGTAATGGTAATCAATCATTAAATGGATTCTCAGGAAAATAACTAATCAATCCGGTAATCATTACGATTAGTAATCATATTTAACAGGTCTGGTTTAGGTTTCTCATGCAAGAGCAAGATATTTTTTAAAACTTATGTACGCCTAACCAAGTCTGTTCCAAATCGGTATAACAGTTGTGGGTCCCGCCAATTTATTAAAAAAAATCAGGAAACGCTCCACAAACTAAAGTAAAAGCTCTCACTAAATCTCTTCGGAGGTATACGAGTATAGTGCCAAATTGTTAATAAGTTGCTCACGATTGTGTCAGGCTTCGCCCGCATACAAACGAAAGCAGTACATATAGAAGTAGCAAAGAAGTACATCTCTTTTATGATATCTACATAGACATATCGATAGATAGGCATTTGATGGGACAGTGAGTAAATTTTCCCAGAAATTTTTAAGTTGAGAAAGTACCTTTCTGACGAAATATTGAGTACTTAAGTTGTTGAAGTTTCTTGTCATTCCATCATTATTTGCGGACGCACAAAAATCTCAAAGTCAAAGTTCCCTCTCATCTAACTTACACTACATTTACACTTCACCAAGTGCGTAATTTTAAGCGAAAAAATCCAAATCCGTCGCATTTCCCCATACAAATTGCATTTCCTAAATGACTGATTTCATCGCATTTGCTCGCATTTGGACCGCAACAACATAACATTCTTATGGAACGCATTGCGTTTGAAGTTGCGCCGAAAGGAAAATGTCAAACAAAATGCAAATAAGCTATTGTAAATGGGTTTGAAATGACTTATTTGAATTTTCCACATACGGTGCAGTGTAAATGTAGTATTATTCCAAGCTAGATAAACGCAGACTTCGCTATATTCACACTCATATAAAGGGTGTTTTTTTTAGGGGTATAGAACTTCGAATTGAAATAAAACACAAGAAAATCGTTTTAAGGTCCATCAATTTGGCTTTATTGGAAGGATAATTTTATGCCATTAATGTTTAAATATGATTTCGGGCATGTGGCCGACGCGGCCGGCTCGAATAAAGCCAATTCTACAGGTCCAATTTTCAACCACTTTTTCGAGCATATGGGGCCGTATGTCGGCAATAACGCCACGAATGTTGGCTTCCAATTCCCCTAACGTTTCTGGTTTGTTGGTGTAGACGAGCGACTTCACATATCCCCAAAGAAAATAATCCAATGGTGTCAAATCACACGACCTTGGTGGCCAATTGACAGGTCCATTCCGCGAAATTATGCGCTCATCGAATGTTTCCTTCAATAAATCGATTGTGACGTGCGCTGTGTGGCATGTAGCGCCGTCTTGTTGGAACCACAACTCATCCACATTCGTGCCATCCAATTCGGGAACAAAATAGTCGGTTATCATGGCTCTATACCGGTCTCCATTAACGGTAGCTGCCTCTCCAGCATTATTGCGGAAGAAGTATGGCCCAATGACTCCACCAGCCCATAGAGCACACCAAACAGTCAGTTTTTGTGGATGTAATGGCGTTTCAAGGGTCTCATGTGGATTCTCTTCACTCCAAATGCGGCAATTTTGCTTGTTGACGTAGCCATTCAACCAAAAATGAGCCTCATCACTGAACAAAATTTTGCGATGAAAATCAGCATCGAAATCAATCTCATTTTCGGCCCATACACCAAAATCACGACGCATTGCATGGTCTCGCGGCTTTAATTCTTGCACAAGCTGGATCTTGTAAGGTCGCAAGCCAAGATCTTTGCGCAAAATCTTCCATAAAGTTGATGGACAAAGCTCCAATTGCTGTGCACGGTGGCGAATCGATTCATTCGGGTCCTCTTCAACACTTTGCTCTACAGCGGCAATTGTTTCTTCGGTGCGCACTGTTCGACGTCTCTGCGGATGCGTATTATCACATAGAGTAAACGTAGTGCGAAAACGATCCATGGTTAACCGAATTAATTGCTCTGATGGACGATTATGTCGACCATAAAATGGACGGAGCTCACGGTAAACTTCGCGAACTGAACCATTATTTTCGAAATAAATTTGCACGATTTGCAAGCGTTGTTCTTTTGTCAACCTGTTCATGATGAAATGGCAAACCAAACTGAACATAAATGACATTAGAGTTGCCAGATTTGACCACAAAATGCCAGTTTTATCTCTATTCGAAAAACAAACCTGTAAAAAAAACACCCTGTACAAGGCATACTCATATAAAAGACGAAAGCTTGGTAGCGTAATTTACGAACAATTTGCCAGCTTTCCTTAAAACGACGTGATTTGGCGTATAGACACATAACAAGGCACATATATAAGCCAATATGCAGCGTTCGTACAAATCACACATTAGGGTGACGAACAAATATATGCTGGCAAGCTATTTTTTTTCATTTCAGGTGTTATTTATTTTATATTTTTATACCTAATAGTGCCACGCACACAAGGTATATTAACTTAAGTCGGATAACGGTAGTATGTACGGCATAAACGGATCGAGATAGATATTGCCTTATATATATCAAAATGTTTAGGAGGAAAAGAGAAATTGATTAAGCCATGTCCGTCCGTCTATTACCACGATAACTTGAGTCAATTTTGAGATATCTTAATGAAATTTGCTATGTAGGTTTCTTGGCACTCATCTCCGAGCGCCATTTAAAATGGGCGAAATCGGCTGATAGCCACGCCCACTTTTTATGCATTGAATATGTTCGAAAATGAAAAACAAAGTACATAATACACTTATAAGGATAAAATTTGGTGTCTACATTAATGTTAAGGCAGAAAATAAATTTTTCAAGAAATTTTTGAAAATGGGTGTGGCGCCGCCCACTTTTCATTAAGTCAAATCGAGGAATAATATTAATCATAAATCAAAAACTATTCAAGATATCGAAACGAAATTTAGCACACATATTTATGTTAATAGCAGAAATGTTCCGGAAAAAATGGGCGAAATCGGTTAAGGTCCACGCCCACTTTAATACGATATATTTTGAGAAGGATCATAGATACATTTAGTAGTCAATAACTTTGCGTAAAATAGTTTTATGCCACTTCGTAAACTAAACTTTGTGGATTTTGGGGAAGTAGGCGTGGCGCCACCTACTTTTCAGCGTAAAGGTTCTGCTATTTTCAAATCTGATTACTTGTAATTCCAACTCGATATTGCAATGAAAATTTGTCAGCTGCTTCTCGATAGTATGTAGTATACGTCTGTCAAAAAATTAGGCAAATCGGATAACATACAAGCAAAATATCCGGGCAAGTTGCAGTAGGGAAGTTACATCAATTTTTTTTATTTTCATACCTTTAATGAACATGAAATGTTTGTAAGTATGAGAAGAAGAAGATATGGGCCAATAATAAGGACGACGAGCGAGTCGATTTAGCCATGTCCGTCTCCCCGTCCGTCTGTTTGTTTGTCTATTTGAACGCAAATTTTCCAAACATAAAATGTGCATGTATTGGCTTTTTGAAAAAATTTGGATAGCAGTGGTTTGTAGGGAAGCTATTTACATACAAATAAATTAATAGCGGCCGCCGTGGTGTGTTGCGGGTCCACCACACCGAAGGTCCAAGGTTCGAGTCCTGATACAGGTAACATCAAAATAGGTTTGAAAAAGTTTTTCAAAACGGGGTTGCACCTCGGCAGAGGTTTGGCAACCTATCCGAGTGCCTTTCTGCTATGAAGGATTCTCAGTGAAAATTCATCTCCTTTGTAGATGCCGTTTGAAGTCGGCAAAAATCTGTAGGTCCTGCCAATTTGTAGGAAAAAATTCAAAATAACTAGCACACCAAAAATTTGAAGGGAAGCTCGGAGCGAAAATCTCTAGGAGGTTTATTATGACATACCTGTTGAATATCGCGTGTTACATTTGTTTTTTTTTAATTAATTTACCCATCAAAACTCATAAGAGACCTACGTCAATTGGTGTGCCATAATAGATCGCTACTAGGTATATAATGTTCAGTTCCATCCGAACTTAGACTGCCGTGCTAGTTTTTTTTATCAAACGCCCATCGACTGTAAAAGTGGTTCGACATCCAGACAGAAAGCCTTTCTTATCGCATTTAGGTATCTTATTTACACGCTTAACAAACTAGTTGACACTCAAATGGCTAGTTATATACTTCTGGCTTTACTCTCCTTGCTGAATTGCATGCTGGAATTTTCTTTGCATTACACACATTTTCTTCTTTAATGCGATATTCTTTGTATTGTTAAATTTAATTTAATAAAAGCTATTGGAAGGAAGCTATAAGAAGTTTATTGAAAGTCCCGACTTACAGCTAAAAATACTGTACGCAAACTAGACATAATAATTTATTATTCTTTTTATTTATTCAGACTTTAGTTAAAAATATCGGCTCATTATATTACTTGAAATTTTGTTTTATGTCAACAATTATTTTAGGTCTCTCAAGCCTTCAAAAAACATAAAATTCCAGACTTTTTGGGAAATAAAATTATTTCAAATAGCTGTATGAGAAATTTAAATCATTAACATTTAGTTAGGTATTGAAATTTGGGGAGTTTTACTATTTTATAGTTTGCTCGCATTAAAGTAAGTGGAAATGTATATCGAAATACATTTCTTTTAGCTGACTCACTTTTTTTCCATTAAACTCAAGTCCACCCTAATGTACATATACACGATATTATCGCTCATACGCCTAGTGGTTTGTCAGTTCATTGTCATGAACCACATATTTTATTATATTGGATGGCAAATCGACTATAAATTCCACATAGCCTTGAATATATATTTTTGTTTGTGATTATTTTCTTGTTTTTAGTAGTTTTGCTAAGTAAGCGTATTACCACATTTGCCCATAAAAGTACCTACAGCTAGGCAATTGCTGTAAGTAAAAATCTGACTGAATTCACTAGATAAAAGGTTTTACATTTCCAATTATGTTTTATGTTAAGATGAATTGTTGAGGAGCCTTTCGATAGCAAACCAATTTGATTTAAAGATTATGCACACATAAACGGAGATCAGTTTTGTACAATCTATGTTTTGGAAAATTTATGTTACTAATTCTAAGCTTTATTTCACTTTTGACATGCTTTAAGATAATCGTTCTTAGATCCTGCATGACAATATTCGCAAAAATAAAAAAGTCTCTTCGGGCAAAGACTTTGAAAACATGCAAAAAAGTCCTAGTTCTGGTGCATAGAGACACAGAGACGATACCGAATCAAAAGTATCGAGTTTATACCCTTTTTTTATCCGGTATCGAACATTATCGAAGCAAAACGAAGCAGCCTATGGTACAAGTAGAAAATACAGCCCTAGGAACTAGGCGTAGCTGCATTATCTTCCTGAAGGTAGTAAAAAAATTTACAAGAAGCCATTCTTTTTTAAGGACCCCAGATGTTCATCAATTACATAAGAATTATACCTCTTGTGGTCTTCATTCGCCCAGATCAGACTATACTTCCCAAATGTCGCCACAGTAAAAATACTAAATTATGGTTTGAATATGTCTTCTGCAAAGTAGTAGTACTTCCATCTATGTAGTACCACACAGTTTCAGATTTCCGACACTCAACAGTGCTGGCTGCCAAGGCGAATGTGCGCCCACAGAAAATATTTTTAATATATATAACCTCAAAAATAGGCAAAAACAGTGTTTTTTGCACATTTAGGTTAGGATATCTCAAAATCCAGAAAATATTTTTAATAGTAGATACACGAACTTATTTTAAAGCTGTGTTCGTTATTTGATCTTCGCTACATTGCAGATATTCAAGAAAAATTGGTAAAATGGAGCTAATAAAATCCAAAGCAACAGTTCTGTGGTAATAAGCCGAAAGTCAAGTTTGGTCGAAATGTGTTCTCCATGCTAGGATCTATAATCACGAAAAATCGCACGGCGTTTGCTCAAAAATTGTGGATTTTGTGGCCAAAAGACTACATCTCAACTCCATCCAATTACACTACAATTTCAAATTTCAAAGCGCTCTTCTGAAAAGTTCAAAAAAATTACTTTGGCTGTTATACCTTAATGCCACAGAGTTATTGGAATTTTTGTCTGTGTGTCGAATGTAGCTTTCACCGTTGCCATACTAGGTGTCTAAATTAAAACTTAAGACCAAGTCGTGGAGTTAAGCTATCATTTTTAAGCTGCCGATTAATGTTGTTTAGTTCACGAACAAAGTAGTTCAGTGAACGAACTACATCGTTCAAATGTGTTCAATCTAGTATGTAGTTCAAATGCTCCTGTGGCAGCGCGCAATAACAACCGAAAGCAAACTAAAGATGGCTATGTCAACCCAACCCAATGTTGGTGCGGAAAAACAGCTTAAGTTAGCAGACATTGACTCTTATTACCACAATACATTTTACTTACCGAACGGTTAATTCCTACCCGCGCCTCAAACCATCGTTTTATGGCCACACTTTCTCCTTTGTTTCCTGAGCTCATGGATATGCAAACTGATTGAAAATAAAGCTTAATATTGAACGGCTGAACGACTGAACAAAGTGAACAACCTGTTTCACTTTTGAAAAAATATTTAGTTCGTTCGATCTTTAAGTTGAAGGAAATTGCTTAACTCTACTGTCGACCATAAGTCATATTTATCAAAAAGCAAAATCGATATCGAAGCAATTGCTGTATCTTCCTTTGTTGCATAATTGTTTACTTAGACGGTTGTAAGTTATGACCAGACATAAAGCGGTCACATATATACATGGAATAACACACTTTAGCCTTCTTCTTCAATGTTTACTTTTTTAACCAGTGAAATTCAAGGAAAATGCAACTGTCAAAAAATATGGTTATACAATGCACCTTCTACAATTTCCACTATACATGTGTAGATACTTTGTTTATTTTACCTATCACACCGAACTTTGAACTCCAAAACCTGTTTTGACCACAACTAATGTATGTACTAGAATATGTGTACATACGAGGGCAGTTCAAAATTCGGCGACTTAAAAAAAAAACAATTTTATTTTTCAACATAATCTCCTGTTAGCCCGATACATGAAGTCCAGCGTTTTTCCAAAGTTGCATTCTTTCCAAATAATAGGACTTTCATAGGATCCCTAAATAGGTATTTGTTTCTGTGATTAAATTTCATCTAACCCCAAGCTCTTACCGCCCAGACATTTACTCAAGTTTAAGAATGGAAGGGCTACATCTGGAAAATATTCTGCGTGTAGAAACAGTTTGAACCCCAATTCACCCGGAGAAACTCGCTATTTTGATTGACCCCTGGTTTCTGCAGCTGAACTTTACAAATTTATTATAGAACTCAAGCCGCCTAGCTAAAATTTTGTTACGTTAACTGAGATAACAAGAAGTAATCAGGCATAGTTGAATCAATAACGTACGTTATAGCAATTTAAAGTTTTGAGAGCTTTACTAGTTTTAGTGAGAAAAGTAGACATTTCAAAAGCAAAAAAAATTTAATATTGAGAAAAACTAAAAACAGAGTTATTGGCCATTTATGGGGAGCCGTCGAAATTATTTAAAATAGATTGAAATAGTACACTGCTGGCTGAAGATATGTTGGCCCCCGTATCCTTACTCCGCAATCCGTGACTGAACGGATATTGCCCAACATTTCTTTGAACTACGCTTATAACGAGAGGAAGCAATCGCGGTATCCATCGGTCTTATAGCCTTCTCGTGTCAAAATATTCATGCACGATTTGATATATTCCAACATCACTACGTATATTTTATAAACAATTTCTGACGTGACTACTTTTTTTGGGCGAACCGAATGTTCGACTTCACTTGTGCACGGATCATCACAACGGATCTCAGTAAACCATTTTTAACTCTTGAAGCTGATATAGTAAAATTCTTGTAGTATGTGTCAAGTCTTCTCAGGGCTTGGTTTCTTGTTTCAACGAAAAAATTGATCCTTTATCCATTTAAATTTACCTTTTTTTATTGAAACTCAATTTTATGGCATTAAATGTCTGTCAAAGACAAGCAAAATGGTGTAACCTGCTCTCACTTTTACATTAGTCTTTTAAGAGATAGTTGACGGTGAGCAGCGCTGAATTTAAAATTCGAAAAGCCATTGCCCTATCAAACAACATATGCTTGTAGATGGACATTGTGGTTTGACGAACTTTGTAAATTAATATTTCTATTCCTTTTTTTTTATTGTTGAAATTATTATTACAGTTACACGTGTGTACGAGGTGTGTTCAAAAAGTATCGCGAATTTTGAATTTTCGCTGGTTACGTATATTCGAATTTGGAATTTTTTGTGGCGTTATGTTGGTACTCATGTCTCTCACTTATGCCGACAAGCTCGGCCATTTTGGATGTTCAGTTAATTGTTGACAGCTGCTTTGCTTGCACGTGTTTTGGGTCGTCTTCGATTTTTACCTATTCAAAAAAATGGATCAAAGAACCTGTATCAAATTTTGTGTGAAAAACGAAATTAAGTGCGCGGATGCATTCCGAATGTTGACTGTGGCATACGGAGAAGCTACCTTGGGCCGAAGCAACGTTTATCGGGGGTACAAAATGTTCTCAGAAGGCCGAGAAAATGGGAACGGCGAAGAGCGTGCCGGACGCCCGAGCACTTCAACAACAGACGAAAAAATTAATGAAGTGGAGAAAATGGTATTGGCCAATCGTCGAATCACCGTTAGAGAAGTTGCTGAGGACCTTAACATATCGAATGGCTCGTGCCATTCGATTTTTATCAATGATTTGGGCATGAGACGGGTCGCCGCGAAATTCATACCAAAATTGCTCAATTGTGACCAAAAACAGCATCGCATGAACATTGCTAATGAGATGTTAAACTCTGTCCGCGACGACCCAAATTTGCTCCAGAGGGTCATAACTGGTGACGAATCGTGGGTATATGGTTATGACGTGGAAACCATAGCTCAATCATCTCAATGGAAGCTGCCGCACGAACCAAGACCGAAAAAAGCGCGCCAAGTTCGGTCGAATGTGAAAGTTTTGCTGACAGTTTTCTTCGATTGCAGGGGCGTGGTGCATCATGAGTTCTTGCCACAGGGAAGAACGGTCAATAAGGAATATTACCTGCAAGTTATGCGCAATTTGCGCGAAGCAATCCGCCAGAAACGCCCGGATTTGTGGAAGAACAAAAATTGGCTTTTGCACCACGATAACGCCCCTGCTCACGCATCGTTGCTTGTGCCCGACTTTTTGGCCAAAAACAACACACTAATGATGCCGCAGCCACCGTATTCCCCAGATCTGGCCACCCTGTGACTTTTTCTTGTTCCCTAAACTGAAGAGGCCCATGAAAGGACGACGTTACGCTTCTCTTGACGAGATAAAGACGGCATCGAAGGAAGAGCTGAACAAGATACAAAAAAATGATTTTTTGAAGTGCTTCGAAGATTGGAAAAACCGTTGGCACAAGTGTATAATATCTCATGGGGATTACTTTGAAGGGGACAAAATAGATATTCATGAATAAATAAATAATTTTTGAAAAAACACAAAATTCGCGATACTTTTTGAACACACCTCGTATGTCGATGTAAATGTGTCAATAGTTCAACATTGTATGCTATCAAACCATAGATCCATATGCTAATGAACTTTAAAACTCTTGTTTGTGCAACAGACTGACAGACTGTCGCTTAAAAATGAAGGATGGATGGGTTAAATGATATTTGATGCGAATGGGTAAATTTCATATTACTATGTTACATTGTTACATGTGATCAATTATGTATCCTGCTGTTGTTGCTTGTCAGAATATTTAGCACAAAACAATAATTTACTGAGTGAGATCGAACTACTCCAAAAAAGATTAAACTTTTTGTAGTAAAAATTCAAAAGTAGAGTACTGAAATGTTCATATTTGAAACAATTTTATTCCAGCTATTTAATTTTGATATCTACTGCCACAGGGACCTATCTTGTGTTAGGTGAGTGATTACACAGGCCGACAAGAAATTTGACCATAAACCAGACCATACTTTCCTAAAGGTTTTCGATGCGCTGAATTCAAATCTGGTAGCAGAATTGCTCTATCACGTCAGAATTTTGAGATATCCTAACCTAAATGTGCAAAAAACACCGTTTTTGCCTATTTTTGAGGTTATATATAAACGACAGATTTTTTTTTTTTAAGAACACATAGCATCTTAAAGAAGAAGTCTTTCTCTTACGAATGGCTTTGAGTTTGCTCAAATACCTTTTTTTTTCGTTAAGATAGAGCAATTTATCGTAAGAGGTATGTGTTCTACTGCATCATACCTACGTTAATTCAGTGGTTTTTCAGCTATAGGAAAATTAGCAAATTTATAAACTTTAAATTGCTCTATCTTAGCGAGAAAAAAAGATATTTGAGCAAACTCAACGCCATTCGTAAGAGAAATACTTCTTCTTTAAGATGCTATGTGTGCTTTTTAAAAAAAAAATCTGTCGTTTATACTCGTATATAACCTCAAAAATAGGCAAAAACGGTGTTCTTTGCACATTTAGGTTAGGATATCTCAAAATCCTGACGTGATAGAGCAATCAGATTTGAATTCAGCGCATCGAAAACTTTTAGGAAAGTATGGTCTGGTTTATGGTCAAAAATATCGGTCTCACTTTGTCGGCCTGTGTTATCCACAGCGACTGACGTCATTAAAATCGTTTTCACTAACCATCATCGAACTAAAGGGTGTTTTTTTAAGGGGTATAGAACTTCGAATTGAAATAAAACACAAGAAAATCGTTTTAAGGTCCATCAATTTGGCTTTATTGGAAGGATAATTTTATGCCATTAATGTTTAAATATGATTTCGGGCATGTGGCCGCCGCGGCTGGCTCGAATAAAGCCAATTCTACAGGTCCAATTTTCAACCACTTTTTCGAGCATATGGGGCCGTATGTCGGCAATAACGCCACGAATGTTGGCTTCCAATTCCCCTAACGTTTCTGGTTTGTTGGTGTAGACGAGCGACTTCACAAATCCCCAAAGAAAATAATCCAATGGTGTCAAATCACACGACCTTGGTGGCCAATTGACAGGTCCATTCCGCGAAATTATGCGCTCATCGAATGTTTCCTTCAATAAATCGATTGTGACGTGCGCTGTGTGGCATGTAGCGGCGTCTTGTTGGAACCACAACTCATCCACATTCATGCCATCCAATTCGGGAACAAAATAGTCGGTTATCATGGCTCTATACCGGTCTCCATTAACGGTAGCTGCCTCTCCAGCATTATTGCGGAAGAAGTATGGCCCAATGACTCCACCAGCCCATAGAGCACACCAAACAGTCAGTTTTTGTGGATGTAATGGCGTTTCAAGGGTCTCATGTGGATTCTCTTCACTCCAAATGCGGCAATTTTGCTTGTTGACGTAGCCATTCAACCAAAAATGAGCCTCATCACTGAACAAAATTTTGCGATGAAAATCAGCATCGAAATCAATCTCATTTTCGGCCCATACACCAAAATCACGACGCATTGCATGGTCTCGCGGCTTTAATTCTTGCACAAGCTGGATCTTGTAAGGTCGCAAGCCAAGATCTTTGCGCAAAATCTTCCATAAAGTTGATGGACAAAGCTCCAATTGCTGTGCACGGTGGCGAATCGATTCATTCGGGTCCTCTTCAACACTTTGCTCTACAGCGGCAATTGTTTCTTCGGTGCGCACTGTTCGACGTCTCTGTGGATGCGTATTATCACATAGAGTAAACGTAGTGCGAAAACGATCCATGGTTAACCGAATTAATTGCTCTGATGGACGATTATGTCGACCATAAAATGGACGGAGCTCACGGTAAAATTCGCGAACTGAACCATTATTTTCGAAATAAATTTGCACGATTTGCAAGCGTTGTTCTTTTGAAAACCTGTTCACGATGAAATGGCAAACCAAACTGAACATAAATGACATTAGAGTTGCCAGATTTGACCACAAAATGCCAGTTTTTTCTCTATTCGAAAAACAAACCTGTAAAAAAAACACCCGTTACCATTGTTACCTCTTTTTTTAATTAATTAGGTTCATTTGTGTGCGAAATTTGATATTAAAAATATTTGCTGTTTAAGTGCAAGAAAGACATTTGACAGAGTTGAGCGGACTTAAGATTCAAACCAGTTGTGAGCTACTAATTGGTTTGTTTGCAGAGCAAGTACCACATGTCTATGTTGTTAGAATGTATCCTAGAATCGAACCAAAAAGCTGAAAATTAATTCAAAACTATTATGTACACCAAAGTCAGCTTATCAGAAAACTGTTTTCTATTTCATATAAGAAATGCACCAGTTTCCAACTTGTTAAAAAAAGACATTGAAGTCACATTTTATTGGCTACTAGTAAGCCCGTCCAGCTTCGCTGCGTCTCAGAACTTATAATAGACTGAGTCCGATTTTAGTCATTATATTCCATACCACATAAGATATCATACATCGGTTATTCCAGCACTCATTATCACCTTTCGTTTGATACCCATACTGTGCTAATACATTTTTTGTCACTTTGGTACATATATCGGCCGATACATCCGAAACCGGTCTAACTATAGAAACCAATGGTATCTTAAATTTTAAGTAAAATTTTTAGTAATGCAACGGTAAAAGTTACAGTGAATTCGATTAAGCAGTTTTTGACTGATGCGCGACCAAACATACAGACAGACAGACAAAAATTCTAAAAACAGTTGATTTGGCTTCTATTGGCTTAATAATAATCCCTTATATCGATTTTTTTTAAATACGAGGTGTGTTCAAAACGTATCGCGAATTTTGAATTTTCGCTGGTTACGTATGTATATTCGAATTTCGAATTTTTTGTGGCGTTATGTTGGTACTCATGTCTCTCACTTATGCCGACAAGCTCGGCCATTTTGAATGTTCAGTTAATTGTTGACAGCTGCTTTGCTTGCACGTGTTTTGGATCGTCTTCGATTTTTACCTATTCAAAAAAATGGATCAAAGAACCTGTATCAAATTTTGTGTGAAAAACGAAATTAAGTGCGCGGATGCATTCCGAATGTTGACTGTGTCATACGGAGAAGCTACCTTGGACCGAAGCAACGTTTATCGGTGGTACAAAATGTTCTCAGAAGGCCGAGAAGATGTGCAAAGAAGAACAAAAATTTGCTTTTGCACCACGATAACGCCCCTGCTCACGCATCGTTGCTTGTGCGCGACTTTTTGGCCAAAAACAACACACTAATGATGCCGCAGCCACCGTATTCCCCAGATCTGGCCCCCTGTGACTTTTTCTTGTTCCCTAAACTGAAGAGGCCCATGAAAGGACGACGTTACGCTTCTCTTGATGAGATAAAGACGGCATCGAAGGAGGAGCTGAACAAGATACAAAAAAATGATTTTTTGAAGTGCTTCGAAGATTGGAAAAACCGTTGGCACAAGTGTATAATATCTCATGGGGATTACTTTGAAGGGGACAAAATAGATATTCATGAATAAATAAATAATTTTTGAAAAAACACAAAATTCGCGATACTTTTTGAACACACCTCGTATGTCGATGTAAATGTGTCAATAGTTCAACATTGTATGCTATCAAACCATAGATCCATATGCTAATGAACTTTAAAACTCTTGTTTGTGCAACAGACTGACAGACTGTCGCTTAAAAATGAAGGATGGATGGGTTAAATGATATTTGATGCGAATGGGTAAATTTCATATTACTATGTTACATTGTTACATGTGATCAATTATGTATCCTGCTGTTGTTGCTTGTCAGAATATTTAGCACAAAACAATAATTTACTGAGTGAGATCGAACTACTCCAAAAAAGATTAAACTTTTTGTAGTAAAAATTCAAAAGTAGAGTACTGAAATGTTCATATTTGAAACAATTTTATTCCAGCTATTTAATTTTGATATCTACTGCCACAGGGACCTATCTTGTGTTAGGTGAGTGATTACACAGGCCGACAAGAAATTTGACCATAAACCAGACCATACTTTCCTAAAGGTTTTCGATGCGCTGAATTCAAATCTGGTAGCAGAATTGCTCTATCACGTCAGAATTTTGAGATATCCTAACCTAAATGTGCAAAAAACACCGTTTTTGCCTATTTTTGAGGTTATATATAAACGACAGATTTTTTTTTTTTAAGAACACATAGCATCTTAAAGAAGAAGTCTTTCTCTTACGAATGGCTTTGAGTTTGCTCAAATACCTTTTTTTTTCGTTAAGATAGAGCAATTTATCGTAAGAGGTATGTGTTCTACTGCATCATACCTACGTTAATTCAGTGGTTTTTCAGCTATAGGAAAATTAGCAAATTTATAAACTTTAAATTGCTCTATCTTAGCGAGAAAAAAAGATATTTGAGCAAACTCAACGCCATTCGTAAGAGAAATACTTCTTCTTTAAGATGCTATGTGTGCTTTTTAAAAAAAAAATCTGTCGTTTATACTCGTATATAACCTCAAAAATAGGCAAAAACGGTGTTCTTTGCACATTTAGGTTAGGATATCTCAAAATCCTGACGTGATAGAGCAATCAGATTTGAATTCAGCGCATCGAAAACTTTTAGGAAAGTATGGTCTGGTTTATGGTCAAAAATATCGGTCTCACTTTGTCGGCCTGTGTTATCCACAGCGACTGACGTCATTAAAATCGTTTTCACTAACCATCATCGAACTAAAGGGTGTTTTTTTAAGGGGTATAGAACTTCGAATTGAAATAAAACACAAGAAAATCGTTTTAAGGTCCATCAATTTGGCTTTATTGGAAGGATAATTTTATGCCATTAATGTTTAAATATGATTTCGGGCATGTGGCCGCCGCGGCTGGCTCGAATAAAGCCAATTCTACAGGTCCAATTTTCAACCACTTTTTCGAGCATATGGGGCCGTATGTCGGCAATAACGCCACGAATGTTGGCTTCCAATTCCCCTAACGTTTCTGGTTTGTTGGTGTAGACGAGCGACTTCACATATCCCCAAAGAAAATAATCCAATGGTGTCAAATCACACGACCTTGGTGGCCAATTGACAGGTCCATTCCGCGAAATTATGCGCTCATCGAATGTTTCCTTCAATAAATCGATTGTGACGTGCGCTGTGTGGCATGTAGCGGCGTCTTGTTGGAACCACAACTCATCCACATTCATGCCATCCAATTCGGGAACAAAATAGTCGGTTATCATGGCTCTATACCGGTCTCCATTAACGGTAGCTGCCTCTCCAGCATTATTGCGGAAGAAGTATGGCCCAATGACTCCACCAGCCCATAGAGCACACCAAACAGTCAGTTTTTGTGGATGTAATGGCGTTTCAAGGGTCTCATGTGGATTCTCTTCACTCCAAATGCGGCAATTTTGCTTGTTGACGTAGCCATTCAACCAAAAATGAGCCTCATCACTGAACAAAATTTTGCGATGAAAATCAGCATCGAAATCAATCTCATTTTCGGCCCATACACCAAAATCACGACGCATTGCATGGTCTCGCGGCTTTAATTCTTGCACAAGCTGGATCTTGTAAGGTCGCAAGCCAAGATCTTTGCGCAAAATCTTCCATAAAGTTGATGGACAAAGCTCCAATTGCTGTGCACGGTGGCGAATCGATTCATTCGGGTCCTCTTCAACACTTTGCTCTACAGCGGCAATTGTTTCTTCGGTGCGCACTGTTCGACGTCTCTGTGGATGCGTATTATCACATAGAGTAAACGTAGTGCGAAAACGATCCATGGTTAACCGAATTAATTGCTCTGATGGACGATTATGTCGACCATAAAATGGACGGAGCTCACGGTAAAATTCGCGAACTGAACCATTATTTTCGAAATAAATTTGCACGATTTGCAAGCGTTGTTCTTTTGAAAACCTGTTCACGATGAAATGGCAAACCAAACTGAACATAAATGACATTAGAGTTGCCAGATTTGACCACAAAATGCCAGTTTTTTCTCTATTCGAAAAACAAACCTGTAAAAAAAACACCCGTTACCATTGTTACCTCTTTTTTTAATTAATTAGGTTCATTTGTGTGCGAAATTTGATATTAAAAATATTTGCTGTTTAAGTGCAAGAAAGACATTTGACAGAGTTGAGCGGACTTAAGATTCAAACCAGTTGTGAGCTACTAATTGGTTTGTTTGCAGAGCAAGTACCACATGTCTATGTTGTTAGAATGTATCCTAGAATCGAACCAAAAAGCTGAAAATTAATTCAAAACTATTATGTACACCAAAGTCAGCTTATCAGAAAACTGTTTTCTATTTCATATAAGAAATGCACCAGTTTCCAACTTGTTAAAAAAAGACATTGAAGTCACATTTTATTGGCTACTAGTAAGCCCGTCCAGCTTCGCTGCGTCTCAGAACTTATAATAGACTGAGTCCGATTTTAGTCATTATATTCCATACCACATAAGATATCATACATCGGTTATTCCAGCACTCATTATCACCTTTCGTTTGATACCCATACTGTGCTAATACATTTTTTGTCACTTTGGTACATATATCGGCCGATACATCCGAAACCGGTCTAACTATAGAAACCAATGGTATCTTAAATTTTAAGTAAAATTTTTAGTAATGCAACGGTAAAAGTTACAGTGAATTCGATTAAGCAGTTTTTGACTGATGCGCGACCAAACATACAGACAGACAGACAAAAATTCTAAAAACAGTTGATTTGGCTTCTATTGGCTTAATAATAATCCCTTATATCGATTTTTTTTAAATACGAGGTGTGTTCAAAACGTATCGCGAATTTTGAATTTTCGCTGGTTACGTATGTATATTCGAATTTCGAATTTTTTGTGGCGTTATGTTGGTACTCATGTCTCTCACTTATGCCGACAAGCTCGGCCATTTTGAATGTTCAGTTAATTGTTGACAGCTGCTTTGCTTGCACGTGTTTTGGATCGTCTTCGATTTTTACCTATTCAAAAAAATGGATCAAAGAACCTGTATCAAATTTTGTGTGAAAAACGAAATTAAGTGCGCGGATGCATTCCGAATGTTGACTGTGTCATACGGAGAAGCTACCTTGGACCGAAGCAACGTTTATCGGTGGTACAAAATGTTCTCAGAAGGCCGAGAAGATGTGCAAAGAAGAACAAAAATTTGCTTTTGCACCACGATAACGCCCCTGCTCACGCATCGTTGCTTGTGCGCGACTTTTTGGCCAAAAACAACACACTAATGATGCCGCAGCCACCGTATTCCCCAGATCTGGCCCCCTGTGACTTTTTCTTGTTCCCTAAACTGAAGAGGCCCATGAAAGGACGACGTTACGCTTCTCTTGATGAGATAAAGACGGCATCGAAGGAGGAGCTGAACAAGATACAAAAAAATGATTTTTTGAAGTGCTTCGAAGATTGGAAAAACCGTTGGCACAAGTGTATAATATCTCATGGGGATTACTTTGAAGGGGACAAAATAGATATTCATGAATAAGTAAATAATTTTTGAAAAAACACAAAATTCGCGATACTTTTTGAACACACCTCGTATCTGTAGCTTACAGACATTGAACTGCTACAATTTTATTATTTGTAGAGGTTATAGATAAGTACTCAGCCCACATGGAAGACGTTGGGTTAGGTTAGAGCTCAGATCCTGGAGATACATATTTAAAAAATATGTCCAACTTAATTTTTTCAGACTCAGGGCACTTAATTATTTAAGAAAAAATGTGAAGTATTGTTGGCACAGTTTGGCCCCTTTCGGCGTAGTTTGAGTTGTGTTACAAAAATCTAGCTGTGAACTAGTATTTTTGCTGACTAGTCTGGTCTTCTACTGCAGTATATGTGTGGTATCTGTAAACATATATAGACTCTTGTAAAGCAGTGTTTCCATTAGAAAAGTTGAGCAACGCGGCCGCCGTGGTGTGAAGGTAGTGTTGCCGGCCTACCACACCGAAGGTCCATGGTTCGAGCCCTGGTACAGGTAACATCAAAAGAGATTTGAAAAAAAAAAAAAGTTTTTCAAAACGGGGTCGCCCCTCGGCAGTGGTTTGGCAAACTCTCCGAGTGTATTTCTGCCATGACAGGCTTCTCAGCAAAAAATTCGTCTCCTTTGTAGATGCCGTTCGGAGTCGGCAAAAAACTGTAGGTCCCACCAATTTGTAGGGAAAAATTCAAAGCGGCACACCACAAATTGGAAGAGAAGCTTGGCGCAAAAATCTCTTAGGAGGTTTATGATGATATACCTGTTGTATATCGCGCCATAGAGAGAGAGAAGTTTAATAATAAAGAGTGATGTGATATGATTTGGTTATAGATATTTACATGAAGTTACTTATGTACATATATATATATATAAAGATATATAAATGCGTAAATTTGTGCTAGTATGCAATTTCTGCCCATTAACAAAAGTCTGCCAGCTAGGTCATTGTGTTTACAAAGAACTTGCGTAATTATATAGATGAAACCTCCTAGAGAATAGAAGTATACCGAGGTGACACCGACTAGTAACATTTTGAAAATTAAAATTTTCCAATACAATAATCGAGATACATATATGCATATGTATGCATATGTATGTAGATGTACAGTGCAAGTACTTAGTAGCTTTAAATGTACAGCAGTTTGCTTTTACAATTGATCGGTCAAAGAGGAATAATATGGTTCACTAGAATGTAATAACTTGAGTGTTGCAAATATGATTTAAGTAAAAGGTATTGAGATCAGAAAAAAGTTTTCATGTTTACTATTTCAAAAATATTTAATAGGTAAAACAGAACATATATATGAATGCGATAATTTCATAAAACAGTTGGATGTTTTGTATAAGAAAATACTGAGTACAGAAGGTGTTGTATGGTAGGTTATAGTGTCAGATTAAATCTTAAATCTCATGCTACACACTCGGAATCAAACAGATACTTTTCGGTTTACTCCTACAGCCACTTATACATATGTATATATAAGAAAAAAGATCTAATACAATACTGGCATACAAAATATCTGTGCTAAAAAACTTTGTTAGTACGCTTATGGCATAACATGACCTTTTGGTATGCAATATCCGTGCATGACAGTGACTAAGCGTGGGATGTCGCTGATAACAATACGTAAATAGGTCGCAAAAGCGATGTGAGGAGAGAAAAGGTTAAACAATACTAATGATGTGGTATGCCAACACTTTGTTATAATGCGAAATCCTCGAAAATAGGTAAAAGTAAATTCGAAATTTTGTCATCTTGTAGCGAACGACGAACGACAAACGCAGACCAAGCTCTTTTCCTAAGCTGGGGCTTAACGGAAAAACTTGAAAAATTGTATTTTTTCTAAAGTTTTCACGCTCACGTTTCAACTAAAATAAAATAGAAACTGTAATAGAAACTGTAAGCTTTTGTAAATTTAACCTTTAAGTTAAGGGCTATTTTACGTGTATTTCTTTTAAAACATTGTTAAATTAATTTGATATTCCTTATATTCCTTACTTTAGTCAACTTGTACATAAGACGCCTACTAAAAATTATTTATTTATATTTCTTCTAACTTTTTTTAACACTTTTGTTTCATTCTCCTCTACCGGCACACTCGTGGTACCCGGGTTAATTATTTAAAGTAAGATTTAGATAATAAGATAATAGAGTCACATTGCATAGTTTTCAGTTAATGGCTATGGTCGGTTCCATCTCTTATGAGTTTTATATGAGCAACTATGCAGTGTGTTAAAGAGTGCGCTGAAACAACACAAACATTTGGAAAATATAGTCCGAGGAATATTCAGTCAAGTTTATACCCCTTATTCTCATATCTTCAAAGCCTTTCAATAGTCTACAAATATCTTTATTGTTTAGTTCAAGATAATCCGAATGGGGTACCACGGTTTAAAAAGAATGATTATGAATGAATTTATTTATACACATAAAGGTTAAACAGAAACTTTACTCTAGTTAAGTTCGTTACTTTAATTCATCATAATCATTTATTGGCGCTTAACTGAGTACGCGATTTTTTTTTTTACATAGATTTGAGTATTCCAAAGAGTATTCATAAGCGAATCGGTGAAAACAGATTACGCTCTACCTTGCTTGTAAATTCCAACATAAGCTAAATATACACAAAAACTATAACTCATATACAGTTGTGTTTAATACAGTAGTAGGGGAATTAAATTCGATATCGTTAGACGAAATAAGAAGAAGCTGTGATTTTAATAATTATACCCAGAGTGTACTAGTACACATTGTATTATAGTTTTGGTCATATAACGGTGGTTTCTAACGATACAAAAAAATGGAGATAGATATAGAGTTCCATATATCAAAGTTCTAAGAATGAACAGAGTAATCAAATAAGACATGCCCGTCCATCCGTCCGTCCGCGGACACGATAACTTGAGTAAAAATTGAGATATTTGAATGAAATTTGGCACACTGATTGCTTTCTGGTCAAGGTAGGTTGCTATTTGAAATGGGCGAAATCGAAAAATAACCATGAAACCAATATACCTCGAAAAACGTATAAAATGGGTTAATCAATAATAAAAGCAGCTGCAATGATGAAATGTGCTAGATTTATTAATTTGATTCCTGCATTGACGATTTGATGAAATTTTTGTAAACGGGGCGTGGCACCGCCCACTTATGAGTACAGCCAATTTCAAATTCGACTGTTAATAACTTCAGAACGGTGTAACATAGAATTACGAAACTTGATACCAGGTATACTATAGACATGTAGAGTATGTCCATGGATAAGCAAAATCGGTGGACGACCACGCCCACTTTCAGACCAAAGTTTTCTAAAAGAGAGGTAGGAAACCGGAACATGCCATATCTCCTTCACTGGTGCAGATAGAATGCTAGAATTTCGAAAGACCTCATGATCCTATTAATAATTTTTTTTTTAATTTTGGAAAATGGGCGTGGCACCGACAAAATATAAAATTTTAGCTATTATTAACTTCAGAACCGTGTTGAATAGAATTACGAAGCATGATATGAGGTATACTATCTACGCTTTTCAACATTATATATAGCCTATGCTGTAATCAGTGAATCCAAGAATCTACTGTGAAAATTTCATAAGGATCAGTTGAGTAACTTGGACGCCTATAAAAGGTAAAAATTTGATATAGCGTGGGGCCGTGGCACCGCCCACTTTTCTAAAATTATATATAGCCTATACTGTAACCATATATATAGCCTATCGCACCGGAATGACCCGGGGTTTTTCACCCGGCCAAGGGCTGTTATTTCAGTGTAAGCACTGTTAACAACAACAACAACAACAACCCAAGAATCTAATGCGAAAGATCGGCTAAGACGCCAGACACACAGAACACATTCATTTTTATTTATAAGATTGCCCACATGGTAGTAGAAATAGTTTAAAACCTCTATAGGTCATAGCTCCACAACAATTTAGCAATTTACCAAGACCACTTTTACACAGCTGGGTATCTAATGTTCGGTTCCACTCGTACTTAGACAACCTTACTTGTTTTAATTTAAAATATAGCAAATTCTATAGCAGAAAGCAAATAAAAAGAAATTTCAAAGTATACACAAAGCTCAGGAAAATTAATTAAACTTTTAAAAATTTCCATCAAAATTTTCAACCAAAATTTTTAGAAAATTCTTGAGTGTGCAGTTTTGTAGACCAATCAATTTTAGTATAACATTGTGCAAGTTAGAGCTCGCTCTAAAATTTCCTTGAATTTTCAGCACTTTTTCGTTAAGGGTGTTGAGTGATTTCTTCCACACAACGCATGAGGAAAAATACATTTTGTATAGAAAAAAACCCCTAACATAGTTGACAAAAAAAATCTGAAATTCAGCAAAAATGTTTAGGTACTTCTTACTTTCACATTATCACGCTAAAATTAAATGAGCTATAAAACTGCGTACTCGAAACATTTTCTAAAAATTCTGCCCAAAAATGATGTAAATTTTTAAAAGTTTAATTAACTTTCCTAAACTTTGTGTAAACTTTGAAATTTCTTTTTATGTGGTTTCTGTTCCATAACTGTTCGCTATATTTTGAATGAAAATTATTAAAATCACAGCTTCTTTTAATTTGGTCCAACGATATCCAACTTAATTTCAATACTATTATATTGAACACAACTGTATATTCTCTTATGTGCGTACACGAATACTTTCGGTGGACATATCCCTGCAAAAAATGCGATTAGCCTAGGATACATCCGGGATGAGTCGCAAAGGAAATGCGACTAATGCCAGCTCTGATCACTTTGTATGGGTTGAGCTGTTCACATTTGTTTGCGCATGTCCTATGGAGAGATCAATTGTTTCCACTTATACCAGAAGGGATCCGAAAAGGCTAATCAATAATAATTTTGCATCCAAACTAGCACGTTTAACTCCTATAAGTATGCTACAAAAACTAAAATATACTTTAACCCCTATGAGTATGCTACACAAATAAAAATATACCTATGTATACCAACTGTAGACTGAAGGGATTAATCGCGGCTGGCTCTCTTAGTCACACGGTTTTTTGCAGGAATATTTCTACATATTCATACATTTGTGAGTATTTGCACATAAGACACCTATGCATAAGAAAATAAAATTTAATTTTATTCCATGAGGATGTCATGTATTTCTTGGCACATAGCAGCATACAGGAAAAGATATGTACTTGTTAGTTGCATCTAGTTTTTAGCATATTTGCAATTGCCCTAATAGTTTTCTAGCACATGTTCGATTAAGGCATCGCAGTGCACTCATATTTAAAGCTTGGAAAAAAAAAGTCAGGGAAAACTTGAATTTAAAGAAACCGACATGAGCAGTACTTGGAACAACGGAAGGAAACAAGTTAGCTACAGAGAAGACGCCCAAGCATATTCAACTATAATTGATAGTAGCTTCACAGTTGATCAGATAGCCCACATGAATAAAAAAGCAGTCTTCTTTTGTTTTGCTGATTTTCCGACAGGGTGGAAAGCTGATGTATGTGGGAGCAATGTTCCGTCACCCAACGCACTTTGTTAGAAACTTAGAAGACATCAGAGTAGGTCCATAGAATTCTTGCACGCTTTCTCGCCGAACACACCTAAGGATTGCCACATACATACTGCATTTGTTTTTGAATTTACCGTAATATAGCTAATCTTCCCTTTCTCAATAAATTTGTTAAATTCTACTGATAGGAGTATGTAATTTTCTGTATAAAGCACTAGAGGATTGCAGATGATGTGCATTCAAAGTTCAATTATTAGCTTCCGTTATTATTTAGAAGTAATAAAACTTCTACTGCGAAAATTTCCGATCCCTTTAACAATTAGGAATAAATACGTATTGGTACCACTGTGCAAATAAAATGATTTGCGCACCATGTGTTTTAATATAATACAATGTCAATATCTTTTGTTTTTCTAAATTGAAATTAAATTCAAAGAAAAAAAGCAAAATAAAATTTATAAGGGTTAAAGCAACCGACATTTGATGAAAATTTTCAACTCATAGATTCAAGCGAATTGTCAAATAGACATGTTTACTTTTTTTATTTTGGCTACTTGGCTCACTGTTACACTGTGTCTAAGCTTATTTAAGCATATAAATTGTATCTTTTCAAAAGTCAAGAAGTTTACCATATCAGAAATACGCATAAAGACAACCTAGACAGATTCATCTGTTTTGAAGCACTTTTGTACTTGAAAAACTGGGTAGAGACTCTAATGCAGCTTTCAATGACTTATTGTTATTGATGAAGAGATATCTAAGACCATCAAAAAAGCATTGCAGTCAAATTTGTGGTACCTGTCCGACGAACTGTTGGTGTTACCACTTTTTCCAAGTATTCTATCTGTACCACCCTAATGTTTATATAAATTATTTTACATGCCTGAAATTATACCATTGTACCACTAACGACCCATTCATCTGCGATTGACAGCGCATTGCTGAAGTTGACCTCTCTAGATGTCTAGCATGTAGTATACACACAGTTATGTATATTTGTTTCCCATTGCGCTTGCTGAAACCTAATGGCGGAAATCCTAAAAGAGCAGAAAAAAAAAACAAAAAACACTTTATACCTTTCATGAATACGCATCACGGTTTTAAGTGTCCGATCCTTACTCACAATTAGTAAAAACTCTGCAAAACTGTTAATTTAAAGATACATAGCCCAAACCCCATTTATCGGAACAATCGATTGTATGGGAGCTATATGTTATGTTAGTCCGATTTGCCGATTTTCACTACACAGATTACACATATAATATCTAGTAAAACAGCAAAATTGTACGTTCCTAGCTTAATTGCAGCAGTTATGGGCCAAAGCCCGTTTATCGGAACAATCGATCATCCTGGTTATAACAAATGATTAATGCTTTACAAAATGGCTGCCTCTTGCCAAATTTCATAGAGATATCTCTAAAACTGACAGACTGGTTTGCTTTCAAACAGACAGACGGACAGACGGACATGGCTAAATCAACTCAGCTCATCGCCCTGATCATTTCGGTATGCTTATTGGTGGGTCTATCTCTTCCTCTTCTCATACTTACAAACATCGAACCAAAGTTATAATACAATTTCATGTTCATGAAAGGTATACAAAAAGTTCAATTGACACCAGCGTATACGGCTCGTTTGACTGCGTGATGTCCCTCATATATCTGCAACTGTGTGTATATGTGTGCATGCGTTATACAAGCAAAGTATTCCCCTAAGAAATCTCCATCGCCCTCAGTCGTTATTGATGAGTGTACGTATGCTCCACGTGTCCTCCAAAAAGACAAACGACCAGCCCCCATTGTGCGTTGTTGACCAGCGGGAGAGCTAAAAACATCGAAAATTTAACCATTTTGCCTGTTGTTGTATTTAGTCGCATGTATGTGTTGCTCTTAAATCGTTATTTCCTGCATGTGCCACCGGCTCGGTTCTTTGGTTTATGCTGCTGTGTCGTCGAAAGCCAATACAAGTGTTAATTTTTTTAGCTTTTGAAGGTCAATAGTAAGCGCGAGAGTGAGAATACTAGTGGGGTTACTTACATTTGCATGTGTATAGTCCTTCATGCCTGGCGGAAGAGAACTTACTGACACCTTATGGATGTCGTTGATGGCTGGCGAATGTTAAGCCGGATGATGTTTAAGGTCAACGGCAATATAACTTAATTTTTTACGGTGTTCTACGAGTCGGTATGAATCAAACTAAAGTCGGTGATATTGGGAAAACCTCTCAAGATATGTCGTCGGTTCGGTGTTCAGTGGTAATAAATTCGAATCGCGTGAGAGGATCATTCGCAATTATGTGGCTGAAAAGAGATGCAATGACCTTGAGTTGCTGTGTGTTGCTTTCAATTTTTAACATACAAATGACATCTGTTAAAGTATATAAACTTTTTAATTTTCGGTAACCGACAACTGCCAAGGGGAGACCACGTTTAAAAAAACCCTTTTCTCTACCATTTGTATGATCTACGGATATGATGCCGCTCACCTCTCATTACCCATCTTCCCCTTACTTTCCACAACACTCTCCAAAACCTTCGGGGAATGTTTTTGTCGTTACATACAACAACAACAACAAAAACAACCTTTAGCCTTCTACTGCGGTTCTGCTCTGCCAAGCTTCGAGGTTATTCTCTCCGGTTATCGGTTATGTTTTGTTGGGAAGAGAAGTTTTTCGAGAGACTGTGTACACCCATTTTTATTTATTATACGATAGACCTTAAGGAATTTAGACTAACTATATTGTTCCGGTACGGACTCAAATAGCAAACTTTTTTGTTGCTTCCCAATTTGTAAAGAATTTGAGAACTTCGTGCTCAAATGGAACCAATCATCCTCACAACCGGAAGGGAGTGGATTCAAAATGCCCGAATGGAAATAAAATTATTCGCCATTCCTACTCAAGTTGAAATTAGTGAAAAAACGTTGACAAAACGTTTAGTCTCAAAGGGCAAACAACGTACTGGTATTTGAAACTGACCTTATGCTTAGATAAGTATCGCTAGTTCTAACAATCGGAACCGAATCGAAAATCTCGGAAATGTAGTCATATGCTTCAATCCTTTTCAAGCTGAAGTTAAATATTTGTTCGCTTTATAGATTACGCCCACCCCAGTGTATATCTTATAGATATTACGTCACACTACTTGTTTTAGTTCGCTCTTTTTTGTGATTTTGTGAAATGAGCCTTTATCAGTTTCCTGTTATTTGTACAAACGATTCCGTTAGTCAAACGTAGAGCATCTCTTATAGCTTTTCAATATACTTAGATTGAAAAAGGATATACACATAAATACATACTTTAATGTGCGATTGTGTGATAGTAAGAGCTATTTATATTGCATGATTTCCTTTGGTCATCATTGAATACAGTTGGAAATTCTATGACATATAAATATTAGAAAAGGATAAATGGAGAAAGTCCGTTTGCACTAGTCAAAGGACTTAGAAGTGTAAGTTGATGCACATGTATACACATGGGTATATCTATGTAAGCATCCCTGCAAAAAATGCATCTATTCCGGAATGTGTCGAGGATATGTGGCTGAGGGGAACGCAACTAATGCCAATTTGAATAACCACCTTTGAAAGGTTAACTTCAGAAAGTTGGCAATTATATTCAGAAAATCATAATTCAAGTTCAGAAAATTAAATTTATGTTCAGAGTTACACCTTCAAATCACAAGGCGCTCCCTTATGTAATTTATTCAAGCTGATGCTGGAAAGTATGATTTAAGTAGCTTTAAAAAACACTCCGAAAGTTCTGCCTTCTCAGGCTGGATGAAAAAGCGCGGAAATAATGCTTGGGATGAAGAATCACGTTGGTCATGTTCACAAATTGGAAAATGTGAGAAACTTTGCTTATTTGGAAACCAACTCAAAATAAGTACTACTTTGAACTAAGTAGGCAACTGAGTAATGCTCTCTTTCGACGGACAAATATAATCCTGCATCATACCTGAAAGAAGATGGTATTGTCCTTGTAGTATTACAGAAAAAAGTTTTCCCTAAGTGCTTCCCGCCATTCCAAGCGTGAGTATTGAAAGACATTTCACCATCAGCTTTACAGCTTGAAGAAAGTATGAGTTCAGCGAATTAGAGCCTAAAGGTTGAACTGGTTGGGCGATGTTGTGCGAAGGAACAGAAAAGGTCTGACGCAGATGGTTTTCCTAACAACACCAGAATTCGCCCGCAGCGCTTGATTTTGACAATATAGGGGAAATATAACTTGTCATTGTTCTTGGTTTTAGGGATAGGCATGAGAGACATCATATTCGTAGCTCAATCAACAAGTTGCACTTCATTACCTTGGTGTAGGCGTTAATAACTTGATCTTACTTGGTGTATCTAAATGCAGTCCTTTATCGTTGAATAGGGATGACTGAAGCGCTACGAGCCGCAACTGCCAAAATCGTCTATTCAGTTATGCGACTTTTGAGGAGTTACCCGGGATGACTCTCCTGACAGACCAGTTGTAGACGTTTGCCCAGGGATATGCTACTATCTGCCTGTTTGTATGTGTTTTGATAAAATGCTTTGTCCCTCAACTTAGCCAATAGCCTATAACTGCCTCAGGCATTGTGTTCTTTTATTGCAAAGGAATGGACAATCACATATCCATTCGAGTAAGTACGAGTATTTCATTCATACACACATAACTATGTATATATGTGTACATTATAAATCCAATTGCTCTCACTTGACAACTGGTGGCGGTGTCACTTACATAATTTACGCTTTCGTGTATAGCACCGATATCAAATGTCCATTATTTTACACATTTCATAGGCAAACAACTCAAGCAATGCCAACACCTTCCTATGCACGCATAATCTGTATGCTAGTCCACTGCAGTAAATGAGACTAGACTGGGATGTGTTCGGAATTAGTCGCACAAGTTCAAAGGAATAATATCTGATGTCTTTGCATGGGCTTTCTCAATTTATTCGAACTTATCCTATGGAGGAGACCATTCAATAACCTTTACACCCAAACTGCTATGAAGTAAGCCCACCCTGCAAACAAGGAAATACTCCGTTACATGATCCAAAGAATACTCCTTAAGGAGTATCAGAGTACCCCAACACTTATCCTCATTCATAAAAAAAGGAGTTTCTCGGAATTTCTACGTGAGAGTACTCTCAAAATGCTGCCAAAAGTTTACTTCATGGAGTATTCTTCACAAAAGCGAGAGAGGAGTAGGTGTTCTTTTGAGGACCAAACTAAAGGGTACTCCTAGAGGTATTAGGTGATCCAATCACCGGACATCGCCATGTAAATTGAACCACCTTTTTTATATGAATGAGGATAAGTGTTGGAGTACTCTGATGATACATCGTTTTTTACAGGGCAGTAGCTTCCTATCCACTGGTGATCTCAGTTATGAACAGAACAATATAAACAAAGCCAGCTGTAATAAGTTTAGAAGAGTTTAACGAAATCATAATTCTTTAGTGAAATTCTACGCTCATACAAAATAACCAACAAATTTTCCTACTGGGTATTGACTTTCCTGGTGTCTGAGTGCCGGTAAAAGAGGAATCGAAAATTGTTTACTAACATTGCGACTCCTAATAATCGGATGTGCATTCAAAGACCAGCATTGATTTTCAGTTTATAGATCCAATAATACATACATAAATTTATAGTACGTTCCGATGTGGGCAGGTTAATGTATGGTTTATACAGGCGAGCAATAAAACTGAAATCAGTTTTACGATGGAAGTACATTACCATATGATATGTTTTTTTTTTATTCAGCAAAGTAAGCTAAACTTGCTGTGACTCACCTTAAAACCTACTAAGCAATATTCTAATGTAGACTAATTATTAAATTAATAATGACTAAGCAAAAAATTAAAGTGGTGCTCGATGTTTAAGCCGTAATTGATTTTTGAACGATAATTACACTGGCTATGTGGACGAGTCCATACTCAGAAGTTTATCATATTGTCCCCATGTCATCTTTGACTTAACATTACTTGATCCTCGTGAAGAATATACTCGTGGTAAATTACACGTGTCATTGGAGGCGATTGAAGTTGCTAGTACCGGGGCTTACCAATGAGTTTTACGAGGTCAAGACCGCTTCAGTTATTTTTTTTAAATATTGTTAAATAATGATTATGAATCCTAATGATTACCGGTTTGATTAATTACTTTCTTGAGAATCTATTTAAGGATTGACCAACAATTACTTTCAAGTTAAAAAAAATATTTTCCAATTAATCAAAAAAATCTAGATTTTTTACGATTATTAAAAAAATCAAAAATAACCAAAAAAATCAAAAATAACCAAAAAAATAATTGTTTTGATTACTTTTAATTATTTTTAATTTTTTCTTGGTTGTTTTTAATTTTTTAGTATTGTTGTAAAAGAATATAGATATCGACAATACTGAAAGAAATCAAAAATAATAAAAATAAAATAAAATTAAAAATAATCAAAAGTAATCAAAACCACTTTTTTTATATTTATTTGAATATTTTATAATCATAATCAATTAATAATTGCCTTTTCTTGAAAAACCATTAAAACAATCATTACTAATTAAAATATCGTTGGAAAGTGGGCTATTCGGCTATTTAGAAAAACTTGTCCTCAAATTCTCAGCAACAGTAAAAGCTAGAGCGATGAAACGAAAAGTCCCTGTAAGCTTGATTGTTGCTGTAACACATTATTTTGGAGTGTTTTTTAATTTTTAATTATAAAACCCAAAACTGAATGTTTCTTTTTTTTAATCAAGCCTGTCACATAAGCTTTGGTAGTATATAAAATCAAACATTTTTGTTGTGCCCTATATTTTTCTACATATTCGAGCTCAAAATCTATAACAGCTTTGCAACTTAATTCTAACCAAAACATAAAATATAAAATATTTTTACAAATATAATAATAATTAACTAAGAATTATTATAAAAAAAAAAAAATTTTACAAACTTTCTGCAGCAACTTTGCTTTCTTTTGCTGCTGTGGCCACTCCTACTGTTTGTTATGTCTTTCTGTTTAGTCTACTCATTGAGCTCAGTCTTCAAAAGCTTTAAAAAGGTTATAAATCCTTCCAGCGCAGCATAGCCCCATGACGCGGTATGGCGATTTTTCGCCCCAGGTGACCCGATTTTGGAGAGGCGCATTTAAAATAATGCCGGTGTTGTGAAACTGTCTGCTTTATAAGAGGCGACTGATAAACCCTATTATGTAGTTTCGAATACGATCGGTGTAGTGTGCATATTCTTCCATAAAAGATAAGGTAGTTGGTAATTTATTTTTTCTCTCATATAAAGCAGATATAATGTATTCCCAGTAATGCATCTTTTCATTTGTAAAAGGTAATACAGGGTGTTTTTTTTACAGGTTTGTTTTTCGAATAGAGATAAAACTGGCATTTTGTGGTCAAATCTGGCAACTCTAATGTCATTTATGTTCAGTTTGGTTTGCCATTTCATCATGAACAGGTTGACAAAAGAACAACGCTTGCAAATCGTGCAAATTTATTTCGAAAATAATGGTTCAGTTCGCGAAGTTTACCGTGAACTCCGTCCATTTTATGGTCGACATAATCGTCCATCAGAGCAATTAATTCGGTTAACCATGGATCGTTTTCGCACTACGTTTACTCTATGTGATAATACGCATCCGCAGAGACGTCGAACAGTGCGCACCGAAGAAACAATTGCCGCTGTAGAGCAAAGTGTTGAAGAGGACCCGAATGAATCGATTCGCCACCGTGCACAGCAATTGGAGCTTTGTCCATCAACTTTATGGAAGATTTTGCGCAAAGATCTTGGCTTGCGACCTTACAAGATCCAGCTTGTGCAAGAATTAAAGCCGCGAGACCATGCAATGCGTCGTGATTTTGGTGTATGGGCCGAAAATGAGATTGATTTCGATGCTGATTTTCATCGCAAAATTTTGTTCAGTGATGAGGCTCATTTTTGGTTCAATGGCTACGTCAACAAGCAAAATTGCCGCATTTGGAGTGAAGAGAATCCACATGAGACCCTTGAAACGCCATTACATCCACAAAAACTGACTGTTTGGTGTGCTCTATGGGCTGGTGGAGTCATTGGGCCATACTTCTTCCGCAATAATGCTGGAGAGGCAGCTACCGTTAATGGAGACCGGTATAGAGCCATGATAACCGACTATTTTGTTCCCGAATTGGATGGCATGAATGTGGATGAGTTGTGGTTCCAACAAGACGGCGCTACATGCCACACAGCGTACGTCACAATCGATTTATTGAAGGAAACATGAGCGCATAATTTCGCGGAATGGACCTGTCAATTGGCCACCAAGGTTGTGTGATTTGACACCATTGGATAATTTTCTTTGGGGATATGTGAAGTCGCTCGTCTACACCAACAAACCAGAAACGTTAGGGGAATTGGAAGCCAACATTCGTGGCGTTATTGCCGACATACGGCCCCATATGCTCGAAAAAGTGGTTGAAAATTGGACCTGTAGAATTGGCTCTATTCGAGCCAGCCGCGGCGGCCACATGCCCGAAATCATATTTAAGCATTAATGGCATAAAATTATCCTTCCAATAAAGCCAAATTGATGGACCTTAAAACGATTTTCTTGTGTTTTATTTCAATTCGAAGTTCTATACCCCTAAAAAAAACACCCTTTATAAGAAGCAGTGATACCATCATTTCATCATCTTCTATTGTAATAGTTTTAAGCGCATCTTTCAATTTAAACGAGTTTTTTATGTTATATTCATCCGATATAATATTTTTGAGAATACCTCCCATGAATTTAGCTAGCTTTTGGCACGGTACATTCGTGGATGATGATATTGGTCTTAATGGTGTATTCGGTTTATGGGTTTTAGGGAGCCCGTAAAGCCTGGGTGCGTTGGCTGCTGAGCATGAGAGCTGATATTTAAGTTTTGTATCTATGTTTTTATTTCTTAATAAGTCGTTTACTATGTTATTGTTTTTACGTATTAGTTGTTGCGTTGGATCAGTTCTCATGATTTTGTACACATTTTTGTCATTTAGTAGCTCCATTAATTTCAACTCTTACTCACTCTTGTACATCATCACCGTCTTATTACCTTTATCGGCATATGTGATTACAATCTCATCCTTATGTTGTTTTACAAACTTTTCCGTGTTTTCGTATGCCATGATGATGAACTTCTCTTTGTCGTTATTTTTAATTTTGTTTCGGAAGTTATTAATTTTGGCAGCGATGTTACTGCGCGTGATGTCCTTTTCCCTATCATCTTCTATCTCTTGCACTCCCTGTTCCAAATCCGCAATTATATGTATTGGAGAGAAAGATTTTCTGGTTACTGGGAGAGATAACTTCCTACCCATCGATAGTATCCAACGGCATTCCTCTGGTACTTCGATATCCGTTTTATTTACAAACCAGTCATCATTGAATACAATACCAAATTTCCTTTTTTGTCTTTCAATAAGTGCTTCAAGTTTTTGTTGGTGCGTTTTCTCCGTGGTACAATTAATGTGATGTGAAAATTGGTTTTGTTTCTTGATGACGTTATCATAATCTTGTTGTTGGAGTATTTTTCCCAGTGACTCCTGAATGTGTTTTAAACTAGTCCTCAAAATTTTAATATTTATGTTGGCTTCTTTGATTTCCAAATTTAGAATTTTTAAAATAAAGCATTTAACTATTCGTTCCAATTGATTTCGTGTACTGTCTAATTTAAAACTATGATGTAAGTGTTTAACTTTACCTTGCAGGTGATTTGGTACAACCCCATAACCTTTACACCGTAGTAAAAACTTGAGTCGTTTTTGTTGTTTAGCTAATTTTTTAGAATTTTTGTTGTATTGTTTGATCGTATAGTGTGTACAATCGTCGTATTTTAATTTAATATGCTGATAAAATTGTTTCATGTTTGGTTTTCTTTTTTGTTTCTTCAAATTTGATCGGAATTATGCTCACCGATATGTAGTATGTAATAGTTTTAATGAAATATAAATATAATCTATCTATCTATGGCGCGATATACAACAGGTATATCATCATAAACCTCCTAAGAGATTTTTGCGCCAAGCTTCTCTTCCAATTTGTGGTGTGCCGATTTGAATTTTTCCCTACAAATTGGTGGGACCTACAGTTTTTTGCCGACTCCGAACGGCATCTACAAAGGAGACGAATTTTTTGCTGAGAAGCCTGTCATGGCAGAAATACACTCGGAGAGTTTGCCAAACCACTGCCGAGGGGCGACCCCGTTTTGAAAAACTTTTTTCAAATCACTTTTGATGTTACCTGTACCAGGGCTCGAACCATGGACCTTCGGTGTGCTAGGCCGGCAACACTACCTTCACTCCACGGCGGCCGCAATGAATGAATGAAATGAAAAAATGAAAAAGAAATCAAATTAAAATTTTTAGTTCAAATATTTTAATTAATCATATGCGTTTAATTTAGAGTTTTTAAGAGCACTTAAAACGTTGTGTTCAATATAATAATAGTGAAATTAAATTTGATATCGTTCGACGAAATAAAAAAAGCTATTTGTAATAATTTTCATTCAAAATATAGCAAATTCTATAACCGAAACCACATAAAAATAAATTTCAAAGTTTACAAAAAGTTCAGAACATCAAACTCTTAATATTTTGGGCATAATTTTTAGAAAATTTTTGAGTACGCGGTTTTATAGCTCATTGAATTTTAGCGCAATCATGTCCAACTTAGAATTACCTTAAAATTTCCCCTGAATTTTTAGAATTTTTTTGTCTAAGGTTAGTGGGTATCTATACATATTATAAAAAGTAAACACTTTTTTTCGTGTCGCCACTTGACGCTCAAACGCGTGGATGGATTTTAACCAAACTTACGCACAGGTGAGGTACATAGCCCGGCATGGTTCTTACGTACTTTTTTTTGAAATCGGAAAAGGAGGCGTGGCACCTCCCATACAAATGGGAACTTTCATACTCAATATCTTTGGAGGTATTAATGCTAGACTATTAAATTTTGGTAAAGCGTGGTATAAAGTAAGTCCCTTTCCTGATACCTCTCAATTTTGGAAATCGGAAAAGGGGGCGGGGCACCTCCCATACAAATTTGATCTTTCATATCCCCTATCTATGCAACTATTATCGCTAGACTACTTTCCTATTACCTATCACTTTTTGAAATCGGATAAGGGAGCGGTGCACCTCCCATACAAATGGGATTTTTCATCTATACATAATATTATTATAAAAAGTAAACTCTTTTGTTCCTGTCGCCGTTTGATGCTGAAGCGCGTAGGGGAGTTTTAACGAAACTTACACACAGGTCAAGTACATGGCTCTGCATGGTTCTGACGGCCTTTTTTTTGAAATCGGGAGTGGGAGCGTGGCACCTCGCATGCAACTACTATCGCTAGACTACAGAAATTTGGTAAGGCGTTAAATCTCTAGCCTTATCCCTATCCTTTTTTGAAATCGGAAGGTAAGGCGTTATATAAGGTAAGTCCCTATCCCTATCCATTTCCCTATGGAACAAACATATTCTTTTCCGCACGTTTTTTTGTAGTCCGTATAATTAATACTTAATTTACAATAAGAAATTTCTTACACATCACTTATGTATATATAAAATATTTCAAATTTCAAAATTGTTTCCAAACAATTTTGTTGTATGAATATTATTATTAAACGTGGGGTGAAACCCACGTATACCCCCTAGTTTTTTCTATAAAAAATTTAATTTTGTTCAAGCGGACACCCTTGACGAAAAAAATTCTGAAAATTCAGGGACATATTTGAGCGAGTTCTAAATTGCAAAATGTTAGACTTAAATTGATTGGTCTACAAAACTGCGTGCTTAAAAATTTCCTAAAAAATGCCAAAAAATTCGAAGATTTTGATGGCTATTTTTTAAAGTTAAATTAACTTTTCTGGAACGATATCCTTTTAATATCTTTCAAACGATATCTATTTTAATTTCACTACTATTATATTGTACAGCTGTATCTTAATAATTCGAAAGTACTTTTAGAGCAACCCCTTCAGTGATATGTGTGGCACGAACCATTTTGTCAAAATTATATAGAGCCTATAGCGTACAGCACTTGAAACTACTGTAGAAACTTCATAAAAATTGGTTAAGAACTGCGGATCTATTGGTTACACAGATATTCTATGCACTTTAAAGACAAACAGGTACGTCTACTAATATAAAAATTATCATCATTTATTGCAGTTTAATTGAATAGGAAATTTTAGCCTTTGCGTAATAAAACGCGTCAGTCATCCCATTTGAGGTACAACTGCAACAATTTTTAAACAACAAGGAAGCTAGCTCATAAATATACCGTTGAAATTTCACACACTCGCAACTAATATTTAACTCAATAAATCAATTCGCTTTTATTATCTTGTATAGTCTTACCAGGGGATATCAATAATTATAAATAGCCAAATGCGCCATGACTAAATATTTTAATTCTAAAACATTATTTATGTTCCACACATTTTTTCCCAGACAAAGATTTTCCAATTTTTCTCAGACAAATCACATTACTTACATCTGCACAATTTGTGCAAATTTTTCGTTCATTTGATATTCTTCGTGGTAACTTGCTACACACTTCAATTCCGAAAAAGCATGAAAAAAGTGAGAAACAACGAGTGAATAACTTAACTTGTGCAAGGATTGTAGGTAAGAAGTAGTGTGAAAATATAAAAAAATAAAAATTTAGAAATAAAATAAAGAAAACACAAACGCTAACATGCTGAAAATGCAGTAAAAGCCACTCGATCAAATGCCGCACGAACGAGAAATCAACCGCCGAACAAACGATGCAACAAACTAAATAACCAACCAACGAACCAGCCAACTAACAAACAGAGAGTGAAGGGATTTCATGTGAAAAAAGCACGGTAATTTGACAAAACTAAAAAATAAAATAAAGCGTGGAAGCCGAAAAAAAAATTGCAATATTTATATAGTTTTTTATTTTATTTTTCTGCATCTTTGTTATGGTTGTTGTTTACGCTCGCTCACATTGATCATGCGAAATATTTACTTACTTACTTGCAGCGAGTGCGCTGTGAAATCTCCATTACATTACTTTTTAGTCAGACTTGTCTTTTACACTTAATTTTTTAGTTGGCTTGACTGCATGGGCACTTGGCATTACCAGTATGAAAGCACTAAACATACCTTTTACTGACTTGGACTAGCAGTAAAATGGTAGAACAGAGTTATTTGTAACCAAAATTTGAATTTTCTTTGCAATATCCGCCTAACAATACCACATATTTCAATATAAAGCCATATATCTCTGAAAAAGCGGCGGAAACTTAGGGTGGTAACCCTACCTGGAAGGTTTTTGAAATACGATTCTAAATACTTTTTGTTTGATACCTATATAAGCTCACCTCATTTCATTTAATAAAAGCTAGATAATAGCAAATATTAAGACAAATGAATATTATAGGATTATGTTGCAACCCTAGGTCGTACCCTTCATAGAAATAATTTTTGTTTAAATATGACTTAAAAAAACTTTTTAAATAACTTTCGAACAGGTGACAACTTTGTAGTCGTAGAATGTAGTACAGCATACAGTTGCAGTCAAAATCAAAGTAGTGATTTTCTCCTATTCTATATATGAGAAAGTTGAGATTTTATCTATAATTTTTTTGAAAATCCATTGTGAAATCTTGTTTGGTTTAAAGTGTTTATTTTATTAAATGTGTCTGAGCTTTAATTTGCCACGGTTTTTCTCTCAATGAAAATCTTAGTAGTGCGTGAAAAAGCATATTCAAAATTGGAATTATTGTGAAGATTTCCGTGAAAGGTTAAAAAAAATACGGTGAGAATATTTTGTTTAATGAACGTTATGCATCTAATGATCAAAGTTTCAAATTCTCTTGTTTGGTAATGTCCAGAAAGAAGAATAGTGCATCCGAGTAGCGCGCACTGATAAAAAAAATTGATCTTTTTTGGTAAAACGTACGTGAAGTGCAAAATAGTATTGGCTCTTCACCGACAATGATACGTAATGCTATTAAAAATCAATCAGGAAAGTAAAAAAAAACGTGGAAGAAAACTACAATGTCGGCGATCGTAAGGTACTCGGAGCGTTAAATGTGACTGCAAGTACTGAGACTGTTCGCTGCCGTGATTACGAATTGGGCGCTCACGGTCTAAGAAAAGGGGACATCCATAAAATATGTGAGATTAAAATGAGGGAGGGGCCTCCAATAAAGTCTCACCAAATTTCACTCAAACAGGGGACATGTAGTCGAAAATCTCACGTCAAGTTAAAAAAATATGAAACAATACAAATATGAAACAATATTTTTTTCAGCAGATGTATGACATTATTACGCTTCGCGTGTAAAGCTGCAGATGCATAGACCTGCTCTTCATGCAATTCATCGAGAATATTCCACCAAGATTCAACCAACGCGTATTGTGACCCGCTGTGCTAAGGAGCTACTTTGCGTTTTGAATGGAGGTTTGAAATGGATAGAGGAAGAAAACGTAGACACTTTCAAGCACAGTATTCTTGCACTGCCGAAAACGTCACGATTATTTCAATCGAAACTGTACATGAATATCCTTGGATCGATCAAAATAGATAATAGGGAGAGTATTGGTTTTATCGTTATTTTCACTTTTATTTAATTCAAATTCACTGAATAAACATTTAATTTTTTATTTTTTTCCTGTATAATTAAAAGGAAGTCAGTTTCAAACATGTTTAGCGTAAATCTCAATTAATGGGGGAAGGGGTCTAACCAAATCTCACTTATTCTCACCAAAGGGGGAAGAGTAAACAATTCTCGAAAAATGGCTCACGTACTTTATGGATGCCCCCAAAGAAGCTTTATTGACGAAAAGCCACGTAAAAAAAATTCTTTGATTCGCAAACGAGCATTTCGATTGGCCTTTGGTCAAATGGCGCACCATTTTAATGGTCAGACTAGTCGAAGATTTTTATGAATGGTGGAAAGGGATCGCATTGCTTTGAAAGACGTTCACCAAACACCGATTACCATAAAAAGTATAGACTAAAAACTGTCGAGAATGGAGGTTCAAGCATTATTGTTTCGACGTACTTTTCTTGGCTACGAGTTTGACCCATTCAATGGACCAAGAAAAATATGACTAGTGACTCCAATGTTGAAACCCCGGGGATATTATGCTTCCGCTTGCAAGGGATAAAATGCCGCTTGTTTCGACGTTACAGCCGGAAAACAATCCCGAACATACGAGGTGGTTCGGCGAATGGCCTCCATAGTCCCTTGACATCAATTTCTATTGAAAGATGGAAAAAAATTAGTTGACTCAATGCCTCGTCGCTGTGCTGCAATATTAAAGAACAAGGGTGATGCAACCAAGTACTAGTTTGTATAATATCTCACATCCAGTGAGAAAAAAATATGGTTAAGTTTTACTTGAGGTTATTCATATTACTAAGTTAACGACCGCTCAAAATTTAGACAGTTTTTCTTAACATATTTAGATTTTATTGAAATAAGGTAAACCATGAGCTCTTATGTGACATTTGTGTAATTTAATATTAAGGCTAAAAAAAAGATTTTATAAACGGTATTATCCATACATCTTTAATGGGTTAACTTAAATTGGTTTATTTGGCACTACTTAGGTTATGGCTGCAGCTTTACATATAAAGTTGTGTTCCACAAAATAGTAGTGAAATTAAATTGGATACCGTTTGACCAACTAGAATGAAGCTGTGTTTTTAATAATTTTTATTTAAAATTTAGCGAATTCCATAAAAAAAACCACACAAAAAACAGATTCAAAGTTTAAAAAAATTTCAGGAAAGTTAATTAAACTTTTAAAAATTTACATCAAAATTTCAATATTTTTGGGCAGAATTTTTGAGTACGCAGCTTTATACATCATTTAACTTTAGCATAATAATGTGCAAGTTAAAAGTACCTCAAAATTTCGCCTGAATTTTTAGAATTTTGTTGCCAAGTATGTTATGAATTTTTTACATACAAAATTTGTTTTTCTTCATGCGTTGTATGGAAGAAATCACTCAACAACCTTGACGAAAAGAATTCAAAAAATTAAGGGAGTTTTTGAGAGAGATCTAACTTACACAATTGTTATAAAAATGATTAGTCTATAAAATGGCGTACTCAACATTTTTATAGAAATTCTGCCAACAAATTTGAAGATTTTGATGGCCATTTTTTAAAGTTTAATTAATTTTCCTGAACTTTGTGTAAACTTTGAAATTTCTTTTTATGTGGGTTCTGTTGTGGAATTCGCTGTATTTTGGATGAAAATTATTTAAATAGCAGTTTCTGGTAATTTCATCGAACGATAAAAATTTTGATTTCACTACTATTATATTGAACATAGCTGTACATACTTGTGTACATATGTACTATATGTATATGTAACGAATAATATTTAACTTTAGACTAAACATACGTATATAATTTTAATAGTATTGCAAGTCGAGTCAATGTCCATAGTTGCTAGTACTCTATCTTTAACTAAGTTTTATATTTGTATATATTACTCAATAAATAATAATAATAATAGTGCAACAACCTTGTAATTGAAGTTTGCCCTCATACCTTAAAAATTGTCGGTGCTTCTTTGGTGCTATAGTAATTATCCTTATAATTTGACTATGCAAAGTGTCAAAAAAATAAAATGTGGGACATCATCATTGCCTTACATCAGAGAATTTTTAACTACGAGAATATCCAACAACGAATGGAAGTGGTGTCAAATCGATGCCGATTCACCACTGTGCCTTCGTCTAAAATGCTTGCATTCACTGTGTTTCAATTGAATATTTATACAAAAATTATAGTTGGAGTTACAAAAACGATTAGTTGTGAATATTGAACAAAAATAAAAGTGCTAATAGCTTTAAAACACGCAATTTAAATCCAAAATTTCCCCAATGGTGAATTACGTACCCGCGAATTGATGGTTTAGTGTTTCCCCATATTCGTCGTGTTGAACCTTCTTATGGTTATACGTCCTTTGGTTACATTCTTATTACTGTTCCACTTTTTTGTTAAAGCTTTCCGGTTTCTTATTTTTCTTCTAGCTAATATATTTTATTGGCGGCCGCCGTGGTGTGAAGGTAGTGTTGCCGGCCTACCACACCGAAGGTCCATGGTTCGAGCCCTGGTACAGGTAACATCAAAAGTGATTTGAAAAAAGTTTTTCAAAACGGGGTCGCCCCTCGGCAGTGGTTTGGCAAACTCTCCGAGTGTATTTCTGCCATGACAGGCTTCTCAGCAAAAAATTCGTCTCCTTTGTAGATGCCGTTCGGAGTCGGCAAAAAACTGTAGGTCCCACCAATTCGTAGGGAAAATTCAAATCGGCACACCACAAATTGGAAGAGAAGCTTGGCGCAAAAATCTCTTAGGAGGTTTATGATGATATACCTGTTGTATATCGCGCCATAGAGAGAGAATATATTTTATCTACTTTTCGCTGTTTTCTTTTTGTTTATCCTCCTAAACTTTTCTTCCTTTATTTCTTTATGTGTTTTTTTTTTTCCTAGTTATAATTTTTTGAGTCAATCATATTTTTCTCTTATTTCAACACGATTTTTACGATTTGCCGCCACCACTGCTATCTGGATGCAGCTGTCTTGGGTGACAAAACTTTCAAAGAAGTGTCAGTAAAGTGAGAATGACGTAAAATTCTCTCGAAACGCAAAAAGTAAAAAATTTCCCCGAACAGGAATCAGTAAAAACTTGACAGCAAAACAGCTGTTGCTTTTCTGATTGCTTAATTGCTCAAATTTTTAAGTTTTTGTTGTTACTTTCCTATGTCACGATCAGCTGTTTTTCATTTGCAAGTTTTACTCCTAATGAAATGTCAAAATGCGCTCTCTCACTGCAAATTTTTGTGTCACCCAGAGCAATTAAATTTGATTAGTAATTAGTAGTCAATTAATTAGACAGCTTTTTTATTTCGTAATGATTATTTTAATTGTTTTTCAAGAAAAGTCAATAATTAATCGATTACGATCAGAAAAAATCGAAGAAATAAAAAATAATAAAAAAAATTAAAAATATTAAAAAAAAAGTTTTGATTAGATACTTTTGATTATTTAAAATTTTTTTTTATTACTTTTAATTTTTTCAGTATTGCTGATGTAAATATTTATGTGCTTTTACAACAATACTGAAAAAACCAAAAATAATCAAAAAAGATCTAAGATAAAGCAAAAACACCAATCACTATCAAAAGTAATCAAACAACTTTTTTTTGGTTATTTTTTAATTTTTTATTAATCGCAAAAAATAATGCTTTTTATGATTATTTTTTAAATTAATTGGAAAATAATCATTAAAAATTTAAAGTAATTGGTAATCAATAATTAAATGGATTCTCAAAAAAATCTGTTTTAAACCGGTAATCACTTCGATTAGTAATCATTATAGAACAGGTCTGGGACACTGAACACTTTTCAGTAAAAATTTTATAAAATTTTTAAAAATTGTATCTTGTAGGTTTACTTTCGTAGGTTTAATTTCCGCATTAAAAAAATTTAACTGATCGAGTTGTTTTGTTATATTAAAGCATTACTTCTTACTGCAGAATGCCCATGTATGATAAACATATACATATTTATGTACATAGGGTGAGTATGAGAATATTGCTTTGCACATTTGCGACAGTTACGAAATGCAACACATTGCATTCCCACACATTTAAGACAAGTGGTGTTGTTGTAGTTATTACGTTATTTATCATTTTTCGTTTCATTTAAAATTTTTACTGTTCGTACTGCTGACACCATTGACGGTGGTGTCGCCATTAGTACTGTTACTTTTTCAAGTACTTGATTGCATTAATTTTTAGTGGTCTCTTACTTATCCATGTGCGAAAAATTTCTAGTTCTGAACTGGTGCGCATCTAGTGCGTTGCGAACCACAAGTAGTTCGCCTTCAATCTCTTTCACATGCAATCGACTGGCGAATTTAACATGGAGATGTCCTAGGCGGTGGAAATTGTCCCCGGCTGTATTACGTTTTCAACAGTTCCGAACTAGTTAAAAATTCGACAGTTGGGATGTAGTTCGTTCATTGCTAATATTGCTCTAGTTCTGAACTATTTCCAAATTCTGCAGTTTGGATGTAGTTAGTTTAGAATTAAAAAAAAAATATTTGGCGAAGCCTTCCATGGTAGAACTACACTCGGAGACTTTTTGCCAAATGACTGCCTACGGTCGCGACCCCCGTTTTGAAAAACTTTTTCAAACCACTTTTGATGTTACCTTTTCCAGGACTCGAACTTTGGACCTTCAGTGTGATAGTCCAGCAACACTACAGCCACACAATTGCGGTTAGTTTATGCACGGCTAATAATTTGAGCCTACATGTAAAACCATTCTATCATAATGTATACATATGTAACCTTTTCTCACACTATTGATGTATGCGCCGTAGCTGATTGGGTAGAGCACTCGTCTCTGATTCGAGGCGCGTCGGCTCGAATCCTACCAACTGGTACATTTTTTTAATTTTTTTTATTTATGATTTCAAATTTTAACCTTTCCTTAAATAACGTTACAAGAACAAAACATTTATCCAAACATGAATCTAAATTTTATTAAATTTTAATGATTACACAACTGCCGGTTTCGAACTAGTGAAAATCTAGTTACTATCTCACTAGTTCTTATTAGCCACTTTATCTCTATTTCTGAACCAGAAATTATTCTCACTAGTTACTGACTTGCCCACAGGGTATACTTCATTACATACATATATTATTTTGTTTTATGGCTGTGGGTGTGAAATTGTCTGTCAAGTTTTTGCACCAAGAAAAATTGTTAGGTTGTAGCTGACCTTTCATGACCACTCAACAAGTTGCATTGTCAGCGCAAATGACTGAGAAATAATTCGTAATGCACTTTTCGTGGAGGCACTGTGTTGTAGTTGGGCTCATCAAGTAATTACATAAAGCTTTATGATTTTTTTTGGCTCATACACAAAAAACGCTGAATCATTGTTGAGCTGACAATTACCTTGGGAAAATGAGTTGCGACTTTTAAAAGTGTTTTTTTTTTTTTGGATTTTTACACCATTTCCAGTTGGATTTTAGAAAGGGTGAAGTGGATTTTAGTAAACGTCAATTCGAATTTAGAATAGTCAATTGGATTTTGGAAGCGTCATTTGGATTTTAGAAAACGTCAACTGGATTTTGGAAAACGTAAATTAAATTCACGCCACGCTTTCTTAAATCCAATTGTTTATATCTCACACTTTCCAATGGGCGTAAATTGGATCTTAGAAAGGGTCAATTGGATTTTAGAAAACATAAATTGAATTTTTTTTAAGTTTCCTAAAATTCATTGGATTTTTCGAAAATCCAATTGATGTTTTCTAATTTTCTACTGACGCTTTTTAAAATACAGGCAAACTGGTTAGTGCTTTAGAGAATTTTAAGAATGAATATAGTTTCTTTTTCAAGTAGGTAAGAAATTAATTTATTTTACAAGGTAACAAAAAATGCGTTTTCACCTCAGATTCAAAAATCTGAAAGAGGCAATTAAATCTTTTGATTTTGTCCAGAAGTATTTGCATGGGGCTATTTTTTAAATCGCAGACCACTCGTTCATAAGGGTATTCTACACTTTTCTAATCAACATTTTTTTTAATTTTAAATTTTATCCATACATGACATGAACAATATTTATTACTATATTGGAGAAAGTCCATCATGTCCGCAGGAAAAAACTATAACAAATTGAATTTTAAACCACTTGAAGTTTGTAACCGAACCCGGAACGAAACCGAAATCCAAATAAATGTTGAAGAACGACTCCGAAAATTTGGAAAAGGTATAAAATTAGATAAATCATTAATAAAAGCAGATACAATATGAAATTTGGTAGCTTTATTGAATTTATCTTTCTGTTGACGATTTACGTAATTTTTGGAATAGGGGCGTGGCACCGCCCACATATGAGTGAACACATTTTCAAACTTCGACTCTTAATAACTTCAGAACCGTTTACGGCAGAATAACGGAATTTGGTAGCAGACATACTATTATTGTGACACATACACACATCAATTTTCTTATTCTTTATACGCTTTTCGTAAAATTTTGGAAAGTGAGCGTCACCGCCACGTCAAGCAGTTTAACTGTTAATAACTTCAGAACCGCTTACTATAGAATGACGAAACACGATACAAAGTATATAATGGACGTGTAGAGTGCACCACGGAAGCACACACTTTTGTACTAAAATTAACTAAGAGGGAAGTTGGAAACAGTTTATAACAGTTTAGCAATTTAACACTTCAACTTTTAAAAAGCTGCATATTTAGTGTTCGGTTCCACCCGAACTTAGACTTCCCCGCTGTTTTTTTATTTTATTTGAAATTTCTTTTGAAAATCAAATAGGAACTCGCCGCTCATCTAGGATTCTCGCAAAGAGCGTTCACTGCCTAACTAACAAAAAACGAAGAGAAGAAGCAGTCATAACAAAGTCGAAAAGCAACTGAAAGGGAAACAGAAACGGAAAAGGAATAATAAATGGAGAGAGAAATTCAAAATAAACTTAAAATACAAAAGGGTTAAAATGAAAGGGATAAGAATATAGAAAGGAGCCGGAAGACGGGAAAGCAAAAGGGATTGAAACAGAAAACGAACTGTTAATGATAAAGGGCAAGGTCAAGGGAAGGAAAGGTAAGGAAATGAAACGGGCGGAAAGTACGTAAACGCTTCAAAAGCGATATTTATTCTGATTACTTTTCCAGTCATATCTTTAAACTTTAAAGATTCACACCATACTTAACAAATACTTTATATTCAACTGTGGAAACAGATTTTTATTCACTTTAAAATGTTGTTTTTATTCAAAAGCTTAACTACTTCAAACAACTGCTGGAGTGCAATTTTATGCATTTTAAACCCAGCCTATTAGAGCCATTCACGTATCTCAATACACACAAGTCTAGGTAAATACTTACTAGGTTCCAACCCTGTAAAAAACGATGGAGTATCAGAGTACTCCAACACTTATCCTCATTCATATAAAAAAGGTGGTCCAATTTACATGGCAATGTCCGGTGATTGGATCACCTAATCCATCTCAAGGTACCACTTACCCTGCTGCTGAATACTCTAAGGAGCACCTACGTGAGAGTGCATTCAAAATACTCTTTAGAGTGTTCTACACCAAAGCGGGAGAGGAGTAGATGTACTTTTGGGGACCACCTACTCCCTCTCTGGCTTTGGTGTTGAATACTCCATAGAGTAATCCTATGGGAGCATTTTGAGAGTACTCTCAAGTAGGTACTCTATGGAGTGCTCAAAAGCAACGAAACGGAGTACTCCGAGATGGATTAGGCGATCCAAACACCGGACATTGCCATGTAAATTGGACCACCTTTTTTATATGAATGAGGAAAAGTGTTGGAGTACTCTCATACTCCTTTAGGAGTATTCTTTGTTTGAAACGGAGTATTTCCGTTTTTCGCAGGGAAGTGCTACACCCTTTCTTCTTAAGTGTAGTGGTATTATGAAATTTTCAGCTCATAGGAAACCATAGAAATATATTTGAATAAAAGTACTCGTCAGCTGGTTGAATTTTGAACGAGCAACTAAAGTGAATAGTTTAGTGAATAACATCACCTTTTCATCATGATAACTTGCATTTTAACGGGCATAAACACATACACAGATATATGTATTTATAACTAAAACGAGCAATAAACATGTGCCAGATATTTAGTGAATGGAACATTTTCCTATTTCAATTGCATATTTCTCAGCGCTACCTTTTATTCAAAAATCATATACGCACAGTTCAGCAGTGTGTGAGTCCAGGCCCTACCTTATCTATTGAAGTAGGTTTCGGAATCAAATTAAAAGAAAAGATATTAAACAAAAAAAATTTAATAAAATGTACGCTGCTGTTCAAGTTATTTCTGTTGCAAATTTCTTTTACGGTAAGCACTTAGTATTAAATAAATAAAGGTGGAAATGAAATGTGAGTTCCATTGAAGTAAAGATTTACATAACCGCTCGGTTTGTGCGCATACCGTTGTGTTATGTTGCAAAGGATCATAAGATAATGAATAAAAAGAAAAAATGAAGATAACTTCAGTGAAAGAAATTTGTGTACACAAAGCGATGTGAAAGAGTCAGACAGCCGAAATCAGTATGAAAATCTGAAATTCATTTGGCAGTAAGCAAACAGTGTTCCATGAGGTTGTGCAAATATTCAGCTTGAAAATGAGTGTAGATATGTATAAATATATGTATGTAAAATATATTGGCATCTTTCACGTACTCATAATCATAATACATAAGAGAGCATACACACGCCAACATCTATACCCATCCTTCACAACTAATTGTGCACCTTATATAAGACTTATATCAGTTGATCAAAAAACTTATATTATGAAACATGTTAAAAGTATCATTGTAAAGGGCTCCGGCAGTACAGTACGTGATAGTATTTGTTGTTATTTTTGTAATACTAGGGTTTTCAAGATTTTCTAGCAGATGTCAAAATGAGGTAGCCGTTACTACACAGTTGGACTATAATAAATATCCAGACCGAATCTAGGTAGGGCGTCTCCCTTTCCCTGTTGTTGTAGTAGCAGTATTTCGGCCTGCTAAGTCAGCGCATCCAAAAGCGTACCCGACTGCCTTAAAAACGATTTCGTTGACCCCGAGATCGGAGTCTGTAGGTCCTAGGTAGTATTGTCTGGTATTAATGGATTCAGCGGGCTGGAGTTTGCAGAATAATAAACTGACTCAGGTGAATGCTGTAGCGACTCTGCGGAAAAGTTATATTAAGACGAATCACATCCTAGTGGGAACTATTACTTTCACCCCCTAAAACTTTGGGGCGCTTATGACAACAGGAATATCTTTTCATAGGATAAAGACAAATCGGTCTTGCGTATAGAAGCTGATGCAGGTTAGCCTTTAAACAGCTGCATTTGGGTGATTTAGCATTTTAGGCAATAAATAAAGTTTAATTATGTTATCGTGGTAACAAGAACTCTCCGAAGCATTTTTTATTTTCACTTACAGCGTTTTTTTATGGGTTTGTATATAATATTGCTCTTTAAAATTTGCATTTTACGAGCTTCACACTGAGGTGAGGTGATTTGATTTCAGTGATAAGAAAAAATAACAAAGACAACTGGTGCAGCCCTTGAAAGCTGATTAATAATTTGAAATTTTTCCTACAAATTGGCAGGGCCGACTCCGACCGGCATCTACAAAGGAGATGGATTTTTGCTGACACACCTTCCATGGCAGAAATTTACTTGGAGAGTTTGCCAAACCACTGCCGAGGGGAGACCCAGTTTTGAAAAACTTTTTCAAACCACTTTTAATCTTACCTGTCCCAGGGCTCGAACCTTGGACCCTCGGTGTGGTAGCCCAGCAATACTACCGCCACACCACGGCGGCCGCTATCTAAATAGTACTGTATGAAAATACAGGAGGACTCGGAAACAGTGCTGTAGATATTTGGGAGTTTGTGCATATTCATGCTTGTTCAGTGGTCCGAAACACTTAAGACCGATGCATGAACCACTTCGTCAGAACATCTGAATCGCCTTTTCCATTCAATTGATGTAACCTGTGTTTAGTAAAACGACACAACTGCAATTAAAATGTATACAAGTATATCGAAAGAGTTGATAATCTTCAGTTCAAGTTCAATTAGAAGGTATGAAAAAGTCGCAAGATAAAGGTAATAGAAAAATTAGAAGAAATCCGGAAATATGGAAAATCGAAGATAACGAGATAAACAAAAAAAAATGAAGAAAATAGGGCTACGTAATAAAAAGAATAAAACCAAATACAGGACATGAAACAGAAATAAAATGTAAAATAAAAGCAGCCGTAAAAATTTAATATAACAAACGAAAGATCGAAAATTAAGAAAAATATAAAAAAATATTAAACAACAGGAAGCATGGGCGAAAATGATTTCAAAAATCCAAGGCGAAGATAAAAATGCAAGTTTAAAAGAAAAAAGATAAGAAAAAAACGGGATGTTATTAAAGGACGAGACGATAGCAGAGAAAACGATGATGACGCCTAAGGATAGGGTGATAGTGATGATAGCAGATGCAGATACAAATGGAAACAAATAAAACGTAAATGGAGGTGATGGTGATAGAGATCAAGAAGAGTAAAGGGAAAATGAAACGGGTGAAGAAGAGGCAGAATAGCAAACAATAGCAACGAGAAAACGGGAAATGAGAGAAGTATGAAGAGTAACGAGGAGCGAGAAGCAACAGCAACGGGTTAGGGTACCTAGACTATAGACATGGTAAGGTATGTTTGTAGTGTGATGTATACCATACTAGGGTTTCAGGTAAAGTACCAGGACCATTAATACCAAAATGGAATAGTTTTTCCAAAACAAAGTTGACCCTTGGAAGCGATTCACAATCCTACGAATATATTAGTGGCATAAAAAGCTTCTTGGAAAAGTCTAGTCGGCATAAAACAAATACGTCTAGATCGTATACCTTTAAAAAAATTCTGTTGTTTATCAAAATATTTGTATATCCACAACTGTTTCGGAAACGGCTCAAATGATTTGGATGAATTTAGATAGGGATATACATACATTAGGCTGACTAATTTCTGCAAAGTTTTATTTTTCTCTGCAACTTTCGACTGCTTAGCGCATTTAAAAATACTGTGAATTGGTTTCATGAACCTTGTGTAGAAATTTCACGCTCTTCGAAATTGCCTTTGACTATTTTCGTACATTTCACACTGGTTCGCCAGTGGTAGTTGTGAAAATACAGTTTATTACTAGTACTAATATATTAAATTATTATGGCTACTAATCATACGAAGAAAAAACATGTTTTAATTTGTTTAAATTAATGTTAAGAACTACACATTTTTTATTTTATGTTTACGGCGGAGTCGTTCCAATGACAGGGCGCGCTCGCACGTAATAGGGATCGGAAAGAAAAACGGCAACGAGTTAATAATTAAATAAACACCGGAATTCAATGTAAACAATTACAATGGATAAGTGGTTTTTATTAAAGTAGAGGTGAAATCAAATATACAACAGTATTGTGAATATAAGACAATATGGAAAATTATGGAACCTGTATAATTACCTGGGATGGCTGCTGGTGACTCTTGTACGCTCGATAATCAAGTGTCCGAGCCCTTTCTTTTAATTTTGTTCTGTACCGCCGCCGAATGCTTACTTTCGTTAGGTTCGGAGGGGTAAGAGCTGTTATCGGTAAAAGAGATAAATCTAACCGCACGGGCAGATACGTAAAGCTGCACGAATACGAGGGGCGACCGTGATATTTAGGCCGGTGGCCTAAACATTTTACTTCTACATGCAGATTTATTGTTTGCTTGAGCACTTATAAAAAAAATAATTTTTTTGCAAAAATTAATCACCCTTATATGCATTTTAACCCATATATTCATACAAATTTTAAAAAATTTGCATGCAAATGTCATTTTAAAAAGCTTTATAAACCCGTTTTTTTTGCTATGAATATGGAAGTGAGTATTTCTATTTACGTGATATCTATGTGTATGTTGTTACAACTTGCCACATATTTCAAATTTTTTTTTTAAATTAAGTAAGTCATATTTCAACAAAAATATTTTTAATGACCGTTGCCCTCTAATTATATTATATTAGTTGTTAAATATCAGCTGTTATCTCCCAAAATTGATGAACTTATTCTAAACTTGGCCAATAACTATCCAGAACAAACTGAATTATATAGCAACCCCCAATTTCTTTTTTTTATAAAAACAATTTTGAGTTACTGCTGGTTTACATATAGAAACTCTTGCATTAGTAGTTTATTCTAGTTTTCCCAAAACAAATTTGTTGAGTTACAAGCTATTAGCCTAACAAAAAATAATCAAATTATCTTTTACACCTTTTTTGTTAAAAAAAATCGACAAATATCATTAACTTTGGTGCAAACAAAAACATTACTCCGCCCGTTATTAGATGTCCTACACAAATACCGCACAATCCTTCAGCCGCAATCAGTACTGTCTTTTACATGCCTACAACTCGTCGGTGACACTGCAAAACCGCGTAACGCACAAATGCAAAACCGCGTAAGTTATATCTCAGTTTGGCTGTTTTTCCACTACAAATTGCTTAATTTAAAGACGAATAAGGACTTTATGGAAAAAGTTCCTATCAAAATCGATTATTTTAATTATTTTCCAAACCAGCATGTAGTTATATTGAGATTAAATGAATAGATATAAATGGCAGGGGCCTATGAACGTTTTTGACACAAATGGTACCTACGCGGTTTTGCATTTGTGCGTTACGCGGTTTTGTAGTGTCACCGATGATCTATATATCCTAATCCATACACATTTACAGTTGTGTTCAATATAATAGTAGTGAGTGAAATTAAATTGGATATCTTTCGAAGGAATAAAAAGAAGCTGTGTTTTTAATAAATTTCATGTAAAATATAGCGAATTCCATAAAAAGAAATTTCAAAGTTTACACAAAGTTCAGGAATGTTAATTAAACTTTTAAGTATTTACATCCAAATTTCAATATTTTTGTCGCTGGTTTTATGGTCTGTTCATTTTTACATTTTTTTTGTAAGTTTAACGAACTCAAGACCAGTTGATAATAATTCTTAGTTAATTATTATTATTTTTGATTAGAGGAAAAATTAAAAGCAACATTTGGGCAGAATTGAGTGTGTTAGCGACCTTTATTTAACTAAACTTCTTGTTTTGCCGGCTCAAGGTCAATTTGATCGAAAAAATAAAGCACAGGTGTTTTTTCTTTAACCAATATGTTTCGGTTACTCATCGGTGACCGTCTTCAGGGTAAAACTATTAACAAAAACATAAATAAACAAAAATTAACAAAATTCCAAACATGCAAAATATTTATCATTTAACATACATTTATATTCACGTCTGCCCTGTGTGACGCGGAGTTTGATACTGCCTATTAGTTAGTAAATGTTTGTAGATATGCGCGGAGTCATCGGTTTAGTCGTATGTCCGTCGGTTTGTTTATTATATGTAACATCTCCAATGTAAACCTCTTGTTATAGTTTTGTTCTTGTCGGAGAATTTGAGCGTCGTCGAAGTTTGGCGAATGCCAGTGCTGTTTTTGGGTTATTAGTTGTTTGTTCGTATATAACATCACTTTTTTCATTTTGTGGTATTTTGGATTTGGTTTTATTAATAATATTTATTAATGTGTTTGTAGGTCTGTGGGCAATTTTTATTTTTTGTTTATCATAACAATCTGATTTTGACAGACGCTCGGACAGTTGAGGCACATACATATGTATGTAAGAGATTTGAAAATATATGACTGTTGTGAACTTTGTTTATTATTAGTATGGTTTACTCTGCTCAATAGTTTTTTAATGGTGTGCGTTGGAAAATCGTTGTTTTTTGGTAGTAAAAATATTTCTTTATTGATTTCTGTGTGGTAAATTTCATCCGAGGTCTGCAGCATCCGCTTTATACAGCCCATTGCTGTATTTAAAATTATGGACTTGGGATGATTTGAATTATAATTAATAATCCTGCCTGATGATGTGGTTTTCTATACCAATTTAACTTTAATTTATTGTCTAATATGTTTATCATTGAATCTAAGTAAGCCAATTTTCCATCCTGTTCAAGCTCCACTGTAAACTTTATATTTTTGTTGAAAGAGTTCAAAGCAGCATGTATATTTTCAACCTCTTTTTCTTCAACTATGGCAAATAAATCATCGACATATTTTGTGATTCATCTTGGTTTGTGCTCTAATTTTTCTGTTTTATTTTGTAATATATTTTCCATGAGTATGTCTTTTTGAGTAAGCACCTTTATGGCTCATTCTATTTTAGCATCATAATGTACGAGTTCGAAGTACCTCAAAATTTCCCTTGAATTTCTTAAATTAATTTTTCTTCATGCGTTGTATGGAATAAACCACACCCTTGACAAACATTTTTTTTAATTCGGGGGAAATTTTGACGAACTTATAACTTGCACATTGCATTGCTAATTGGATGAACTATAAAACTGCTTACTCAAGAATTATCTAGAAATACTACCAAAAAATGTGCAGATTTTGATGGCCATTTTTTAAAGATCTTAACTGTCCTGAACCTTGTGTAAACTTTGAAATTTTTTTTTATCGAATTCGCTTTATTTAACATGAAATTTATTAAAATTACCTTCTTATTTCGTCGAACCCATTTTAATTTAACTACCAGTATATTGAACGCAGCTGTACTTTGCTAGTTTTTTATTGCGCTCGAGATAAACGTTGGCTGATTGCTTGTTTACAAATTCACAATAAATTTATTGTTGTTGTTTTTACTGAAGGTAACTTTTTAACTGTGTACTATCGATCTCAAACAGCTTACACCACCCACCATATGCGCCCAGTTCTTCCAACAATTGAAATCAAAGGACTCTTACCTGCCTGCCACAAAACATTTACAAAGTGCCAACATTATTCTTTTGCTCTTTTCCGAATTTTAGGGTTTTTCAGCTTTATGCCGTTATCGCGTAATTTTATTACACTACACAGTAGTTACTCGTATACAATGTGGGTGAGCTTGTGTTTATCAACATTAAAATTCTTGATTTATTTGTGGCTTTAGGCATTACCAAGAAAGTGAAATAAAATATATACCAAAATCTACGAAAACATGTGAGGAAAAAAATATATAATAAACAAGTAAGAAAGTTCAAGTTCGCGTGAAGCCGCAAATGCAATAAATATATGTAGCTGTGAGGACTAGTAGGTACGACAAAATGCCTTTATAAACGCTGTTATGCGTACAAAGTCAAAGTTGGCTAAACCATTTGAGAAGTATAGTCCCTTCTCGATGAACGGTAACTACCTTTAAAAGACGTTTATCTTAGTCGTACTACTGTATGGTGCAGAAGCGTACCAAAATATGATGACACGGATCTGGCAGTATTTGAAAAAGGTTCCTCGAAACAAGTACATACTTACCTTCACTTGCATTTGCGAGTACCGAAGAAGATTTAATAAAGATCCCTATAATATTTATATATACAGTTCAATAAACGAACTACATAGTAAAATGAATAAAACCCCAGCGGCCCGCTGTTTAGAAATGGCTGGGGGTGAGTTTTACAAAATCAAAACTGATCCTTTTCCCTAAGGGCCTGCAATATACCCACGGTGTTATGCCTGTCAAAAAAAGGGACTAAAGGCCACTACCCGAAGGTTCAAGATTTCCAAAAAAAAACATTCCCGCGGTAGTCAGGCTGGTATAAAAGTATGCTAATACCGAAGCGTATCGGATTCATTCCGGCAAAAGGAATGCTCATATTCGTAAAACTCCCCAAACCTTCAGGGAGTGTTTTCGGTTACAATAAAAATCAGAAGAAGAAGTTACCTGATCCAAAATAACGGTTAATATCTCTTTGCAAAGAAATGTTGAGGATACAGCAAAAAATAGACTGAAAACGAACTACACCTGCGATCCATAGTATGCACAACATAATCATTAGACCTGGACTCACACATTGCGCTCTTATATAAAGTAAGACGCTAGCTAGAAAATGAAAATTGGGAAAGTGCCAAGGCTACCTGGCTTAAAAACGCAATGCGCAGTAACGAGCGTACCTCTTCATGGGTTCTTTAATCTTTTGGCTTAGTATGTGTTTGACTAACGTGGTAGCGATTTTAAAACTAACACAAAAAACTCAAACTTTTAGATGGGGACTCTCAAGAAGAGAAGTAACTCATAGTGCTATCTCTTTCTCCCCTATACTTGTATCGTTCCACCAGGCTGCAAGTTTTGTGTCGGAGCAGTTGGTAAAATTAATTCGTATTTGCGGTTCACCACAATTTCAACAATAACAGCTGGGTATAGAATTGGAGAGCGCAAAAGCAAGAAAGAACTCTTTTATGTATACAAACTCACGTATGAACGAATTTATTTTAATGCAAACACATCACAATAAATAGCTAAAACCACGCTAAAGTCAAAAGCATCAAATGTCAAGGGGAGCTGTGTTCGTTGTAAGTGGGTGAATTTTGTTTTTGAGCAAGCAAATGTCACATAAAATTGCTGAAAATATTGAATTGGCGCGAAAACGCAATGTGATAAGCTTTTAAAGCGCAACCACAGACAATACTCATGCACATACAGACATATACAAATATATTTATGTAAGACAAATATTAAGCGTACTGGTAGGATACAAATAAAATGATTTTTTTGTATAATATTAAAAAATAAAACATTCCCCCGACAAATCTATGCATATTCGCAAAAACAATAACTGCTGGATGTAAACTCTTACCTCAAACAATATCTAATATTCAATTTCGCAGAACTAACCGTTTTTGCGGCGTAGTTGTGGTTGGTATTTTGACAGGAGGAGCGATGAGTTTTTGTTTTATTCTTTTTTTTATACTTTTTCGGCCAAAAAATTATGGAAAATTTACAAAAGCGAAAGAAATTGCTAACTGAATTGCTGTATGTAAACATGGCTTTTGTGGTTGCCGCATAATTTTTGCTTAATGAAAATACCACGGGGTTTCCAGCTAAACACGAACATTGGGAATTGGTTGGAGAGATTCCAAAATAGAAAAAATAAAATAAACAAACAAAAACAAATTCAATGAAAAATATTTTTGACATGCAAATAAAGTGGGTTTGTGGGCAAGTTTTGACCAACAATGAGTGGATTGGATTTTTGATGAAGAAAAAAAGCCTTGACTGAAATATGTCGGAGAAAATTTCTCGACTCGCAACAGAAAACTAGGCCCCTACTCTGTACTTCTATTTAAAAGGCTGCTCTACTCGAAAGAAAAAATGGATTCTAATACACAACGGTACTCTGTTGTTCTTTCGAATTTACCTTAGAAGATATACAATAAGAGTAGGCATCGCTGTGTTCGGGACTGATCGATCAACTACTCAAGGATAGGAAAATACTTTAATTTCTGGGGACTGTTAATATGACACGCTATGAACATCTCAAGGTGGTTTTCTCGCCCCACTTCTTTGGAACCTAACAACACTGGTTTACAGCCAAAATGCAACAGAGACGCCATAGTGAAATTCCTATGTAAAATCACCTCCTAATTCCGAAAACCAAGGTTATTTTTACTTGAATGGTACCGTTTTTGAGATATTTACGATTTACCGTTATTTCAAAAAACAAAAAAGATGGCTCCACTTAATCGTATATATCTCAAGAACAAACTGAGCCCTTCCAAAACGGTTTGAAAAATTTGAAAGCTTATAAAATTTACTATAATCAGTACATACAACACTTTTTGCTAGGTCCTGCAGATTCAAACATATTGAACAATCATTACGGATTTTTTAAATTTTTTTTGTAAAAATATAAAAAAATTTGTACTTTGCGAGGAAGCATCTCGAAAACTTTTTGTTTTTTTGCAGATATTTTTTCCCCCCTCTAAGCTCTGTTCTATTACAAAAAAAATAAGCTATCAGTGAACAAAATCGATGAACTAATACAAAAGTTATAAGCATTCAAGTAAATATATCCATTTAATGCTTAAGTACCCTACTGGTACATATGTGTTAGTATTCGTATATCAGTTAGTTAGCAGGTAGATTTTCGAAAAGTTATTAGATACAAAAAGCTGTTAGTGTCGTTTTCTCAAACCTAGGTACATTTTAAACAAGAGCATATTTTTGAGGCAGGTAGTGTTTTCTTTGTAGAACTAGGGAACCTTTTTGTTTAGGTAGGCTTGAATTTTTACTGGATCTAAGTATAAATAAGAGTACATGCGCCTTGTTCCTTCATAATATCTGCAAGGCTCGCCGGATACTGTTCAGTTTATAATTGCAGTTTATAACCCGTCATTTACTTAAAATAAAAAATGAATAAAAGGGCGCGAGAGTTTGAGTGTACAAATGATCCAGATATGTTCTGTTTCATCTGCGGTCAATTTATTGTTAAAAGTATGAGACGTGTGTTTTCAAATCCTTTGAAAGTTACATACTATAAGTGTTTTGGAATTGAGCCTAAAAACAATGAAAAACCATGGACACCGAACACTGTGTGCACCACATGCCGAGTCGAATTGATTTCTTCGGAAACCGGAACAAAAAGGTACGTTGTAAAAATTAGGAATTTGTTCCCTTTTAATGCATAGCTGACTAATTCCTGAAACTATCTATTTAGGCGACGTGTGAAATTTATTACACCAATGAAGTGGAGGGAACCAACTTGCCATTCAACGGACTGCTATATTTGTACTACAAAAGTACTTGGGGTTGGAAAGTCCAGAAAAGTAACCTATGCGAGCGTATCTACAGTGTCATTACCAGAACTAATTTCAACAGAAGCGACATTGCCAGAATCAAATTTAACTTTAGTTCCGGCTCCAGTTTCATTGTCAACAGTAGTATCTGATTACGCGGCATCATGTTGTACTGAATTTCAAACGAAAAACGAAAGAAATTCTTTGTCACAAGCACAACTCAATGATTGGATAAGGGATTTGGAATTGTCAAAGGAAAAGGCCGAACTACACGCCTCTCGAATGCAACAATTTAAATTTGTTTCATCCGATGTTAAGGTAACATATTATAGAACTCGTCACGAAGAATTTTCCAAGTACTATACGAAGGAGGACAGTGTTTGTTACTGCAAAGACATTGCTGGTCTATTCAAACAATTTGGTGAACCATATGATTCAAAAGAGTGGCGATTGTTCATAGACGGCAATAAATTAAGTTTAAAGGCCGTATTATTGCATATTGGCAACCAAAAGCCATCTATCCCGATCGCGCATGCAGTAAATACGAAGGAAACATATGAGATAATGCAAAAATTGCTCAAGTTAATCAAATACGAAGAACATGATTGGAAAATATGTGCCGATCTTAAAGTCGTTGGAATGCTATGTGGTCTACAAAGTGGATACACAAAATACTGTTGCTTTCTATGCAAATGGGATAGCCGAGCTCGTCAAGACCACTACATCATAAAGGATTGGCCAGAACGAATCGAGTTTCAAGTTGGGGTAGATAACATAAAATACTCTCCACTTATAAAGAAGGAAAAAATAATTCTACCTCCGCTCCACATCAAGCTCGGCCTTATCAAAAACTTTGTGAAGGCTTTGGGCAAAGAAGGCGAAGCTTTTCATCATTTGAAGACAATCTTCCCAGAGATTTCAGAAGCAAAAATAAAGGAAGGGATTTTTGTGGGACCGCAAATAAGGAAAATGATGACCAATAACCATTTCAAAGAACTATTGTCACCAGTGGAGGCAGCAGCGTGGGATTCTTTTGAAAAGGTCGTTACTTCTTTTTTAGGCAAACACAAAAGTCCTAACTACGAGATGATAGTGAACGACTTAATCAAAAACTATGCGGAAATGGGTAAATAAAAAAACATATTATAATAAATTATATATTACATAAATTTACATGAGAATATATAGCCATAAATCTGAATTCATCGTCCAGTTCCGAACAAACAAGAACGGGAAAAATATAAACAAAAAATTTGTTCTGAATTGAAAGATAAATCCAGCCTAAGAAAATTATATACTAATGTGTCACTTATGTATTTATCTAATTTACTTTTTTATTTTCTTTCAGGAGTAAATATGTCTTTAAAAATTCATTTCTTACACTCCCACTTAAATTTTTTCCCGCAAAATCTTGGCGACGAAAGTGACGAGCATGGCGAAAGGTTTCACCAGCAAATGAAAGTGATTGAAAGTCGGTATCAAGGATTCTGGGATGTCGCTATGATGGGCGACTACTGTTGGTTTCTCATAAGAGAAACCGATCCTAATCTAAATAAGCGTCAAAACAAGACACATAACTTTTTCAATTATAAAATAAGATCATAGAGTTAAGACAGAACCATATGTACATATGCTATTATTTGTAGGGTACTTAAGTATTAAATGGATATATTTACTTGAATGCTTATAACTTTTGTATTAGTTCATCGATTTTGTTCACTGATAGCTTATTTTTTTTGTAATAAAACAGAGCTTAGAGGGGGGAAAAAATATCTGCAAAAAAACAAAAAACTTTCGAGATGCTTCCTCGCAAAGTACAAATTTTTTTATATTTTTACAAAAAAAATTTAAAAAATCCGTAATGATTGTTCAATATGTTTGAATCTGCAGGACCTAGCAAAAAGTGTTGTATGTACTGATTATAGTAAATTTTATAAGCTTTCATAAGCTCAATTTATAAGCTCAGTTTGTTCTTGACATATACACGATTAAGTGGAGCCATCTTTTTTGTTTTTTGAAATAACGGTAAATCGTAAATATCTCAAAAACGGTACCATTCAAGTAAAAATAACCTTGATTTTCGGAATTAGGAGGTGATTTTACATAGGAATTTCACTATGGCGTCTCTGGTGCAGAAAAAAAGTTGGAATTTGTGATCCAGTGCAATTAACTCACTGTTAAAAGATACAAAGGGGGGGGGGGGGGGGAGGCGGCGAGATGGTTGTGGTTGCTGATAACCTGGCCGTTGCATACAGAGGCAAATTCCCACAAACCTTGTGTGATCTGATGCAGGTAGCATTGCGAGAGATTTCCTTATGGTCCTCTCGTTGAAAGTGAAACATCGTTGAACCTACCAGAACTCAACGATGTGAGCCCCAATCTGGCCGATAAGGCAAAATTCTTCGGTGTGATTATGGATAAAAGGGCAACTGGAACACACGAATAAAGGGACCTTCCAGCATACTAAACAATTTCAATTTTCTTCCAGGAAGTACGCTTCGACTACTACAGTTTGGGAGTGTAACTTTACACCCCCCGCGGGTTAGGGGATTCGAATATGCCCGAGGTAGGCCTACCGGTCGTAAGAGGCGACTAATATGCACAAAGGTAATGACGTGCAACTCGATGGCTGATCTCTACGGATATGATGCCTCTCACCTCTCATTTCCCATCTTATCCTTCCTTACGGAAGGAGGGGTGACATGACCTAGAAGGTTTCACTGGTCATAAATCGCTACCACGACAGTCGGGCAGTATCGCAAGGGAGTACCGGAGCGTACCGGGTTCAAATCCGCCCAAGGACTGTTAATTCGACAACACTCCGCAAAACCTTCGGGGAGTGTTTTTGTCGTTACTACAACAACAACAACAACAGTGTAACTTCACAGTAAATATTCCCAGTAGGATGGAGTCGGCTCGGTGCTACGGTGCAGAAGGCAGCATATCCATATACACCGATGGGTCTAAATTGAATGGGAGGTTCAAGGGAGGGGTCTTTTCAAAGGACAGCGACTTAAAAGTCAAAACTCTTCAAAACTACTTGATCATTGTGGTGTTTTCCACGCTGAGGTTTCAGCAATCATGGAACCCGTGGTTTGGATAGGAAAAGACACTATCGTGAAGAGAATACTTATTTTTAGGGTTACCCAAAATGACATTGAGTCCCCTGGTTCTTATTCGTTCAATTCTGAAGCCAGATGAGCTTGCTAGACAGGGCACGTCCAAGCACGTTTTTCCAGGTAAAGAGCGCTTATGTATACCCTTCACCACGTGCAGGCTAATGTTGAACGAGTACACATACTAACAAGCCAACGAAAGATGGCAACAAACCCCAGGCTGTAGCATATCCAAGCAAACCTGTCCTATCTACGCTCTAAAATGGGCTGAAATCTCCAAGTTAATATAAGTACTAACTGGGCATTGCCTCAGTGGGAGTCACGCAGAGAGGCTAGGGGCGCCCTATCATCGGTGCTGCAGGACTTGCAAAGATGACGAAGAGGAAGAAACTGTGGAACATCTCATTCGCAACTGCTCAGCGCTAAGCGGCGCCAGATGGCGGTGTTCTCCGAGATGACAGCTGTCAACTTCTGCATCAACAATATATCAGTTGACATACTTGTCAGTACATAAACCAGTATCATACCGGCCCACAGCGTGCTCCTGGCCTAAATAGGATTAACAAAAATGACGACGAAAAGTGTGAACGAGCCATAATTCGATTTTTAGCTCATTTAAAAAACAATGTCTATCCAATATTATTTTGCACATGAAACTACGAGTATTATAACAAGTCACAATTAATTTATAAACTTTTTCAAAAGTGCCCGAAATCTAAAAATTTAATGGTTTGTTTCTTTTTTTGAAAAATTGTTTAAATTATTAACTCAGTCAATCATTCAACATTTAAAAAAAAAAACTATACTTTTCTTAAATTCTATTCTTGTGTACTATTTTCAATTCTCAAATGTTTATTTCGTACTTTCTGTACAAAAAAAAATATTTATATGTTATTGTACTAATATTGTTCAATCAATAAACTAATGAATGAATGAATGAGTACGAATCACTGGAAAGTGAACTCATTTTCCTTCGAAAAAAAAGTACAGAATAAGGGCTCTGATCTGAAAAAAGAACGTAATAGCTGAATAGACAAACAATGACGATTTCTTGCTTTCCCTGTAAATAACTTCATGTGAAAAAATTTCTCTTTAAATTGAGGGAGTTCTTCTAGTGATCGGGATGGAATTAAATGTTATCTACTATGAAATATATAGATAAATTCCGACTAACACTAGTAACGACGAATGAAAAAACAGCGAATATGAGATATACAATAAAGGTGAATGATTTATAAAAAAATTCGGATATTGAAATTCTGACTTTGTCCCAGAGCAACTGATTGAATGTAAAGCGTCGAAAATTTAACTTAAGGTATACTAACGTCAAAGTATGATATTGGGCTGGTATTACCAGTAATTAGTAAAGTATATTACTATGCTAGGAAAGCGTAGGTTATGCAGGAAACACTTCTTCTCTTTTTTTAATTGCCTGGGAGAGAATGAACCCAATATAATAGGACTTCGACTGTGCCGAAGACTTTATACCCTTCATGAATTCGCTCATGGTTTTAAGTGTTCGATCCTTACTCACAATTTGCACAAACTCTGCAAAACTGTTAATTTAAAGATTCATATCCCAACTCCATTTATCGAAACAATCGATTGTATGGCAGCTAAGCGTTGTGTTGGAATCAAATGGCAGGCCTTGGACTTAAAAAACTAAGCAGGCACAAGCTAGGAAAAAAATGGGACCTGTACAGGTTTTATGGCATATTAGCCTATACCCGTGGGCTTCACCCCACATTACTATAAAAAAAATTTCAGTTGTATGGGAGGTGCCCCTTTTTCCTTATCGCCATTTTTTTTTTGGAGGTGGTAGGGATATATATATATAACGACTTACCAAATTTCAGAGGTCTAACGTAAATACTTTCAGAGATACGGACTGTGAAAAATTCCATTTGTATGGGAGGTGTCACGCCCCATTTCTAGCTATCACTAGTTTTCATGCAGGTGTTAGGTATTAACCTTATATAATCCCTTACCAAATTTCACTTGTCTAGCCCAAATACTTCCAGAGATATGGACTATAAAAAATTCCAGTTGTATGGGAGGTGCCACGCCCCCTTTCTCGTTATCCGCCGTTTTTCTGGATGTGGTAGGGATTAATGTCATATAAGCCCTTACCAAATTTCAGTAGTCTAACGTAAATACTTCCAGAAATACGGACTGTTAAAAATTCCATTTGTATGGGACTTCAACGTTCGTGAGATGTACGTAATTAAAGGGGGACATCTTTTTGGTTTTTTCGAAAAACGGTAAATTGCAAATACCTAAAAAACGGTTCCATAGAATCAAAAATGAGCTCAATTTTCGAAATCAGGGGGTGATTTTACATACGAATTTTATAACGGCGTTTCTGGTAAAGAGAAAAAGTTGAAATTCGTGGTCCAGTGTTATTGCTAGAAAGACGTAATTGCCAGGCTTTGATACGCAAAGGCCAACATTTTCTAAACAGTTAAGCACCAATGATGACTAGAATCGTCCATCTTTTCCAAATTTTAGCCAACTGTCACATAGAGGTGAAAGTAGTAGCAGAAATACTGGAACAACAAAAATAAAATCTCTTATGAGATATCAGCTTAGTTAAATGGTAGATCGGTAAGGGCAAACCAATACGAAATTCCCTTCTCAAAAATTTTGAAATAATAGATACCATATTTTATTGCTTTTACTTTCATCATTATGATAACCAACATCAGCATCGCACACTCACCCACTGGGAACTTTGCATTATCAGGAGGTCGATACCATTCTCATTATTGACCTGGCAAAATATTACTTTAAATTCATCTCCAGCAAATTGAGCTTAAAATGCCAACGAACGGAAACCACTTCGCTTGTGCTTGTGTCTATTTGTACAGGTATTAGTACCCAACGAGCAAATAAACGTTAAATGAAGACAATTTAAATTAAAAAGCTGAAAAAACCTATAAAATCACAAGAAGGTTTAATTCTTGTTTACGTTAGGTAGTCGAACCTACAACTTGATTACAAAATTATAAATGTAGGCAAGTCTATACAAAAATTTAATTTTTTTTGTTTTTTTTTGAACATTGCAATTAAATAGATTCTCGTTTTCAATCAAACTTTAAATGCTGTAATTTTAGCCTTCTTTTGTTTTGTAAGCATTTGCATGTCACTTTTAAAGTTGATTTATCATGTTGCTCTTGGAGGTTATACAACATTTATTTTTATGTTGCAAAAAAATTCAAAATATTTACATGTCGCTTGCTACAGCATGATTACATTAAGTTATTTTAAAAAAGTAAGGCGAGCTCTGTCTTCTGCTGCTGTGCTGAAGGCTTTATACCTTTCATGAAAACGCATCGCGGGTTTCATTGTCCTATCTTTATTTACAACTAGCAGACCCGGCAGACGTTTTCCGAACCTATCGTGAAAGTTTCATAGAGCGACTATAAATTTGGGCACATTAATGAAACACAAACAAAAGACAAAATATGTGGGCGTGGCACAGCCCACTTTTCCAAAATAATGTAAAACTTGACTAAAGGACACACATATATAAATATCATTATTATTGACCATATATGTTCAGAGTTATGACGGACTGTAATTTCATATACTATATATAGCCTATGCTTTAACCCGTGATCCCGAGAATATACTGTGAAAATTTCATAAAAATCGGTTGAGTACTTTTGACGCCTATAAAGGACACACAGACACACACTCATTTTTATTTATAAGATAAGCACAAACTGTGCAAAACTTGACGGTGTTACCCCGTTCACTGACAGATACCTAGCCCAAGCCCCGTTTATCGGAAAAATGAGTTGTATGGGAGCTATAAGATATATTTGTCCAATCTTAATGATTATTACTGCATATATTACATATGTAATAAGTACAGTATCTGCAAAAATTTGATGTTCCTATCTCTTAAATTGCAAGAGTTATAGGCCAAACCCCGTTTATCGAAACAATTGATTATATGGGGGCTATGTGCTGTATTTGTTCATTCTTGTTGGTTTAGACAAATTATAAATATCAGCCAGCTATCTGCAAAATGGAGGGACTACTTTGCGTTCAGACAGACGGACAAGGCTAAATCGACTCAACTTATCACCCTGATCATTTCGGTATACTCATTGGTAGCTCCATCTCTTCTTCTTCTCATACTTACAAACATCGAACCAAAGTTATAATAAGATTTCATGTTCATGAAAGTTATAAAAATATTTATAGTAATGCTTGTTGGGTAGCGAATACGAATAATTTTAGATTGCTTATTCTTTCATGTGTTCTTTTGTTTTCCTTTCCTACAACATTTATTTATTCATTCATTCTCTTGATAACGCACCATTAGGTTTCCTTGGAAATAATTAAAATTACACTTCTAATCGATATCAGTAAGTTTTGGGAATTGAAGCGTAGACTAATCAAAGAGGTTTAAAGCATGGCAGCGTTAATAAGATTTGGGAATATAAAAGGCTCTTTGGAGCGCATTTAGCGTTGCTCAAACGTTGACGGCTATTAGACTGGGCCATGAAATGTTTTTTTAAATTATTTTAGCATTAAAATCGTAAAACTGTATATGGGTATTTCTATGTTAAATCGTCAAATAGTTGAAATGGAACAATTTCGATTTAAATAAAATTTGGTAGGGACTTTCTTTTTGCTGCTTCTGCTAAAGGAAAAAATGAAAAACCTTTTTTTCCAAAGTTATGCAAACCATCTTTCTTGCTTTGTAAAGTTTATTTTTTATAATATTTCGGAAGCTACTGTAGTCAATAAGATAAACTTTTGGGTACTTCGAGGCACAACAAAAAAAGAAAAATTTGCAAAAAAAAACCAAATAAATTTGTAATTTTGGAAAATTTAAAATTTTTCGAGGTCGATAAAGTAAAGTTCGTCATTAAGTTTTGTATCCAAATTTTGTTTGTATCAGATCCTGGTATATCTTATGATATTTTGAAATTTTCATAGGATTATTTATTGTGTTCTTAATAATATGTCTATTAGACTGGGTCGATTTTTTAACCGATATCGCGCCATCGAGTTTTCGATAGGTTTTGGGCTCAGGAAAAAAAAGTTCCACTACGCATACCCAAAAAAATAATTTTCGAACCTGCGTAATTTCATTTTTTTTTGACTTTTTTCGACTTTGATTTTTAAGGTTTTTTCATGACCTATTAAAAAATTTTCACTTGATTTTAAAATTTTCATGTATACCCTGTCCGACCCAAAAATGTTGGCCATAACGGTTTTTTGGAAAAAAATTTTACTTTCGGGTTTTGGGTCTTGTTTTGGTCGAAAAATCGACTTTTCCAAAACCCGAAAATAAAGTTTTTTTTCAAAAAACTGTTATCGCCAACGTTAAATAAATTTTTTGACCAAAACACTCTCCATACTCCACTATTTTTTTGGGTATGCGTAGTGGAACTTTTTTTCCTGAGCCCAAAACCTATCGAAAAATCGATGGCGCGATATCGGTTAACTTTCGTCCATACAAATCGACCCACCCTAATGTGTATATAAATTTTGTGTCCATTTTTTTTTCGTAATGTACAAAAAAAATTTACAAAAATGTAAAAAAATATTTAAAATTTTTATGTTTTTGCATTCCATATTTATGTTTTTAAAACTATGCATTTTTGAATTTTGCCAACATTTTTTTTTAAATTTTTTGTCTAGGTCAATTAGTTAAACGCAGTTTTACTTAATTTTGAACCCTCCAATTTTTTGGTTCTAGTTAAATGTAATGAAAAAAATTATAGTGATCAAAACTATGTAAGTTTGTGTTTAACTAATTGACCTCGACAAAAAAGGTAAAAAAAATTTCGAACAAAAATTCATATTTTTGAAAACACGAAAAACACCCTTCTGAAAGTTTCAGGATATCTTTAGATATACCAAAGGCATGTATAAAAAAGTTATAATCCAAAATTTAATGGCGAGCTTGAATATTTTCTTTCTCGAAAAATTCATAATATTCTGAAATTAGAAATTTAATGAAAATAAAGTGAAATTTGAATTTTCATAACTTCTTTTTCAAAACTTCGTTTTATGATAAAAGGAAACTGCGCACCAAATTTCATTCCAATCAGAAGGGGTCGATTTAAACTATTTGACTACTTGTCATGGGAAGATTCATATAGTTTTGTAGAAAATTGGAGGGCATTTCTTACAGTATGTCACCAGACTGAACTTTCGTGAAAAATCATATTTTCACACCTAAAAGGAAAATCACAAATTTGCAGGACACCTTCTATGTGGTTAAGCAACTACATATGTAGGCAGAGGAAAAATTATTTCATAGTCCTCGTCCGTTTTAAAAACATTTTGAATTAAAAATATTTGCTTCATTAAATTGTTTATTTTATTTTAGTAATACATATTCCAAATATCAGCCGAATGGGCGCCACCTTTGGATTCTTTTGCCTTTATATTGCATTGCGATCGAGACCTGAACAATGGTGAAAGCTTCAAGACCCGAATTAATCCTATAGGGTTTGTTTTGCAGTCGGTAACTTTGATTAGCTGGCCTCTAAGGGATCTGAACATTAGGAAATTACAATAGAAATTAACTTTGAAATCAATTGTTTGGAGTGCAGTTTTTTTAAACAAGAACCCAAGCTCCGACAAATCATTATCATATAAGACCCCAGTAGCTTCTTCTGGTTGTTGTTGCCTTGCCAAATGGGCTCGATCACTCTAAATTGTCATCATGCTCTTCTAGCGGAAATCCGAGGAAACGCGCAGTTTCCACAGGGCTGGACCAGAGTGATGTAGGTGTTAGAAGAGTAGGTTCGACTGAACAGGAAAAGAGATGTTTTGTATCATGAGGGGACATACCACATGTGTTTGGTATGTTGGGATTCCGTCTGCATAAGTAAGGGTTTAACCTGTTACGAAGTTGTGCTAGCATGACTCTTGCCTCCCTCGGAAGTACACGCTCCTTTTCAGCCAATTCAGGTAGCTGAGTACTGATAACGGGATTCACAGGCCGAGATCTGAGGGATCTATCTACAGACTCAGTGTGGAGGTCATTTAGAGCCCGCCTATGGTTTCCCGATCAAACGGCAAAGAGATGTCGTGCCGGATCTCGTCGTAGTGGTTACGAAGATGTCTCCTTATGTCTCTGGGGACGGGACTACATCCATTAGATGTCGATTTGGATGACTAGGTTTATGACAGTTCAGGAGAAACTGTCTACTCAAGAGTTCCGCGTGCTCTTGAACATTGAGCAATTTTGCCTCTCAATGGAGGTGAGACTCAGATGACATAAGCAGACATCCCATGACAGTTCTGATGGCGGTGTTTTAGCAGACTTGCGATTTCCTCCAATTGGTGTCAGCAAGGTTGGGCGACCATATGGGCGCAGCGTAGTCGATAAACGGTCGGCCAATAGCCTTATATGTAGCAAACAATGTTTCTCTGTCTTTGCCCAAAGTACTGCTGGCCAGTGACTTGAGGATCTTATTGAGGCTATGTAGCTTTAAAGCTATTGCGGTGGCATGACCAGCGAAGGTGAGGCCGTTGTCAAACATCACATCCAAGATTTTCGGGTGGTTGACAGTATGTAGAGGGACTCCGTCTACGTGGACATTTAACTATTGCCCCATCTGTGCATTCCATGTCGTAAACAGGGTCGCCGTCGATTTAGTCGGAGATAGGGTCAGATTTCGCTCGGTGAAGAAGCTGGAAAGGTCACGGAGGTAACTGTTGATTCTAGTACAGAGTTCGTCAATGGAGGGCCCCTTGTCCGAGGCCATTATCGTGCAACCGTCAGCGTAAGAAACAATGGAGACTCCCTGTGGCGGAGGGGGAAGTCTCGAAATATAGAAATTAAACAAAAGGGGAGAGAGAACACCACCTTGCGGCACCCCTTGTTTTATTCTTCGTGGTCTAGATTTCTTGTTCCTGAACTTGACTGATGCCTGTCGACCATTGAGGTAATTAGCGGTCCATCTTTTAAGGCCGGCAGGGAGCGGTGTCTCTTCCAGGTCTCGAAGGAGTGTGGCGTGGTTGACCGTATCAAATGCAGTTGATAGATCTAGTGCCACGAGAACCGTCCTATGATTTGGTGGGTGTTGATTCAAGGCATGATTAATTTGTGTTGTAATGGCATTCAAAGCAAATGTAGGGTTGTAAGATTTTCGGAAACCATGCTGGTGATCGGCCAATTTCAGATTTGCAATAAAGTAAGGGAGCAGAATGGTCTCTAGTAATTTTGCAACCAGCGCAAGGAGGGATATCGGACAATAAGTATCTCCTTGGTTCGCCGGCTTTACTGGTTTTAGTGGGGAACTACAATCGCCTGTTTCCAGATCTCTGGTATGACGAAAGTAGTTAGAGAGAGGTTGAAAAGAGCCGCTAAATAATTCTGTCTCTCGTGGCCTAGGTGTTTAATCATATTTGTGGCGATTCCGTCGGCTCCGATGGATTTTGAGGGTTTGGCCTTCATTATGGCTTCCATGACCTTTGCGACTGAGACGGCAATGGGCGCAGTGGAGTGTTTGTGTTTGTGCCCAAGTCAGATGACTCTTGTCTTAGTCCTATCTTTAGGTGGATGCATTATAAACAGTCGGCAAAAGAAGCTCGCATATTTTCTGGCGTCCGATTTGACGCTTTCGCCGAATGCAATGGGGACCTTGTCATTGTATTTGGTCGGATTAGATAGGGCCTTGGCAGCCGACCATAATTTGCCGACTCCGCCGGAGAGGTTGCATGCCTCAAGGTGTTGTTTCCACTTGGTCAGTTTTTGTTCGTTTGCTGTCCTACGAATTTCCGCATTGAGATCTTTGATTCTGGGATCTTTGATTCTCTTGCCATCGACGCAGCTTCTGCAGGAAAATTCGGACGAATTTCTGGTATTCTACCAGCAGGAATAAAGCAGCATGAGGCTGAATCAATGACCTTGCAAAACTCTCTTTTATCTTTGCGTACGACTGTCGGAGTGGGTAAGGCAGCTAAGGAGCGCTCTGTATAGTCCGTAAAGCGGTCCCAGCCCGCTTTGGTGAAGTTAATGTATGTTAGTTTATCAGTCGTTATGAAGTCGGTCGGTCGTTCAACGGAGAGTAAGATGGGTAGGTGGTCTGAAGCTAATGTAAGCATCGGTCGTCAGATGACAAAGTTAATAAGGCCCGCGCTCGTAATGGAGATGTCTGGCGAACTGTGGCAGCTACCTGCCACCCTGGTGGGGGCATCTCCATTGACTGTACAGAATGCTGAGTTGTCTATTTCGTCTGCAATTGCATGCCCTCTGTTGTCTGCTGGCAAGTCGGAGTGCCAGAAATCGTGATGTGCGTTGAAGTAGCCTAGGCTTAGACGGTTGTCCCTCTTAGCAACGCACTAATGTCGATATGATAATATCTAGGACAACACGTGGCAGGGGGAATGTAGATGTTTATAATTTGCAGGTCCATGTCTCCTGACCGGGTTACTATGCCTTGGCATTCTAAGGTAGAGTACCTGGGGTCGACGTCAGGGGAATAAAGATAATATTGTACAGAGTGATGTGTAATGAACGCAAGGCCACCCCCACGACCGCTGGGACGGTCTTTTCGATGTACATTATACCCATCACAAGTTCGTCAGTCCAATCTTGTCGCGGCGATTTTGATGTTGTGCGACTTCATAAAGTCTCTTATCTCCGCGATCTTTCCAGGTAATCCGTTACAATTCAGCTGTAAAATTGTGAAGGGGGCGAGAGGGGGGACATGCTAGGCATGAAGGACGGATGCGCTTGTCTAGATGGAAGTAGGCTGAAGCCTAAGCTGTGTCGCAGTATAGAGTTGAGAGCGCCTTGGCCGTTATAGTCTGGCGTAGAAGATGGCTGTATACTGCAACACGGGGCTATAAACGCATCCGTCCAGAGGTTTCTGTTTGCGAGCCCATAACGCAAAAGGGTGTGACATAGGCCACGGTAATTGTTGCACTTGACCGATGTCGCGGGCGTACATAATATTTGCCGGCAAACAGTGCACGTAGTGAAAGGTACGAAGAGGTGGTGGTCCTGGCGCACGTGCAAGCTGGAAGCAGGGGAGACATTGGGGGCAAAGAAAGAGGGGACTGGCGCTCGGTGATGCTAATATCTGGCCTATTCCGGAGGGGATAGGAGTGTTGAGCGGTCGTGCGAGATGGAGACGCTGGTGAGCGTGAGCGACAGTCGGGAGTGGGTGAGGCGGGAATGGCAGCAGTGCTGCCAGTCGTGTAGACTGAGCCACCACTGAACCCAGCTGCCAGGATTTGCTCCGAGGATGACAATTTAAGGGTGGAACGAGACAGATTGGACAGTGTTACACTGAAATAACAGCCCTTGGCCGGGTAAAAAAACCCGGGTCATTCCGGTACGATAGAACCGCCTGTTGTGGGGATGTTGATTAAATTCTTCTGGTCGTTGATTGAATTTCCAAGCGTTGAACATATTTACTTTAGTATATACATAGTTATTGTACATAAGCAGGCAAGTGCCCTATTTTATATTACCAACCAAAAATGAATAAATGGAATTCCATAAACTTTGTCTCGACTATGCCAACACATAATAGCCCACCTTCATTTGCAAAGAACCGCCGAAAAGCAACAGAAAGTTGAACGAAAATTGCGGCAAAAAGCTTTTTAAGTGCTCGAGTGTCATGACAGAAGGACGCTAATGTGGCTTGTGTCGCGCATATTCGCATATTGATTATTAGCACGTGTCAAAGTTTTTTGAGATGAATTTTGCTATGCAAACTCGTCGAAACTAAATTTTCTTTAAAAGCTTTAACGGTGTGAAGGAGTTACTCTGCCGTAAAAGTTTTCGTGAGGTGCGCAGGAAAAGGAAGAGGAGAAGCGATGACTGGTTGAATGCTGGGGGAGCCTTTTTAAGACATGGCAGTGGTGAAAATGAATTGCATTGAGTTCAGGTGAAGTTCTTGTGATTTTCCAAACAGGAATCTAGTAGTTTTAGTAGTGGAATTGCTTCAATAGTATATACGATGAGCATTGTTTTTGAAGGAAGTGTTTCTCTGCTGAAATTACATTAGCGAACCGGAATAGCGAAGACTTTCCGCTCGTTAAATCCGGAAGCCGCATAGACATGGAGTTGACTTGACGCTTTTCAGTCATTTTAGATAAGGCCGAGAAAACTGGGATTTTTGATGCTCCGAATGAGTTGAGAATCTTGTCTATCTTTTCATAGAGCATCAGGTTTTAACTTTTTTTAGTGCAGCTGCGATATCTTATCTTTAAAATGTTATCCCCACCGGCAGATCGAAGAACGTTTCCAGACATATTAGGCGTTCAGCTAATCTTGAATTATTTTATTCGATGCCGTAGTTATTAAGTGATGTTTGACACAGAAGTCAAAAAATTAAAGAATTTCGTACCTGAGTTCTGTTCTTCCAATAACGACATATGCTGTTTTACGGTATGTCTATTGTGACCGACATCGACGAAAAGTGAAACTTCGCTGTTAGTATAAAAATATATGTCTACCTTAATGGCAATAACTGTAAATGCAAAGTAAAACAGTTTTTGTGCTAAAAAAACCTAACTTTAAGTTTGACATTTATCAATATATCTCTGAAAATCTAATTCAATTATATGCTGCAGTTTTTGAGTGATGCGCGTGCAAACATACAGACTGACAGACCAAAGTTCTAAGAAGATCGTGGTCTTGCATTTTTTTAGCAAAATATTTCCACAAAACTTGAAACGACGCAACTTAAACCACACTTAATTTATCATCGTTGCCTTCATGACGGTGAGAACTTATCGAGCCAGTGAACGAAATTGGTTAAGAATCACACCCATATTTTAACAGAACCTTTCTGAACAAAGGTTGTATACAAAGTTTTTGTAAGTAGGCATAGCAACTACCAAGGCAAGAGTACTGCTATTTTAAAACTCGTTTCCGCAAAATTTTATTGAGACATATTTTTTTTTCAAAAAGTTTGAGCGAAGGTTTGCCCATAGAGCATATTCTTCGGAAAAATTCAAAAAACTCAGTTGACAAACACTCCCACACACGTATGGCAATATTTCTGAAGGAGGATTAATAGTTCAAATAGTATTTTGTACCAAACTAAAGCTAAATTGTTGATATTTGCTTATACTCACACCCAAGTTCTTTGATTGTTTTTGTGTGACATAGCGTCTTTGACTTTGGGTCAGTTGTGTAAACACAAGTAATAAAGTTTCTTATTTGTGCTTGCGAGTGTAATATAAATCCTATTGAAACATCTCTGTAAAAAATAATGGATTATCAGAGTACTCCGACACTTATCCTCATTCATATAAAAAAGTTGGTCCAATTTACATGGCAATGTCCGCTGATTGTATCCATCTCGGAGTACCTCTTACTTTACTTCTGAATACTCTATGCGGCATTTACGTCAGAGTACTTTCAAAATGATGCCAAAGATTAGGAGTAGGTGTACATTTGTGGACCAGCTACTCCCTTTCTCGCTTTGGTATTGAATATTCCATATAATAATCCTATGGGAGCATTTTGAGAGTACTCTCAAGTAGGTACTCTATGGAGTATTCAAAAGCAACGAAACGGAGTAGTCCGAGATGGATTAGGCGATCCAATCAGCGGACATTGCCATGTAAATTGGACCACCTTTTTTATATGAATGAGGATAAGTGTTGGAGTACTCTGATACTCCTAAAGGGGTATTCTTTGGATGACGGAATGCAGTATTTACGTTTTTTTTTTGGCAGAGACTTTGCATAAAATTTTCATATGTATGTGCTGTCTTCAGTGAGCTTATACTTCGAAGAAGTTTGTAAATATATATTTTGGTTTTTGAACCTTTTGATTCCTTTTTAAATAATATTCACAATTTATGATCCACAGTCTAATTTGAGCATAAATTTATCGATATTTGTTGAAGTCAATCAATGCTTGCTCCTCCTTTCTATAGTTACATGGTTTGTGCCAAAAACATTTCTAACAACAAAGTTCATTGGAGCCTTATAAATCTTTAACCTATATTTGTATAGAAAACCAAACAAATAATTTAAATGCATTCAAATAACAAACAAAAAGAAAAAAAATTTCAAAAAAAATTCTAATTTTTTTACGAACTCAAATGAAGTAGAAGGTGGCAGATAGCGGATGCCAGTAATTTTTGGGCAAAGATAAAATTATCGCAAAAGTTATTCAAGTAAAAGGAAATTTCAGAAGCCCTGCAAAAGTAGACAATGCTGTGCGGATACTCGGAATTCATAGCAGCAAGAAGTTTTGCATTTAAAAGACATAAAAAGCTAATCGAACTGTAATGTGTCAGACCAAAGCTCGCGAGAGCCATAAAAAAGTACTCAAAAAAAAGTTTAAGATGAGAAAGAAGAACGGAAATGTGCTTAAAATTTCGATTGTAATCATGGTAATTGCAGCAATTGATTTTTATGCAAACGAGAGTGAAAGATATTAGAATAAGTTTCTTTGGTGGAGAAGATTTATAGCGCAAAGGCAACTTATTACGCTTTTTGTTTGCTTGTGCAATTTAGGATTTCTCTAGAAATTGTCTTTTTATATGATACATGATATTTTCAAAATAACAAATCCGTAATAATACAAAGAGCTTATGATACTCGGATGGCCTCAAGTTGAAAGCAGAAAAAATAGAGCTTTTATTCCCAACAAAAATGTAAATATTGCTAAGTTTGGCGAGGACGTATTATCAAGTGAACTGCTCTACTGTTGCCAGAGTGAGGCTTGAATACCCACAGACTTGACTGGGTTCCTAAAGTCCATTAAGGACTAACCGACCAGATGGTGATATCACACGGTTTTGGCAAGGTAGATATTAGAGGGGTCTGTGACAGCCATATCTTTTTAACAACAAATATATATTGCCATCTGTGCTTTAATTTTAACACTGAGTTCATGCTGATACATTCCGGAATTATTACAGACGCCTCCAAAACTGATGATCTTTGTTGTTTCTTGAAACCAATTGTGACTTCACATTTCTGATAGTAAGTTTGCTAAGCAACTCGAACTTCTCAAGCGCATACGTTTGGAGTATTCATTCCTTTCCCCATCCATCGATAACCCGCTCAGTAGATACCGGGAAGCATGTGGGGCTGCATGCGCCTAGCTTTTTTATTCTGTGAATCTGGAAATATCTAGCGGTATGTAAGCTTTCACTCCGCAGAAGGGGCAGGTGCAAAATGCAATGTGTTCTCATGGGAGCCAATGAGTTGATAACGACTCGGATATTCCGCCTTGTCATTGATATCAGTGGTGTGATACTTGGGTAAAAGCTAAAGATGAATATGCACGATCTTTTTAAAATTATTTTAGTATCGTTAGTGATCCAACTTCAGGTCTTTTCGGCATACATTCGGTGTCATTTTGGTATTAGTTCGTGGCAGTTTCGGGCTGAGTTTGAAATCTTATAGGTGTGACTTTGGGGCCATTTATTGATTACTTTAATATGCACTCGGGGTAATTTCTGCAGCTAGTTTGTAATCATTTCTTAGCGTTGAGTTTTTGTAGGTCATTTGGAGAATTGAAGGCGATTTTAAAGGAAGAAACCTGATCAACATAGAATAACTTGCTGAAGTTCAAAAGATGTACGCATTTGAGGCCAATTCAAACTTAAAATCATAAAATTCCGCTTAACACTGCATCCTATAGTATACTCCAAGCTAAAATATCCCAATACTTTTCAAATCCACATAAGATAGCTTTCATGCACAGGATATATGAAATTCTATCGAAAATCACATTAAAGAACTTAGCTTGATATTCACTTCAGCACAACTCAATCAAATAATATAATGTATTATTAAGTGCTTATAAGATCTAAGAGGAAGTGAAGTAAGAAGTGAAACAAGGACACTTGAAATGAGCAAAACCTCTTAATCGAGTTGAGTATTATATGCAAGCTTCACCATGCGATAATTACGTATGTGAGATAATGTTCCATTTGTTCATGCAAACGTGGGATTCACATTATCTAATACAAATACATATTTATATAATAATACATATATACACACATGTATGCTTACAGTCTTTATGTTTTCTATTTTTCCACCGTCATCATTATATTTTAATTATATTTTATGTTGAATATCAACCCAACGTTCACATCCTGTCAAACACAAACAACCAAGCATACTTATCTACAGGGATACACAAAATAATTGAAGTGCTGCTAATGTTAAATAGTAGGCGAAGCGATACAATAGCGATACACGTAATGCGTTTCTAGCAGTAAAATAGAAAGAAGTACTATATTTATTTTAGTGTAGCCTTTATAACTGTTCAATATCCTCGTTATATGAGTGTAGGCTAAGGATCATTTGCACGACGACAAGTTATCTTTCAAATCAGAGTTGATCTAGAATTTTTCAAAAACGTTTGAGTTAATCCCCATATTTGAAAGTTTGGAAGTGAAACAGTCTTTTAGTTGGGAAATTAGCAATTCAGTTTGTTTAATAGGTTCACTACAATTATTTTGTGAACAACTGTATGCAGTATATGCTTATCTTCTTTTAAACGCATCTAAACAATATGGAGTACTTGATGTTTGTATGTACATACATATTTATGTAGATTATGTAAACTTATTAAGTGAATACGCTATTTCAAAGCTAACTAGCTAACGGTAAAGGATGTGGGCGAACTAATATGTATACCCAAACGTATGAGTTACACTGTCCTACAAAAATTAATTTTTTGTTTTTCTAAAGTTCTATTTTACTCCATATTTTCGCTATAAAGAACACAGATCAAAGGAGTAGCACCCATTTGTTTGGTAATACAATTCAACGACTGATTAAGCGGCGTGTTCTGGGAGACTTAAACCCTCTTCTTTTTTGTTATAGTATTCCTATTAGAAGAGTATAAAATACAGAAGCTGATACCTAAATCCCAATTCTGAATCTAAAAATTCACTTTACTCGTGGAACATGAAGTGTTTCCTGACCTGAAAGGTATATATAAGTCTTGAAGGTATCACGATACCGACTGTTAAAGCAATTTAAATTGCAAGAGTGACGTTTTGAAACAGTCTCGCAGATACACACTGGAGAAAGCTGCATAACAGCCGGAACACCGAACTCGATACTCTAGAGGAAATACCTTTAAGACGCAGAAAAAAATTATTTAAACATTGAAGAAAAAAATGCTAAAGGTGTCCCAAATTGTGACAATTGAAAATTGCATAAAGCTGAGCTGCATAAAATAGGCAACATCTCGGTATGTTCTACGACGAGGGTAAATCCTTACCATCATCCACATAGATACGGTAAGCTCTTTTGTCAAATCACGCACGGTGAACATCGTCGCCGGCATGACACACATCATCTTTTACACTATTTCCATTTCGGAGAAGGACGTGGCAATTAAGCAGTGTGAAGTAGTGCTACAACAGAAATCCCAGACGTTGGCAGTAGAGGAACCTACCCCCCACAGAGTAGAAGGAAATGAGTTGAAGGATGACAATTGACATTCCAATTGGCAATAACTCCCCTACACATGCGTTCTCAGTTGAACGGCAAAGAGAAACTTTCAAAGGTTGTCTAAAGGATATCCCGGTTCGTTTTTACAGCTACACAGTGTATCATAATTCGGTGCAGCATGTGAAGATAAGTTGACATTTATACTTTAGTCCACGAAGCTTAAGCATGCTTTGTAAACTTTCATTTTTCCATACACATACGCTTGGTCGAGTCCGTTTCACGGTATTCTCTTTTAATCAAGCATTTATGCGCGTTGTGGGTAACCAAAAAAAATTAAGAACAGAATTTCTTTTTTCTTGACTGTCTCGCCAGTCTTTTCATGAAACTTTTTTCAGCTTTTGTGCAATTGCCGCAAGTATTTATTACGTTCTTAGTTAAGGACCTCTACTTTTGTTTAGCGCTTGTCCTTTTATTCGCTTAAACAATTTTCGGTTTATTTCACAATAAGATTTGCTGATAAAGTCTCGACGTCTCCAGTCGCTTCGTTCTTTGTACCAAAGATAAAAAGGACAGGATTTTTATGTACATATACTCCTCGTTTAAAGGAAAGGACATTCTTTATTTCGAAATGGACCAATCATGTTTTGTGAGAAATTTGAATGTATATCAGCTGTGAATATTTTATGAGTTGAGTTGATTGAGTATGAAGAAGACGCCTTTTATCTTTGTTTGATTTGATTTATCTTTTGTTTGAGGCAACAGGAAACGTAATCTTTTGTGAGTAACCGCATAGCTAGGAATATTTGAGTATTCTTATGAATTGTTTGGACTTACTGCGAAAACTTATGAATAGAGTGTTGATTTGATTTACCTGTAAAGAAAAAAAGAAGAAAAAAGAGAATATTAATTTTATGCAAGGGTAGCTTAAACATACAAAAAAGCACTCGTGGATACTGAAAACGGTTAAAAGTATAACGAACTCCAAGTTCTAAGAAATTCATAATTCATAGTGACCCTTTTCTGATTGGCATTAAGAGGTATAAATGTAAAGCTATTAAAAGCTTTAAAAGCGTATGACATTTGAATGGCATTTTCTTGGGTAGAATAATTGCAACGTAGCACAAGCGGCCAAACCCTGCAGTTAAAATTCTAATACAAAATTTAGATTTCATGGGATTTATTTTCTTAGTCTTAGATACTAAGAGACAGCTTTAAAACGCACGCGTCGTGTATACCACCTCTTCGAATCCTTATGAATTCCATCAATTCTTTTGTACCAGCTAAGTAAAATGAAAAGTTTGATCATTAGAGCAGCCGCACAGAGTTTCCAGAAGAAATATGTAGTTAATTCCTCCTTTCCATGTTATTTTCAGCGTCCGCGCTATCTACTTGAAAGCTCCCTGCAGTCAATCCAAATAGTTGCAAACTACTTTACAACTAGTATATGCACGAGATGTCAATTTTCAGATTTAGGCCAGAACATACCAGTCATCTACTACTCATGAAATATTAGTTTGTCCATAGTGGAAATGTACTAGTATCATAATGGTCGTAAAATACGAGTTTCATAGTAGTTCAAATGGAAGGAAATGTACTAGTAAAGTTGCAGTCTAATCATACCAATATCATACTAGCTAGAAAGGATTTAAAAAAGAAAATGGACTCATCAATACATAATTTTCATTTTTCATCATTTTCGCTGTGAAAAACCCCGATTTGGGATTGCAAAACATAAACTATATCTTTGGAATATTTCATAAGCTGGTTGCGAATTACAATAACATGCAATGCAAATGAAATAAACGAGCGAAATAATTACAGCTTATGGCGCTTAAATACATATTATAACAAGTAAGGAAGTCTAAGTTCGGGTAGAACCGAACATTAAATACCCAGCTGTGTAAAAGTGGTCGTGGTGAATTGGTAAGTTGTTGTGGAGTTATGACCTATAGAGGTTTTAAACTTTTTCTACTACCATGTGGGCAATCTTATAAATAAAAATGAATGTGTGTCTGTGTGTCTGGCGTCTTAGCCGATCTTTCGCAGTAGATTCTTGGGTTCACTGGTTACAGTATAGGCTATACATAATTTTGGAAAAGTGGGCGGTGAAACGCCCCCATGCTATATCAAATGTTTACCTTTTATAGGCGTCCAAGATACTCAAGTGATCTTTATGAAATTTTCACAGTAGATTCTTGGACTCACTGGTTACAGCATAGGCTATATATAATGTTGAAAAGCGTAGATAGTATACCTCATATCATATTTCGTAATTTTACTTAACCCGGTTCTAAAGTTAATAATGGCTGAAATTTGATATTTTGTTCATTTATATGTTTGCGGTGCCAATCCCATTTTCCAAAATTTAAAAAAAATCATTAATAAGATCATCAGGTCATTGTAACTACGAAACTCTAGCATTCTATGTATCTGCATCTGTGAAAGAGATATGGCATGTTTTGGTTTTTGGTTTCCTACCTCTCTTTTAGAAAGCTTTGGTCCAAAAGTGGGCGTGGTGGTCCACCGATTTTGCTTATTTTCTTTTGGCATACTCTAAATGTTGCCTAAGCTTTATGGAGGGCGAGTAGTTTTTCTTAAGTTAATTTATTGTATATTATTTTATTATTTGTTCAGAGAGTAGAACGGGGGTGCGGAGCACATGTTGTAAATTTTGAATTATTAGTGTTTTTATTTGAGTTATTTGTTCTATATAGAACCAAGTTAATAAATCTATTAAATTTCATCATTGTAGCTGTTTTTATTATTGAATTAACCCATTTTATACGTTTTTCGAAATTTTCGATATCGAAAAAAGGAGCTTGGTTATTGTGCGATTTCGAACATTTTAAATAGCAACTCTACCTTGTCCATAAAGCAACCCGTGAGCCAAATTTTATACCAAGATATACATTTTTACTCAAGTGATCGTGTCCACGGACGGACGGACATGTCTTAATGATATATGGAACTCTATATCTATCTACATTATTTCGTACCGTTACAAACCACCGTTATATGACGAACTAAATCACAGCACTCATTAGCACCTGCCGTTTGATACCCATATTAAACTACCACATTTTGTGTAACCCTTGTCCACATATACAAGGTGGCGCAAAAGTAAGCTTCCGATGTTCAGCATATCGGTTGTGGCACGTGCAGTGTGTGCTGTTGCACCGTCTTGTTGGAACCACATGTTTTCCAATCCCAATTCATCAAGTTGCGGCAAAAAGAACTCGTTGATAATTGCTCTGTAGCGCTCACCATTCACAGTAACCGTTTGGCCCCGACCGATTATTGGTCAAATAAATAGTGAGCAATGTTCCGCGTTCTGGAGTAGTGTAGCGTAACATTGTTTATTAAAGTGTATTTCGCATGTGTTTACTACACAAATGTCAAAACAGAACTGACTTTAGGGGCCAATCGCAAAATTTATAGCATTTTCTGATAGGAAGATTACTTTTGCGCAGTAACCGTTTTTCACCGACCGATTATTGGTCAAATAAATAGTCAGCAATATTCCGCGTTCTGGAGAAGTGTAGCGTAACATTGTTTATTAACGTGTATTTCGCATGTGTTTACTACACAAATGTCAAAACAGAACTGACTTTAGGGGCCAATTGCAAAATTTATAGCATTTTCTGATAGGAGGATTACTTTTGCGCCACCTTGTAGGTCGATATCTCCGAATCCGGTGAAGTTATCGAAATAAGAGGTTACTTAAATTTTAATTTAGGCGTTTAGTAATGCAACGGTGAAAGTTCCATTCAATTATATTTAGCAGTTGCTGAGTGATGCGCGAGCAAACATACAGACAGACAGACGAAGGTTTTAAAAACTGTTGATTTGGATTCTACTGCTATACATTTTTCATGAATATATGCAATTAACATACATCGACCTGTTACAATTTTATTATGTGTAGAGATATTTTATACTGGAAATTACGCGCACTAAAAGTTTTCGAACGAGTAGAAGAGCACCCTTAGCAACTGTGGGCACTGAACCACTGAAGATTTTGATAGAGAAAGACTTTTTACGATTATTGGAGTCAAACTAGGTGGCTCTGCCACGATTGATACACTTTGGCATTTTGGGTGCCACTGTTGGGTCAAACTTTTATTTGTACCATCTGTAAGCTAAGTAAAATTACCAGGGAGGTTGAGCGTGTGTCAACTACTGGCACAATATTCCGAAGGAAAAAATATCCTTCAAAGGACTGTCACATCGGCAACACTTGAAGTTTGAAGCTTCAAAAAACCGAGTCTCAAAGCTTAACAATATTCTATGAAATTACAAAGTCAAATTTATTTGCGAGAAAACAATTCACATATAAAAAGAGTTCACATACAGTTGTGTTCAAGATAATAGTAGTGAAATTAAATTTGATATCGTTCGACAAAATCGTTCGAAAAAGCTGTGTGTTCAATAATGTCTTTTAAAATATACCGATTTCTGTAACAGAATCCAAATAAAAAGAAATTTCAAAGTTTGCACAAAGTTCAGGAAAGTTAATGAAACTTCAAAAAATGGCCATCAAAACCTTCAAACTTTTTTTTTAACCTTTTTGGCAGTATTTCTAGAATATTCATTATACAGAATGTTCAAAATTTTCTTAAATACAAAATACAATTTTGATCATGCGTTATATGGAAGAAATCACTCAACGAAAAAAATTATGAAAATTTTTGAACAACTTCAGACATGCACATTATGATACTTAAATTGATTGGGCTACAAACCGGTATACTAAAAAATTTTCTAGAACTTCTACCAAAAAATTTTAAGATTTTGATGGCCATTTTTAAAAAGTTTAATTAAGTTTTTTAACCTGTTTAAACTTTGTGTAAACTTTGAAATTTCTTTATATATGTTTTCTGGAATTCGTTATATTTTAAAAGCAAATTATTAGAAACGCAGCTTCTTCTTATTTCGTCGAACAATACCCAATTAAATTTCACTACTATTATATTGAACACAACTGTATATGCATAACTGTAATAAAAGAAAGAGCCTATGCGCTAAAACTCGTAACTCATTTGCACCAGATAAAGAACTATGACTCCTATAACGCTAAACTACTTACTGTTACACAAATGTCCATAGGGCAGAACGGAAGTTCAACTGAAGTTTACACTTTTAATGGCCTTTGTTTTAACTATTTATGCTTCATGCAAATGTAAGACAATAGCGTGAAATTTTTTCCGAAAGCCACAATGTAAGCTATCAGACTTAATTCCTACAAATATTTTGCCAGCAGTCTAAAGAGATTTTTAATTAACAGTGAATTTCAAGTTTTAGGTAATGGGGAATATTTTTTTATGTTTCTATATGCTTACAAATATTATTAGCACGCTCGGTGATTCAGTATAAATAAAATGAAAGTTTCTTATACAGGGTGCTTTAAGTAAATGTTCGAGTTATAAACTCTTTTAGTTCGTGAACCGGAATAGTCGTCTATGTTTCGGGCGCAGCATATATGTTTAAGAAATGTTTCAGATCTATCGGTTTTAATGTCTATATTGTTCAATATATAAAAAAGAAACTAAATCTCAAGTAGTTAAGTAAAAACACGGTGTTTCGGAAGTTCTTTTATCTTCACTCAATACCTGCCGATCTGTATGTTCTAATCAATTTTATATCCACTAATAACTTGAACAGAAGTTCTGCGCACCTTTGAGAGGTACAGCTAGTTTTCCGCTTCTCCAAAAATTGTCTTTTTCGAGCTGATCGCTGTTTAGCTATTTGTGGGAGGCATATCGGTGCACTAAATGAAACCACCGGCAGCTTTTCTAGAGGCTCATTTTTTCTTCTTGAACTTCTAAATTTAATATATTATGGTTGGGCCGAGTTTTTAATTCATTGTTTGTTGGATCTAATAACAGATTACTCCTAGTTTATTACTGTTGGATGTAAGATTACCTTCAGAGCGCTTTAACATTCTGGGAAATATTTCAACACAAGCTACGTGGACACGAACAATACTTTGTTGTTAGACTTTTGCAAAAGCTAGCCTTAAGTCGAAGCGACCCTTAACCTTCAATGTATTGCTAAATACAAGATTTCGCTCAAAAATCAGGAAACGGTCTCTGCAAAGCGATTAGTCTAGGATGATTTCGGGATGAGTCGTAAAGGAGCATGCGACCAATGCCAGTTTTAATCTCTTTGTATGGGTTGAAGTGATTTGTTTTGTTTGAGCATGTCCTATGAATAATTATTGCCTTTTTATGAACAAAAGGTTAGTGTCGCACAGATTCCCTTTGTTCCCTTACGGGTACGGTCGGACAAGTATACTTTCAACACCTTAAAGTAGGCTGCAGAAATTAAAATCGACTAATCCCAAATACGCATCTAACGGAATAGTTGAGATCAATTGTAACCCACTGTAGACGAAAGGTATTGATCCCGGATCACTCACTATAGAGGCCAGTGAAACGATTTAATGCAGGGGTGTTACAAAAATAATTAGTTTAGTTTTCATAAAACCGATCGAAACCGGCCCTAGGCTACCGTTTCAGATTGCATTGTCATTATCAGTCAAGAAATTAAAAATTGTTGAATACATCATACACCCTGTTTATAAAAACCACCGTTATTTCCTGTTCTAATTAAAAAGTTAGCCCAGTGCGCAGAGCAGACGAGTCATTTAATATTTAGTTGGACAAAAGTGAGAAAGTTTCGCATGAAAAATCTGTCCGACGCAGATTATTCATAGATTTGCTTAATAAACGTGTTGGGGCGAAGCGGTAGCTGCGACTATATGTTGGTATGCCAACAGCAAAAAGTTATTTAAAGAATCACACAAAAGTTTAATTATGAATTAGAAAAGAAGAGAGCAAAGCTATTAACCAGTTTGATGTTGGCATAGCAACCATTTTTTAAAAACTCGAAGAGAAAATAATTTTTTTTTTGCATATTTTCGTATGTAGTAAAATGTTTTTATGATTAATAATAAAAAGCTACTGCGTTTTAAATAGAAAACGAAAATTTGTCATAAAATTAAGGCTGTCATTCTTATGGTCTAAAAGTTTCTTATGAGATAACCAGAAGCAACCAAGTTTAATTATTATAGAAAAATAAAATTACTGTAAAGCTGGATAGATTTTTTTTATTTATTTCATAAAACTCAGTTAACGCTAAGTTGCTCCATTTTCTCCCGTTACGAGCTGGTATCGAATCCAACCCCGGACCAAGAGATTGGATCTACTGCGTTTGTTGGAAGAAAGTTTATGTTAAACGTTCGCATTCTGTTCAATGCACTAAGTGTAAGAGATGGCTTCACAGATCCGGATGCTCAGGGCTTAACCATGGCATCCACATACCCCGTACTTTCTTTAGTATCCTCGAGGCATCGTCTTGTACACGGCCTGGCGCGGCGGTACACGTCGCTCTTGCGCACCAGCACCGCCCCTATCAACTTAAAGCAGCCACAATGGTGGCTTAGTCTGCAGGACTGGCAGCACTGAACAATTCCCGCCTCACCCACTCCCGACTTTCGCTCACGCTCACAAGCGTTTCCACCTCGCACGGCTGCTTAACACCCCTATCCCCTCCGGAATAGGCCAGATATGAGCATCGCCGAGCGCCAGTCCCCTCTTTCTCTGCCAAGTGCAACAATTGCCTTGGCCTGCATCACACCCTTATGTATTCTGGGCTCGGAAACAGAAACCTCTGGACGAATTCCCTCTGTTGCAGTATACAGCCACCTTCTACGCGAGACTACAACAGCCAAGGCGCCCTCAACTCTAGACTGCGACACAGCTTAGGCTTCAGCCTACCTCCATCTAGACAAGCGCATCCGTCCCTCACGCATAGCATGTCCCCCTCTCCACTCCTACACGCTTCAAAATTTTACAACTGAACTATAACGGACTAGCTGGAAAGATCGCGGAGATAAGAGACTTTATGAAGTCGCACAACAACAAAATCGCCGCGATACAGGAGACAAAATTGAACACAAGGTCGGACCTACGAACTTGTGATGGGTATAATGTACATCGAAAAGACCGTCCCAGCGGTCATGGGGGTGGCCTTGCTTTCATTACACATCACTCTGTACAATATAATTTATTTTCCCCTGACGTCGACGCCAGGGACTCTATCTTAGAATGCCAAGGCATAGTAGTCCGGTCAGGCGACGTCGACCTGTAAATTATAAATATTTACATTCCCCCTGCTACGTTTTATCCGAGAGATTATCATCAGGCACATCTCGATCTCTGGCACTCCAACTTACCAACAGATAGTAGAGGACACGCACTTTCAGAGCAAATAGACAGCTCAGCATTCTGTACAGTCAATGGAGACGCCCCCCCCAGGGTGGCAGGTAACTGCCGCAGCTCGTCAGACATCTCCATTACGAGCGCGGGCCTAATTATCTACGTCAACGGGCGACCGATGCTTGCATTAGCTTCAGACCACCTACCTATCCTACTCTCCGTTGAACGACCGACCGACTTTATAACGACCGAAAACCTGACGTACATTAAATTTACCAAAGCAGACCGGGACCGCTTTACGGACTATACAGAGCGCTCCTTCACTGCCTTAGCCACACCGACAGACGTACGCAAAGGTAAAAGAGAGTTTCGCAACGTCGTCCCTTCAGCCTCAGGCCGCTTCATTCCTGTTGGTAGAATACCCAAAATTCGTCCGAATTTCCCTGCAGAAGCTGTGGTAATGGCAAGAGAACGTGGCCAAATGAGATTCCAGAATTAGAGAACTCAACGTCGGACAGTCAATGAATACAAACAGGCTAAGTGGAAAGAACACCTTGAGGCATGGAACCTCTCCGGCGGAGTCGCCAATTATGGTCGACTGTCAAGGCCCTATCTAATCCGACCAAATACAATGACAAGGCCCCCATTGCATTCGGCGACAGCGTCAAATCGGACGCCAGAAAATGCACGAGCTTCTTTTGCCGGCTGTTTATAATGCATCCACCTGCTGATAGGACTAGGAGAAGCGCCATCCGACGTGCACACAAACACACCATTGCGCCCATTGCCGTCTCCGTTGCAGAGGTTAAGGAAGCCATAATGAAGGCCAACCCCTCAAAATCCATCGGAGCCGACGGAATCGCCACAAATATGATTAAAAACCTATGCCACGAGCGACAGAGTTATCTAGCTGCTCTTTTTAACCTCTCACTAACTACTTTCGTCATACCAGAGATCTGGAAACCGGCGATTGCAGTTTCCCTACTAAAAGCAGGGTAGCCGGCGAACTAAGGAGATTCTTATCGTCCGATATCCCTTCTTTCGGGAAATTACTATAGACCATTCTGCTCCTTTACTTTATTGCAAATCCGAAATTGGCCGATCACCAGCATGGTTTCCGCAAATTTCACAGCACTACATCCGCTTTGAATGCAATTACAACAAAGATAAATTATGGTTTGAATCAACACCCACCAAACCATGGGACGGTTCTCGTGGCACTTGACCTATCTAAAGCATTTGACACGGTCAATCATGCCACACTCCAGAGAGATCTTGCTCCCTGCCGGTCTAAAGAGGTGGACCGCTAACTTCCTCAATGGTCGACAGGCGTCGGTCAAATTCAGGAACAAGAAATCTAGAACACGAAGAATAAAACAAAGGGTGCCGCAAGGTGGTGTTCTCTGCAGCTTTTCTTTAATTTCTATATTTCGAGTCTTCCTCCCCCACCAGAGGGAGCCTCCATCGTTTCTTACGCTGACGACTGCACGATAATGGCCTCCGTTCGGGCCCTTCCATTGACGAATTCTGTACTAGAATTAACTGCTACCTCCGAGACCTTTCCAGCTTCTTCACCGAGCGAAATTTGACCTTATCTCCGACGAATCGACGGCGACTCTGTTTACGACATAGAATGCGCAGATGGGGCAACAGTTGAATGTCCACGTAGACGGAGTACCTCTACCTACTGTCAACCACCCGAAAATCTTGCACGCGGAACTCTTAAGTAGACAGTTTCTACTGAACTGCCATAAATCTAGTCATCCAAATCGACATCTATTAGATGAGACATAAGGAAACATCTTCGCAAGCACTATGTTGAGATCCGGCACCATATGTCCTTGCCGTTTGATCTGCGTAACCATAGGCGGGCTCTAAATGACCTCCACACTGAGTCCGTAGATAGATCCCTCAGATCTCGGCCTGTGAATCCTGTTATTGATATTCAACCACCCGTATTAGCTGAAGGGGAGCGTGTACTTCCGAGGGAGACTAGAGTCATGCTAGCACAACTTCGTTATGGATATTGTAATAGGTTAAACTCTTACTTACCCAGACTGAACCCCAACATACCAAACACATGCCCTGCATGTGGTATGTCCCCTCATGATACCAAACATCTCTTCTCCTGTTCCGTCGAACCTACTCTTCTAACACCAATATCACTCTGGACCGGCCCTGTTGAAACTGTGCGCTTCCTCGGACTTCCGTTAGAAGAGCTTGATCACAATTTAGAGTGATCTTGCACATTAGGCAGGGCGAAGCACTGTTTACAAAAACAACAACATGAATACTACCTCAACTGCAGCGAAACCGGAGCACAATGGCTACGATTGCATATTTAGCTCTGCCTCGGAAGTGAACTCCGTTGCCTGCAGGGCCTACTTTCTTTATAGTGAGGCAAAAAAAAAAATACGTCTATTATAAAAAAAGGAATATTAGTAAGAAAATTATGAAACAAAAATAGGAAAGCCTATAACATCTGTTGTTACAGATTACTTTTGGAATCAAATTACTCTCAATTTCCAATTACAAGTAATTGAAAATGTAATCAATTCCTTTTCCCCACACAAGAGGAATTGAATACATCTCAATTCCTGAAAAAAAATTAGCACAAGTAATTTCCTCGTCTTGAGGCTCGAAGCTAACATTTTTTTTGGAATTGAAAAAAAAAAATACTTTGCGTCAATGTAATTTCTTCCCCAATACTTTGGAAAGGAATTGAAATTACATTACAAGAAATCGTAAAAGTAATTTCCTGTTTTCCATTCCTCAAAGGAATTGCAAAAGTAATTGGAAAACTGATATATGTTCATTTGCGTATAAAATATGTTCGCGATTAAAGGTGTGGTTGTGTCTGGCCATGCTGCGCAAAATAATTATTCTTGTTGTTGTTATTATTAACTGTGTAGTTTAAGAGATGTTTAATGTCATGAGTGGACATATCACTTGTAGGGAATGTATTTGGATAGGTAAGACTGAAAAAGTAAGAATGACTCTAGTCTGCCTGGGAAGGGCGCTCTCTTATTCACCTCTTTTAGATTAACCCTATGGTGTTGAAGCCGTCAAGCAAAATTTTGATATCATGGCGGGATCGGCATTTATATGCTTTATATAATTTGTCATGGCCGCCGCCGTGGTGTGAAGGTAGTGTTGCCGGCCTACCACACCGAAGGTCCATGGTTCGAGCCCTGGTACAGGTAACATCAAAAGTGATTTGAAAAAAGTTTTTCAAAACGGGGTCGCCCCTCGGCAGTGGTTTGGCAAACTCTCCGAGTGTATTTCTGCCATGACAGGCTTCTCAGCAAAAATTCGTCTCCTTTGTAGATGCCGTTCGGAGCCGGCAAAAAAATGTAGGTCCCACCAATTTGTAGGGAAAAATTCAAATCGGCACACCACAAATTGGAAGAGAAGCTTGGCGCAAAAATCTCTTAGGAGGTTTATGATGATATACCTGTTGTATATCGCGCCATAGAGATAGAGAGATAATTTGTCATAGAAGAACTCCCTTCCTCGTATTTCTTCTGGCCCTCCAGCGAGAGGGCGTTGATAAAACATATACTGAAGAACCACGAGCTTGTGTATTGTTATGGCGGATAGTATCAAGGAGTTCGATTACTTGAGAACCTGCCTTAGCGGAAATTAGCGGATATTGACAAGTCAAACTTTCTTTCTATGAATAAAGGCCACGTTCTATAAGTCGTTTCTGAACCCTGCCATGATTCGTTAGTAAGAAATCGTAGATGCTTTCAGTAGCATATGAGCCTTGTAGTGTTAGAGATAAAGGTTCTCATAGTTTTGGTGGTTTAAGTTATGAATTCAAAGAAAATGTATTCATCTGCTGAATCCCTATTTACACACGCCTTTGACAACAGAGTGAAGAGGACGCCTCTACTTACCTGGAAAAATTAGGATGACTTTATGCTCCCTGGTGTGCTCGAATGTGGTTAATTATCGCTTTGAAGGGATAATGAAAAATATTGCCCCAAAAGTCCATCAACATCCATTGAAGTACGGTTTTATACACGAATTAACTTTTCGCTTTTCAAATAATTTCACAATTCGTTTGAGGAATGTAATGAGAAATTCGAGAGTACTTTTCGCATTCCTTTTAATGTACTTGGAAAAATTTCAATGCCTTTTCAAAGTATTCGGGAAGAAATTACATTTGCGCAAAGTATTTTTTTTTCAATTCCAAAAAAAAAATTTCTTGTGATCGAGTCCCAAAAAGAGGAAAACACTGTTGGTAAATTTTTTCAGAATTACTGACGAATGTAATTGTAATTGTAATGGAATTGAATTTAGCCAGCTCTGTCGGCAGGCATGTATCGCCCATATTTTGTGTAAAAAGTGATACATGATTTTTACGATCTTTTCTTCGCCATGCCTGAAAGGGTGGGTATGGTGAAATTTTCAATCACAATGTTGTCTTACGTGGAGCTATTATCATTCCTATATTGGTATAATCGGATGGTGAATTTAGGTCGTTATCGAAGTGATATTAGGTGCAACACCTCATTCCAATAATATGTTTTCGGAAGAATTTTTTGGTACTTTACAGCATAAAAGTTTGAGGTGCCCTTTTAATTGCATCAGCTGAGTCCCTACACCAATTCCACCAATTTTATTATTTCGATAAACTATTTCACTACATTACTTAAGCTTACGTACATGTACAAATTTTTGATTAATTGTACAGCGCACGTTTGATAACGTGACCTAATTAAAACCAAGGCAATTCACGTTAACAAAAATGTTCAGGAGTTGGACTAAGTTAGTACGTATTTATACATTTTCAATACAATTCACATTTCATTTTTGTTTTCTTTACATATTAATTTACACTTAAGTATTATCATACGAATAGTAGGTTTTATTTAAAAAAAAAATAGCCATCTTTTTTTGTCTTCTGTTTTTCTAAAACTTGAATCACAGCTTTCTCCCTTAAACGTCTCAGTACATTCATAACATTTGGTTCGAGGTCTTCATGACTATCCCCTCTCTTTTCCCGGTTGAAAATTTCAACTACTTCAGTCGGCTTAATTTTCTCCAATTTGCTCTGATATGCAGTCATCATCGGAGCCGTCCCCTTGCATATCTGCAAACGGGAATAATATGCAGAATTTAATTTGTTAAGGACGTCGACAGTGTTGCTCATCAAAGAGCGAAGTTCAGCTTCCCATTTTTCTTTTATACCCCCTCACGGAACACTAGCTTCGGGATCCTCATCGTTTACCGCAATACTTAATATATTGGTCCAGGCACCTAGCTAATGTTACTTCGCTAACACCACTCCAAGCGGCATTCAAAAGATTTATTGCTGTTTTTAAGTTAACTTTCTTTATCGACTTGAGCAAATCAGATTTTGTCGCTACTATTGAAGCCAGAAGGCTATTTTTGTAATACAACTTAGTGATTTTTGTTGCATTGTGATCAATCGGTTGAATGAGGGGAGTAGGGTTTGGTGGCATAAACATTGCCGAAACTTGCCCATCCTCCGTTGTCAGTTCAGCTTCATTTGGGTGAGAAGGAGCGTTGCCGATTAGGAGGAGAGCTTTAATTGGCAAGCATTCCCCTTTAGAAGCGATATAGCCTTAAAAAACAACTTATTAACCTTAAAAATTAGACAACATTCAAAAGGGATATTAACATGTGGAACGAAAGGGGAATTTTTTTACAAAGATTTTAAGTTTATGGGATCCAGTGGCGCTTGAACAACATAAAAACGTGATTTGCTGCTTCTCCGACTTTACCCCTGGGGCTCTCTTCTCCAAACTGGACAAATACGTTTTTTTCTGGTAGTAGCTTCCGGAATATGCCGCACTCGTCAGCATTATATAATTGATTGTTGCACAACTCCAATCCGGTCATTTTAGCTATAAGTTTTTCTTCGAACGGATCCACTAGCGGACACTGTCCCACAGTTGTTCACTTGCTATTTGAAGAAGTCGAATGCCGTACTTTTTTTTTTAATCCTTGAAGCCATCCATCACTAGCATAGAAGTTTGCTGCATTTCCCCTCAATTTTGCATGCAGTGATTTCCCCTTTTCTTCCAATATTAAAGCACTTACTGGCCAGTCTTATTTCCCATTCCGATAAACCAACGATAAAGAGCTTTATATTTTGGGCAACTCTGAAGAACGCATTGTTTTTCTATTTCCAGATACAGAATACGTCTTGTTTATGCATTTTAACATTTTTTTTTGTTTTTTCGCTTTAGTGCTACAAATTGTTGATTTAGCGACACATATTTATTTGCTAGAAACGTCACAATTCAGCCTTTTTTTAAAACCCGACAATTTCAGCTTTTTGTTTTAATGTCAAGCATACAGGTTTTTTAAAACTCATTTTTACCAGAAAACCTAAGACGAAACACTACGAAACAATTACAAATAAAATGCCTATTTTATATTTAGGGGATTCCTCAAGTTCAGAATTACTTAAGATCAATGTAAGCTACTTTCAAATAATTTTAACGTTGATTGTTCATGTTATAGAGCTTTTTGGATTTGTTCACGTTTTACAGTGTTTACGTTTTCGATGCGCTGTATATCGTTATACCTCTAGGAATCAAAAACAAAGCACCGCAGCGGCCCCATTCCTCAGTTGCGTGACAGACGAATTCTCTCAGTATCTAACTTAACAATTTGATTTATTCAATATCAAATTATTATCACTTTTTAAAATCCAAATATGTCCAAACTGTTTAATACGAGTATCACGGATCAAATATCATTAACAAGAAATTTAAAATGCTCGTCAAGGAGATACCATCCAATAATGCTTTCGATGTATGATAACTATTTTAATTTGCGTATGTCAAGCGCTTTTTAGTGTACAAATTACAATAAACAAGTAAGGAAAGGGCTGTCTTCGACTGTGCCGAAGACTTTGTACCTTTCTTGAATACGCATAACGGTTTTAAGTGTCCGATCACAATTAGCACAAACTCTGCAAAGCCGATAACATAAAGATACATAGCCCAAACCCTATTTATCGGAACAATCGATTGTATGGGAGCTATATGTTATGTTGCTCCGATCTGGCTGATTTTCATTCCATACATAACAAGTACCAAACCTCCAAAACTTTACGTTTCTAGCTTTTTAATTGCAAAATTTGTAGCCCGAAACCCATTTATCGAAACTATCGATTGTATAGGAGCTATGCGTCCAAATTTCATCAAGATATCTGAAAAACTGAGGGACTAGGTTGCGTACAAACAGACAGACGGACAGACGGAGAGACGGACATGGCTAAATCGACTCAGCTCATCGCCCTAATAATTTCGGTATACTTATTGGTGGGTCTATATCTTCTTCTTCTCATACTTACAAACATCGGACCAAAGTTATAATACCATTTCATGTTCATGAAAGGTATAAAAACAATAAAACATTTACGACTAAAGGCAAAACAGATGAGAATAAGTGAATCCCAAATAACCAACAGCGTGCGCTACAAGAAAGGTGAATGCCCCCTAAAAACCCACACTGAAGAGGTGCTGAAGCAAACTACAGCCCAAGAGTGCATGGCATTAGTAAAATTGTGTAAAATCTATCTATCTATCTATGGCGCGATATACAACAGGTATATCATCATAAACCTCCTAAGAGATTTTTGCGCCAAGCTTCTCTTCCAATTTGTGGTGTGCCGATTTGAATTTTTCCCTACAAATTGGTGGGACCTACAGTTTTTTTTTTTTTGCCGACTCCGAACGGCATCTACAAAGGAGACGAATTTTTTGCTGAGAAGCCTGTCATGGCAGAAATACACTCGGAGAGTTTGCCAAACCACTGCCGAGGGGCGACCCCGTTTTGAAAAACTTTTTTCAAATCACTTTTGATGTTACCTGTACCAGGGCTCGAACCATGGACCTTCGGTGTGGTAGGCCGGCAACACTACCTTCACACCACGGCGGTGTAAAATAATCTTAGTAAATTAAAAACAATCCGAAGTGTGTGATCGTGTGGCGCTTACCGCATTAACGGCTAAGTTGATTTTGGCTAATAGAATATAATCAACTATTTCTAGCGGAACTTGTATGAAAGCAGTAAAGCGAAAAGAACATGGGATCCACATTAGCATAAAACATGACCAACAACTAAATTTGGTATGCACGTACTTAAATGTATGTAAGAGTATAGGAGATGTGTGTAAAAGTCAACAAAAAGCAAACCAAAGAGAAAACGCAAACAAACTAACGAGCCATCGAAGCTGCAATATAACCAACTAACCAAACGACCCGAAAGATACTTACAACAGTTATGTTGTGTTTGTTTTTTGCAGTTATATATATATATATATATACATAATATTTTTGAATATTGCAGGGACGTGCAGCGGATAAACCAGCGGTTGGAGCCGCTTTTAGGAAGTGCTGTCGATTTTGACAATCTTTTGGTGGGATCGTCTAGTACAGACCGTTACTAGCAGCTTGCGGTAGTTATCTCGTGAACTACTTAATATGACGACGTTGAACGTTCCAGTTGGCAATTAAAAGATATGTTACTTCAATTGAGCACCAATTCCCAATTACTGTTGCTGCAAGAATTCGTCCCGACCTCGAAATCGAGAAACGGTTTTTTTGTATAATTTTTAAAATTTTTGCTATCAACCAGTATTTTAAGCTCCTCGTGCTCTCACCTCAATCTTACTTTTCGCTCCGCATAACAATCACTTAAGCCTGTGGCCTTGCGCCCGTGCATAACTTGCCACTGAGTCTGGGTCTAGACTTTATTTTTCAAGACGACCCACCATTTGTCACCTTGTCAGTTATTCCATCTGGAATCTTAAAATATCCGCTGCTGTGGTATATAGTGAAACAGAACTACGGTTGCTTGTTTGTTTTCGCAACTACAAAATATTCCCTGGTACGAGTACTAGCACCTTTCAATTCTAGATCGACTGGCGCGAAAGTGTTTTAGTGGGTAGATGCGAAAACTTGGTTAGCGGATTTTGTTATATCATTTGGTTGAAGATTTGGCTCCGAGAGCAAACGCTAGAACTGAGTGAAGAAAATACTGCTTATGGTTCAGTTTTTTTTTAATAAAAAGCTGTTAATCTGATCAAAATTATTTGTTTCTAAGCCGATGCACCTCCCTGATATGATGGATATACTAGAAAGTTGCCTTTACAGGCGCGAATGCGTTTATCTAGTATTCATAATGGCGCGACACATAATTTAGTTTGTAAATTCTGCTGACTTATGCGCAATGTAACGGAGCTAGCTGCCCAACAGTGGAAATGTACGGTTGAAATCGAACAAGTCTGTATGGAAGTATGGGGGCTTAAAAATCGTTCGCATAATTTATGAGTTTTAATGTGATCTGGCGAGTAAGAACCAAGAGATTTTCTCATTCCGGTAACGCCAAAACAAAATAAAAGCTTAACACTTAAAGTAAAAAGCGGTTCGTCTTAAATACGCTTTCATTAGCGAAAACAATTCATCACAAATCGTTAATCGAACTACTTCGAACCACGCTGTACAGATACAGCTGGTCAGCTAGCTATCTCTCTCTTCGATAAAATGAGAAGGAGTCTGATTGCCGGTACAAATATAGGAAAGTAATGGAAGATTCTTTTACAAATATAAGAAAGTAATGGAAGATTCTTTTAAAAGTCCTTTGACTCTGAGGATTACTAAACATTTTTCTTTTAGAACTCAACGTGCTCATTAAACGTTTATACTTGAGTTCGGATCTAACTCAGGACAACTTTAACTTCAGAATCATAGCGTTCTCAACAAAACTTGTATTATTGGTAAACTCCGGATGTAGCTCAAGCCAAAATTTATCTCATTCAGGCCCGACGGCCTCAACTTCACAAATGTGGTATTTCAAAAGTTTTTGCAATTAAAGCAACAAACATAATTTTTTGAGAATTATTCTAAGCTATTTAAAAAATATTTATCGAAATTATAACGAAGACAACAAAACCACAAGGGCAACAAAACAAAAGTTGTATGAGCTTACTTCCAAAAATGTTGCTAAAAATTTACAAGTACAACGACGCTAGCAAACATTTTTGGAATGTCTATTTAACCATGCATGTGTATGTGTGAGTGTTTGTATGGTAATAATCCTAGTCAACCACATTTGGAATTAGTCATAATCAAATGCAACAGGTTTATGCTCATGCTGGCTAATGCAACAGCATAATCATGGGCCATGCTTACAGTAAAAATATTGTGTTAATTTTAGCTTCGCCATTATATTGAAGCTTTAAAGAAAAACAATTTGTGTCATAATGAGATTTATCATGTGGCGATTGGCAAAAATCTCGCAATTTCATAACCTGCACATAAACACAGACGCCACACACCATGGAAATACTAATCATAAACACCTAAATCTTCAGTATGTACCAATACGTGCGAGAGCGCGAGGTTGAACTTGGATGCAAAAAAAGCTAACTCAAAAGAGTGTGAATTGTGTGTGAGGAAAAAACCAGCACACCTCATGCCATTATTTTATTTATGATGATTAAAATTAATGATTCTCTGCTGGCAGCTAATGCGGTTATTTAAGCGTTATAAAGCATTTTGATTGAGCATTTTTTTTTTGTTGTTGGTAAAATGTAGGTCACTTTTTATGTCACGTGTGCCATTTTAGTGAGTAAAGCTGCTGTTCTACTCACATTTTATGGACCTGACTTGACTTGAGAACTGTCACATACGGTTCTGTTAAATATTTTTTGAATGTAACCTATTAAGCAACACCTAAATCTTATTACTTTAAACGAGATATTCTTGTATATTTGTATATGCAGACTATCTCGAAAACAGTTCAACCGATTTGGATGAAATTTGGTATGTAGATAGTGTACCACATTCTAAGAATTTGTACATAGCTGTTGCCACAAAGGTTATATTTTTGTGGTTGCCACTTATCTCAATTTTTTTTATATGAAATAAAATATGCTAATATGGACACCATACGAAAGATATTTTCATTCGTATTTCAAAAAAAGTATTTCGAAGTGGGATTGCCACTTACTGAGGTTTTATATACATTTTTTGTTTAGGGTAACTACTTAACAACTATCTCGAAACCCGCCCAACCGATTTCGATCAAATTTGGTATGTACCACATTCTAAGAATTTTTACGTTGGTGTTGCCACATAGCTTATTTTTTGGGGTTGCCACCTAGTAAATTTTTTTTTATATAGAATAAAATATGCCAATATGGATATTATACGACAGATATTTTCATTCGTATTTCAAAAAAAATATTTCCAATTTGGGGTTGCCACTTATTGAGGTTTTTATATACATTTTTTGTTAAGGGTAACTATGTGAAATTTTTTTTTATATGAAATAAAATATGCCAATATGGGTATCAAAAGAGAAGTTTTTCCTGCGTTTTGAAAAAAAAAATACATTTCTAAGTAGGATTGCCACTTATTGTTGCCATTTGAGCTTATTATATCTTTGAGCTTTTAACGAGTTATTCCTATATATTTGTATATTCGAATATCTCGCAAATGGCTTAACCGATTTCGATGAAATTTGGTATGTACATAGTGCACCACATTCTAAGAATTCCTATCTAGGTGTTGCCTGATATGAGTTTTTACGGAGTTGCTAGCTATCAGATTTTTTTAAAAGAAATGAAATATGGCAATATGCGTATCAAACGAAAGGTATTTTCCTGCGTATTGAAATAAAAAATATTTCTAAGCAGGGTTGCCACTTTTGTTCGACAAGAAAAATCCGGCAAAGAAGTTCATATACCGTGCAACTTCCAGTAAGGCCAACATTTGCCATGATCGATGGTCATGCATGGTATGTTATATGCGGCGTTTCAAGAGTTAAGTGACCAAATACATTTAAAGTAATGTTTCCGGAAAAAAGAAACGTACTCGGAACATGGTATGGAAGTAAGTGTTGCAATAGATTTCATATGTATTGAATAAAAAAAGTTTTGCATATTTCTATCATTAAAAATAAAGAAGAAATCACAGTATGTTGATCGATACATGGAGCTCTAACCCACAAATATACCCATGTGACCCTAATCTTTTTCGTTTATTTGATAAGAATCGACAGCTGCTAACCATACAATTCAGCAAGCAATCTTGTAAAGACTTGTCGAAAATTTGTTTGAGCAGCCACCAAACTTTACTACAAACTTTGTTACCAATAAAAAAAATTGTAACATATTTTTATTATCAAGATAGGTCTTTAGAACGCTTCACTGGTAAGTAAAACTATTCATACAAACAACCAGAATATCTTCATTGATGATTACCTAAATAAACTAAATTGCATGGCAACCTATGAAAATGACGAGCAAAGCTCGGTCGCCCAGGTACTGTTCTTAAATTGACTTAGATTTGATTTTTCATGCAAGTTTAATGTGATTTTTATATTGATAAACATTTAGGCTTAATTTTTTTTTGCATATCGAAATTTTTTTTGTGTCCGATCCTTACTTGGCGTGACTACAAACTCTGCCAAAATTTTATGGTATTACCCTGTTAGTTTAAGAAAAAAAAAAGGTATTGTATGGGGCTATACAATACATTGATCCAATCTTAATGATTTTCACTACGCACATTACGTATATAATAAGAACCAAATCTCGTTTTTAATTGCAACAGTTGTAGTCCAAAACTCGTTTATCGGAACAATCGATTTTATGTGAGCTATTTATTGTATTGGTCCGAACTTGTTGGTTCCGATAATTGATTAATATATAGTATCTCTAAAACTGAGGGACTCACTCTCTCTCTCTAAACCTCCTAAGAGATTTTTGCGCCAAGCTTTTCTTCCAATTTGTGGTGTGCCGATTTGAATTTTCCCTACAAATTGGTGGGACCTACAGTTTTTTGCCGACTCCGAACGGCATCTACAAAGGAGACGAATTTTTGCTGAGAAGCCTGTCATGGCAGAAATACACTCGGAGAGTTTGCCAAACCACTGCCGAGGGGCGACCCCGTTTTGAAAAACTTTTTTCAAATCACTTTTGATGTTACCTGTACCAGGGCTCGAACCATGGACCTTCGGTGTGGTAGGCCGGCAACACTACCTTCACACCACGGCGGCCGCCAAAACTGAGGGACTAGTTTGCGTTTAAACAGACATACCTGCAGGCGGACAGACGGATATAGCTAAATCGACTCAGCTCATCCCCTCATCATCTCTATATACTTATTGGTGGGTACATCTCTTCTTCTTCTCATACTTACAAATATCATATTGGTATTCATGAAAGGTATAAAAAACACTAATGTATGCAAAATAATAATTTTCCAGTTTTTTCGTCTCAATCGCTCTGAATTTAGGTAATGAGGCCACCGTCATTTTTTAAATAATCAGTTTTTAAGAACTTGAACTTTGTATAAATCTGTTGTATTAGGTTTCATACGAAATTATTGGAATCTTTTAATTTGCATTTCTACCCAAGAGCTTAGAGCTGTTTCTGAATCAAATAATTATTTTATAATTAGGTACAGTAGCGCGTCGCTGTATTTCACTGCACCAGGGCATGACCCAATTCAGTGCTGCCAATTACTAAGTGGGCTCTTTCTATGCCAGCTAAATTGGTATGCAATGCACTCCCAGCGCGTTGGTACCTATTATAACTTGGCTTCACTCTAACGAAGCTTCTGTCTGCTGTGCGCACATACGACAAAATATACAAATGTGTGTTAAAGTTGGTTCATGTGATATGCTGCACTGTTGGTGGGTTTGGGTACACATACATTCAATCACACACGTTTCATTTGAAAAGCAAATACAATTACTCCTCTGCTACTCTACCTAACATTTTCCGTTTTGTTTTTTTAACCGTTATTATTGTAATTTATATTCCACTTCTGAATTTTATTTCTGGCTCATCAAAAGCTGTTTCTGCTAGCTATTACGCTACTAACTATAATAATCCGAGTGTTGTGTTGCTCGCACTGGGCGGTAGTGTTGTGGCTTGATTACGGAATTCAATTTTTATGTATTGCTTGATTTTGACAAATCTAAACAATAAAATTTGATGGGGCAACATATTCCATACATTTGAGTAAAAATGAACTTCAGCAGTTACATATCAATAGTACGCGTATACTTTTTCGTTTTTTTTTATTGTTTCTTGTTTTAGGTTAGCAATCTTTGTTGTGGCGCTCCCAAATGTGCGTTTCAATTTGAACAACATTTTACTACAACCAATCACTTGGGGCTAAGAAGATGATTTTTGGTAAATTTCGAACATACAAAAATTTATTGCTGCTAACTGTGAGCGCTACAAAGCTGATTTATGGCATGAGTTGTTATGTTTAATATATATGTATTAATGTGACTTGTGTTCCTTTTTTTTGTTGGCAATGAGCTCTCTTTTGTGAAGGTTAAAAACCTCACGAATGGGCATTACAACCTACGTAATATTGAATTTATGAGAGAGCTACGTAGAGATAATATAGACTTCCAAGAAATACCCAAATTGCCCTTCACAGTGAACATATCTATCTAAACTCACGAAAGCGGTGGTATTTATTAGCATATTCGAAAAACATCTGAACTCATCGTTCGGGGAAAAGTTCTAGTTTCTCAAAAACTCTATCTTATATGGATGTTTGAGTTGTCCACTAAAAACTGTATTTTCATCCGCTTCTCACATATAACACAAAATAAATCTGTGGAGAAGCATGAAGAGTACAGATGAAAATAAAAACAAAAACCTAGAATAAATCGTTTTTTCAGATGACGAGTGGCGGTCATCCTGATATCACCTGGTCGCCTGTACTACAGTAGGCAGAAAGATCGAAGGAGTCCTTGGGCCTATAGCCGTGAACTACATATTCATTTATATAATATCATCTAAGGGAGGGATGTTGATTTACTTGGGCGTCGCTTGAAACGCGTACAAATATTGATCAGCATTCTAAGCCTCTATGCAAAGAAATAAGTACACGTAGTAACCAATGAAGAGTTTTGCGTCGAGAAGGGGCCACTAAAATCCACTACCCGAAGTTTGGAGGCGTCAAACAACTTCCAGAGGCAATCGGGCTGGTATCAGAGTAGAAGGAAAATCCACTCCATATCAAGAGCGCGCAAGTTTTGTCAAATACTGCTGATATTCAAATTGAGTTGTTGTCAAATGTGCCGTAAGTTGTGCCTTCCTTGATATTGTGGTGAATATTCTCAAGCATGTACCAACCCTAACTCAATAACACTCCCATTACTAGTTAAATACAACAGAGATAACGATGGCTATGCTTATGCATGCAAGCATGTACCAAGAAAGAGAAAGAGAGATGGCGCGAGTGTTTGCGAAAACAAGGCAAAGAGGAGATGGCAATATATAAAACCGACCCTTTAAGAACACGAAGAGGGAACAACCAAGACACTTCTGGATGAGTGGGGTAGTACCCTGTTGGACTACTAAAGGCAATGACCAAGCAAGGCAGGATGATCAGTTTATTTCAAGTGTTATATAGTGAACTACTGTGAGGTTACCAAACTCTTAAATTTGTATTGGGGTTTTTACTAATAAATAAAACTAGATTTTTGTAACATTATTTGTGCGTGTGTTTATTTGACTTTATAGTGATCGAACCCAGGAGGAATAATTGCGAAATCATCGAATTCGTCACAATATGGATGAAAATCACATAAAACGGTTAGCGAGAATACGTTAAAATTATAATGTCATTGCTATTGCGTTACAAACATTTTAGTCAATCATTTCTGACTTTGGGACATATTTTCGAAAAGGCACAAAAATTCCAAAGAGTTCCAGAAAAGCCGTTCCCAAAAAATCTTAATGACCTTCTTTAGCCGCGACTGGGCAGCAGATAATCATATATGTGATATTTTCTTTCTACAAAAAGTTTTCCCCGCCAGAATATCAAAAAAGGTCTAAAGTTCCTAGATGATTTCGTTAGCGGTAATAAGACGCTAGAATACGGGCGAATTCTTTTGTCACAACGGCAACACTGCTGCATGTCGTTCTCATAGGAAATGCTTCATATGAAATAGGTTTCTCACACGAATTTTCATGCTTGCCTAATGTTCAAGGTATAGTAATCCGCAAAGTGAAGAAGCACCAGTTTCCTTCCTTCCTATTTAGTAACAACATTTCTTTTCACACTTATTCCACTTTTTTACGTAGCAGCCGTACCCGTTTAGCACTTCTTGCGCTTGTTGAGACATTCATAAATTGCTTGTTACTATTACTGTAGGCAGCATATAAGCGCCACCCAGCGCAGCACGGAAGCGTTGCATTTAGAAAATTGCTACTTTTGCAAATTTGCAGACGATTCGTGTACTGCCATCAGCATTTGCCGCCCAAATGGTTCTCGACCTCTCGCACACGACTTTCGCTTGCGCTGAGCTAAGTCTTTGCATAATTTTACTTCCATGCCATCTATTTTCTTTGCAGTAGCTTTTATTTAAGCATGCAGCAACAATCAACTTTACTCGCCTCTACTTTTGCGAGTTATAGTCATGTGGCAACACTTTATATAAAGCACAATTCTTTTCATAGCTTAGCAATTTTTCTAACCAATCCACACAAATTTGTATCTGTGGAAGCGTGGCCTGCTACATACATATGAGAGTGGTTGTTAGTTGGGCGTGCATCTCGTGATGAATTGGCGCCCATTGCTGCAACCCTGTGCTACCTGTGAACGTTTGGCATGTGTTGACAGCTTGCCCATAGGTTAGAATCTATTGCATTATATTTTTCATCGTCTTCGATATTTTGCTTTTGATTTATGACACATTATTTTGTTCCATAAATATTTCTTGCCTGCGTCTACAGGCTAAATGGCCTGTTGTGTCGTGTTGTTTGGTTTGGGAGTAAAGCGAACCTGATGGAAATTTATTCTTTCCGTTTGCCGTCGAAGCGAAAATCGTATTTGCATGTAAATAATTTCATTTTTGGCATTAGTACCATTCATGGCCCACAATGATACTAAGAGGTGAGTTTATTTATTGGTTTTATACCCTGATGTGATAAGCCGTTTTCTTCCATTTATTATTAACTACTAGTAGACGCAGCAAACGTTGCCTCTCTTAAACCATTGCAGGCTTGCCTAATGAATTTTTGCTGAGAAGTTTTTGTTGGCACAAATTATTGCGTAAGGGCCCTGTTTTGAAGAACTATTTCGAAGTATTTTTGATGTTAACAGTAGATCAAGGCAAACTCCAATATAGCACAAGTCAAGGCACAACCCACCATATAAGAAAAACAATAACAACAAGTACTGTTATTTTTGAAATCGTCTAGCTTTTTCCAGCAAATGCCCAAGTAAAAAGGTTTCACAGAATCAAAGCGATTCAGCTTAAGCACCCTAATTTCGATGCCGGTCACAGTGACGGTGCCTTAATCGCTTTTATTGAAATATTCAGTAATAAAACTTTATGCTCACGTTAGTGTCAGCACAAATATAAAAAGTTAATAACCTTTTTAGGACTGGAGTTACAAGACCTCAGGATAAGTGCGGATTAAAAAATTTTCTTTGAGCTGTAGATCCAAACAAAATGAGGCATTATTAAAAAATTTTTCACAAGGCTTTAGTATTAAACGCAAATCTTTGCTCACAAGACATGGATCACATCCGTAGAATTTGTCAATATGTGGACGGGGTAGTTTCAAAGATGGTTAGTACGATATGGGTATCAAAGAAAATATGTTACAGGAAGGCCATAAGGTATCACAATGAAACTTAAACAAGGTTCACATTATTCTATATTGTGTTTTTCAATGCAAAAGATTAATGCTAAGGGCCTCATTCTCTATTGCGAAAGGAACGTTCGTTTCGCCTCAGAGACGAATGTTCGCCTGTTTGCAATATGTAAGACGATCATAGCAACAGAAAAAAATTCTCTCAGCAAAATAAAAGTCAAATAAAATAAATTAGTTGTCATCAAATCAAATTACTGTTCCCAGTTTTTTAAAATGTAATGGAATAACATGAAAAACTTAACAGATCCATATAAGTTGCTATATAAATTTCATACGCCAATATTCATTTCAGATAATATCTCCCATTAATTTTTGACATGATGTAAGAAACAAAGAGGGCGAAGGAAAATGATAGAGAATACGCTTGTTAGACTAAATCGTCAAGAGACGAATCGTTCGTCTGAGCTTTCGTTCGCAACACATAATGAGTTCAAATTCACAGCTAGGTATATCAGTTTCAAAAGCACCAAAAACATTAACTTTTTTTTTGTTGTTATTTTTCATTTGTGCCAAAAAAGTCGTAGCCTCAAGCTTGTATTTGTTGCATGCCACGCCAAATAACCTCAACCAAATTGGAGTTGTATAAAAACTTTGGGCTACAACTTTGGCACTTTCGGAAGTCTTCGCACACAATAAATAGTATGTACCCAACCAGTGGGGTAGCCAGGATTTTGGGAAGGGAGGGGAAGAAAATAAATTTTCATCGATTACTGAGACACACAATGGCTAGCGGCTTCACCTGTGCCCATTTCTTCGTATTATATATTTCTTGCCTACTCGTTATTTCATGGGATATTCATGATTTATTAAAATTTTAAAAATTAAGTTACTGTCTTATTGTGTGTAATCCGGTTTTTTTGTGAAAGTTTATAATGTATAATCTCTTCGTTGTTATATACTTTAGTTTTTACACATAGAACATACATGTTTATATATCTACGCGTACATATATTTATGTACAATTCAACAAAATATTATTACTTATAAAGCGAGTTTTAATTTTTTTTCTTAACACACATTTTTCAATTACTTCTTTTGTTGTAAGGGGCACATCTTTATGTACCGCCAACATCGTTAAACAATTTAACCCCTCCTTAATTGTATAAAAAGAAAGTATGAATAAGATAGGATATCCAACAATTGTAAAGCATAATGTACATATCAATATTTTAATTACTAGAGCTACATACATACGTTTTTAACCTCTTTAGAACTGTTTACCAGCAAACCAGCATTAACACCAAAAGTAATGTCAGCTTAAAATCCAACGAAGAATCGCTTTTGCAAACAAGTGCTACTTTGGACTTTGTAGGCAATTGAGAAGAAAAAAGAGGAAAAGGTTCCTCGAAATATTCACGGACCCTAAGCTGCAAGAGATATATTCAGACACCGGCATAGTCTAACGAATTAAAACCCAGCGGCATCGTTGGATAGGCCATGTTGTGCGAATGAGCGAAGATGCTCCAGCCCAGAAAGTATTCTTATCGGCATCTGCCGTTGGTAGCAGAGGAAGAGGGAGACCACTACTCTGATGAAAGGACCAAGTGGATACCGATTTTGCTATCCCGTGGTGTTTTCAATTGGCGCCAGTTGGCAGAAAGAAGAAACGACGTGAAGACGGTTAAGCGCTATTTAAAGAAGAATAAGAGTTGGTACTGCTGTTGAAGTGGAAACGGCTAGAGTTGCAAAATTTTTTTTTTAGCAATTTGCATAAGTTTCGAAATTAGGTTTTGTCGTTGTTCTGAAGTACGTGAAAATTCCGCAAGCTTAAACAAATCTTTGTCATTTTCTTTACTGGGATTTATTGAAAAAAATCGAAGCGAAACTTCTGAAGATCCTTTTATGTTCACTGAATCGAGTAGCTATTTCCATTATTATATGATCGATAGATGGATAAAAACAGGAATCTTGAAACACACATCTAAGTTAGCTTGCAGATTCTGACCAGATTTGTAGCGTTTCCTTTTTGAATTCAATATCCATGTCACAAGTTCTGAACAATTTTTCAAAGTCAGGAATGAATACATCGTAACTCCAGTACTTAGTCGTTTGCGAAATCCACTAGAAGCCCTAAGTCTATTTTTATTGGTGTAAGTTTATTACACAGAGTCAAAAAGCATTGTGTTAACAAAGGTGCTAAAAGACTGCGTTTATTATTTAAAAAATTATAATTTTTAATGTTGACCTAAGAATTTTATAATACTAAACAATAGATAAAATGTTGAAATTTTATAAATGTTGCGCCCTTAGCATAGTAAAACTCCCACCATAAATTTATCAACAAATTCCCATAATTGGCACTATTCTTTGCCAGCTTCAATTTAAAGTTTAATAGGTCATAAAACTGCATATTCACATTTTTTATAAAAATTCTGATTAAAGAGTTGGAATAATGGGCTACACTTTAGAGAAAATATACACAAAATTCTCGGCACTATCTGTTTTTCTTCCATTGTGTGCTCTAATTAAATAAATGAGCCTGAACACACTAGTATTTTCAGACGGTCTGAATTCGGATTTTTAAAGACGTGAGAGATAAGGAAGAAGAGTTTTAGCTCAGCAATTTCGGTATTATTTCGGTCTGTTATTTTATTACTACAAGAACCAATGTGTATGCATACCTCGAAATCGGTTTATCATCTTGAACGTTTTGGTAATTTAGGCGAAGATCTGAAGAGACTAGTATATGTGTATAGGCTTTATATTCAAACGCATAATCTACCAACCGACAATTTCATATAAAATGAGAAAATTGTAAATCGGAAGCATAGAATGGTATTGTGTTATTAAATCAAAAGTAATAAATAGTAATTCATTGACGAAGGGGGGGCGGGCTATCCCCCAAAGCCTCCACCACCCAGCTACGCCACTGTACCCAAATATGTCTGTACATACTAAATATATGCTAGCGTGAATATAAATCCCTCCAACAGCTATGCAATATGGCAATTAATCACAAAAATAATAAATTCGTAAAAAATGTTTAAAAATAAAATTGTTGGCCAAAGTTTCTGTGCAAGTGAGTTTTTATAATGTTGTTGTAAAAAGCCATAAATCATGCGGCTTGAAGAGTTTGAATACAATTGTTTTAGGGAGCGTTTTTCTATTCAAATGTTTGATACAAAAATACATAATGATTAGTGGGTCAAAGCAACTTGGGAAAACTTGCATACAAATCATGGTTTTTGAAGTTACACACATACATTTGTATTTATTTGGATTATAAAATGTATTTATATCGACACCAACTTTAATATATTTTATAGTATTAAACTACAAACAGACATTTATGGATCAATCATGTCCCCCTCTGCCCTAAGTTTCGCCCGGAATTAGTAGTGACAGTGGTTTTGTGTTGTGCAACTTCTACTTTTTCCCAAAACATCCAAGGTACTACAAATTTATGTCTGCTTTGAACGAAATACTACAAAATAAATACATGTTAGCTAAGAAGCTTTTCATGGCAGAAATATATTCGCAGAAATACTATACAAAAAAATGAAATAAGATTATAAATGTTTTATATAGATGGAAATATTTGATATTGCAAAAGCAAATATGCTTGAGACATAGGAAAGGTAGTAAGAATTTTAGAGTGTATATGACAATGGTTGCATTTATTTAATTTATTTGTGAAATTGAAAGGTATTTTTATTTCAAATAAAAGGAATTTATTACAGCTTAAACTTAACATTTGCACATAGTAAATATAAACAAATTAGGAAGAATGAACACGAAAGCTGCCAAGCCTGCGGCTTTCGAAAGGACCTAAGCTTTAGATCAAGGATCGACAAATGTATTATAAGAAAAATGTGTAATTTTAACCGATGCTGTTTAGGAACCTGAGAATCCTCCCAGTGAAACACATGTATTTATTTTATTTATTTATTTATTTATTACGACTCTTAGAGCCTAGTTCAGTACTTAAAAATAATATTGCATTATTTAACAGATGTACAATATTTTATGAAGTAAAAAGTAAAAATAAGGATACATTGAAATATTTTAAATTGAAATATATTGCTACAAGACTCTAAAAATATTTTTCATTGGCTGCGGTTTTTACACAGCCTAGTTTCAGATAATTATAATCTGAGGATAAACACTCATGGCCTAGTAAGTATACCTATGCATCGTACAAGTAACTTCAATAACACAGGCCGACAAGAAATTTGACCATAAACCAGACCATACTTTCCTAAAGGTTTTCGATGCGCTGAATTCAAATCTGGAAGCAGAATTGCTCTATCACGTCAGGATTTTGAGATATCCTAACCTAAATGAGCAAAAAATACCGTTTTTGCCTATTTTTGAGGTTATATATAAACGACAGATTTTGTTTTTTTTAAAAAAGAACACATAGCATCTTAAAGAAGAAGTGTTTCTCTTACGAATGGCGTTGAGTTTGCTCACATATCTTTTTTTTCGCTAAGATAGAGCAATTTATAGTTTTTATAGACGCTAAAGAACTTCTCGTAGACTTTGGAAATTTTAGTGGGTGTAACAGTTTATAAAGGATATGAATGCAGTTGCCCTGGGTAGAAGCATATTAGTCAATACACCAGCTATCCTTCCAACAATTTCGACAGCGTTGAACTATTCAATCTGTCTCAACAAATCAGATAGGGTTACAATGAATACCAACAACAACAACATATGTCTCAACTTTTTAAATAGTTAACTCGAATGAAAATTCGAGGATTGATAGTGAGAGGCAAAAGGCATCAACTGAAGAGCTCTGCGTGCCATTGATAGGTGCTCGTCATTATAAGCGCTATATGGCCCATGATTGACTTTATAATAAATATCTGGGCCCTAGATAATGTGATGCTTAGATTTTAACGAAGATTAACACTGGAATTCTGGTTTAAATCTCCAAATTATTAGGAAGGGGCCAATAGCTGCGATATTTAAGGCTTACTAAACGTGAGGTTTACCGAAAATGAGGAAGAGAGACAGTTCCAGCATAACGTCAAAAATATATCCTTAAGTAGAAATGGAGAATATTTATCCGACTAGTTCAAATACTAACAGGTTAGAATAGATACCTGAAAAGGACTTTGTAAAACAAATTGTAATCCAAATTACTAAAAAGTTTCAGTAGAGATCACAATAGAGAACAGGAAACAAATAAAACTTAAAACCAGGTAGCCACCAGTTATCATTGCATTTGGGCCGACACTTCTATCGCCACATGTTCATTCGCCACTTGACTTAGTATATAAAAGAAATATGACAAGACGGTAAATATTTATATACAATCTATCGGGACAACTCAACATTGAACACACATAAAAAACTATTATAAAATTTTTTTTTGACATTTGTGGCCACGAATCTGCCACTGTGTGTTTGTAAACAGCACTTGAAATTCTAAAGCAACAAAAAGGAATCTCAAGTAATTGGAGCCGATGCTATCGCTTACCAATTCCAGAACTAAATGCATTGGAACTGCTTACTGTTAATGCTATTATTATCTGTAGTTCACTCAAGAAAAGAACTGTTGTTCTGACAGACAGCAGCCACTTGAGTGCGCCATCTCAATGCGATTTCATCTACCAACACGATGCACTTGAATGAGTGTGCGCACATGCAGTAGCACTTAAGCAACGACAGTGGCCGGAAAGAATCAGCCAACGAATTAGGGTGCCTGCCCATGGCTTAGCTGTGTGCCCACGCATCCGCTGGCCGAGAAAGACAAAACAACAGAAAAAACAAAATGCAACAACAATGCTACACCTTGTTTAACACAAAAAATGTGGTTTTATCTATTTTTCATTTATTTACTTCCTGAATACAAGAGTCGATATAAGCAGGTAAGAGCGCTTATCAGATACGCTATAGAAAATTGCTTTCATCATTATTTTTGACGTTATCAACGTTCTTGCGTAATGCGTTTTCCTCTTTTCTCTGTTTGAGGCAAGATATGCAGATATCGCCCACCTACATATGTACATAAATATATATTTATGTTTTAACTATGTTCATACACCAAAAGTAGGTCCTCAAAATTGATAGACGTGGGCGCTACGACCAGTTCAGTATGGAATTAAAGTACCATCACAGCTGATCAACCGCAACAAGTGGGTGGTTCGTAGAGCAGTTTTTAAATTGAATGTCATTTTGAAAGTCAGACATCGGCGAGGCGCCATTAATCAATTGATGTTAGCGTTTGTTGAATTAAGTTTAGCCCGATAAAGGCAGCAACGAGCAATGTTGTACTGCACACACTGGAACAAAATTGACAGCCACAGCCGAGCTCGTGCGCCTTAATAAAAATTACAATTACTCAATTAATAGAGTGTGACTTTAGACTAAACTTTGATTTTTACTAATGCGATGATACATTACCATCCTTCTTACTATCTATTCTCAGTTTGCGCTGTAAAGAAGCTCAAACACTTTTTCCATGGCTATGATAATACTAAACAATGGAACAGTTTGGTTATCTGTAAGTTCATTCTTAACTGGCGAGAAGTTAATGGAATGTTTGCTAGCGGGTCTACAAATTTCGAGTTTATTAATTATTGTTTTGCCGGAATCTCACCAAAACCAGTGTAGGCGATGAAAACAGCACAACTGAGAGTAAAGTTTTTACGTTCTTAAAATATTACATTATATTATTATATTATAAATTGGCTAGAGGTCAGAAGTAATGTAAACCAATTTTATATATATATATTTGAAATATTGCTTATTTATACCAACAATTTTTGTGGATTTACGGCCTGTACATTTCGATTTTTCAACCTCGTCCGGAGATCATCTTCAGAGGCTACAATAATTTTTTTAAAGTTAATGTTTATTGTGAGCCCATAGTAAAATTTGTGTATATATTACTTTTGACGCTAAACCCAATCACCAACTGTTACAAAAACCCTACTAAATCATATGTAATTTCTATTTTGCCCGCATGGGAGTGTTTGCCCACACACCAAACCATCTTTTCGACTGTTCAGCGGGACAAACGCAAGAAACTGACAAGACAGGAAAGATCAAGCGCTTTTTAGTGACACAGTGCTGTTAAAACAACAATAGCTCTTCCACTCAAACCTCTATATTTCTTGTGCCGACCCTGTCAAAAATGCAATTAGTCTAGGATGAACCCGGGATGAGTCATAAAGGAGCATGCGACCAATGCCAGTTTTGATCTTTTTGTTTGAGCATGCCTTATGAAGAGACTAATTGGTCTCTTTTGTGCTTGAAAGGGTCGTGTCGGACAGATTTCCTTTTTTCCCTTACAGGTACGATCGGACGAGTTTACTTTCAATACCTAAAAGTATGCTACAAAAACTAAAACCGACTTATCCCAACTATGCCCATAACGGAATAGCTGTAGGCGAAAAATATTGATCGCGGATCACTCTCTTTACAGTTCAATCACATGATTTTTTGCAGAGTAATAACTCTCCATGGAAGTCTGCTGACTTCATACAACGAAATGCTATCTTCCACCATTATCAGTTATACAACAAGAAATGTGCACTACATAATTACTTTTTATAGAATAAACAGAATTTTTTATTTATTGAATTTGTAGGCTTTCCTAATCCAATGTTTTCACGGTTCAAAATAAAATACTTTTTAATTTATTGATGTTTTAAGCATAAACCAATTTACGTATTACCCTTTAAATAGTATCTACACAGGTATTAATAAATAAAAAATAAATATTTTTGTAAGTTTAACGAGCTCAAGACCAGTTGATAATAATTCTTAATTAATTATTATTATTTTTGATTAAAGAAAAAATTGAGAGCAACAAACATATACAGGCTTATAATTATAGTACTATTTCGAAAACAGCCACGATTTCTCGTCAGTATAATTCGTATAGTTTTGCTATTTTAGAGCGCAGCTGCCTTACCCATAGGCTATGCTGCGTGTAGTTTTGCTCGCTGCTTAAATCAAGTTTTCCTCTAATTGTTGTTTGTTATCAGGTCAACGGTATACACAATATTTTAGAAATTCTCTCTATATGTAAACAATTTATGCTGCACTTTGTTTTTTCTTCCACATTCTTCTTTCTATTTTTAGAAGATAGTTATTATACATAACCGCGTGCTCCGATATAAATTTATTTTTGTTGTTGGTTTTAATATATATTTGGTGCGTTATACCTCCAAGGAAATTAGGGCCGAGATTCTCTACGAATTTGTTGTGTGCTGTTTCTAATTTTTCCTACAAATAAGCGGGTCCTACAGTTTTTTGACGACTCCGAACGGCATCTGATGAGATAAATTTTTGCTAAGACGCCGTCTATGGCAGAAATACACTTGGAGAGTTTGCCAAAACACTGCCGAGGCGCGACTCTGTCTTGAAAAAACTTTTTCAACCCACTTTTTGATGTTACCTGTCACAGGACTCGAACCTTGGACTGTCAGTGTGGTAGGTCGGTAACACGACCGCCACACCACGGCGGCCGCCATAGGTATTTTTACTTAGGCATAATTGCTTTTCATTTTTAATTACAATTTTAATAGGCCATCGCACCAACACTAAACAACTAAAAGCATCCGTCTGCCCATTTGCCTAATCAAATTTTAAATTAAGATCTAATGTTCATCATATTAACCACAAAACCACATTGCTTTTTGTTCACAAAGCCGAAGTTATGTTCATTACAAATTAACGATGCCATGGGCCATGTCTTTTGGGGTATTATAAAGCGTTTCCTGTAGAAGCTCAGATATGTAGTGTGTCTAACATAAAATCGACGCTTTTTCTGAAAAGGCTGAACGGCACTCAGCCGATGCACGCACTATTGAATTGTAGTCAATGAAGAGATGAGTTGCTTTAAGATGGCATATTGTTGTTGTAGTAAAAATACTTTGCCCTATTTAATCGATTTCAAAAATTGTGTCAAGTGAAAAATTTGTATCAGCGAATCTTAAACTATGTCCCCTCGAGCAAATGTAATATCTATGCTGCCTAAGCGGTCGACTTCTGGGTTGGACACTTTCTTATGAATCCAAAATTGAAAGCGGATTTGAATGCGAATACGCATATTCTAATTGTAAGATGTTTCCAGATCGACGGGTCTTGATCTAGTGTGACTAGGGTTTGTCTATTATATGTAGTAAAGATATATTTCCTAGGTGCCATCGGAGCCACCAAGATTAAAATTACATTACATTTCACAACTTTAATAATGCATTGCCACAATCTTTAAGAGCCGTTCATGGATGTCTGTGTAACTTTAGGCACGAATGCCTCTGTTTCTGTAATTACCAACAGTCTTGGAAAAATATCTTTTCAAGGGTACATCCTTAAAAAAGTTAGAAAAACCGCCCACTCATTACAATTTTTTTGTGACCCTAAAGATGGGAATATTTTCACATTTTCTACAATTTGCTACCTAAAGCAAGTATGAAGTTGTAATCTGCCTTAATCCTAAAGCATTGTAGAAAAAAGCAGTAAAGCATCTTTTAACGAAAGTATAAACCCAGCAGTAAAATGCCAAATTAGTCAGAAATAACACTTGTTGACAACAAATTTTTTTGACTAACATGAAACTAGTCCGAAAAAGAATAAACACAAATAAAAGAAAAAGAGCTTATAAGTGAAAATTTCTATGAAAATGTCATTATAAAACACTTTATAGGCCGTTTTTAATTTTTTTCGAATTCAGTGGTAAACTTGGACAAACATAGTTTTAGGAAAAGTTGCTGGCTTCGAAACATATCATCGCTGTGCAAATCGGTGTAACTTTTTTCTAGTATCAACTAAAACAATAAAACCTAAAATCCAGCACTGCTCGAATAACAAATACTATAAAAAGTAGAGAGTGAATGAGTATCAAGAGTTTGACACATACCTGAAGAACTTTTTTTATAGTTTGAAGCATGGAGCAACCAATAGTTGGATCATGTTTTGAAGCAATGAAGGGACGACTTTATCAGGCAGATCATCTTTGAAAAGAGATTTAGAGTAGAATTGGGAGTCAAGTTAACCTGGGAATAATCCAGAGTAGACACCATACACCGCTCCCACACAATCGTGTGGTACACGGATGGTTCGAAAACGCCAAATGGAATTGGAGCCGGAATTTTTGGCCCAAGAGCGAAGACTTCCGCCCCTCTAGGGACATACCCGAGCATCTTTCGAGCGGAAACATACGCTATATACCTCTGTGCAGAACTAAATTTTGCAGTGTGGATATAGCGCATCGCTATACACAGCGGCAGCCAAGCATCATCGCATCATGTGAGATGAAATCAGCGCTTATCCGCGAGTGCGTAGAGAAGCTTAACGACATAGGAACCAACAATAGCGTACTGCTAGTATGGGTTCCAGGTCACACAGGAGTCAAAGGAAACAAGCAGGCTGATAGCATAGTGAGACATGCAGCAAGCACACCAATGCTGCCAGTAGGTCCTCAAACACTCAGAGAATGCTTGAGGAAAGACGAAGAAAAAGAACGAGAGGGGTACTCGCGCAATGTGCCGGGCTTACGGCAGTTCAAATTGCTCTTGGGGGGATACAATACCTCTCGATACAGAGCAATCATAGGCCTCTGTAAATCTAACTTAAGAATTATCACTGGTATTCTTACAGGTCATTGCATACTCAACAACCAACTCCCAAATTGGGTATAAGGGCCGATGACAATTGCCGGTTTTGGCAGAGGACAACGGAGACTACAGAGCATATTCTTATGGCATGCGAAGCTATTGCCAGGAAAAGAGCACAAGTCGGGATCACCATGGCCAGAGCATACGCAAATACAAGCCTTCAAGTCAACTGAAATAATCACCTTTCTGCGGGATGTTGGCTTGAATGAGGTGTTGTAAATAGATGAGGGCACAATAGACCATCCGGTCGCAGTGCTATCCTCAAATAATCTATCTAAAGTTACCTTTCTTGATCTATTTGAACTATTTTGCGAAAGGCTCCAGTTCCAGATCTGACAATTGAAATATCTTACCAAAAACTGGCTAACCAGTTGTGATTGGAATGCCAACTAGCTCTGATATTCGCCAAAGAGCTGGTCTGACTTTAGGGTAGTAGATAGTCACTGCTACAACAACAACATTAATAAAAAAATTAAATTAAGAATGTGCTCAGTATTTTGGTCTCGGGCACAACAAATGTGCCCAATCATTGTAGGTAGCAGCCGTCACAGTCAAATGTTATTAAGAAAAAACCTGATCATTAGGCCAAGTAGGAACGCAACTTATTAAGCTATGCAATGTTGTTGCTCTTGTTGGTTTTATTGCGCTATTGCTTCGTATACTTAAAGATGCTTTTCTGCATTTACAAAAGCTTTAAGTGAAACCTGAACTTTGATAGCAACTACATTAGTATGTAGACGACCGCCTGTTTCCAGAATCGGTGTAATCAGTGTATCAGCCGCCGGCTAGAGCACCCTACACTTTCACGCGTATTAATGTTTACTTACATCCTCGTACATATATATTTAGTAACGCCATTACTGGTTTGTTTAGGTTTCTACATTTTGAGGCATATCAACTAATTGGCCCCAAGGGTAACGTGTTTAGGCTATTTTCGGTTTCAATGCAAGCCACAAATTTAGTAATTTTGCGGTAAATAAAATAGAAAGACTCACAAAGAGAGGGGAATGTACATTGGGTTTTTTGGTGGGATAGCTGAGAGAGAGTTTTTTGCTTTTCACTTTTTTCTTTTGGGATAGGCAATTACCACGGGTCAAGAACTGTGAGTTTTGGTTGCTGTTAGCTTTTCACCATTCGTTAATAGAGGGTGAATTTTGAATTAAGTGGCGGTCGGCAAGCAGTCATATTACAGCATAGTGTACGCGTCATAAAAGTGCTTATATATTTATATATGCATATTTAATAAAATGTTTAAGTAAACCATTATAATTTGATGTATGTGTGAATATTAAACAATGAAAATCATTAACCGAAGTTGAAGTATTTTAGATACCATCCCATTGCTTTGAGCCTAAGTGTGGGCGCCCTTCCCCCTCATGAAGGAGTCATCAGATTATGGTAAGCGAAAGATTATGGTAAACGAAGCGTCTTTTCTTTGATAGTAGAATAGGCGCAAAAGCACTACCATAATCAAAAGTTGTTGAGGTGGGATGGATTTATGATCAGAGGGCGGGTTTAGATTACAGATCCATTGTGCGCTCTGTGAGTGAAACTCTTATCAAGCTAAGTTGTTTAGCCGATGGTGAAAAAAAAAAATTAAAACAATAAACTATACGGATAAAGAACAAATGGACTGGACAGCAACAAACACTGCGATAACGTCAATGACGATTACGGACGTGAATCTTTATAATACTCCATTTCTCAATATGACAGAGTCCCTTCAATCCGTACAATCATAACTGCTTGTCTGATATATGATGGGGGAGACACAGGCAGTATAGATAGTACTCAGGATCAAAATCCAACTCCAAAGCAGTCACCACATTAGCCCGGCTTCCGAAGTAGTAAGAAAAAATAAAAACATAAACGAAAACCAGGTCAGACGCAAGCAGTTCGAAGAACATCGTGCACACTAACTGGGTGGTGAAGGAATACGAACGCTCCAGAAAGATCATCAGGCTCCTACAAAGTACCCCAAACCAAAGAAAATTACCTGTTATGCTTCCCAAAAACGAAACAGATTAGGGGAAAAAATCAAGGGGAAGTAGTTTCAAAGAAGCACAAATAGGCGGAAATGGTACTCACTTAGTATTGTTAGTTTAACGCTGTCTTGGGCGACAGCTTGCCGAATGATATATTTACTACTTGTTGACAAGAAGTGGTGTGACATAATCTTAACCGCTGTCTGGACGCAGCATGAGGACCCTCAGTGGATTAGGGTTCTTTAAAGCTAGGCGTAATTGTGAACTTCCATGTTCGAGCTGTCAAAAAACGCCATAAACCGTTTTCTGGAGAAAAGTTGGTTGCACTGGAAGACACCGCATAATAAACCTATGTTGGTTGCACACCGAGCAATGGGATTTTTAAATCCATTGCATGTGCTTTTGACCTTCGAAAAATGTATGGACGATAAACATAGCAGACGGAGAGTGTTGGAGAAGATCTAATGATGACCTTTGCAAAGACATCGCCACACCTCTGTGGTGTTGCGTTAGCGTGCTGACTTATCCTCTGAAGGCCCCATGTTTAACTTCGGGGACCTGGAAGATCGAATATTTAGAACAAGCTTTCTCAAAACGGGGTCTCTCCTATTCAGTGGTCGGCATCCCTACGAGTGGGCATAAAACATGAAGGTGCCGGCGATTCGCACGAAAATGTAGGAGAAGCACACTAGAAAAGTGTACTCTTGCCGTGTTTCTCAAGTTACATGCCTCTAGGCGAAGTTAAACACATGCTTTATACATACATATAAACTTAAGTTAATCACATACCCAAGTAGACACAACATCACCAAAAAAATTAAGGAAAGTTGTGCCAATTCGAGCTCAAACTAACCCCAAAGCAATCTCTACTTTCTAGGGACTTAAAGATAATCCTTACATACCTGAACACTCAAATCACTTAACAACAACAATAGAAAAGCTTCATATAGCGCCTTGCACAAAGCTTAACCCTTCCACCCCTGAGTTTTTTCGAAACCTGGAGGGTTTTTCATCATTACGACAGCAAATACTGTAATATGACAAAAATATAAGATGTTTGGCATACCTTAAAAGTACGAGATCCTTACTATTATCCTGGGATATATAATCCCAACAATGTTTTTAAGTGGGATGTATACGTCCCAATAATGCTGAATGGACTAAGGAAATTCAATAAAAAAATTTTGTAAAAAAACTAAAAAAATTCACATTTTATTGATTTTTCTTTTACAAATTTAATTAATTTGTGAAATGAAGCAAAACCTTTAAAACATAAAGCGTTGTTGCATCCAAAACAGACATATTTAGTCCTGGTTTCCTTATTTGGTGAGGTACAATGTACGCATCGACGGCGAGAAGGCTGTTCAATAGGGAGATGATCGCCTATATTGAGACGTTCCGCTCGTGATCGCTTTGCGGGTCTTTCACCACACTGACGTGTTGCGAGCTTTTTGTATTTTATACCTTCAGCTATCATCGACTCGGCTAAGGGCACAAAAAAATTATTGAGGGAATTTGACGGTGCGGTAATATTATCCAGGCGCTAACCACAGCTATCATACAAATTTTAAAAAATAGTTTTTTCCAACATTTTCACATTAAAATACAACGCGTGACTGTTTAGTATTTGAATCCTGCAATACGTATAAATAGGCTTTTTGGGAATATTTTCCGAAAAACGTCGAGCTCTGTAGCGCAATGAGGGAATCCAATAAGAACTTCAGCATCCTTTTCTATGGGCATTTTATACCTTGGTTCAAAAATGACTCCGTTGTTAAAAGTTGTTTAACTACATTTATTGCCGATTGGTTGATCCTCAATATTCTCCAGCGAATCAAGGCGAAGATTCATCATTGTAGATAGCTTGTGCTAGAGGGTCTTCCACATCTTCGTCATCATCATTTGATGATACATAACTAGAATCGGATGCACTAAAGTCATCGCCGATATCATTACTCTCGTCATCTACAAAATCATCAAATTTCCTCCTTCTAGACATCTACAAGTATAAACCAATATTGGGATGTTATTATCCCACTAAAATATGTTAATGGGATTATATGTCCCAATGTAGTTATAAATATAAAAAAATTACATTTATCACCTCAATTTCTTGAGAATTTTGGATCAATAATCTTTAGCCACACTCGAAGTTTCAAGCACGAGGAATTTCCTGGAAAAAAAATGCTACTAGTTGGACGTTTCACATTGAAATACAACGCGTGGCTGATTGAAGTTTGCGACTTGTCTTTGCCAAACATTCGATTAGCAGGAAATTTGTTTCAATACTAACGAGATCGATTTACTACTCAACAAAAAAATGCGCGCTTTAATTGGGAATACTTCAATGCGTAATTGGAAGAAAACTAAAAGTTATACGCAAGTTTGAAGTTGTCTGGGACATACTGTCCCAGTAGGGGCGAAAGGGTTAAATATCCTACACCAATCACACACACTGTCATACTATGTATACATATCAATATTTATGTTGTACTATGCACACATGCTTCGGCATTTCTTGCTTACATCCATATACGGATGCTCATCTTGCAACTTAAACATAAGTACAAAGGAACGTAAATAATAAATAAGCAAATATAGAGATGACATGGGTGTGCTTTGAAAGGTTGAAACTTAAGAGGTGGCTTGCAATAAAAGCACAAAGTTTAGGAAATTAATCTAAAATTCTCTTTTGAGTAAGTGTCAGAATTAAGGGGAGGGGAAACTATTTTTAATGGACCTATATATTGATGGTTTTTTGCTTACGGGTTTATCTTGAGAGCACAGTGAAAATATAGCTACCTAGATTTTATTTTATTGTACTTTATGTTATTTAATTTAGTTTTCTTTTGTTTTATTTTAATCTATTTCTTTTTACTTTATTTTATTTTATTTTATTTTACCTTATTTTATTTTATTTTATTTTACTTTATTTTATTTTACTTTATTTTATTTTTTTATTTTGTTTTATTTTATTTTATTTTATTTCATTTTATTGTATTTTAATTTATTTTATTTTATTTTATCTTATTTTATTTTATTTAATTCTATTTTATTGTATTTTATTTTATTTTATTTTATTTTATTTTATTTTATTGTATTTTATTTTATTTTATTGTATTTTATTTTATTTTATTTTATTTTATTTTATTTTATTTTATTTTATTTTATTTTATTTTATTTTATTGTATTTTATTTTATTTTATTGTATTTTATTTTATTTTATTTTATTTTATTTTATTGCATTTTATGTTATTTTATTTTGTTTTATTTTATTTTACTTTATTTTATTTTACTTTATTTTTTTTTAGTTTTATTTTTTTATTTTGTTTTATTTTTTTTATCTTATTTTATTTAGAGGAAAAATGCATCGTGACGCTACAGGGCATCATAGCTTAGTTGTTAGAGTACTCTAACAGCGGCTTTGGTGCAGACACTTCGGTTCGTATCTCAGTGTCCGAGAAGGGGTCTGATGAGAAGCTGGGCACTCCGAACCTGTCATCCCATACCATCGCTGTGCATAACGTTGTAATTTTTCCTCTAATATCAATTAACAAACAAACAAAAATTTGAGCTTTGCTCCAACAACAATCACCATAATTATTTGGTTTTATTTAATTTTATTTTATTGTATTTTATTTTATTTTATTTTATTGTATTTTATTTTATTTTATTGTATTTTATTTTATTTTATTTTATTTTATTTTATTTTATTGTATTTTATTTTATTTTATTTTATTTTATTTTATCTTATTTTATTTAATTTTATTATATTTTATTTTATTTTATCTTATTTTATTTTATTTTATTTTATTTTATTTTATTTTATTTTATTTTGTTTTATTTTATTTTATCTTATTTTATTTTATTTTATTTGGTTTTATTTTATTTTATTTTATTGTATTTTATTTTATTTTATTTTATTTTATTTTATTTTATTTTACTTTATTTTATTTTATCTTATTTTATTTAATTTTATTTTATTTTATCTTATTTTATTTTATTTTGTTTTATTTTATTTTATTACTAATGCTTTTGTAACCTTTATCTTATCGTTATTGGATGTTTTTGCCGGCTCCTGGTCAATTTATATCAAATTATTGAACAAATAAGTGCTGTGTTAAATATTTTCAGCAGCAATAAATTCAACACCGATACTCACTTGTTTTGTTTTCATAAACTCCATACGTGTTATCAATAACCTTTACATATTTTCTTGTCATTGTTATTGCTGACTTTATATTTGAAATAAAACAAACCAAAACTATAGTCGCCATGTAAAATGTCCAGTCAAGCTTAGTCTCGCATTAATGACAATCAAACCAGATTCATAATTAATCTTAATATTAATATTCTTCCTAGGTCTACTAATTATATCCTGATAAGACGCTGCTTGAATAGCTGAACTTTCAATGGGCACATAAACGCTTTATTTATCGACAACCAACATAACCTAACTAAATATATCGTACGTATAATGAGCTCGTCAAATAAAATCTTGGGCTATATAAATTGTTTTAGTTAATACCTTTTCCTGTATACGAGTATACACCTTCATATCTCTGTTAGTAAATCGAATATTCAAATAGAATCAGGCCAATGGCAAAATGGTTCGAGTAGCTCCAGTTTCGCTCAAACAATAGCTGAATGTAAGTTAGAATTGTTGCTAAAACACCTCACAGTGAACATAAATAGATTTTTTGTTACGCGAATAGAATGCTCTAATAAATAAATAGCTAAATAATAAAAGAAACATGTTAGTTAAGAAACAGGTTGGTAGCTCCATGTCAGTTGAGTTGTGACTCACGAAACCCAGTGAAGGGAAAACGACAAGAAATAAGCAAACCAGCAACAGAAAGCTCTAACGCAAACAAAACGAAAGCTAATCAAATTTGGCCCGAATCGAGAAAGTAAGAAACGTGGGAGCAGTAGTTGAGGCTTTCCATGTTTTGCGGAAGATGATAGAGGTTTGTTTGATTAGAGAAACCACAGCGCCGAAAAGACAAAGCCACCTGTGGAAACAAAAGCAGCTAAAAACGGTGCAAATCAAACAAAACAGGCAAGATACACATACAGTAATGTGTGCACACTAAAACAATGAGAGGGAAACAAGAAACGACTAGAAATAACAAGCAAACTAACAATACTACTCATTCATTTGCATTTTAGAATGGAGAAATAATTGTGCAGGACAAAAAAACAACAGCTCTAAATGGCCCAATTGCTTGACACGAAACGCTGTAAATGCTGAGAATATAAAACCAACAGTTAAAACATGATAGATCAAAGAAATAAAAAACTTGGCTGCCTTGAGCAACTCTAGTTGGTAGGCTTGGTTTGGTGAAACTAATATAAGATGTATGCGGCTAGGGTTAATGCTGTTAATGTTTCAAGAAAAGTAGGAAAAAAGACTCCATTAAGAGCCAGAAAAGGCAAATTTTGGAGCCCAAAAAGAGCGAAAAATCATTCTACGCGGGCACCCTAAAAGGATTCATAAAAAAGAATCCAAAATGACTTACAATTCGATGAATTTGGAGCATTTTATGAATCTTTTTAAGTAAACTTCGGAGTCTTGTTGAACTCTTGTTTGCGCCTTTTGTTGTTACTTTTCTAAAAGTTTTTTAGATACTTCTTTTATTTTAATTTTAAAAACACTTTCCTAAACTTTAAATTTTCGACTATTAATAAACATTTACGTTATGTTAGGTAAAATAAAATAAAAACGCCAGAAAATGCTCTAAAATATTCATATTATTGCGCTCTCAATGTTTATTTCTTCTCCCAATTTTCCTGAATCTACATAAAAAAGTGGTTTTTTTATGGTTACTCAATAACACTCCAAAAAAGCTCGAATTACGGACTCTTTTTGGATCATTATTTCGGAGCGCTCCGACTTTGGTTAGTTGCGCTGTATTACTTCGAAACACACTGACATAAGAATTTTCAAATCCTGTTAACTTAAAAATTTGGATGGAAAACTGAAAATCAGTATTTTAGTTTCTAGAATAAATATCGACAAATGTATTAGAAATACTACTGGGTCATCAGAACACACACAGTAGCTTGATTTGAATAGCAATGATAGAGACACTCAATTGACAACTTCTAGGGGACCAGTTGAAAAGTTGGGTTCATAGGAATGTGTATAGCAACTTGACAAAATTTCGTTACCAGCGGACCAGTTGTTCCCATGAAGTATTGTATGAAAAATAAAAGTGAATAATAAAAAATATTTCCTCCCACTTTCATGGTGAGCAACTGTACATAAAAATTCAAATATGTGTAGCACTAGGAAGCGATGCGTGTACATATTCACCTGCGTGCAAGTCCTTCAAATAAATTCGTTTTATGAGCATATACAACTTAATTTCTAACTCAAACAATTAAAAAAAGTAAAATACATAGCAGCATGTAGTAGAAAAATCGAATAGTGAATGTTTGCGCTACACATGCGTACCTATGTAGGTAGATATGTAAATACATATTCTTGCATACCTGCTCGTCACACAACCCAGCTAACCAAACCCAATTTTTTATGAAGATTCACGCAGCCTTGGGAGAGGAATTGAATATTGTAGAGCGGATAAACTGCAAGGCTCAGTTATATAGGGTGTTTTTTTTACAGGTTTGTTTTTCGAATAGAGATAAAACTGGCATTTTGTGGTCAAATCTGGCAACTCTAATGTCATTTATGTTCAGTTTGGTTTGCCATTTCATCATGAACAGGTTGACAAAAGAACAACGCTTGCAAATCGTGCAAATTTATTTCGAAAATAATGGTTCAGTTCGCGAAGTTTACCGTGAGCTCCGTCCATTTTATGGTCGACATAATCGTCCATCAGAGCAATTAATTCGGTTAACCATGGATCGTTTTCGCACTACGTTTACTCTATGTGATAATACGCATCCGCAGAGACGTCGAACAGTGCGCACCGAAGAAACAATTGCCGCTGTAGAGCAAAGTGTTGAAGAGGACCCGAATGAATCGATTCGCCACCGTGCACAGCAATTGGAGCTTTGTCCATCAACTTTATGGAAGATTTTGCGCAAAGATCTTGGCTTGCGACCTTACAAGATCCAGCTTGTGCAAGAATTAAAGCCGCGAGACCATGCAATGCGTCGTGATTTTGGTGTATGGGCCGAAAATGAGATTGATTTCGATGCTGATTTTCATCCCAAAATTTTGTTCAGTGATGAGGCTCATTTTTGGTTGAATGGCTACGTCAACAAGCAAAATTGCCGCATTTGGAGTGAAGAGAATCCACATGAGACCCTTGAAACGCCATTACATCCACAAAAACTGACTGTTTGGTGTGCTCTATGGGCTGGTGGAGTCATTGGGCCATACTTCTTCCGCAATAATGCTGGAGAGGCAGCTACCGTTAATGGAGACCGGTATAGAGCCATGATAACCGACTATTTTGTTCCCGAATTGGATGGCATGAATGTGGATGAGTTGTGGTTCCAACAAGACGACGCTACATGCCACACAGCGCACGTCACAATCGATTTATTGAAGGAAACATTCGATGAGCGCATAATTTCGCGGAATGGACCTGTCAATTGGCCACCAAGGTCGTGTGATTTGACACCATTGGATTATTTTCTTTGGGGATATGTGAAGTCGCTCGTCTACACCAACAAACCAGAAACGTTAGGGGAATTGGAAGCCAACATTCGTGGCGTTATTGCCGACATACGGCCCCATATGCTCGAAAAAGTGGTTGAAAATTGGACCTGTAGAATTGGCTTTATTCGAGCCAGCCGCGGCGGCCACATGCCCGAAATCATATTTAAGCATTAATGGCATAAAATTATCCTTCCAATAAAGCCAAACTGATGGACCTTAAAACGATTTTCTTGTGTTTTATTTCAATTTGAAGTTCTATACCCCTAAAAAAAACACCCTTTATGAATGATTTAGGGTATTTTCTTCATACAACAAGCCTAAAGAGAATTGTGAGAAAAAATAAACGTTGGGAGGGGATTTGAATATGTAGTTGAAAGTTCAAAGCTAACGGAAGTTCATTTAAATCTTAACAAAAAATTAGGAAGTTCTCAAGGTATCCTATTGTCCTATGTAGTATTTCTGTCAATACAACTCTATGGTGGAGTGTCAAAATCGCTAAGGCGGTTTCATGACCATTTAAAGAAAAGATAACTCTTGTGAACACTACATTGAATTGTATGTCGTATTCATATACATCAAGTTGAATTTGTATGAAAACTTGTCACTTGTTTATAGACAATTTCAAATATACATAATTTGAAAAGTAAAATATCACATTTGATATGCATATATCAATTGTCTTGTACAATTTAAATTTTATATGAGAAACAAAACAAAGAAAATATGATCGTTAAAAATTATAGCACATATGACGAATATGAGACTTTGTGAATTGCCTAAATATGTTTTTTGGTAGTATGAAGTGCTTTGATCAGTTCTTATAAAACTATTTTTTCATAAAATTTGTTTTCAATTAAGAGCATTCTCATAATTATATAAATAAAATTGTATAAACCATTAGAAAAGTATTACCCTCTGCTTAGTATGAAACATATATGAATTAAAAAAATTAATATAATGCTTCATAAAATAATCAAATATGGCTCCAAAGCCATCAAAATGGAGGAAAAATGTGCCTATGTGTCAAAAAAATTACAAAAATCTTCAGAAAAGCATGGTCAATAAAATACTTCAAAAGGAGTCCAAAAAGGCTCAGAAGTTCAGTAAAAAAAGAGTCATAAAACGCTCTAAATTCATCGGATTCGGAGTCATTTTGGATTCTTTTTTATTACTCGTTTTAGGGTGCCCACCTAAAAAGATTTTTCGCCCTTTTCGGGCTTCTAAAAGAGCTCATTTCTAAGGGTAAAGATCCGAGAAATGTGCGTTATATGGCTCCGAATGGAGTCTTTTTTTTCAACTTTTGGTTAGCTGGGAAATGTTGAAACGGTCACTAGTTGCGAGTTGAAGTGCCATTAATCTTGTAAGGTTTGGGAGAACAATAGTTAAAGTGAGTGCATGTGCATAGATATACAGTGGCGGACATAAGTGTACATACAGTCGTTTTCTTCGGTTTTTTTTAAAATTTTGGCCTTAATAAAATTATTTTAACAAAGCTTGAGCAAAAACATGTGTCAAGGTCTAATACAACAACTATAAATTTTGTTTTAAAAATGTTCACAAAATGAGTAGAAATTTAAAGAAATTTTACTAAAATTTTGAATTTTTTTCCAGAATTTTTAGGAGTATGCACTTTTGTAGCCCATTACAATTTAGTACAATAAGGTTTCAATTTTAAGTTCGTGACACATTTCCCTGATTTTTGAGAATTTTCTGTTCTGTTTTTATAGTTCTGAAACGCACTATATATGTATTATATGAATAGAGTGAAAAATAATAAAAAAGGGGAAAAAATTAAAAGTAAGGAAAATACCACAAGGAGAACAAATTGCACGTAGGCAAGACATAGTTTTCCTTACAAAACTGCCAACTTCCTCTTAAATTGTGTCAAACTTCCTGGCACAGCCCTATTGCTTAGTGATGGCATGGAAAAATGTTAGCTGATATAGAGCCATCTAAACAGTCGAAATATGTGCATACATAGATACATATGTATCTGCATAAGTATGTATGAATGTATGGAGGATGTGTTAGAGAAAAGACCACATCTCGTTACTTTTATATAGATTAGTTTTCAAAATTAATGTGGCATTTTCTAGTGCTGTTACAAATTATATGATCTACCCTGGAACCTATCCTCATCTTTCGGTTAAACTTATCTCCTCAAACTTTTATTTTAGCTATTGATAGCAAGCCCCGCAAAAAGTTTCTTTATAAACATGCTAGTTTAATGCACTCAAAATCATATTTATAAATTCATAAATTTTTACTTGATACAACGTGTAATATTTCAGAAATTCGACTTATTTATTCCTAAGCTGCTTTTCACTCTCACTCGGCTTCTTCGTCTCACTATTCCTATTCTTAAGGGGATTGCCTTGCCTATATTGTAAACTATAACTGTCTCTCTCTTTACATCGCACATAATCTTTGTTTGCCTCAGTCACTTCTTTTTTTACAACAATTGCTTATATTTGAAAATTTACTTTCTCCTCTCCTTATTTCGCTTTCTCTTCCTGTTTCCCTGGCTCTTGCATGGCTCTCCCTTAGACTCTCACCTCCCTTTCCCTCTCCAGCTCTCTGTCTCTATCACTTCTGCTTTGAGGGTTTTCTATAGTAGGCATGGATTCGCCCTCTGTCACATAATTGGATACATCTTGATATATAGGGCCCTTTGATATTTGACCCAAAGATATTTAATCTATAACTAGCAGACTTAGAACTACAACCAATTATAACTAAGAGAATTTATATTTAATTTTATAAATTTTTTACTCTGCATTTTGAGGCAACCTAATCGAGTTAAAAAAAGTAATGATAAATTGGGGTATTTTCAACAAAAAAAGTGTTTTAGAATCTGCTATGTGTCTCCCGAAAACCAATGGAAATTCAGGAGTTGAGTAACACATCATAACATAAAATGCGATTTCTTTTGTATTTTATACCAACAAAACAATTTTTCAGTTGGGTTTTTTCAATTCAAGGTACTGTGCACCTTAGTGTGGTCCTGAACTTATAACCATCAATCTATGTTACAGATTCTATAACCTAAATAAATTTTACAAATATTTCAAATCAGAAATGCCAAAAAAATTTTTTATCAAACCGTCAAATTCCAGTAGAACATAGTAAAATCGCGTTAAATTAAAAATATATTTAATTTGTTTCAAAACTATTATTTCTTATACTACATTTGCACTGAATAAAATGCGTTATCTTATATATAAATAGACAAGATGAATGCAATGTAGAACCGTTTTCTGCTAAACTATAATTCTAAGGTATACAAATTATATATGTAGAGATAGGAAATTTTGAGGTGTACTTTTATCCGTAGATAAAAAAAATTTTAAAAAGCATTTTAATATAAAAAATTTAACATAAAAGTCACACCACTACACATTCACTTATTCACACTATAGACACGCTGTGTGTGTGTGTACTTGCTTTTTGTGTACTATGCTGAATCGTGAGCATGGGCGAGGAGTTGCTTTGTAGGAAAAAATTAAGAGCCGTAGTAGTGTGAGTAGACTTGCCATGCATGTTTTTGTGTTATTCGTGGGGTCGGCTCTCACTGTGAGTGCGAAGAGTTGGTAGTGGACCAATGAAAAATAAGTATTCGCACTATAGATACTCTGTTGTGTCATGCATTTTTGCTTTAGTTGTTGTTATTGTATTGATACTGGCTACGATGTCCAGTGTCAGCTGCTCTCCTGAAAACGCAAAACAAGTTGCTTTGTTGGATACATTAAACAAGCAATGTAAAATATGAGCAAATATGTAAAATTCATTGCTGATACCTACAAACAGGGTTTACAAAAATAAAATAAATGATTACTTATAAAGAGTATTAAACACCGAAGAAAATTAAAGGAAAATAGAGGAAAGGAAAAGAGTTGAAAGGAAGGGAAGGAAGGGAAGGAAAACGGAATTAAAGGAAAGGTAAGAAAACGAAGGGGAAAGAAAGAAAATAAAAGGAAGGGAAGGGAAAGGAAAAGAAGTTTGAGGAATGGAAAAAATAAAATAAGAGAGTAAAAGAAGAAATCAAGGGAAATAAAAATATGTTAGAGGAAAGGAACGACATACTCGTAGAAAGGAAGAAAAAAAGGCGGATAAAAGATACAGCAAAAAAATAAAATAAAATAAAGTTTACTGGTTGAATTTCAACCACTGGGCGAACTCTAGTATACATTTAAAGGACCAAATTCGGTACATTTCACCATACAATTCGCATTCCCAAAATCACGCATTCGAACCATATCACACAGCAAATGCGACGAATTCATGAAAGTTTGATTCGAACGCGTCAAACTTGTTTGATTGATACTTCATAGCAACGGAACGAACGTATACAAAGCAGATATAAACACATTCGAATTACTGGTCTGAAATTACGCATTTTAGATCAGTATAAATGGGTTATTAGGTACTATATGGAAAAAAATTCGGAGAAAAAATTATAAGAAATATGGGCGAAGTTTAAAAAATTGAAATTTTATACTTTACCATACTAGAATTTGATGAGCTACAAAACTGTTTGTTCGATTTTCTGTCTAAAAATAAACATATACGTTGTTTGAAACTATTGCGCACTCAAAATTTACATATGTATTTTAATATTACGTATATATGTATGTAAGTATTTGTTTTAGCTTACCTTTTACACATCCACTGATTCCATGTTCTCGGCTAATTCCTTATTTGTATTTTTAACTGCGTGTTTTATAATAAATATATTCAAGCACTATGCTATTGCACTTATTAAAAATAATATTTCCACGTTGTCTTTCTTTGCTTATCAACAATTTTAGTATTTTTTTATGATAATGCAAATTTAAAATGAATTAAACCTGATAATAATTATCATTTTTAGAACTATATGTTGCTTTGGGATTATCCGTTAAGTGTCAGGAACTTGACCTTTAGCATCGACAGCTGAAAAGAAAAAAGAAAGCAGAAAGCTCTTTTAATCAAAAACGGGTAGTATTGATACGAATGTATGATATTTTGTTCAAATTTGAGTAACTATAAAACAATCGGGTAGTACCCAAAATTTTTCAAGAAATTAAACGACATTGCCGCAATCAGCTACATCATGGAATTCCGAAGAAATTTTTTAGTAAATTCTAATCAGAAATATTTACAGGTTTCTCCAAAAATCGAGGGACGAGTTTGCTTTCTTGACAATCGAAATTGACTAAATCGACTAAGCTCGTCCGTCATCATTTCGGTTCACTTATTAGTGGATCTATTTCATTTAGGAACATAGGAAAATTTTTTACGGACAGTGGTTCAAGAGTGACTTCAACGGGTAAGACAAGCTATGTTATGACAATGAGAACAGGATGAATAGGGTAAAAGGTTTTTTTTTGGAAGGATTTTCTAAGTTCTCTGCGTGTGAGAATGGTTGACTGACTCAAAATTTCTTATTTTCGGCTTACGAATGACTAGGTGGCTGTTGGCACTATAAAAATTGGTTTTAATTGGATTATGGCCTGTATACTTTTGCGTAAGAATTGGTTGACAGCTATTTGCTAGTTCGTTATCGGCAATTCTGCTTTTATATAATTTTTCGATAGTGAAAAGTGTTAATACATCTACACGTTTATAACTTATCAGAAATATGAATTAAATATGTCCAAGAAATGGTTCTATAAACAAATCATAAGTAGCAAGCATTATGTTTTATCAGCTAGCTTATGTAGTTAACTTCACGCGAGCATTCCGAAACTAAATATAGAAAAGAAAGTAAGTGAAGGACAGCCTAATGCATTTAGTTTGCACTTTCAACGATAATTTCAAGTTAGTGAAAATCTATCTGCCTTTGGGAAAATGTATGTATAGTACAGAGTTCGCCATTTCATATGGTTGCTCAATTCATACAGATATCTTTCGTTAAGTGACAGCTAGATAAACGCTCATACACAGAACTTTTCAGACCGAGATATTACTAGTCTGACGCAGATCTGTTAAATTTGATTAGTAATAATTAGTAGTTAATAAGTTAGACGGCTTTTTAGTTGGCAATGATTATTTTATTTGTTATTAAGAAAAGGCGATTATTAATTGATTAAATAAATAATTGGCGCGATATACACCTCCTGGGGAGATTAAAGGCCAGACCGGGACTTAAATTTTTTTTTTCTACAAAGCAGTTGAATTTTTGCTGAGAAGCCTTCCATGGCAGAAATACACTCGGAGAGTTTGCCAAACCACCGCCGAAGGGCTACCCCGTTTTGAAAAACTTTTTCAAACCACTTTTGATGTTACCTGTACCAGAGCTCGAACCTTGAACCTTCGGTGTGTGAGGCAGGCAACACTATCGCCACACCACGGCGGCCGCCCCACACCACGATAAGATTAATTGTTTACGATTAGAAAAAATCAAAAAGCAAAAATTATATATTATAAAAAATAATCAAAAAAAGTTGTTTGATTATTAAAATCAAAAATACTGAAAAAATGAAAAATAATCAAATAAAAAAAATCTAAAGTAATCAAGAGAACTTTTTTTTGATGATTTCTGATTTTTTTTAATCATTGTAAAAATCATGATTTTTTGAAACAATTTTATAATTAATTGGCAAATGATTATTAAAAATTGGAAGTAGCGGTGATCAATCATTAAATGGACTTTCAGGAAACTAATTAATCAAACAGGTAATAATAATTTAACAGGTCTGGTTTGATGTTATAAAATACGATATGTAGGTATTAAAGATAAAGCGCCAGTCACTTAGCACTGATTTCTGAGTTTTTACTTTCTCGTATCGTGGGAAATTCGAGAGTGAGAGAATTCACCTCTTGGTTGATTCGAGTAATTTTGCATTTTGGGATTTTTTACAATTCGCGATATAAGCTCTTTGGGGATATATTTAGTTCAAGAAAAATTATAGTTCGAGAAATCACCCTCGAGAAAACCTCCTTCTCTTCGTAAAACTTGCAGTCTGTGTACCAAATTTTTTAAGATATGTTCAACGGTTTAAGATTTATGACTAAAAACAATTGTAAATTTATTAATCAAAAGTAGGCTGTACCACACCCATTTTAAAAAATTTACAAATAAATAATTTGTGTCCCTCATTTGTAAGGTTTGCATCAAATTTGGTCTTCATTTTGTGTATAGCGTACTGAATAATCACTGTTTTTGTAATTTCGACAATATTCCATCCTAAAAAGTCGGCGATGTTAGATGAGTGCTACAGCTTTCGCATTCACAGGCGGACGGACGCACCTGACTTCATCAACTTCTCTTTTCTTCCTCAATACCTATCTCGATTCTTTTCTGTCTTTACGCACTGCCGTTAGGCGGGCAAACTTAATACACTTTGTGTGGGTATAAACATCTTTGGCACAAGTCGAACTTACATGCGGTGAAAGCAAAGCTAATCTGTATTGGTCTTAATTCGCCTCGGATTTCTGTAGCTCAAAATGTCAAAATAAAACAGAATATAAATGGGTTGACACTTTGAATGTGAACAAATCGTTTCACAATTTCTTTTACTTGGCATCCTGAAGTACATTGAGAAGGAAGAACAAGTAATCAGCTGTTTCTGAAACTGAAACTTTGTGGCGCATAGTTGGCGCGAAACTTGTCTTATAACAGCAACAATAAAAATTATATGAAGCACTTGTTTCGTTATCTACTTAAATGTCAATTGAGTTTCCAAAACAATCGTACTGACTACACGGGGTTTTAAACAGCACGTGCACGACAAGCAAACAAAGCCTTTTTTGTTTTGCCATAATCCAGAACTAAACTAAGGGAATTTCCCACCGAGCTACCAAATAAGAATATCTTAGTTAATATTGTATGCATAAACAAGTTCTGTATTTTTAATATCCATTCCACGTGTTGCTGGTAGTGTTGCCAGACGCAAAAGCAAGAAAACTTAATTTTTTCTAATAAAAATACCAAAATTCTTAAAACTCTACCATATCCAAATCTTAGCATCATATCTTGATTAGTTAATAAATTATAATTAGCCCGATTTTTTTTCGCTGCTCCCTATTCTCCTTCTTCGTCTACTCTAAGCGATGTTCGAAAAAGCGAAAAACGGTTTGGCGAGTAAAGTAAAGCATGAATACAAACAGTTTTTTGCGAAAATTTTCCCCAGACAATTTTAAGTGAGCGCTGAATAAAATGTAAGCAAATTAAACTTATATTATTTAAAAATTACTTTTTACATTAATATCGTATTGCTTTTGGTTTTTAGGACGAAAAGTATTAAGTAAGGAAGCAAGGAATAGATTTTGGCGCAATGCGAGAACAACTTTATTTCAAAAATCTAATCTTTTTCATTCACTGTACACTAAAAGAGTGCAAAACAAAACGTTAAATAGCAACACAGCTGATTTCGAAAATCCTCTTCTTCAGTTTTCTGTTCACTAGCGAAAGACATTTGGCGAAAATTTTATTTATGAATAAAAAATTCCGCAAGGAAAGAATAACGCGCCGATATTTAGAACCGGGCTGAATATTTACAAAATATTTTTAGATTTACGATAGTTAAAAAGTTGTCTTTGTCATGCTCCATTTTCATTAGTTTTCAATGAAAAGTCAGTTAAGGTAACAAGTCAAGCAAAATTAGTTAAGGTGTCTCAGGTTTCGTACGTTTGGTAGAAAGTTGCTCAACCAACTCCGCATCTCATTCGCGCCAGTTTGATATTAAGTCGATATCCAATAAATTTTTTCAAGTCAAAATTAAATGTAAACATGTATTAAGCTAGAAATAAAACAGGGAGATTCAAGAGCTAATGCGTGTTTGTGCGGATATACCTACATATGTACTTCTAAATTATGAGGGAAATCCCAAAAGTTATCACAACTGGTAGTTGGTTATTGACGCATTATCACTTTGAAATATTCGTAAATATTTTATTCATACACGTAGAACTGAATTAATATTAAAATAGTTTCTATTGATAACTATTTATTAACGTTTCTAACACCCGCCTTCTCTCTTAGGTTAATATTTTGTAGGAGACATTCAATAACAGGTTTTTATTTACTCTTTGCGAACTTAGGTTGGTATATTTTAATTAGCTTAACAGACGAATGGTTCTCACGCCTACTCAAATTGTAGAAATAAAATTCAAAAAGCTTTCAGCTTCCTTAATTGCTTTCTAGCTCTGACGCTTGAACAGTCTTTTCTAAAGCCACATTTAGTTAGAATTGACTTGGATTCTAACGGAGCTCTTGATTGTTTTTGCATAGCTGAATAAGGTCTAAAATTCAAATGTAGCAGTATACAACGAGCTCCTTCCGCGCTGTCAAAAGCTGCTTTCCCAACTCTTCAGCTTTCAGTCTGAACACCTGGGCGGGTGGTGCGCTTTTCCAAAGACTTTTATTACTTTAGGACGGAGCTTTGCCATTCTTATTTGCAATTTGTCACCACCGTGACTCACATTTTCTTTTACGTCAGCTACAAGATTGTCGCAAGAATAACCACTGCTTTTGATACCTTCTTCATCCGCCGGATTTTTGGTAGAATTTTCTGGCATTATTCATTGTTCGAGCCTCTCAAGTTTTCCATAGTCGCGAGTGTAGGTCTTATGCTTCTTTTCTTGTAAACTAGGCGCCTCTTTTCCTACTTCGCTTCATGTAAGCGCTTACTTACAACCCTAGTTGCGCTCATCTGTAACATAACCCTGTTGTTCTTCCCGACTCTAGCCTGTCAAGGATTCATCTCAGAGAGCAGTTGCAAGAGCCGAGTAAAGCATTTATCTGCAGTTTTTGGTGCTTTTAGTTACTCTAAGTCAAAATATAATCGTCGCGTGCTTGATATGGCCCCCATTTTCAAATACCCCTCACTTCTCTCAACTGTTAAGATATTTATTTAATGTACATCCCTGCCAAGAATCAACACCTAGGTGCTGTCGCCTTTGGAATTTCTCATTATCCCAACTTGGTCTATAAGCCTGATGTCACGTTTTCTACATAATCCGTTAAACTCAGCCGAACGTTGCGATGCGCCCAAAAAAGTGAGATTAACATTTCGCCTGTACGTTTTTGAATATAGATATAGTGCTATTAAGTAAACATTCAAGAGGAGAGTCAACATTTTGAAAACTCTTATTTAAGCTTCGTTGATTTGTCTAGTGTCAAGTAAACAACTGCTGGTGGGAAATCCTTGATTTAAATAAAAAATAGTGAAAACAGTAAACAGCCACAGAATTATAAGAGACGCATGAAATATTCATTAAAATAATACAATTAAAACGAAATTAACACTTAATTTTATCAAACCATTAAAAGCAAATACAATTCTGATATGAGTTAACAGAGTTAAGAGGCAAGCAAATTTTGAGGTCATTGTGGAGAAGAGTGGATGTACTATAAATCGTTCAGCGATTATTTTTTGCAAAAAATGTGTTATGAGCATTAAAGCATGAGTTTCAAAATATATTCTCTTATAAGTAGAAATAGGTTAACCTTTTCGCAACAATAGATTCCCATACCTGTCATAGAATGAATGTGTGTCGGTTACGCAGTCTGAATATGTTCGGCTAACCTACATAAATACCTAACGGCTTTGAAATGAACTAACTGTACTTTGCTCATACTGGTACTAAACAAACTCCCACTTATAATAAGAGACTCAAAATGGGCGACAGAAATTGAAGCAGACAAAAAAACAAGCATATAATAAGTTATTTGGACAGAAAACAAATACAAAAAAGAAAATACCAGTGATGGAGCATAAGTTCGGATGAACTGTGCATTATATACTCAGCTGTGAGCTTTAGAAAAAAAAGTTGCTGCGTAGGCATTTGAGAACTAAAATCATTGATGAACCGGCTATGGGTGTATTTGGAGGAAAGGTTTTTCAAAAAATGTATACACGGAGAGTGCCAAAGAAGATTTAATTAGGAGCAAGAATAAGCTTGAATATTTTGTGAGACTTGTATATTGTGAAAATAAAATTTAAAAATAATGTTGCAATGTAGAGCATAATTGCATTGAATAAATATTTAGTCAAGAAAAAGAGTTATTTAATTTTCATTTAAAATATTGCTGCTTTTATGCTTTTAGTTATTAAAATTTTTTATTAGAATAGAAAATGGGAATTTTAGTTTCAACCACCATAGCTTTTCTCATAGATCCATTTAGGAAGCAGCTAGACTTCTTCATTATTTTATGCCTTGAGATCATCATATAGGCCGTATAACAGCAATTCAATAATTAATGTAAAAAATAAACAATAATTTTTGCTTTTAACTATAATATTAAATAAATTTTTAGAGAGTAACTTATAAAAAAAAATGTTTTGACAATTTTTTTATACCATTTAATTCCTTTCTTTTTATTTATTTTTTTCTATACTGATTTTTCTGTCTGCGACAAATTTCCAAAGTAAAATGAGGAAATTGTTTAAGGATTGACTAACTTGGATCTACCTACCTCATATAAATTTTCTTCGAAACTTTTTTGGCTTTAATATTTTGGCAGTTTTAAGGCGAAAATAAAATCAGGCCTAAGCAATTCAAAATAGCAATGATAAACCTCCAAAAGTTGATATTAAAGCACATAACTTTTACATTGTTTTATAATATCAATGTAATTATCAAAAATTATTTTTTCCAGTCTAATGCTTAAGAGTTTCATGCTAATATGGTAAGGCAATACATAACAGTATCTAGATATGTATGTATGTCTTCTCAACTCATTGTGAACAAAACTACATTGTATACAATACTCAAATCAGGCCAAGATTGTTAAAAACGGTAAAATCGGCTTAAAATGGTCAAGTCATTTACGTAATTTACTGCCAACTTCATACCAATTTCACGTTACAAACATTTCTGAAATTACGCACTTACTCAACAAAAAAATGCGAAGAAACATAAATAAGAAAGAGGGTAAACCCGAATTAAAATTGGCATATTTTAACTTCATATTGAATTGTTTGGCTTGCCTCGCTTTGTTGTGTCCAGGTTTCATATAAAAAAAAAAACAAAGCAAGCAAATGCACCCAAAGGCAAGCCTTCTTTTTTTTAGTACTTGGATATACCGGCGTACAATAAAATTACAGCTGTGCTCAATATAATAGTAGTGAAATTGAAATGGATGACGAAACAAGCAGAAGCTGTGATTTTAGTAATTTGCATTTAAAATATAGCAAATTGCATAACAGGAAACAAATAAAAGAAATTTCAAAGTTCAGGAAAGTTAACTAAACTTTAAACAAGTGAGGAAAGGCTGTCTTCGACTGCGCCGAAGACTTTATATCTTTCATGAATACGCATCACGGTTTTAAGTGTCCGATTCTTACTCACAATTAGTGAAAACTCTGCAAAACTGTCAATTTAAAGATACATATCCCAAGCCCCATTTATCGGAACAATCGATTGTATGGGAGCTATATGTTATGTAAGGCCGACCTGGCTGATTTTCACTACACACATTACATATATAATATGTACCAAACCTGCAAAATTTTGTTTTCCTAGCTTTTTAATTGCAAAATTTGTAGCCCAAGCCCCATTTATCAAAATTTTTGATTATATGGTAGCCAAATGTTATGGTGGTCCGATCTGGGAGATTTTCACTACACACATACATATAAAATATGTACAAAACTTGCAAAATTTTATGTTCCTAGCTTTTTAATTGCAAGAGTTATAGGCCAAAATACGTTTATCGGAAAACCGACTGTGTGGGAGCTATGCATTGTATTTTTCCGATCTTGCTGACCAATGATTAATGTTTTACAAAATGGCGGCCCCTTAGCAAAATTTCATCGAGATATTTCTAAAACTGAGGAACTAGTTTGCGTTCAAATAGACAGACGGACGGACAGACGGACATTGCTAAATGGACTTAGCTCATCGCCGTAATAGTTTCGGTATACTTATTGGTGGGTCTATCTCTTCTTCTTTTCATACTCACGAACGTCGGACCAAAGTTACAATACCATTTCATGTTCATGAAAGGTATAAAAATGGCATTCATATTCTTACAATTTTTTGTTAGTTTTGTAAACTAATCAATTTTAGTAAACATTGTGCAAGTTAGAGCTCGCTCAAAAATTTCCAAGAATTTTCAGAACTTTTTTCGTCAAGGGTGTTGAGTGATTTTTGCCATACAACGCATGAAGAAAAATTAGTTTTGTATGGAAAAAACTCAGGTTAAATTTTGAGGTACGTCTAACTTGCACATTTTTGTGCTAAAATTGATTGAGCTATAAAACAGCATACTCAAAATTTTCTAAAAATTCTGCCAAAAAAATTTTAAGATTTTGATTTCCATTTTTAAAGTTTAATTAACTTTCGTGACTTTGTTTAAACTTTGAAATTTATTTTATGTGGTTTTGCTACAGATTTGACTATATTTTAAATGAAAGGTATTAAAAACACAGCTTCTTTTTATTTCGTGGAACTATATCCAATTCAGTTACACTACTATTATATTGAACACAACTCTACTTCCGCACTAACGATAGCCCAAGGGTGCAAAAAGCTTGGCTCAATTGAAATCATTTCAGCGTACTTCAAGTAAGCCGAGTATCGCATGACCACGAACATTTCAATTGCAGAAAAAGTTTTATTTTGATATTAATCATAGATGTAGCATACATTACAAGAACTAAAATAGAATACAGTGAAACCTGCCTTAGGCTAACGCTCAACTTCAGTCATTTTTCTTCTGTGATGGAAATATTGTATGACCTTTCTAGAAGTTAAAAGTCCTCAAACTATTTTTATGAAATTTTGGAATTAGATTTACTTTCTCACTTGATAAAGAATATACTATATATGGTTTTGAGAAATGGGCGTTGTCGCGCCGATAAGCAATATAAACTTTAAATTCCTTAAAACTCGCTATCCACAGTTAACGCTAACTGACAGTTTATTTGAGAGAAAGCGTTTGGCGATGAAGTGAAAGTTAGCGTTAACTGTGGATGGTAAAAAAGGCTTTCTATACATTTGTTTCAAATAAATTTTTGTATGAATCTGTCCTAACTAACGATTACGTAACTGCCTATAAAATGAGTTTGATAAATAAGTAACTCTAATTGAGAAATTCGCAGTAGTAACTTTAAAGTCACAGCCACTTTTGAGTAGCTGTAATAGTTTCCCTAACGTTCTCGGATCCTGCATTGCCCCTCTAAATTTATGCAACTTGCAAGTGATATTTACTGGTAATAATAAGGTATCTGTTACAAGCAGAGCTAGACGTCATTATCAATGGTTACCGCAAAGTGCGTGTCACCCCTTAAGTTATCCATAACGTAAATTGCACTATAAAGTCCCCAATCTAGACTACAACAGAATTCTATTATTTTCTCATCTATGAAGAACAACGGGGACGTAAAAAATAATAATAATTTTATATATTTCGTAGCTCAGTTGATAGTGATCTATTTTTGGGCACTGAAAGTTTTTAGTTGGTAAGACATATTTGGTTTAAAATTAAATTTTATGGGCTAGCTTAGACTTATATATATATATATATATATGTAAATATAAGCGAAATATATTTTGCTGTTTACTTTCCTAAATCTCTTGCATCAAAATTGACCTGAATAAATCTGTTTTTTTTTTGTTTCTGTTTTGATTTGTTTTTAGCCACGATAACACTTTCCAAGTACGTATGTACTACAAGCAATAAATGCCAGTGAACTCACAAAATTTAACGAGAAGAACAAAGAAATGAAACTCAAGATTGAATAGCTGATTGCTGTGCTGCTCCCATATCTCCTAGAGCGATGCACTAAATTTAATCTCAGCCGGCAGTAAGAAAACTATAAATGGAATTAAAACTAAAATGGAGAAAAGAAAACAAAACCGAAGGGTGTGCTAAAGAACAAGTCAAATGAGAGCTTGTAAAATTGATAGGGTTGTGTCCAGCAATCATCGTGAATTCTACGTACCTAGATATGCTTATGTATGCTGGTAAACAAATAAGGTATTTAGATCCTATATACTAGTCTCTATATAGTAACATGCGAAGCTGTTTGTAAGTATGTATTTATACAAACTGATGTACGAGTATATTAGACTCGGTCGATTTATTAACCGATATCGCGCCATCGACTTTTCGATAGGTTTTGGGCTCAGGAAAAAAAGTTGCACTACACATACCCAAGAAAATAATTTTCGAGCCTGCGAAATTTCACTTCAAATTATGCGCTAAAAACGTTGGCGATAACTGTATTTTGAAAAAAAATTTATTTTCGGGTTTTGGGACTTTTTTTGGTCGAAAAATCGACTTTTCCAAAACCCGAAAATACAATTTATTTTCAAAAAACTGTTATCGCCAACGTTTTTAGCGCGTAATTTTAAGTGGGACAGGAAATAGGAGACAAATTCGTTTTCATCGAAAACATTTTTGCATGCATGCTGAAAAAACCTTTAAAAAAAAATGGCGAAAGGGTCAATTTTTTGACCAAAGCACTCCCCAAACCCCAAAAAATATTTTTTTTTCCAAAAAACTGTTATCGCCAACATTTTTAGCGGACATTTTTGGGTCGGACAGGGGATACATGAAAATTTAAAAATTAAATTAAATTTTTTTAGTAGGTCATGAAAAAAACCTTAAAAACCAAAGTCGAAAAAAGTCAAAAAAAATGAAATTGCGCAGGCTTGAAAATTATTTCTTTGGGTATGCGTAGTGGAACTTTTTTATCCTGAGCCCAAAACCTATCGAAAAATCGATGGCGCGATATCGGTTAAATTTCGTCCATACAAATCGACCCACTCTAATGTATATACATAAATACGTATATTTGGACGTGCTTATGCACATACGCTCCAAACCTGCATGCATCATTCTCTTATATGCAAGAGTTTTACGACCTCTCCATTCGGTTAACAAATTTACACACAATTATGTTTAATGACTATCTGGGTGCAGTAGATGTTGCGTACCCTGTAGGAAAAATTTTTCAATTCAATCAAATTTTGTAAAAGCACTAAAACGTGTTAAATTTGCGAGTTTGTATAAATTGCCGTATAATTTTTTGCTATTTGGAAGCTTTAAAAATATGTTTTCAAAAAATCACATCTTTCAGTGATTCTGGCATTAAATGTTTAAAATATGTTGCTTTCAAAATCGCGCTACTATCAAAAAGTGTAGTTTTTCAGAGTACGAGTATATAGTAAAAGTAGGCTGCGAAGTAGTAGCTAAGGTACTTGACTAAAATGTGGTAGTTTTGCTTTCAACTTTAGATGGGCTGTCTTCTTACCTTCTTAAGAAATGCAGCTGGTCTCTCTCTGCACCTTTTACATATATTTTCAATCTTTCGTTTTCTACCGGTGTTTTTATTGATAGATGAAAAGTTGCCTATATCACTCCAACTTTCAAATCCGGAAATAAAAATGATATAAAAAGTATAGGCTTATTTCAAATTTCACCACTTGCTCAAAATTGTTTGAAAAAAAAAATAATAAAATAGCCAAAGAAAAGTTATGCTTCTCATCAAAAGAAGTTTGAGTCCACACCAACATGATTTTGTTTCTGGCCGCTCAACTATCACTAATTTTGCAATATTTTCGGAGTACTGTGTCTCGGTACTGTAAAAATGGCTATCAAGTTGATAGAGTTTATATGGATTTTGAAAAAACAGTATTTTACTGCAAAAACTTGGTAGCCTAAATTTCTAGTTTGGGTAATGTCATACTTAACAAAAAAAATTTCTTTTGTAGACGTCGAAAATACTAGGTGATATACTTTTGTGTCCCACTCCGGTGTGCCTCTAGTTAGTATTCTTAGTCCGTTATTATTTGTTTTATTTATAAACGATATTGTAGATTGTTTTAAGCATTCTAAATTTCTTCTTTATGCTGATGATATGGAGCTTTTTAGTGAAAGGTCGTGTTCATCAGATGTTCTGGCACTTCAGAGCTAGATAACCTTGTTGAGTAAAGTATAAAAAACAAATTGGCTTAAAATATCGCTAAATGCTTTCATATGACTTTGTGTAAGTTAGTAACGCGATTTACTTCTAAATGTTCTGTTTTAAATATTGAGCTTAATACGGATACTAAATTCATCGAACTAGTTGTACTTTTTGACTGTAGTTATACATTTCTTAATCATGTCAATCACATTATTCCGAAGGCTTATTCTAATTTGGACTTTGTGAAACGTTATACCAAAGATTTCAAAGATCCGCACACTCGGAAGTTGCTGTATAATGCATTTATGCGAACTAAATTAGAGGATGCCTTCATAATCTGGGATCCAATATACTTATCATATTCTTTAAGAGTGGAAAGAGTACAGAGATGTTTCATGAGATTTGCTCTGCAGTCACTTCATTTTAGTGAGCCGGCTCCATCTTACTCTGACCGATGTATGCTCATAGTTGTAAAATCACTTGCTAGTAGAAGGTCTATTCAATGCCTTGTATTTGTTTATGACATAATTAGCAGTTCCATCTATATTCCAGATCTTCTTGGGTTCATAAGACTTCAATGTCCCTAGTAGAATGTTAAGGTATAATTTACCATTCCATCTAAATATTAACAGATGTAATTATTATAATTTTTCTCATTTAATTAAGGCTTTAACTGAATTCAAAAGAATATACAGTAATCTACATCCCAACTTTGCGATGCCTAGATCATTGTTTTTGTCTAGGATTAATTTAAATATTAAAAACTAAATGTTTAACTTAAATTAATCCTAGACAAAAACAAATACTGTATCTAGTGTGAAAGTTTTTCTGCAACCATAGACTTAATTAAATTTCAAAAAAAGGTAATCACACTAGAGAATTTTCCACCAGGGTGTTTATAGAGTACTGAGCAAGCAATTAAACCGCCGACGTGCCTTTTAATTGAACACATACAACAAATTAATTAATAATCCAATATATGATGTGGAGTGACCAGTGGAAGCCATTCATCACAAATGTTTCCATCAGCTGCTCTTGTTTTTTGCAATTTTATTACTCTGGTTGTGATGACGTTATCAATTCCGTGCGTTTATAATCTGTCAAATCATCTGTTTTCAAACACCCTCAACTTTTATTTCGTGTCGTGCTTGTCATCACTTGGTTTATGGGTTTACGTTCTTAAATCAGCCATAAGTTAGATTCTGCCTAGAATATAGCCAAACGAATGCATGATTGAAGATTTCACTAACTATCGCGGAATCAGAATCTTCTTAATATTGCATATAAGGTGCTATCAAGCGTACTGTGCGAAAAACTGAAGCCTGACATGAATTTATTGATTGTACCTTTATCGATTTTTATTCGTAGGTAGGCATTAAGATGTTTTAGATAAAAAAAATGATTGGAAGAATTTTGAATACTTCCATCAGTAGAGTGCTGAACTTAAATGTGCACTTAGAAAAAGGTATTAATCTTTATGCAGGGGCAGAATCATTTTCAAATATCATCCATAAAATAGCATATCTCTCTTGGTCTTAAAAGTAAACAATCGACTTTAGTGATCAGTCTCAGGTCCTGTCTGAAATATTGCTGATTATAGCTTTCAAAAGAAGATTAGGAAAAACGTGACAAGAAAAATATATAAAGAGATATCCGACATTAAAAAGCAGTATTTCAGTTCGTCCACTAAAATATTTTAAACCACAAGAAACGATGGCGCAGTGTCTGAAGAGCTACCAAGTACCTTCAGCGGCCAATCATATATAACGTCACCGTAAGGAGTTCATATGGTTTATGTTGTAGGCTTGATGAACTAAAAACACAAGCTTTTGGTAAACACCTTTATAAAATGTTTAAAAATAATTCTTAGTATAGTAATAGCGACGATACAAAGATAACAAATTTTCTAAAATTTCCATGTCAAATGAATGTATCTATCAGTAGGATAGTAAATAGTGAAATTTCCGTAAAAGTCTCCAGTTTAAACAACTATAAAACGCTAAGACTATATTGATGTCAATGTTGTTAAGGCCTTTTCTGACTTTCTAACGATAATTTACAATGTTTTTCTCCACACAAAATACTAGTCAACCCAATAAAAAAATATATTGCTCTTATCATGGTACCCGAGTCAAAAATTGGTTAAGTTTTTCATCTCCTTCGTGTTCTTGCAACACTTTCGAAAATATTTGAAAGAATATTTTTGCAAAACATAGTTTTCAGTAGTTGAGGATCACAACATCATATCTGAATATCATTTTGGGTTTAGAGTGATTCTTGGTACACCGGAAAATTAAATAGGATTGCAAATATTATAACAGATGCAGTGGAGGATAAGAAATACTGATTTGAAATTTTTTGTAGCCCAAACCTCCTACTAAGGCGAAGTGAAAGTAGCTAAAAATAAAAACAAACAGATGCACCAGCTGTTATCACTCTGGAAAGCTAGCCTAAAGTCTATATACTTTGGGGTACTGCTACCTAGTCCAATGTGGAGATTCTAGAACTCTATTAATCAGTAATGGTTAATGCGCCCCTTTCGTTACCAACATTTATTCACAGTGACCTTGGTATTGTCTCTATAAGCATCGAAATACCAAAATACAATCCTGTATATATTGAACGAATATCTAACCATATGAATCCAATTCTAATTCGATACAACTTATGAAATCATTACATACATTTTCCTTTCCACTATAACTTCAATTCTCAAAAGTATCTTCAAGTAAGATATTAAAGCAAATTGCACAATAAAACTGAATTTCTTCGAAGTCATTCTGAAATTGAATACTATAAACAACGTGAAAAGATCTGTGAGTATAATTGGTTTTAACCTTCTCTCTTTAGATTTGTAAAGTAAAGCTGCCGCTATTATTATATTAGTACCTGGGAGACCGAGCTTTTCTCGGCATTTTCATAGGTTGCCATACAATTTGGTTTGCTTTAGATACTCATTAGTAAAGATATACTGGTTGTTTGTATGTAAAATCTTACTTGCCAGCAGTGGAGCCTTTCAAAAAGATATTTTAAAAACATATCTTGATAATAGAAACATGCTTAATATTTTTTTTGGTAACACAGTTTGAATACACATGGTGGCTGCTCAAAAAAGTTCTCCCACATTTTCGACAAATCTTTACAAGATTTCTTGCTGAATTGCGTGGTTAGAGGCTTTCGATTGCAATCAAATAATAAATCGAGAAAGAACAGTGTCACATGGGTATATTTTTCGGTTGTGCTTCATATATCGATCAACATTCTTTAACTTCTTCTTTATTTTTCAAGAGATAATTATCCATAACTTTTTATATTTAATACATATGAAATCTAAGCCAACATTTCCTGGCATACCATGTTCGGAGTACGTCTCTGATTTTCTTTCGAAAGCAGTACTTTTAACGTATTTGGTCGCTTAACTCTTGAAAACGACACATATAACATACCATGCATAAACATCGATGCATTTAGCTCCACTCCGACAAACTCAAAAGTTTATCCCTGATCTTTATGCGCAGTCATGGCAAATGTTGGCCTTACTGGAAGTTGCACCTTAGCGACTCCTTGGATGAGTGCGATTTTCAGTATATGAACTTCTTTGCCGGATTTTTCTTGTCGAACAAAAGTGGCAACCCTACTTAGAAATGTTTTTTTAATACGCAGGAACATACCTTTCGTTTGATACCCAAATTGGCATATTTCATTTCTTTCAAAAAAATCTGATAGGTGGCAACTCCGTAAAAACTCCTATAAGGCAACACCTAGATAGGAATGCTTAGAATGGGGTACCCTATGCACATACCAAATTTTATCCAAATCGGTTAAGCCATTTGCGAGATATTTGAATATACAAATATATAGCAATAGCTCGATAAAAGTTCAAGGATATAATAAGCTCAAATGGCAACAATAGGTGGCAATCCCCAAAAAAATAATCTGTATGGCAACACCTACGTAAAAATTCTTAGAATGTGGTACACTATCTACATGCGAAATTTCGTCGAAAGCGGTTGAGCGGTTTCCGAGATAGTTGCTAAGTAGTTACCCTAAACAAAAAATGGCAACCTATATTAGCATATTTTATTTCATATAAAAAAAATTCATATAGGTGTCATCCCCAAAAAAATAACCTATATGGCAACACCTGTGTAAAAATTCTTAGAATGCGGTACACTATCTATATACCAAATTTCATCCAAATCGGTTGAGCCGTTTTCGAGATAGTCTGGATATACAAATATACAAACTTACAAATATACAAGAATAGCTCGTTTAAAGTTATAAGATAAGTTTTCATTTGCTGAATGCCACAGGTATGTAAGATAGATTGCAAATAAAATATAATTTATACAACTTAAACTAAATACTTGTAGTCGAAAGTAGTTCTAAAAAGGATTTGATTATTGTTTATGGATTATTAGCTAAAGGCATTTGTTTTATCACTAAATGCAGAGAGCTTGAATTGACACATGTATTTATATAATCAACACAATAAACAATTACAAACTTTCCAAGAATTTTCTACTTATCATTAATTAATTTAAATGCGCAATCTACGATGTGAACAAAGTTGAAAAAGGCGGAAAGTGCCAGGCAGTTGCACAGAAATTGATATATCAACAACAACCATAGGAAATATTGAAATGACAACAGAAACAAAATACGCAAGCGGAAGAAACTGCAAAGTCAAATGAGCAAATGAAAAAATGAAGTGAAATAAAGGCAACAAGTGTTAATTCAAAAATGTGGAAAACAAAAGAAGAAAATGGATGAAAAAAAATGGCAAAAAGTGGCAAATAAAGCGTTGAAGAAAGATTCAAATTTCTCGCTGTTGGAGAAAGAAAAGCTTGAAATTTATTAAATTAACATAATAAGGAAAATGATAGCAAAGGAAAGACATATTTAAAGCTATAAATATGTCAGAGGTACGAAAATAATGATCTTCAAAACTGAAAAAAATAAAAAGCAGGCAAATGTTGAAAAAACAAAATGAGAATAAAATAGCCAGCTTGAAATTTTAGGTGCTGTACTAATGCACAGGGTATTAATATATTGTGATTCGAATGAGGACGGTGCAACGCTCATTTTTCAAAGTTTTATAATATATTGGCAACGGGATGAGCAGTCCGTTTGGTAAAAGTGAGCGTGTTTATTATCAGATTTAGCGAAATTTGAATATGAACATTCATTGGTGAGATAGAAATCGGTGTACTTATTTTGATTGAAATATGTTATTTCTTAATCGTGAATATAGCCTATCTTCTAATTGGCATTTTTAATCGAAAATAATCATTTTATGGTTGACCGTCAATATATCAGTATTTATTATATATCAGTATTAAATATTAAACTCAACTCCTTAGGAAAATATATTTTATTTTCGAGCAAAAAACTAAAACTCAAAACAGATTGATTATAGGTAATGTATATAGGTTTCGGTCCAATTTTCCTCAATCAATGCAGATTTCCGTTGAGCATGAAGAGACATGCATGTTCATATACTTTAAACTGTCCTCCGATACTGGAAAGCCTTTGATTTTTTTCATTAAAAATATCAAAATAATCATTATCGGGGGTCCCTGCTTAATAGCTGTGATCTAACCGTCTAAACGATTTTGACCTTACAACAAAGCGCGCCACCTGACTCTATCCTTTGACAGTTGACGCCAATTAGAAACGGCAAGAAATCGCAGATTGTTCTCTACTTGGTCTTTCCAAAGGGGTGGTGGTCTCCCTCTTCCTCTGCTTCCTCTGGAAGGTGCCGATAAGAATACCTTGTGGGCTGGAGCATCTTCGCTCATTCGCACAACGTGGCCTAGCCAGCGAAGCCGCTGTGTTTTAAATCGCTGAACGATGTCGCGTCTTCGTAAAGCTCATACAGCTCATCATTAAATATTTTTCGGTACTCGCCTTCGCCAACGCGTAGAGGTCCACAAATCTTTCGAAGAACCTTTCTCTCGAATACTCCCAGAGCCGCCTCATCAGATGTTGCTAGTGTCCACGCTTCTGCACCATATAGCAGGGCGGGTGCGATGAGTGACTTATAGAGTGTTATTTTCGTTCGTCGAGAGAGGACTTCACTTTTCAATTGCCTACTCAGTCCGAAGTAGCATTAGTTTGAAAGAGTAATTCTTCGTCGGATTTCTAGGCTAACATTATGTTATTTCTTAATCGTGAATATAGCCTATCTTCTAATTGGCATTTTTAATCGAAAATAATCATTTTATGGTTGACCGTCAATATATCAGTATTTATTATATATCAGTATTAAATATTAAACTCAACTCCTTAGGAAAATATATTTTATTTTCGAGCAAAAAACTAAAACTCAAAACAGATTGATTATAGGTAATGTATATAGGTTTCGGTCCAATTTTCCTCAATCAATGCAGATTTCCGTTGAGCATGAAGAGACATGCATGTTCATATACTTTAAACTGTCCTCCGATACTGGAAAGCCTTTGATTTTTTTCATTAAAAATATCAAAATAATCATTATCGGGGGTCCCTGCTTAATAGCTGTGATCTAACCGTCTAAACGATTTTGACCTTACAACAAAGCGCGCCACCTGACTCTATCCTTTGACAGTTGACGCCAATTAGAAACGGCAAGAAATCGCAGATTGTTCTCTACTTGGTCTTTCCAAAGGGGTGGTGGTCTCCCTCTTCCTCTGCTTCCTCTGGAAGGTGCCGATAAGAATACCTTGTGGGCTGGAGCATCTTCGCTCATTCGCACAACGTGGCCTAGCCAGCGAAGCCGCTGTGTTTTAAATCGCTGAACGATGTCGCGTCTTCGTAAAGCTCATACAGCTCATCATTAAATATTTTTCGGTACTCGCCTTCGCCAACGCGTAGAGGTCCACAAATCTTTCGAAGAACCTTTCTCTCGAATACTCCCAGAGCCGCCTCATCAGATGTTGCTAGTGTCCACGCTTCTGCACCATATAGCAGGGCGGGTGCGATGAGTGACTTATAGAGTGTTATTTTCGTTCGTCGAGAGAGGACTTCACTTTTCAATTGCCTACTCAGTCCGAAGTAGCATTAGTTTGAAAGAGTAATTCTTCGTCGGATTTCTAGGCTAACATTATTGTTGGAAGTCCTTTACTATTTCGAAATTATTGCTGCCAACATATATCAATGTCATCGGCATACACCAGCAATTGTACACTTTTGTAATGGATGGTTCCTGAGCAGTGTAGTTCTGCGGCTTGTATTATTTTCCCCAGCACGATAGGGGGTCTGGATAAGTATGCGTTAAACCTATCACAGTATATGCACTAAATGTCGAAATTGAGCAAAAGTGGTTCGAGCCTTACTGGCAAGTTTGGGTTCTTTTACAGCTAGCCCATCAGGTTATTGAACCCAAATATAACAAGTGACTATACTCCACGGACCCAATCTTCGACCGGGTAAAGACTGCTCATATCCGAATCAAAATTTGTAACTTTCGGGAATATTTTTTCCTGTTACAACAACAACGTAAGGGTCGTCTACAGTCACTTATTGATAATCATTACCGATGTTGAAAAAGATATAGCCTAAGATAAGATCGACACAAATCGGATCGGTAAAAATTAATGAACTCTGACACAGATTTGAGTTTCAAAGAAAAAATGTGTTATCCAATTCACGTCTCTAGTAAATTTACTTTATATTTGAATGGGCTCCCCATATTAAATAAAGTAGACACTCGTTGTTAAAACCGACAGCTGGACTAGTAACTTGAGGTCCTTGTATCAGAGCGTCCTTTATTTATATTGTACTGCAGTTACTCAATCTACAAGGTGGCGCAAAAGTAATCCTCCTATCAGAAAATGCTATAAATTTTGCGATTGGCCCCTAAAGTCAGTTCTGTTTTAACATTTGGGTAGTAAACACATGCGAAATACACGTTAATAAACAATGTTACGCTACACTGCTCCAGAACGCGGAATATTGCTGACTATTTATTTGACCAATAATCGGTCGGGGTCAAACGGTTACTGTGAATGGTGAGCGCTACAGAGCAATGATCAACGAGTTCTTTTTGCCGCAACTTGATGAATTGGGATTGGAAAACATGTGGTTCCAACAAGACGGTACAACAACACACACAGCACGTGCCACAACCGATATGCTGAACATCGGAAGCTTACTTTTGCGCCACCTTGTATATGCAACTGGTTATAATCAGTTGTTTTCACTTGTTTTAAATTTTTTAATTTTTCTGGTTTCATTTGCTTTGGATGCTGGTCATCTGTTCCGTTATATTGTTTCTCTATATTTCTGTCGTTGAAATGCAAAAACTATGCTTGCCATGGGACGTACATAGAACAATAAAACCAAGTCGACTTAACGACAAAGTAAACAAAAACAACCAAACCAATGACAATAACAACTTTTTGCGAGCAACGAACTAAAAACGGCAGCGCCAACGGGTCAAACGCGATATTTTTGCAAAAAATTTACAGACAGCTCGACAAACAAAATTGATGGGAAGGAGAAAGAGACTGGGGATGGGAAATGTCACTGCTACTACCGTTGTATGGTGGAACATGAAAAGTGCCACGAGTAAACCGAGAATTATTTTGTTACTAATTTACCGTATACTGGAAAGCACAGCTTGAATTGAGCTAAAAATATAAGCAAAGTGTGATAAGCAAAACTAATTATTAAGAACTGTAGACGAGTTCATGAGAAGAACAATAGTAGCAAAAAGTAGAAATATTAATTCTATAAAATATTGCACAGCACTTCCAAAAGCTAAATAAATTACAGCACGAATTCATATTGAAACTGTTTGTAAAGTCGTTGTTGCGAGCGCGGGCAAACGGTAGAGCGGCACATGGGGAGAACCACTTAAGCTCAGCTTTTGCCTTGCATTTTATGTAATGTATGTGCGTAAGCTCAGTAAATACGAAAAAGTAAACTCGCTTTACAATTTGCGCTAAAGCGGGACAAAATGATGATTGCTACACAAGCACATGATTACACGCATTCACACACACACAAACGACTTAAGCTACAAACTTTCTGCAAAAAATTAAATATCTACTGGGGCATTCCATGGAAGCTAACTTTGATTTTTATAATTTTTTGGGATAACTTTTGCATTATAATATAACGAATCATTGCCAAGGAATGAGTTTTTTTTTTTTAAATTATGTAAAACACATATTTTTCAGCTTCGTCAAATACATTTTTTAACATAGCGCAGACTATCAGAGCTGCACAGATAATAGAGATAAACGTTTTACGAGCATGTTTTAAACTTTTGAATTGTGAAGAATCCAAAAATTTAAACATTTTCTTCATTGCGTCAATTCGTATTTTTTTAATCTTTAGAATCGCATAAGTTTAAGATATTTCTGTTTCACACAATCGTCAATTTATTAGAAGGCTTTTTTAATTGGTAATGATTATTTTAATTGTTTTTCAACAAAAGGTAATTTTTAATTGATTACGATTGAAAAAATCAAACAAAAAAAAAAATTAATAAAAATAAAAAAAAAACAAAAAAAAAAAAATAAAATATTCAAAAATAGTCACAAGAAAAAGTTGTTTAGATTGCGTTTAATTATTTTTGATTATTTTCGGTTTTATTTTTTGATAATTTTTAATTTTTCCGGTCTTGTTGATGTGTATATTCTTCTACAACAATACTGAAAAACATCAAAAATAATCAAAAAAAAAAAATCAAAAAAAATTTTAAGTAATCAAGACAATTTTCTCTGATTATTCTGTTTCTTTTTTTAATAATCGTAAAAAATCATAATTCTTTTTAAGTAATTGGAAAATTATCATTCAAAATAGAAAGTAATTGGTAATCAATCCTTAAATGGATTCTCAAGAAAGTAATTAATCAAACAGGTAATCATTACTATTAGTAATAATTTTTTAACAGGTCTGGTTTTAACGAACCAAGAGTTGCATTTCCCTACATTTTATTAAATGCTCGATAAACTGGGCTAAGTACTGTTACAATAACAAATACAACTCGCTTTGTTTTTGCATATAGCGTAGATAAGAGAGAGTGCAAACAGCCAGCAGAAGTTGTTATCAGAAGATATTTTATTTTCGGATTTTTTATTTTCTTTCACAAAAAAATCTCTCGAGATTGATATCAACCTTTTTACAAATCCCTAACTGGAAGTTATTTTTATTAAATTTTTTTCACACTTCGGTTCCATTTTATGTGATGTATTTGAATTGCAATAGTTTTTATTGTTATTTTTTACATGTTTTGAAGTAATTAAACATGATTTATGCGAGATTTCATAACTTTAAACATTTGTTTGTTAAATTTTTGTTTCCAACTTCTTTTGCACTAGCTCCGTTTAAGAATTATGAGACACAATTTTTCACCAAAATTCATTAATCTTGCAAGGGGGAAAATTCAAAGATGAGTTGATTCAATATGGAACGCCCCATATATATAGATGAGTATGTATGAGCAAAAAGCTAATCAGTTAAAAAAAAAAAATTATGATTACCAGTTTTCAAGCTGATTTGCGGTCAATATTTGTAGAGCGGCTTAGAAAGAGTTAGCTATTATTGGTTTTAAATTTTTGTTTTGTTTACAAATTTATATTTTTTTTTCATAGAATTTATTCTCAAATATAAGTAGACTTAAAACTTGTTTTAAAGCCTTTGTACTTTTTGTTACAAATAAACACTTGTTTTTCAACTTTTTTGCTTCTTTCAATATTTTTGTTTACTTCACTTTAGATGATATTAGCAGAGTTGCAACACATTAGCCTAACACTCTTGCACTTTACCTTGAAGGTGTGCTCATACAAACAAACATACATTTGTACGTTCACTGCTTTTATTACACCTCTTACAAGATTTTGACTCGAATTTCAAAATATTTTTGCCAACACTTTTCAACTGCTTTTTTCTTCCCTTCACTTATACAATTGATATTTGTTTTGTTGTTGTAATTTTATACGATTACATTTCACGTCACTCACAATCAAAACGCTAACGCATTGTTTTCTATAAATTTTCACAATCAACAACGCGCACGTATATTTTTCTGATAACTTTAACACAAAATTTCTCCTATTACACTACCGTTTAAGACTATCCGCCTACACGAACACGACCGCTATAACGTCTCATAGGCAACTGAAGCGGCTTAAAGCCAAATAATAACACAACAGCGTCCGAAAGCAGCAAGTCAGTACTACTGACTCAGTAGGTAAACCAACGTACGAATGCGCCATCAAAGTCCAGAGTGTTCAAAAACATAACAATACAGACGAAGCAATAAAAGAAGCAGACAATATTTGGCAGGGTTGCCAATGTTCATACAAACTCATGCATATTTTTTGTATTGAGTCAGGTTATTCTCCTAAATGTATGTGTAATATCTCACAACAAAAGTTTGTGCTTGTAGTGGTGCAGCAAATAGATGGCGCTCTCTTGAATTTTTATCGCATGCTATAAAATTATTTTTTGTGATTTGATGAGAGAGTAGCATTTGGGGTTTGTTAAATGGAGTTGGCGGTGGTGCAGGAGGCAATGCGAGCGTTTATTGACAGATTTTGGAAATAAATTCTTAGAAGAGCTTTGCAGCTTCTGAGGAGAATATTGCAAGATGGAAGCTTGCATGGTCATTTAATAAATTAATCTGCATAGCAGACGGTTGTGTAAGTTTTAAGCTAAGATTCCTTTTAATTACCATAACCTTACCACATTTGTCAAGATGGGTGCAACATGAGACACCGTTTAATAAAGTCGATAAAATAGTCAGCTTAATGGTCTCTTGAGAGGATGAATTCTGTGGTCGAATTATCTGCGCCTCAGCGAAATTAAAGAAGTTACATGCTACAGGGTTACCTCTTTCAAGACTTCGTTTGGTCTTGTGTTTTGGTTTTTGCATAAAAGCCAAATTAAGGCACTAATGCACTTTGGCTAGCTATGAGCAGTGGCGTAGTGAGCTTAACTCGCGCCCGGTGCACAATAACTTTTGAGATGACTTTTTTAAAGACAATAACCGCAAAGATACAGACCCGCAAAAAGCGTCTCAAGTCAGTCGAATAATCCAATTGGGGGAAAAATAATAAAACGTTGCTAAATAAATATAAGTCTACCAGCAGACCGCCCACGCTTCGCCGAGTCTTTGAACTTATAATATACTGTATCCGGTGTTCATCATTGTTTCCCCGAAACCAGTTGAGATAAGGGATTTATCACACATCGAATTAAAGGATATCTTAAATTGTAAGTGATGCAAGTTCTATTCAGATAGATAAAAATTCTAAAGCTGTTGATTTGGCCTCTATTGGCTCAATAATGATACCTCCTATAAATTTTTCTTGACCTATTACAATTTTATTACATGTAGAGATTAACACTCATCATATTACAGTGGGACTAAATTTAAAATCAAATTGAATAAATCATTTATAATACAAATAAAAACCATTCATCCATTAATTGTTTTGCGGACCATTTGGCCCCCCTTTGTGACCAGCGCCCGGGGCATGATGACACCCCATGCAACCCCTTATTACGCCACTGAGTAACTAAGTGATAGCAAGCTTACTAGGTTGAAAGCAGTGCTGGTCCATCACTTCGTTTAGGAGGGTTCAGGGATATTAATTCGAAGTCCTTATATATTGGTCATTAATAGAAATAGCCATAATACAATCCAAATAGATTGATCTACACCTAGTTCTATTTAGCTGACATTTTTTTTTGTTATGACTTGCCGACCTCACATATATTTCGCGAGGCATTTTTGAAATACTTGGCCTACCTACAACTCCTATAAAGTGAATGTCTTACTACGTAAATATACGAAGAGTGATAGGCAATGGCATTGCCGCAACAGCCCCATCAGACAGACATTGCATGCCCAAGTCGCAATTGCAACTAGTACAACAAATTTCGTTTCATCTCTCGCATGGTTGGTTACACAAATTGTTGGACAATAAAGGAGAGCTCATGTGTGAAAATCAGAACGCATGCGCTCCAAAAAGAAACTCTTGATTCAGACTTGACTTTGGATGGCGTGCTCTTGGGTATATTCACTTCCCAATTCGACCGAGCAACTCAACAATAATAAAATATTTTCGTTATTTAAAACAAAACAAAAACTTTGAAATAATATATGAGAAAACGAGCATCCAAAAAGCAATATCAATAAAAAAACTTGAAAGGCTTAAAATCAAAAGCGCGCCTGACCAAAACCAGGAACGAAGAAGAAAAAGAAAAGCAATAACAATGCAAATGAGTTTTAGTGCAAAAGCAAGAGCTGCAATTGCAAGTTTAATAATTGTTTTTGTGTTTTGTTTGTTATATCGCAAATGCAAAGATAACACATAAATGTCTGATGCGAGTTTTGCCGTATTTTCAGTGTACTGATATTTGTTGGTTTTATTAGAACCCAGTAAACATTTTTGTTCATCATCAATAAAATTTTGCGAATTTCAAATGTAAGGTCGCAAATGCATCTCAGTGTTCGGACTTCTATATTTAACACGCATTCTGTCCGATTCTCAGTGCTTGATACATTGTAAATATAGATAAATAATTAAGAAAGAAATATCTAAATATTGCTTTTTTGAATTCTGCGTCAAAAACAAGAAAAATTATTTTATTTTTGACGCAAAATGCAAAACACTTGATACAAATATTTTTTTCTTGATCATTTATCACGATTGACAGTTTGTCAAGAACAAAGAACCGTCATGTTCGTCTGAAGAAACGAAAAATTCGGAAGAAGAACTATAATGTACTTGAACTGAAAGCAATGTTCGTCAAATGCTTTTCTAGAGCCTCTCACACGTACTATCATACAATTTTACTAAGTTTTGACGTAATTAATAAACACGAGGTTGATATCGCATTCTTAAGTTTAATAGTAACACTGCATTCGCGACCTTTGTTTTTATTCCCTGGTGAATTCAATGCAACCAACACATCGTGGGCAATGGCGTCCACTTTTCACCTAAAATAAAAGATAATGATTAACTCAATGTTCAGAATCGCTGAAAATATACTGAAAATTTATCTAGCTTAGTCTAAAAAATGAACTATAATCTAATTCAATACAAATTAAAATTTTAAAAATTCAGGTTTCACTCACGTAGCCGAAAATATTTAAAATTTTTGGGTAACGATCTAATCATATCAGCGACTCAGTTCAAAACACACTGAGCAAGCAATGTAGCCACTCCGAATGTGACTTTTTTATTTTCGCCATTTTTATCTCTGATTATTTTGCAAAAAATAAAAACGTATGCTCAGAATTTTATAAGCTCCCCGAAATTAAATACTGTTTTAAGAATAGTTAAAATCGAAGTATTTACACTGCTATCACAGTACTCCTACCAAGCCAGACACGTTTTAATTTTTGACGATGCCTGACTTACATTTTCAAGTCCCAACACTGATTTCAAATAACAGTTAAAATCTTTCTCAAAACAATATGCACATTCGTTCTCAAATATATTGATTTTCAGCCACACCTTCAACATTGCAGGAACACAATGGAATTAAAACACTTTTCATATTTATTTGAACTTGTGCTTATTTTGAAGATGCAAATTTCAGAATATTTTTAATCGTGTGTTGTGTCCTTAATATAAGTATTAATATTTTGAGCATTGCTACAAATCAATTAAAAATTTAGCATTGTCCAAAATATGTTAAATTAAATTTTTGTGTGGTTTATTGGGTGTAGTCATCTATTAGGTCACAAATATGAGTACAAAAGTGGGTGTGCGCCTAAGTGTGTGTGTGTATGTGTATGAGAACTATGACAATCGGTTGTTTCAATGGAACGCCTAGATTAGTGCTCTCGTTGCGATTGTTTTTTTTGGTTTTGTTTTTGGTAGCGAAGTGCAATCACCTCTGAATCTTTGTTTACAAACTAAAAAGTGTGGTTAGAAACTTTTTCTATACGCTAACATCCGCCGGCAAAAACAAGGGCTAATATATCACGGAAAAAAATCGTGCGACTGATCTCTAAAGAGAGTGAAGCGGGACTAATACCTTTCGTCTACAGTGGACTACAATTGATTACAACTACTTTGTTATGGACATAGATGGGATAGGTTGATTTTAATTTCTGTAGACTACTTTTAAACTTTCAAAGTAAACTTGCCTTACTGTACCCGTAGGGGAACAACGGGATTCTGTCCGACACTACGCTTTTGGGAATGAAAGGGACCCAATTAGTCTCTTCATAAGACATGCTCAAACAAAAGAGATTACTTTAACCCACACAAAGAGATCAAACCCGGCATTTCTCGAATGGTCCTTTGTGACTCATCCCGGACTCATCCTAGACTAAGCGCATTTTTTGCAGGGGATATATAAATCGTGAATGGCAGTGTGTGTGTGCGTGGGTAATTTTTACCGGATGTGCAGCCATACTCTTAGACATGCACACATACTCGTAGTAGTGTTTGTTGAAATGCATTTGTGTTTATTTTAAAGTCTTTAAATAAATGTTTTTGGTACTGTTTTTTAAAAAACTTACATAATTTCTTATTTAGTTTATGTTAAAGTTCAATTATGCGTTTCTTGGTCTATATGCATAAGATATATACAGCTGATGCCTCGGGTTTTAAATGCTACAAATGTTTTAGTAAGAGAAACTTTAATCTCCTCTTTTCCTAATGTTTTGAACTTCTTAGAAAGTGTGATATATCCCTGTAAAAAACGTTGGAGCATCAGAGTACTCCAACACTTATCCTCATTCATATAAAAAAGGTGGTCCAATTTACATAGCGATGTCCGGTGATTGGATCACCTAATCCTATTCGGAGTACCATTTACTTTGCTTCTGAATAGTCTATAGAGCACCTACGTTGGAGTACTTTGAAAATGCTGCCAAAAGATTACTCTATAGAGTACTCTAGACAAAAGCGAGAATGGGAGTATGTGTTCTTCTGAGGACCACCTACTCCCGCTCTCGCTTTGCTGTTGAATACTCTATAGAGTAATCCCATGGGAGTATTTTGAGAGTACTCTCACGTAGGTGGTCTATAGAGTATTCAAAAGCAAAGAAACGGAGTACTCCGAGATGGATTAGGTGATCCAATCACCGGACATTGCCATGTAAATTGGACCACCTTTTTTATATGAATGAGGATATGTGTTGGAGTACTCTGATACTCCTATTGGAGTATTCTATGGAGTATGAAACGGAGTATTTCCGTTTTTTGCAGGGATAGGGCTCCTCAAAACTTTAGCAATCTCAAAATGTAACTATTTAAATAGGTGGAACAAGTTTAAAAACCAATTTATCTTATAACGAGATATACTTGAATTTGGATTAATGTGCACTACATTCTTACAACTTCTATCTCGGTGTTGGCTTAACCGCTATTATCTCGAAAACACATTGGCTCATATGGATGAATATAAATAATATAGGCTCCACTACTTTAGTGTAGGCCTTAGGAAATTTTATGCGAGTGTCACCTTTTTGAAATAAATATTTAAAAATTACGTTAAGTATATACCAATATGAACATCACATAAAAGGTAATTTACTCCATATTTAAATAAAATATTTCAATGGATGGTTACCAACTTATCCCATTACATTTATTTATTGGCATATCTGTTAATGTCTTGAAAACGACCTGTCCCATTCCGAGGAATGTTTAACATAATTAAAATTATTCATTTCAAACTTTTCTACCTAAGCGTTACCACTTAAAATATTTTTACATTATTGCCACCTAATTGAAATTTGCAAAAATTGAGTGCGATATAGCAATATGGGTATCAACCGATATTTCCAGGTAGCGTTCCCACCTACGCTAGAAGTTGTCAGGCATTTAATGGATTTTATACAATACTAGCGGACCCGGTAGACGTTGTTCTGGTAAAAAATTTACTTGATTCTCCCTTCTAATTAGATCGATATTCTTCTGCCTGCCCACCTTCTTTTTCTACCTCTTTATCTGCTTCTCCATTTTCATATCGTTTATGACTTATTCAACTTAACCTATCTCTCTCACTAAGACTATCACTATCCCAACTACTATCCTAGAAACATCCGCTTAGTAATACCCTAATTAGCACTTTAAATTTGATACCCATATCGTGGAAATATCTTCTAGGGCCACACCTGGTCCACATTTTGGTGAATATCTCGAAAACGGGTTATCACATGGGACTGAGAACTTTTCCTTCCCATGATGAAGAAACACCACCTGGTCCACATTTTGGCACATAACTCGGAACCTACTCTATTTTTAAACACTCTTTATTACCTTTAATTTGATACCCATATCGTACCAATACCTTCTAGGGCCACACCTGGTCTCCAGCGCCATATATCGAGTAAATTTTTGATAGAAACGTTCCCCAACAACAAATGCTCCCAATATGAACCAAATCTGTAAAACGGTGTAGTGGTTTGGTGGTCTATCGTACAATGTAAGGAAAACTCAACAAAATTGCGGAATCGTGAGGTCCCAGCTGCATTCATTTTTCGGTAGCAAGGTCCAAGAAAGTACTTTTACATAATGGACATCAGTTTAGCCGTTTAGACATCCATCAGTGTCATACGAAAGACATTTCGTTTTTATATATATAGATATAAGATATATAAGTGAGCTCACTTCTTTGGCTAAAAAAATCGCTCGATACGTTTTAGACTTGTATGAAGCCTGGTTTGATTTCGAATAGCTTGGTAAAGTCTTGCCAATCCTAAATGAGCTGTTGGTATGGCTCCATGTCATTTGGCACATCCGTATAAGATTTGCAGGGAAACAAATTCTCTAGTCATGGGATTTCTCCAGAATCTTTAGTACCGATATAGATGCTAGACTTACCAGGACTGAAGTTTGAATCATCTTGTCACTATTAAGTTACTTCGTTAGGCGAAAGATTGATTTGAAAGCAGGTGCAAGAGACGAGTAGAGAAATTTTTAGTTGACTCTATCTTGAGCAGCTTCCCTAAGTCAAACTACATATTCATTACTGTGTTGAATTACATGGGCAACCGCCATTGTATAGTACGAGGTTGTTTGCTTACTACACTTAGACATGCCTGGTTCATGAGCTGTGATACCAGAAATTAAAAAAAAAAAGTGGTTTGAAAAGCATTTCTAAAAGGGACAATCCCCTCGCCAGTGGTTAGCAAACCTCCAAGTGTATATATGCTTTGAAAAAGGCTGCCCAACCAAAATTCATCTATCTTGAGAGCGGCCAATTTTTGTAGCAAAATTAAAAGCACCAAGCCACAGATGGCAAGAGCAGCTCTGAGATGCAAGATTTGACCGGAAAATAATTGAATCTTAACGTACTAGGAATCGTGCTTTCTTGCCCATTTTCTTATCAGCCATTTAGTAAGATTACAGTTTTCTCAATATTCTTGTCCTGCTGATTTGTTTTGAAAGCTTTATCCCCTGTTTTTCATTTTCGGTTAGGAACAGACTGTAATAACGAGCTTAAAGAAAAGTACCTGGATGACCGAGCCTTGCGCGGTGGCAACCCTAGGTGGCAATCCTACTTAAAAATATTCTTGTTGGCATACAGCCTCAAATACCTTCCGTTTGATACCCATATTGCCATATCATGCTTAATATTTAAAAAAAATTCGGAAAGGTGGCAACCCTCTAAGCTTCCTTTAGTAGCAACATCCAAGTAGAAAATCTTAGAAGGAAGCATACTATCCATCTACCAAATTTCATCGAAATCGGTTTAGCCGTTCCCGAGATAGTGGTCGATATCTGAAGGAATAAATAAAATGCGGTCAGGTGGCAACCCTACTCGAAAATACTTTGGTTGGTATACGGCCTAAAATACCTTTCATTTGATACCCATATTCCCATATATTGCTTAATATTTAAAAAAAATTGATATAGGTGGCAACCCTGTGAACCACCCCAAGTGGCAACACCACAGCAAAAAATCTTAGAACAAAGGATACTACCCATATACCAAATTTAATCCAAATCGGTTAAGTCGTTCCTGAGATAGTAGTGGATATACAAATATACAAGAATAACTCGTTTAAAGTTATAAGATAAGGTGTTGATACCAAGCAATTTTCGATTTCACTTCTGATTTTTTTGTAACCAAGCCTAATTTGTATTATATTTTAGAGTGTATTTACAACAAACAAAAAAGGGATGCCTTATAATTTATTATGTTGAAGATTCATCAGCTTCACACACAACTTGATGCAATAAAACTAAAAAAATGCCGAAACATGTCCTTAAAATATGAAAAATAATTCCAAAACAATCATATGTTACTTGCATCATACTGACAAACCAAACATACATTATATTGTAATAAATGTCTAGAATTTTTACCTGTTAAACCATGTAAATGTCTGCATACGGCACACACGTGTCGTAGGAAGACCTCACGTGCATTCATATACAACACACATACACACTTTAATGGAGACTCATGTCTTTCTTTTACATTTTCGGTATGAAATAAAGTAAACAACGATTTATTTTTGACATGCAAACAATTGAACTGTCAACAATCAAGGATGACAGCCAAAAAAAAACGAAAATGTGTTGGATTTGAAATTATCCAGCAGTTATGATGACATAAAAATATTATATACAGTGTACGACAAAACTAAAGCACCTCTGCTAAACATGATTAAATAAAATTCTATATGAAGTTACTACATTTTTTATTTATTTTTATTGATGAGGGGCACATATTAGTTATTTGAAATATGAAACAAAAAAACTGTTTTCCTGGTCCATTAAAAAAAATTAATTGCACTTTTCAGGCTAACTAAACAATTTGTGCGACAAAACTAAAGCACGAAATGAAGGTAGGTCTTGTTTTTCCTTAAATGTTTTGTAAAAACCTCAAAATCGTGGTAAACGTGAGCCGCAATAACCTCGCCGATATATTTCAAAACATTTCAAGAAACGGTTTCCCTCTTTAATTTAGACGTTAAACTAGGTTAGATTATTTGTAGAAGTCTAAACGACTCGCTGGAAATAATTGTTTCGTGGTATTTCGCTTAAAGATTTTACTCAAATTTAATCCAAGGAAATCAGGTAATACAATTTCCAAAGGTTTTAAAATTTTACATTAATTTATTTAGCGTAGTACAAACGCTTAATTCAACCAGTCTACCGCATTGTCACGCCCCTGAAGATGCCAAGGAAAATTGGCGAAACGTCGGGCTGCAAGGTTGAATAAAGTCTTTTATTTGCACCAAAACCTAATAGATCTGGATAGCTTACAAAAATGCAATAAAACGTTTTTCCATTCAACCGGTTCACTTAGAACTGTAGAGGGAGGTGCTAGTGCACGAAAAACAACGAATAGTAACGATTTTTCAATTGTCCGTGGACTAAAAATATTTCTTCTTGCTTCCTCAAAAAGTTGTATGAAAGAATTTGTAGCATCCACCCCATGTAAGATCATTTAAAGACGTGCTCTTTAAAACCGATTAGTTCACTTCGAAGCTTTGATACCCTTTTGATTTCAGATGAAGATAAATAAGGGGTTTCAAAATTCCACCTAAATTCGAGTAGTACAATAGAACGACGAATCTAATTTTTTGTTAAATAAGTTTTCTGAAATATTAGGACGCTCTGAGGCTTGTTCCCACTGCTGTACTTTTTGATCGGTGAAATACGGTTGAGGCAGTGTACGGGTTTGTAAGCGTGTGGTCGAGTTGGTCCGATTCATACGATTGAGCTGGTATTGGATCGTTTCATGTAAAAAGATATTCTATTTCTTCAGGGGGAAGGAATGCTATTAAGGTAAATCTTTCAGGAAGACATTCTGCCGAAACGTATTGCCGCGGCCCGTGCTATTTAACCTAACAGATAATCCATAAAAAATGATAGATTCTAGAAATAGAAAGGAGATTGCAGCAACTCTCTCCTCTCTATTCGGACAAGTTGAGCAGGCGTCTTAAATTATTTCTTAAGATATTTTACTTAAATAATACACTCAATGACAACACGATGTGACCCTGCCATAAAAAGCCACGGATATGCCACGAAACATCGGAAAAAACTGGATTTGTCACATAGATATTTGAGTTGCTTTAGTTTTGCGGCTCCACTTTTTGAGTTAATCGGATTCTTTGTACAACATTTTTTTAGATGGGTTGTTAAACTACTTTTATTTATTCAAAGCTATAATACGTAATAAGTATTCTTCCTGAATAAATGGGACTAAAAATTATAGAAATTGTACTTACGATTTTTTGGAGTAAAATGCTTTAAAATGAATTTAGTTTTGTCGCACACTATACATACTTGGGAATACAGCGGTCAACTAACAAACTTGCCAGTTAGTTACCTAGACTTTTGCAGGCTTATTCATACCTATAAGTTTAAAACTATATTTGTAGTAGTTCTAAAAAGCCAGTGAAAAAAATTATTTAAAAACACAGCCGCCAAAAATTAGAACCACTTTCCTTTTTAAACTTAGCAAGGATATGCAAAAAATTTAAGATTACAAATGTATACGTCTCTTAACTTAAATTTAGATTAGATTAAATGCATAAGATGGAAATAACACAGAACTTCGCCTAGTTAGGCCATCTTTGCCAACTAGTATGTAACTAATAGTTATGACTGTAGGATAGAGACTGGAACATGTCTGGAAACACGTCCTAGGGCTGTGAAAAAATTATCGATTTTTTTTCGAATAGATTTTTTGTAATTCAAAATTTTGTTGGGTCAAATAAATTCATACTGAACATAAATTTCGAATAAACCGATTATAAGAATTACACTATTTAAATCGATTTTTGGAAACAGTGGCATCTTGCTAATTTGTGATGATTTTTTTAAATTTTAGTTTTTAAGACAAAACATATTTTATATATATTACTATTATTTTGTTGTATTATTTTTACTGCAATAAAATATTTGCGAGCACTGAAATTTTTTTTTTAATAATTCGAATCTCAATATCGTATATTTGGTCTTTTTTTATACCTTTTATCTCAAATAATTTTCATAGAAACTAATTTATTTTAGTATGATTTTACTAATTTATCAAATAAGCATTTTTCGTGCAAAAAATATATTTGTGAAAAACAACCCATTATTATGTAATCGACTTATATCTAAACAAACAAAAATTGATTATTAGGTAATCGATTTTTTCGAATCGATGTCACATCCCTAGGAAGTATACTGCATTTAATATTCGGCTAGTGGTTGTATAAGATGTAGATTTGTAAATTTTTAATTGAAACAAGCGACTCTACCTTTAAATTACTCAATAAGAGATTTTGTATGGGTGCATCTATTATTTTGGCCACAGGTGTATGCGTACATTTACGTTTATCGGTGTGTGTTAAATGGCTGATAATTTACATTTCCCACGCAAATTCAATACTGATAAATGCCAACTGCTAAGCGGCTCTATATTTACTTATGAATATGTACCCAGTAGGACGCCGAAGCTGTTAATCATTAATACTTTCAACCCTACTTTTCATGTACGGAGCATACCAGGTTCCATGACTTTTCCCCATGACCAACACACGGCGATGGACGCCTTGGCATGAATGACTTTCGCTAGAAAAAATAGCAATGAAGGAAAATCGTTCGTTAACGATCGTGCGTACATGCTTATATAGCGGCTTTTTCATCTAGTCGTTATGATAGAAAGGTTAGGTAGAAAGAAGGTATAATTGGGCGTTTATGAACCAGCTCTCTTTATGACTGGTTTATTGCTGAAAAAAGCATGACGTCTCATTTTATAACTAGCAGTTTCACGTCTTCGTTAACAGCTTCGCTAAACAAATTCAAGTATAAACTAAAAAGATGTAATACGAAAAGGTCTCAAACTAATATTTATGAATTCATAACTAACATAAGTTCTTAAGTCTGGCCGACAGGCAACTTTTTTGAATAAAAAATGGAATTATAAGGTTTTTCTGTTTGTATGTATGAATTATATGTTATAATTTAGTTTAATATTTGTTTAGAGTTATAATTTTTCGGTGGGAATAAGACAATTAAAGATTTTAGAGCTAAAATCAAAACACAAAAAAGCCTACAGTTTTTGTAGTGGTACCTTTTACGATCATAACTTATGCCTTCGTTTCTCGCACTCACCATAAAGATGCTCCATTCGCAGCTTCTAACTGCCTTCCTTTGTTATCTGATAACTTCGGCTCCACCTGCTGTAGTATGTTGGAATTTCGTACTCGAAGTTTGCATGACCATGCAATACATATTCGAAGTACCTGCGATCAATCTAACAAAGTCATATATGCTGGCATTAATAACATTCGTAGGACCTAACATAAAGTCCTAGTGGGTAGATATGTAGACATACAATGTACTTATGTACCTAGCTAGCTATGCGAGACTTCATTTGTTTATTCTTGTACTTTACCTCTGAGAATACATTGTTTTCGATTGTAGATATGAATGTGAATTTAACGTGATGGGTCTAATACTGATCACCTGATTCTAAGTACAATCGTCCATACAAAGCTGTTAGACCTGTTGAGCACGTTCACCACATTTTCCGCCCCACACAAGTGCATGCATATGCGACATATGTACATACAGGGTGGCGCAAAAGTAATCCTCCTATCAGAAAATGCTATAAATTTTGCGATTGGCCCCTAAAGTCAGTTCTGTTTTGACATTTGTGTAGTAAACAATGTTACGCTACACTGCTTCAGAACGCGGAATATTGCTGACTATTTATTTGACCAATAATCGGTCGGTGAAAAACGGTTACTGCGCAAAAGTAATCCTCCTATCAGAAAATGCCATAAATTTTGCGGTTGGCCCCTAAAGTCAGTTCTGTTTTGAGATTTGTGTAGTAAGCACATGCGAAATACACGTTAAAAAACAATGTTACGCTACACTGCTCCAGAACGCGGAATATTGCTGACTATTTATTTGACCAATAATCGGTCGGGGCCAAACGGTTACTGTGAATGGTGAGCGCTACAGAGCAATGATCAACGAGTTCTTTTAGCCGCAACTTGATGAATTGGGATTGGAAAACATGTGGTTCCAACAAGACGGTGCAACAGCACACACTGCACGTGCCACAACCGATATGCTAAACATCGGAAGCTTACTTTTGCGCCACCTTGTACATATATTCTGTCTGGAAAAATATCTAATCTTCACGGATACTAGGTATATGTGTATGTAACTTTATGGGCGACATTATTTTTCTTTTAGTTAACATCATAAATACTCTAAAATTAACACGTCGCTGTTGAGCAAACAATAGAGTGAAAAATTAAAAGAAAACAAAAAACTGAAAATAAACATAAAAGAAGTCAAATATCCAATGGAGTGACGGCAATTACTTTTGATGGGCAAGATGCAGCGAATGCCACAGCATGAAAGGCGGTCACTGCCGCAGCGGGTTAAGCGGGTATCCTGTGGCGCAACTGCCACGATTGTAATGTGGACGTTGGTGACTGCGTTGGGAGAGCGACGTGACATTAACGCATTATCGTCGCCTTAAACTATGATTTGAAAGTGAGAAGAGGAAAGATGTGGAAGATTTAATTAACCTTTTTAATATTATATGAAGTTACAAAGTCTTGAACATTTTTTAACATTTTTATTTACTCAGCATACAATGTATTTTTCCCTTTAATTTCAAGCGCGTACAAAAGAAGTTGTTTATTAGAGCTCTTAGAAGGTAATATATGAGTGCACGGTTACAAATTGATAATATGGAAATACGATATACTACTTTTACAAATATATTTTTGAAAATGATTGCCTTATGCTATGTCTCTATTACTAGATTTATTAATTTTCGGGATCACTTCGGGACCAATTTGTAATTTTTTCGGGACTTTTTCGCACCATTTTGGGATTATTTTTGGAACTATTTTTTCAGTATAATTTAGCGATTGTTTTCGGAACCATTTCGGAATATTATTTTGTGGATAATTTAGGAATTTTTTCGGGATAGTGTCCAGAATATATTGGGACTGTTTTCGGGACCTTCATTTTCAGCATCATTTCAGAATAATTTTTTAATGTTTTCCGAACCATTTCGCGAACATCTTATGGATAACTTCAGGCCTTTTTCGGAATAATTTCGAGACCCTTTCGGCATCGGAAATTTTCTGGGGCTTGTTCGTCATCACTTAAGGCCTTTTTTCTTGACTTTTTCCAGACAATTTCGGAACTTTTTCAGGATTATTTCGGGACTATTCTCGGGATAACTCAGACCATTTTTGGATCTTTTTCGCATCCAATTCGGGATTGTTGTATAATCTTCGGAATCACTTGTAATGTTGTCTGGGAATTTTTTGGCATCATTTTCTGACTTTTTCAGGTTGGTCAAGGAAAAGTCCCCAAATTAGGCCAACACATATTACGAAATGGTCCCAAAAACAATTCCTATAAGATCCTGAAAAATTACCAAAATCAATTCCGAAATGGTTGCGAAAATATTCCCAAATTATACCGAAAAGGTCCTGAAATGGTCTAGAAAATTCAGAAGTTAATACATATCACGTGTGCTGTGCTACGTGTACTGCGCAAAAGCTCGTACATTTCACTGTTAAATTTCCTTAGCTACTCGCCTTTGCCATCACGGGAAGGGCCAATGGCAGTTCGATTGCGGATTAAATCGTCCGTTTTTATAGGCCCTATTCCAAAATACACTATGATTGCGATCCCGCGGTGTTTCCAATTGGCGCCAGTTGGCGCAACGAAGAAACGACTGGCGAGCTATGTTGGACGGTCAAAATCGCCCAGGCGGTTAGATGACCATTTAAAGAATTCCAAAATACATTTCTTGTAGTTTTATTATAAAGCCAGCAACAGATGTGTGGAATCATCGGATCGGGATGATAAATTACACAGTTTATGTTTAATACTAATCTCACATGCTAAGAGTGGAACATTGTTGGATTTTCTATATTTATTTTTCGCAATGCTAGCGCCACCAGTCTAAACACCATATATGCCAAAGTCCATACATATATATACAATTCCTAAGGGAGCTCTTAATTTTTAATATCTACATTTTTAACCTACTTACATCTTTACGTGCCTACATTTTTATATCTCAATGCTGCAAAGTTTTTCTCACTTTCAAAGTCAATGTGACCTTTGTGATTCGGTTTATGGCCTACTGAACCGCGTCTGGCGTGCACTACGACCCACATGTACCTACAAAAAAAAACAAAAAGCAAGAAAAACTTTCGAAGACTATTTCTTGTCCTCAAATTTTTTAATACAAAGTCATTGAGGGAAAATAAAACGTTCGTTGGCAATACTCTGTCCTTTTTGGTGTGTAAACTGCTTTTGCCGTTAAGGTTTTGAGTTTCTTTCGCAACTTAATTTACTTGAGCGTTGCTTTCTTCTATCCCATAGAAAAATTAACACAAAACTTTCATCCATTATATATTCAGCTACTGTTGAAAACAACAACAAGGAAAGTTTAGAAACAGTTTTACGAAACATGAAGAACAAGAAACTTCTGGATTAATTTTGAGGCGGGCTACTTGTGAATATGACCGACATTTGTTTTGGCCATTGAAATGACAGTTTCATAAATGGCTAGTCCGAAGATTTATTGTGTTACGTGTCAGTAACCTATCACACTTTATCACCTGAGGTTTGTGTACCGTTTGTAAGTAATCTCCGGAGGAGCTTTTTAGACAGGTTTAAGAGAGAGGAAGGTGTTTTCATTATTTAGTGAGTCGGACCTGTCAAGAAACTTTAGCAGGGGTTAAAACAAGATGGCTATGGAATCTCAATCTTAACTCATTACTCATGACTACGAACTAGGAGATGACGTTACGCTCACGTACAGAGGGCAGTTTTTTCACACGTAGTGTGACCTGATGCTTAAGCCACGTAAAGAAATATCGGAATGGTGCTCCGGCTGTGGTCTCAGTGTCAACTCAAAGAACGTGGAACTACTTTTATTTAGGCACAAGTACAAAGTACCTACACTGACTCTCCTCCTAAGCTAAACTTCGAGCGTCTTGTCTGTAGTTAGGCAAGTCAGTTTGAATTTGGACAGATCATTGAGTTGGAAAGAGTACACTATTTAGGCACAAGAATGGGTTGTTTGCAAAAGTGCAAAGCGGCTGTGGCGCCGACATTTTGCATTTGCAAGGGCAGGCGGGTCCTGTCAATAGGGTATGGAGGGGCAGTCTAAAATAACAATTTTCTGCCTGGCTTTATGAACCGAAATACCACAACTAGTATGGCAGAAAGTAAATTTATTAACTTAATTCTTTGTGGCTAAGACTGCTCGTGTGGAAGCAAGCTGTTCAGAACAGCTCACAGCAGCGTGAGGTGGAAAACCATATAGACAGCTTTCTTTGAGAAACCTGGTCTTTAGCAGGACAAGATAACAATGTTTTAATGTATATTTTTTAAACAGTTAAAGTCAGCTGGAAAAAGATGAAGAGAACAATTTTATGTGCTACATTCTAAATTCTGCCTACTTCAAAAAGCAGGAATGCAGGAATATACAAATTGTGGAAACACACTGGACCACCAGGAGATCCCAAAACGTTCAACAACTAAACCGGTTGCATTAACATGGCTTAGCCAACGAAACCTCTGGGGTTTAAATTCGATGAATTATGTCGATGTGCTCATAAAGTTCATAGAGCTCAAGAAGAACTTTATTTCGGTACACACGGGTGCCCTGTTTTACGAGATGATTTCAGAATAAATGGCCTATAATCATAATCGTTGCTTAGTACGCGTTTTAATTAAAATCTTTACTTAACTTAAAAATACATTTAAAATGTTGGTAAATCATTGTCACATTAAACAAAGACAACAAGGTCACCTTATGAAAAAAAATTTAGTTGGTTGGTGGCTGTGTCAGCTATTTAATTCACAAACTATATCTGTAGCAAGAAACGAAAAAACCCAAACTCAAGTTTGAAGTAAGCGATGTCACAAGCACAACCGTAGACACAAACAGTGATTTTAAAATGTTAAAATGACATTTTCGTCATTTTAAAATTAAAACTCCGTCTTAGACATAGAATGTTTTTTAAATTGACTATGACAGCCATGAAATCATGTTTAAGTTGATAAAACTCTATTTTAATTTGACTATGATTTTGGGCTAAAATCTACCGTATTGAGACTTATTTGAACGTTCAAGCCATCCTTAAAACTTTTTGTCAATCTTGTTGATTTTCTTTATTCTTCACATTCAAATGGCTTGTAGTCGCAATTCCTATTACGCCCATCAACATCATGAGCAGCTCTGTAACTTAATTAGCTTATGTTTTATTCACACATTCCCGTTACTTAATTGCTACACCTCTCACAGTATTTTGTTTTACTGCAAAGATATCCTTTCAACGCCACTAATACGAGTCGAGTGTGAGAGTTTCTCTAATTTCTGTTTTACACTTGCAAGTTTACTCTTTTCTATTCCAAGTGTCAGAGAGCATGACAACAAATAAATATTCTTGTAGGTGCACTAAATTCATTTAAAATAAATAAATTTTAAGACCAGTTGATAAATGACACTGAATTGTGGATGCTTGTTGTGTTGCTAAAGAATGAAAGGCTAGCTCCATTGTATGTATGTGGGTACAATTTAAGTGACCCTGTGGGGCAAATCTCTAGTTCTGGTGCGTTTCTAGTGCGTTCCGAACCCCTACAAGTGATTTTAACATGGTCCCCCCATGGAAATTGCAATACCTTTTCGAGAGTTCCGAACTAGTTAAAAATTCGGCATTTTAGATGTAGTTAATTGATTGCCCTAGTTCTGAACTATTTCCAAATTCTACAGTTTATGGGTACTATTTCCTTGGTTCCAAACCAGACCAAAGCTCCACACAGTTTTACTAGTACGATTTTATCCCGTTTTTCGATAGTTCTGTACAAGCACAGAATTCTTAATATATACCTAGAAACCCTCAAAAGTTAATTACTATTAAATTAACGTGCTTCTTGCAAAATGTTGGTATATAAAGTTGGGGCTCGAAAAATCGAAAACTTTTTTTATTGCATATTCTGGAATTATATGCTTTAGAAAATATCTGCGCGAAATTTCATCCATATCGGAGCACTACTTTTCAAGTTACACGGTTCGAAGCGTGCTGGTTCCATCTAAAAAAAGGTAAATTTAAATGGATAAAGGATCAATTTTTTCGTTGAAACAAGAAACCAAGCCCTGAGAAGACTTGACACATACTACGAGAATTTTACTATATCAGCTTCAAGAGTTAAAAATGGTTTACTGAGATCCGTTGTGATCATCCGTGCACAAATGAAGTCGAACATTCGGTTCGCCCAAAAAAAGTAGTCACGTCAGAAATTGTTTATAAAATATACGTAGTGATGTTGGAATATATCAAATCGTGCATGAATATTTTGACACGAGAAGGCTATAAGAGCGATGGATACCGCGATTGCTTCCACTCGTTATAAGCGTAGTTCAAAGAAATGTTTGGCAATATCCGTTCAGTCACGGATTGCGGAGTAAGGATACGGGGGCCAACATATCTTCAGGCAGCAGTGTACTATTTCAATCTATTTTAAATAATTTCGACGGCTCCCCATAAATGGCCAATAACTCTGTTTTTAGTTTTTCTCAATATTAATTTTTTTTTGCTTTTGAAATGTCTACTTTTCTCACTAAAACTAGTAAAGCTCTCAAAACTTTAAATTGCTATAACGTACGTTATTGATTCAACTATGCCTGATTACTTCTTGTTATCTCAGTTAACGTAACAAAATTTTAGCTAGGCGGCTTGAGTTCTATAATAAATTTGTAAAATTCAGCTGCAAAAACCAGGGGTCAATCAAAATAGCGAGTTTCTCCGGGTGAATTGGGGTTCAAACTGTTTCTACACGCAGAATATTTTCCAGATGTAGCCCTTCCATTCTTAAACCTGAGTAAATGTCTGGGCGGTAAGAGCTTGGGGTTAGATGAATTTTAATCACAGAAACAAATACCTATTTAGGGATCCTGTGAAAGTCCTATTATTTGGAAAGAATGCAACTTTGGAAAAACGCTGGACTTCATGTATCGGGCTAACAGGAGATTATGTTGAAAAATAAAATTGTTTTTTTTTTAAGTCGCCGAATTTTGAACTGCCCTCGTATGTACACATATTCTAGTACATACATTAGTTGTGGTCAAAACAGGTTTTGGAGTTCAAAGTTCGGTGTGATAGGTAAAATAAACAAAGTATCTACACATGTATAGTGGAAATTGTAGAAGGTGCAACGTATAACCATATTTTATGACAGTTGCATTTTCCTTGAATTTCACTGGTTAAAAAAGTAAACATTGAAGAAGAAGGCTAAAGTGTGTTATTCCATTTATATATGTATAAGCGCTTTACACATTTCTTTAAACGCGATTATCTCGGCATGAAATTTTTTGAAAAGTCCCGTTGCGGTGAACGTGATATTTAAAAACTTTTCAACTGATTTTCATATTTTTGTTTTTAATTGTTCGTGTTGACAATCGTGTCCAGGAACGATTCCTTTTTTATTTAAAAATGTTCGATTCTTTGGAATCAATTTTTGTTTGAAATTTTGAACAATCGATGTTTTTGTCAACATGGGTTTTGTATTGGAAAACAAATTTTTTTAGGGAAACCAAATCATTCAAAGACATCACAATAGATTTTTCCCCAGTAATTTTTTCACCATTTTCATTTCTGTTAAGCGGTTTGCCTTGGAGAGTGTTCACCGCAAGCCTCTGCAAAAAAACGCTTTTCGGGGAAGGGACCATAACTAAGACAATATTTAATAGTTTTTTATAATTTAATTCGTGTTTTTTCTTCGATAGTACTACCAACCAATTTTCTTTCGCTTTTTCTAATAAATTTTGCATAAAACCCTTAAAAACAATTACGAACTTAGCTCACAGTTTCCCCCCCAACTTTGTATATAACACCTCAATAGACTACAAAACTCAATACTCAGGTTATCAAATTTGAAAATCTATTATTATTGTCTGATGGGACGTGACGGGAAAAACAAGGCTATACTCATATTGACAGTCCTTTGCCAGATATGAATTCATTAAGTACCTGGAACTGCCCGGCAAGGGTTATTTGAAAATCTCACCACTTTTTAATTTTTGCATAAGCTTGGAAAGACGGGCATAAAATATTTTTATGAAAGAACAGTCGACATATTTTATAGAATTATCAAACGAATTTTAGCAAGAGAGAAAGTAGAATATTTTTACCTAACTAATCTGAGAGTTATTACCAAATTTTAGTAATGTTGCATGAATACATCTAGAGATATACTGTCTGATTGGTACGACGAGTCGAAAGACATTCGGTGACAATAAGGCCACACCCACAAGGGATAGTTGGTCATAAAGAAAAGAGAAAACATCTGCCTGTCTGCTTTAGTTCGCCACCGACTGAAACATGGTAAAGTTCTCTGCTCGACCAGTTCTAACCTTGAGGGGAAGCATAATCTTCAAAATTAATAATAAGGCCGTTCAACCTGTTGTTTTTGTGGTAACGACAAAAACACTCACCGAAGGTTTTGGGAAGTGTTGTCGAGTTAACAGTCCTTGGCCGGATTTGAACCCGGTACGATCCGGTACTCCCTGGCGGTACTGCCCGACTGTCGTGGTAGCGATTTATGACCAATGAAACCTTCTAGGTCATGTCACCCCTCCTTCCGCAAGGAAGGATAAGATGGGTAATGAGAGGTGAGAGGCATCATATCCGTATATCAACCATCGAGTTGCACGTCATTACCTTTGTGCATATTAGTCACCTCTTACGACCGGTATGCCTACCACGGGCATATTCTAGACCCCTAACCCGCCGTGCAGCCTCTTTGATATCTTCTATAAGGTTCTATCAAGGTCTCACACAAAACGACTTTGTATCGAGGGATTTATATTAACGAAACCTTCGGGTTTGAATACACTGCATTATGCTTATATGTAGCTGCGTAAGGCTCGTACCAAGCTCATCGGTCTATGGAGAGAAATCGCCCTATCTGTAACCTCGTTTTTTGTTGTTTTTGTGGCAGTACTTCGCCCTTTTAAACCATCATGTCCACGCTTGGATGCTGCTTTAACAAGGTCATACTGAATTCGATTTCGAATGGTCTGGAGAGGTCCTTAATATTCCTGAGAGAGCTGTTGGTATTAGTCAATGTCCTTTTTCAGCCTGATTTTATGAAAGATGTTTTGAGGAGAAGATGTGAATACCTCAAGAAAAATGTTGCCAACAGTGTAGAAGGGACTCTTATTAGTAGTCACCGGCGGCAGCAGCGGAAAGGCAAAGCCCCAATATGTTGCTAAATCGGTCACGATTACTTGTAATCTCTTTTTGTTTTCAATTAATAGTTGTATTCTGTAAGTTTGTCTCATCTCAAGTCACTCAATTTGAGATTTTTCATTACAGACAATTTTTGTGACTTCAGATAATTTCGGTATTCTATAAGAGAAAATCACAAAAAGTTCACCAATGATATGGAGTGGAAACACAATTGCATACATCTTAAGTACTGCATTTGACAGCGCCTGTATAAATATCGCAGGGTAGCCCAGGTAGTAAGTGTCTCTAGTATAACGTGTGAGACGCAAGTTCGAATCCAAGATCGCTGACAATTTATTATTTTTATTTTATTTTTTGTGATTAAATATTATTATTTTTTAAATATATAAATGTTTCTACACTTAAAATTAACTATTTTTTTAATTTGCTTAATCTTTAACAAAATATTTTACTGTTTGTGACCAGCCTATAACCAGCTGACAAATTAGTGACTCTTTTTTTGAGACTAGATACTGCTTACAGAATTGACTGTAAAGCCAGTTACCATGAATATAAACAATGAGTTGGCATGATATCTCTCTATCTCTATGGCGCGATATACAACAGGTATATCATCATAAACCTCCTAAGAGATTTTTGCGCCAAGTTTCTCTTCCAATTTGTGGTGTGCCGATTTGAATTTTCCCTACAAATTGGTGGGACCTACAGTTACAGTTGGCATGATATACTTTCGAGAAATTTGTCGAGCCTTTTTATTAAAATTTTTCAAATTTTTTTATTGTATTTTAAGTCCACACAAACAAAAAGTGGTCGAATAAATGAAGATAGTATTATAAATATATAAAATATAACAAAAGTACAACTAACAAAAACTTTACAGTCTAACAAAATAAAATGAATGATTTAGCTGATGTGTTCATTTACAGTTGTGCTTGGAGATCTTAATAATTAACTGGATGGTTGGAGAGGCCGTGTTTCCAATCCACCCGCTCGATCGGTCGATTATTTATTTATGGCAGAAACACTAGGCGTTTTAAGCGATTTTGATGTGACCTGTAGTATTTTTTGAACATGAGACTTTGCATCAGCCCAGCATGGAATGGAAAGATATGTTTTGGGAGCCTCGTCTAGATGAGTAAGCGGCAATTAATGGATGAGTGACCGAATTTACCCAAAACAGGGCAACCTTATACCAGGTATAAATCCAAAGCTTTCGAGAAGGCTGCTTAGTCCTGCAGAACTTATAACTAAAGTATTTATCACTTTATTCAATTCTAAGTTAGTTGGAATGTCTACAGGGATATTTCAGGTTTACATATGTATTTATGACTACGAATGTACGGATCACAGCATGAAAGAAAGCTATGAAAGAGATTTTACAAGTTTTAACATTTCTAGTGCATTCACGTTTACAAATGCTAAAGAGAATTGTAAGCATGCAACTTTGACATAAAAATACACATACAGGGGGGCTTGTGTGCAAGAGCGTATGTGTGAATGTTTGAAACTCTTGTATACGAATTTTTAAACGAATCGTATATTTGTGCAAGATTTTCCAAGTTGAATCAAGTGATTTCGAGAAGTGTGTTTGATAGATATGGGTTTGAGTACAAAAAAAAATAAGTAGAGACATATGTAGGTGCATAGGTATTAGTTTGAATAAACAGGTATAAGGGCATGTTGTTACTTGGCTATGTAGCTGGTAAGGATTAGTTGCTTAATAGCCCACAAGTGCGTAGTATCAATTGTAAATAGAAAATTTCAAAATGCTTTCGAGTATACTTTTGAATTTAATTGGACGGGCAATGATTGATATTTTGAAAGAATAATAACCCAGTAGAACTTGAAGCTAGATCTCCACAAGCGATGAATAAGAGAGTACATCCTTTTGGAACACTAAAAGATATTTTTTTCGTTTTCTCCTCTTATGCTAATCTTTGTGGGGCACAAACAGAGACATCCCCAAGCGATGAATAACAGAGTACATCCCTTAACATCCTTTCGGATTGATAACAAAGATTTCTACACTCTGTGCTCCGATTTTACTAATCTTGGAGCAATGGGGGAGACCTCTTGAAGTTAGTAATTACTCCCTTTTATATATTTCTTGAAAACTTCTACTCCTAGCTAACACCTTTAGTAAGCTGCTTTAGTAAGCTGAATGTCTCTGCCAACAAAAGAAAAAAAATTTTAACAAATGGAAAAAAAGTTCCAAAAAGAAAAAAGCTGCAATCGTAGAAATATGAGAAATAAAGATTTAAATAATAATAACTATTGTTTTCCATAATTTATCCCTTATTTGCTGATATGTGAGGAATTTACGCATGAGTTCTATTCCATTGCTTCGATACTTTTATTTGCTTCCATGAACGCCTTGAGGCATGATTCTCCAAAGTTCTTTCATTGGTCATTTAGGAGGAATGTCAAATGTCTCCCTCATTACTCTCCTCGGAGGTTTTCTAAAATTCTCCGAAAGTCACGCATTACTCGATTGCGATTCATAAAAAAGTAATAACAAAAGCTCCATTATTGTTTTTTAGGAGGTGAAAGGGAGTTTTTCTATTACTTGCCCTCCTAGGACATGCAATGTTAAAAGCGAGTATAAAAAATAATATGGTAATACACAGAACTAAAGGAAGTAAAAGGGAGCAATATAATACTCACAAGGCAGTACTCCGGAATTAGTAAAATGATGATGCCTGGTTCTACTGGGAAAGTTCAAAGATGTATGTTGTGTGGCAGAGGCCTTAAGTAATGCAAAAATGTTTGCCTTGTGCATTTAGGTTATTAGGATCATAAGGACTTTTTTGATTATCATCAATTTGTCCAATTACCTCTAATCATGAGCCTTCTTAATAGCGCCAACTGCGAAAAAGTGAAATCTATTATATGCAGAGTGGCTTCAGACCTGGCGCCTTTCTAATAGACCACAATACGGCAAGACCCACAACAAGCATATGTAGACACCATCTCTTTTAAGACTTCAAGGCAGCTTTTGACAGCTCGAAGCTAGAAGTTAGAAAGTCTAAATGACTTACCTGCAAAGCAACACCAACAGCTTATCGAAGACTGGGAAGAACCTCTACAAGCTACTCAAAATCAAACGATGCTTGAGACTTGGCGATGTGATGCTGAAGAAGATAACTCTACCAGAAAACCTCAACTGCAATCTATTACAAAAGTGTGACAACACCCGTTCTGCATGTTTTCTACCTATTTCTCTTACTATGCCGGTTATATTGTATTGGTAGCAATTATGAGTTGTCAGAAAAGAAAAAGAAAATAGCTTGCCCTATAATAATAACATAATTCCGGATTTATACCGCCCAATTACTGCCATATCCGTAAGAAAGACAACAACTTTTGGATAGCTGGGGCTGCACCAGTTCCTTTCGCTTCTGTGACAAATAAAACCAAGCTTTAGCAGTCTAGATTATCCACCATTTCCTTTGAAACAAACCCAAGATAGCCTTCACCGCATTAAGGATAAGAGGAGACAGACGCACGACCAGAGGCAAAGCTATAAAACATTGCAATTTTGTTGAAAGAATCCCATTGCCACTGACTGTCGTTCAAATGTAATAAATTAAATATATTTTATGACACCCCAAAACAGAAAACATATAACTTTTTTTTTTTAGTTTTGTTACTCTTACTGTATCCAAACGCATCGGTGCTTATAAATAACGAAACGCAAATGGAAAAATGATGAAAACCGCCAAAAAATTTTAAACTTTAATTTTTGAAAAAACCCGAAGAGGATGCAGCTCAGCATAAATCTTAATTGAAAGTCAAAAGCTTTTTTCGGCAGGAAGAAAACAAACAAATACAAAATGCATCATATAAAAATAGCAAACGCTGGCACTCGTCGATTATGCTGACTTGGCTTCAGAAGAAACAGCAACATCAGCAACCAGCAAAAGCAGTATAAGTCCTCAATCATGATGCATGCTCCAACTGCAGTGAACCTACCGTTGCATGCAACATTCATATTTGTGGCATATGGCAAAGCCCCTCATGTTGGGCAAAGATAAAAAAAATATGCTGGTGCGTGTGGATACAAAGTGAGTAATGCGATACAAAAATATAAAATATGTATGGTCTATGGCACGGAGAGAAAAAAAAAAAAACAACAACCACAAAAGTCGTAAAAATATGGATAACATGAAACATATGCTCCTTGCAAAGAGGAACTGCACATCTTTGTGGGGGTAAGTACTTTACTTTTGTAGTTGAAGAGTTTAAAAGGCTGCACTTGTTCGGTTTGAATGCATCACCGGAGACTGTTTGTTGTTTAGTTTTGTTTGTGTTTATTTTTGGCAGCAATGGGGTTAATGCTTAAGCTGCTGTAATTATTATAGGTGAGGCTGTAATTTGAAAGCGGCCCATAAAACTATGTATGAGAGCAAACATTTGACTTGTGTGTATAAATGGACATGAGGTTTTTATTTTTGGGCAAAAACACTTAGGAAAATAAAAATTTAATGGAATGCATTTTAAAGGGGTTAAACAAGACAGTAGCAAATAATTAATAAATTTAATAATAAGTATAATTTTATCAGACTGGGAGGCCATATGTTTTTAAGTTAATCAATTTTTATTTTACAAACACATTTCTCTCAAAATTTCCAATTAGTCTTAAAGCCGTACTAATTACACACAAACATACTTAACAACACCCTTAAGGCGCTTAAACTAAATCTTGACATTGATATAAAGTTTCTAGTAAATACGTGGACGACATCTTTGCAATAGTGAAGAAAAAAGAATTAGAACAAATTCTGAATATCCTCAATAGTTACCATAGAAACATACAATTTACGCATGAAATGGAGAAATATCGGAGCATTCTCTTTCTGGACATAAAAATATTCAACAACAATGGAAATCTCTTTTTTGATTGGTATACAAAGCCCTTATCATCCCGTCGTCTTATTAATTTTTACTCATCGCAGCCCTTAAATTACAAAATTAATACAGCAAAAAATCTAATTAGCAAGGTGTTAACAATAAGCGACAAAAAATTCTGGGATAAAAATATTGGAAAAAGAGTATAACTGACCAGAAAATAATGGAAATAAACAGCAAACAAAGTAAAACAAATAAAGAAGTAGAAACAAAACAATACTTTAGCGTCACATACATACGCAAACTTACGGAGTTTTTCAGAAAATCTCTTACCAACAATAAACCGAAAATATCACTTGCCTACAAATCCAATTACACATTATCGACGATCTTCACACAAACAAAAAGCCCCTTAGAAAAACTACAACAAAACAATGTAGTATACGAAATTACATGCAAAGGCAACGAAAACGAAAACTGCAACAAAATTTATATTGGTACCACGAAGCGCAAACTAGAAGTTTGGCTAACCGAACACCCAGCTGATATTAAGAAAAAGAGACTGAGCACAGCTTTATCAAAACACATAACAAAAAATGGGCATACAGCTGATTTAGCAGGTGAACGAATATTAGACAAAAACATGAAAGGAAAAACTATATATACACTGGAAAGCCTAAGAATTCTGCAAAATAGAGAAAAAACGATAAACAAAAAGGAAGATACCGATGACGGCGCAGCAGCTTATGCTTTATGCCTTTAGTTAGTTTAATTAGTTTAGTTTGACAATGCTACCACGAAGAAATGGTACAAACAAGTTTAGAATAATAATTTAATATAATTTAACGTCATATGTAAGTGTTGAAAATGTTTGTTAGGCCCGGTTTTTCAGTCCTTGGTTAAGCTCAGTTTAAACTAAGTTTGCTTAAACTCGGCATAAATTTAAACTCCAGTTAAACTGCAAAGCGGTTTTTCAGTGAGAGTTTACGGCCGCTTTTAAGATTTGCTTTTTATACGGCAACATTGGTTCTTTCTTTATCTAGATACGGCAACAGATAATATTTGTTTACATATTCAACACCATTGCTTCTCCTCAGTATTGTAATAGTTAGGATTTCGCTAATTTCTGCATCACTATAATCACTTTCGTCAGATGATGTATCCAGTATTTAGTGAAATATAAAAATATCGTCTTTTTTTAATTGCGTTCAGTTTATTGTTTCACAATCAAAACCATCAAATATGCAAACAGCTGACAGGTTAACTAGAGTTTAACCCTGCCAAATTGGCCGCTTAAACTACGTTTAAACTTCGTTTAAAGTTCACTGAAAAACTGCGTAACAAGTTTACGCTTAGTTTAACTGCTAAATTGAGTTGAACTTGTACTGAAAAACCGGGCCTTAGAGTTTTTAATTGTTGAACTGTGATTTTAATTATGTAGTTATGTGCAAACAAATTTTTAATTGTAATATTTGTTTTTTCATGTCTGTGTTTTTTACTAAAAAATTTTATAATGTTTTTCGTTGTTGTTTTAAAATAAATAGATCACCCCTGAAGAAGCTAGGGAGACTACCGAAACGTCGGGTTAAAATGATGAAATAATAATCTTTTATTTGCATTAAAACCACAATGGTCGAAAAAGCCTAAACAAAATATAATTCAAACAGTATTTTTCTGACATTTATTTCTAATCATACTACGAAAAAAATATTCAAATCAAATAATTAAGAAAAAACTTGTTGAATAAAATAATGGTGACATTTTTTTCAAACGCACTCCTTATATTCATTTTCACATCTCTACATATAACAAAATTGTAACGGGTCGATATTGCCGATATTTAAGAAAAATCGACAGGAGGGATCATTATTGAGCCAGTAGATGCCAAATCAACCATTTTTAGAATATTTGTCTGTCTGTCTGTCGGTGTGTCTGTATGTTTGTTCGCGCATCTATTATAAGTTCTAAGACGCAGCGAAGCGGATACGGGTTTACTAGTATTTATTAATAATAAAGAACCCAACTGATTATTAATTATTGTCGCGCAACCAACACGAGGGGCGCATTCGCAGAGGACGTAAATTGAATTTTCCGAGTGTTTGGAAATTTGTTAAGCATCGAAATTTTAAACTGCTGAGCTACCGAAAAAGTTCATCAACTGAGCACTATATCCATAGGGAATTAAAAGACTTACATAAATATTGCATATAAGAGGTATCTAAGCTTTATAGAGGGCGAGTATTTTTATACCCAGCTTGTACCACTACACAGGGTATTATAGTTTTGGCCATATAACGGTGGTTTATAATGGTACAAAATAATGGACATAGTTATATAGTTCCATAGATCAAAGTTCTTAGAATGAACAGAGAAATCAATTAAGACATGTCCGTCCGTCCGTGGGCACGATTACTTGAGTAAAAATAGAGAGCACACATGTTGTTTTCCGGCCAAGGTAGGTTGCTATTTGAAATGGGCGAAATCGAGCCATAACCACGTTCCTTTTTTCGATATCGAAAATTTTGAAAAACGTATAAAATGAGTTATTTCAATAATAAAATCAGCTAAAATGATGAAATTTGTTTATTAAGTTAGTTGTCCCATTGACGATTTAATAAAATTTTTGGAAAAGCGGCATGACACCGCCCACATATGAATGAAGAAATTTTCAAACTTTGACTGTTAATAAATGCACCAACAAAAAAAAAAAATCGGAATCGCTTTTCGACATATATTAACTTTAGTCGCCTAACGGCAGTACGTAACGGCATAAACGAATCGAGATAGATATTGACTTATACATATCAAAATGTTCAGGACGAAAAGAGAAATTTATTAAGCCATGTCCGTCCGTCCGTCCGTCCGTCCGTCTGTGAACACGATAACTTGAGTAAATTTTGAGATATCTTGATGAAATTTGGTATGCGGGTTCCTTGGCACTCATCTCCGAGCGCTATTTAAAATGGGCGAATTCGGACGATAGCCACGCCCACTTTTTATATATAGAATATTTTCGAAAACACAAAAAAAGTGATTACTCTGTACATAATATACCTATAAGGATAAAATTTGGTGACTATATTGATTTTGAGGCATAAAATAAATTTTTCAAGAAATTTTTGAAAACGGGGGTGGCACCGCCCATTTTTGATTACGTCAAATTTAGAAATAATATTAATCATAAATCAGTAACCGTTCAAGATATCAAAACGAAATTCAGCACGCAGGTTTTCAGGTATGCAAGGAATGTTCCAGGAAAAAATGGGCGGGATCTGTTAAGGTCCACGCCCACTTTTATATGAAAGATTTTGAAGAGGATCGTAGATATATTAAATAGGCAATAACTTTGCCTAAAATAGCTTTACATCATTTATATTTCACTTTTAAAGTTTCCCTTTTTTAGTGGACTATTCCACAAAACTATTTATGCCATAACTCTGCCAAAAATTGACTTGTCGAAACAAAATTTGGTGATAATGTTCTATATATAAAGGTAACTGTTTGATGTAAAATTGTGCGAAATCGGTTAATGTCTACGCCCAGTTTTTTAACATAGTTCTGAAAATTTTTTTTTTTAAATTTAAAAAGCGATATTTCTAAACTCAAGCAAGTTGTATCAATCAATAATAAGCTTTTTAAAAAAAACTCGGCCGCAAAAAAAATTTTGTCAATTTTGAAGAAGTAGGCGTGGTGCCGCCCACTTCTCAGCATAAAATTTCTGCTATTTTCAAAGGCAATCGCTTATAATTCAATCTTGATATTTCAATGAAAATTGGTCAGCTGCTTCTCAGTAGTATGTATTATACTCCTGCCAAAAATTAGCCAAATCGGAAAACAGAAAAGCAAAATATTCGGGAACGTATTAATAGCCCACTGCAATAGCGAAGTTATGTATCTTTTTTGATTTTCACACCTTTTATAAACGTTTAATGTATGTAAGTATGAGAAGAAGAAAAGAAAAGTTCACTAAACTTATCAGTCGATTTAGCCATGTTCCTCTTTTCGTCCGTCTGTCTGTCTGTCCGTCTGTCTATTTGAACGCAAACTAGTCTCTCAGTTTTACAAAAGAATGCTGAAATTCGTTGTTTGCTTTCGCCATTTTATAATATAATAGCAAACCCTGTAGACGTTTTTTTGACGTTTTAATACATAGAACACATCTATATATAAAATGTCACTAACTTGAACCAAATAAACTCCTAACTATACCGAACTGTAGCTTTATATAACCTGGGGGCTTTTCCAAAAGCTATATACAGAATGTGTCGTGCCCAGAGAACTCCTGAACCTATCGTGAAAGTTCGAGAGTAAAACAAAACACAAAATATGTGGGCGTGGCACCGCCCCCTTTTGAAAAATTATGTAGATATTGACTAAGTGACACATATATCCAAATTTCATTAATTTAGACCAAAAAAGTTCGGAGTTATGACGAATGGAAAATTTATATAGCCTGGGGGCGTGGCTCCGCCTACTTTTCCAAAACTATATTTTGTCTATGCTGTGCCCAGTGAACACAAGTATTTATATATTGTGAAAATTTCTTAAAGATCGGTTGAGTTCTTTGGCGCCTATGAAAGACACCCTTTTTTATATCTATTTTTGTTACACACACAAGGTATATTACTTCATTCGGCATAAACGATTCGAGATATATATTTATTAATGTATATCAAAACCTTCAGGATGAAAAGTAAAATATCCGTGCAAGTAGTTAATACCCCACTGCAAAAGCGAAGTTGTGTATCTTTTCTGATTTTCATACCTTTCATAAACATTAAATGTATCTAAGTATGAGAAGAAGAAGAGAAAAGTTCACTTAAATGATCATCGCGATGAGCTGAGCCGATGTAGGCATGTCCATCTCTCGATACGTCTATCTGTCTGTCCGTCTGTCTGTTTGAACGCAAATACGAACTGAAAGTATTAAAATAGACCTGCGTAAATTGGGATGACATAATAGATCACAACTAGGTATATAATGTTCGGTTCCACCCGAACTGAGATTTCCTTACTTGTTTAAGTCAATGTTTGTATATTATTTTATTATTTGTTCAGAAAGTAGAACGGGGGGTTGAGTTATATTAATAAAAATTTTTTTATATAAATTATTTGTTCTATATAGAACGGGGGTGTGAGGCAACTTTACACCTTGTATGTAAAAATTGGTGGCTAGCACTTTTGTATCTGAGGTATAAACGCATTTTCGCAATGGAAAACCCCCGATTCACGAAACATAAACTATATCTTTGGAATATTTCATAAGCTGGTTGCGAATTACAATAGCATGCAATGTAAATGAAATAAACGGAAGAAGTAGTTACAGCTTATGTCGCTTAAACAAGAGGAATGTTTTTGTTATTTTAAAGAGCGACTCCAAAATATCGGAAGTGCCTAAATGAGAGCTATTGTCTTCGCACAAACGCTGGAACGGCTCGTGTAATTGAAAAGGAAGATAATATTAATGTTAGCTGCGTTAACCGGCATTCAAATTGATCCGTATAACAGTTTAGATATAAATATTTCATCCGGCATTTCATCACGACTTCAAAAGGCTTGGGAGATTGATAAGTTTTAACCGATTAGTATAAGATGGATACTAGACCCATATTCTAATATATATCTAAAGTAGCAAAATGGGTCTTAGTATTATAAGGATTGCTTATCTCTTTTGACTAAATTTTTATTATTTCCAAAACACTTCTAACGTTATTGTAGTCTCAATCTGGTAATATTGGGAATGAAACTAAGTTTGCTGTTTATCGTCACAACGTGTTCAAGGCTGTGATTGTGAATTACAATAGAAAATGCCTGTAAAGAGAATCGGACGAAGTTGACTTGCCTGAGGAACACCTGAGGATACACCCATAGAATTAAAAAACAATTAAAAATAATAGTAGAAGATCCAACGGGTGAGACCAGGTCGAAAGCCAATCATATCAGCTGTGGAGATTATCTCTAAACCTATTCCAAATGTGGGCTGTTAATTCGAGAAAATTGGTTATTGCCGATATACCCATGCAAAAGATGTTGATTTAATGGGTTCATAGCCCAGTAGAACCAGGGATCATGGTTTTATTAATCCTGGAGTACTCTCTTGCAAGTATTGGATTACTCCCTTTTACTTCCCTTAGTTCTGTGTATTACCATTTAATTTTGTATACTCCCTTTTAACATTGTATATCCTAGGACGGTGAGTAATAAAAATTATAGTTTTAAGCTTCATTTTTACTACAAAACTTTTTACACTCATACTTCTGTCTGTTTGCTTTTTTTTTAAACTGTGTTTTCCTCGTTTTAGTGTCACTTCTAATACAAAACAACATAAAACATTACTATTTTTACTTAAAAAAAAACTGTTAAAATACTCTTTTTTCATAAAAATTGTTAAAAAAAATTGTAAAATTGTACCGCAGCGCCACCTATCGTAAGATTTATTAAAAGATTTATGTCAAAAATGAGTTGTTCGACCCTAAAAACATTACTTTAACACACATTTCGTAAGCAGTTGCTATTATTTCTACTTAAAAACTATTAAAATACTATTTTTCCATGAAAAATTGTTAAACAATTTGAAAAATTGTACCACAGCGTCATCCATCGTAAGTTTTATGTAAAAATAAACATCAAAAATAAATTCCTTGCCCCAAAAAACGTTCACATAGCCACTATTTTGTAACCAATTCCTACATTTTAACAAGTTTTCCTCACTTAACCCCTATACATGGGGTAAAAACTTTAAACTCAAACTAGGTATAATAAAAAAAAACCAGACCTATAGGCCAAAAACCTAGTATGGGGTTTTGATACGAGAGTGATAGAGCTTCAGATTTTGTTGGTTTCATCAATTACTAAAAATCTTGCTGTACAGTGTAATTGATTAACTATGGAAAACAATAGTTATTATTATTTAAATCTTTATTTAAATTGTGTTTATTACTCATATTTCAACGATTGAAGTTTTTTTTTTTTTGAAATAACTTTTCTGTTTTTGGCAGCGAAATTCGGCTTACTCAAAAAATTGTTAGCTAGGAGTAGAAATTGGAGAAATCTCTAGTTTCGCTCCAAAAATGTATAGAAGGGAGTGATCTTTTAATAATAACTTGAGAGGTCGCTTTTATTGATCTAAGGTTAGTATACTCGGAGCACAGAGTGTAGAAATTTCTGTTATCGATCCGGAAGGATGTTGAGGGGAATATTCCCTTATTCATCGTTTGGCGAGATCTCTCTTCAAGCTCTACTGGGGGGTTAACCACTGAGTTTACTTAGCAAGAATGCAATACAATAACCATGGGTTTATCCTGCATTTAAAAGCTACATCTTCTTCAGCGAATATTCTTTGTAGTTCTTTTTTGAAACGCAAAGGGTTAAATATATTTCGTGTTATAACATCAAGACTGTTCCAAAGACTTACGGCATAAACGAAAAAATGGCGTTCAGATACCGTTGATTTAAATTTTGTATGCAGAAGTAATTTTTACATAGCTGATCGGGTATACAGTATTTCACCTTATGAATAGGATCGTTATTTTGTCACAAGAATTTAGTAAAGCATTGTGAGGAACTCAAACTTTAACAAGTCATCGAATTGCATTGACCATATTCTTAGTGATACTCTAATCTGATTACTTTAAACGAGCTATTCTTGTATATTTTGATATCCAGACTATCTCGAAAACGGCTCAACCAATTTGGATGAAATTTGGTATGTAGACAGTGTACCACATTCCTAGAATTTTTACCTAGGTGTTGCCACATAGGATATTTTTTGGGGGTTCCCACCTATCTGAGTTTTATTTTTAATGAAATAAAATATGCTAATATGGACATCATACGAAAGACATTTTCAATCGTATTTCAAACAAAGTATTTCGAAGTGGGTTTGCCATTTATTGAGGTTTTTATATTAATTTTTTGTTTAGGGTAACTATTTACTTAACAACTCCGCTCAACCGATTTCGATGAAATTTGGTATGTGGATAATGTACCACATTCTAAGAATTTTTAAGTAGGTGTTGCCACATAGGTTATTTTTTGGGGATTGCCACCTATCTGACATTTTGTATATGAAATAAAATATGCCAATAAGGGTATCAAAAGAAAGGTTGTTTCCTGCGTTTTGAAAAAAAAAATTACAGAATATTGACCGATATATGGATATACCCATGTGACCCTAATATTTCTCGAATATTTAATAACAATCGACAGCTGCTAACTATACAATTCAGCAAGGAATCTTGTAAAGACTTGTCGAAAATTTATTTGAGCAGCCACCAAGGAGTAATTATGTGTATTCAAACTTTGTTACTTATAAAAGATTTTAAACATATTTTTATTATCAAGATAAAATTATTCATACAAGCAACCAGAATATCTTTATTGATGATTATCTAAATAAACTAAATTTTATGGCAACCTATGAAAATGCAGAGCAAAGCTCGGTCGCCCAGGTACTGATTAAATTTCAAGAATGGATGCTTATGTTAGGAAACCACATTATTTCACAACCCAAGTAATTCAAACTTGGGAGTGCAAATGGACTTTTCGAAAAGATGAAAGTATTGGACGGGAATTTCCAATATTGTCATTGTGACACATTCATGTTTCGGGCTGGAGGGAAAAGATATAAAAGAATTTTTCCAGAAACAACTATAAGGAATTATTTTTTTAGACGTATATTTGAAATAGTAATTTTTAAAGCTTCCTTAAACCAAATGTTCAGCTGACAGCCATCTCCGTCCAAGAAATGTGATAGCCGGGTGGGTAAAGCTTAGGTTTTGGTCCCACAGTAGCGTTAGAAGGGTTCGACAGTCCAATTCAGAGCGATAGTTGCTCTTTCGTTTTCAAGCCAATTCGTGGTGGATGGTAATAAAAATACCTATTCTGTAAAATTTATAAAAAATTCCCAATATAAACATTTCGAAACTTATATTAGTGGGATGTGGTTTAATTAACTAATTAAACTATTATGTTTGTTGAGATAAACAACTGAGTATGTTTTATTTTTCATTTATTTATTTTTGTTATTCGATAATTTTCAACTTATTAAATTGTAAATATACAATTATTTATTGTTAGAGATTTTTACATACACACATATATATTATGAAACACATATTTGGTTGCATGTAATATGACAATTATGAAATTTATTTACAAAGGTCGACCCGTTCAAATTTAAAAACATTTCTCTATCTGTCGCTACTTCTGACTGCATCTGACATATGTAGTATATATACATGCATACAAATGCACTTTCTAAACACACTTCTATGTGCACTTGAATGCACGCATATGAATTGAATAACCAAACGCAGCTGGTTTGCAATGCGTGCTCCCAGCTTCCTGCCAAGCGTGATGTTTACATTTGTGAGCAGCAACATCCCACCCTCCATGCTACTACATCTGAAAAAATCTTAAGTCCACTTAATACGAAGCTAAATGCTATAAATGTCAAAATTAATCCACTTCTTGTGGCACTGCTCCACCCACGTAACACAGACCTAGAATACTTACACACTTGCGTACGTACGCACATACTTATACTAGGGTGCACCTTATTTTGTGGAAACTAATTTTTGGTAAGGGAAAAAGCTGCTAGAACTAGAAGTTTTAGAAAGTACAAGTTTTGAAAACAAGAATTTTGTGAACATAAGATTAAGGTAAGAGCTTGATATTTTACAGATTAAGCCTAAATCTTAACCTATCTATACTTAAAAAAAAAAAAATTCTGGAAAATTTTAACTGTCCAACACAATCCTCACAAGTCTTGGTATATTGATTCCAAACCTTACTGGGAACAACCAAATTAACTTATTGATACATGTGAGCTTCAAGCAAATGCGGGACAGCGCAAGCTAGGAACAGTCTGTTTTAACTGAACCAAGCGATTTCACGGCTACACAAAATGTAGCTATTAGTGAAAACAGTTCCCTAGGAAGATATTTATTTCATTTTATTTTATTTAATTTTTTTATTTTATTTTTCATTCGTTTTATTTTTTTTTTTTTTTTTTTTTTTGTTTTCGTGGGAGGAGGAAATGCTTTATGCACTAACCGGGTTTGAGCCCTCGTTACTAGTACTCTAGCAGCGGAACTCTCCGAGTGTGGGACTCCTTCTTATCTTGAAGTATACCGCAGTAAAACCTAACCTCCCACGGCCCGCGCATTCTTCCTTACCTGGGACCGCGCTTAGCATTACTTCAGGTAAGGAAGCGCGTTACGTGAGCTCTATGGCTACTCTCACGCTAACTGGCTAGACAACCGTCTTCCCGTTTCGCAAGGAGGACATTCCTCGCGTATCGTCTGACTATATCCCATCTAACGTTTTCGCAGGTCATCTTGCGAGTGACACTGCCCGGGGAAAGTTCGCCAATTGTCTCTTCCACCCGCCTTCTTTCTTCTGCGAATTGCTCGCATTCGAAGAAGGTGTGGCGTACGTCGTCTATGGCTCCGCAGTAGGTGCAGTTCGGGATTTGAACTTTGCCCATTCTATGGAGATATTCACGGAAATAACCGTGTCCGGTTAAGAACTGGGTCAGGTAGAAGTCGACTTCTCCATGAGGTCGGTTCAGCCATGGTTCTAGTTCGGGGATTAATACCCTGGTCCACCTTCCAGCAGCACTGCTGCTACATTGTAGTTGCCACCGCCGGATCGAATCACCCCGTGCCTGCGTTGCAGCAACGTCTCTACGTACCTCTGCACGAGTGTCGTAAATCATTTTTCTTTCCTCAGCGAGGAGATATATCGGTATAGTCCCCGCAATGACCAGAACAGCATCTGCGGAGACCGTGCGATATGCTGAGGCGATTCTCAGGGCCCCTCTACTTTGGACTGCGGTAAAAGCGGCCCGATACTTCCCAAATTTCATTGCGTCCGCTCAGACTTCTGCACCGTACAACAGTATAGAATCTGAGGCGGACGCCAGCAGCTTTCTTATACATGGCTTTGGTCCACCTGTATTTGCCATTAGCCGACTCAGACTTGCGATAGTCTTCACAGCCTTCTCGCAAGAGCTTCTTAGATGCTCCGAGAAGGTCAGTTTGTTGTCCAATTTCACCCCTAGATATTTCGTAGAGCGGCGCGTCTCTATCTGTTGATCCCCAACATTCATGTTGGTGATTGTGGGAATCCTTCTTTTCGTTAGTATCACGATCTCTGTCTTGGCTGTCGCCAGTTGGAGGCCGTGATTATTCATCCTCTCGTCTACACTGCGCATCACTTGGTTCAGTTTAAGCTGTGCCAGGTCGCAGTTTCGTGCTGTTATCACCGCAGCGACGTCGTCTGCAAAAGCAACTAGAAAACTGCTTTCTGGCATCTGCATTCGAAGGAGACTGTCATAGGTAGCATTCCAAAGATCAGGGCCGAGCACCGACCCTTGTGCTGCCCCGCCTGTTAGCTTCACCTTTCTTTGGCCTTGCGTCGTTTCATAGATTAGCCAGCGGTCTCTTAAGTAGTCCCTCAATATATCTAACAAATATATCGGGACCTTAAAGGAGCGTTCTAGTGCATCAAGCATGTCTTTCCACCTGGCAGAGTTAAAAGCGTTTTTAACATCTAACGTCACCAATAGTACCACCGGCCTTGCTTGATGGCTTGCCGTCTCGGCCTTCCGGACTGCCTCTACGACTTCTGCTATGGCGTCTGTTGTGGAGTGCCCTCTCCGAAAGCCATGTTGCCGGTGGGAGAGTCCACCCTCGTCTTCTATGGCTGCTGTTAGACGTTGCTTTATAAGGCTCTCCATCATTTTTCCCGCTGTGTCGAGCATACATAGTGGGCGAAAGGATGATGGAGAGCTTGGGTCCCCTTTGCCTTTCGGTATGAGGACGAGCCGTGCTGTCTTCCATCTGGCAGGGAAGACACCTGCTTCTAGACATTTGTTGTACATGTGTAACAAGAGCTCTGGACAACTATTAGCAGTTAATCTGATTGCCTCCGCAGGTATTTCATCGGGTCCTCATGCTACGCATGGCTCTTTCTAGCTCTTCTTCATTGAAAGGTACCACGTTGCGATTTCGTGCTGCATGTTCCTCTTCTCTAGTAGGTTGCGTGAGGAATAGCGCTTCCACGATGTTCTTCATGTCATCTTCGTCCATCGTCTAATTTGGTGGTCGAAGTTTCTTCATAACTATTTTGTACCCTTGTCCCCAGGGGTCTTGATCCACTTCCTTACAGAGCTCTTTCCAGCATCTTAGTTTGCTTGCTTTTATGGCGGCGCCGAGAGCTTTTTTCGCCCTTTTTTTATTTTGTTTTATTTCATTTGTTTGTATTTTCTTTTCCTTTATTTTAATTTATTTTATTTCATTTCATTTTATATTATTTTATTTTATTTTACTTTATTTTATTTTATTTTATTTCATTTTATTTTATTTTAGTTTGCTTTATTTTATTTGATTGTATTTTATTTTATTTTATTTTATTTTATTTTATTTTATTTTATTTTATTTCATTTTATTTTATTTTACTTTATTTTATTTTATTTTAATTTATTTTATTTTATTTTATTTTATTTTATTTTATTTTATTTTATTTTACTTTATTTTATTTTATTTTATTTAATTTTATTTTATTTTATTTTATTTTATTTTATTCTTTCTTATTTATTTTATTTTACTTTATTTACTTTATTTTATTTTACTTTAGTGTATTTTATTTGACTGTATTTTATTTAATTTGGTTTATTTAATTTAATTTAATTTAATTTTATTCTATTTTATTTTGTTTTTTTTTTTTTATTTTATTTTATTTTATTTTATTTTAGTTTATTTTATTTTATTTTATTAAATTTAATTTTGTTTTATTTAATTTAATTTAATTAATTTTATTTTTTTAGTTCTATTTTATTTTATTTTAGTTTTCTTATTTTATTTTATTTTACTAAGTTTTTTGATCTATAGCCCCTCTAATACATAGAAATCGAAAAACTGAAAATAAAATCAATTTGCCTTAATTATTCCATTACGATGCTTTATGAACCACCTTTATGGTTACAGAATTATGTACTGTACAACCCGAGGCGTTTATGAGCATTTGGCTGACTGACGCTGATGATAATCATATTGCTTAAAGAGGATTGCCATTCAGTGTAAGTGGCTTGTATTTCCAATTGTGATTGGTCTCATCTTCTATCATCTTCTTCATGTCTAAGTAATACTATTTGCTTGAGTAGAGTTAAGAGACTCTTGAACTTGACATTTTCATGCTGATTGCTGTCAGTGGAGTTTTGCCAAAACGTTAATCTTAGAGGTATGACATACCAATGCCAGAAATAATAAGGAGAATGTCATAAAAATACACCTATGCACACTGAAATTTTTGTAAGACCAATCAAGCGTTAGATGGGACACTTCCTAAAGATGCCTCTGTAGAAGGCGAACACGTGCGTAAAATTAATACAAAAATGCACGGGCGTAGACAGCTTTAGGAACTACAGAACACATTCTTAATTATTTACAGGCGCTCAAATTTAAAACTATAATGAAGCAGTACCTGGCGCTGTGCGACCAAAAATTTTACGAGAGGAATTTCCTTTTATCCTCTAAAATAAATGCTCTTGTGGTTTAGTTTTAAAGTGGAAAGGTATGTGCTTGGAGAACTTCTAAAGCATGCTTATACAAGGTGGCGCAAAAGTAAGCTTCCGATGTTCAGCATATCGGTTGTGGCACGTGCAGTGTGTGCTGTTGCACCATCTTGTTGGAACCACATGTTTTCCAATCCTAATTCATCAAGTTGCGGCAAAAAGAACTCGTTGATCATTGCTCTGTAGCGCTCACCATTCACAGTAACCGTTTGGCCCCGACCGATTATTGGTCAAATAAATAGTCAGCAACATTCCGCGTTCTGGAGCAGTGTAGCGTAACATTGTTTATTAACGTGTATTTCGCATGTGTTTACTACACAAATGTCAAAACAGAACTGACTTAAGGGGTATAGCATTTTCTGATAAGAGGATTACTTTTGCGCCACCTTGTATAAGGGTAAATAAGCTACTGTTTTTTTACTTGGTAGTAAAGCAGTAAGGCTCATCTATTCAACTAAAACTGAAAGGCTTTCAGCGGAATTTATCAGCCCTGGGACAAAATATATACCTTAATTTCATAAATCGTCGGTGACACTGCAAAACCGCTTGAAGCACAAATGCAAAACCGCGTTATTGACATTTGTGTCAAAAACTTTCATAGGCCCCTGCCATTCAGATCTATTAATTTATTCTAAAAAGAACTACATGTTGGTTGGGAAAATGATTAGAAGGATCGATCTTGAAGGAAATATTTTCCATAAAGTTACTTTACTTTGTAGTTGAAAACAGCCAAACTGAGATATCACTTACGTGGTTTTGCAGTGTCACCGACGATGTGTTCTCTGACCCAGAATTCACATTTTTCTTATCTTCTTTTCAAAGCTGAGGAATTTATAAATTTCAGTCTGCTTTTGAACTACCTAGACGAGTTCCTGTTTAGCTTACCAACGAATTGTGATAAATCGCATTTCAGCAGGTTTCTTGGAACAATGGTTTATGAAGAGCTATTAGAAAAGAATTTTCCCTAATACGCATCTTACTCCAGCTCATACACAAACAGAATTACTTATTACGACTATGACTACTTTATTCAACCCGAAAATAGTTTTAGAATAATATCTAGAGAGAGAGAGATGGAGAGTTCTTATGATTTCGGGTTTCTCTTTCTGGGTTGAAATAAAAACCAGCAAAGGTGTTATTACAGACGATGTCTTCATACAAGAATACCTATTTACTACACAATTATACACCTGCTACTTCAAAGAATGAAACTTTTGCAGCATTTTCTAGTGGTTCCGAGAACTCCATAAACTTTTAGATTTATATTTTTTATGTTTAAAAACAAACAATATAGAAAAAACGTTTTGTTGGTAGTTCACATTTATGTGTTTTTAAATTAAATTTGTTTTGTCCCTTCTTGGTGTTTTAATTCTTCTCTTTAAAATAAAGATTGAAACCCCTGAAGATGCCAATGTGTTGGCGATACTTAGGGTATAAACGAGCAAGAAAAAACTAAAATTATCTCTTTTTCCGCTTATACCAGCAGACCAGCAAAGCCGATTAAAAACCTAAAACAACAAAAAAATGGCTGTTGTGTTGATTCCCTTTGAATAGCAATATAGTTTTTCCTCTTATAAATCTATGAAGAAATGTGACACGGGTTCGCCCTAAATAAATTTTATTGAATTCCAATACCCCACGAGGTATATGTCTATACTTCCTCGTAGTTCAAACATTTGTTGAGTCTAGTATGTTCAGGCTCCCTCCCTTCTCCGCTGGCTTTTAATGCATCTGTCTGTGATTACAATGAATGAGCAATTTAAATTAATTGCCTGCATTAAATAAACAAACACACGAACGTACGAGTTTATACCCAATAAGAAATGTAACAACTTTTATGAGACTTATTTAATTTGATTAAAATACCACCAACATGAGACTTTGTAGTAAGCTTGAATTCTCTCTCTCTCCCCTCTCTCTCTTAAATTCTAAGCTATTTATTAAATTTCACGTAACGCTGTTAAGCTGCTATTAATCTTACAAAGCGTAGACTTGACTTGACGTAACAACTTAGTCTATGATTATACTACCTCGCATTATACTTAATTTTTTCCGAAACTAAAAAAAGTTTTAAAAAGTTGATTTAAGTCAAATAAAAGCTTACACTTAACAAACATGTTTAAATTAACTAAGAAAGATTAAATTGCATTGCAAAATATAAACGTCACCTTGAACTTACGTAGAAAAAAAAAATTAGCACACTTCTAAGTCAAGTTAAGTACATTTAAGAACTGGGTAATCAGGTACATGAATAATTAATTTAGCAGAACAGCGATATTTCTCAGGTTAAGGCAAATTGAAAAAAGCAAGGAATAAAAAAAAAACCAAACACACTTTTATTGCAATTGGCATTTTACTAAATAACCCAGCAATATTAGTTTACCAAACTTTTGGATGGCTCGATTTGGAATAGCTGACTGGTTAAAAAGCCTGAGGCACGATGGGAACTCGAGAAACTCCTGAATTCAATTCTTGTTGCTAGGGATATGAAATGTTGCTCCTACTGATACTATTTTATGGGGTATGGGAGAGCTTAAGTGTTCTTCTTGACTCAAAACTGTTTATGGTTCTAATCAATGAGGCTCTTTGTCCCAATATGAATGATGTGAATGTTATGCTGTTCCGTAATTTGACTTCCTCTACATGAATCACAGTGAAATAAAAAGAGGGGTTTCATTCAAAGGTCCATAAGATACATAATGATCTAATTTTATGCTTCCACGCAATCACAAACACGGTGGGGATGGATCATGGCGCAACTATACAGATGGACTTCCCTGTAAAAAACGATCGAGCATCAGAGTACTCCAACACTTATCCTCATTCATATAAAAAAGGAGCACCATTTACTTTGCTTCCGAATAGTCTGTAGAGTACCTACGTTGGAGTACTTTGAAAATGTTGCCAAAAGATTACTCTATAGAGTGTTCTAGACGAAACGAAGAAGGGAGTATGTGTTCTTTTGAGAACCACCTTCTCCCACTCTCGCTTTGCTGTTGAATACTCCATAGAGTAATCCCATGAGAGTATTTTGAGAGTACTCCCACGTAGGTGGTCTATAGAGTATTCAAAAGCAAAGAAAGGGCGTACTCCGAGATGGATTAGGTGATCCCATCACCGGACATTGCCATGTAAATTGGACCACCTTTTTTATACGAATGAGGATAAGTGTTGGAGTACTCTGATACTCCTTTATGAGTATTCTTTGGAGTATGAAAAGGAGTATTTCCGTTTTTTGCAGGGTTATGGTGATATCTTACTTATATTATAAATGCGTAAGTTTGTGAGTGAGTGTGTTTGAAATGTTTTCACGCCCAAACTACACCACCGATCTGTACGAAATTTTGCACACTTATTTCCCGATGTCTCGGATAAGTAACAAGTTTCATGAAATCTCAATACCTCACATGGTTATGGAGTTATGGCCACTAATGTGACCCAACTATCCCAAAAATTCATTTTATCCAATGAATTTATGCAATTTGGTGCCCTAAAACCTTAAAATGTGCATACAATATGGATATCAAACGAAAGGGGAAGGCCACAGAATTCTTTTGGACTCTGCAATATTTTGATCAATTAATCGATAACTGAGTTATCGGTCAGAATGTGGTTGCTCCAAAACCCCTGAATTTGCATATAATATGGGTATCAAACGAAAGGAAAAGGTCACAGGATTGTTTTGGACTCTGCAATATTTCGATCAATTAATCGATAACTGAGTTATCGGTCAGAATGTGGTTGCTCCAAAACGCCTAAATTTTCATACAATATGGGTATCAAACGAAAGGGGAAGGCCACAGGTTTCGTTTGGACATTGAAATATTTCGATAAATTAATCGATAACTGAGCTATCGGTCGAAATGTGAAAGCTCTGAAACCTCTTAATTTGCATTAAATATGGATATGACACGAAACGGAAAGGCCAAAGATTCATATGGACTTCTCGATATTTCAATTAACTAACCGATACTGCTATGTTTCGTTATGTAAGTTAATCTATAACTGAGTTATCGGTCAAAACGTGACTAAAAAATTCATCGCCATATCTACAAAAATACTTTTAAAAACTAATTGCTATGATTTTAATAAGTTTAGTTACTTTACATCAAGGCGAATTCATATAAGGTGAGAGCAGGGCGAATTTAGCATGTTCAAAAATGTCAGATCAAAAGAAAATAACGTTCATGTAATGAATTCGCCTTGCTATACATACAATACCAATTTTATTTTGCGTTTTCGGTACTTTTTCTGTCATTTAGGGAAAACAGATTCAAGACGACAACGACGGTGCGGCATCTGTCAAATTATTTTTACACATGTTCTTATGTGGAGGAATTTTTCGGGCACAACACGACAAATCGGCGATCAATAATGAATGCCGCTGTCGCCAGATTAGATCTATTTCTAATTTGACAGCGACGGTCGTGCAATATATATGCAAACTGCTTTAAATATGTGTTGAAATTGATTAGTTTTATGTTTTTTTTTTAAACATGCAATACTTTTTTCAAAATTTTTTTGCTGTTGTTTGAACTAATGCAGAACTGTCTTTGCCGCTTTCATTATTATCATATCGTCGGTGCTTGGCGGCAATTATCATCAAGCTTCGGTCTTTCGCCTTTGTCGTTCGCAGTCGCCGTTTTGAATGTGGGCCGGGCTATTGTCGTCGTTAATAAATATGAGTAAATCGTCACCTGTCAAACATAAAATCAAATATTTTGAATGAATTTTTTGTAACGTTTGAGCAAAATAGTTGTGCATTTTAAAGATATTGATATCGTTTCTGAGGAAAATATCCTTTTAGCAAGTTTAGCAATTCTTCATATTTTGGTTGCTTCGCTGTTTCGTAAAAATTAAACTTTTATGATTGTTTATATAATAATACAATTTATGAAGATCTTACGGTTTGTTCTGTATGTATCTCTTCTTCAATTTGATCTGAAAAATAATTAATAGCTTTGGCTTTTGTTTAGAATCCTGTATTAGAGGTTGGTGCTCTGTGTGAATTTAATTGTTTACAAGTGCTGCTAAGAAATTTAAAATTTTTGGTGTGTAACCTGATTATTTAAGGTTTTTTGTATATCATTATTTCAAGGAACATGTGAACTTTAAAACTTATCTGTTTGATAAATAAAAATGTTTTCAAAAGAAGCTTAGTTATTTTGCTTATTTCTTTGATGCGAGCGGAGCCGCGGGTAAATGCTAGTACATACATAAATACTTACATTTTCTGTGTATTTTGTTTTTGTAATTCGCAGGCTTATAGTCAAAACCGCACTAAGAAATGACCTAACTGCCAAATTCGAGAAAAGGTTGCAATTAGCTGGCTAAGTCCTTCTTCTTGATATGCTTGAATGGGCTGGATACGACTGTGCTGTAAGGCGTAATAACTTTGGCTTGGTTAGAGTTGAGACCCCAAGGGGTAGTCGAAGTTAGCCTGTTCGGAACTACTTCGATGCTTCACAACTATTCTCTAATAGAACAAAGGCCGCTAATTGAGAAAAAATCTATTTGTCCAAGTAACTCGGTCATTAAGGAAGCAGATGTCACCGACTCAACTAACTTCATCATATCATTATTGTTGTATACAGAGCAGATGTCGGAGCCGATTTTTTCGAAATTTCGTAAAACCATTTGGAAATGATGTACGAACTTGGAAAGTTTTCATTCTTATTGTTTGGTAAGTAAGTCGGTTGCACTTTATTCCGTAGTTATGAGCCAATCTTTCTCTCTGAGAGACCAGCTTATCGACGAAGATGATAAGCTATGTCAAGTAAGGCTTATATCTTATTACTTTAAACGAGCTATTCTTGTATATTTGTATATCCAGACTATCTCGAAAACCCCTCAACCAATTTGGATGAAATTTGGTGCGTAGATAGTATACCACATTCTAAGAATTTTTACTTAGGTGCTCCCACAGAGGTTATTTTTTTGGGGTTGTCACTTATCTAAATTTTTTTAAACGAAATAAAATATTCCAATAAGGGTATCAAAAGAAAAGTTGTTTCCCGCTTTTTGAAAAAAAAAATACATTTCTATGTAGGATTGCCACTTATTTTTGCCATTTGAGCTTATTATATCTTTGAACTTTTAACGAGCTATTCTTATATATTTGTACATATATTCAGAATATCTCGACAATGGCTTAACCGATTTCGATGAAATTTGGTATGTACATAGGGTACTACATTCTGAGAATTCCTATCTAGGTCTTGCCTTATAGGATTTTTTTACGGACTTGCCACCTATCAGATTTTTTTAAAAGAACAAAGGCCGCTAATTGAGAAAAAATCTATTTATGTGTCCAAGTAACTCGGTCATTAAGGAAGCAGATGTCACCGACTCAACTAACTTCATCATATCATTATTGTTGTATACAGAGCAGATGTCGGAGCCGATTTTTTCGAAATTTCGTAAAACCATTTGGAAATGATGTACGAACTTGGAAAGTTTTCATTCTTATTGTTTGGTAAGTAAGTCGGTTGCACTTTATTCCGTAGTTATGAGCCAATCTTTCTCTCTGAGAGACCAGCTTATCGATGAAGATGATAAGCTATGTCAAGTAAGGCTTATATCTTATTACTTTAAACGAGCTATTCTTGTATATTTGTATATCCAGACTATCTCGAAAACCCCTCAACCAATTTGGATGAAATTTGGTGCGTAGATAGTATACCACATTCTAAGAATTTTTACTTAGGTGCTCCCACAGAGGTTATTTTTTTGGGGTTGCCACTTATCTAAATTTTTTTAAACGAAATAAAATATTCCAATAAGGGTATCAAAAGAAAAGTTGTTTCCCGCTTTTTGAAAAAAAAAATACATTTCTATGTAGGATTGCCACTTATTTTTGCCATTTGAGCTTATTATATCTTTGAACTTTTAACGAGCTATTCTTATATATTTGTACATATATTCAGAATATCTCGACAATGGCTTAACCGATTTCGATGAAATTTGGTATGTACATAGGGTACTACATTCTGAGAATTCCTATCTAGGTCTTGCCTTATAGGATTTTTTTACGGACTTGCCACCTATCAGATTTTTTTAAAAGAAATGATATATGCCAACATGGGTATCAAACGAAAGGTATTTTCCTGCGTATTGAAAAAAAAATATTTCTAAGTAGGGTTGCCCTTTTTGTTCGACAAGAAAAATCCGGCAAAGAAGTTCATATGCCGAGAATCCTACTCATCCAAAGAGCAGCTAAGGTGCAACTTCCAGTAAGGCCAACATTTGCCATGACTGCGCATAAAGATCAGGGAAAAACTTTTGAGTTTGTCGGGGTGGAGCTAAATTCATCGATGTTCATGCATGGTATGTTGTATGTGGCGTTTCAAGAGTTAAGTGACCAAATAAGTAATGTTTCCGGAAGCAAGAAACGTACTCGGAAAATGGTATGGAAGGAAGTGTTGCATTAGATTTCATATGTATTGCACATAAGAAGTTTTGCATAGTTCTATCTGTAAAAATAAAGAAGAAATCACAGAATGTTGACCGATATATGGAGCTCTAACCCACAAATATACCCAAGTGACCCTAATATTTCTCGTTTATTTGATAACAATCGACAGCTGCTAACCATACAATTCAGCAAGGAATCTTGTAAGGAGTTGTCGAAAATTTGTTTAAACAGCCACCAAGGAGTAATTATGTGTATTCAAACTTTGTTACTAATAAAAAATTTTAAACATATTTTATTTATCAAGATGTGTCTTTAGAACGCTCAACTGCTGGTAAGTAAAATTATTCATACAAACAACCAGAATATCTTTATTGATGATTATCTAAATAAACTAAATTGTAAGGCAACCTATGAAAATGCCGAGCGAAGCTCGGTCGCCCAGGTAGTAAAGATTTATCCCCATAGTCATGAAAAATAAAACTGGTTTATAAAGCTTTTTGAGATGACATTTCCATACAAATTGTGAATTATAATAGCTTCAAAAACCCAATTTTACCTGTATATATAACAAGTACAGAAATGGCTGTCTTCGACTGTGCCGAAGACTTTATACCTTTCATGAATACGCAACACGATTTTAAGGGTCCGATCCTTACTCACATTTAGTAAAAACTCTGCAAAACTGATTATTTAAAGATACATAGCCCAAACCCCATTTATCGGAACAATCGATTGTATGGGAGCTTTATGTTATGTAGGTCCGATCTGCGTGATTTTCACTCTACAAACCTACAAAATTTTACGTTCCTAGCTTTTTAATTGCAACATTTATAGCCCAAAACCCATTTATCGATCTTGCTGATTCGACTCAGCTCAGCTCTCTGATCATTTCGGTATGCTTATTGGTGGGTCTATCTCTTCTTCTTCTCAGACTTACAAACGTCGGACCAAAGTTATAATACCATTTCATGTTCATGAAAGGTATAAAAATTAAATGTCTTTCGTATGACCGCGATGGATGTCTAAACGGCTAAACCTACTTCCATTATCTAAAAAGTACTTTCTTGGACCTTCTCTGTGGAGGTTTTTTGATAAAAAAAATTTTCAAAACTTTTATTTTTTGCAAACGAAAAATTAATATAACTGAGAGGTCAAGTTTTCAGAGGTTGTTAAGTTTTCACTACATTTAATGCTACCAAACTACTACACCGCTAAAAAGATTTGGTTCAGATTTGTAACACGAGCTGTTGCTTTGGGAAACGCTTTTATCAAAAATTGACTCGATAAATGGCGCTGAAGTCAATCCGAGTTGTTGACCAAAACGTGGACTAGGTGTGGCCCTAGAAGGTGTTGATACGATATGGGTATCAAATGAAAGGTAAAAAAATGAGCGTTTTAAAAAGAGGTAGTTCTTCGACCTACATGAGAACCCGTTTCCGTGTTATGTACCGAAATGTGAAATTGGTGTGGTCCCAGAAGGTATTTCTACGATATGGGTATGAAATTTAAAGTGTTGAGTAGGGTATTTGCAAGCAGATGTTTCTAGTAGAGGGACAGGAATAGGAATAGGGATAACGAGATGGGTGGAGAAAGTGATAGTGATAATGATAGTGATAGTTATAGTGACAGATATAGGGTTAGATGAATAAGAGATAAACGATATAAAAAATGAGAAGCAGATGAAGAGGAAAAAAGGGGAGGGGCCCAGGCAGAAGAATATGGGTCTAATATGGAAAGGGAGAGTAAAGTAAATTTTTTGGCAGAACAAGGTCTGCATTCTTTGCTAGTTTTTTATGAATAACGAAGTTATTAATTAACAATATACATGAAGTAAAAGTAAGTTATCATACGGCTCATACTCATACACTAAAAATATTTTATTATAACATTAATCGGCCATTGAAGGAGTTATTATTTTTTAAAAGACTTATATAATTTCTTTCTGGGAATTCACACTTTCCATTACTCATGAATCTACTTTTTAAGCTTAAAACAACGATTTGCATTTTGTTTGCTCTATTTATTCTTGAACCGTTGAATAGCTGAAATGTTGGGATAGACACGAGTTTGAGATGCAATTGGTGTCGGCAGTTGGCCGCTGAATGAGGGGAATGTTGAATTAATCTCCTTAAATGAATATGCGTATGTGCATGATAATCTCTAAATACTTTTAGATTTTGTTGTTGTAGCTGTTATTTATTGCTCATTTCCTATAATTGACTCCCTTGCAGGGGATCCACAATGATATGCTGCTTTTGCCGCTGTGCGTCAAATAAATCAAAAACACGTGTTTGCGATAGCGTTGAAGCATTTGCAGCGTCAACTCATACATATGTGTGGCATGTGGCATCGACACGTTTGCGCCTAAAGTCTGTATGCATGTTGATTTAATTATTTCAGCGTTAATTTGTATGCGGAAACGCGTAAATCCTGCTAGTTTTGGTGATAATTGCTTCAGTAAATCCTGAAACCAAATAGAGAAAAAAAATATTATCGCGTTCTCAGGAATGTTTTGCATTCAAGTTGGAAATGGTGCGAAGGCGAGCAATGGAAACTACAGTCTTAGGCCGAGGTCTTCAACGGAAACTTAATCTCAAGGTAATGCTAAATGAAAATTGCTAGTTTCAACTATGGTTAACTTTATTATAGGACTATTTCTACCCCACCCAATAGAAGATTATGTGCAGAAAAACTATGAATTGCGATGTTCCGGTGTTAGATTAGTTAAGGGTTATTTTTCACAAGCGTGGCCACGACCGCCTACACAGAAGTGGATTATCCGCTTACTGTGGGCAGGGAAGCTGGGGTTCTATCGGGTTAGTAATGGTTATTAACACATATTTTTTCTTGTTATCATGTCTGTTTTTTACTTGCGATTATGAAACACTCTGCGCAATGCCACTGGAGGAGGAGTGTCATAATCCAAATTTTTTATTTGGGCACTATGCCACATGTGATTATGTCATGACAGCGAATCTCCCTGTGGAGTAGAGAGTGAAGAAAGCCTCTGCAGTAAAGTAAGCAGTTATCAAACACAACATTTATTATTTTGTAACTTTTTTGATATGATTTTTAAATATTAATCATACCAATTATTATCAATTTAAGAGATTTGAAAATATAAAACGTTTCTATATACATATAGGCAAACAATTTCTTAAAGCCCAACGTAAGTTTCAATAACATTTAATGTGTATCAATTGCACTCCACCTTTACATTTTCAAAACTCCTAAACTGATTATAAATTTCAAAAACAAAAGTCACCTGCTCAATGTCTTCGTTGAGGGACAAATTTGGTACTGCTTTTTGACGCCATTAGTATAGTCTTTGAACTTTAATTATAGTCTTTTTATTTTCTATTTTTGAGTACTAAGCTATGAGCTAAGTTTAAAGTTCCTACGTCGCCTTGAAATTAATAAAAATGGTGAATGAAGTTAAAAAAATATTTTAGGTCTCGTTCAGTACACAATATAGTGAAATTTTGTGCTCAGCATATTATGTTCTTTTTAACTGCTGATCTATGTACCAATTTTGAATTGTTTAGCTTACCGAAAAGTTACTCCAGTCTAACTAATATTAAAAATACGTAAGTTTTTGAGTGAGTGAGTGTACTTGCGACTCTTTTTCGTCTAAGTTACTCAGCCGGTCTCTCCGATACTTTGTACAACTATTTTGATGACTACAGAATTTCCATGTGATTCCAATACCGAACGTCCGTAACCAACAATATCATAAGTCTGAATTTTTGGATGTCCAGAGGTTTGCCTTTGTTAGTCAATAACTTGAGCAAGGCACTACGGATTTTGATAAAATTTAGTATACAGACAGCCAAGGAGGTATTGGCTATGACCTTTACAAGTTTGGGTATTGAGGGCCCCTAGGAAGAGTTACTTTTTCCTAGTTTTTTATTCTGTATAATTTTGAGTATACTTGACGTATCTATACTACTGATATTTAGTATATCGGTCATGCATATAATATGGGTATTAAACAAAAGGCGAAGGCCACAGGTTTTAGCATTTTTGAGAAAGGGGGCAGATAAATTTCCATCTCACTGTGAACCAGTTTTCTTGTGGACTTTAAAAATAAAAATTAAAGAAGTAAGGTAGTCTAAGTTCGGGTGGAACCGAACATTTTATACCTAGTAGTGATCTAATATGGCATATCAATTTACGCAAGTCTATTTTAATACTTTTCAGTTCGTATTATAAATCCAGGTGATTGTTTTCAATAAAAACACTTCTGTTTTGAGTTTGAGGGGTAAATTAATTTATTTGTATATAAATAGCTTTCCTACCAAACACTGCTAACCAAATTTTTTCAAAATGCCAATACATGCATATTTTATGTTTGACGGACAGACAGACAGACGGACATGGCTAAATAAACTCAGTTCATCGTCCTGATTATTTCCGTATACTTCTGTTCTGTTCTTCTCCTCATACTTACAAACATTTCATGTTCATTAAAGGTGTGTAAATCAAAAAATAAATATAACTTATCTATTGCAGGGGGTATTTATTACTTTCCCGAATATTTTACTTGTGCGTTATCCGATTTGCTTAATTTTTGGCAGGACTTTGGTTGAAATTTATAGTTCAGACTACAAGCAATCGACTTTGCAAATAGCAGGACTTTTATGCAGAAAAGTGGACGGCGCACGCCTACTTCCACAAAATCCACAAAAGAAAATATTGCAGTTTTGTTTACAAAGCTTATTATGTGTGCAAGATCTAATTGATTGGATAGTTATAGAAATATCGCGTTTTAAATTTTACAAACAAATTTTGCCACAACTATGTTAAAAAAGTTGGAGTGGCCGTTTACCGATGTCGTCCATTTTTACAACAAACATTTCCCTTCATGTATTCAACATTTTCGCCAAACATCGTTTCGATAAACCAATTTTTCCGGAGTTATGGCATAAAAAGTTTTGTGGAATAATCCACTATAAAATATCGGGTCCACACCCATCTTCGAAAATTTATATTTATCGACTTTCTTCGTTCATGGACACTTTGATAGTGAAATAGAAATGATATGAAAGCTATTGTACGCAAGGTTATTGCCTTTAAAATATATATATGTTCCTTTTCAAAATATTTCGTATAAAAGTGGGCGTGGTTCTTAGCCGATTTCGCCCATTTTTGTCCGAAACATTCCTTGTATTAATATAAATATGTGTGCTAAATTTGGTTTCGATATCTTGAACGGTTTTTGATTTATGATTAATATTATTTCTAAATTTGACTTAATCAAAAGTGGGCTGTGCCAGGTCAATTTTCTAAACCTTCGTGAAAAATATATTTTCTGCCTTAACGTTAATGTACATACCTAATTTTGTCCTTATAAGTTGGCGACCGAGCTTTGCTCGACATTTTCAAAGGTTGCCATACAATTTAGTTTATTTAGATAATCATCAAAAAAGATAATCGGGTTGTTTGTATGAATAATTTTACTTACCAGCAGTGGAGCGTTCTAAAGACATATCTTGATAATAAAAATATGTTTAAAATTTTGTATTAGTAACAAAGTTTGAATGCACATAATTACTCCTTGGTGGCTGCTTAAACAAGTCTTTACAAAATTTCTTGCTGAATTGTATGGTTAGCAGCTGTCGATTGTTGTCAAATAATCGAAAAAGATTAGGGTATATTTGTCGGTTACAGTTCCATATATCGGTCAACATTCTGTGATTTCTCCTTTATTTTTAAAGATAGAACTATGCAAAACTTTTTATATTCAATACATATGAAATCTAATGCAACACTTCCTTCCATAACATGTCCCGAGTACGTTTCTTTCTTCCGGAAACATTACTTTAAATGTATTTGGTTACTTAACTCTTGAAACGCCACATACAACATACCATGCATGAACATAGATGAATTTAGCTCCACTCCGACAAACTCAAAAGTTTTTCCATGATCTTTATGCGCTGTCATGGCAAATGTTGGCCTTACTGGAAGTTGCACCTTAGCTGCTCCTTGAATGAGTAGGATTCTCGGTATATAAACTTATTTGCCGGATTTATCTTGTCGAACAAAAGTGGCAACTCTACTTAGAAATATTTTTTTTTTCAATACGCAGGAAAATACCTTTCGTTTGATACCAATATTGGCATATAAAATTTCTTTTAAAAAAAATCTGATAGGTGGACACTCCGCAAAAAATCCTATAAGGCAACACCTAGAAAGGAATTCTCAGAATGTGGTACCCTGTGTACATAGCAAATTTCATCCAATCGGTTAAGCCATTTTCGAGATATTCTGAGTATACAAATATATAAGAATAGCTCGTTAAAAGTTCAAAGATATAATAAGCTCAAATGGCAACACTAAGTGGCAATCCTACTTAGAAATGTAGTTTTTTTTTTCAAAACGCAGGAACCAACCGTTCTTTTGATACCCTTATTGTCATATTTTATTTAGTAGAAAAAAATAAATGCAGATAAGTGGGAACCCCAATGTGGCAACACCTACGTAAAAATTCTCAGAATGTGGTCCACTATCTACATACCAAATTTCATCGAAATCGGTTGAGCGGTTTTCGAGTTAGTTGTTAAGTAGTTACCCTAAACAAAAAATGTATATAAAACCTCAATAAGTGGCAGCCCCCCTTCAAAATACTTTTTTTTGAAATACGAATGAAAATATCTTTCCTGTGATGTCTATATTAGCATATTTTATTTCATTTTAAAAAAATTCAATAGGTGGCAACCCCAAAAAAATAACCTATGTGGCAACACCTAGGTAAAAGTTCTTAGAATGTGGTACACTATCTACGCACCAAGTTTCATCCAAATCTGTTGAGCCGTTTTCGAGATAGTCTGGATATACAAATATACAAGAATAGCTGGCTTAAAGTAATAAGATTATGTACTGAATAATCACTTTTTTTGTATTTTCGAAAACATTCTATATATAGAAAGTGGGCGTGGCTATTTCCGATTTTGCACATTTTAAATAGCGCTTGCGGATAAATGCCAAGGAACCTGCATACCAAATTTCATTAAGATATCTCAAAACATACTCAAGTTATTGTGTTCAGAGACTAACGGACATGGCTAAATCAATTGCTCTTCTCCTCCTGAACATTTTGATATACATAAGTCAATATACATCTCGAATTGTTTATGCCGTTACATACTACTACAGAACACTGAAGTTACACCAAATAAGCCGTTTTAGAGGTAAGTCGTCGTTAAAAAAACTAATCAGACCTGTCAGCTTAAAAATAAAGGAAAATGGACCGATTTCTGCCCCATCCATTAGGAGAGTATGTGCGGAAAAACTATGGATCGCGAAGCCTATGTTGGATCGGCTAAAGGTTATTTCTTTCAAGCGTGGTCAAGGCCGCCTACACGGAAATTGAGCTCAAAACCAGTGATAGTCGTTATTATTCAATTATTATTGTTGATTTTTAAAGGAAAAATTTAAAGTGAAATGAAAAGGCCGTTAAAACCAATATCAAAATACATTGAAACCGGAGCACGGGTATTACAGATACAAAAATATAAAAAAGAAGAATGTACAAAAGCAAAAAAAGTCCAATCATGTAAAGCATGTATTTACAAATAGACAGAATGTCTAAAAAATTAAAAAATTCTGTACACTGTTGACAGATATCAACAACAATTAAAGGACAACTTGATACAAGCAGCTTCCAAACTACATGCCGCATAGCCTATGGGTTAGGCACCTGCACTTGCAAATCAGAAGTGCGCAGGTTCGATTCACCGCAAGATTTTCTGAAAGGCAAAACTATACGAATTAGTCCGATGAGAAATCGTGGCTATTTTCGAAATAGTACAACAAGACTTTACAAGATTGCTGGAAAACTGTTAGCAAATTTCAAATGCTTATCGAATTATGCACAAGTTGACAAGTAAACTTGGAGAAAAGCACCAGTCCGAAATGACGAGTAATTCAAAATTCAACTTGGGAATTAAGCATTACTTAAAACATGAGGACTATATTTCGTGTGCTTATTGGGTATATAAGTTAATTTGAAGCCTTATTCCTAGCATGTGTAGGCTTTGCCAGAACGCATTTATTATTACGTTTAGATGCCCCAAAGCGATTTCAACAACCAGCAAATAAAAATGTTCAATCCACATTTTTCTTGAAATCTCATGCACGCGCACAACACCCACCACATACCAGCCACTTCAGTTACATTTATAACTGTTTGTTAAAGTCACGTATTTTCCAGGTAATTTAAGCTAGCAAAAATGTATCATGTATTTGTCTCTTTCCAAGTATTTTCAAGCACAGTATTTCACTTATAAGATGGTAGATATGCATTTCATAGTACTTCATTCAGTAGATGTCTTCCCTGCTTTCGGTTGAACTTTAATGAATGCAGCGTCCTTTTATATTGCTTCAACAACGTTCTTTGACTGTGATTGTATTAGTAAGATCTATTATATTCACGTCCGTGCTTTCACGATTGGCTTCAATTCTGTAGCTAGTTTCCGCGAAATATGAAGTTGGTACGTGACTGATACATTGTTGTGCTGTTGAGTCATTCTAGGACTCTCTTCATATTGATAGAATGAGAGAGATACAACGTGAGAAAAAAAGCCAGAAAGAGTAGGTTGCGGCAAATAAACGAAGTTTTCAAGCTCGTGTCGTAGTCATGCAATATTGGAAATGACGACCCGTTGCCCGATGTTCCCAGAGTACTTAGATTATGGAGAGTTTACTTAGCTGCCCTCTTATCATCAGCCAGTGACGGATTTTGCCGATTTGCACTTCGGTGGTAGTCGCTGGCGTATGCACCGAAGGTTAGGTTAGATTCACATGGCAGGCTGGTGACGAGTTCACATATATCTACTGAAAATGTCCACAGGGTTACCAGAAGGAACTGATAAACTTAAACTCTCGGAAACTTAATCAATACTGCGGGGTTCTCCTGCATCTATTGTCACTGTTATGTGTTAATTGGAACCACAAAGTCATCCCGCACCTGTTTCTTGACTACTGCACTATACTGAAATCCGTCCACAGAAGTTGTATTTCGAATGCTCTAAGGACTATAACATATACCTTTGACAATGTCCAAGATTCGGGGAATTAGGACCGGTGAGAGCAGATACTTAAAGAGTGTGATTTTTGTTCGCCGAGAGAAAAATTCACTCCTCCATTGCATGTTCTTGTAATGGACTGTAACTATCTCTTTTTCTTTTTTCTATCTTCTGATAAAATAAGAAATAAAATACTTTTCGTTTGATACCCATATTGCCATACCTTACTAAATTTTCAAAAATTCAAAATAGGTTACAACCCTGTAAAAACCTTCTCGTAGCAACGCTTAAATAGGGGGCTGGAACTGTTCAAGTGTTCATTTAAATGAATAAAGTCGTTTTCGAGGTAACGGAATATACAAGAAAATGTGTGGCAACCTACTGGAAAAAGGTTCCTTGTAATGCGACGTGAGATACCTTTCACTTCATACCCCCTTTGGCATATAACCTTGATAACCAAATATACATATCCAACCTTACCAACCATCAGTGGATAAAACCTCGGATAAAAGATAGGTCGCGTGGCCTTAAAATTCCCATAACAAAATAGGTAATTTTGTTTGAAAAGCTTTACTATTAAACCGTGTGAGATTGCTACTCCTTAGGACTTAAAGCCGGCATACTTCTTTCCATATAGATACATTCCGGTAGGTAGTTGTTCCGGCCTACCACACCGAAGGTCCCAGATTCGACCCTGGTACAGGTAACATCAAAAATATTTTGAAAAAGGTTTTCAAAACGGGGTTGCCCCTCTGCAGTAGTTTGGTAAACTCTCCGAGTGTAATTCTGCCATGGAAAGCTTCTCAGCAAAAATTCATCTGCTTTGCAGATGTCGTTCGGAATCTGTAGGTTCCGCCAATTTGTAAGAAAAATTAGAAGCAGCACACCACAAATTGGTAGAGAAGCTCGGCCTTAATCTCCCCAGGAGGATTATTTATTTTTATTTAAGTGTTTTTGTTAATAAAGGTTTGTAATTTTTTGGAATTAGAATTTTGCAAAAGTACAGGGTGGCTGATGAATTTTGCTACATTAAGAAACTCAAATAATTTTTTTTTCAGTGTATGGAATTCATTTTTCTTTTATTCATGTTAAAGCTCATTAAATTTTATTAAATATAGCTTAATTAGTTTTAAAAATAATGGAATTTAAATGCCCCCCCTGCTCGTCGATGCATGTGCGGCATCTTACCAAAAAGTTGTTCATTACTGCTTGGAGAGTTGAGACAGGAATAGCCGCAATTGTTTCTCGAATGGATTGCCTTAGTTCATTCAAATTTGTTGGTTTTGCTTTGAAGACTTCCTGTTTGCAATAACCCCACAAGAAAAAGTCAGGTGCAGTAAAGTGAGGCGACCTGGGTGGCCAACGGAATGTGGAGTTTCTGGATATCAGCTTATTGGGAAATTTTCGTCGCAATTCTGTCATAACAGGTTGGGCTATATGAGGAGCTGCACCATCTTGCTGAAACCATACAGAGTTGAAAGAAATTCTCATTCGGCGTAATTCTGGATAGAAAAACTCTCTCAACATGCTCAAGTAACGGTCTCCAGTAACCGTAACGGTGTGACCGTTTTCTTCGAAGAAGTAGGGCCCGACAATGCAGCGTGATGAAACTGCACACCACACTGTGACACGAAGTGGATGCAATTCCGTCTCATGGAGTATCTGTGGGTTGGAAGCACTCCATATTCGACAATTTTGTTTGTTTATGTTGCCGTTTAAATCGAAATGGGCCTCGTCAGACATGAAAAGACAGTTCAACATGTTTCCATCCTCTTCCACCATTTGAAGCATCTTCTGGCAAAATTCCAAGCGAATCGGCAAGTCTGCAGCGTTCAGTTTGTTGGCCATTTGAATTTTATATGGGAATAAGTCCAAATCTTTGTGCATAATTGACTGTAATGACTGTCTGCTTACACCCATTTGAGCAGATAAGCTTCTTGTCGAAACACGTGGATTGTTTTGTATGGCAGCAGATACAGCAGCGATTGTTTCCTCCGTTCGAACTGAAGGGTTTCGGTGGTAAGGTCTTCTGTTGACTGTCCCATGCTCGGCAAAATTGTTTACAAGTCTTATTATGGTCCATCTGCTCGGAGGATTGCCGCCAAACGTGCGCCTATACTCTCTTTGAACCGAAACTACGGACTCCAGTGCGTGATAGCGGTGGACAATCCAAATTCCTGTTTCAGTGTCCCAGTTATCCATTTTTGTTAAATGTAAAAGTCAATCTGCAAAATAAAAAAAAAATTAACCAGATTCATTAAATAGAAAAAAAGTTATTTAATTTTTTTTTGGTAGCGGCTTTCATTAGCCACACTGTACTATAGATTAAGTAAAATCAAGTTGTTCTTAGATTGCGCAGAAAAATGGCAATAAACTTATTCGTCCGGGGCTTTTGTATTGGCAAGGAAACTATTTCGTAAATGCCCAACTAACAACGCTAGCAAAGGCAAATTCATGTACGCTTATTTCTAGTTTGATATACCAAATGTTTATCAGATTTACTCATTTACTTTAGCTGCGTTTGTTGATGTGGAGGGCGCTTTCAATAACGTTACAGCCGACCCAATATCATCAGCAATCGTTGAGGCAGGGGTGGAGGAGCCAATAAGGAATTAGATCTTGTCCCTAATTCTTAACCGCGAAATATCAGCTGAGCTAAGGGAGCAAAAGTCAGTAAACAGATATGTTGAGGCACAACACAGGACCGGGTGCTCTCACCTCTGCTGTGTTTCCCTTCTATAAACGACACCTTAGTAAAACTCAACACAAACGAGGTAAAAATTGTCGTTTACGCCGACGATTTGGCGATCCTGGTCTCGGGTCCCTTCCCTTCTGTGATGAGTGAACTCATGGAAAGAACGTTCGCCAAATTAAGTAGATGAGCACAGGAATGTGGTCTTAGGCTAAACTTATTTTAAAGAGGAAGTACAAGCCAAATACTTTAGGACTATTTAAATTAAATTGCCTGCAGCTCTCAGTATCACCTAGCACCAGATATCTGGGACCAATAATTGAGTGTAAATTGAATGAGAAAGAGCATCGAGGAGCGGGTGCAGAAGGCCTGTACTGCTTTCTCCGACTGCAAATCGATTTTTGGTAAAGAAATGTGGTCTGCAGCCAAAGATGTTGCTACGACGCGGTGGTGCGACCTGTGCTGACCTGTGGATCTGTAGTACGATGGGCAGATCTTCGGAAGAACTACAATCTCACCAGCCCACAGAAATTCCAACGCACCGGATGTGTTGGTGCCACCGGAGCTTTGGGCACTTGCCTTACTGTGGTTTTGGATCCCGTTTTGAACTTGCCTCCAATTGACTTACATATACTCTGTATATGGGCATAAACTGCACTAAGACTCAGGGAGTCTGGGTGCTGGAAAGATACACAGCAAGGGCATGGTAGTGTTCTTAACAATCTACCAGAGGGTACAATTAGCACCAAAACAGGTTACTATCCTGACAAACTGAAGATTGAGAACCGTGCTACTACTATCATGCCCAGCTGGAATGATTAGAATAGGGGCACGATTACAGTTGAAAACGACATTAAAATCTACACGACGGATCCAAGGTATGGAGCGTGATTTTATAGGAGTCTCTAGACATTTCTGTATCATTCAGACGCCCCTCACATTGCTGTGTGTTTGAATTAGAAGTTCTTGTGATCTTGTACGCCCGCAAATCACTCATGGACACTAACATAACTGGTAAAGTCACGAACTAACCTGACAGCCAGGCGGTAATAAAGATAAAAGCCGCGTCACATACAATTTCGAGGGTAGCGAGAGGCTGATAATCTCACACGCATGGGTTCATCAAAATAAGGAAACAACCAGGTAAAAAATGGGTGTACCAAGCAATAGCCAAGGAAACATTCAAAAGTACAACCTGAATAAAGCACAACTGAATTGGTAGATTACACTACTTGTGCAATATCAATATCCACCTAACCAGACTATTGTGAAAAAAGAGGAAAAGGGGTATACTAAGCACGTCAAGAGCTGACACCCAAAAAATTATAGCAGAAGTTGTAGGGACATAAGTACCAAAGAGACCGTTGAGCATTTTTTGTAGAAATGCCTGGCTCCAGCAAGAATGCGCCTAAAATCCTCTGGGAGCTGCCGTTTTCAAAAGCCTGGAGAGGGTATCTCGAAAAAGAGATTCCAAACATCCTTGAGTTTATCAACAACTCTGGTTGATTATATTATATATCCATATTAGATGCAGTAGTGGCGACGAGTTTTTATGGCATCAAAACGGCTCAGCCATTCTACCCACCTTCGTAGCTACTCTTTACTCTCATAAAATAACCAACTGACTGACTTGTTTGGTTATACCAACGCAAAAACTACAAAATTGTTCCTTTTTATACCCAGCGTGTACTAGTGCACAGGGTATTATAGTTTTGGTCATATAACGGTGGTCTGTAACGGTACAAAATAATAGAGATAGATATGGAGTTCCATATATCAAATTTCTTAGAATGAACAGAGGAATTCATTCAGACGTGTCCGTCCGTCCGTCCGGCGCACAGGTTGCTTTCCAGCCAAGGTAGGTTGCAATTTGAAATGGGCGAAATCAAACCATAACCACGCCCTTTTTTCGATATCGAAAATTTCGAAAAACGTATAAAATAGGATAGTTTAATAATAAAGGCAGCAATAATGGTGAAATTTGCTAGATTTATCAACTTGGTTGTCATAAATTTTTGGAAGAGGGGCGTGGCACCGCCCACATATGAGTGACGAAATTTTCAAACTTTGACTCTTAATAACTTCAGAACCGTTTACGCTATTATAACGAGGAGGCATACTATTTTTGTGATAAATGCACCCACAGAAAACAGCGACATCGCTTTTCGACCACGCCTACTTTTGTATAACAGTTATATGGAAAGGAGGTAGAAATATTGAACTGCAAAGTTTTCCAAAATATAGCCTATACTGTAACCAGTGAACCTAAGAACCTACTGTGAAAATTTCATGAAGATCGGTTTAGTACTTTGGACGCCAGACATACAGACATACATTCATTTTTATACCTAGTAGTGCTACTCTCACAAGGTATATTAACTTTAGTCGCCTAACGGCAGTACGTGACGGCATAAACAGATCGAGATAGATATTGACTTATACATATCAAAATGTTCAGGACGAAAAAAAAAATTGATTAAGCCATGTCCGTCCGTCCGTCCGTCCGTCCGTCCGCCCGTCCGTCTGTGAACACGATAACTTGAGTAAATTTTGAGATATCTAAATGCAATTTGGTATGCGGGTTCCCTGGAACTAATCTCCGAGCGCTATTTAAAATGGGCGAAATCGGGCGATAGCCACGCCCACTTTTTATATACAGAATATTTTCGAAAACACAAAAAAGTGATTACTCTGTACATAATACACCTATAAGGATACAATTTGGTGAATACATTGAGATTGAGGCATAAAATACATTTTTTAAGAAATTTTTCAAAATGGGCGTGAAACCGTCCACTTTTGATTAAGTAAAATTTAGAAATAATATTAATCATTAATCAAAAACCGTTTAAGATATCGAAATGAAATTCAGCACGCAGGTTTTCAGATATACAGGGAATGTTCCAGGAAAAAATGGGCGGGATCGGTTAAGGTCTACGCCCACTTTTATATGAAAGCTTTTGAAGAGGATCGTCGATATATTAAATAGATTTACATGATTTATATTTCACTTTTAAAGTTTCCGTAAATCCAAAAACTTAAAATTTTCGAAAATGGGCGTGGCCCCGCTCCTTTTATAGGGGACTCCGCCAAAAATTGATTTGTCGATACGAAATTTAGTGATTATGTTCTATATATAAAGGTAACTATTTGCTGTAAAATTGGGCGAAATCGGTTAATGTCCACGCCCAGTTTTTTAACATAGTTCTGAAAAATTTTTTTTTTAAATTTAAAAAGCGATATTTCTACAACTAAGCAAGTTATATCAATCAGATTTTGCACACATAATAAGCTTTTCAAGAAAAACTTTGAAAATAGCAGAAATTCTATGCTGGAAAGTGGGCGGCGCCACGCCTACTTCTTTAAAAGTGACAAAATTTTTTTTCGGCCGAGTTTTTCTTGAAAAGTTTATTATGTGTGCAAAATCTGATTGATATAACTTGCTTAGTTGTAAAAATATCGCTTTTTAAATTTTACAAACAAATTTTTCAGAACTATGTTAAAAAACTGGGCGTGGACATTAACCGATTTCGCCCAATTTTACAGCAAATAGTTACCTTTATATATAGAACATAATCACTAAATTTCGTATCGACAAATCAATTTTTGCCGGAGTCCCCTATAAAAGGAGCGGGGCCACGCCCATTTTCGAAAATTTTAAGTTTTTGGATTTACGGAAACTTTAAAAGTGAAATATAAATCATGTAAATCTATTTAATATATCGACGATCCTCTTCAAAAGCTTTCATATAAAAGTGGGCGTAGACCTTAACCGATCCCGCCCATTTTTTCCTGGAACATTCCCTGTATATCTGAAAACCTGCGTGCTGAATTTCATTTCGATATCTTAAACTGTTTTTGATTTATGATTAATATTATTTCTAAATTTTACTTAATCAAAAGTGGACGGTTTCACGCCCATTTTGAAAAATTTCTTAAAAAATGTATTTTATGCCTCAATCTCAATGTATTCACCAAATTGTATCCTTATAGGTGTATTATGTACAGAGTAATCACTTTTTTTGTGTTTTCGAAAATATTCTGTATATAAAAAGTGGGCGTGGCTATCGCCCGATTTCGCCCATTTTAAATAGCGCTCGGAGATTAGTTCCAGGGAACCCGCATACCAAATTGCATTTAGATATCTCAAAGTTTACTCAAGTTATCGTGTTCACAGACGGACGGACGGACGGACGGACATGGCTTAATCAATTTCTCTTTTCGTCCTGAACATTTTGATATATATAAGTCAATATCTATCTCGATCCGTTTATGCCGTTACGTACTGCCGTTAGGCGACTAAAGTTAATATACCTTGTGTGAGTAGCACTACTAGGTATAAAAATCTGGACTATCAATGATAGCCCTGTGAAAATTAATACTAGGATGTGTTAATTTTAAAGCTTTGTTTTAGTATGCTAGAAGTTGATATCATTATGCATAAGTTTAAAAAAAATTCTCCTTTATTTCGCCTAGTCTAGTTGTATATAAATTCCGGCTCTTACTCACGCAGAAAATGTCGTCCTATTGGAAAAGCGCCCTTTGCACTTTAAATAAAAACTGTGTCGTAGCTTTTTCTATATGTTTCTTTAATTGTATTAAATAATTTTAAACAGAACTCAATCTACCCGCATGATTCAATTACAAGAAGGTTATCTCTCTAGCTGACGTTTACTTTTGACACTTCCATTTTCTGGGTTTCTATTGCGAACGAAAAAAGTAGGAGTATTTTTTTCATTTGTCCAGGAAATGGTAGTAGATAAATCAAAAAAGTAGGAAATTAGTAGTAGTACATTTTGTAAAGTGAACTAAATACAACATCAAAACATGTCATCCCATACTATCACTGCATAAATCGTTGTAAATTTTCTCTATAACCAATTAAAACGGTTCGCCCTCTTGCCCGAATGATGAATGTGCTAAAATTAAAATGTTGGGAAAACAAGATTAAAAGTTTGATTTCGGCTCATTCGGTGTACATGGACATCAAAATATTGTGGTTTGGGTGTAAGCATGATACCAGAGATTTTCGTCAAACTTAGAACCTTTAATGGCTAATAAGTAAACTTATCAACTCAAACTCTGAATAATCGCACATTCGTGCTTCTGACAATAGGGCTATGTTTTTTTTTAACTATAATGACAAATTGACAAGATGCATATTTGTTGGAAACCTTTCAGGGCATAAAGACAAACGGACGTGGTCTACCAAGTGGATAGTAAACTGAAAGTTTCAATAAGATAGGATTGGTTCCTATTATTCATGCACGCCTAAAACAAAAGTTGACTTAAAACTGTTGCTTTATACTTAAGTTAAGCCAGAACTGATTTTCGAACCCAGAGAATAGTAGTTAAGTTTTGTTAAAAACAAGACTTCAAATCACATAAGGATCAGGTTTGAAGTCACTATTGACCTAAGTAAGTACATAACTATGCAGGGACAACATTTTAAGACAGCCATTGCTACGTACCGGAATGTCCGAGTTTTAAACACCCACGACTACACTTTCCTCTTCTTTAAATGGTCATCTAACCGCCCCGGCGATTTTGACCGTCCAACATAGGTCGCTAGTCGTGTCTTCGTTGCGCCAACTGGCGCCAATTGGAAACACCGCGGGGTCGCAAATCGGTCTCCACTTGGTCCTTCCATCGGAGTAGTGGTCTCCCTCTTCCTCTGCTTCCACCGGCGGGTGCCGATAAGAATACCTTCTGAAGCATCTTCGCTCATACGCACTACGTGGCCTAGCCAGCGAAGCCGCTGTGTTTTAATTCGCTGAACTATGTCGGCGTCTGCGTAAAGTTCATACAGCTTATCATTATTTTTTCTTCAGTACTCGCCGTCGCCAACGCGTACAGGTGCACTAATCTTTCGAAGAACCTTTCTCTCGAAAACTCCCAGAGCCGCCTCATCAGATGTTGTTAGTGTCCACGCTTCCGCACCATATAGCAGGACGGGTGCGATGAGTGACTTGTAGAGTGTTACTTTCGTTCGTCGAGAGAGGACTTTATTTTTCAGTTGCCTACTCAGGCCGAAGTAGCATTTGTTTGCAGGAGTAGTTCTTCGTCGGATTTCTAGGCTAACATTATTGTTGGTGTTAATGCTGGTTCCCAGGTAAACGAAGTCCTTTACTATTTCGAAATTATTGCTGCAACAGTGGCTTGGTTGCCAAGCCGCGAATGCGCTGACTCTTTGCATGATGACAGAAGGTACTTCGTTTTGCCCTCGCTCACCACCAATCCCATTTTCTCCGCTTCTTTTTCTAATTTAGAGTAAGCAGAAGTTACGGCGCGGTTGCTGAGGCTAATGATATCAGTATCGTCAGCATATGCCAACAGTTGCACGCTTTTATAAAACGACTACACTCCCAAAGGTCGATCTAAATAATAGTGCAAATTAATCTATTTTCTGAAACCAACATATTTAAAATTTTGTATAATGTTACACTTTTAACTACTATTTTTACATAATTTCGATAAAAGGCAACCCAGAATGTAAATGACAATTTTTCAGGCAGCAAGATGGCGGAAAGTGTCAAAATATGTCACTAGAGAGGTAACCATGTAGTTGTTGAATCATGTCTACCCGTGTCCATTTAACATTTGCCTAGAAGTATTTAACCTCATCTAAGTCTTACTGCATGCTCATATTTTAACGTCTACTATGAGCCTTGAGCCATACAGCCTAATGGACTGGGTAGTGTCCATCAGCAGGTTCGTTTTGCTTTCTGTAGGTCTCCCGATGTTTGTCATCAGTCTAATTTGTAACGATACCTGCCCGAATTTGTGTCCGGTATGTTAGTCGGTATTCTATTCCTACACCTAAACATTCAACTACTTCCTTTGAATATATAATTTCGGAGAGGGGTTCATACCTGGCGGTATTTACTTTTTTAGAAGTATCAGCTAATTTTTCTCTGCTGTCTACTGTGGATCACCTGCACCATTTTAGCTATAATTTTATTCCGCTCACTCTCTGAACAAAGCATAAGACTCCGATCTCTTAGAAAGATTTGGATAAGGAGGTGTAGGTAACATGGAATTTGAAACAATTGATTTAATATATTTGGAATGTCTACACATCTCACGCAGTGGTAAGCGTTTCTTACGTCTTTTGTTGCAAGGCGGACCACTCCCCCATACTTTTCATGGCCCAAAGTGCCTTTTCCAGGTATTGTTGTAAACTGCTCTATGAAAAAAAAACACTCGAAAATGTGTAGTGTTGTTTGTTTATTTACTCTGATATCAAGTGTTTTTTAGTAGTAGACATTGTGCGATAACATTCAGTTGGCCAGTTGGTCAGACATGGCAACATGTTAATGCAACTCGTCAACGCGACCTGACAAGGCATTAAAATTCAGAAAAATTCACCAAAAAAAACTAAAAAAGCAACTCGGTAAATATTCGCAGCGAAAGAATATCACGTACGAAATAGCAAACAATGCAGAATGTAGTTGAGCGTAAGATGTGTGAGGACCTGTGTGTGTGCTTCTGGGTATATGTTATTCACTGGGAGATGTGGCTAACGCAAATTTTTCTGGTGGACAATAATAAATAGATAGTAGAAAAGGGGTGAACTCATAGCTACGTTCACATACGATTTTCCGACATAAAAACATTCAACAACTCGTTATCATGTTATTTTCTGAAATTCAGTTCAAAAGAAAGTACGCAAACGTTTTACGAGTACATAGAAATTTTATAAGTGTTTTCTAACGAGCAGATTTTTGCAAGTACAAATTTATTCTGGACGACTACCGCATAAACTCAGAACTTCACTGGCTCTCTTAAATTTCGGAGATTTGGAAATATATATCTTATTACTTTAAACGAGCTATTCTTGTATATTTGTAGAATTGTATATATATATATATTCAGACTATCTCGAAAACCGCTCAACCGATTTGGATGAAATTTGGCATGTAGATAGTGTACCACATTCTAAGTATTTTTACCTAGGTGTTGCCACATAGGATGTCTTTACGGGATTGCCACCTATCTGAATTTTTTTCAAATGAAATGAAATATGCCAATATGGGTATCAAAAGAAAGGTTTTTTCCTGCGTTTTGAAAAAAAAAACAACAAATACATTTGTAAGTAGGATTGGCACTTAATATTGCCATTTGAGCTTATTATATCTTTGAACTTTTAACGAGCTATTCTTATATATATATTCAGAATATCTCGACAATGGCTTAACCGATTTGGATGAAATTTGGTATGTACATAGGGTACTACATTCTAAGAATTCCTATCTAGGTGCTGCCTTATAGGATTTTTTACGGAGTTGCCACCTATCAGATTTTTTTAAAAGAAATGATATATGCCAACATGGGTATCAAACGAAAGGTATTTTCCTGCGTATTGAAAAAAAAAGAATATTTCTAAGTAGGGTTGCCACTCTTGTTCGACAACATTTGCCATGACTGCGCATAAAGTTCAGGGAAACACTTTTGAGTTTGTCGGAGTGGAGCTTATTTCATCGATGTTCATGCATGAAATTTAGTGACCAAATACATTTAAAGTAATGTTTCCGGAAGAAAGAAACGTACTCGGAACATGGTATGGAAGGAAGTGTTGCATTAGATTTCATTTGTATTGACCATAAAAAGTTTTGCATAGTTCTATCTGTAAAAATAAAGAAGAAATCACAGAATGTTGTCCGATATATGAAGCTCTTGCCGACAAATATACCCATGTGACCCTAATCTTTCTCGATTATTTGATAACAATCGACAGTTGCTAACCATACAATTCAGCAAGAAAGTTTGTAAAGACTTTCGAAAATTTGTTTGAGCAGCCACCAAGGAGTAATTATGTGTATTCAAACTTTGTTACCAATAAAAAATTTTAAACATATTTTTATTATCAAGGTATGCCTTTAAAACGCTTCACTGTTGGCAAGTAAAATTATTCATACAAACACCAGAATATCTTTACTGATGATTATCTAAATAAACTAAATTGTATGGCAACCTATGAAAATGCCGAGCAAAGCTCGGTCGCCAAGATACATACTATCTTACTTATATTATAAATGCGTAAGTTTGTGAGTGAGTGTGTTTGAACCGTTTTCACGCCCAAACTACAGCACCGATCTGTACGAAATTTTGCACACTTATTTCCCGATGTCTCGGATAGGTAACAAGAAATATTTCGATAACTTTATCGATAACTGAGTTATCGGTCAGAATGGGGTCGCCCAAAAACCCCTGAATTTGCATACAATATGGACATCAAACGAAAGTGGAAGGCCACAGGATTCTGTTGAAGTTTGAAATATTTCGATAACTTTATCGATAACTGAGTTATCGGTCAGAATAGGGTCGCCCAAAAACCCTGAATTTGCATACAATATGGATATCAAACGAAAGGGGAAGGCCACAGTATTCTTTTGGACTCTGAAATATTTCGATCAATTAATCGATAACTGAGTTATCGGTCAGAATGTGGTTGCTCCAAAACCCCTGAACTTGCATACAATATGGGTATCAAACGAAAGGGGAAGGTCACAGGATTCTTTTGGACTCTGCAATATTTCGATCAATTAATCGATAGCTGATTTATCGGTCAGAATGTGGCTGCTCCAAAACCCCTGAATTTACATACAATATGGGTATCAAACGAAAGGAGAAGGTCACAGGATTCTTCAATTAATTGATAACTGAGTTATCGGTCAGAATGGGGTTGCTCCAAAACGCCTAAATTTGCATACAATATGGGTATCAAACGAAAGGGGAAGGCCACAGGTTTCGTTTGGACAATGCAATATTTCGATAAATTATTCGATAACTGAGCTATCGGTCAAAATGTAAAAGCCCTGAAACCTCTAAATTTGCATTAAATATGGATATGACACGAAACGGAAAGGACAAAGATTCATATGGACTTCTCGATATTTCAATAAACTAACCGATACTGCTATGTTTTGTTATATAAGTTAATCGATAACTGAGTTATCGGTCAAAACGTGCCTAAAAAATTCATCGCCATATCTACAAAAATACTTTTAAAAACTAATTGCTATGACTTTAAGGTTTAGTTACTATGCATCAAGGCGAATTCATATAAGGTGAGAGCAAGGCGAATTTAGCATGTTCAGAAATGTCAGATCAAAAGAAAATAACTTTCATGTAATGAATTCGCCTTGCTATACATACAATACCAATTTTATTTTGCGTTTTCGGTACTTTTTCTGTCACTTAGGGAAACCAGATTCAAGACGACAACGACGGTGCGGCATCTCAAATTATTTTTACACATGTTCTTATGTAGAGGAACTTTTCATGAATGCCGGTGTCGCCGGATTAGATCTATTTCTAATTTGACAGCTACGGTCGTGGCGTTCTTTTTTCTTTTTGTGAATTAAATCGAAACTATATGCAAATTGCTTTAAATATGTGTTGAAATTGATTAGTTTTATGTTTTTTTTTACACATGCAATACTTTTTTCAAAATTTTTTTGCTGTTGTTTGAGCTAACGCAGAACTGTCGTTGCCGCTTTCATTATTATCATGTCGTCGGTGCTTGGCGGCAATTATCGTCAAGCTTCTGTTTTTCTCCGTTGTCGTTCGCAGTCGTCGTTTTGAATGTCGGCCGGGCTATTGTCGTCGTTAATAAATATGAGTAAATCGTCACCTGTCAAACATAAAATCAAATATTTTGAATGAATTTTTTGTAACGTTTGAGCAAAATAGTTGTGCATTTTAAAGATATTGATATCGTTTCTGAGGAAAATATGCTTTTAGTAAGTTTAGCAATTCTTCATATTTTGGTTGCTTCGCTGTTTCGTGAAAATTAAACTTTTATGAGTGTTTATATAATAATACAATTTATGAAGATCTTACGGTTTGTTCTGTATGTATCTCTTCTTCAATTTGATCTGAAAAATAATTAATAGCTTTGGCTTTTGTTTAGAATCCTGTATTAGAAGTTGGTGCTCTGTGTGAATTTAATTGTTTACAAGTGCTGCTAAGAAATTTTAAATTTTTGGTGTGTAACCTGATTATTTAAGGTTTTTTGTATATCATTATTTTAAGGAACATGTGAACTTTGAAAAGTTATCTGTTTGATAAATAAAAATGTTTCCAAAAGAAGCTTAGTTATTTTGCTTATTTCTTTGATGCGAGCGGAGCCGCGGGTAAATGCTAGTATAATTATATGTAAACGAACGAAACAACATGAAAATATGTTACGGTTGTTAATACATCTAACTTACATTTGATTGTGCCAACATTACAAGTGTCACAAAGAATTGCACCCACATGTCTGCAGTTAAACATGTGAGTATTTTTATTGTGAGTTTTCATTCCTATCGTGTGCTTATATATTCAAAAACTATGATCTTTCATGAACCTTATGTCCTCTTCCTCAGGTTCGTAGCTAAATCAAATTATTTGTGCGTGTATAACAATAACTACGTTGCTTTGAAATCGGTCCAGAGTAAGCAGAACAAAGTAACTACTAGTAATTTCAGGTAAAATGAATATGCCATTCAAACATTAAAATTTAAAATTAAGACAAAAAAACCTTCAACTATCTAACATACTTTTCATTTAACTCGCGCAAATCAATTTAAATTAAGTAAGTGCGTCTACGTTAGGCTATAACCGAACATTATATACCCAGCTGTGTAAAAGAGTGGGTGGTCATTGTTGTGAATTTAGGACCCATACATGTTTTATACTTTGCTACTACCATGTGGGCGGTATCATGTCCATTCTCGTTAGCTAAATTTTTTTATTTAGCAAAGACAGTTACTTAGTATATCAGTTTATGTGTTTTTCGAAATGTTCGGGGTCAGTAACTTCTTCTTCAAAAGACGCTTAACTGTCTCAACGATTTTCTCCGTCCAACATAGCGGGAGTCGTTTCTTCTTTCAGCTAACTTGCGCCAATTTGAAAATTGTTGTTCCCATTAGAATGGTGTTCTCCCTCTTCCTTTGCTACCGCCACCACGTGCTGATAAGGGCACCTTCTTGATCATATCATCTTCATTCAAGAATTGTCATCATTTTCATGCACAAAAAGGCTTTGCCAACGAAGCCGCTGGGTTGTAATTCGTTGAACTATGCCGATCCGTGCGCCAAGAACCTTTCTCTCGAATACTCCCAGATCTTATTATGTTCAATATCAAAGTTTCTGCATTATAAAGCAAGACGGGATGATAATTGACGTAAAGAGAACTCTTTTCGTTTTTTGCGCGATGACTTTATTTCTCAATTGTCTACTCAGTTTGAAGGATCACTTGTTGACAAGGGTGATTCTTCGTTGGTCGTTATTGTTGGTGTTAATGCTGGTTCCCAGTTAAACGAAGTACTTTACTATTTCGAAGTTATGGTTGCCAAGAAGAAAATGACCTGACTCTTTGCTTGATGAGGACAAATTCTTTATTCGGGGAGGTCCTTCCTAATTCTGACTGGGCAGTTGGTGTCATTTTCAACCAAGGACCGCAAATAATGATTATTTTTATTTTTTACTCAAGAATGATTATTATTTTATTTTTCATAATAAAACTCAAAGCGTCATATATCCTGAACTATGAGAAATTTCAGCTTACTGACGGGACACATATGCCCCATTGGGTGCTTTAGTTTCAGTAAAACTAAATATTTCTATAAGTCGCTATATATTTGCTTCCCACCAGTGCCGTACTTGGCGTATACGCTCGTTATGATCCCGTTATGTTTGATGATTTGTCTGTGCATGCTTCCCAGTCGTAGTTCGATCGTAGCACGTGTCGGGTCAGTGAGTAAAAAAAATTAATAAAAGATAATCTGTTTATTATTTATTGCGAAATTTATGGAAAAATGGAGAGGTAAGATTCTAAGAACAATATTAAACACTTGTGAAATTGATGCTGTTCAAATTCTATATGCTATAGATCATAAACTAAATATGGGATACATGTGTCCCAACAGTATTTGTCGCTGGGACCCATATTTCCCAACAGTAACATATAAAAAAAGCTACAAAATTTAATTATATTTCCAAACAGTGACCTAAACCGGAATAAAAAGCGTTTACGAGTAAGTGATGAAGACATGATACGAAGCTTGTTAGAAGAAACCGATTCAGAGAGCTGCAGCGACTTGATGGTGATCGCGACTTAATGATCAGAATTATTCAGATGAATATTCGTCTGAAAGTGTATATACATGGTCATGTCATATAACCAACTACCCCACACACATATGTATTGGTCACAAAATCAATCTTTGGATAACATGGGCATAAAGAGTTGCATCAGTCGAGAACGATTTTTTCTCCTGTCATCAAAGCTTTATATTTACCACTAATACAATAAAGCCACCGGCCGGTTCTAAAACTTATTATATGGATGAAATGGTATCGTGTCTAAACTATACTTTCAAAAAGTGTCGCAACGGCTGTGTGTTTCAATCAATTGACGCTATGGCAAAATTCAAAGGGAGGTCTACTTTGAAACAATATAGCCCTATGAAACTCATCAAAAGAGGAATCAAGCTTTGGGAGAGATGTGGCTCCCTAACTGGGTAAAGTTATGATAATAGTATCTACTCAGGGAAGGAACATGTTCAGACCGAGGGCACTCTAGGAGAAAGATTTGTAAAAAAATTTTGTTCGGCAATCTCGAATCCCATGACGGTTATCTGCTGTGATCGGTTCTTCACTACAGTTATGAGAAACATAAAATTATTACCAAATTTTGATGGACCAAAACTGAACATGAAAGACTATCTCTTACAATTTACGATGGATATTTGGTTTGTAAGTTGCAGGAAACCAAACAGGTTCTACTAAACAGCAACTGCCATTCTGGCTTGAGACTAATAATACTTATACGGGTGGAGTAGACCTATCTGATAAATTTTCATCGCTCTACGATGCAGATAGAAAATCCGAAAAGAGTTTTCCAAAAGCTTCATATGGTTTCCGTGTCTAATTCCTGGGTTCTTTTTCAAGAAACTCGGCACGTAAAAACTCCACTGAGTTCTTTTCTTATCGAATTATCGGAGCAACTATTGGCTTATGAATAAGATCGAGCAACAGTTAAACGTCGAAGAAAAAGCGACCGGCCTTGTCAACGCTCGAAAATATTGTCAGGAATTGGAGAACATCTCCCAATAGAAGGGAAAACACGACGTCGTTGCAGAAGCTGTGCCGATAAGGGAAAAGAACAACGTACGAACAACGTACCATACAAATTATTTTCATGTGCTTAAATTTTATTCAAAATACTATTTGTTATCATATAATAAGAACTTTTTGAATTCAATAAATAAAAATATCTTTGAGTCTCTCATTTAACAGTTTATGTTCATTCTTACTATTGGAACAACTGTGTCCCACAGTTCATTACGGGTGGGACAATGTTTTCCCAGGACATTTTCTCAATTCCTAGAAATAATATCCTAAAATGCACTCGGGCACATATTATTTGCATCACTACCAGTAACTTTTCATCATTAAACATCTTGTAACCCCTGAATGGGTTAAACGAACATCCATCTTGCTCTGAAGTGGTTGATCCCAAAGCCAATTAATTGAAAATTCTACTTTAAATGGAGGAAAGTGGTATTTAATAGTGAAGATGGGTATTTATGAAATGAAAATGAATGCACTCATACTTACACTCACAGTATCAAAAATAAGTAACAATAAAGTAATTATATAAAGTTAACAAAAATAAATAAAAACCCAATGACAAGAAATAATTTACAAATATTATTATATTGACTAGGTTATAAGAACTAGGTCGCTAACCTCAGTTTCTCATTTGCAGATACCTTACCGAAAGAAGGAATATATAACATTCCTTAAGATGCTTTCACATATGCGGATAGCATTGACGAAGAATATCCTTGCAGAGTTTAAATAATTGTAGCTGGGTACAATCAAGTCAGTTAAGCTAGCATATCTGGAGAATGTTAGCCTTTCACACGAAAAATTGGGAATTTCGTTAGTAAGTGTACGATGTAGAAAAATTCAATTCCTTGCGTTTAGATAGTCAGATAGTTCGCAACCCAAAAGACGCGTTCTTCACTTAGTTATGTGATCAAACTTTGCCAACCCGAAATAATATCGCGTGACATGATTAAAGGCGACATCAATCCTATGTGCAGATTTAGAATCTAATTTGCTGTATAAACATTTAGGACAACAGATGATAGGTAATATTAATTGTATTGTAAGCCGCCTTCTTATTCCAACCGGGATGAAGGCCACCGGGCTGACGGCGTTTATATGATCATCAATGGAAATAGTAGAATTAATATCAAACCCAAGAGTAGTTACTTTTGAAACATATTTAAGGCTCTTGTTATTGATATATAGAGATGGAAGATCCAAAAAGTTAATCTGCTTTTTTGATATAGGCAAGGCATATGACTTTTCACTATTAAGGGAAAGAGAATTTTTTAGCGCCCAAGATGAGATAACTGACAAGTCACTATTTAACTTGGCCCAAAGTTCGGAAGCTTGTCTAAGGGCCGCTTTCATAAAAGCCGGTTAAATTATTCCTAACCGGTGATTGCTTAACCGCTGATTTTCTGAATTGACAATTTCGTTTTCACCAAGGCCTGGTTAAGTTATCGCCGATTAGACCGATCATTGTGAATAAATTAACAAAAAGTTGCATTGTGAATTGGCAAAAGCCGCCAAAACAGCTGATTTTCGTTTTGTTTACAATTTCAAAAAGCTCCAATTTCCTGCATTAGTTGTAATTGAACAAAAGAGAAATGGAAACGGCAGCAAACCAAAAAAAGCATCGTCTTCCTAACTTTACAGCTGCGGTGGAGCCTATAATTGAGGCAGTCGAGGCCGTAGAAACGGTAGATCATATTTTTTATTTACTTATTTTTTTAGTTAGTTTAATTCTTTAGACCAATGTAACCGATTGGAGCGTTTGGAATCCAGCGCAGCTAAAAAAAAAGGTATCCTCAACGCGAAAGGCAAAAACCCGCAAATGATTGACAGCATAATTTTTGGGAGGAAGAAAACAAAAGGTCGGCAGAAAGACACCAATGGGCCAAAGAAGAGCACGAAGCCGAGATGGAGCTGCTGCGGCTTGAAATCCAGCTTAAAAGGGCTGAGCTAAATGTGGAATAAAAGTAAATGTAATGAGTTGGGGACTGTGTAGCTTCGATAATGTCCGCCACTACTTTTATACAATTCCCTTCGCTCTTCAGCTAGGGACTTTCTGGCTTTTCAAATTTTCATATTTCTCCTTTAAGTTTTTTGAGCCACGCTTGACACCCATCTGGGCCTCAAAAGCGCGATCAATTTGTTCCCAAACTTTCTTTTTCTCCTCGACACCAACCGCGTCTGTTCTTTTGTTTTCTAATATTCTGGCATGATGCTCAGCCAAGGATATTAGCAACGCTTCCTCCGCAGTTGTAAAGTTAGGAAGACGATGTTCTTTTTATTTTAGTTTAAAATAAGTTATTTAAAAAAATTGAATAATTATACGAAGACAAAGGTCGAGAAAAGAAATAAATATAATAAAAAAAAATTTGTTTTTTGCTTTACAAAATGAAACCTTGAGACAAAGTATATTATAAAATGTACCTAAAAACAAGTAAGTCAAAGTTCGGGTGGAACCGAACATTATATACCCAGCTGTCATCTATACTGACATACCGGAGCGTACTGGGTTCATATCTGGCCACGGACTGCCACTTCCTTCGGCGAGTTTTTGTCGCTAAAAACAACAACAAAAAACCAAAAATTTCAAGTTTTCTTTGAAAAATATTTATCGACGATGGGAATATCAACTGGGTTTTGAAATGCTTTAGATATATATTCGAACGTAAATTTAAAAAGATATTGAAATGAAGCTTATGCGGATAATTCACCTTCTGCCTCTACACAAACTCAGTCTCATTTTGAGCTAATTGCAGCAATATTTTCGTAACTATTTTGGTAGTTCTTTACATCTAACGTCAACTCCAAAAACTGCACTAAAAATGTCGACATTGGTACCCCGAGACGCGTTTCGGTCCCAGGAACCATAATCCGGTGGGGGAAGCCCGGTCTCGCTTCAAAAAAATAGCCCTTAGCCGGTCAAACACCGGCTGCGCGATCCCAAGTATTTCTGCGCATAGCACACTTCAATCCGGTACGATAGAACCGACTGTTGTGGGAATGCACGATGGGTGTTTTTTTAGGGGTATAGAACTTCGAATTGAAATAAAACACAAGAAAATCGTTTTAAGGTCCATCAATTTGGCTTTATTGGAAGGATAATTTTATGCCATTAATGTTTAAATATGATTTCGGGCATGTGGCCGCCGCGGCTGGCTCGAATAAAACCAATTCTACAGGTCCAATTTTCAACCACTTTTTCGAGCATATGGGGCCGTATGTCGGCAATAACGCCACGAATGTTGGCTTCCAATTCCCCTAACGTTTCTGGTTTGTTGGTGTAGACGAGCGACTTCAAATATCCCCAAAGAAAATAATCCAATGGTGTCAAATCACACGACCTTGGTGGCCAATTGACAGGTCCATTCCGCGAAATTATGCGCTCATCGAATGTTTCCTTCAATAAATCGATTGTGACGTGCGCTGTGTGGCATGTAGCGCCGTCTTGTTGGAACCACAACTCATCCACATTCATGCCATCCAATTCGGGAACAAAATAGTCGGTTATCATGGCTCTATACCGGTCTCCATTAACGGTAGCTGCCTCTCCAGCATTATTGCGGAAGAAGTATGGCCCAATGACTCCACCAGCCCATAGAGCACACCAAACAGTCAGTTTTTGTGGATGTAATGGCGTTTCAAGGGTCTCATGTGGATTCTCTTCACTCCAAATGCGGCAATTTTGCTTGTTGACGTAGCCATTCAACCAAAAATGAGCCTCATCACTGAACAAAATTTTGCGATGAAAATCAGCATCGAAATCAATCTCATTTTCGGCCCATACACCAAAATCACGACGCATTGCATGGCCTCGCGGCTTTAATTCTTGCACAAGCTGGATCTTGTAAGGTCGCAAGCCAAGATCTTTGCGCAAAATCTTCCATAAAGTTGATGGACAAAGCTCCAATTGCTGTGCACGGTGGCGAATCGATTCATTCGGGTCCTCTTCAACACTTTGCTCTACAGCGGCAATTGTTTCTTCGGTGCGCACTGTTCGACGTCTCTGCGGATGCGTATTATCACATAGAGTAAACGTAGTGCGAAAACGATCCATGGTTAACCGAATTAATTGCTCTGATGGACGATTATGTCGACCATAAAATGGACGGAGCTCACGGTAAACTTCGCGAACTGAACCATTATTTTCGAAATAAATTTTCACGATTTGCAAGCGTTGTTCTTTTGTCAACCTGTTCATGATGAAATGGCAAACCAAACTGAACATAAACGACATTAGAGTTGCCAGATTTGACCACAAAATGCCAGTTTTATCTCGATTCGAAAAACAAACCTGTAAAAAAAACACCCTGTACATCTGGGACATTGTTATAAATAGCCAAAAGGATGAGTATCCAGTCAGTTAACAACTCCGCTGCTACCTGAAAATACTTTTTAGTTAGTATTTGGATTGATTTCATGTCAAATTAAAACTTACTAATTCGCTTGTTCCCGATACTATTTGCGCATCATTCGCCATAATGCCGCATTCAATATGATGGTCCTCAGCTTAATGTCCTGTATACTCTGATAACAAACTCCCGGTATCGCAGTCTATAAGACGTACTATCTTGGCATGCTGTCACAAAACATTGCTCATCTCTTGTTAGTTTTACGAATGTTATGGGTTCTCCAATTTATCACACACTAACAAGCCAACCCTTATATCATATTGACGTACACAACCATCCAAAGAAGACGTTATAATTTTATGTTCATTGGTTTGAATACTTGTAATACAATCCTTTGCATCTTTGATAGCCTGTACGGGATCTAAACGACGTGTTCGTATATCCCAACATAGAACTGCACTATCTCGTCCACCGCATATTGTTATAGAAGAGTCTTCATTGAAACAGACGCAACGTGCACCACCAGCATGACCTCTTAGTCGACCTACTGGAACACCTGTGGATACTTCCCAATAGATAATGCTTTTATCGAGACTGCACGAAACTATATGACAACTGCCAGCTGCATCAATAACCTCATCTGCGTAACCACCGTACGTTTTCAACAATAATCCCGATTTTGGATTCCAAAGTTTGATTTTTTTATCCGAACCACAACTCTAACAATAAGAGCCGTCAACTGAAAAGTAGATTCATTAGCTAGGAACTTCATTATAGTAAGCAGCATACCATTGTACCGTGTTGCTCGTACCTCACCTTGTTTACAGTCTATAACATTACGTTGAAAGTTTTCAAAACTTTTGCCCATTATGAATAATATATATGTGGCCAACTTCATCGTTTTTTTTTTGCGCTGTGATGTTCTCTTTCGACAAAATGATAATGGGTTAGAAGGTAATTGTTTACGACAGCTACCGAGTCATTTTCCGTCATTTCCATGTGGTGATCGCGTAGCCGGTGTTGGACCCGCGAAGGGTTATTTTTTGAAGCGCGGTCGAAGGCCGCCTACGCAGAAAGGTGTTGTGCACATAAATACCTTGGATTAAGCCCCCTGTTTGGGATCGGACCTGGGCCATTATAGGGTTTTTTGCTAACAACTTTTCACTGAAACAAATCATTCAATTTCCGCTTTGGGATTATTGATACCTTTCCGAGATTTTTGAACGTATATTAGCAGTTACGTGCTGTCGTATAGAATTCCTAATTTTTATTGTACAATTTACGTTTGTTGTTACACGTTTCACTTGGCCACAGTTATTATAAATAAATAAACGAAAACCTTTCGGTATGATTAACTAGCATAAACAATACGGAAATCTAACGAAGTAGCAGTTAGTTAATAAATTCAAAGTTTTTCGTGTAAATATACTCGTAAATAACATTTTTTTTCTCCACAGCTGACAAATGTCAATTTTTGCTCGGTTAACAGATAATCGGCCATCCATCGCCAGTAAAGTTTATCGGCCGTTAATCGGCCGATTTGTACTAATCGGCCTTTGTGAAAACGGTTTTTAGCCAAATCGCCGATTAAACTCCGATTAAGTACTAACCGGCTTTTATGAAAGCGGGCCTAAGTGCTTTAGACATACAGAACTGTATATCGTCCGCATAAGCATGCATTTTGCGAAAGTTGATAGGTGATAAATATATAATTTATAAATAAACTGAATAATAGAGGTCCAAGTATAGACCCTTGGGGCACAACAAGTACGTCATTCAACATTTTAATTACGGCCATTTAGCAGCTAAGATTTGTATTATTCCAAAAATCTGGTCGATTGTGGACTTACCAGGTCTTAAGCCACACTGATAAGGCTCAATCAGTCTGTTCACGACAGCCTTCAGTTTTCGCACAACACGCTTGATAGAACTTTATATGCAATATTCAAAAGGCTAATTCCGCGTTAGTTAACACAGGTTGCCGGATCTTCCTTCTTATGGATTGAAAGTAACTGGAGATCTTCAAATCTTGCCAAATCTTCATGAAATACTAAAAAGTTTTCAGGCAACATACAATTTAATGTTTCGTCCGCTTATATGTAGTGTACCGTCAAAACAGGACATCCAGGCTTCTGACTCAGATTCACCTACCACGAAAATCATTCGATAACTCCTAAAGCACTACGATAAAATCGGGAAAAATGTTAAGTCGATGGGAGCTTAATGAACTTCATCAGTGGTCTCCACAAAAAAATTTTAATTGCTGTTATCTCTTTACACCTAGAGAGTGAGGTTCAATCATAACCATAACTAAAGAAGAACAGAATTGACCCCTCTAGATGAAAATTAAATCAGTGGCCACAGCAACTAGTGTTTATCACTCACCCCAGATTCTTGAAATTCATCGCTGATAATGCTCTCTTCTTCTATGGTCTTGCATCCGAGGTTGCCACCAAACGAAAAACAACGTCAAAGTCCTTTTTATTCGAAATCATTGAAGAAAGAGATAAAGAAAATCATTAATAAATGTCTTCTTAAGACCTTTGTACTCCAACTCAACATTGAGCGACAGATGCTCAAAGTAAACTAAATAATCTGTAATTAATCCCTTGTGCTTCTGGACCGCTTTTCGAACAAATCAGGAACCAACTGCCAAACCAGATTAATAAGGTGGAAAAGACAGTTTATCGGGTTGGAACAAGAAATTGCAGAGTATTCGGAGAAGCCAGCGGTACTATTTCACAGCATCGTTTAGGATACTGTAATAGCTTGAACTTTTAGCTAACTAGGTAAGTCCTGACATAACTGATGTATGTCTCGCTACGATGTAAACAACATAAAGCAAAGTAATTTCAAACAATAGTTACTACTGTCCGATTTTGATGGAGTTAAAGATTGGTGAATATATTTAATTTACATATAAATAAAAATTTTCTGAAATATTAGGACGCTGTAAAGCTTGTTTCCAGCCATTAAGAACAACGCTTACTCACTTTTACTATAATTTCTGATCGGTGAAATACGGTTGAGGCAGCGTAGGGGCTTACAGACGTTTCTCCGGCTATGGAGTTTGTCCAATTCATACGATCGAACTGGTATTGGATCGTTTCCTGTACAAAGATACTCACAAAATCTTCATCCTATTCCTTGAGGGGGAAGGAATGTCATTAAGGTGGATCTACCAGGAAGACATTCTGCTGCAACGTAGAGCGATTTGCTTCAAAAAATAGTTCAACTCTAATAATGTTGACATATTGTCGTGGCCCATGCTATTTAACCAAACGGAGAATCTATAATATAAATGCGCAAGTTGAGTTGAAATTGTCCCACTTTTTGGACAAGCTATACATTTAAGTTATTAAAAATTATATATGTATGGATAAGTATTGCCAAACTGCAGTGCCGTCAATCAAAAAAACTTAAAAAAAAGTAATTATAATATTGAAAAATTAGCTTAAAAATACACCAACACATATGCCAAACATGTATTGACAGTATAAAGCCATAGTTGTGTGAGTAGACATGTCATGCATGTTTCTCGTGTGATCGGCTCTCACTGTGAGTGCGAAGATTTCGTAGTAGACCAATGGAAAACAAGTATTCGCACTATAAAGCCTCTGTTGTGTGAGTAAACGTGTCATGCATTTTTGCTTTAGTTGTTTTTATTGTTTTGATGACTGGCTGCGCTGGCCAGTGTCAGCGGCTCTCCTGAGAGCACGAAAAGTTGCTTAGTTGGAGACATTAAACAAGCAATATAAAATATGAACATATATGCAAACTTCATTGCTGATACCTACAAACAGGGTTTATAAAAACAAAATAAATGAAGTTTGTTTTGCATTTGAGGTTGGGTTTGTATGAAATAAAATAAAATAAAATACAATAAAACAAAGGAAAGGAAAGGATGCGAATGGAAAGGAAAGTAAGAAATGTAAAGTAAAGGAAAGGAAATAAAAGGCAAGGAAATTAAAGGTAAGGAAAGGAAAGGAAAGGAACTGAAAGGAAAGGGAAGGCAAGAAGTGGAAGGGAAGGAAAGGAAAGGAAAGGAAAGAAAAGGAAAGGAAAGGAAAGGAAAGGAAAGGAAAGGAAAGGAAAGGAAAGGAAAGGAAAGGAAAGGAAAGGAACTGAAGGAAAGTAAAAGTAAGAAGTGGAAAGGAAAAGAAAGGAAAGGAACTGAAAGGAAAGGTAAGAAGTGGAAAGAAAAAGAAAGGAAAGGAAGGAAAGGAAAGGAAAAGTAAGAAGTGGAAAGGAAAAGAAAGGAAAAGAAGTAAAGCAAAAAAGAAAGCGAAAGAAAAGCAGAGAAAGGGAATGGAAAGGAAAGAAACTGAAAGTAAAGGAAAGGTAAGAAGTGGAAAGAAAAAGAAAGGAAAGGAAGAAAAAGGAGAGGAAAGTAAGGAAAAGGAAAGTAAAGGTGAGAAAAGGTAAGGTAAAGAAAGCAAATGAAAGGAAAGGAGAGGAGGGGAAAGGAAAGGAAAGGAAAAAAAAGAAAGGAAAGGAAGGAAAGGAAAGTAAAGGTAAGAAAAGGAAAGGTAAAGAAGAAAAGGAAAAGAAAAAGAAAGGAAGGAAAAGAAAGGAAAGGAAAGGAAGGGAAAGAAAGGAAAGGAAAGAATAAAATAAATTTATAACATTGACTGTAGAGAGTAAAAGAAGGAGTCAAAGAAAACGAAAATATGTTAGAGGAAACGAACGGCAGAGAAAGGAAGTGAAAAAAAGCGAATGGAAGGTATAGAAAATAATTAAAATAAAATACAGATTTGTTGTTTAATTTCAACCACTGTGCGATCTCTAGTCTGTAGAAAATGATGGATCCTAAAATTCCGAAGGAAAATTGAATCAACAAAGATTCTTTATCCTGACAAGTTGAGCAGGCGTGGAAACTTATTTCCTAAACTGTTTTACTTAAATAATAAACTCAATGCCATAACGTGTCATGGAGCCACAAAAAACCACTGATATGCAACGAAATAACCAAAAAAATTGGGTCTGCCCCAGAGATATTTGATGCTGCCTTAATCTTCTCGCTCCACTTTTTGAGTTCGTTGGATTCTTTGGATGCGCTGTTAAACTACTTTTATTTATTCAAATCTGAAATACCTGATAAGTAGTCTTTCTGAATTAATAGCATTAAATATTATAGAACTTGTACTTCCGATTTGTTTTAATTAAATGGCTTAAAGGGAATTTCGGCGTTTTAGTTTTGTCGCACACTGTATGTCTTATACCTCATATTTCCATAAGCAACTATGATCACTTGACTGCAGTCGCGAGTACAGTTTGCTGCCGCTTGACGAATATTTTTCTTTTTTTCGAAATTTACATATCCTCACATTAATGGGCATGCAAATGTATTTTTTGCATATGAAAAATTGTTATGCAAGCAAATTCACTTAAAATGCAATAAAATATTTTATTGCAAACTCAACACACACAGCTTATCTGCCATTGCGAAATGTCGCGCATACGCCATGTACTTACCCGTACTCTGTCACTTTACAATTCGACTACGAAGGGTTGCTAATGCGTGCTGTTGCGTGAACTATTGCGATTATGCATAGTTACGCCTGTATGCATGTGCTATTTGTATTTGCATGCATACATACATTTGTGTTGTTCAACTTGTTATACTTGAGAATGAGAAAGTTGATGTCATCGCCGATAAATGCAAGAATATTAATACGATATTGCTTCTATTCACATTATGCGCCTTTTGTTGAGAATGTGCTAAATAAATTGGTTTTATTGCAACTCTAGAAATTAAATTATATTTTGGTTTAGACAAGCTTACTCCTGCGTGTTTCACCACACGTTTCTATAAAAATATGCAATACTAGCAGACCCGGCAGACGTTGTCCTGCCTAACATTTGAGTGACCTACATTTAAAAAATTGTAGTCACTTCCCTCCCCACTTATTCCTATATCTTAATTTTTCTTTCTACATTTCCTTTCCTTCCACCCTCATATCCCTTTAGTATATCTTAACCTCCTCACACGTCCTCTGATTTCAACATTTTTTATTCCTACTACCCTTTTTCTCCATTTTCCTCTGAGGGTACTGATATGCATATAGTTTCGAAGATATAGAGGCTTAACTTTTTTATTCTTTGCACCGCTTCATTTTTCCAAAGTTTTTGTGATATATCTAACACATATATATATATAAAAATTTCATTAACTTGAACCAAATAAATTAAATTAATTAAATTGCAGCTTTATATGACCTGGGAAATTTTCCAAAAACTATATACAGCCTGTATCATGACCACCGAACTCTTGAACCTACAGTGAAAGTTTCAGAGACATCGACAATAAACTGAAAGAAAACAAAAAATATGTGGGCATGCCACCGCCCACTTTTCAAGAACTATGTAAATCTAGACTAAAGGAAACATATACCCAAATTTCATTAATTCAGACCAAATAGGTTCAGATTTATGACAAATTGAAATCTTATATGGCCTGGGGCGTGGCAGAGCCCCCTTTTCCAAAACTATATATATCCTATGCTTTAACCAGTGATCCCAAGAATATACTTTGAAAATTTCATAAAAATCGGTTGAGTATTTTGGACGCCTATAAAGGACACACAAACACACAGACCCACAATTTACAAATTTCACACACATTCATCTTTTTTATAAGAATATAAATACATAAACTTGATTTTTTTACAGTTGTATATTTATAAGTCAGGCATTGCTCAATACGTCATCTCTAGTGCATTGTGAGCTGGTGAGCTACAGCCAATGATTGTCTTTCAGTTTTACATGTGCTTATGATCACCTCCTCCTACAGCTTATGACTGTTCGTGAGCTTTATTCATTTTACTCACTTTGCTTAATTGTTTATCTATAGCGAATAATCACTTTAGTATGTTAGGTCCTATGCCTCTTCTCCCATATTCGTCTTAATGTATCGAGTTTCCAGTGATGAGTTATGATCAGTCAAGCTGTTGAGGACGTCACTTGACTTACACCTACCCTGCAAAAAATTCCGATTAGTCTAGGACAGTCCGGGATGAGTCAGTCTGATCCCTTTATATGGGTTGAATTTTTCACATTTGTTTGGCATGCTCTTTGAGAGACCAATTGTGTGCACTTATATCTAAATGGATATGGCCCAAGATATCTTTTTTACCGCTGTATATATGCAGATTATAAAAATAATTGTTTTTTTTTTTTGTTATGATACAAACAACCTATTGCATATGTTGAAAATCGAATGCCTAACACATAATAGACGACTTTCTACTATTCATAATTAAGAAATTGTTTAATTTTAATGAAAGCAAATGGCACTGAATAATACAAAAACGAAATTTGAATAACGAAGTCTCATTTTTCGATCGTGAATCAAAATTAAAAGCTCTGAAATTATAAGAAAAAAGTTAGGAAAGCGCTGTCTTCGGCTGTGTCGCAGGCTTTATACTAACATGGATACGCATCACAGGTTTAAGTGTCCGATCCTTACTTACAATAAGAACAAACTCTACAAAGTTTGAGGGTTTTAACCTGTTAATTTAAAGATATACATCCCAAACCCAGTACATCGGCAACATATGTTGTATGAAGCTACACATCATACTTACAAACATCGAACCAAAGTTATAATACCATTCCATGTTCTTAAAAGGTATAAGAAATTGACTACAAATTCGACCCGACCGACGATTATAGCTCAATTGATTTCTCTATTCATACTTTCATACATGAAACTCTATATCTAACTATCCCTGCGGGGAAAGTCTCTAGTTCTGAACTATTGCGCATCTAGTGTATTTCGAACCATAAGTAGTTCGACTTCAATCTCCTTCACATGCAATCGACTGGCGAATTTACATGGTGATGTCCTAGGCGAAGGAAATTGTCCCCCGCTGCTTTACCTTTTCGACAGTTCCGAAATAGTTAAAAATTCGACAGTTGGGATGTAGTTCCTTTATTGCTAATATTTCTCTAGTTCTGAACTATTTCCAAATTCTGCAGTTTGGATGTAGTTAGTTTAGAAATAAAAAAAAAATATTTGGAGAAGCCTTTCATGGTAGAACTACACGTGGAGACTTTTTGCCAAATTGCTGCCTATGGTCGGGACCCCCGTTTTGAAAAACTTTTTCAAACCACTTTTGATGTAACCTTTCCCAGGACTCGAACTTTGGACCTTCGGTGTGATAGTTCAGCAACACTACCGCCACACCATTGCGGTTAGTTTATGTACGGCTAATAATTTGAGCCTACATTTTAAACCATTCTATCATAATGTATACATATGTAACCTTTTCTCACACTATTGATGCGTGCGCCTTAGCTGAGTGGGTAGAGCACTCGACTCTGATGCGGGACGCGTCGCTTCGAATCCTACCAACTGATACATTTTTTTTTTATTTTTTTATTTATGATTTAAAATTTTAACCTTTCTTTGAAGAACGTTACAAGAACAAAACATTTTTCCAAACACGACTCTAAATTTTATTAAATTTTAATTGTGTAATCATTAGCGGTATTTGAACTAGTAAAAATCTAGTTAATATCTCACTAGTTCTTTTTAGCTCCTTTATCTCTAGGTATGAACCAGAAATTATTCTCACTAGTTACTGACTTCCCCAAAATTATAATATCATGTCCACTAGCACAGCAGGATATATAAATATTGGTGGCGAAAACATCTGAGGAATCACACTCAGAGCAACAAAGTTTGTCCATTATACAGGCACAATAGAAGACTCCCAAAAAAAGTACAGGCCATTAACCGTCTAAACGGCTCATGCGATTACCACCTGTTGGCTGCCATTAGCGACGGCTGCTGCATTGTTTTTCACTCGTGTTGTGGAGCATCAATTTGATCACCTTCGAGATCGCAGGGTTCCTACTTTCAATTTTGTTCTTGATGGATTTCTTCGTTTGATACGGAAAGAAGTTTTACTTCCATAATCTGAGCACAATTTGAACATCGGCCGTCAAGACAAAATTATCATTTTAACAGGAGCTTGGCTGGGGTTTCAAACTTTTCACAATTCCCCAAACTTTTTGAGACAATTCTCGGAAGCTTTTCCTCTTAGCTATCATTTCAAACTAATGTTAGTACCCATTATCGTCTTTATACCTATTAGTGCTACTCACACAAGGTATATAAGCTTCAGTCGCCTAACGGTGGTATGTAATGGCATAAACGGATCGAAATAAATATTGAATTATGTATATCAAAATGTTCAGGAGGAAAAAAGAAATTGATTAAGCCATGTCCCTCCGTCCGTCCCTCCGTTCGTCTGTTAACACGATAACTTGAGTAAATTTTGAGATATCTCAATGAAATATGGTACGCAGGTTCCTTGTCACTCATCCCAGAGCGCTGTTTAAAATGGGCGAAATCGGATGATAGCCACGCCCACTTTTTTATATAGAATATTTTCAAAAATAAAAAAAAAGATTATTCAGTACATAATACACCTATAAGGATAAAATTTGGTGTGTACATTAACTTTAGGGCAAAAAATAAAATTTTCAAGAAATTTTTGAAAATGGGAGTGGCACCGCCCACTTTAGGTAAAGCAAAATAATTTAGAAAAAATACTAATCATAAATCAAAAACCGTTCAAGATATCGAAACGAAATTTAGCATAAATAACATAAATACAAAAGATTTTGAGAAGGATCATAGATATATTTAGTGTGCAATAACTTTGCGTACAAAACCTTTATAACATTTCTTTTTCACTCTCGAAGTATCCGTGAACGAAAACAGTCGAAAAATACGAATTTTAGAAAATGATCGTGGCGGGGCGGGGATTATTCCACAAAACTTTTTATGTCATAACTCCGGAAGAAATGGATTTATCGAAACGATATCTTTCAAAAATGTTTAGTATATAAAGGAAACTATTTGTTGTAATAATGGGAGAAATCGGTAAACGGTCATGCCCAGTTTTTAAGATAGTTCTGAAGCTTTTTTTTTGTAATATGTATACCACTGCTATAGGGTTATATATCGTTTTTGATTTTCATATCTTTAATGCACATGGAACGTTTGTAAGTAAAGGGTGTTTTTTTTAGGGGTATAGAACTTCGAATTGAAATAAAACACAAGAAAATCGTTTTAAGGTCCATCAATTTGGCTTTATTGGAAGGATAATTTTATGCCATTAATGTTCAAATATGATTTCGGGCATGTGGCCGCCGCGGCTGGCTCGAATAAAGCCAATTCTACAGGTCCAATTTTCAACCACTTTTTCGAGCATATGGGGCCGTATGTCGGCAATAACGCCACGAATGTTGGCTTCCAATTCCCCTAACGTTTCTGGTTTGTTGGTGTAGACGAGCGACTTCACATATCCCCAAAGAAAATAATCCAATGGTGTCAAATCACACGACCTTGGTGGCCAATTGACAGGTCCATTCCGCGAAATTATGCGCTCATCGAATGTTTCCTTCAATAAATCGATTGTGACGTGCGCTGTGTGGCATGTAGCGCCGTCTTGTTGGAACCACAACTCATCCACATTCATGCCATCCAATTCGGGAACAAAATAGTCGGTTATCATGGCTCTATACCGGTCTCCATTAACGGTAGCTGCCTCTCCAGCATTATTGCGGAAGAAGTATGGCCCAATGACTCCACCAGCCCATAGAGCACACCAAACAGTCAGTTTTTGTGGATGTAATGGCGTTTCAAGGGTCTCATATGGATTCTCTTCACTCCAAATGCGGCAATTTTGCTTGTTGACGTAGCCATTCAACCAAAAATGAGCCTCATCACTGAACAAAATTTTGCGATGAAAATCAGCATCGAAATCAATCTCATTTTCGGCCCATACACCAAAATCACGACGCATTGCATGGTCTCGCGGCTTTAATTCTTGCACAAGCTGGATCTTGTAAGGTCGCAAGCCAAGATCTTTGCGCAAAATCTTCCATAAAGTTGATGGACAAAGCTCCAATTGCTGTGCACGGTGGCGAATCGATTCATTCGGGTCCTCTTCAACACTTTGCTCTACAGCGGCAATTGTTTCTTCGGTGCGCACTGTTCGACGTCTCTGCGGATGCGTATTATCACATAGAGTAAACGTAGTGCGAAAACGATCCATGGTTAACCGAATTAATTGCTCTGATGGACGATTATGTCGACCATAAAATGGACGGAGCTCACGGTAAACTTCGCGAACTGAACCATTATTTTCGAAATAAATTTGCACGATTTGCAAGCGTTGTTCTTTTGTCAACCTGTTCATGATGAAATGGCAAACCAAACTGAACATAAATGACATTAGAGTTGCCAAATTTGACCACAAAATGCCAGTTTTATCTCTATTCGAAAAACAAACCCGTAAAAAAAACACCCTGTATGAAAAAAAGATGGGTCCATCAATAAGTAAACTAAAATAATAAGGCCGATGAGCTGAGTCGATTTAGCAATGTCCGTCTCCCCGTCCGTGTGTCTGGCTGTCCGTCTGTCTATTTGAACGCAAATTTTTCAAACATAAAATGTGCATGTATTGGTGTTTTGAAAAAATTTGGTAAGCAGCAATTGGTAGGGAACCTATTTATATACAAATTAATTTTTTACCCCTCAAAACTCATAACAGAGGTGTTTTTGTTGAAAACAATCAGCTGGCTTTATAATACGAACTGAAAGTATTAAAATAGACCTGCGTAAATTGGGATGACATAATAGATCACTACTAGGTATCTAATGTTCAGTTCCACGCGAACTTAGACTTCCATACTTCTTTAAAAATAGTTTTAGTGCACAAAAGAAAATTCCTGCATAAATATTTTACATATTAAGCGTTTAAGGTCTGTATAATTTGATTCCGAGATTGTAAAAATTAAAAAAAAATCATTACTGTTACTGAAAAATAGTTTTTAGATTTTTACAATGACGGCAATGCAGCTATAGCGAGACGAAGTCACCAACAAATTAGGTATAGAAAAAATTTGTGTTAGCTTTCACGCAACAAGTCATTTACAATATCCTCTGGACAAGATTGTTAAGCTACTGATGAAGAAATTGTTGATGTTCCAAATGAGCTAATGTCTTTGAGTGGCACGCGGGTATAAGCGCAATGTGTGTGTAAGAGTAGAGCCTTTTTTTTGCCTTCCAAACAAGCGGAACTATTTCGGTGCTAGAAATCGTCAATAAAATCCATCTGTCAGTTAGTCTGCTGATTTTAATAGTTGGATGATGTGAACAAATTGTTGCTTGTTTAGGTTTCTTATCTGCATTAAGTTCCTGCAACCTTGCTGTTGTTGAGGGACAATGTACTTTGACATGCATTGAGCTTTCAAGCATGACTTCGTATTGGCAGTGGCGTTTGTAGGTTGCTATGTTAAGGCAATCAACGATGTGCTACTAATCTCAGCATAATTCCATAAGCTACAAACTTCAACATTCAAGCATAGCAGCCCTCCATCGATGCATTCAACTCTTCAATGTTATTGTGGGTCGCGGAACAATGTTGTGCAGCTTGCGATTTGAAGTGTGTTTGCTAAAAAGTGGGGGAGGGTGGGGAGTCTTGTAGGAAAATTTAGCTATTTATATTCGTTTTCATCATCCTACTTTCTATTTTAGGCTTGTCAGTGACATGAGACTTGGAAAAGCAAGCGATGGCTAGCAGTGGTTTAGTCAGGCGTTGTCACGAAAGGAGCTGAAATTTTTAAGAAAAATGATTTCATTTCACCATGTGTTGAAGTTCGATATTAATGGTACGTCTTTTTAAAATATCTTCTAGCTTAGTATGTCCATTAAATTGATTTAGTTATAAGAAGAACGGTAGTAAAAAATTTTTTTTTAATGATGTGGTCACCTTAGCCACCCCATAAAGACTTTAACGTTGAGTAACTGGCAATGCTTCACGAAAATATGTATAGCACCTGGCGACCTATGCACGGTCCTCGAATGCAACAAACTTTTCTCTTACATTATGTGCTTGAAGAAGATACACTATATTTCAATAAAGCGTTTGACCACAATGACACTTTTGATGGGTCGATTTAATCGAATGTGCCTGTGAGCAACAAACATGACGAATTATGGGCGTGACTTGGCAAAAGGATTAAGGGACTCGTACTGCTTAAAGAGATGACCTCCAATTTTCCTTGGAAAGTGTTATGTTATAGATTGATTATACATTTCGGTGTGCTATTTAAATTGGTAGTTTGTGCTGCATTGTGTTAGTGTTATTCTGCAAGAATTTAAATATGTATCGAAGTAGTCCTGAGACAATGTACTGAACAGCTCTATCGACCCCTGGATGAAATATAAACTGTAGGCAAAAAGAACTCCCTAATCGTTTCGGGTCTGACTTAAAGCTGCCTGAAAAGGTAATCGGGAATTCGTTGTTGTGTTTGGTCGGATTTGATAGGGCCTTGACTGTTGACCATATTTTGCCGACACCGCCAGAGAAGTTGCAGGTCTAAGGTCTTATTTCAACGTCGAGATGTGTCGCACTCGGTCACGTTCTCTTGCAGGGCGGCTGCATCCGCGGAGAAATATGTACGAATTTCAGGCGGGAATAAACCGAACTGAGGCTGAAGCAATAACCTTGTGGAACTCTCGTTCACCTTGGCGTAGGTATGTCGGTGTGGGTACGACATAAAAGAAGCTCTCTGGTTTTTCCGTTAAACGGTCCGAGTACTCAGTTTTGAAGTTTATACACCTTCTAATTCGTTTGTATCTGTCTTGACTGTTGATCAATTACAAAGGTCAAAGATCACCCACTACCATGCAGAGGTAAACCTGCTTCGGAGTTGTGCCATACGTCTATAGTACACACACTCATACACAAATATTCTCATTTCCTGCTCCGGCAGCTAAAAATTAAATATACGAAACAGCGGAGATCGCTCTCGCTCTGCCTCACTCCACACAAACTTTGTAGATTATTTTTTCCACTTCAAAAAGACCAGCCAAAACAAGCACAAATATGTTGGTATCGAGAACTTTTTTGGGAACGCTCTCAACAATACTAATGACACTTTGGTAAAAACAATATTGCTATCACTATGCCGTCAGTAAGTAATCCCAACTCGTTATATTTTCCCCGATTAGAGTTTGCTTTAAACTTTTAGAGTACACCAAAGGCCATATATTCTTATTTGGTTGTAGCACATCGCTTTAGTCGTCGACTCTAGTCAAAAAAGGGGACAGTGATCCCACTTTCACCACCCTAATACGCCCATGTTTACAATGTTTTGCTGCCAAAGTACATTTTAGCTTACTTATTCATTTTTGTTGCGTTACCGCACTAATATCATGCAGCCGTCAAAGGCACACACACCCCTCTCCTACTCTTTGTAAAATGTATTGATTGATAGCAAATGCTTCGCTTCGTTAATATCATAGCAAAGATGATTTCTAACATACATACCAGCATAGACTTGTAGTACATATGTATCTATGTATGTGCGAATACGCGTTTGTCATTTGCCAAAGTCAATGCAGTGCTTTATTTCGAAACTTTGGAGTATAGCCGCTGTCGGCCGTTTGGTAGTCAGAAAGCCAACATCAGCAGCAACCTCTTTGATGGTTACACTTGGCAGCGTCGTTATTCGTCATGCTGTGTGATGAATTTGCCAGCTCGCATTTTACGCGATAAACTAGTTGGTACGGTGCTGATGTTGGTAGCGCTTCTGGCCGTTTATGTTCCATGTCACTGACAGTGATTTCTTCAGTTATCCGTTTTCAGCGCTTGCTTGACTTAATGCTTGTCACCCAAATAACTCAACATCTAACTAGCAAACGCTTTGAGTTTCTGCCACTAAGCTCTACGAGGGCTACAATGTGAAAGTATTGTGAATTCGAATTGTTGTGTCTTTATTCTTCACTGGGAGGATTCACAATGTCACTCAGATCAGTTAAATTTGATTAGTAATTAGTAATTTAAATATACGGTTCTTTTTTTATTGGTAATGATTATTTTAATTGTTTTTTAAGAAAAGGCAATTATTAATTGATTATGATTAGAACCAATCAATCAAAAATTAAAAAAAAAGTTGTTTGATAATTTTTGGTTATTATAACTTTTTTTATTATTTTTTTTGGATTATTTTTGATTTTTTTTTATATTGTATATGTACAGTGGTGAACATAAGTATTGGCACAGCAGTTTTCGACGATTTTTACAAATATTGGCTTTAATAAAATAATTTTAGCAAAGACTATATAAAGGCACGTGCCAATGTCTATTACAAAACCTATAAATATTGTTTTAAAACTGTACGCAAAATTCGCATTTTAGCAAAATGTTTAACTATTTTCTTAGAATTTTCAGAATTTGTTAGGATACGGAGTTTCGTAGTCCATTAAATTTTAGTATAAAGATGTGTTAACCTTAAGTTCGTAGCACGTTTTGCTGATTTTTGGCAATTTTTTTCCCGACGAGCTAAAGTGTTTTCTTTCACTTAAAAAATTGCGTTCACAAAGTTGTATGGAAAAAATTACAGAAGTCTTCAAGAAACAAAAATTAACAAAAATCAGCAAAATGTGTTACGAACTTAAAATAAACACATTATCATACTAAAATTTAATGGCCTACAAAACTCCATACTCTAAAAAATTCTGAAAATTCTTAGAAAAAAGTTAACAATTTTGCTAAAATTTCCTGGAATTTTCGCGAATAAACATTGACACATGCTTTTTGAAAGTCTTTGTTAAAACTATTTTATTAAAGCCAGAATTTGTGAAAATCGCCAAAAACTACTGTGCCAATAATTATGTTCATGATTTTATATATACTAGAGTTCGCCCAGTGGTTGAAATTCAACCAATAAACTTTATTTTATTTTACTTTTTTGCTGTAGGTATGTTTTATCCGCCTTTTTTTCTTCCTTTCTATGTCCTTCCTTTCCTCTAACATATTTTTATTTTCCTTGATTTCTTTTTTTACTCTCTTATTTTAGTTTTTCCTTTCCTCAAACTTCTTTTCCTTTCCCTTCCCTTCCTTTCGTTTTCTTACCTTTCCTTTAATTCCCTTTCCCTTCCCTTCCTTTGATTTCCTTTCCATTCCCTTCCCTTTCCTTCCTTTCCTTTCCTTTTCCTTTTCTTTCCTTTCTTTCCTTTAATTTTCCTTCATTTCAATTCTTTTCCTTTCCTCTATTTTCCTTTAATTTTCTTCGGTGTTTAATACTCTTTATGAGTAATCATTTATTTTATTTTTGTAAACCCTGTTTGTAGGTATCAGCAATGAATTTTACATATTTGCTCATATTTTACATTGCTTGTTTAATGTACCCAACAAAGCAACTTTTCGTGCTCTCAGGAGAGCAGCTGACACTGGGCATCGTAGCCAGTAATGAATACAATAACAACAACTAAAGCAAAAATGCATGACACAACAGAGTATCTATAGTGCGAATACTTATTTTTCATTGGTCCACTACCAACTCTTTGCACTCACAGTGAGAGCCGACCACACGAATAACACAAAAACATGCATGGCAAGTCTACTCACACTACAACGGCTCTTAATTTTTTCCTACAAAGCAACTCCTCGGCCATGCTCACGATTCAGCATAGTACACAAAAAGCAAGTACACACACACAGCGTGTCTATAGTGTGAATAAGTAAATGTGTAGTGGTGTGACTTTTATGTTAAATTTTTTATATTAAAATGATTTTTTTAATTTTTTTTATTTACGGATAAAAGTACACCTCAAAATTTCTTATCTATACATATATAATTTGTATACCTTAGAATTATAGTTTAGCAGAAAACGGTTCTACATTGCATTCATCTTGTCTATTTATATATAAGATGTGTGCTTCTAGAACAATACTGCAAAAAATCAAAAATAATCAAAAGTAATCAACACAAATTTTTTAGATTATTTTTGATTTTTTTTTAATTAATTGCAAAATAAACAGAAAATTGAAAGTAATTGGTAATCAAGCATTAAGTGGATACTGAAGAAAGTGGATAATCAAACCAGTAATCATTACGATTAGTAATCATTATTTAACAGGGCTGATGTAACGCTGGACTTCGTTTACCTGGGAACCAGCATTAACACCAACAATAATGTTAGCCTAGAAATCCTAAGAAGAATTACTCTTGCAAACAAATGCTACTTCGGACTGAGTAGGCAATTGAAAAGTAAAGTCCTCTCTCGACGAACGAAAATAACACTCTACAAGTCACTCGTCGCACCCGTCCTGCTATATGGTGCAGAAGCGTGGACACTAACAACATCTGGTGAGGCGGCTCTGGGAGTACTCAAGAGAAAGGTTCTTCGAAAGATTTGTGGACCTCTACGCGTTGGCGACGGCGAGTACCGAAGAAGATTTAATGATGAGCTGTATGAACTTTACGCGGACGCCGAATTAAAACAAAGCGGCTTCGCTGGCTAGGCCACGAAGTGCGAATGAGCGAAGATGCTCCAGCCCAGAAGGTATTCTTATCGGCACCCGCCGGTGGAAGCAGAGGAAGAGGGAGACCACCACTCCGATGGAAGGACCAAGTGGAGACCGATTTGCGATCCCGCGATGTTTCCAATTGGCACCAGTTGGCGCAACGAAGAAACGACTGGCGAGCTATGTTGGACGGTCAAAATCGCCCGGGCGGTTAGATGACCATTTAAAGAAAGAAGAAGGTGTAACGCTGGCTAGTTAGTTACCACTCCTTTACCAGTTACTTCCTTCTTCTTCGCCATCTACCTTCATTCCACTTACGTCTACTTGTCACTCCAAAAACACTTTACTTATTACTTTGACTTCTTAATCTCTACTCTTTTCTCCGGCTCTCACTTTTCTTTTCACTTCATCTCCTCTGGTCCGTATTCATCTCTGACCTCTTTACTCGCTTTGTGTCCCTATTTTACTCCTTAGTTTCACTTTCGTTTTGTTTACCTTTAAACCCTTTCTCTCTCTTTCTCGTCCCCACTGTAATTTTTTCAGATCCTTTCAAATCCTTTCGAATCCTCACTTCTTATCTAAATTTCAGATATGAAATAACTCAGACCGTAATCACGATTTTTAGATAGCTTTCGACCACAGCACCACCTTTCGGATTTCCTATTGCACAAGAATGGTACTGAAGGTTCAAGTTTAACAATGGCTCTGCAGCCAGACGTTACCTTGACACCTTACGAAATATTCAACCCTGTCCGATATTTACTTTCCAAATTTCGTTTCCCTGAGCTACATTTCACAAGATTCATTTGGTCAAGAGGACATTTGTAGCACTTACATATGCTTAGCTCAGAGGCTACAATTTGCGACGAAGGAGTTAGGTCCACATGCAACACTGCACTGATCTGTGAAGACAGTCATCCGCGATCAATACCTTTCGTCTGCAGTGGGCTACAATTAATAGCAACTGCTCCGTTATAGGCATAGTTGGAATAAGTCATTTTTATTTTCTGTAGCCTATTTTAAGGTACTGAAAGTAAACTTGTCCGACCGTACCCGTAGGGAAACAAAAGAAATTTGTCTGACACTACCAGATTGGACATGAAATGGATCATAGGACATGTTCAAACAAAAGGGATCACTTTAAACCATTCAAAAAGATTAAAACTGGCTTCGGTGCATGCTCCTTTGCGTCTCATCCCGGATTCATCCCAGACTAATCGCGTTTTTTGCAGGGTATTATCAGAGAATTAACATTCTGCTGTGAGCACCTTTACCTAATACAATGCACCACTAACCTTCGGAGTATAATTCGGTGTAAGGTCTAGTCATGCAATAACGTCATTAAGTCTGACTTTGGCAAATCAACTGATCTTTCATCAACTAGACCCGTGATGCCGAAGCTCCTGTTAACTCAAAACGTCTATTTTAAGAACAAATAAATGAAGGGAATTGAAGCGAGATTGAAGAAGACTTTCGGTTAAGTCAAAAGCCAACAAAAGCAGCTATCCTTAGTGTTACACGGACCGCTCTATTATGGCGAAAGCGGGTTAAAGGCTAAGATCATTCCAGCAATACAGTATGCTCATCGTAAGAGCAGATTTAAATCCGCCGTCCAAAGATTCGCGGGGTCAAACTATCATTCCCGCTGCATTCGAAATAGTACCAAAAGGTGCTAGTACCGGATCGCACAGGATTATTTCCAGCAAATGACTGCCCATATTCCGTTACAATAACAACAATACACCGATAATGGAGAACTTAATAGGTTCAAGTCAACGTTCTACTATTGGTTTCGCAAAGTCATTAAGTTTCAGCTTTGAATTTGTTCTTCAAAATTTACTCTTGTTTCGGGTGGGGTCCACTTTTCTAGGATTCACAGTCATGGCTGGATGGCCCATTCAGTAGGAGATACGAGATGCTTATTTTATATCTGTGTTGAACCATTTATATGGAAAGCTGTTTTGGAAACATTATGTTGAGACCAAAGGAATTGTTCAGATACCTTCAGTTTCTCTTGGACGGTTATTGAAGGGAAATGCAGCAAAGCTTTCTTTTACAGTGATAATATGAGAAAACGAGTATAAGATTATATGGGAGTTCTATTCCACACATTCTCAACATCTCTGTAGTTATTGCTGGAGATAGCTTCTAGGTATCCGGACGGAGATTGCGGGTCTGGGATATTGATACATAGCTTGAATACTTCGGAAATACAGCTGGTGTTTTGCCCAATAAGACGAAAATGGTCAAGATTTATCTCGCAATATCTAGTGGGCCTTTTGAGACCTAAACTGAACTAGTGGTTACATATAGAACATAGGGTCGAGCGGTCATATAAAGTTATATAAAATTGCTAAGAAATGTATACACAAGGTGGAATCTGCGAAAGCGTCACTTAAAAGCAGTCGAACTCAGTTAAAATTAAACCAGTGAATTGACAATCTATTTCATCGTTTCCACTATTTGAGTGTGAATCGTGGCAACGAGATGGCTGCTGATCTAAGTCGGCGAAATCGGTTCGTGTTGTCTCAGAAGCGAGGGTTCGCCTTACTGAGACTTATAATAGGTGGAAGCGATTGCACTACCATATAAATACAACCAATTGCGATCGTTATCGATTCTTAAGACTAAGAAAGGACATATTCACATTAGTGTCTGCATTCATCGAGAACTGGAGTATAAGGCTCATTCGTCATAGGTGCAGCCGGAACGCAGCAGCTCACATCGCAACAGCTTTCTTTCTTTCAACTTTCTTTTGAAATAGGATTAATTATCAGATGAAGCCTGTTTCGACTCATTTGGGCAACCCTCGTAGAATTTGATCACAGCGAATACTTAATGTGCTACTAGCGACTTTGTTTGCTAGTCTTTTGTATGTGTCATTTGCCAACATCCGTCACTAGTACAAAATCCTAGTAGATAAGCGCACAAGCATTAAACAGCCGCATCGTAGATATGTTACATGCACGCCCCTTCTGCCAACGTCTCTGTATGGATGCTAGTGTATTGAGGTAGAATTGCTGTTACCAAGATGAATTACTTCAGTTAGCGCTGGCAGTGTCATTGGCACACTGACAACCATTTGCCATGCAATATTATAATTTTTTTTTGTTGATATTAAGTAAACATATATGTAGATATGTACTTTAGTATATGAGACTGGCTAAAAATGGATTTTGTCACCATTGCTAGTACATAGCGTACACAACGCTTATATTCTGAATTCTTCTTTTTTGGTGAAAATAACTTGAGACTTTAATCAATGAAATAACTCCATAATTCATGTTGCTACTTCTTTCTATACCTTTCAGGAACAGAAAGGGTATTACATCTTTGGTCCGTTGTTTGTAAGTATGAGAAGAAGAAGAGGGGAGCGTGTCATTATTCTGTATTACAAAATTCTGTGTGACAAAATTCTGTAAATTGCAAAAAAATTCTGCTTGAACAAAATTCTGCTTTTTTAAAATTCTGCTTTTTAAAATTCTGCTTTTTTAAAATTCTGCTTTCTAAAATTCTGCTTTCAATGTTCTGTATTACAAAATTCTGTATTAAAATATAATGTTAACAATGTTAAAGAGGTAATGTAATTATTTTGAAAAAGTGCGCACATGTACATATGTATATATTTTATTTGTTTTGTCGCAAGTTTTCATGTGGTTGTTGTAAATTATTAGGCTGTACTTAAAAACGCGCAAAAGAGTCGGATCGGTGGCATGTTGCCACCGATCAGGGCAACCACCTGGACTTGGCATGGCGTAGCCCAGGGTTATTTAAATAAGCGCGGCCGAAGGCCGCCTATGCAGAAAGGTCTTTTGTACAGAATAACTGTAGTTCGCGTAGCTGCGCACTTTTTCAAAATAATTACATTACCTCTTTAACATTGTTAACATTATATTTTGATACAGAATTTTGTAATACAGAACATTGAAAGCAGAATTTTAGAAAGCAGAATTTTAAAAAAGCAGACTTTTAAAAAAGCAGAATTTTAAAAAGCAGAATTTTAAAAAGCAGAATTTTGTTTTTAGAATTTTGTACATACAGAATTTCGACACCAACCCGAAGAAGAGATATACCTACCAATAAGCATACCGACATGATCAGGGAGATAAACTGAGTCGATTTAGCTATGTCCGGTTGTCCATCCGTCTGTCCGTCCGTCTGCCTGTTTGAACGCAAACTAGTCCCTCAGTTTTAGAGATATTTCAATGAAATTTGGCATGGGGCCGCCATTTTGTAATTAAGCATTTGTCTAATACAAATAATACATGTTGTTTAAGTAATGTGACAAATGAAAATCACCCCAATTGGACCAACATAACATATAACTCACATACAATCGATACATACATTCCCACAACAGCCGGTTCTATCGCACCGGAATTATTTCGACACTACCCTGTCTAACCTGTCACCTTTTCCCCTAATATTGCCATCCTCCGAGCAGCCCCTTGCATCAGGGCTGCTTAAAACTCTCCTGCTCCGGTCTGGGGTCGAATCCAACCCGGGTCCAAGAGAATGGATCTGCGGCGTCTGCTGGAAGAAGATTTACGTCAAACGTTCACACTCCATCCAATGCAATTCTTGTAAAAGATGGTTGCACAAAACTAGGTGCTCCGGGCTAAAACCCTCCACACACAGGCCCCCTAGTTTCTACAAAACTTTTGTGGCGCCTTGCTGTTCACGCTCTAGGGCATCCCGTGGCCAGTGTCGCACCGTCACAAGCTTCAGAAACAGTCTCCACGACTAACAGCACTAATAATGCCCAGCAAGAAGTGTGTAACTCCCGCTGCCGCTCACGCCCACAGGCGCCAACACCTCACACAGCGGCTCACAGCTACTTTCTACGTAGCACCTCTGCGACAGCCGACCTCCCCTTCCACTTTCAACTTCCCGTTCTTCTTCCAGAACTAGCACAAATGTAAGCCAAAACCACCAGCTCCTGGTCCCTTACACCATGTGCACTGTTTGTCGGTTGAGACTATATACACCTGCGACATCAGTCAAACTCAGCTCTTGCCTTGGCCTATATCACCTGATTATATGTTCTCAACTTGGTAACAGGAACTTATGAACGGATACGTACGTTTTGCCATGTTGTCGAGCTACGCAACCTACAACGTCAACCGATTCGCCACCTTCCGGTTGTTTGAATCCCTCGTCTTCTAGAGTGCAACGCAGTGCATGACCCAGCCTGCTTCCATCGAGGCATACGCACCAGTCCTTGACTCCCAGTGTGAATATTTCTCCCCCTTCGCACTTTCGTGTACTACAGTGGAAGTGCAACGGTTTAACCGGTAAGGTTGGTGAAATAGCGAATTTCATGAAGCGGCAGAACATCAAGATCGCTGCCATTCAGGAAACAAAGTTAAGCTCCCGATCAGATCTTCGGTCTTGTGACGGCTACAACATCCACCGGCGTGACCGAGAGAAAGGACCTGGGGGCGGACTTGCCTTCATCAATCATCAATCTGTGCAATATCGCCTATTTGAGCCTGACGTCGACCCGAGGGACAACCTCCTAGAAAGTCAAGGTATGGTTGTCCGGACAGGCGATGTCGATCTAGAAATTATTAACATTTATATACCTCCTGGCACCTGCTGCCCGAGGGATTGCCACCCTGACATTAGTGCGTTACTCAGAGGCGATAATCGTGTAACCCTCGGAGACTTCAACGCACACCACGATCTGTGGCACTCAAGCCTACAGGTTGATGGTAGGGGACAGAAATTGGCTGAACAAATAGACGATTCGACGTTTTGCACTGTGAACGGGGATGCTACCACGAGAGTTGCGGTAAATTGTTCTAGTTCGCCAGACCTCACAATTGTCAGCGCGGGTCTCATAAACTGCGTTGAATGGCGACCGATGCTTACTGTTGCATCGGACCATTTGCCGATAGTAAAGCTTATGGGGCTGGTTTTCTTAATTTCACTGAGAGCACCTTCGCTGCTCTTCCCATCACGTCTGATGTACAAGAAGGGGAATAAGCGTTTCGCATGGTCATAGCTTCAGCCTCCAACCAATACATTCCGTCAGGTAGAATTAAGGAGATACGTCCGTATTTCCCCGCAGAGGCAGCGGCCCTGCCGAATGAACGTGACCATGTGCGAAGCTTGAACCTTACGGATCCCCAAATTCAAGATCTCAATGCGGAAATCAGACGGCTGGTTGATCACCACAAACGCGTCAAATGGGAGGAGCACCTAAGGTCCTGTAACCTCTCTGCTGGTGTTGGCAAATTATGGTCCCCGGTTAAATCCTTGTCAAATCCGACCAAACCTAACGACAAAATCTCCATCACCTTCGGTGATAAGGTACAGTCGAAACCAAAGAGATGCGCGAGCGCTTTCTGCCGGAAATTTGTACTGCATCCTCCGGTTGACAGGGAAATCAGGCATGCCATCAGGGTAGCGCACCAACGCAAAAACAGCCAAGCGCCCATTGCCTTCACCCCCACGGAGGTTCGGGAGGCCATACGGGGGTCCAAAAACTCCAAATCTATTGGTCCAGACGGTATATCCATGCTGATGTTGAAACATCTCGGTGAAGAGGGAGTAAGGTACCTAACAACCGTCTTCAATCTGTCCATGACCACCTTTGTCATTCCAGAAAGATGGAAACAGGCAAAGGTGGTTACTAAAGCCCGGCAAGCCGGCCAACGAGGGGAGTCTTATCGACCGATATCACTCCTCTCGCCAGTAGTGAAGACCCTGGAGACGATATTGCTTCCTTATTATACCGCTAACTTGCGACTAGCCGAACATCAGCATAGATTCCGCAAAATGCATAGCACTACCACCGCGCTAAACGCCATCACCACACAGATAGGTGTCGGTCTCAACCAACCTCGTCCAAATGGCAGAACCGTGCTAGTTGCGCTTGATCTGTCGAAAGCTTTCGACACTGTCAATCATGCGCAACTCATTAACGACCTGGAGGCTTCAAACCTTCCCCCCTGTCTAAAGCGTTGGACCTCCAACTATCTGAGTGGTCGGCAGTCATCGGTTGAATTTAGAGGCGAAAGATCAAAACCACGTATAATTAAGCAAGGGGTGCCACAGGTTGGTGTCCTATCCTACGCCGATGACTGCACGATCCTGGCGACTGGACCCTCCGTTGATGAGCTCTGCTCAAGAATTAATTCTTACCTTCCATCCCTTTCCGGTTTTTTCGTTGCACGAGACCTGACATTGTCACCGACCAAATCCTCGGCCACCTTTTTTACGACGTCTACGTCTACGGCATTAAGCTTCCGACTGTCACGCACCCCAAAATCTTAGGGGTCACGTTTGATAACATGTTCAAATACGGTGCTCATGTAGCCACGATTGCCACCAAAGTACAAAGCCGTAACAAAATCCTCAAGTCACTAGCTGGCAGTACTTTGGGGAAGACAAAGAAACGTTACTGGCAACGGAGAAGGCAATCGGCCAGCCGGTTCTGAGCTACGCGACGCCTATATGGTCGCCGGGGTTAGCAGACACACACTGGAGGAGGTTGCAGGCTTGCCAAAACACCGCACTCAGAACTGCCACGGGGTGCCTCCTTATGTCTCCTGAGCTCCATCTTCATAATGAGGCAAAAATGCTCGATGTTAAAAAGCATTGTGAGATGTTGACCAGGCAATTCCTGCTCAACTGCTATAAACCGCAGCACCCGAACGGGAGCCTGCTCAACGAAAATGCGCCTCTCAGGAGACTAAGGAGTCACCTCCGTAAGCACTATGACGAGACCCGGCATCACAGTTTCTCGCCGTTTGATCCAAAGGTGCACCGGCAGGCCCTCAGCCTCATCCACACGGAGTCGGTAAACTTCATTTGTCGGGTCTCGTCCAGTGAATGCAGTCCTACAGGCACAAGCTCCACCTGTTGCCGACGAGGAACGCGAACTGCCTAGGGAGACAAGAGTCACGCTGGCTCAACTTCGTTCTGGATATTGTGACAGACTAAACTGTTACCTATCCAGACTGAACCCTGACATGAAAAATGTCTGCCCGGCATGTGGCGTGTCTCCCCACGATACTAACCATCTGTTCATCTGCTCAACTGAGCCTACTCTTCTAACACCAATTTCACTCTGGTCCACCCCAGTTGAAGCCGCGAGGTTTCTTGGACTTCCGTTAGAAGAGCCTGATGACAGTGTTGGATAAGGGGTGACACCTTAGGCAGGTTAAGTTGTCGCTACAACAACAAGAACAACAACACAATCGATTCTTTCGATAAATAGGGCTTGGGCTATAACTATTGCATTGTAACAGCGAGGAACAAAAAATTTCTCACCTGCTTTTCGTATTACATATGTAATGTGTGTTCTGAAAATCATCAAGAGTGGACCAGTGTATCGTACAGCCCCATACAACATATTTTTCCCATAAGAAAGGATCGGGCACTTAAACCCGTCATGCGTATTCATGAAAGCTATAAAGCCCTCCACGCAGCCTTAGACATCGCTTTTTTACCTGTTTTTTAATTATTATTTAAAAGACTTACCTTATTTTTATAAAACTCGTAATTTCTGTATTCTGTTGTATTGAAATATACATTAAAATTATTAATGATACAATTTTTTTTCCGTAATTCGAACTATCTTTTCTTACAGTGCATGCGAATTAAATCATTCGTACTATCTACGGGAGAACGGTAGATTGTACGAAAATATATTCGGGAAATATGCGAACTTCCTCCTGTCTTTTTTTCGTTGTATATACTAAAATCGTTTTTTTGCTCATGATCATGATGACTCTGATATTCCCAAGAAGTACTATTTATTGAATTAAGTATAGTTCCATTCCACAATCAATATAATTTAAGTAACTCCACATAGCGGGATTACAACTGAAGCATCTGATCTGGGTGTGGCGTCGAACACGAGATAATCCCATTATAGACACCAATGGTTAAGTAAAGAGAATAAGAGAAAATCATAAGTAGTTGGGAAGGAATGACTACGGCAGCAGTCTTAGCTCTTACATCGATGTGATCAACGGTGATAGATCGCTCCAAGCAGCGGAAGTATCACAGCAAGTAACATATTGGTTTTCCTACTATGAGTCCCTTCATTTAAAGCAATTTTTTTTACCTTATTCCGTATTCACATTAAGCACATTCCTAGCTTCTAGAATACTATTTTAATATCTTTATTTTACCTTTGCTGCATACTCATTGACGCTATTTCGATCCCTTTTCCTCCGTGTAGCCATCTTTATCTCTTTCCTGATTCTTTGTTCGATTCCCTTGTCATGACAGCTGTTATTAGCTGGATGTAGTTATATAAGTACTGTCGATTCTTGATAATTTTTGACGCAATCAGTACTATACAGGTTTTTGTAATTTCGGTGGAAATATTCATCTTCTTTCGTGGGCAACACCCTAATTTTTTGGTATTCACACATGAAACAGACCACTTGTTAACTCGCTTACATCCATCTCCTCTGTCTTCTTCACAAATTAGTATAAGAACTTCACATATGCATGCATGCCTGAGTGTATTTTGGCTTAAGTATTCGCATATGTAACAACTTTGTTTAAGAGTTTCCAGCAACTTAATTACATTCATAGATTGAGGCTATTATAAAGTTAATTAGAAATGTTCATGTCGAAATTTATTACACCACTTAAAGTTGAGTTGACAAAGTGTTTTATATTGATAAATCCTTGTACGAGTACCTGTTACACTTACATAAGTACGGACAGGGCAAATATAATTAAAATTAAGTTTTGCACAAATTAGTTTCCGTTTGAGCATGTACTCGTACAATTTGTAATAAATAAATTTTGCTTTATGCGACTAATGGCTATAATTTCGTACAAATATGCAGCATCTTTATTAATTACTAGCGGACCCGGCAGACATTGTCCTGTATAAAATTTGACTTGGCTACATTTAACAAATTATACTCTTTTCCTCTCCCCACTCGGCGATTTCTCTTTATTTATATTTATATTCTCTCGTTTTGTTTTTTCCTATCTCCATATACCGTTACTCCTCTAACACTTCTTCTACATTTCAAATTTCTTTTCCTACTCCCCTTCTTGTCCCATTTCCTTTGCGAGTTCTGATATGTGCATAGTTTCGAAGATATAGCGAATCAACTTTTATGTGATCCTGGTATCTTTCTCATGTTTTTTGATGCATCGAACACATATCTATGCATAAAATATCACTAAATTGAACCTTATAAATTCCTAGCTATGCCCAATTACAACTTTATTAAACTGGAGGGCTTTTCCAAAAACTATATATGGCTTGTGTCATTTCACAGAGATCGACAATAAATTTTGGACATGGCTGGAGGACAAACAACACACGAAAATGTGTTGGCTTGTCTAAAGGACACATATATCCAAATATTATTATCAATTTATAACAAATACGATCAGAGTAATAACGAATTGAAATTTTATATAGACTGGGAGCGTGGCACCGCCCACTTTACCAAGAACTATATACAGAAAATACTGTGAAAATTTCTTAAGGATCGGTTCGAGTACTTTGGATGTCTATAAAAGACACACAGACCCACAGACACACAGCGCCACATTCATTCTTACTTATAAGATATAGATATAGGGTACTTTAACCCTATTACCGCTAAGGGTTAATTTTCTTTATTTCGCAACTAAAATTATTAATAAGTTTTAAGGCGAAATTCTTTAAAAAAACAAAAATGTGTTACATTGATTTTGGGCTTTGCATAGAAATAGTTAATAGATCATTCTAAGCTATCCAAAATTTTTCAGTTAATAATTCAGGGAATAATAATTATAGACGAATTAAAGAATTAATTTCCTGATTACTATCATTTTGATTAATTTTGATTACATTATGATTAATCAGAAAATTTAAATACGAGTATAGTTTACCTTTTGACAACCTAAATTATCTCGAATTTTATAAGTTTGAGAAGTCTGCCCTTATTATTTTGGTTATTATTTTAATAACTGCAGTACGAGTACTCTAAAAATGTGAACAAGTTACTTATATTAAATTTTTTTTTTTCTTATTTTGATTAAACACATGTTATAGAAAGCTGAAAGTATAAAGATATGCACGACGGTTACCTGGGATATTGCTTTGCTTTCATTAGTGCCGGTATTCATCGTAACCCAGATAAACCCGCATTTTTTTTTTGTGATTTTTTTAAGTGTATGATATATTATTGCCTACGTAGCTTTTAAATAATCTTCAAATTATTTTTGTTGATAAAAACAGATTTAAAATATTTGTCTCTTTATTTATAGCTTTTTAAGAAAAGGGAAATAGATGGATAAATTGTTATTATAGTTTCCTGTTTATGTTTTTAGTTTATATATAATATATATATATATATATGTTGCGTTATCCATAGCTATAAGGAAAAACATATAGATATTATTCTCTCTCTCTATGGCGCGATATACAACAGGTATATCATCATAAACCTACTAAGAGATTTTTGCGCCAAGCTTCTCTTCCAATTTGTGGTGTGCCGATTTGAATTTTCCCTACAAATTGGTGCGACCTACAGTTTTTTGCCGACTCCGAACGGCATCTACAAAGGAGACGAATTTTTGCTGAGAAGCCTGTCATGGCAGAAATACACTCGGAGAGTTTGCCAAACCACTGCCGAGGGGCGACCCCGTTTTGAAAAACTTTTTTCAAATCACTTTTGATGTTACCTGTACCAGGGCTCGAACCATGGACCTTCGGTGTGGTAGGCCGGCAACACTACCTTCACACCACGGCGGCCGCTATTATTACCACCTATATATTAAGTCTCTTTCTTGTTTGGCTGCTCATTTCCATACGAAATTTCGGAGTCTTGCAAAGTCTTTTCAGGTCCCGTCGAGATAGACACTTGAAACTTGTAACATAGTTCCAAACTTCGTGACAATGCAATGTAGATGAAAAAAATATACGCTAGGTGGCGCATGGATCTTGTGATTGATTTCTAAGTAACTTCGCGGTAAGCTTAACCCTTGATACTCTACATATAGATCAAGAATGAAATGCCATGCAATCATATATCTAATACTTCTATATTGGCAGTGATGTATCTTCTCAATGTGTAAAAATTACGAAATCATTTTGAGGCAAGCTAGTACCGTTTTTATGAATGCATTGTGTATGTGTAAATTTATAAACGAAAAAATTTTAAAAATTGTCAAAGCAACCCAGTAGCGGATTCCATTGAAAGAGGCCCAAATGTATTTATTCAAAATTTAAGAAATTTTTGAATAAGAATATATGTGTTGCCAAAAGTATAATAAAGTATAAATAGTTTTTCGCGTTAATTATGTGTTTAGCTAATAACTTTAAAGGCTCTATTCTTGTGTGTTAGAATATCCGCTCTTATTTCACAGCATACCCGATCTTGAAATGGATAGCATGCTAAATTTTTTTACCCAGGTTGTTTATCAAACAAAATATATGCTCCAATACAGTTGGCAACTAACCCCAATTACATACTTGTGTAGTTATACATTTTATGAGCCTAAGAATACTCACATTGTGCTAAACTCTGTCGCACAGGGACTTTTTATTCAATTGCTTCATTTCGCTTCTCAAAACGCCAACGTACTGATTTAGGAAATTCTTACCATTTATACGGTTCTGTTTTGGGACCATAGCATCAATAAACTGTTAGTTTCTAAATTAATGGACCAAATAAAGAAAAGTGTTTTTAAGCTCAGCCGTTTATTGCATTTGACTAAATGTAAAATGTACATATATGTTAATGACTATTATACACAATATTTATCTCTCAAATTCATTTTACTGTTAATCAATTAATGCAAAAGTATTAAGTATAACAAAAAATGCCTTAATATACCTAAACGTTTGTAAGATGCACAGAAGGTACACCTAATCTCGTTAAAAGTAAGGGATTCCTAAGAAGTATATTTGAAAATTTCAATCAGTCATAAAGTTATAAAATTGTTTAACTCTGTTCGCAAATTGCTGTGATACCACCAGGTTTTCAAGGGCTTTTTATTTACTTTCAAGTAAAGTCAAAAAAGTATGCCGTATCTATTAATAACATTTGCAATTCATGCATTTTTCTTTATTGATTGGCAAATAATATGAGCTTTGTAAACTTTTTTCGAATGTCTGATTTTTCTTCAGTTTCTTTAAAGCTTTCGTAAAATAGGCGTGAGTCAATATAAAAAGATATAACTGATTTGCAAAGTGAAATCCTATGACCGTTCAATATATCATTACAATAAAAACTCAGCCATAAATATTTCTAAGACCCTTTAGAGGGCTTATTGTCATTGGTTTTAAAATGATTAGAGTACACTTTAAGTTTTTTGTATCTACATATATCTGTATATAAAATTCTTGTCGCCATCGCTGTTCCAAAAGAGCGTCCTTCTTAAAACTAATTCCAATTTATATTATTTTGTTTAAAATGGAATGTGATATTAACTCAACCACGTAATATTGTATTCGTTCCTCTTCTGCTAGAACACACGCAACATACCCTGGACATAGTTCGTTTTCTTGTGTATATATCGCTTTCAATAATATATGTTATACTCCTATATTAAATATATATAAAAAATACATACATATATGCTTTTAATGACCGCTTCAGTGAATTATTTTTTTTCTTGAAACGCTCATCACTTTTGAAAATATTTTTGTTAATAAAAATATAGGCCTGCCTCGCTCAAAAATAATATGTCTGTACTGTAATGTTTTCGAACGGTATTAGCTCTTACTGCCAATATAGAAGTAATAAATATATGCATGCAATACCCTGTACACAGAATTACGCTGGATGGCGCGCTTATCTAGAAAACGGAAAAATGGGGGAAAATTGCGATCGAGTTTTGAGTAACTTTGTAAGCTAGAGACTTGAAACTGGGCACATAATTCAGAACCTGTTGACAATTCAATATTTGATTGAAAAAATTTCGCTTGGTGGCTCGCGGATATAGCTAAAAATTCGTTTGAAATTGGAAATCTTGCAATCGATTTTTAATTAACTTTCCGGTGTCTTAGGGACTTGAAAGTTAGCACATAGTTCAGAAGTAAAGTTTTGGGCTAGGTTTCGCGCTGTTCGGGATAACTTCAGATCCACTTCAGCCATGAAACCTGGAGGGCCCTCTCGTCTCAGTTTTGCGAGAAACGGCTTAACTTCTTCTGATTTATCAGAGCCAAGGCATCTGGCTGAGCAATATCAAATACCTTTTAAACTAATACTACAATTGTTACAAAACAATATCACACACTTGAAAAGTAAAACGAATAAAAAGATAGTAAACAAATTTTAAAGATTACCTTTATATTTATGTTTCCAAGAATCAGCATCAGATTTGACCTAACGCAAAGACTTGGTATCTGTGAGTTTTAGTTTTGAAATTTTAACCATACCAATTGTAATCAATTTATGATATTTGAATATATAAAGGTGGATTGCAGTTTTCAAACTCAAGCAATACATTTTTAGAATCCAAAATAGAAGTTCTATATTTTAAAACTAAGATGAGGATAAGTTTTTTATTGTAGAACAGAGGGCGAAGAGCCCTGCAGGTTCCATGACTGGATTGGGTCTTAAGGTGTCTCGAGCTGAAAAAATCAAGGCGCAAAGGAACTTGTAAAAAATGAACAGACAAATCTGAAAAAACTGTTAACATGGGTGAGTTTTTCTATTATTATTACTCTGACAAATAGATATCTAAAAGCTAATAGATAGTTTTAAATAATACCTATTGATAACTAGAGCTGTAGTTTAGTACCTATTCTGCTTTAACAACAAATTTTCATAGTTTTTATCTCTTTTAGAGACGGGTGATGAAGACAAGTTCGAAAAAGGATAATAAGAAGAAGAAATTTAAGGGGACAGCACCTACCAGGAACTTGAGAGTCTGGAGGTAATGGATATCCCTGAAGAAGCGTTATAAGATCCAGGAACGTCTGAGAGCAAGACGATGAGAGTTTCATTTGCAAGGGGATTCAAAGACATTTTAATCATGACATTGTCCATTTTGAAATAAAAATGTTATAGGATTTATCAGTATTACTTGTTTTTGGTTTTGATTATATTTCCGCTTTAAAATCAAAAATATAAAAATATAGAAAAAGCCAAATTTATCACTTAATATCAAAATATACGAAGCATGCTTCTAGGGGTACCAAGTAACGCTTTTGGGGCTCAAAGGGCAGTTGTAAATGTAGACTAAATGTTTTGAAAAATAACATTAGCTTTCTTTTTTATTAATGAATTTAAATTTTTCCAAACGCACTAAAATTTAGGCTATCTCAATATCTGGAAACTGTAGTCGTTTTGTGGGGTCCAGACAAAAAAAATTCCTACATCTCTAACCCCCCCATGAGAACAGGTCACGCTAATGTAAATTATAAAAATACGGATATATGCCACTCTGTTATTACAATTATTTGAAACGCACTATTTTTGTAACTTGGAAACTATAGCTACCCACTATACTCCTTTACTAATTTTGTTTTCGCATTATTCTTTGACATTGTATTTTAAAAATTACCACTCACCTATGTTTACCCATAATAAATCATTATACATACATATTATTTCTTATATATCGACCGAGTAAGCCGGAAAATAGGTAATAGAATTTGCATAATTACAAAAACTGTTGTTGGAATGCATAAGTTTCCTTTTCTATTCATATATAAATATAAATCATTCATAAATACTGTTAAAATAAAAAAATTTTATTATTCATTGTTTCTAACTACGAATATTTAGATATACTTTTGTATATGAAACCTACTCCCCCATAAGAAAGCTGTGGGCACCATTGATCTAAACATTCCAGTAATGTAGCGTGTAGCAATGCGAACAAAAGTTGAAGAAGCCAATATTTCTGTATAAATAGTAGGTATTCATATCTAAAGATGTTTACAAAAAAAAGTATAATAACCCTTTGCAAAGCAAGCAAATGCTATACAGTTTATGTATCTACTAAAAGTCCTATTCAATGCTTTCATGTACACTCGCAGGTATGTTGAAGCAAATGCATGCCTCGTATTATGCCAAAGGTATTCATATTATTCAACAACATACATTCGAGTTTGTATTCACGAGTAGAGATGCTAGTAAGCAAATACCAGTCCTCACTTTTGATGAATATGGCAATGAATGAGATTTTTAGTATTTCATCTATTGAATGTTATCTAGATCAAAGAGTGTATTAAATAGTTTATTAGAAAGCTTTTATATCACTACATACTTGAGCATGGATTTTATATATGTGTAAGAGGAGGCAAAGAATATATGAATGAGTGGCATAAAAACGGTTTCAGTTCCATTCGAACTGCTGCACAGAGACAAAGTCCATACTACATTACACTCCCAACTGCTTTACAGTAAAATACATTTAGGATATCCCGGTAGTGGCACAGTTATCACAACACAGAGGTCCGTCAGATATTGTGCATAAGTACCTTTCAATCAATTATACTAGTTTTATACTAGTCAAATACTAGTTCGCCAAACCGGCTCAACTAGTTCGAGTACTGTAATTAGCAACTGATATTTTCAACACGGCGATGTCCTACGAGATGGCAAATCTCCGCTTCTGCATCAGCACCATACCAATTGGCATACTAGTCATTATATACATCAAGATCATACCATTAAACATTCTAGTCTGTATATACGCCAGGATCATACCTTTCAACATACCAGACAGTACATACACCGGTATCACATCAGCCGTCATATTAGTCAGCCTATGCATCAGTATCATACCAATTACTGTACCACTTCATAATACGCTAGTTCATTTTGGGTTGAAAAACACACGAAAATTGCAAAACTAAATTACAAACCAGTCTATTGAAAACTCAGTCATCATATATAAAAAATGTGTCTATCGAAATAAATATTTCTTCACTGTATTAGACAATTGAAACAAATTTCAATAAGAGTATAGTAGCTGTTTATAGCATTTTGCCCTTGGAAAACCTTTATAAAAAGTAATTTTCTTCTTTTTTAAATAGTCCTTTTTTCAAAGAATTTTATAATTGATTTCACAGGCAGAAATCCTTAAATTTTCTTGAAACATTTGATGGAACATTTAAATATTAATCTTAGATAGAATCTAATCCATACTTGTAAAAGTATCTTTATATAAAACTTAATAATAACTTAATTCTTAAAAAATTGCTATTTAACTAGCTACCTTGTTATTGAACGCGTCTCTGCTCGCCATTTTCTTTTTTGCAGCTTCTACACGATTCCGGTATTCCTTGTTATTTTATTTATGAAAACTGCATTTCGAAAACACAATAAGTCAAGCCTGAAAAATAAAAACAATTCAATATTTTTTTTTATGCATTTGTTGAAAACTTTTTTATTAGAAAAAGGTTACTTAAATTATTGCAAAAAGAAATTTTATTTACTTACACATTAGATTTGACAAATGATAGTTTCGTTTTCACTTTTCTTATTAGTTGTTGCTTCGCTGCTGCGCCGTTAATGCAGTAGCGACGTGGCGAAAATAAGAGTGATTTTGTTGACATGCACGTACGTACATGATCTGCAACACAAATGTACTATTTGAACCACGAAATTCTCAAAAGCATTATTTTTTTTTACTATCAGAACTGTTATTTACAAGAAAGTTTTAAATTTAGTTAAATTAAATGAATATTTAAATACTCAGAATATTTATTGAATACTAAATTAAAATGTAGGACGACGTTGTTAACTGAATAATTGCGGCCCGAATACTGAATTGTTTTCTTTTTCGCTCGTGTATGCATGTGTCGACAATTTTAGAGGGTTGTTGCTGCTTATGATATGATACGTTGCAGTCGCTCAAACTGATATGAATAAGCTCACGAAATTCTAGATAATGAACTTGAAGGTTTACCAACCAGTTTGGCAGTTGACTGCAGAGTAGGAACCAAGGATCCATATTGCTGGCTGGAACTCGTTACACCTAGTTAAGGTGACACGGATGTGTACTAAATATAGCAAGAGTTGTTGATAAGCTCAAGGATGAATGGAATCTCTTTTGCAGATAAAAAAAAAAGATAATAATTGGCGCTGTATATATACCTCCTGGGGAGGTTATGACCGAGCTTCTCTACCAATGTATACTGTGCTGCTTCTAATTTTTTCTGCAAATAAACTTTCCAGCTTTTTAACAAACGGGATCAGAAAGGATTTTAGGAAGTGCTGCAAATCTGGAAGTCTTGTCTTTATAGGTTCTGCATTAATCATAATTTTCCAATGTGATTACTGCTAAGAGTTTACGGCTACCACTTTTGGATTATTCACTTATTTTGTGTTTTATTCCAGTATATATTTTAAGTGTTCCCGGGGTAGGCATGTCTTTCGTAAGAGGTGGCTAAAATCCACAAGAGGTAATGACGTGTAACTTGGTCGTTTTTCTAATCATTTCCAAGACAGTCGGGCTAGTAGCGCCAATCTGCTATTATCGAAGAGTAACGGGTTCATATACAGAGAATAACATCGGCAATACTCTACAGAACCTTTTGGCTGCAGCTAAGTGTATTCCCAATTCGAAGCTCATTATTCACTAATTTCTTTCTAATGAACTCTCATGGACCGATCTCATCTGATTTCTCATTAAAGTGGGCGCTTTCAATATAGGGCATGTTTCTAGACTGTTGGTTAACGCCGCTATAAGTTCTTTGCATGTATGCAGGACATTTGAACTATTTGAGGCTGTCAGAAAATTTGGTTAGTTTACCAATTTCTGTCATCGAGTAGTTTGCAGGCTTCTAAAATGTAAAGAACTACTGCTTGAATCACCAGGCAATACGATAGTATGAATGAAAAACGAATATAAAGGCTAACCGAGTAGTTTCCAACCCCACAACTGATAACATATCAAAGGCGCTATACAATTTTCCTAGTCCAAAATTCCGGTTTGTGAGAATAGGAAAATATTTTAAAAATAATTGTTTGCATCGGAACTGGTATATCAACCTATATCCCCATAAGTCAGCACAAGTCTAAGCAGAGTAGGCAAAATGTATAGGTTGGGCAAGGTTAGGTTAAAGTGGCCACCTCTCTGCACAGCCGAGAAGCACATTTAGGCCGAATAGCCCATTGTGATAACACTGAAAAAAACCTAAGTCCCATCCTCCTTAGGATATTCAGGAAATTGAACCATCCTGTCAGCTAAGTAATACGAATGTCTCCTATTTCGGCATAGCCTAGATCCGCTTGACTAGTGAATAAGCACTTATTTAGATACTCCTAGCTAGACCTAGCCAGTGCGGGGGCAACTGCAGAGAAACTGCTCAACACGTTATTTTTCCTCCTTGTCACTACATCTGCAACATTAATCAGTTGAAGGTCCTCTATGAGCTCACCATGCATTCCCATTAGACAATGTTCCATGAGTACCACAATCAAGGGGCCTAGGGAGGGCCGTTTGATGTTGAGTGTGGACTCGGCCCTTTCCTACACATTTAGGACCACGTTTGCCTGGACACCGCATTTGTTCCTCGGATTGACGTAGGAGATAGAGCTCAGTTGTGGCAGGAAGTGAGGCAATGGTCTCCATTCGGTTCAGTTCCGATTGCTCTATCGTTTTCCTCGTCAGCAGCTCCGTTTCCGGGTACGCCACTGTGGCCGAGGCCCTTATCACTGCTGTGGAGCATATTCAAGCCAGTGTATTGAACGATTGCTTGCCATCGAGTGCTTCCTTCAAAGTAGCGTTACTACCTTGAAGGACTTTGATCTCTGCTTGGCTGTCGCAGTATATTGGCACTGACGTGCAGTTTTTCGAGACTAGACAGCGCGCAGCCCTCTCTGTGGTTGTAAGTTACGCAATACGCTGCAGTGGCTGGGTAGTCTAACGCCTAACGAGAGTGATATGTTCTCAGAGTAGACGCCGCTGCTCACCTTGACTGTTGATTGTGGGTTTAGAATATGTACGTTCTCCCATTCGTGCCACCTAGGGATTCTGGTGGAGAACTTGGTGTTTGGCTCATAGCAGGAATTCGTAGTGTATTTCGCTACCATCAGATTTCTGGGATGGTCTTCAGGATGCTCTTGGCATTTAGTCAGATAGCGCTACAGCTTTCCATACATGTCAACCGGAAGTAGCTTGATCATAACTTCCAAACCTTTCGTGGGCGTTGATGGAAGTGTCGCTGTACTCATCCTGCCTATGTTGTTGCTTCGCTCGAGCGCGGGCCACCAGACACCAACACTATAGAAGAGGATGGGTGAAGCCCCATATTTTCCCTACGCCTGCTTTGGATGCATATAGGGCAGTGATTGCTTTCTTGAATCTGTCCTTAACATGCTTTTTCCAATTGAATTTACTATATAAGATAACGCCTAATTCCATTTAGGAGTGGTGGTATAAAAGCTGGTAATTTGTACTTTGAGGTGAAAAGGATTGTTTTCATTTAGGGATTCACATTAAAGCCGCTTTACAGTTCCCAGTCCTCCACGAGGTTCAACGCTGTTTAGGTCTGAAGATGCGTATCAGTCGCCGTAAGGGCGATGTCGTCAGCATAGGGAATGACTTGGCAGCCGGTGTTTTCTAGCTTTAGAAGTGGGGTGTTAACTGCTAGGTTTCACACTAGAGGGGATAGGACACCTCCTTGAGGATTGCTCCCAAATGCGCTTCACGCTATTGAGGCCTCTCCCAGATTAGCTTGGATAGTTCTCTTTTTGTCAGTTGTTGTTTTACGAATTCCACTAGCGGAGTCTGCAGTACCATTCGTAGAAGGGACTCGATGACCGCTTGAGGATGTACGCTATTAAAAGCTCCTTCAATGTCGAGCAAGATACCCAGAGTGAAGTCATTGCAGGCAAGTCCTTTGCTATCTTCGTGGTAATTGCATGAAGCGTGTTGAGCTTTCGAGAGGTTTTGTCAGCGCAGATTATTCCTAATGTGTGTATGCTTTCTAAGACCTTGAGAAGAAACGATGTAATTATTAGAGGCCTGAGTCATTTGCCAAAAGTTATAACTCAATGGTCCATTGAACTCATTCGCATTGCAGTATGCACTTCCACAAACTTTAAACGCAATAAAAACTTATCTCAAATGCCCATGTGACAGTTTGAGGTTTCACAGACAATAAATCTGCAACTGGACACTTCCCACTAAAGACAAAAGCGTTTGTAGAACATCATCACTTTTATAGATAAGTTGCACCAGAAGATTTTCTAAAAAAGCCTAATTGAACAAACACATATACAAACATTCTCGTGTATATATCCCTGCTTTCACGTAAATAAGGACTAGTTACCCATAATTGAAGCCATTTCCTTGTGTAGTTGTTTGACCAGCAGTAAGTATGTCGTAGTAGAACTTCAATTCATCTGTGGACAACATATTGCGGCAACAATAACTTTTTCCAGCTGCAAAGTTCATTGATTTAGTGTGTCTGTTGGTCCTATGACTTTAACTACGGTAGTCGGTTATCTATGTTTGTACATAGGTATGTAATTTGTGGCTTAAGTCTTTCTGTCACCATGAATGCACCAAGCTACACGTCATTTTGTCTACTTCCACGTGCTTACATAATTACAAATATCACGTTCACTTACACACATATTCGTGTGTAACTGTTTGAACATGTTAGAATAGCACGTTTATCTTCTTTTGACGATTTGTTTGTCTGGCTGCAGCTCATCACCTTCTCTTTGTGTACATCTTCCACTCCGATCCGCTTAAAAAAAATATAGTGACAAGTGTACGATTGTGAAAGAGTTAAACCCACAAGCTGCTTACGACAATTCAACTGAGATTGTTCGACTGACTAGAGCTTGTCTAGTGGTGATGTGGTAGTTTTCATCAATTTCTGAAATCTGAGAGATATGTAGGTTTAAATTTTTGGTTTTCCTCAAGGGAAATGGAAATGCCTAACAAAAACTTTCATATATTTTAAATTGTCTAATACTTTTTTTTTGCCCCATTTAAGAAGTTATTGACGTCAATTTGAACATAGTAACTATTACGTGCAACAATTTGCGAAATGTTCGTTTTCATGGTACACCACGGCGTATGAGTGACGTATACGCTCAATGTGCTTTGTCTGCACGAGACATGCTTGGGCAGCATATGCAACACATTTTCCAATATTTTTGTTCTATTTCCTTGTGTTAGATATACAACAATTTGCGAAGATTAATTGCAAACTGGCAGCTTACATGCTAGTCAAAACTGAAATAACAAATAAAAATAGTAAGGAACTTCGGGTGTAACCGAACTTTATATACTCAGCTGTGAGATTGGGTAGCAAAGTAAAATTCTTTATTTTCGTGATATATATATATAACCCTTATCCAATCTAACACCGATTTCGCTATCCCCAGTAATCCTGTAAAGAACACCTAATATTGGTAGCATGATAATTGGCGTGTATGACCCACATACTCCTACTGCTATCACTTCATTAATTTACATGAAACGGTATGCTTAAGATATATTCCAGTTTATTAATAATTTTTGAGATATGGCAGCACCTTCTTAAATTTAAAACTAAACATTGAACAGCAGCAGAACTCCCTTTATCATTCAAAGCTAAATTTAGTGCAGCAATCGAGAGAGTACAAACTAAATCGCTTTCATTGCCGCTGCCAAAAAAAATTTGTATTATTCAGCAGTTATTTCTATAACGACATTTTGGAAAATTATTTTGCTCAGAGTAATAGCTTATTATATTAATTTATGGGCCTTTCAAAAATCATTTATATAAAGGTGGGAATGGTCTTTAAAAATGTTGTCCAGTTTTCGTCAGTACATTCCTCGTCTTGAGGGTAATGTGTGTGAAAAGCATTGTTTATTTCATGAACTTTGGAAATATCACTTCATCTGAAGTGAGCGGTGTTGCGCCCATTTTCTGCCGAAGCCTTTTTACAAATTAGTCTATATCTATCCACCTATCTATTGGAACGATTTTCCGTCATCCCTTGTCAAATTTGGTTTTGTAACAAACCGGTTTCGGCAATCTGCAAACCTCAGTAATTAGTGTCGTTCGATGAGGATGCCTGATCTCTGAAAACGGTGTGTTACAAAACCAAATTTGACAAGGGATGACGGGAAATCGTTTCAATATAAATCAACTCAATCCACCCTGTCGGGAAATCAACAATGCAAAATCAATCAAATTAATATACTCGCTGTGCTTTGCTCGGCGGAGTATAAATACTCGTATATGAGCCGTCTACACTCATTCATGTATGTACATATGCCTATAGATTAGGGTGATTCTTAAATATTGGGAGAACATGTTTTACAAACGACTTTTGTTTGGATTGGACCTCGAAAGGGTGTCGCAAATATCTTAAAGTTAGAAGTATAGCATTAAGACTGAAAATATTAAAATTTAAGTACCCAATTGATTTTTTAATTTCAAGATCGTCTTTATTGTTTTTGTAAACATTACATTTATGTAGTTCTATGTTAATATTATTTTACGAATGGAACATTTTGAAAATATCAGCAACTAGTACCACAGCTATTCGTAAGATCTTTTTCGGAAGCTGATAAGTTTCATTCATCAAAGAACTGTTGGCTCTGTGCTTTATCATTTATATATATTGGCCTCTTGTGTTGCGTTAAGCGTGTCCCGTTAGGTCGGCCTACCTCGACGGCTCCTGTGCTGTGCTTTATGTTGGCGTACTTCTGCCGCGGTCCGCGTTGAAACAGGTGACCAGATGTGCTTATGATATTAATGATATTGCTGAGACTTGTTTGTGTTGTGTGTTTTGAATTCACATCTGTTAAATAATGAATGCTAATGGTAGTGATTAGAGGTTTGATTAATTATTTTCTTGAAAATCCACTTAATGACTGATTACCAATATTTTAAATTTTAATGATTATTTTCCAATTAATTAAAAAAATAATCAAAAAAATTTGTTTTGATTACTTTTGATTATTTTTGATTTTTGTAGATTTATTTTTGTGATTGTTTTTATTTTTTTTTTCAGTACTCGTTTAGAAGCACATAAATATACACATCAACAATACTGAAAATAATCAAAAAATTATCAAAAATAATAAAAAGAAATTCTAAAAAAAAATCTAAAGTAATCAGAACCATTTTTTTTAAATTATTTTTGATTTCGTTTGATTTTTGCTAATCATAATCAATTAATAATTACCTTTTCTTGAAAATCTCTTAAAATAATCATTACTAATTAAAAGTCGTCTAATTAATTGATTACTAATTACTTATCAAATTTAACAGGGTTATTTAAATTCGGTGTGAAAAATAATTATTCAAAAAACAGGATGCAGATATTTTTTTCTTGATTATTTATCAAGAGTGACAATTTATCAAGAAGACAGATCGGGGGGTTGGTGTGTTTATTGGTGTATTTATTTGTTTCTCACACCATACACAAATGCTGGTGCCAATTGGGCGCCTATATGTCTTTTGGCCATGATTTTTTTAAATTCAATGCATTTTTCATTGAAATCTAATCTCCCTTACGGTGGTGTTGCCGATTAGTCTGCATTTTTTTAATTTTCTTATTAAGCATCACTATAATGTGACTGCTATATTTCAGTGAGAATTTATGTTCAAAGCGACTGGAATGTGCAACATCTGCTGCAACAAAGATTTGAATGCTGGTAATTTTTCTAAAATTTGTTTAGGGTTTGTTAGTGAAAACAATCCTTCCCTTCAGTGTTGAAACTCTATTATGCTATTATTTAAATGACATGCATATATATTAGACTGAACCAAATAAACCTTTTATTTTAAACAATTTTATTATATGTAGAGATTACATTGATATTATTTTTTATAATATCAAAAAAAAACCTATAAAAGTTAGAGATATTTTTGTAAATATCTAAAAGTCCAATACTGCTAATCGAGATTTTGTTGGACTGATTTCACTTTTGCTTTAGAACTAGCAACTGAAGCGATGATAGCGATTATTGTAAGAATGAGGTTAAGGTGAACCTGGGCTATTACTATACATTTTCCCTTACCTTACATATCTGAAACACATCAAATATGGAAATCAGGATCCTTTTATATATCTTGCAAAAAAAAAACAGTTGCTGCAGTGACTGCATAAGGGATTCGGCTCTCAGTGCTATTTAAGTCGCACATCTAATAAGCTGCGTTCACTTCCTCAGCATTAATTTTGACATATTTATATTACAAGTAAATATTTCCACTAATAACTGGTATATGCTTTTGTTTGTTTTACTTACGTAAATTAAATAAAAGGAAAGTATTGAAATACATTTGCATCCCTAGTACTAAATTAAATAATTTATTCCGACTTCAGACACTACCAAGACTTGTCTTTTTAACGCAAATACAAAACAAGACATTTGGCTTCTTAAAGATTTTTAAAGCTAAGCAAGAATCTGTTTTCATGTCACGTTCCTGCGAAAAAGGGGTGTGAAACCCCAAAATTGGTTTAATTTTACATTTACATTCTCAGAACACATTATCTCTCACCGCTTGCGCCATCTCCCAAAAATAAGTGTTTTTGCTAATTTTTTTAAATTATATAAATTAAAAAATTCGTTCCACAAACTTTGGTCGCACTAGAATATATAGTCTTTGTGCAAATCTGCTCAGAAATCATTTATTTATTTTATTTATGAAATGTGAATAATAATAATTTTTTCAAGTCAATAGAGAAGAAGCAAAGAACATTCAACTATGTACATATGTAGAAAACTATCAGTAAGGTGTATAATTATATCTTCCATGAACATAAAATGGTATAATAACTCTGGTCCCATGTTTGTCAGTATGAGAAGAAGAAGAGATAGACCCACCAATAAGTATGCCGAAATGATCAGGGCGATGAGCTGAGTCGATTTAGAGATGTCCGTCTGTTTGTTTGTACGCAAACTAGTCCCTCAGTTTTTGAGATATCTTGATGAAATTTTGGTATGGTGCCGCCATTTTGCATGGGATTAATCATTCGTCGGAATCAGCAATATCGGAGCAATACAACGCATAGCTCCCATACAATCGATATTTTTGATAAATGGGTTTTGGGCTATAAATTTTGCAATTAAAAAGCTAGGAACGTAAAGTTTTGCAGGTTTGGTATTTATTATGTATGTAATGTGTGTAGTGAAAATCAGCTAGATCGGACCAACATAACATATAGCTCCCAAACAATCGGTTGTTCCGATAAATAGGGTTTGGGCTATGTATCTTTAAATTATAAGTTTTGCAGAGTTCGTACTAATTATGAGTAAGTACATTCCCACAACAGCCGGTTCTATCGCACCGGAATGACCCGGGTTTTTTCACCCGGCCAAGGGCTGTTATTTCAGTGTAACCCTGTCCAATCTGGGGCAGGGCGAAGCACTGTTAACAACAACAACAACATGGGACACTTAAAACCGTGATGCGTATTCATGAAAGGCATAAAGTCTTCGGCACAGTCCAAGACAGCCCTATCCTTACTTGTTTTAAATTAAATAACTCTTCACTGATACAGCATGCATTTTTCAGGCATACGAAGAACTCATTCAGCATGCATGCTATATTTGTGAATAAATATGCTCTCAATTTAAAAGTTACGCTCTTTACATACTTTTTTATTCATACAGCATACATGCTCATTGGATGCATACAACTTGTTTCAAATGGGTACATAATTTTTTTCATGTAGGTATAAATATACACATGTACAAATGTGTCCCGAGACAGGTACGTTATTTGAAGTCTACAATAGGTATACTTTTATGAACATAAGTAAATGGCAAAACTACTTTGGATTGATGATGTACCGAATTGATCATTACGTCGAGTTGAGTCGATTTAGATATGTCCGCCCGTCCCTTCGTTCACTCGTCGTTCGTCTGGCTTTTGCACTTATTACATAACTAATATAAGCAGTGTACATTTGAAAGATTGAAATAATACAACATAGAGCCTCCAAACAATCTGTTGTTCTGGTAAACGTTTATAAAGCTTCTTCCATCAAAGAGGCGCGAACGACAAATCGTGCACAATTCGTACTGGAAATAAGGATTGGACAGTGAAAATCGTAATGAATATTCTAAAAGGTATCATCGGAGACATTGCTCTCCCTACAATGTTTTTTTCTTTTTTTCTGAGTTAAGTTCTATTTGAGGTTTAAGTATACTTTTGCGTGTTAAACTAAGCCAAACATAGCGAGTAATAATCACTCAGACCCTCATCTTAATTTCAAGTAAACTCTTTAAGCTTATGCATGTATTTACAACTCACTGAGCGTTTATTTCGTGGTTCGATTAGATATTCGATAATTTTTCAGGTGCATATTCAAACATTCGATTATCTACTTTTTAGTTTAAATTTTCTAAAAATCGAATAGGTGATAGTGTTCCATTATTCTTATGAACGTTGAACTGCAATTATTTGAGTATTTTTCCGAAGTCGAATGTTTGATCAAATATTTCTACAATGATTTAAAGTCATAAATGAGTCACTAACCTTTTTAAAAAAGTTGATATTATAGTGGCTGTAGCTATTACTTACTTGATATTCCCTTTAAACAAAGCATGTAAGCATTTTCTTGCTGACATATATTGAGAACCCCAATCTATCACAGATCGTTGTCGACTTAATTTATTTGTGCGATAGCCTGGTACATATTCATTCGTGTAAAGGTACTTAGATCTTTAAAAAAAGCTTTCTCCTGAAAACTCGTTGACCACATGGCATTGTACCACATAGCAAGAGGTATACATTAGCTGACTTTTGTTCAAGTTCAAGTCATTCTCCACCTGTTTCTTCCACCCTCTTCACCCTCTTCCTGTACTGACGAATTCGGGTGTCGATAGGAAAACCTTCTGGGCTGGAGCTGCTTTGTCCGTTCGCATAACATGACCAAGCCGACGCAGTATTTGGGCTTCAGATCTGCGCAAAGCTCATACAGCTCATTGTTAAATTTTTTTTTTCGATATTCGCCGTTGGCATCACGGGAAGAACCATACATTTTCCGGAGAACTTTTCCTTCCAATACTCCATGGGCCAACTCATCTTCTTTCGCCACTGTCCATGATTCCGAGCTGTACATGATTACAAGTATGATGAGAGACTTATAAAGCGCGACCTTTGTCCGTCGAGAGAGGGCTTTACTTCTGAGTTGTCTACACAGTCCAAAGGAGCATTTGTTGGAAAAAGTGATTCTCAGTTGAATTTTTCAATTGATGTTATTTTCGGTGTTAACGGTGGTTCACAAATATACGAGGTTCCTCACAGTTTCAAATGTGCAACTATCAACAGCGATGTGGCTGCCAAGACGCAGAGAAATTACGGCTCTGTTGTTAAGGCCAATGATATCAATGTCATCTGCATAGTAGATTTATAGTAGATTTTAGAATTCCGGTTCAGCTCTGCTGCTCGAATTATCTTCTTAATTTGAGAGAATTATAAGCATCAAATTGAAGAAATAAGGCCATATGGCTTTATCGTCTATGGCTTTATTGCACCTCGCCGTATGTAGCATCCTTCTCGTCCGAAGCGGCGTGACATCCTGCATCATACAAATTATTCTACACATAAGTGCAGCCCTTTACTATTTCGGAAATGTGGCTGCCAAGGCTGAAGCGCACTATATCCTTGCCTGATGATAGGCCGATAATATGTTTCACAAGTTTATAGGGGCACAAAATTTAGACAAATCTCCTTTCCATATACCCAAAAGGCGGTTTTCTAAAACGAAGGATCTGTGATATGTTTGCCCAAGTGACCCTGTCCGAAGCCATATAAGGATGGTCCAATCAGTTAGTAGCATACCTCCCCGCTTCATACAAATCAAAATAATAACTGGCCTTACGCTTTCATTTCAAAAAGAGTTCACTTCTGGCTTTGAAGCTTTATAGCTTAACTTCCTGACGCTTTTTCTGTTAGATAGAGGCTCAAGCTCTGCGCACTCCCGATTTTTTTTTATTCTTTCACAAGAAACGATCCACTTTCCTATTCAACTCACTGTATTCGTTCTCACAGTGGACCTCTCGGTAGTTATAAGTTGGTACTTTTTCGATTCGGCAGAGTACTTGTAAATATTAGAAAATTCACACGAAACTATTGTTTATTTGGTAACAGGTGCCAAGCTCAATTGTGTAAGCCATCTCCGATGTTTTGTCAATATTTTGTAACTTCCCTTGTTACGTTACATTTTGCCGCATAAGCATACAACAATGAGGCATGCTTGTGCATTTTGTGGTCAGACAAGCCATTCTATTCAAAAGTTCGTCTATTGTAGCAACCAGGCCAATTTAGTTAGGCAATCAGTATGGTTTCGGAAAACATACGCTCAAATTGAAAAAAAAAAACAAGTAAGGAAAGGGCTTTCTTCGACTGTGCCGAAGACTTTATACCTTTCATGAATTCACAATTAGTAAAAACCTGCGAAACTGATCAATTAAAGATACATATCCGGAACCTCATTTATCGAAACAATCCATTGTATGGGAGCTATATGTTATGTAGGTCCGATCTGGCGGACTTTCACTACACACATTACATACACAATAAGTAGCAAACCTGCAAAACTTTATGTTCCTAGCTTTTTAATTGCAAAATTTATAACCCAAAACCCATTTATCGAAACTATCGATTGTATGGGAACTATTGCTCCGATCTAGCTAATTCCGACAAATGATTGATCTCATGGAAAATGGCGGCTCCATACCAAATTTCATTAAGATATCTCAAAAACTGAATTACTATTTTGCGTACAAACAGACAGACGGATATGGCTAAATCGACTCAGCTCATCGCCCTGATCATTTCAGTATACTTATTAGTGGGTCTATCTCGACTAGTTGTAACGACCCACCGCTGAGCTTGTGTGTATGTTTATCATAAATATTAATAACAAATTTAATTGTAAAGGAAGTGGAATTTCCGCTCGACCTTACTTAATTTGGTTTACTTTTTAAATTAATCCAGTTTCGATAAAACAAATGTGATGGGTGTTGGTCTTTTTAAATGTTAAATCTCTTGCAAATAAAGGAATAAAAACTTGTGTTAGTTGTCGAAATTAGTACCAACAATTAAATTGCTATTTTTTGGCCTGTACATTTTTAAAGTTTGTAACAATAAAGAGCTCAATATCAAGAATAACACTTTTTATGAAATATTTTTATGAAAATTATTATTGTCTTTATTTTAAGTAATTTTTATCAATTACTGAAACTTTTCTTTAAATAAAAATTATTAAAAGTACAAAGAATAGTAATTTTCATAACATTTGGTATTCTTGGTTTTGAGTTTAGGTAGTTAGCAATATTGAAACCGACGCGCTCCGCACAAGAGCAGGGTTCCAGTATTTTTTTTAAAGATGTCCCCAGATTCTCATTTAAAAGTCGACAAAATCGCCAAATTTTATATACAAGTCGCCAACAAAATGTCCATCAAAACGAAACCTATAGAACTTACCGACGAATTGACTGCCCCCCTCCCCCAAACGAGAATGTTCTTTCAACGTGGGCATTGCGGATGGGTAACCCAAAATTTGTGAAACGTGACAACTCCTTAAATATCGGCCAAAAATCGTAGAAGCTCTGATAGCTAGTTAACCTATTCGGAACATTAGTCCAGTTAACTGCCAGTAACTTATTTCACTGATTTTCAATTCTACTCACAGCTTTTTCATCGCTCATATTTAATTCCAAAAATAGTAAATATTTGAATTTAGGTCGATTTTGATTTTAAGAAATTTTTGGAGAAAAAATTTTAGTTTTCTTTAAATTTTTCAAACTTGTTGACAACCGTTTATCCATTTCTTTTCAAAGGGTTTTTATATATTCAAAAGCTTTCCTCTTAAGTACAATTTAATCACCTTAGGAAATCTTAAACGATGAATTTTTCTCTTTATAATAAAGTATGCCAAAATTTGCTTCCTCAGGAAGACAGTACGCTAAGTCATGGTCAATATACTTAAAAATTTGCTCAAGCTTCATAATATTTGGATAGTCGCTAAAAAAGTCCCATTGCCAATTTTCATAGTTTGTCAAGAGTCGCGAAATTGGCGACAAGTCGCTAATACTGGCAAGCCTACACAAGAGTCGGGTGTTTTATCCACTAACATGTTTTAGTAAAAGCTCAATGATTTAAAAAGCTTGCAGAAAATAAGTAATTTAATGGTTTGCTTTTGGAACCGTTTCAGATTTTTATTCAGTTAGACTTAAATCTAAACCAAAACAGATTAGACCTTGAAGTATTTCATAAAAAGATTTGGAATTTACCATACAATGTTTACAAAGTTGGTAAAACTCAAAAATCTTTTCAATTGTACCATTGAATATGTTTCACTTTCCCGTAAGTTATTATATATCGTTATCGATTAACTTATTAATTGGTTTGTAACCGCAACCATATTGACTAGTCGGTTGATTGTATTCGAATAGTCGACCAGTTTCTATTGCTGCCACTACTCTATTATTACAAAAAACCAAGTTTCACTCACTGATTTATTTTTGAAAATTATAAAGAAAATTATAATAAAAGAAATATGTTCAAATATTTGTATCAGTCGCATGAATCCAAGTAATTTAAATTCAAGAAACGCTAAAACTAAGGCGGACTTCCTGTACAATATTATTCGTGTTATCGTCGGGGTCTCGAAAGCCCCGATACGTATATGATCATTATTAAAGAAAAATTCTAATAAAATGTGCTTGTCTTATCATGTTTATATCTCAAAAGCAGCTTCAAAGTAACGTTGTTTAAAGTTTTACATAGCATCGGATCTTTATTCAATATCGCATAAACTGTATAAATGTTCACTGGCTTCAGTACGAGGCGAGAAAATACTTAACGAATTGCTAATAATTGACTAACCGAAGATGTAGGTTTAACCGAATAATTGAAAGTGAGCTGTTATTCGATTAGTTTACAGCTTTCGACGACTCTTTTATTGCTAACCGAATAACTGTTGGAGACGACTGTCGTAATAGGAAAACTCGACTAATCGACTAATCGATTAACCGATTCTTTCGACCTCTACTGTACTAAAAGTATGTACCATGCCTAACTAAATTACGCTCCCTAGTAACACAACCGAGATAACGATGACTACACTCATGCATGTAAGCAGGAGATAGAGATATTGCATGAGTGTTTACGAATACGAGCCAAAGAGTAAATGCTGATAAATAACCAATGGTACAGAATGAAGTACAGGAGTAATTCAGAACAGTGGATACACTTCTAGATGAAGAAATTAGATGGACTATTGAGGATGATCAGTTGAGGATGATTAGTTTATTTTCAAGTGTTGTACAGTGAACTTACTATCGTGTTACCAAATTCGTGAATTTGTATTGCGTTTATTACTAATAAATGAAACTAGCATTTGCTATTACGAGTACTATGGGGCGTGTGTTTATTTGACTGTATAGTCATCGAACCCAGGAAGAAATCATCGACGACTCCTTGAATTCGTCACAGTATGATTTAATGTGTATAGACCAACCTCTGCTTATGGTTTCGGTTCCGATAAGAGTTCCGATAATGAAATATGCAAAAATTGCTTGCTATTCCGATTGCGGTAAACTCACTTCTTAAATATGCCTTGTAGATCTATGTATAGATGCTAAGGAGAATGTTCTATGTTTCTTTTTATATTCCTTTGCTTATTTAACGTTAGACCATTCACAATCTATGAGCTTAGTAAGCTTCCAAGCATATCTACATACATACATACTTTCATTGGAAAAGGCTTCCACACAGCATGTTAGTAAGGTATTAAAGTTTCTACGTTTGCTGCTGTCATTTTTGGATCGTTTTACATTTTAATCTCTGATGATATATGTGTCTCCTTAAGTAAAATGTATATATTCTGTGCCAATAAGCTCAAACTACCAAACTCAAGTTTGGTCAAAAACGAGATAGTACCACCATTTTGCTCTCCATGTGAGAATCTATAATTAAACCAAATTTCACGACTTTTGCTTGAAAATTGTGGATTTTATGGACAAAAAACTATATCGCAATTCAATGCATTTACACTACAATTAAAATCTTCAAAGCGCTCTACTGAAAACCTCACGAAAATTACTTTGGTAGTTTGTCCTTATTGCCACAGATATCTGTCAAAAAAATTTGTTTGCGAAAGTTATATTGAAATATTCTATTTTTTTTAGACATTGATATTAAACCTTGGAGGTCTATCATTTGATAATTTTGATATCAGGCGGGTCATTCCCGAGCAATAAAAAAATGATAAAACTTGATTGTTACGTCACAACCCACTTGAGAAAATTTTGGCATCCAGAAATTTTTTGTAGGGACCTAAATTTCCTACAACACTTTATGTAGCTAAAGTTCGCTAACAAACCTAACAAGCAATTATAGCCAACTAAACATTTATATTAAAGTCCCGTATTTTTTTGCCATTCTGAAAAATATAACAATAAAATTAAAAAAAAAAATAGTTTTTTGTTCAGTGTAATATACATCTACTTATTATGACTATATACAGTGGTGGACGTAAAGCGATTTTCACAAATTTTTGGAATTAAGAAAATTATTATAACAAAGCATATTTAAAAACATGTGCCAATATCTAAAACAAGAACTATGAATTTTGTTTTAAAAATATACACAAAATTCGAAAAAATCCAAAAAAATTTTATCAAAATTGTAAATTTTTTTCACAGAATTTTTTGGAGTATGTAGTTTTGTAGCAGTTTTCATTAAAAAAAAAAAAAATGATGTTCATAAACTTGTATTGATGAAAATAAAGAAGTCTCCAAAAAAAAAAATTCAAAAACACAGGAAAATGTGTCAGGAACTTAAGATTAAGACTTTATTATACTGAAATTAAACCACATACTCTAAAAACTTCTAAAAATTGTGAATAAAATTTTAATTTTGATAAACTTTTTTTTGGAATTTTCGCGAATTTTGTGTACATTTTTAATACAAAATTTATAGTTCTCGTATTAGACCTTGGCACATTTTTAAAAAGACATTTTTAAAATAATTTTAATAAAGCCACAATTTATGGAATTCGCTGAAAACAACTGTATGTACATTTATGTCCGCCACTGTATGTGTAAGTATGTTAGTGAACCTTCGCATGCATGAGAAATGCTCATTTCCCCACCATTTTACCGCCTGTTTGAAAATGCAACAAATCATTTTTGTTGTAAGCTTGTTGTTGTTCCTGTCTCTTAGTTGATATGCTTACATAAAAAATTTTGGTGCTTTGGAATTTGGTTAGTTAAGCAGAAGCTTTTATCTCTTAGCTTTACGATTGTGTGCATGCGGAGAGTGGTTTATCATGAAAATAGTTGACCAAAATCAAGAAACTAATGAATTAAATTTTGTCTTTTCCGAATTTATTTAATCTTCACTAGACATCATTTGATACCAGACAATGTTGTAGAAAGTGAGTAAAAGAGCTTTTGACAAAATTCAATTAACTGAATGAAATGTAATTTAGCTAGGAATTTACTCAATCAGCAAAATATTGAATGAACAGCAAACAGTATGATTTGTAATGTTGTGAAACCAGGAGGCATGCGGATTTATCCCAATGAAGCAGCGAGTATCCTTGACCTCGAGCCGCTGTACGTAGCAATATAGAAACCGGTCAAACGAACTTGGAAATTGGAGACGTATCACCGTGTAATTTCAATGTGTTGGAAGAGATGACCGCACTCTCTCAAATTCCCATGGATGACATTTTCAAGCAAGTGACTTTTGAGAGAAAATTGAGAGTAACGATTCAAGTCCACGTGAAGTGCAGTAAAGGCAGAGTTTGCTATACAAGCACGATAATTGTAACTAGTATTCATACAGATAACTGCAGACTCAAGGGGCAAGGATGTGCTTCACACAGTCCTCAATATCCTCCTAGATTTCATAGCCCTTTCGAGGAAGGAGGGTAAATTTAGGAGTATACAATGGTCAGAGAATAATTCCTCAAACCGAAAAGTCTGTTTTAGTTCCCAAGAGAATTGTTTTGCCTGAGATGAGCTCGCAATGCTCGAAATTAAATAAAATTTTACCTTTTACAGATAACCAGCTTCCTTAAATAATAATAATCCTATTAAAAATTGATAATTTATTGCAACTGCATTTGAAATCGATCACTTTCCATTAAATTTATTATAGTGTGCCAATTTACAAACACATTTCAATTGTTTTTATCATCCATACCTCTTAACCTCGCTATACGGGCACCACTTTTAAAACTAATAAAAGCTCTTTATTTAAGATAGACATAAATTGTTGACATCGCAGCCAGCAAATGTCATATCTGAGAATTGGGGATCAGATATCCAATGGAAATATGGACAAGTGTTACTTCACTATCTGGGTACATCTATAAGACAGTAATTTTCTCCTAGTTAAAAAAACGTACTCAAAAAAAAGAAGCTTGCTATGTGGAATTTTATGCAGAGTTCAGAACCCAATGACAATACATTTACATGCTTTGCAAGTAAAGGGTGTTTTTTTAGGGGTATAGAACTTCGAATTGAAATAAAACACAAGAAAATCGTTTTAAGGTCCATCAATTTGGCTTTATTGGAAGGATAATTTTATGCCATTAATGTTTAAATATGATTTCGGGCATGTGGCCGCCGCGGCTGACTCGAATAAAGCCAATTCTACAGGTCCAATTTTCAACCACTTTTTCGAGCATATGGGGCCGTATGTCGGCAATAACGCCACGAATGTTGGCTTCCAATTCCCCTAACGTTTCTGGTTTGTTGGTGTAGACGGGCGACTTCACATATCCCCAAAGAAAATAATCCAATGGTGTCAAATCACACGACCTTGGTGGCCAATTGACAGGTCCATTCCGCGAAATTATGCGCTCATCGAATGTTTCCTTCAATAAATCGATTGTGACGTGCGCTGTGTGGCATGTAGCGCCGTCTTGTTGGAACCACAACTCATCCACATTCATGCCATCCAATTCGGGAACAAAATAGTCGGTTATCATGGCTCTATACCGGTCTCCATTAACGGTAGCTGCCTCTCCAGCATTATTGCGGAAGAAGTATGGCCCAATGACTCCACCAGCCCATAGAGCACACCAAACAGTCAGTTTTTGTGGATGTAATGGCGTTTCAAGGGTCTCATGTGGATTCTCTTCACTCCAAATGCGGCAATTTTGCTTGTTGACGTAGCCATTCAACCAAAAATGAGCCTCATCACTGAACAAAATTTTGCGATGAAAATCAGCATCGAAATCAATCTCATTTTCGGCCCATACACCAAAATCACGACGCATTGCATGGTCTCGCGGCTTTAATTCTTGCACAAGCTGGATCTTGTAAGGTCGCAAGCCAAGATCTTTGCGCAAAATCTTCCATAAAGTTGATGGACAAAGCTCCAATTGCTGTGCACGGTGGCGAATCGATTCATTCGGGTCCTCTTCAACACTTTGCTCTACAGCGGCAATTGTTTCTTCGGTGCGCACTGTTCGACGTCTCTGCGGATGCGTATTATCACATAGAGTAAACGTAGTGCGAAAACGATCCATGGTTAACCGAATTAATTGCTCTGATGGACGATTATGTCGACCATAAAATGGACGGAGCTCACGGTAAACTTCGCGAACTGAACCATTATTATCGAAATAAATTTGCACGATTTGCAAGCGTTGTTCTTTTGTCAACCTGTTCATGATGAAATGGCAAACCAAACTGAACATAAATGACATTAGAGTTGCCAGATTTGACCACAAAATGCCAGTTTTATCTCTATTCGAAAAACAAACCTGTAAAAAAAACACCCTGTAGAAGTGTAATCTCCCGATCCTTATTTACAATAAGTATGACTGTATGCAATTTTACGTTCTTACCAATTAATTTGAGCGATATAAAACCCCAACTCCGTTTATCGTAACAACCGGTGTACTTGGGTTTTCTGTTATATTTATAAAAACTTGCTGGTTTTCACTATCCAAATTAGCTATTTATAAATATTATACGAGTATGTGCAGAAGCACCCTTAGTTTACATTCTTAGCTCCTCACTTCCAGGATTTATAGCCAAAAATCCATTTAGAGGAACAATCGATTGTATAAGGTCTATGTGTTATGTTAGTCCGATAGTGTTGGTTCAGACAAATGATTAATCTATATATGTATATAAAAAAGGATCCTAAAATGTGTGTTTGTTGGTAGCGAGTGTTTGAAGAGATCCGCCCACCGATATTTTTGAAATATATACATGAGATCCATTTATCTCTTGTGGTTATCGCAACGAAGGTTTGGTGAAAATCTACCCAAAAGTGCATGTATTGTCCGTGTTGCAATGAATAGATTTGTGGCTATAACTTTAATCAAGATGGCGGCGCATCATCTTTATATCTCAAAACCTTCTGTGCGTCCGTTGTCACTAAACTCCTTCTAAACGCCTGGACCGATATTGATTAAACTTTTTGTGTGAACACAATTGGGCTTAAGTTTGGCTTAGATTCACAATCCGGATTACTGGCTGATGTTGGCATTACCCTCAATTTTGTGTTCTTGACAAATTGGCAGTATTGATAAATAGTCAAGAAAAAATTATTTGAGTTCTTGAACTTTGCATCAAAAATAACAAAAAGCAGAATCAAAAAAACTTGATACTAATATTTTTTTCTTGACTATTTATTAATCTTGACAATTTATGAAGAACACAGAATAAGGGGTTCAATTTGTATACAATTGCAATTGTGAGCAATCGCTAATTTTCGATAAAAAAGAAATACGGGTATAATAACGAATTTTTGGAGTTGACCTCAATAGAAAAATCTAATTTCGGTTCTGGTTCTGCAGCTATGATCTGTGAAGTTATTAACAGCAGAAATTTAAAAATTTCTTTATTATATGTATGGGGTCTCCGTTATTGGCCGCTGCTAAACTTGATAAATCTTGCCGTAACTGCCGTCGGAATAACGAGCTCGAAACAAGTTGTTTATCTTTCATTGATTATTTATAAAATCTTTAAGTTTAAGGTTTAAAATAGGTTATGTATAAAGTATTTAAAAGTGTTCACACAAGAGTACTTTCCTTGGCAACGATTAGACGACCTTTTTCTTCAAGTGAGGCAACTCAACTGAATTTTCTTTGTTCGTCTTTGTGCGTGTTTCGTCAAAAGTTCGTCCAGTTACCGGGTTTCGCGCTATTACGTCAGAGTTGTATTGTCGACCACTTCCAAATAATCCAAAATTGTTAGATGACCAAGTCAGTATAGCTACCAAGATTGACCTTTTTACCTCCATCGGTAAATAAAATATTAAATGTTCTACCTTTCTTCCGGCTTTCCAGTGAACTATTATTTAAATGTGAGAGTGGTATACCAGCGAATCTACTTAGTAGTACTTGGTCTCCACTACACTGGCATGCTTTGAACCAATCTTTATCGCTCTATGATAAATGGTGCATAATCTCTTGGCAGTCGAAATTAGACAATTTATTCAAAAAAAAAAAAAAACAAGTAAGGACGGCGCTGTCTGCGGCTGTGCCGAAAGCTTTATACCTTTCATGAATACGTGCAAACTTAAATACGCATTGTTGTTGAGGGAGAAATGGCCATAATCCTCTTATCTGAACGATCGGTTGTATGGGATATATACTATACATAGCTCCGATCTTAGTGAATTTTTTACCAAATTTTTTATTATCTGTAAGCAAATATCTCACCAAGTTTCAAGTTTTAATCTTCCAAAATGAGGGATAAATGGCCATAATCCTCTTATCTGAACGATCGGTTGTATGGGATATATACTATATATAGCTCCGATCTTAGTGAATTTTTTACCCAATTTTTTATTATCTGTAAGCAAATATCTTACCAAGTTTCAAGTTTTAATCTTCCAAAATGAGGGATAAATGGCCATAATCCTCTTATCTGAACGATCGGTTGTATGGGATATATACTATATATAGCTCCGATCTTAGCGATTTTTTTACGAAATTTTTTATTATCTGTAAGCAAATATCTCACCAAGTTTCAAGTTTTAATCTTCCAAAATGAGGGAGAAATGGCCATAATCCTCTTATCTGAACGATCGGTTGTATGGGATATATACTATATATATAGCTCCGATCTTAGTGAATTTTTTACCAAATTTTTTATTATCTGTAGGCAAATATCTCACCAAGTTTCAAGTTGTAATCTTCCAAAATGAGGGATAAATGGCCATAATCCTCTTATCTGAACGATCGGTTGTATGGGATATATACTATATATAGCTCCGATCTTAGCGATTTTTTTACCAAATTTTTAATTATCTGTAAGCAAATATCTCACCAAGTTTCAAGTTTTAATCTTCCAAAATGAGGGATAAATGGCCATAATCCTCTTATCTGAACGATCGGTTGTATGGCATATATACTATATAGAACTCCCATCTTGGTGATTTTTGTACAAAATCTTTTAATATTCACAAGCAAATATCTCACCAAGCTTCAAGTTTAAATCTTTTAAAATGAGGGAGAAATGGCCATAATCCTTTTATCTGAACGATCGGTTGTATGGAATATATACTATATATAGCTCCGATCTTAGCGATTTTTTTACCAAATTTTTTATTATCTGTACGCAAATATCTCACCAAGTTTCAAGTTTTAATCTTTAAAAATGAGGGAGAAATGGTCATAACCCTCTTATTTGAACGATCGGTTGTATGGGAGATATATGCTATAGTGACCCGATTATACCGGATCCGACAAATGTCTAATATAATACAAAAATACATCCGTGTGCGAAATTTCATCGAGATATCTCAAAAATTGAGGGACTAGTGTGCGTTCAAACAGACGGACGGACGGACAGACGGACAGACGGACGGACAGACGGACATGGCTGTATCAACTCAGTTCATCGTCCTGATCAATTTGGTATACTTAATGGTGGGTCTATCTCTTATATTTCTAAACGTTACAAACATCGGACCAAAGTAAATATACCATTTCATGTTCATGAAAGGTATAAAAAGGTATTGTTATTTTCAATGGTTGGAAAAAAATTTAGTCTGACAAATATAATCCAAATTTTCTTACTCAGGTTACATAGGGATGGATATCCTAAACGACCTCGCTATTCATAAAAAAATATTCAATATTTGAAGCGCTATACCGGACCTTGTTTTCTTTGTGGCTCAACAAACCCCAAGTTGATAGCTGGGCCATGACTAAATAATTAATGTGGTTGGCGTCGATGACATAGCGTCTTCTTCTTCCTCATCCACACCTTATGTCAAACTATCATATCTTTGTTTTTTGTTTACATTCTTTGCTTACAGTTCTTGGAAAAGCTATTGAGTTCGCTTTGTGTTCTATTTATTTTTAATAAAAATTCACTATGAATTCATATTTAACGAGTGCTTTGTGATATCATTTTAAGAAATTTTGTGATTTATGTGTGTGTGTTATAGGGGGAAAGCTTAGAAAATATTTGGAGGGCAATACGTTGCCAAACGGTAATTACGTGTTGTTGGCCGCTTGCCGCAACCATATATGGGCTGACCATAAAAATTAGTCGGATGTACCACCAGCTGCCAGCGCCAAGTAAAACAATATGTTTAACTAAACTAAACATTTGTTCTATAAAACACGTACAGATGACGGAGGCGGATAAGGCAAACCATATTTTTTTCTTGTTACGCTTGAACACACATAAAGATTAGGGACAATCTGTTGCTCAAACTACCAATTCAATTCAATCTTGGTAGCATATTTTTAAATTTATAGCACCGGCATGTGACAGGATTACAAAACGCAAATGCAATCAGTATTGACCAACTGCGTTTAATTACAAATCAACACTCCAAGTTTTCCACTCCAGCTAAGAATGGTTTTTACCATCTACAATGTAAACCATGGCACGAGTTTGAGTGAAAAATAGGTACGAACAATTCCCTGCAAAAAAAGCTATCAGTCTAGGATTAATCCGGTATGCATCGCAAAGGAGCTTGCGACCAATGCCAGTTTTAATTTCTTTTTATGGGTTGAAGTGATCGCTTTTGTTTTAACATGTCCTATGAAGATATACCTGAAAGGGTAGTGTCGGACAGATCCCATATGTTCTTCTACGGGTGTGGTCGGATAAGTTTACTTTCAACACCAAAAAGTAGGCTACAAAATTTAAAATCGACTTATACCAACAATGGCTAAAACGAAATAGTTGGGATCAATTGTAGCCCACTATAGACGAAAGGTATTGATCTCGGATCACTCCCTTTAGACATCAGTGGCACGATTCTTTGCAGAGTTTGGACACACTTACAAACACTTATTTACACAAACGCTTACACAAACATATACTCACTATTAAGTATTTTCCGCCTTAGCAATTCAATTGTTTGGTATTTATTTACACCGTAACTGCGTTGGTTTCTTCCTTCCTTCTACCATTACAGCTTATTTAACTTCGATTCCATTCCATACCAACCGTCTATTTAGCAGTTGCTCGTTCGAATTTTCCAATTGCTCTGACGTATCTACAATTTGAAATACTTACCCGACCTCGAGGCACTAGCATGTTTTCCATTATCAGATCAACGAGTTTTACTGCTTTAGATATTTTCATTGCTGTTGTTATTGTTTTTGTTTACATTTTATTTATTTCTAACTTTTAACTGCTGCACGTGGCAGGCAGCGCTGATAAGCAAAGGCGATCCGTTAATTGCTCAGTTTGCTAAGTGCGCTCGTTCGAAGTAGTCAAATAAAATAAAATTGTTGTGTGGATGGAATAAATGAATTTAATTTTGCTTGTGGGAATAGCACCAAGCATTTGAAATGTTTAATAGATTTCCTTGAAACTGTGGCATGCGAACATTATCAGACAATCAATTTAATTCCTTTTCAATTGCTGTTTGTTCGCCATAAAGAAAATGCTCTCAAATAAGGAGAACTTCACTTTAGCAAGTTTCTTGTAACTGTTAATGGCAACATCGTACGGAAAATATAAACCATTCAAGTGTGCACAAAGAGTATAAAAGGAACATTTCAAAAAGTAAGGACTCATACTTTTTATACGCAGGGATACAAATACTTTGTCCACGTAACGGGTGTATGTAACGGTATAGAAAAATCGAGATAAACATAGAGTTCCACAGATCAAAGTTCTAAGAATGATTAGAGAAATTGATTGAGCCATGCCCGTCCGTTATATGAAAGGTTTTCCAAGGAAGGTGAACATATCATATCTCCTTCACAGATGCAGAGAGAATGCTTAAATTGCACAGCTTCCCTGCGACTGATCTCTAAAGAGAGTGATCCGAGATAAATACCTTTTGTCTACAGTGGGCTACAATTGATCCTAACTATTCCGTTATAGGTATAGTTGGGATAAGTCGATTCTAATTTCTGTATCCTATTTTTAGGTGTTGAAAGTGTCTGACCGTACCGGTAGGGGAACAAAGGAAATATGTCCGACACTACCCTTTTGGTGCATGAAAGGGACAAATTAGTCTCTTTATACGACATGCTCAAACAAAAGAGACCATTTCAACCCATACAAAAAGATCAAAACTGCCATTGGTCCCATGCTCCTTTGTGACTCATCCCGGATTCATGCTAGACTAACCGCTTGTTTTTTCAGGTTACATTGACATAGTCGTTATTTTATTGCTTATATGCAAAATTTTTCAAAATTGGAGTGGCGACGCCTACATATGACGTTTGGAAAGGGCGTGTTTCCGACCCCTTGCTGTTCGCATTGACGCTTTTCTGTTCAGCACTTCACAGTTATTATTTGGCGGTACACCGGTTAGAATGAGTAGATCTGACTGAATGGTTGGGGAGGACGTATCGCCGGTACCCTCTTTCATTCGATAGATTTATTCATCTGAAATTGTGACAAGATAACTGTTAACTAGGAAAAGTTAGTCAGAAGTAGGGGGGATTCACGGGGGGTATTCCTGTACGAACCCTCCCTCTTCGGGATCCAAAAAGTTATATTTTTCACAGCCAGTTTTCCATAGGCATTTATCTTTGGAACTTGACAAATACAATTCAATAAAAGAATTAAAAAAAGTTGTGGGATTGGAACGTAAAAATATATCGGTTATTTTAATTAATGTTTGGAAAAATGTATGTATGAAATTGAAACAATTTAAGTTGTCCTCCAAAATGCATTCACACCATACTTAATCGTTTTTAAATTTTCGAGGCTTTTGGAAATATTCTTTCAGGATTTCGTCTTCAGTCAAATCAATCCCGTTATGGATATTCGAAGGAGCGAGACTATTGATATGCTTTTATCCCATAGTATTTCTCAAATAATTACACTGTTCTACAGCCAAAAACCACCAGAGACGCGAATATGAAATTCGTATGTAAAGCCACCCCCTGATTCCGAAAATCGAGGTTATTTTTAATTCTATGATACCGTTTTTGAGATATTTACGATTTACCGTTATTTAAAAAAAAAAAGATGGCTCCACCTAATCATGTATATCTCAAGAATAAATTGAGCAATTCCGATAGGTTTGAATTTTAAAAGGTAATAAAATTTGTTATAAACAATGCATACAAAACTTTTTTCTAGGCCCTGCAGGTTCGAAGATAATGAACAATCAATACGGATTTTTATCTTTTTTCGGTAAAAATATAAACACAAATGTGTACTTTGCGAGGAAGGATATCGAAAACTTTTTATATTTTTCCAGATATTTTTGTTCTCTGTCAGCTCTGTTTTATTACAAAAAATAAGCTTTCATCCCATAAAATCGATGGACTAATACAAAAGTTATAAGCATTCAAATAAATATAGCCATATAATACTTAAGTACTCTACAAATATTAGCATATGTACCTATGAGACGATAACAATCTATGAAAGTTTTGTCTTAACTCTATGATCTTATTTTATACTTGAAAAAGTTGTTTGTTTTGTTTTGACGCTTATTAGGTTAGGATCGGTTTCTCTTATGAGAAACCAACAGTAGTCACCCATCATTGCGACATCCCAGAATCCTTGATACCGACTTTCAATTAACTTCATTTGCTGATGAAACCGTTCTTTATGCTCGTTAATTTCGTCACCAAGATTTTGCGAAAAAAAATTTAAATAGGAGTGCAGAAAATGAATTTTTAAAGAAATATTTACTCCTGAAAAGAAAATAGATAAGTAAATTAGATAAATAAGTGACACATTTGTGTATAATTTTTTTGGGCTGGATTCATCGTTCAGTTCCGAACAAATTTTATGTGTACATTTTACTCGTTCTTTTTCCACTTCTCTGATACAGAATGAGAAAAGAACAAACAAAATGTAAACAAAAAATTTGTTCGGAACTGAACGATGAATTCAGCTTTAGTGCCATTTTCTCATGTAAACTTTAGAATTTTCATACAAATTTTTTGTTTATCGGGCAGATAGCTTTTAAAGATTACTTTAGAAAACGGCCTTAAATATGCTTTTTTATTTACCCATTTTCGCATAGTTCTTGATTAAGTCGTTCACCATCATCTCATAGTTGCGTTTGCCTAAAAAAGAAGCAACGACCTTTTCAAAAGAATCCCACTGCTGCCTCCACTGCTGACAATAGTTCTTTGAATTGATTATTGCTAAGCATCTTTCTTATTTGCGGCCCAACAAAAATGCCTTCCTTTATCTTGGCTTCTGGAATCTCTTTGTCCAAAGCCTTAACAAAGTTAATAAAAATAATAATTTTTTCTTTCTTTATAAGAGGGAAGTATTTAATGTTATCCACACCAACTTTAAATTCGATTCGGTCTGGCCAATCTTTTATGATGTAGTGGTCTTTAGCAGAGCGGCTATCCCATTTGCAGAGAAAGCAACAGTATTTTGTGTACCCACTTTATAGACCGCATAGCATTCCAACGAATTTAAGATCGGCACATATTTTCCAATCATGCTCTTCATATTTGATAAGTTTAAGTAATTTTTGCTTTATCTCGTAGATTTCCTTCGTATTTACTGCATGTGCGATCGGGATAGACGGCTTTTGGTTGCCAATATGTAATAATACGGCCTTTAAACTTAGTTTATTGCCGTCTATGAACAATTGCCCCTCTTTGGAATCATATGGTTCACCAAACTGTTTGAATAAGCAGTAACAAACACTGTCCTCCTTCCTATAGACCTTGGAAAATTGTTCGTGACGAGTTCTATAATATCTTACCTTAACTTCGGATGAAAGGACTTTATATTGTTGCATACGAGGGGCGTGTAGCTCGGCCTTTACCTTCGACAATTCCAAATTTCTTATACAACCATTGAGTTGTGCTTGAGACAAAGCATTTCTTTCGTTTTCCGTGTGAAGTTCAGTACAACTCGATGCCGCGTAATCAGATGCTGCTGTTGACAATGAAACTGGACCCGGAACTAAAGTTGAATGTGGCAATGGCAATGTAGTTAGATGAGCAACTTTCTTTTAATTTAGTACTGGTAATGGCGTTGTAGATACGCTGGCATGCGTTACTTTTCTTGACTTTCCAACCCCAAATACTTCTTTAGTACAAATATAGTAGTCCGTCGAATGATAAGTTGGTTCGCTCCACTTCATTGGTGTACTAAGTTTCATATGTTGCCTAAGTAGATAGTTTCAGAAATTAGTCAGATATGCATTAAAAAGTAGCAAATTCCTAAATTTTACTACGCACCTTTTTGTTCCGTATTCCGAATGAATCAATTCGATTCGACATGTGGTGCACACAGTATTCAGTGTCCATAATTTTCTAGTATTTTTAGGCTGAATTCCAAAATACTTATAGTATGTAACCTTCAAAAGATTTGAAAACACACGTCGCATCCTTTTAACAATATACTGACAGCAGATGAAACAGAACATATCTGGCCATTTTTAGACTCAAAATCTCGCGCCCTTTTATTCATATTTTTTTGTTTAAGTAAATGACGGGTTATAAAATGCACCTTAGGCTGAACAGTATCCGGTGAGCCTTGCAGATATTATGATGGAACAATTCGCATTTACTCCTATTTATACTCAGATCAAGTAAAAATCGAAGCCTACCTAGACAAAAAGGTTCCTTAGTTATAAAAAGAAAACATTACCTGCTTTAAAAAATTTGCATACGTGATACCTTGAATTTGACATTGCCAATACCTGGCCTTATTTAAACAATAAGAAGTTTTAAAGATCTGTGGGTAAAATATATCCTACTTTCCCTTCCCAAAATCCTGGATCCGCCACTGGTTAGAAATATCTGTCACAAACAAAGTGCAATTCAAAGTTCGATCTGCAAATGCTTAAAAAAGTCGCTTGGAAGTGTCTCGACGGTCTGATAGGGGCATGGACAATAATCGCCAAGCGAGAATGGACTTTTCACAAAGCCTGTGAAAAGATTCGCCATAAACAAAACACCAAACATTTCTCGTTATCTCTTTAATGTAGGCAGCTGTATAAGTAGAAGCCTAGAACTATCCTCTTGCCGTAGATCGTTAATAAACAACAAAAACAAAATAGGGCCAAGATGAATAGTTTGCGGCACACCACAATTAACACAATTCTTGCTACTCAAATCCAGCATTTCCCTTTGAACCTTACAACTCATGTTTAGAAAATAACAAACCAAAATCAGAAAATTAGAATACGAGTTGAAAAAATGTTTAATTGGTATTCAGAAAATTTGTCTGTAGGCTTGTAAATTTGTTCCGATAGTTTCTTTGCAAATATTCTTTAGCATATTAATATGAGCATTGTAGTCTACAACGTAAAAGATGCTCCGACATCCTATGACCTGGAAGTCCTGAGCGTGGTTTGGAAAGTGGATAATTTATTTCGAACTGCCGGCTTTCTCAGCCCCTGTGGTGGTAATGGCAATGGGCCCAGGGTTGAACTCAATCAATCAATTTCGTTTTCTGACAGTTTCCAAGAAAAAATTCGAAAGATTTAACTGTACAAGATTTTTATTAAATTTGGAGAGGGTAGATAGCCAGTTGTAAGATCGGTTGAGCAAATCGGCACACAGTTTTCCGACTTCTGTGTGACGTTTGTGTGGAAATATACCTCATTGATATTGTAAAGCCATTGAACTTGCTACCCAACAGACTGACAAAAAACCTTGCAGGGTGACTCGTCTTTCGGAAAACTAAGATTCACTAATTCCTGTTTATTGGTGCTTTAACGGGGCTCATTTGAATGGAAATCCATACGGTGTGCTTCATTCTAATCCGCGCTGCCTTACCTGAAATCGCGGATGATCCTACCCGATGCTAAATATTATTGCAACTCAGCTGTGCTCTAAGTAATTAGGAGCTATTATCACAACATGTCACTATGCCTCCCTAGGGGTCTTTCCCTAACCTCTACTAAAGCTTAGCTAACCTTATCGCTGTACGAATTGTGCAACTAAAGTGTAATTTAAAGTGTTTCCATATATGTGAACCAATCTTTGGGAGTGAAATGGGTGCTTGGGTCATGTTTGATATCAATAACTCAAATAGATATCAAGTACGTATCAAAGCAATAACATTAAATACCATATTGAACTCTATTAACACCAACGGCGTAGAGATGAATAAAACAAAAGAAAATATCCCGTTAACGCACAAACGAAAAACGTGCAACTTTTTCATTCCACAAAATGACCTATAACGGATTTCCGTTGTACTAACAAGCCAAACAGTATCGTGTGCAGTACAATGCCAACGGATGTGTGAACGGTTATCTTCACACTTTAGTCAATTCGGAAATGCACTAAGTCAGAAGTAAAAAAGTAATGAAAAAGAGTTAGAATCAGTGGTGTTAGTTTATGGGCGCCTATGACCCTTTTAGTGCTCGTTCATTTATATTTGATATTAAAAAAAAATTTGATGATATTACCAACCAAGCTTTAATTGAGATAGGTTGCAGGATGTGGTTGTCACAAATTGTTTCAAGTGAGCTCTCGACTTTGCTGTCTTAATTTAAGGTTGCTTTTTTGAGACTAGAAACTTGAAATGTCTTACATAACATGACGGAAAAACAAAACATACAATGAGCTATGCAAGACTGAAGTCCATCCTAGGCAAGCTGATTGCACCCTAACAGTGCGGCTTTAGATAGAGTAAGTCTAAAATCAGCGAAATTTTCAAGATACGTCAAATCCCAGCGAAGACCCATGATAAGACAATCCGCACACACCATCGCTTTTTCGATTTCGACAGTTCGAAAAGAGCTCTCTGTATGTCGTCAGTCAGTAATTTTGACCCTGACGATTTTAAGGTATTGCTACCAACATCTCAGTGCACAGAAGTCGTGGATGATAGAGCCACTATAGTAATGTCTGATACCAAAGTGCCCTACTCCGCCTTGATGGCCAGAAAGTATGTGGAATATGAAGTGCCATCTCCAGTGTCAGGTGGTTGGAATATGTCCGGTATGTATAGGCGACTAAAATCCAATTCGAGTCCGGTACCGAGTCAACGAATTCGCTCTCAGGTCTGGTACCACAGGGTGTTAGTACCGGGTGTTAGTACCGGGTGGTACGGGATCCACATCTCGAAAAGGACTTCGAATATCAGTGTAATCCTGTTTGGTCCGTTACATCACATTCCATGCGTCATTGGCAGCAATCGAAGCGAATAGCAAATATTTTACGTCGTCATCCACTAACTGCAATACTGAAAACCAAGCGGTAATGATATCTTAATCTTTGCTATGATGGCGAAAGAGAACTCTTAGGTACAGCTAATGAAGTGGTCTTAAAAAGTGCTCGATACTCGCAACAAATTGCTGAAAGTGTTTATCAGCTATAAGACTTCAGCATTTGTTATGGGAGCATTGCCTTCAATCTGAAAGCGCCATACTTTGGTGCTATGACATGGGCAGGATACTAGCAGTTAAATACCTTGGAATTATGAAGATTTGGCAGTGTTGCTGAAACTGACTGTCCTTTGCCGGATATAAACCCGGTACGCTCCGGTACTGCCCGACTGTCGTAGTATCGATTGGAAATGACCAGTGCAATCTTCTAGATCATGTCACTCCTCCTTCCGTAAGGAAATAGACGATCGGTAATGAGAGTGGCCCCCAACTATGCCGCTAAGCCTTGCGATCAAAGCACCTCCCTGCAGACTGTTCATGGTGATATTGTGGGGATCGGAACTTTGACGGTACGAGTTTTTATGCTGGTTAAATTTCCAGTCTGACTTTCCTGATTGTAATGCTCTCTCCTCAACAAGTAAAAAAACCCATAAGATGTATTGTTAAGCGCTTAGTTAAGTCAATTCATTTTGTCCATTATGAGTCAGACATATGTATGTACTATCTTTTGTGCTGCTTATCTTAGCTTAACCACAAGCTTGTTTTGCTTAGACAGGCGGAAATTAAATTGATTCTCGCAATTTTCTTCGTTTCCATCTTCAATCGCATATACTACATATGTGGTGGTTACTCCTATTTTTTCATTCATTCTCCCACAGACGACTTCAAACCGACTTTTTGTTCTTAGTTGGAAAATAACCTGATTTTCATGTTATGAGGTAATTTTCATCAATATTTTGTTTGAATAAAAAGGACAGCTCATCCTACAAAGTGAAACTTAACAAAACTGAATTAAGGAAAAATAATATTTAAATATAAAAATCTTCTATGCGTCCGTTTTCACTAAACACTTTCTAAGCGCCTGGATCGAAACTGATCACATTTTTTTTGTGTGGAAAGAAGAAGACGCCGTGGCACCTCCGATACAAATGCAAATTTTTATACTGCATATCTCCGGAAGAATTCATGGTAGAATATTGAAAATTGATAAGCAATTAAAGAAGATCAATATCTAGCACGTCAAGAAAAAACGCGAGGAAGGTAAAAGTGGGCTTGGCACCTCCCAAACAAATACTGAAAACTGGTACAGAGTTATATGAGGTTAATCTCTAACACCTCAAGAAAAAAGGTGTGAAATGGAGAAGATGGTATGGCACTTCCCATACAGATTAGATTTTTCTGCATATTTTTCAAATATTCATGGTACACGGTAAAGGTCCCCGTCTCCATTACCATAACTTTAGTGCTAGTTCGGATATAACATTATTTCATCTGTACAACTTTCCGACTTTAATATTGATTTTTAGTGATATACTTATTAATTTTGTGATCGATTTTTGAGTAAATTTCGGGTGAGCTATATACTCAAAACTTGTCACATGCTTCAGATTCTGGTGACAATGCAATATTTGATAAAAAAAATTGAAATTGGGAATTTTGCGATCGATTCTTAATCAACTTTTTGGTGACCTATGGTCTTGAAACTATTAGAAAACCAAATTACGCTAGGTAGCAAGGTGATCGAGATAAGTTAAAATCTTTAAAAAAGAGGGTATTTTGCGATCGATTTTTGAGTAACTTCCCGGTAGGCTAAAGACATGAAACTTGACACATGCTTCAGAACCCGGTGGCAATTCAATATTTGATAAACATATTATCAAGGTGGCTATTCACGAAATTCCTTTGAAATTGGGAATATTGACATTGGGCTTTAACTAATTTCCCGCTTACATAGGGACTTCAATCTTAGAAGATAGTACCGAAAATAAACTTCCGCTAGGTGGCGCTGATCGATATAGGAGGAAATCTTGCGATCGATTTTGGGTGACAAAACTTATCCGCTAGTAACTGTATTGTGCAAACTGTGCTGCTGTACTACTCCTCTCTACTATTTTGGGAGAATTAGAATTATTTAAATTCGAAGTAGGCTGCAAAATATGTACATATGTACCTAAATTTAAATAATCACAATTTTGTAGGTAGCAATCAAAAATTTAAAAATTTGGCGGCCGCCGTGGTGTGGAGGTAGTGTTGCCGGCCTACCACACCGAAGGTCCATGGTTCGAGCCCTGGTACAGGTAACATCAAAAGTGATTTGAAAAAAGTTTTTCAAAACGGGGTCGCCCCTCGGCAGTGGTTTGGCAAACTCTCCGAGTGTATTTCTGCCATGACAGGCTTCTCAGCAAAAATTCGTCTCCTTTGTAGATGCCGTTCGGAGTCGGCAAAAAACTGTAGGTCCCACAAATTTGTAGGGAAAATTCAAATCGGCGCACCACAAATTGGAAGAGAAGCTTGGCGCAAAAATCTCTTAGGAGGTTTATGATGATATACCTGTTGTATATCGCGCCATAAAGAAAGAGAATCAAAAATTTAAAATAAAAGAGTATAAAAAAATGTTCAAGACTACAATGAACAATCAAGAAGACACAAAACGTTCCTGCAGTCAACTGCCAAACTGGTTAGGTATTAAATGTTAATATTCTAGTTGATTAACTAGAATTTCGTGGTCTTATCCATACCAGTTTCAGCGACTGCAAAGTTGTCGGTATCATAGGCAGCAACAACCCCTTAAAATTGTCGATACAGGCATACCTGAGCGAAATAGAAAACAACTCAGTATTCGGGCAGCAATCGTTCAGTTAACAACGCCGTCCTACATATTAATTTTCTCTTCAACTAATATTCTGAGTATTACAATATTCATTTATTCTTGCAAATAATATTTCTTAGAGTAAAATCATAATCATTTTGAGAATTTCGTGGTCAAAACAGTACATTTGAGTTGCAGATCATCTACGTGCGTGCATGGCAACAAAATCACCCTTACTTTTTGCGACGTCGCTACTGCATAACGGTGTACCAGCGACGTAAAAACCAGTAAGTAGTGCTCAAATGTAACCATGAAAAAAAATGAAAACGAAACGATCACTTGCCAAAGCAATTGAGTAAGTAAATAACATTTCTTTTTGGAACAATCTAATGAAAAAGTTTTTAACACATTCATAAAAAAATATTGAATTGTTTCTATTTTTCAGGGTTGACTTAGTATGATTGTGAAATACAGTTTTCTTAAATAAAATAACAGGGAATAACGGAATCGTTTAGAAGCTGCAAAAACGAAAATGACGAGCAGAGACACGAACAATAACAAGGTGATTAAAAATATCAGTTTTAAAGAAATTTAAATACTAAGAACTTGCATATTATGTACTAGAATTCCATACTCGCGTTACCTGCATGGTTATTTTCAAACAACTCCTAAACTTATTACATTGATTATTGAAATTTGTTCAATATAGTGAAGTAATATTTATTTTGATAGACACATATTTTATATATGACGACTGAATTTTCATGACATGCGCAGAGAAATCATAAGCAAGGAAGTAAGAGCCCAGGAAGCACAAAAAGGAAATAAGGAGCTGAAAATATTGAAAAGGCTACAGCGAAAGCTAAAAAATAACAACATCGTCACAACGAAGGCAGACAAAGGAAACACAACGGTGCTAATCAGCAAGGATGAATATATAGCAAAGACAGAGAAGCTCATCGAGGAAATGAAATGCCGCATTATTAGGGATAACCCCACGGATAAATACCAGACCGAAGTTAAAGAGGTTATAAAAAATGCTACCAAAATAATAGACGAGAGGATGGCATATACCCTAACACAAATGAATCCATCTGCTCCTCCACTCATTGCGTTACCTAAAATCCACAAGCAGGATACGCCGATGAGACCTATAATTAATTTTAAGTCCGCACCGGGTTATAAACTGTCGAAACATCTAAAAACGATTTTAAAGGACACTCTGAAACTAGGGCACGAATACACAATAAGCAATACGATAGAACTACTACAAAGACTTGAGACCGTTAAACTCACAAGGAGCAGTAAACTCGTATCCTTTGACATAAAGGACTTTTACCCGTCAATACCACTAACAGATACAATGGATATAGTCAACAAAACACTACTGGACAAAACTGAAGATAAGGTAAAAACTGCGCAAATTACCAACGCGCTAAGAACAACGCTGCGGCAAAACTATTTCCGGTTCAACAACAAAATATATAGACAGACAAACGGACTAGGAATGGGTAACCCAACATCGGCCATTCTCATGGAAACATTCATGCAAAACTTGGAAGGAAAATATATACAGGAGTTAAAAACCAAGTTAGGCGTGGCATTCTACGCTAGATACGTGGATGACATCATCTGCATCCTAAATGACGATAACGAAGAGCAAATACTAGAGTTCCTCAACAGGCAACATAGCAACATAGAGTTCACAATGGAAGTAGAAAAAGATGGAATAATGAACTACCTGGAGCTAACTATAGGGATTGACAAAATAACAAATAGGTTCAACTACGGGATTTATAGAAGACCGACTGCCACGGACACCATTATACACTCTACATCAAACCATCCGCAACAGCACAAAAATGCAGCATTGAGGCACTTAGTGGATAGGCTTCAGAGAACGCCGCTCACACAGGAAGCATACTGGAGAGAGCTTAATACAATATATAACATAGCGGCAAATAATGGATACAAGAAAGCACTTGTGGATAAACTCAGAAGTAGCCATGGAACACAAAAAAGAGTAAACGTAGAGGAAAATCCAATGGTTTGGACGGCAATGACATACACTGGAAAAGCGACGTACAAATTAGCAAAGTTCTTTAAAAGATATAACATTAACACAGCATTCAGAACATCCAACAACGTCGGACAAAAACTAAGAACCGACACTAATTCTGATGACCCATTCAACAGACACGGAGTGTATAGGCTTACTTGTGAATGTCAATACAGCTACATAGGACAAACAGGAAGGAAAATAAGCACAAGATTCCGAGAACATATCAGGGACTACAACAAAAAAACACGAAAACCCACCATAATACCAGAATCTAATTTCGCGAACCACATGTTTGAAAACAACTGCACCCCAGCTAACATAAAAACAACGGCTCGAATACTTCACGTACAAGGAAAAGGCCGGCGGCTCAATGTACTTGAGAACATGGAGATATACAAGTTAAAAACATTTGACGGCAGGATCATAAACGAACAAACCAACACTATCTCTGACGAAATATTTGAACCCTTAAAACTAGCTTACAAAAAACAGCACAAGCCAGCAGGTACAGCAACCAAACACGTAACAATGAACAAGCAAAAACGAAATATAAACCAAACTGCAAAAATCACCGATTTCTACCTAAATCAACCTACCGCTTAGCTAACAAGCGGTATGTCTACATACCTACAAAAACAACCCTTGGGACAGATAACAATTCGGACGTATCAATACCGCGCACACACACACGCATATTAACGTTACCTACCACGAAAACATAGACTGACATTACCTGCCACAGCACCCACGGACTATAAAAACAACGCAGCGGATAGACACAGACCAGAACGAAGCTAGGCATTGAAAATGGCAGAACGCCGAAACCGGTTTGTCACAAAACCAAACTTGACAAGGGATGACGGAAAATCGTTCCAACAAAAATCAGCTTACTACCCTGTCGGAAGATCAACACAACAAAATAAATCACTGAATTTTCATTAAAGCGGTTTGTAATGTAATTTTTAAATTTTCGTGTATTTTTCAACCATATATGTAATACTTCTATATTGCCAGTAATAGATCTTCTCAATGTGTAAAAATTACGAAATCATTTTGAGGCAAGCTAGAACTGTTTTTGTGAATGTATTGTGTATGTGTAAATTTATAAACGAAAAAATTTTTCAAATTGTCAGAGCAAACCAGTAGCGAATTAAATTGATAGGGACCCAAATGTATTTAAATAAAATTTAAGAAATTTTTGAAAAAGAATATATGTATTTGTTGTCACAAGTATGATAAAGTATAAATCGTTTTTTGCCTTAATTATGTGTTTAGCTAATAACTTAAAGGATATATTCTTGTGTGTTGGAATATCCGCTCCTATCTCACAGCATATCCGATCTTGGAATAGATGCTAAATTTTTCTCTGTTATATAAACCCAGGTTGTTCGTCAAACAAAATATATGCTCCAATACAGTTGGCAACTAACCCCAATTACATATTTGAAGACGTTAGTGGAAGAAGGGGATATGTCGCACTTTGAGTGAAACGAGAAAATCGACTTTAAAGTTTCGCATAAACATTTGAAGTTCTATCAAAACTTAAATAAACTTGCATGAAAATTTTGTAAATCAGTGTAAGACGTTGTATATTCATATCAGGGGAGAAATAAAACACATAAATTTGTTTTTCGCATTTTATTTAAAAAAAATTGAACATAGCTCCTTCTCCCACAAAAAAAAAATTCATGAAAATTTAAAAAAAAATTTGGAAGAAGGGTACAACTTCATCAAAGTAAATTATTTATAGGTGTAGAAATATTAAATTTTTTGAAGAATCGACTCATAAAAGTACCGACATTCCGGCTTAATATATTTTAATTGCTCCTTTAGATTTTCAATTTTCTCCCCCTTCAAATTGCCATTTTTTCCTTCTACTCGTGGCACCACGTAATCAGGATCAATTTTTCCAGTTCTTTTAACAATGTCAACCTCTTTGAATGGTGTACTTTCATCGTATGTTTCTTTGTATAAATAGGAGCCATATTTGTTGACTCTGATCCATTTTACGCTATCTCTTAAACATATTTTTTCATTATCGGTGTTTTTTTTCGGCTAACTAAATATAAACGATCTTGCATTTCGCCAATTTTCCTAAAATGGTCAGTCATATCCACAAATACATTATTTCGTGAGGCTCCTGCTATTATGCTCCGATACTGCTGAGGTGTATAAATTGTTTCATGTTTTCGGAGAACCTTTTCTATACGTCCGAAATCCCGATCAGAGTCCAAATAAGTATGTCCCAATTCAGGAAATTTGTGGTCAATGGTGCTAAAATATCCCTTTACGATGAAATATTGATACAGAACTATCAAATTGAAGTTTTTATTCTGTCCGCTACATGAATCTGACCAAATTATTAAGTGGTCCTTCACTTGGCAACTTGGATCTTCCTCCACAAACCTTAAAAGAGCACTTGCGACCTCAATACTCCCACGACCAGCTACATTCACAGCAAGGGCAAGGTTTGCTGTAGATTCACTGTGATGTAAAGAACTTCGCTAGAGGATCTGGGCCTTTCTCTGTCGCATTTCATTGCCTTTAAAGCTGCATGATAACTCAATACATGTTCCTCGTTTGAGCCCCCAGCATCGCAAGTTCCACATGTGTCACTTTTTGGATATCCAAAGGATAAATTAAATTGTGTGACAAAAATTTTGTAATACGAAGTTTTTTTCACTTTATACTTTTTACTTAAGCCTTGTTCTTCACATATTTACAAATACAGATCATACATTTTATTTAAACTAAGGAGGGGAGACAAATATAGCTTGTTCATATTATTGCTGCGGGAGTAATGGGATTGTTCGGCAGGAAAGCTGGAAGTATGTGCTTTAATAAAGTCCACAACGTCGTCATCCATTTTATGTGGTCGATTGTTGTGCTTACCTCTGCCGTCCTTCTTTGGAGCGGTAGAGCCGCTTGTGATGTGTTTTTTTACTATTTCAAGTTTTTTCCTACTTATTTGGTATAACGCACAAAGTTCTATTTTACAAACTTGCGTGGTTTCACTTTTATATTTCACGTAGTATTCATATGAAGCTGATTTGTGGGTTTTTGCGTTATACCGAAATCTTGCTACAGGCTTAGATACAATTGAGTTGAAAAGTGAAGTGTTCTTACTATTTATATCCAGAGTATAAAAGCTTCCTAAAATAGCTTCCCTGTCTTCAATTGAGAATTTTTCAGAGCACTGAAGCCTATAATTTCTCCAACACAAAACACCTTCTTGTACATTTTTTTTGGAATTAGCTTCTTGTTGTAAGACACGTACTCTTCACCCTTCGCTCTGGCAATTGCTGCAGCATTTTTTTCCAAAAGATTTTATTCTTTTGTCTTTTTCGAGACGTTTTTTCCTTTTTGTAGCTTAACTTTTTTTTTTACCTTGGTATTCAACACCTTCGATTTCGACGTCTTCGCTGACGCATTGATGTTCGGTACGAAGTGCGTAGTTGTCATCTAGGGTTAGAAAATCTCTAGCACATCTCGTCTAGGATCGCTGTATTGGTACTTTTTGGGATCAACAGAGCTTTGAGGGCTGGAAGGACATGAAATGCTATCCGGGATAAAAACATCAGAAGATGATAAGAAGAAATCTTCGTTTTCGTTGACGGTTATGGGACTTGATGATTTAAGGCAATCGCGAATATCACTACCAGATCGAGAAGTGAATTCATTTTGGTGTTGTTGTGAACCATGACCACTTCCCTCTAAGTCGAAGCTATTTTCTTTAAGTATACTTGCAGAACGCTGATCGGACATAAAATCTTGAATGGATGATGAGCAAATAATTTCAGATTCTCTACGGTGTATTGGAGATGATGTTTGAAAGCTATAGTCTAAAGCTATAGATCGAAGGGCTAAATCACTTTCATGTTTTTGAAAAGTATCAAATCTCCCCTGTAATTCCAAAATATTTTTTTAACAATACTTACAAAAAGATGATTATGTCTTATTTCTTGTTAGTAATTACCTGCGCCAAAAAAGCTTTGGGAACTGGAAGTTCTCGTACAGTTATCTGACATGAGCAGATTAAGCAATGATGACAAGAAATCCTCAAAACTATCGTCACTAACTTTGACGGTTGAAGATGTTTTTTCTTCTTCTGAAGAAGTTTTTGGGCCTGCAGAAATTTCGTTTTTGCTGGATTCCAATTCTGATTGGGTGAAGAACTTTTCTGGAAGGGAAATGAATTTATTACAGTTTTGCTTATGCTATGGTTTTTTCTTTCGAATAAAAACAAAAACCTGGACGAATAAACACAACAAATGGTATATATTAAAGGTACCTTTCAGGACATTTTCTTCGAGACTTTCGTACACGCTGGTATCAGAAGATGAAACAAAAATGTCAATACGCGACGATTCGGAAAAGTTTTCTATGGAAAAGTTAGATTTTTCCATTATTCATGCTATAAATATATCATTTTCTCAGAAAAATTTATGTTTGTTTAACCTACCTTCTAGGACATTTCCTGGGTCAGAACTTGCGTAAAGCTGATTTCAGAAAACGTAACGAATTAGGTTTTTCCATTTTTCCTGCGACTCGTTGTTGTGCAAAAATTTTATTTTAAAAATATTTTTCAATAGAAGCTACAGCAGTAAACTCAGTAGTTGATTTACTTTGCAAGGCCTTCTATTTGCAAAAACATTTAGTTTAGCTAGGTTAGCAATTTGCACAGTAGCTAATTTTATCTACGGGTCTACCGAAAAAAAATCGGTAGCGCCTACCATTTAAAACGGTTTAGGCAATCGGTACCGCCTACCGATTTTTTTTTCCGTGAACTGGGGATGGTCGTTTAATACCTAAAACGTGTTTTTGAAGTCAAATCTTAAGCACTACTCGTAAAAAAATGTTACTACTGCAAAATAATCGATTTCTATAAACATGTTAGATATCCCCTTTTTCCACAATTCGTATTGAAAACTTGTGTACATTACCCCTTCATCCATGATACGATGCTTTTTTGGGATCGTAGCATCAATAAACTGTTAGTTTCTAAATTAATGGACGAAATAAAGAAAAGCGTTTATAAGCTCAGCCTTTTATTGCATTTGAAGCTCACTAAATGTAAAATGCACAATATTCATCTCTCAAATTCATTTTGCTGTTAAACAATTAATACAAAAGTTATAAGTCTAACAAAAAAATTCCTTAATATACCTGAAACGTTTGTAAAATGCACCGAAGGTACACCTAATCTCGTTAAAAGTAAGGGCTTGCTAAGAAGAATATTTGACATTTTCAATCAGTCATAAAGTTATAAATTGCTGTGATACCACAAGGTTTTCAAAGGCTTTTTATTTACTTTCAAGTAAAGTCAAAGAAGTATGCCGCATCTATTAATAACATTTGCAATTCATGAATTTTTCTTTATTGATTGCCAAATAATATGAGCTTTGTAAATTTTTTTTGAATGTCTGATTTTTCTTCAGTTTCTTTAAAGCTTTCGTAAAATAGGCGTGAATCAATATAAAAAGATATAACTGATTTGCAAAGTGAAATCCTATGATCGTTCAATACGAGTATATCGTTACAATAAAAACGTTCTATTTGTACGTGATCGTCCATTAGTTTATTTGTAAATGGATTTTTTAGACTTCGAAAAACTTTAGCTACAAGTAATTCTTTTATGTTTTAGGAGAAGCTTTTGCTGTCTCTCTGATGACACTCTTACATTCCAAGCATATATAGCACACATCTTTTGACGGTGCCAGATAAGGACCCAAGTTTTTAAATTTTGATAACGTTGGCATTTCTTCTCCTAACAGTTGTTCTTTACAATGAAATAATTTTCTAAGCGACAAATCCAGCTTTGTTTCGGCCGACATTGTCAACGAAAACGGATAGGCCCTGCATTTCATTAATGTAATCTCATGTTTGCTTGCGGCGATAAATATTTCTTAGTCCCTTTAGAGGGCTTATTGTCATTGGTTTTAAAATGATTAGAGCACACTTTTAAGTTTTTCTTATCTACATCTATCCGTATATTACATTCTTGTCGCCATCGCTGTTCCAAAAGAGCTCCTTCTTAAAACTAATTCCAATTTGTATTATTTGGTTTTAAATGGAATGTGATATTAACTCACCAGCGTAATATTGTATTCGTTCCTCTTCTGCTAGAACACACGCAACATACCCTGGACATAGTTCGTTTTCTTGTGTATATATCGCTTTCAATAATATATGTTATATTCATATATTAAATATATATAAAAAATACATACATATATGCTTTTAATGACCGCTTCAGTGAATTATTTTTTTTCTTGAAACGCTCATCACGTTTGAAAATATTTTTGTTAATAAAAATATAGGCCTGCCTCGCTCAAAAATAATATATCTGTACTGTAATGTTTTCGAACGGTATTAGCTCTTACTGCCAATATAGAACATATGTTTTCAACCCAAAATGAACTAACCTACTATGAAGTGGTACAGTAATTGGTATGATACTGATGCATTGTCTAACTAGTATAACGGCTGGTATTATACCGGTGTACGAGTATGTACTGTCTAGTACGTAAACTGGTATGATCCTGATGTATATACGGACTAGTATGTTGAATGGTATGATCTTGATGTATATAATGACTAGTATGCCAATTGGTATGGTGCTGATGCAGAATCGGAAAATTGCCATCTCGTAGGACATCGCCGTGTTAAAAATACCAGTTGCTAATATAGAAAATTTACAGAACTCGAACTAGTTGAGCCGGTTTGGCAAACTAGTATTTGACTTGTATAAAACTAGTAGAATTGACTGCAGGGTTATTGCTGCTAGCTACTTGTCAGTACGACAAGTATACCTAAGAATGTTCACATTTTAAATGTAAGTGTAAGTTTCTAGTCAAAACTAAATGTTGTTGAAATGTATGTGATTTAGTCCAATAACTTATTGTTTGTTTCTTTTTGTCTTTCTTGTTGTTCGATGTGAAAAATAAAGATGAACCTCTGAGGATGCCAAGGAGATTGGCGAAACGTACGCAACAATTATAAGCAGAAAAGATTGTTTTCGTTTTTGAATACAAGTATTAGACCAACAAACCCTATACAAATTTATTGAAATACATATTGAAACTGGTCAAAAATCATCAAAACTGACTACGTTTATATTTTTGTCGCCAAAAAGCCGCAAAGACATGGTGTCTGTGAGCTTAATTTTTGAAATTTTAACTATACCAATTGTAATCAAAGTTTTTTGCTGAAATTTGAAAAAATATAAAGGTGGATTGCGATTAGAGGGCTTTAAATGTTTTGTCAATTGGGATTCTAAAATTTGATTGCATAAGTTTGAACACGTACACTCTACCTTTATATTTTAAGTATCATTAATTGATTACAATTTCAAAACTAAAACTCACAGATACCATGTCTTTGTTAAGGAAAAATTTGCTGCTCCTTTTTTTACGACATCTATAATATAAATGCGGGAAATTGTCCCACTTTATGGCCAAACTATATAACTAAGGAATTAGCAATTATGTGTGTATGGCGAAACAGCAGTAACGTCAATTAATAAATCTTAAAAAAAAATTTATAATAATATAGAAAAATTAGTTTAAAAATGCCACCAACACAAATAGAACCGTAGTCGTGTGAGTACACATGTCATGCATGTTATTGTATTAATCCTGTTATCGGCTCTCAGTGTAAGTGCGAAGAGTTGGTAGTAGACCAATGAAAAGCACGTATTCACACTATAGAGCTGCTGTTGCGTGAGTAAACGTGTCATGCAATCTTGCTTAAGTTGTTAGTATTTCATTAATCGTTGGCATATGGTGCCCATGATTAAATAATTTATATGGTTGTCGTAGATGACATAGCGTCTTTTTCTTCCTCATCCACACCTTATGTCAAACTATCATATTGTGCCGATTATTCTCAAGCATATACCATCCCTAACTCAATAACACTCCCACCACTAGTTAAACACAACAGAGATAACGATGGCTACGCTTATGCATGCAAGCATGTACCAAGCAAGAGGAAGAGATATCGCGCGAGTGTTTGCGAATACGATGCAAAGAGGAGATGCCAATAAATAACACCGATCCTTCGAGAACACGAAGATCGAATAACCAAGAAAGTTCTCGGTGCGTAGGCAAGCACCCTGTTGGACTATATAAGGCTGTGACCAAGCAAGGCAGGGGGATCAGTTTATTTTCAAGTGGTGTTCAGTGAACTACTGTAAAGTTACCGCACTCTTAAAATTGTTTTGCGTTTATTACTAGTAAATAAAACTAGCTATTAGTTACATTGACTTTGCGTGTGTTTATTTGACTTTATAGTGATCGAACCCAGGATTGATAATCAACGAATTCGTCACAATATCTTTGTTTTTTGTTTACATTCTTTGTTTACAGTTCTTGGAAAAGCTATTGAGTTCGCTTCGTGTTTTATTTATTTTTAATAAAAATTCACTGTAAATTCATATTTAACGAGTGCTTTGTGATATCATTTTAAGAAATTTTGTGATTTATGTGTGTGTGTGTTATAGGGGGAAAGCTTAGAAAAAAGCGGATCGTTATTGCGCGTTCCCTCACATGTGCATTTTGACATAAGGGCAATACGTTGCCAAACGGTACTTACGTGTTGTTGGCCGGTTGCGACAACCATATATAACTTAATCATGATGGTGCCCAATTTGTGAAGTCTCTACTGAGAGTACTAAGAGTTGCTCGGTTGGAAGCATTAAGCAAGCAATGTAAAAATGAGCAAATATGCAAACTTCATTGATGATACAAACAGTGTTTACAAAAACAAAGCATTTGAATACTCATTGGAGCTGAGGATATTAAAAACAAGAGTTGTCTGTTTGGTAGTTTTTTGGTTAAGTAAAATAATATTTTGTAGACCAAAGAATCCCAGAATATACATTAATGATAAATAAAAAACAATTATAATTTTCATAAAATTAAATAAAAAAATTATTAATTAGTCTTTAAAAGTAAAAAAGGAAAGGTTGGGATATAAACTGAAGGGAAGGGTAGAAAAGGGAGGGGAAGATAATGAAGGGAAGAGAAGGAGAGTAAAGGAAGGAAAGGAAAGGAAAGAAAACAATAAAAAAGAAAGGCAACAATAAAATAAACTAAAAATAGAGACTGTAGATAGAAGAAGAAATCAAAGAAAACGAAACTATATTAGGGGAAAAACAGCAGAGAAAGGAAGGGGAAAATGGTGAATGAAAGGAATATTGAATAGTTAAAACAAAATAAAGTTTTGTGGTTGAATTTCAAACACCGGGCAATCTTTAGTAAATATAAAGGTAGTCTTTAAAATGTTTTGTATCATCTAGCAAAATTTAAATCAATTAACAAATTATATAAACAACCAATGAGGTTTGAAAGTTTCTTTTTATCCATGGCACATAGTCAGTTGCAGGGTTAACAAAATATTTTCTCCATATAAAAATGGTACATTCTAATGTTAAAACACGTATGTTATAAATAATATTCCCCCTATCAGTTGTTGCGAAATATGAAACTTGTTTTGTAGCTCAATTAAATTAATTCTGAGGTTGCTGAGTTTGGCTTAAGTATATGTTCTGACTATTTTCACATTAAATAATCTTTTTCAATTAAGGTCAAACTACTCAAAATTAATTTAAGCTAACATATCTTGACGAATCAATCTTTCAAAATGTATTTGTTTAGATTTCGTTTTACATTTTACTGTTCGGTAACAACTTACCTCTCCTGTTTGTAACATTTATTCTAATAAAATCACCTTAAACACTTCCCTGTGGGGAATTCTGTGGTCGACTACTATGAAGCTAACTTTTGGTCATCTTATTGTGTCTAACTATTAATTGGTTTGAAAGTCATTCAGTGTTCAATCGAAAAATTGTATCTAAAGTTTTTTTAAGCACTTGAATGTCAGATGAAAATACTTGCTTGCAATAAAACTTAATTGCATTTTTTTATGTGTTAATTTTTTTTTTATCAGAATCAATAAATTTTCATTTCATATTTCGATTTCATTGAAAATTTGTGTGTCTCAATATTGCTATGGTTTAAGAAATATGTTTCTGAACATGTTTTGAAAGCAGGAGATACACATTAGCCATATTATAATTGACATTTAGGTGTTAATTAACTAATAAGTTAAGGAATTAAAAGCACCAAAAATTTTCTATTATTCAGCTGGCTACCAGTCAATATAAAAGTAAACAGCTTGTAGTCAGCTGAAAAACATCTCACTTTTTTGGCGCCGTCACCATGTAAAAGTAGTTGGCTAAAAGCTATTTAAAGTAGTCGAGGGAAAGACAAAGCTAGCTGAAAATAATGAACGAATAGTCGACTTGTAGTTAACTCATTTCCCTAAAGGGTTAGATGTAGATCTCTATGGATGCGTGCGTGTATGTATGAAATCACGCAACTCCCGTTGTGATGATTGTATAATTTCATACAGTAATTCTTCTCGCACTTCGTTCCCAAAATGTTGTAACCCGACAGAGATAAGCTGTCAGCTTCACTGCTGTCAGCCATAAACTTTTCAATGGGTTATGAGATTTTATAGCTGTCAAAGATTAATTTTGCGGTACACCACAAGCTTAAACCAAAATTTTAAGGCAAAGATGTCAAAATATTTTGTGTTGAAGCATTCATAAAAGCCACAATAGAGATGAGAGCACTTCTGCCATTCAAGACACATTGTCTTGGTCAGAGGTGCACAATGAAGCTCAGAGGTTATTGCGGCAAATTATTTTTATTAATATTAATGTTTATTTATTCCAGCATCAGCTTCTATGCAGAATTTGGTCGGATGAATGCATGCCTGAAGATTGGAATCTAAGTGTTCTCTGCTCAATCCACAAGAAGGGCGATCCTGCAAACTGCGCCAACTATCGCGGAATCAGCCTTTTGAATATCGCATATAAGGTCCTATCAAGCGTATTGTGCGAAAGACTGAAGCCTGATGTAAACAGACTGGTTGGACCTTATCAGTGTGGCTTCAGACCTGGTAAATCTACCATCGACCAGATTTTTACAATACGCCAAATCTTGGAAAAACCCCGTGAAAAAAGAATCGACACGCATCATCTCTTTGTTGATTTTAAAGCCGCTTTCGATAGCACGAAAAGGAGCTGCCTATATGCCGCTATGTCTGAATTTGGTTTCCCCGCAAAACTTATACGGCTATGCAAAATGACCTTGAGCAACACCGTCAGCTCGGTCAGAATTTGGAAGTACCTCTCCGAGCCGTTCGAAACTAAACGAGGTTTCAGACAGGGTGACCCCCTATCGTGTGATTTCTTTAATTTAATGCTGGAGAAAATAATACAAGCTGCAGAACTTAACCGCGCTGGAACAATATTTTATAAAAGCGTGCAACTGTTGGCATATGCTGACGATATTGATAGCATTGGCCTTAACAACCGCGCCGTAACTTCTGCTTACTCCAAATTAGAAAAAGAAGCGGAGAAAATGGGATTGGTGGTGAACGAGGGCAAAACGATGTACCTTCTGTCATTATGCAAAGAGTCAGCGCATTCGCGCCTTGTCTCGACGAACGAAAATAACACTCAATAAGTCACTCATCGCACCCGTCCTGCTATATGGTGCAGAAGCGTGGACACTAACAACATCTGATGAGGCGGCTCTGGGAGTATTCGAGAGAAAGGTTCTTCGAAAGATTTGTGGACCTCTACGCGTTGGGGATGGCGAGTACCGAAGAAGATTTAATGATGAGCTGTATGAACTTTACGCAGACGCCGACATAGTTCAGCGAATTAAAACACAGCGGCTTCGCTGGCTAGGCCACGTAGTGCGAATGAGCGAAGATGCTCCAGCCCAGAAGGTATTCTTATCGGCACCCGCCGGTGGAAGCAGAGGAAGAGGGAGACCACCACTCCGATGGAAGGACCAAGTGGAGACCGATTTGCGATCCCGCGGTGTTTCCAATTGGCGCCAGTTGGCGCAACGAAGAAACGACTGGCGAGCTATGTTGGACGGTCAAAATCGCCCAGGCGGTTAGATGACCATTTAAAGAAGAAGAAGAAGTTTATTTATTCCTGGTAAACGCTTTCCCTTCTACAGTTCAAAAGAAGATGGCTACCTGCCAAATTGAAGCTATGAGCAGCACAATGGGAGTAGAGCGCGAGTGGATAAGTTTTTCTGACAACAGCTTGAGCCCCTTGGAACTCTTCGCTAACCCGTCTCGCACCGTCATATCCTTGCCCGAAGAAATACGTTCAATCCAGTCCGAAAGATTTTAGGAAATCAAGGTAAGCAGTTCCTATTCCCTTCAAATTGAAACCGGGATAGGAATAAAACACAACAAATCTTCCTGAATGATGAAATTTTCGCCGCATTTGTTCTACTCCTTCCATGTCTGCCGTGTCATCTCCGAGAAAAGAGAAGCCCTTCGATTTGTTCACTCGATCGATGTTGTAACTCATGATGAGGTGGTGATAAATGTTGATTATGGACACGGATTGTGGACACGGTTGCTTATGTACATAGCTTTCTTTGGTGAATCACTCAGGTGTTTTTTCAACTGCTCATCAGTTATGGCTCGTTATCTTAAGAGAGCTCTAAGGTTTCCAACACTCGTCAACGGTACGTCTTCAGAAATTTTTCCCGTATCATTGGAACCTCTGAGAGCAAGTCCTTGTCGCCCACACAGGTTAACTGTTTCAATAATTGGAATCATGCGTAGTTTGCTTTCATTCAGAAAGTCTAATTTTTGTTTCGATAGTTGCAAATCAATGGGTAAAGAATTTTCATCTTCCCATTCTCAAAGATCATTGCAACAGACATTTTTTGTGGTATTCTAATCAGTTGTGCTTTTCGAAAGTTCCCCGTGCTTTTTTCCAGTTTTTTAATGGGGTTTAGTGATCGAGCCCATTGGGCAGAGTGAAGCACTGTTAACAACAACAACAACAACAACAAGATACAGTATTTGCAATATGCCCGTCTTCTATTGCCGAATACGCTAGCCATTGATGTTTTTGGAGCCAAGAGCGTTGAAACTTCAAACTTCTGGGGCCCGATGCCGTCAGGGGGACTCCAAATCTTCTTTTGCATTCTAGAAATTGAGTTTATTCCATCAGCTGCTGATTTTTGAACAAACAATGGAATATCATAGGAACTGAGATCATTTTTCAAAGAAAAAACTGGCAAAGACGAGCTTTTTGGTACCTCCAAATTAAATTCCACTTCTGTAGTAGTCAGTGCTGATCCCGTTTGTGGCTTACATGCGTAATTTTCAGCAATATTTGTCTGAGTTTGAAGCTCAGTACGACTACATTTGTACATTTTAATAATAATATAAATAATTGAATAATATTCAGCTTACCGTAGTGTGTGCCTCACTGAAGTGTAGCTATTATGTCGTAATTACAAGCTTTTAATCCGTTTTTTATGTGTGCGAAAGGGAGAGAAAATGCCGCTTGCGGTTCAGTTATAAGCATTTCATAGTAAAACAGGTAATAGCATGGCGGCCATATTGGAAATTGCTTCTCTAAAACATCAGAACAACACAGCACATGTTAAAATGTAAACAAGCCGATTGCAGGCAAGTTTGACAGTTTATCGAAAATTAAAATGAAAAAAATCTAATCTGCTGTTGATATTGCCTGTATAGGTATGCCATGGTTATAAGTAATAAGCAAATTCAAACCGCTTTACACATACAAGTGAATGCACGAACGTAAATGACAATCTGAATACATATGCCAACCAAAAAATTTGAACCTTATCTAAAGCTGTAAGGAGTATCAGTTGGAATGGAATTTGGCCATTTGGAATATAAATGTATGCTCAAATATCCCCAATAGGGGCGCCTGTCCTCACGGGCCTGTCTGCTGCAATAGAGGATTGTGGATTAAAAGAGTGAATTTCGTTAGTGTGTTTTTCAAGATAAAATAAATGGAAAGGATGGATAGGTTATTCTCATTTTTACTTGGCGAGATAAAGTTCAAGCTATGAGGTCATAAGAGTATTTTCAGCCGCCTAGTCTATTAACTCAGTCATTTATATTAGATTTACGCCTCCTTTCGTAACTGGGGAGTCCATTTAATGAAGAAATTTGGTACAGTGTTGATATCATAGATATAAAATAGTAATTTTTGTAACTAGTTTGGTGTAAATATAAGAATGTTCCTTTTTGGGCTAGTTTCATTCTAGATACCAACTACTCACTTTTCTCCTTAGTTTAGGTGGCTTACCGCTGCTCCTATTGGTAGGCTTTCCTCATGCCTTAGCATTTGTAGCCATACCATAACGTATTAGCCTCCTGTGCAATTTCTGGAACTACAACCCATCTCAAGTCTGACTTTCACATAAACTTAACGCTTAACTTCACTATTTTCAGTTAACTTATGTTTGGTTTCGTTGGTAGTTTGCAATAAACTTCGTATGCATTTTTTGATTTCTCAAAAACTAAAACAACAACATAAAAAGATACTGAACGAATTTACTGTCGACAAACTGTCAGTCCGATTCTAAACTGATGAGGCAATCTGTGCAGCCGGCCTTCGAAGCAAACATACAAAAACAAATGTATCAAATAAACAAGAGGAACTCAGAGTTGAGTGCTGACTTTGTTCAAAAGTAATATAAGATTTCTCTTAAATAACAACAATTTTCATTTAGTGGATGGGAAGTTTTCGTTGATAACTTATATGGCTGCCAAAAATTGATACACATGGTGAACTCCACGGAATCGTTGGCTTTTCACAAAAACAAAGAAAAAATTTAAATGTTGTATTGCTGGTCCCTTGTATGGACATGCTTATCCGTCCTCTTTCATGCATTTGGGCAAAATTCGCTGTTTAGATAGAATATGAGATAATCAAACTGTGTGATATCTAGAGTTGTGTCAGAAAGTGAGGAAGCCTAGGTGGATGGCCAAAACCAGCTATTCAAAATAGTATCAATATCGCTCTAAGAAACATCAATTCTAAAGGAGTAGATGTTTCTTTAGCAATAAACTTCAAATTTTCTCATTTTTACGTTATCGGATTCGAGCACAGATTATTAGTATCGGCCTCATAGCGATTCACTAAAGGATGTTCTTCTTGGAACCACAACCACATTCCGAACAACTGAGTCAAAAGCAAACCTAAGAGATGAGTTATCACGTTTTTTCTTCGAGCAGACTTTGATTAGGCTGTCCTGGAAGTCGATGACTCAACTTGTGAATTGGGAGAGACTAAATTACTTAGTTCAAACGATAACGGTGCAGGAACATTCGAAATTGGATGTGGAAACAGAGCACATCAGGAAAAAACAGTACGTCCATGATGGCTTTCACGGCTATCTGTGTTTGAATAGGAAGATAATTATCTAAACACTTAAAAGTTTGGAAAATGTTATACTACTTCTTAAATTTTTTTTGGTAAAGAAAGGTATTTTCCGATTCTGGAAAACCCAATGTGGACTTTAATGCACTTTTTCTCATACCATGTTTCTCTTCGATTTTGCCGTTTTTAATTACTTCTAAGCGGTTGTACGGAGTGCTACCGAGATGTGCTCCCACTGTGTGCAAGTCTGAAATACAATCTGCGAAATCATGGCTGCTACTAGATTATGACCCGGGTAGATGTTAAGTCCTTACTTCGTGCGAACACCTAAAACGCTGGAAGCATGCCGTATTTCTATCACAACATGTTCGGTATGATTGCATGTTTTTCGATCGGGAGACAGTCATGTTGTTTGATGGATCTTTTTGAGTATAATCCTGCTTTCGGCAACCTTGGAAATCAAAAGTATTTAACAATTTAACGCAGTTTCATCTTTGAAACTGAGCTTTCCGACTGTGGAACCGCCTTTACCTACCCTGGCGTTGAAATCACTAAGCACGACTTTGATATCATGATAAGGGCAATGCTCATATGCGCTTTTCAAGTGCTCGTAGAATGAGTCCTCTTCCATGCGGTGATTTTCTTCCGTTGGTGTGCGTGCGCAGATAAACGATACATTAAGAATCTTGATTTTATGCTGGTGTGAACACCAGTACCTGACCACGATGTCTCTCGCCCACCACAAACCCGACACCGAATCTGAGCTTATCTGCATGACAACTACAATAGACATCACAAGATGTAATGGTAGTATTTTCTTGCTCCGTCCATCGTATTTCTTGTATGACGGTGATGTCAGCCTTCACGATGCCATCAACCAGCTGGGCAGAGGCACCTACCCCAAATTCTGCGGACTTAATATGTCCGAGGTAAGAGGCGACTAAAATTCACACCGGCCCGGTTTTCGGGGTCAAGGAAAGCGCTACCAAGGTGCTTGTACCAGATTCATATCTGGCAAAGGACTGTCAGCATCAGTATAAATCTGATTTGTCCGTCACTTCGCTTTCCTTAAATGGATGCGCCGACTAAGCAGGGAAAAGTACTGCTAAAATAATAATAATAATAATAATAATAATAGGCACGTACCCCATTAAGAGAAAGGACATTCCAGGTGCATGTTCTCATATCGCAATCCTTAAAATATGTGCAATATTCGTCATCTAGGAATAGGGTTCGCATAACCGAATATGATTGCCTGAGATAATATACGTACCATACAAGTGCGTTCATAACGCATTAAAAAAGTTTAAGTTTTCTAATTTATTTAAGTTTCAACAAAGTAAGTGAGCTAGCCTTAAGCAATTGCAGTTACCAACTGTTTGGAAAACACTGGCACTAAAGGACAAGAAAGGGAGACACATTTTTTATCTCATTTAAAGCATTAATATTTGTATTTCTTTGTTTTCTTTTGAAACTGTTGCCTTCGCATTTCACTTTTGTTAAATGACCAGTATTTCCGGGCTTTTATTTAGCACGTTTAGTGCTCCTACGTTTTGTATCCTTGGTGTGCCTGTTGGTCATTTGTTCTTTTCATTAAAGTATGATCCACTTTCCTTACAACGCGTTTACAAGTTTGCAGCTTTTATTTCCTTTTTCGAGCAAATTCTTTTTAACTCGAAACAAATGGTCTGCTGATTGTATCTTCTTTTTTCGAAAAACGGAACAATTCCTTTGGATGTTAAAATCCTCTTTTGTTTTAAACTTAAATGATGAAATAACCTTCTTTTTAAAGTAGTTTGCATGTTGTAGCAACTTTGTTATACAAGAATTGTAAGGAGTCGGGGAAGTATGTGTGACATCTAAATCATTTAATTTGCGAGTTGTCAGCAGTGTTTTGATTCCAGCATAGATTTCATTGTTCTTCCGTGATAGCAGAGGATCAGATAACTAACTATAATAACAATAATTTTGCAGGCTATACCTCTATGAGTATTTAGGCAGATTTTCTCTTCTAATTTGTGATTAGGTAGTTTTTAATATTTCATACAAGTTGACCCCATTTACATGTTGTATGCAGACTCCAAACGGAATCCTGTTTGATTTTTTTTTAATGGATGTGCACCACGAACTTCTGCTTTAGTACATTTCACATATTTATTAATCATAAATCACTAACCATTAAAATATCGGCGCACAGATTACCCTTACTAGAAGGAATATGTATTGGATAAATGGAAGAAATCCGCTTAGGGCCAATCCGTTTTTTAAATGACAAAGGCTTCAAACACATCATAGACGAATATATCTAATAGGCAATATCTCGTAAAAAAATAATTTTGTATCATTTCTATTTTACTTCCAAAAAAGGGAAATAATATAAATTTCTCGTTCCATAAACACGCCCAATCCTGACAATATTGTTGAACAGACATCTGCTATTTTGAACTGCTATTAGCGAAGGTTCTTATACCCCATATTATATATTCACTTTCATGGAAGTTGGTAAGTGCCTTTTCATTATCTACTTGGAAAACAAAGTCAATCGGCTAATAACCATGCCGCCTTTCCCGAGCGTAGACGCCCTTCTCTTGTTTTTAAAGCATTTTACTGAGAATAATTTAAAAAATACATTTTAGTAAAACCAACCCCCAAACAGCAAATTCAATAACAAATTCAGTGCTTAACTTTTATTTAAGCTTACCTATAAATTTAAACTAAACAAATTTTAATTTATTGATTTTCAACTCGCTAACTATACCTAATTGTTGGCATTTAAAATAATAATTAAACTTCTTACTAAAAAAAATTAAATAGTTAATAGTTAGTATTTGTGGTTTGTGTTTTTTATAATCAAAATCCAGAACAACTAGCACACATACATACGAGTACATACGAAACGAGAACATTCCTAGAAGTAAATCTGATTATTTGGCATTCATTAGAATACCACCAGGGAGCATGAACTCGACATCATATTTGTCCTCTTTTCAATATATGTAAAGAGAGTAAAGCTTTACAGCATGAGCAAATGGAGAAATAGAGAACTACTGTTGCCGACAAGGGCTACTTTGGGCTTAGTAGAAAATTTAATTCCCGGAGGTTAAGTGTGAATCAACGTTGATAAGGCATGAACACAATAATTTTGTATTTCAAACGAGGTCCAAAAATTTCGCTTAAATCAAACCCAGGACTGTGAAATATGAGACTTACTTTAAATAATACTTTAAAAACAAAAATTTATATTTTTGGTGCTTAAAGAGATATTCAAAGAAATACGAAACCCGTAAATAGGGTCTTAAGGGCAGTCACATATGTATGTGTATGTCAAGAACTTTAAATACATGGTGTCCTTTTTCCGTTTTTTAAGCAGTAATTAAACATATATATCTGATTGAGGTCATTTGCTTTTGCTCTCCTGGGTATCGTTCTACAATGTTAACACTGATGTGATCGGGTACATTGATCTTTCGTAAACGAACGCCATAGATACAAATGGTCCTATATGAGAGTTTTACGGAAAATTATACATTTTTGTTTTTCAAATTGTTATGTGTTTACATAAGCACGTAAGTATAGTAATCCTGCAGAAAATTTAACTTTCATATACATATATGTATACATATAAATGTGATATCCTAAGTTAAAAATTTGCAAAGAAATATAAGTAAATCTATAGTAATCAGATTTTTGTCAACGAAATAATAATAATATAGGATAAATTAAAATATAAAAAGTAATGTTAATTATTTAGCACAGACTGTTCAACACAGACTGGCGAAGCACAACAATGACAAAGCTGCCGAGTTTTACGTTGATGTATATTTGCAGCGTATCAATATCTGCAGCTGCCAGCTATGGTTTTGGGAATGCGAGCGCTACTTTCTTCTGGAACCAAAGTACTCTTTTCGATAGCTTTTCCGTCAGCAATAATGTTATCGATTGCTTTTCGCGCAGCATTATGTTACAAAACCTTCAGGGTGTTCATAAGTTCTTCTATATTTTTTCTGACAAGATTGACAGCCAACTAATTAAGAAACTTCCTTCAGTAACCAGTGATCCTATTGGGATGCAAGTCTTTATAAAGCAACATCGAACATGTTGTAAAAAATGCCCGAGATTATGTCAAAAGCATTTTGTCATTATGTCTACGTCAGTTTTTTCTTTGTCATAAAACTTAACGGCTTCTGGTTTGTCCTTTGGTCTCGAGGTTTCACAGGTGTAATTAATAGTAGAAACGAGCATAACCGCTTTTTTTTCTTGGCACGTATGATACGAAAGCTATATCATTCTTATGGAAAGCCAGCGTGTGGATAATGATGGAAGATTCAATATGTTGTTTGTTAAAATGACTCTGGTAATCACGTTCACATTGTGTGAGAGCTATTGTGTGTGGGGCTATTGCGAAAGCCTCTGAGGGGGAATCATAGGTACATTTGTACTTATGCGATCACATAAGTGTTAATACATCCCACTTAGTTTTAGGTATGCGCTATTTTTGCTACACATATGTACTTTTTCTATCTGTGGCCACAAGCAATAAAAGCCGAACTCAAAATAGGACGATAGTGAGTTTATACCAGCATAGTGTTCTGCGTACACAAAGCTATAGTCACACATATTTTTATGGCTTTTACTCCAAAAATATGTGTTTTATGAATAAAAGCTCTATCTCAAATCCATTCATTCATCACACAGTTTTAAATTTCAAAGCGCACTACAAATTACTTTTATTGCTTGTGGCCGCAGATATCGTACTTATGTATATACATATAAAGTGTACCTTGTACATCGTTTGTTGTTCTGTCTATATAAATTTGCATAATAATGTAGAATTAATTACTGATATTACGATTGATGTTTCTATATAGGCAATGCTTTCCGCTAAATTTGCTGATTTGTGGTATTCAAATTAAAGTTTTGTGTGTAAATGTGTAAGTGATTAGAATTAGACTTAGGACAAAAGAAAAAAAATTCTTTAAATTATATTGATATTATTTTTCGCCATGTCAAAAAAGAAGATGTGACAGTTTCAGCCCTTAATATTGCTAGTCTCTTATTCGTCATTTCGATTCCATCTCTTTCTGCTCGCCTGATAAAGTTTTTAAATTGAAGGCAACAAATGTTTTAGTTGCTATTTCAGCAGCGACAAATGCACATTTGAATTTTTAAAAATTTCATTATTTCAATTGTTATTTTATTCATAATTCGCTAAGTGCTTGCGAAAAAAAAATAGGCTAATAATTTTTATTTATTCCTACAAAGCCATTCTGAATACAAATTTTCATTTCATATTTTTTTTCAAGCTGCTTCTGACACGCCTTTTACAATTAAAGTTAAAGAAAAAAAGTTTCAGTTTTTTGTTTGCTTGCTCCAATTTGTTTAATTTAATGGAAATAATTTCTATCGTGCAGCATCCAGGCTTATTAGTATATCAATTTTATTACAACATTATACGAATTTCATAATATATTTAAGTATACCCTTGAACAAAAGCTCAGCCACAAATAAAAAAATTAGACACAATGCATAGAATATGCCCCATCAGAATTTACCTGACGGGTCGTCGTCAGTCGACCTTAACCTCAAAAACCGAAAACAAAGTACCGGCGGTATTTTTGCCGCAGATCAGCCCTAACAAATCTAAACAAGTAATAACAAACCACTATAAATTAGTATAAAGATCTGAAACTTATGAAAAATTATATCGATATTATAACAAAATATAAAGGTAGTAAAATAAAAATTTTTTGGTCCGGTCTAATGTATACGTTCAGTCATCAGTTGCAAATGTTTAAACAAATCCGCTTTTTATACGTATGAGAAATTAATGTCAACATAAAGTGGATAATAAAATATCTATACCCTAAAAAATTTAGCTTAGTGTAAAATAAAATTTGGAAGGGAAAGTTGTGATTGCGATAATATTGAGACTATGGCTTATGAAAATCTTTTAGTTTTTTTATTGGCGTGATTAGCACATGAAATGATTTTGCAACTCGTATTTTGTAATTGTAATTGGATGGCAGCGATCTTGAAAAAACAGCAGGTACTATGAGCGTGCGTCGTTGCAACGTAAAGAAGGGACGCTGACAACAGGACTAACTTGAGTACGAATGCAAGGGGTTTTTAAAAGGCAACGAGACGACTTTTTAGGACGAAGCCATCAGCATAATCATGCGAAATTTCTATCAAAAAATGCAGAGAGTGAAGGAAAGTATTATTATCTGGGCGAATAAATTGACCGAAGTTCAAATAGCAATCCTCTAAAAAGGGGGGAATCGAACAACAACGTAGAGATGATGCTGAGTTCACAACCGAACATGATGGAACTAATGTTACCAAAGCATCATGTTTTCTTGCATCTCTTTGGTAGACTATGTTTATGACATTGAAATCATTGGTCCCAGAAATTTCTAGACACGATTTGCATAGAATGAAGCAAACGCCGTCATCAAGGAAAGAGTCAGTGCATTTTCATCTTATCAATCAGCCAATATTTGCAGAGATTATTTCAAACCACTAAAGGACTTCGTTAACCTTAGAACCAACATTACCACCAACAATAATGTCACCCTACATATCCAATAAATAATTACTCTTGGAAACAAATACTACTTCGGTTGAATAGGCAATTAGGAAGTAAGGTGCTCTGTCAAAGAATGAAACTAACAATACCTTAAACGTTCTGCTGTAACGAGGAAAACCGTCGACACTAACAATATCTGACGAGGTGGCTCTGTTCGTTTTTAAGACAAAGGTTCTTCGAAAGATCCACTGATCTCTACGCGTTGGTGACTTCGAGTACGGAACAATACTTAATGATGGTCTCTATGACCTATAATTGTTGTTGTTTTTGTAGCTATTCGTTCCCGAAAGCTTTGAGGAGTATTGTCGGAAGTGATAGTCCTTTGGTGTGACCAGTGAAACCTTTTAAGCCATCTCATCCCCTCCTTCCGCAAGGAATAAGAAATTTGATAGTCAGATGTGAGAGGCATCATATCCGAAAATTAGCCATCAAGTAACACGTCATTACCCCTTGTGGATTTTAGTCGCCTCTTACGACCGGCATACCTACCTCGGGCATATTCTAACCCCCTAACCCGCAGGGGTTCCCTAACATCGGCATAGTTCAAACGAATCAAAGCCCATAGGCTGCGTTGGGTAGGTGAAGTAATTAAGATTCCTATTCCCTCAGCTAACCTTTTTTAAAGGGGTAAGTGATCTTAATACATAAAAATCTTCTGTGCGTCCGTCCGTTGTCGCTAAACTGCTTCTAAAGGCCTAAGCCGATATTGATGACATTTTTTTTGTATACTCAAGTGTGCTCAAAAATTGTTCAGATTCACATTTCGGAACAGTGGATAATGTGGGGGTGGCACCTCCCATACAAACTAGATTTTCCGTACCGCATATCTCTGGAAGTATTTATGGTAGGATATTAAAAATTGGTAAGGAGTTAAGGGAGATCAATCGCTAACACCTCAAAAGAAAAGGGGTGGAAGGGAGAAGTAAGCGTGGCACCTCCCATGCAAATGAGACGTTTATATCTGTAGATGTATTTATGGTACGATATTGAAACTCTTTTATATGAAGTAGAAGGGAGTGATAGGAATAGGGTAGCAACAGGAAAAAGGATAGTAATAGTGATAGAGATAGGTATAGGCATAGGCAATATTTCTAGATCCATACAGGTAAATATCTGGGCAGAACAAAGCCTGACGAGTACGCATTTACGTTGACCGTCAGTACCTGACTTCAGTTTATAAAAAAAGAAAGAAACGCATTCCAAACTCCTCCCTGTGTGCAATCAACTTCCCTAAAACTACACGTTTTTACTACAAAACTATATAAGCATTCTACTGTTGTGTACAAAAGTTTCTATCTCGTAACTTAACGGCACCTTTGGGTGCATTTAAGGGTACTTGTTGAGCACACATTTACCAGTTCATAATTCTTTCGAAATACGGTTTTCCACGCAGACAATAAAGATTTGCCTTAAACACATATTTTTTGGAGTAGTTAATTTTGTCTTTGCATACTTTAAGACGTCAAGAGATTTGCTGTTGCACGAGACATTCTTAGTGGTTGCCCGCGCCTGCAAGTTTCTTTTTGTTGCATGAGCTAACGTTTGCTTAATGCAGCTCTGGCAGCTGCCAAAAAAATCCAGACAGCATTTTTCCATCAGTCTCGCTCGTTTGTTGTCATCATAATTGTTGTTTCAAGTTTTCGTAATTTTTCTTACTTTTTGGACACAAAGTGGCGGAAAATGTGTAAACTCAGATTAAAAAACTTTAAGCTCACTGCAAGTTGAAATGCATTTTGTGGCAATAAAGCATTGTGTTTTACCCAGCCAAGTGTGAAACGAAACAACATTTTAGCTCGGTCATGATTTAGGTACTTAACCGGCTTCAATGTGAGCTTGCGGTACTTGGTTGTTGCCAAAAACTGCACTTCCTCAATGCCCCCAAAAGATATAATTTATTTATGAAAAACTTTTCCTCTATACAAAAGCCCAAATTATTCGTAGAAATACTCCTCGCACTGTATAAATCTGATTTCAACTTTTCGGTATTAAGGAAGTTGTGGAGGGCGGCTGAACGCATTTGAGTTAAAGTTTAAGTCGCACGTACTTCTATGAACACTTTTGTACACTTCAACTTTCGTTTTCGCCTCGTTAGCGCCAATGTTATTTTATTTCATTGTATTCTGATTTACAGCTATGTAAATAAGGGTGCGGCATTTTTGGTGTATGTTTTCTTAAATCTTATGAAAATCCTAGACTGACCACCAACTCATTTGTTAATGTCAACTTCCACAATTCAGTGACATATGTTTATTAGCGCAGACCTTGCCGACTTTGTTCTGCTAAAAATTTACTTGACTCTCTCTTCTCATTTCCTCCATACTCTTCTGCCTGCCCACCTTCCTTTTCTTCCTCTTTATCTGGTTCTCCTTTTTCATATATCGTATTCAACTTACCCTAACTCTACCACTACCACTATTACTAACACTATCATATCGTATCAACACCTTCTAGGGCCACACCTGGTTCACGTTTTGGTCAATAATTCGAACTGACTACAGCGCCATCTATCGAGTAAATTTTTGTTAGAAACGTTCCTAATTTGAACTAAATCTCTAAAAGTTGCGAATATTTTTTTACCGAAAAACCTTCCACAGAGATGGTCCAATAAAGTACTTTTTACATAATAGAAATCGGTTTAGCCGTTTAACCATCCATCGTAGTCATACGAAAGTTATTTCAGTTTTATATATATAGATAGATAGAGCCTATTCAATCGTTATTTGTCAAGAGAGAATTTGGCTTAATTATTTCCAGAAACAATTTGGGGCTTATTGTTTTCGTTTACTATACAGGATGCGACCCTCGAGCTTAGGCCCGGATGATGAACGGTTCAATGGAGAAAGTAGCTCCGCTGTATAAGTTTCTTCACTGTTGTTGGTGGCGTCAAAACTCGTACTGTTTATCGTACTAGCGATATAGGATATCGGGCTTATTCCACTGTATGTGATCTGATGTTCCAGAAACTTAACTTCCGCTTGACCGAAGTAAGATATGTACAACGTGTTTGGCAAGTCTTTGATCGTGGAGACGTTTAAATAATGTTAGTTGATGAGAGATATATTCTATTGTTTATATTCTGAAGCAAAGCGTGTATCAACGATGGACGGGAGAACAACCGGCAAGCCACGGCTAACTTCATCATTTAAGTGCTGAAGAGTTTGGACGGCATTTCATAAACGGAATTCGAATAGGCCGAAAGTATGTTCTCTCTACGCCATTTTCTGCGAATAGGTTTGCACCAAAATGTTCTAGATATCACACGGGATACCTGTTGGGTACAGGGAACAGGTTTACCTGATTTCTTGACAGCTAGATGCAACGGGGATGACCGTGGACTGTTGGACTAATTAGTGATTCTCTAAGTTAGCATTTTCGCGAATTAGCATTTTGCAATATCTAGTTTTGGCTCTGTAGTTTTTATATAGTATACTGTCCCATGCTTGTTTTTTTTTTTGTAATATGTCCTTCATGCTTCGTTATTGCCGAAAATCCAAATTTTTTGGATTTCGGACAACAGCGGCATTGAAATATGAAACTCTAGGAAATTTCTCGTATATTGTAAACGAAAGACAGCTAACTTCCAAGACAGCCTAAGCGTGTGCTGCTCTTTCCTGTGGTGAAATTGTAATATGGTTTAATTTTGTTATGGCGCAACTGGGCAGATACTTTAAAGCGACGACAAGGCTGAGATGGTGTACGATCACCAATTTGTTCTCAATGCAATAATTGAAATAGCTTAACGTCTTTTAATTTCGTTAACGGTTCTTTTAAGGTTTCCTTCAAAATTGTATATGAAGTTTACGCTGATAGATTTAGTATTATATCCTCTCCGTTGGATGCCGATTCGGTATCTGTATCGCTCTCTTTCTCTACGAATCAGATACCAATGCGCGAACCACTATATAGAGCCCTCAACAGAATCTTTATGCCTCTCTTTATATCTCCACCTTACTCTTTTTGTCTCTCTCTCTACGACTGTTATTGGATATTTCTTTCCTCTATACGTCTCCCTGTCCCTATAGAAAATCCATTTAATTTTCCTATTCCTATATTTTATATGTTCCAATTATTATTTATATTCCAATTCGATTAGATTAAATATTAATATTCATACTCCTATTTCTATATCTACCATATTCCTCCTCCTATCGCCATTCATCTTTCTGTACTTGTAAAGTTGTGCAGATATTGTGAATATAGCTTTTCCCAGCAGGGTTCGGGGCCGAATTTATGTCGATAATGCAAGATCGCTCTCTTTCTCTACGAATCAGATTCCAATGCGCGAACCACTATATAGAGCCCTCAACAGAATCTTTATGCCTCTCTTTATATCTCCACCTTACTCTTTTTGTCTCTCTCTCTACGACTGTTATTGGATATTTCTTTCCTCTATACGTCTCCCTGTCCCTATAGAAAATCCATTTAATTTTCCTATTCCTATATTTTATATGTTCCAATTATTATTTATATTCCAATTCGATTAGATTAAATATTAATATTCATAGTCCTATTTCTATATCTACCATATTCCTCCTCCTATCGCCATTCATCTTTCTGTACTTGTAAAGTTGTGCAGATATTGTGAATATAGCTTTTCCCAGCAGGGTTCGGGGCCGAATTTATGTCGATAATGCAAGATTATTTGTAAAACATAGAATTAATGTGGGTTTGAATTTCTTAGCACTAACAAAATAAGAGTTCTGTGTGTAATGTTGCTAAAATAAGCTGCAATCTACCTAAATAGTTTCGAAATATTCCCTAAAATAAACAATAGCCGGGTTTCAAAATAATCCGCAAAGCAGCATCAAAAGTATTCAATAATAATCCAGATCTTACCTTGAAAGCAAGCCTAATATTATCCCTAACTGACCATAAACTCTTACCACTAAAAATTTGTCAACAAATTATTTAAAAATATTACGAAAAATATTCCCCAGATGCCAAATGTCGAACTGATGCAGTAGGGACTTTCCACAAGACATTCAGTAACAGTGAAATGTTATGCTCATCGAGACTGATGTAAGGCAAAGAATGGGAGTAATTGTGATCCTTAATTCTATCGCAAGATTGGGTGCCCTGATACATATTTAAAATTTTTTTTTAATTTTTTTCTTTTTGTAAAAATCATAATCCATGTGATTACATTATCAAGTTTTAAGTAGTTTCCTGTATAGATTGAATTTAAATTTAGTACTAAGAAGAAAATATAACCAAAAAATGACATACCCTAATACTTATATTCTCTTGGTTTTTATAACTATTTTATTTTATTCCATTTTTATGTTTCCACTTTTTTAACTCGTTCAAATAGTTGAATTTCGAAGAAATTCAGTGTCAAATTTTTTGCAACTTTTATTTTGCTCGAGTGCAGGTGAGTTTTGCTTGAAAACCTGAAGCTAGTGCATACTATATATACATAGTTATGTAACTTCTTTCTTCACTTAAGCAGTTTCTGACAAAAGCTCAGTAAAGTGTTCGGAAGAGTTTCTTGCAATCAGATTTTCTTCTCTATTCTTAGTGCATTTTTGAAAAAAAAACTGCAGTGTTTTAAATAGAATTTTTGGCCTCTCGGAGCCTGGCATTGTCAAAGACCAAGTCCTTGGTTGAAATTTATACATATTTTGACAGTTGACTTTCAGTTTCCGCTTGCGCTTTTTCCTATGCAGATTACTACAGCGAGCTCATACCAACTGCAGATGCCTAATGCGACAACACATTTGCCAATTTCTGAACTTTTGACAACAAACAAGAAAGTCAAAAAAAAATTTCCGGACATTAAGTTTCTGTTGTAAATGAAATATCTTTTCGAATGCAAATACAAATTTAATTCAAATTTTAGATGTGCACGAATTAGTTAGAAAATATAAAAAAAATCAGCTCAACGGTGGTGCGACCGAGTGTGAGCTGGGAAGTGATGTAGTGTGGAGAATACCGGAGTTTAGTAATCCTTAGTTAGTTCTTGAAAAACGGAGCCTTGAGTTAGACTTCTTGCCAAGGTAGATTGCAGGTAATATACGTATCTCTTTCTAAATCGGAGAACACGCCGTGCATCGAAACATATTGGAAACCTCTGCCGCAGTTTAATGGAAGATGGATTTAACTAGTCGTATTGACCTCGGTCTTCGATTACTTGCTTCTTCTGGATACTTTTCCGGGTTAAAAGTTTGTCTGATTCGAAATTTCTGTGCAGCTATTGAACCTTTATATAGTGTAAGTGAGGCTCTTCTGTAAGGGTCAGCTGTCACTCAACCTAACTTAACGGCGACCAGGGAAATAGTTTGGGTAACAATGAATTTAGTATCTGGGAGAAAGATAATCCCTACATACTCAGCGGAAGCATTGGTCTAGAATGGAAGATATAACTCTACCTAGGTAGAGCACTTCTTAATCCGTTCGTCATATCAAGTAAATCACTCAGCTGGTACTTAAACATACAGTTATGTTCAATATAATAATAGTGAAATTACAATGGATATCGTTCTACCAAATAAAAAGAAGCTGGAAAGCTAAATAAACTTTTAAAAACTTAAATTAAAATTTCATTTCTTTTATGCAGAATTTTTAGAAAAATTTTAAGTACGCATAGCTCATTCAATTTTGGCACAAAAATGTCCAAGTTAGAAGTACTTCAATATTTTTCCTGAATTTTTAGAATTTTTTTATGTCAAGGATGTTGGGTATTTTTTTCCAAACAAAATTAATTCTTTTTCGTGCGTTCTATGGAAGAAATCACTCAATACCCTTCATGAAAAAATTTTTGGCCGAGTTCTAGCTTGTGCAAAAAAAAAAATTGAATTGTCTACAAAACTGCTTACTGAAAAATTTTCTAGAAATTCAGTAATTGAAAGATTTTGATGGTATTTTTTAAAGTTTAATTAACTTTCCTGAACTTTTTGTAAACTTTGAAATTTCTCTTTATGTGATCTCTGTTATGGTATTCGCTGTATTTTAAATAAAAATCATTAAAACCATAGCTTCTACTTATTTCGTAGAACCATACATATTTTAATTTCACTACTAGTATTGTGAACATAGCTGTATACTAAGCTTCCACACTTAAGTAAATTTTAATTCCCTACTGGTTGTACTATAAATTCGTTAAATAAAATGGCTTCATATACTTTGTTTCGCACTTTCTACCAGTAACATTCATATATATGTGTAATTATTTGTAACATTCTCCTACTTACGTTCCCAGCTTGCTTTTTCAGCATCTAAATTGCTTAGCAAACCAAATTAAATATTTATCACAGGACCTACATTTTAAAGCTGTTAACTAACATTCAATCATATGTACATACATTGTATGTATGTTTGTCATCACAACTCTCCAAATATAAGTGCAAAAGTAAGGTAAATAAATACAAGTAAGTGTATGAGTAAATAAACACAACATACTACATACTACATACTTACCACTTTTAGTGACCATTTTACCATTTTGGATCTGCTCACTCACTAGAGGCACACAACAAAAGATCATGAGAGTGATTGTAAGAAATATGGGCATTATTTCAATGTCAAGATTTTTTTTATTTTTAACCTGGAAGCCAAATTTGAAGTTATTTTTTTTGGAAGTATCTTATGTAGCCTTTTCTTAGGATTTTGTTTATAAAACGTCTTTCAAAATGCACCCCGCATGATCAAATTCGGGTCGGGAAGGGTTTCTTCAGCATTCCTTGAGCATTTCTTGAAGAGGCCAAGAAATGCTGAAGAAAATCTTCCTGACTCGTATCTGTTCATGCGAGAAGGCCATATACAGGGTGTTTTTTTTACAGGTTTGTTTTTCGAATAGAGATAAAGCTGGCATTGTGTGGTCAAATCTGGCAACTCTAAAGACATTTATGTTCAGTTTGGTTTGCCATTTCATCATGAACAGGTTGACAAAAGAACAACGCTTGCAAATCGTGCAAATTTATTTCGAAAATAATGGTTCAGTTCGCGAAGTTTACCGTGAGCTCCGTCCATTTTATGGTCGACATAATCGTCCATCAGAGCAATTAATTCGGTTAACCATGGATCGTTTTCGCACTACGTTTACTCTATGTGATAATACGCATCCGCAGAGACGTCGAACAGTGCGCACCGAAGAAACAATTGCCGCTGTAGGGCAAAGTGTTGAAGAGGACCCGAATGAATCGATTCGCCACCGTCCACAGCAATTGGAGCTTTGTCCATCAACTTTATGGAAGATTTTGCGCAAAGATCTTGGCTTGCGACCTTACAAGATCCAGCTTGTGCAAGAATTAAAGCCGCGAGACCATGCAATGCGTCGTGATTTTGGTGTATGGGCCGAAAATGAGATTGATTTCGATGCTGATTTTCATCGCAAAATTTTGTTCAGTGATGAGGCTCATTTTTGGTTGAATGGCTACGTCAACAAGCAAAATTGCCGCATTTGGAGTGAAGAGAATCCACATGAGACCCTTGAAACGCCATTACATCCACAAAAACTGACTGTTTGGTGTGCTCTATGGGCTGGTGGAGTCATTGGGCCATACTTCTTCCGCAATAATGCTGGAGAGGCAGCTACCGTTAATGGAGACCGGTATAGAGCCATGATAACCGACTATTTTGTTCCCGAATTGGATGGCATGAATGTGGATGAGTTGTGGTTCCAACAAGACGGCGCTACATGCCACACAGCGCACGTCACAATCGATTTATTGAAGGAAACATTCGATGAGCGCATAATTTCGCGGAATGGACCTGTCAATTGGCCACCAAGGTCGTGTGATTTGACACCATTGGATTATTTTCTTTGGGGATATGTGAAGCCGCTCGTCTACACCAACAAACCAGGAACGTTAGGGGAATTGGAAGCCAACATTCGTGGCGTTATTGCCGACATACGGCCCCATATGCTCGAAAAAGTGGGTGAAAATTGGACCTGTAGAATTGGCTTTATTCGAGCCAGCCGCGGCGGCCACATGCCCGAAATCATATTTAAACATTAATGGCATAAAATTATCCTTCCAATAAAGCCAAATTGATGGACCTTAAAACGATTTTCTTGTGTTTTATTTCAATTCGAAGTTCTATACCCCTAAAAAAACACCCTTTACAAACTTTCAAATAAAAATAACTTCAAATTTGGCTTCCAGGTAAAAAATAAAAAAATTTCTTGAGCGTTTTCTTGCGAACTGCATTCAGCCCTATACTAGTAGACCCGGCCTGCTTGGCTGCGCCTCAAAACTAATAATTTACTGCATCCGAGTTTAATCAATATACCCCATATCACATAAGATATGCAATTAATTACATCTCCTATTGCAGCACCCACTATCACCTATGGTTTGATACCCATATTTTACTAAACACATTTTGGTTCACCTTGATGGGGTCGATATATCCGAAACTTTTCGAGCTATAGGAATAAGTGATATCTTAAATTTTAAGTTAAAGCTCTAGTAATACAATGGTAAAAGTTCCATTCAATGCCATTCAACAGTTTTTGAAAGATGCGCGACCAAACATACAGACAGACAGACAAAAATTCTAAAAAACTGCAGCTCCACAAAGGCACCTCATTATAATATTGGTGTCTAAGAAAAGTACGTTTTGGTGTAAGAAGTTGTATAAAATACTGAACTTCTTACAAGGCTAAGCTCTCTTGTTCTTAGCCTTTTCATCATCAAATAAAATAAGTCTTCTATAAGGTAGACATGTTTTAGTTTTATGTGTTAACGTGCCGGGATGGCTCGTCGGTCAACTTATTTAAGAACATTTTTAGTAGCGCCGCTTAATAGCTCCCAAAAGTAACGTTTCCGAAGAACTGCTGATAAAACCATGGCAATGCATAGGCTTTGTGCTTTGTCCCTCAGACTTGGACGTACATTTATTGGTTAGTGTGAGATTTCACCTGCAGGCACTAGTACCAGCACTTATATTTAGTGTCGAATACACTACTCTCCCTGTGTGCACGTGTACTAATTTGTGTTTGTATTAACTTGCTAAAGTTAAGTTAGGGCAACTTTTGTTTATCAGTTAAGTGCTTACAAAGAGGTTTTATGATGCCGTAAAATGACTTTATATGGCTAAAAGATTCACAAGCTGGCTACATTAAATAAATTATAGGCGGAAGTTTGTTACGAATTTTACCTGCAGTTAGTCCATTGTCCGTTGTCCAGAATGCGGATATTTGCATAGCAAGGTAATAAAGTTTTGTGATTTACTATGGAGTATATAACTGCATTTTAAGGATAACAGAAGAAGCAGGGTACTGATAAACATAATTTTTGCAGATAAAAGCGCGAGTAAATGAACACATTTTTCGTCTGTTGATAAATGTTGGTGTAGGCGGTGTCCTCTTTTAGTCCCATACTATGTTGTTGTTGTTGTACCACCGATACGTGCCCTGCCAAGTCTTGTTGTTGTTGTTGTTGTTAACAGTGCTTTGCCCTGCCCAATGGGCTCGATGGGCCCTGTCAAGTCTTCGTTTTCCTTACCTAACATTGCCTTCAACCTCTTCTAACGAAAGTCCCAGAAACCTCGCGGGTTGAATAGGGTTGGACCAAAGTGAATCTGGTGTTAGAAGTGGCAGTAGAGCAAATGAATAGATGGTTCGTGTCGTAGGAAGACACGCCACATGCCGGGCAGACATTTAGCATGTCAGGGTTCAGTCTCGATAAGTAAGAGTTTAGTCTGTTACAATATCCAGAACGAAGTTGGGCCAGCACGAGTCTTTTCACTCTAGGCAGTTTGCGCTCGTCTTCGGCAACAGGTGGAGCTTGTGCCATAAAGACGGCGTTCACTGAACGAGAGCTCACAAAAGATTCTATCGACTTTGTGGGGATGAGTTTGAAGGCTTGTCAATGCACCTTTGGATCAAACGGCGAACAAATTATCATAGTACTTACGGAGATGACTCCTTGAGATGACTCTCGTGGGTGCGGATTTTGATCAACACAAACGCGCCACATGGTTGATCAACACAAACGCGCCACATGGGAGGAGCACCTAAGGTCCTGCAACCTCTCTGTATACTTGTCACCTTTGCACTAATATTCACCTTTGCACTAAGAGGGGAGAAATTCACAAAAAATGAAACGCACTGACGTTTGAGTTAAACAATTAGTTTCTTTATTCTGTAGGCGTCGAGAGCGGTTGGAGCTTTAGCGAACTACACTGCTTTTGAAGCGGCCCATTACATAGCATTAGACCGCTTATTTCTTTTCTTATGCACTATATGTTTGGTTGGATATATCAATACTCCAATAGAACTGTATGGGTATAGAGTATACGTGAAAAATGTAAGTAATTTATAAATTTTAAACGGTTAGTATTTAAGAGGTAAGTATTTATTATATATGTTCTTGAATTATGTACTTTTAGGGCAACATTTTTAATTTAAAGTAAGACGAGAATCAAAAATCGTGGTGAATTGACGAATTTACCTTTCAAAACCAGAATTGACCCCATGGCTTATGTTTTGACTAATTGTGGTGAAAGTTATTCGATCATATTGTTTTGGCTAACATGTGGTGAAAATTATTTGTTGAAATGGCTAACATGTGGTTAATTTTATTAGCTGAATTGGTTAAAGAAATACCAGTTATATTGGGTATTGCATAATGGTTGATATCAAAAGATTTTCCTAAAAATGAATTTGCACAAAAAATATCAATTTTATCATTTGTATAACAATTTTAAAACAAAATTAAGCTACCACAAGGTCCGACATCATATTGCATAAACCTATCTATACAAAGTCGTACCGGCACTTTCTCTCCCGCAACAACGTTCTCACAGAGTCGGAAAGCTAATTTATTAAGTCTTGCCCGGTGAACGCTCCCATGTCAACAAATGTATGCAGAAGAATGCGATCCTCCAGGGAAACGGAATTTTCAAGAGTATGCTCACTGATTTTTCTAGCAGCAAACTTTAAACCGCGAGTTTATCAAAACTTCCATTGGGGATACAGTTATCTATTTCAAATCCAATTTAAGTAATGGACGTGGCAATTAGTCAAGGCGAAGTTCTGCAATAAAAATAACAGCATGATTTGTATCTTGGTACTACAAATCTATCTTCATATTCCGTTCTTCTGCAGCTACAAGGTGGTGATTTTGTGAGTTTGACTGCGTTCACCGTTGCCGTATGCATCGTCTAGCTAAATTTATACGAAAAATTAAAATTTTACATAAATTGGTATTTTGGAGAAATGTGGTTAGCAGCAAAGTATATTAAACAAAGTAGTAGTGAGTTTCACAATTCTCTCTTTTCTGTAGGAATTCGAGCGTCAAATTTAAAAAATTATTAACCCATTATATTCAAAAAATTGTTATTTTTATCAAGAGTGAGAAGAAATAACAAATCGTTTTCGTCATGGTCCAGCTTTATTGAGTTTTGACAGGTTTCCGTATTGAAATATATTTGCTCCAAGACTCTTTATTTTATGTTAGAAATAAACGTCAAGAAACTAAGTGGAGGAAAAAATTTTGAAACGGCTTTAATATAGCTTTATCAGATCAGAAAACCGCTTCGTTATCGATGAAACCATTGAACAAGAAATAATTTGGGCTTGACTACATTGCTGAACATATTAAAACGAAGCCTGGATCTTACCTGGGTAGAATATGTAAATCTTTGTAACCCGAACCATGCATTTTTCAATAAAATAAAACCTTTATAAATTTGTGACATATGTAAACATGGAAGGACATTTGAATTCGTTTTTTAGATGCGGAATATTTCTTAGAATAAAGCACTTAAACAAAAAATTGAGCGAGAGAAAATATAAAAATATCGCATTTAAAAACAAAATGGGTCATTATATAAATAAAGGTGTCTCAATAAATGTTGCCGATAAAAAAACTATATGAGAAACCAATTCCTTATCGACCAGTTTTTTCAACACAGTTGGAATCTCCTTCCTGGGGTGACACAGGCGTAGCTGCCAAAGTAGCACTTGGTGGAACAAGTAAATTCGTTTTATTTCTAGGTGGGATCTTCTTTGGTTGGGAATGTTGGTCCCAAATCCGATTTAATTTTTTAATAAAAAAACGTGTATAAAACACAAAAAATGAGCTCAGGTCACAAGGTGTTAATACTCTTGTTTATATTTTTTTCAAGTAAGAATTCCTACAAAAACAATTTATTTCAACTGTCAAGGGTTGATCCATCTTAGTACATGCTTGCCGAAAAACAATTTCAACCACTTTAGGGTAACCAACAACTTTTCTTCCCATATGTAAAAAAAAAATCAAAACAAATTTAAAGTGTTTGACTAGATTTTTAAATATATTCGTTAAAGTTCCACCGAAACATTTTACGCCCAAAATCGTAAGAAAAAAGTTAAAATAAATGTTTTCAACATTATCCATTGGCATAACAACGCACTCCAATAAACTCGTATCGAAACCGGAAAAGAAAAATCTTTCAAGAATCCGACTGAAAACTCATTGCCATAGAAACAAAACTGGTATCAACACATTAAAACAACTAGAAACTAAACCAACTTTTATAGAAATGTTAAAATTAACGGAAATCCAAAGTAGAGCTGGAACCAGAACAAGATCTGAATTGGTGAGGAAGCTTATACCAAAACCAAAAGCTAAACAGAAGCAAGCTTTATATAAACAAAGCTCGTAAATATCTGAAAATGGGACTACCACCGAAACTGTATCCGAAAGTGCTGGCCAGGAGTAGACCCAAACCAAAATATGTACTGGAGCTCATATAAAAAACAAAAACTGGTGCTGTAACTATAAACTAAACCGAATTCTTATTGGTAGGTAACGAGAAAGAAATCGGTAACATAATCCTAAACTAACAGTAACTGCAACGAGACCGAAAGTTGGACCGAATTTTTTATCCAGAAGGAAATCAGAACCTAAACAGGAGCTGGAACTTGAATTGGAACAAAGAGTGGAACTGAATTGTTACCGAAAAGATCCCGAAACGGTTGGTGAATCTAAAACCGAATCTGGAAACTAATTGGCACCAAGAAATAAATATTAGGGGAAACAGGAACAAAAACTGACCCCAAATTAGTGGTATTATTATATTATTATTATCAGAAAAAAATATATATATATAAGCATTAGTGCAATAAGAATAGGAGTAGAAACCAGAATAGAAACAGAAACTTGAACTAAAACGGAAATTCCCTTCTCATATCCCATGAAGTTTACAGTCACTTTTCGACTCAATGCTGTGCAAAAGTTGCTTCGTCAATCTAAAAACTTTGAGCAAAGAAAAATTCCGTTACCATTAGAACAATTTAATATCTGAATTCCAAATAACTTTTATTTAACTAAACCTTTATTTCTCAAATGCAAAGGACCATTTGTTTAAAGAATTAAATGCTAAGGGGTTAAGTTTTAAATTTATAGCTAACTAAAAGGAATTTCACTGTAATTGATTAGTTTAAAATAATTTATGTGTCAGTAGCCGACTGAGGGAAATGCTGAAATTAACTCAAGAAAATTGGCGTTAAAAAGTTTCCAACTCAAACCAGAAGTGATTCCACCATAATCGGCTATGTTTTCCCTCGAGTGAATTAACAACATACACAAGTGCACATAACCATACATACTAGGCAGCTATTTACAGTGAGTGTATAACTGAAGCATTAATCTTTTTCTGAGTTTTCGTTAATTAAATTTGTATTACATTTATAAAAAACGAACAGCGGAACGCATTTAGCTATAAATGAAAGCAATTTAATTATTCCAGGAAACAGTGGTTTTAAATTAATTCGGTGAACAATGTTCCCGTATATGCCAGTTGATGCCAACTCGTTAAGGGAACGCCATCATCATCATCAGTTGGTGCTTAACCGCATATTCTCATGAGCTCATCAATCGCTTTTTAGTTATAATTCTATAATTATAGAAGAAGAGGATCTGGGCCCATCAACGCAAGTGTTAGAAATATCTCACTATATTACTACTATTATATATTGATAATTTTTCTGAACTAACAAGATTCGAACCACTGTATTAGCCCCCTATGTAATGGAATGTTATGATGTACAGGTTTTGGGATATAGGGCCTAGAACTGTATGGGAGCACACAATTTTGCACCCTTTGCACTTATTACACATGTAATGTAGATGGTGAAATTCAATAAGGTCGGATTAACATAATATATAACTCACATATAACCGATTGCTCCGATGAACAGAAGTTTTGGCTATATATCTTGCCCTTAAATAGGAAAGAACATCAAATGCATCACAGTTTTCACTTTTTATTAAGTGCCCTTTTCACAATCCACAGTTAATGTTAACTGGCAGTAAATTTACAAAAATCGTTCGGCTATCGGTCTAATAAAGTGACAGCGCCAGCTATAAATGGTGAAAGCGGCTCTAAACAAGTCATGTATACTTTAAAGTTTATAGGCCTCAAGCCGGAAGGTTTAAAATGAACTTGTTCAAAACCAATCCAGAATTATCAATAATAATGAAAATTAATAGAAATATTAGTTTAGCTGAAAAAACACCGTTCTGAAAGCGCATTGGTTAACAGAACTTGCTAAAATTTCTCTGATGAAGCAGTCTAGCAGCTTCCTAAATGTATCTTCAAGAAAATTATGGCGGTTGTCTGCAAACTTTCAGTTTCTTTTCATATAAAATACTTCTAATAATAAATACAAGTTATTTAGAAAAAAAAATAATGGGTTTCTTAAAAATTAATGTACTTAGCGTTGAGCTCATTTACAGTAATGAAAGGCTTTAATAAGTATCGGAAAGTGAAAATCGTGGTTTGGATTCATGAAAAGTAATAAATCATTAGAATAGTGTTCTCCTTACTTGTTTGTGAACAAAAGTTAAAGACGATAATTCCATGCAGTACAAATTATTAGTACTTCGAATCACCTAAATTGAATTAAAATTCAAAATTTTTATATGTATAAAAAGTTTATGAAGTAAGCAGCTTTTCTTATTTTAGCAGATTTTCTTTTGAGTAACTTTTTTCGATTCTGAACATTGCTTACATCGTTTTCCAGCAGTATCGCAAAACCATTTTGAGTTAAAAGTTATCGCATTTTCGACAAAATATTAAAATTATGAGTCTCAATTTCGGATTTAGCTTTTTAAATTTGGGAGGTTGGGGTTAATATATAAAAATCTGGTATCCCGTTGCTGGTTCTAGAGAACTTTTCACTTTTACTGAAAGTTGACTCTTAAATGTAATTTGATCCAACTTGCGCCAACAACGCTGTATTAATTTTTTAAGTCTCCTTTTCTTAACATATATAAGTTAACACAGCAGTAGATATACACCAGCATTGTACTCTAACAAACAAACATACGGGCATTGCATTGCTTTGACATGCAGGCATTTCATTGCTTTAGCATACAAACATTAATATAAGTATGTGATACATATATGTACGTTTGTACAGCGGTAGCTGACCGTCAGCATTGATTAAGTGACTGCTGCTGTGATTATTCTACACTTTGTTTAAATACTTTTTTCTTCATGCCGAAGGTTCGCGTTTTTTCCGAAGCAAATCGTGCGCGATGTACCTGAAAAGGTCGTCGCTAAAAAAGTACTTAAGCTTGGCTAGTTTTAAGGTAAAAATAAGAAGTAAATAGTGTTCAAATAAATAAAAACTTCTAAAAACAAAAATTGTTCCAAGTGGAAAACACCTTGCAAAAAGATCAAAAAATTTGTCATGCTTCCGCTAAACAAATAGATCAAAAATTGGCATGCTTCTGCTAAACAAAGAGATCAAAAAAAATACCACTTGGAACCGCGTAAATTAACTTATACAATTCAAGAAAATTTATCGTGCCACACCCACATGATTTTGTCTTTATTTGTCCTTTATACCTGTACGAAGTACTGAATAGATTTACATTACATTTTCACAGTTAGTTTATATGATCATTTGGCAAAACGTAGGCTATGTAAATGGATTTTGAATTTTGGAAAATGTGTTCGTTAATTGCTAACCATGCAAGAGCAGTTGAAAAGAGAGGAGTAGAAGTTGGAAAGGGATTGAAAAATGATTGGGAAGATATTAGGAAGTTTAGGCCGAAAAGGGAATTGAGGATGAATTAGAAGTGGAAAGAGGAGTGACAGAAAAAGTGGTCGAGACAAACAAAAATGGGGAATAAGAAGAAAAGGGGAGAGAGATTTAAAGGTAAAGGTCTTAAAACCTGCAATTCTTTTTAATTATGACACTCCTCTAAAAGCAAAAAAGAAACAAAACGCACTCAGATCCAATTTTCGATTCTAAATTCAAACCATTTAATACATTGTAAACGCTGACTCTAATTTCGGAAAATTCTAATAACTAAAGTTTCTATCTAGTGAGCGTCGACTGTAAAAGAAAAGGATTCGATAAATTTGGAGGGAAGAAAGTACAATTTGTTCAAAATTAGAAAAGTAAATTTTTGGGCATGATAACATCTGGCGGGACTTAAATAAGTAAGTGACCTTGTAAGTAAGTAGCTATTGTACTTTTATTTTCTGCACAATATTCCTATCGGCGTAAAGATTAGCATGCAATTTTTTTTCGATGCTATTTTAGTAAAAACCATTTTAATTTTTTTCTCAAATACTCCAGAATGCGAGATTTCGCGAGATACAACATGATGAGAGACTTATGGTTTGATTTTTGTTCATGGAGACAATACTGCTAACAGCAAATTACTCCTTTGTCCTATACTCATTCGAGTTTATCTTTTTGTTTTCTGTCCATACCACAGAAAACACAACTTCGGGCTCTTTTTTGAGACTCGCAATCGTACGCTCTTATAATCTGTTGTACCTCTGCTGTTTTGTTCCGCTAGTATAGCCTCGTTTGATTGGCTCGGAGAAGCACTTTCCCCCTCACCGATAGACGTGATCGTGTCGCCTAGCGTTATTTGGAACCGCCGACTAATCTTTTCAAGAAAGTAAAATTCAGACAAGACAGCATACAAGGAGCTCTTTCACATTGTCAAAAAGGAAGCATGGAACCGAAAAAGAGATGGTGCAAACACCAAAAATGGCTCTAACTTGTAATTAGTTAAATTTAAATAATTTTACGACTATGTATACAAAAACAAATTTTCCAAACACGCATTGTTTTGCTTTCGCTTATTTGCCAATCTTTATTTTCACGTTGCACTTTTGACTAGCTTAATTGGCGCATTTTTGTAACAAGCGATTAAAAGCTAAGCCCGCAAATAAATTTAAAATTCAAAGAGCAACATTTAAGCCAAACAGCGTTTTAGTGGGCTAGCAATGCTGAGTGTTTTTATGTACAGAAGTGTGAATATGCATTAGGCTGCCCCCCAAAACCCCCTGCAAGAAAAGCGATTAGCGACGATTTGGGGATGAGTCGCAAAGGAGCACGCGACCAATGCCAGTTTTGATCTCTTCGTATGGGTTGAAGTGATCTCTTTTGTTTGAGTATGTCATATGAAGAGACTAATTGGTCCCTTTTATGCCCAAAAGGGTAGTGTCGGACAGATTCCCTTTGTTCCCCTTGGTGTACGGTCGGACAAGTATACTTTCAGCACCTAAAAGTGGGCTACAAAAATTCAAATCGACTTATCCTAATTGTAACCTATTGGAAAATTTCTTATTGGCGAGTAAGCCTTCCCACCTAGTAAATATTTGACAGGAAGGACCACTGCCACTCTGTCTTTAGGCGTAATAACTTAATTATCTTTTGAAACCTGCTAAATTTCAGCTTTACAGAATAGTTTTTAACACCATATCGTCAATAAAGTTCGAAATATCATTTAGCTAATGAACTTCCATATTTTTCTCATTTCAAGATATTTTATACATCGAACAATAGGACTTAGCTTCTGTCTGATTTCACCCGTTTTAAACACGAAACTGTTTGAAAGCCAAATAAAGCGGTATCTTGAATTTAGAGAAAATATACAAACTTTGCTCAAGCTATACTACGTATGAAGTCAAAGTCCTCTTCCAAGCCAAATTGGGTACGCTTGCTCGAAAAGTGTTTCATACCTTTTAAACGATATCCAAACTGCTTCACCGATTCCGAAAGCACAAAGTTATTCAAACATTGGCTACCTTATCAAATGCCTTTTTAAGTCAATGTAAACTACACCTAGCTGAGCTTAATTATCTTAGACCTTAACTGTTTTATCAGCAGTAAGGGTCAATTTCGATAAAGTTGTGATTGAATGTATCGGGAATATATTGATGTTTGGAAATAAATTATTTGACCTGCTTATATACTTAGTTAATATTTGAACACGTTTCGGAATAATTTATTTTGTTGCCCAATTGTTCTATAACATCCAGACTTTCATACAATAGGACCTGAAAATTCTTAAGATAGAATTGCGTAAATTGGGGTGGCATAACAGGTCACTACTAGATAGATATTGGTTCGGGTTATTTATAAATTGTTTGGCTTTGGCTTATATTGCTTTTCAACTTGGAACTACCCTGCAAAAAATCGTGTGACTAGTCTCTAGAGAGGGGGATCCGCGATGAATTCCTTTGGTCTACAGTTAGCTATAATTCAATATACATAAGCAACATTTTTATTTGTGTGACATACTCATAGCGGTGTACAATTTTAGTTTTTGTGGCATACTTATGGGAGTTAAAAGTACCCGTTTTGGTATAAAGTGGATTAGTCCTTTCGTACCCGTCCGGCTATAAATGGTCTCTCCATAGGACATGCTCAAACAAATGTGAACAGCTCAACCTATACAAAGTGATCAGAACTGGCGTTAGTCCCATCCTCCTCTGCGACTTATCCCAGGGTATGGCACCCCCGCTATAGTGTCATAATCAAAATTTTGTTTACTTGCATTTGGGATTACGGTACTTGGGATGCCACCATATAATATTTGGTTTCAACCGAACTTAGTCTTCCTCAATATGAAATATCGGGGTAACTCAAGTATGTAGAACCTTTATTATTTTTGCAACCACACTAATACATGTGTACCGAATCACGCACAGAGTCACATGTGAGTTTCTATTGCGCTTAACAAAAGCAAATCCCTTTAGCTGATACTTTTCACCGATTTGAAAGGTGGGCAAAAGGTTTATTCGCTAAAAAATGACAAAGGGAAGCAAATAAACCAATTTGACATGTTGAAACGCACTGACAAGCATTGCCAACATTTTGGACATATGTTCTATCTGCTAGTGCGGACGTTTGTTGTAGGTCGTGTCACTAACCAACAAAACTCGGATATCGGCGGTGTACAAAGAACGCTTTAGGCCAAACAAAGTTGATTGCTCGAGTTGCATGTTTGCTGTTGATTGCTGCTTGCTTTGTTGTTGCTTTAGAAATGTATAACTTTCATTGTTATTGTTTTCAGTATTTCAGTATACGTGTAAGTAGCGCTGTACGAAATGTTATTCACAGTCGTTCATTTGCTTGCTGAATGGAAGCTGCTATTGAAGCGTAACGAATCCCTCGTTTACATATTCTTTTGTGAATGACTTTTGACTTTTTTTTTTTTTTTTGGTTGCAAAATTTATAGGATTGTGTATACGACTAATGTACGCCTGCAATTCTAATAAATCCGATTTGCTCATGTTAACATTTGTTCAAATTGTTGGTGCGTTATTGACGTTTCAGCAATTGCAAATGGTAAACAATAAACGTCGCATGCATTCGCATTCAAATCATAATAACTTTGAAACAGTTTCCTGCAATGCAAAAACGCATTGTTGACGGCCAAAGTTTTGCAAAATATAAAGCGGCAGCGTTGTCAAATTTAACTTAGCTTGCAGAGTCCAATAACAAGCTGGTGAGGGGATATTGAACATTAAGCTGAAGTCGGAGCTTGGATGAGATGAGATGGAACTTTTGACTATATGGGCAGAATACCAAGGTGTAGAATATATACATGGGCCCAGTTTGCAAAGCTGATAATTCTTTTAAAGCTATCTTTTGGAGACAATTTCGTTGTTATCACATAGAGTGAAACTTCAAGGAGCATATTGCAACTCATTAGCTCCCTCACGAGAGGGTTCTTTGACCCAATTTATTTTTTGATATTCCAAATAAAATAGCATTTTGAATTGAATTAGCATTGACAACATTTTTTTAACTGTTTAGCAAATTTGACGGAAGTATGACCAATTGACCTTATTTCGTAGCACTATTGAGATATTTTAAAACAGCGTGCAATCGTATGGTTATCTTTAACGACCGTACCCTAACTTGTGCACGTATAAGGGGCAGTCATAATTTAGAACTAGTAAAGGACTGCCTTGCTCTTATAACCATCTATAATTTAGGATCAGTATGTATCTTAAAAGAAATTTGGTCATACCTTGACAACATAGTTAATTTTGTGGAAGTGGATACTGCTAGATCATCTCCTTACATTGAAACTTCTGGAGTTCCCAAAGGTAGCATATTAGGTTTGTAACAAGCCGGTTTCTTCGTTCCGCCATCCTTAGTGTTTATTTTCATTTCTAAAGATGGCGGAACGCCGGAACCTATTTGTTACAAAATCTAATTTGATAGGGATGACGGAAAATCTTTCGAATATACATCAACTTTCCACCCAGTCGGAAAATCAAAAAAAAAAAAAATTTGTCAGTCGTATATTAGGTCCATTGTTGTTCTTAATCTTCATCAATGATATTAGTTCCTTTAAACAAAACTGTGGTCATCTGCTATGTGTTCATGACTGGATAATTTTAATGGCAGTAAAATCCGCTTCTTATATGGAAGTTATTTAATGTGAGCTTAATTCCTTCGACGTCTGGTGCAGGCGTAATAAGTTGGCTCTCAATATTGATAAGTGCTGCTTTCTAAATGGCGACGGCGAGTACCGAAGAATATTTAATGATGAGCTGTATGAACTTTACGCAGACGCCGACATAGTTCAGCGAATTAAAACACAGCGGCTTCGCTGGCTAGGCCACGTAGTGCGAATGAGCGAAGATGCTCCAGCCCAGAAGGTATTCTTATCGGCACCCGCCGGTGGAAGCAGAGGAAGAGGGAGACCACCACTCCGATGGAAGGACCAAGTGGAGACCGATTTGCGATCCCGCGGTGTTTCCAATTGGCGCCAGTTGGCGCAACGAAGAAACGACTGGCGAGCTATGTTGGACGGTCAAAATCGCCCAGGCGGTTAGATGACCATTTAAAGAAAGAAGAAATTTCCATAAATTGCGTGTCTAAAATCTTTTACTAAAATCAAAAACTTAGGTTTAATTTATGATTCGTATTTCACGTTTACGAAACACTTAAATTTTATTATTCATATTTTTAGATATTAACCACCTTATCTTTTCCTCCTTCTGGCCCAGTACCAAAATTCGTCATTCTATCTTAAACGGGTTTTATGTTATAAATAGTTGAAATTAAAAAATAATATTTAATCAAATTTGTTTGAACAAATCAATAATAGAATGACTAAGTCAATAAAGGTACCAAACTTCATCATTTTAGTACCACTCTTTAAATTAACTTGAGCATTATCAAAAAGGGGGGCGTTATCTTTCGATTTCGAACATTTTTAATGTCAGCGAGGAGGTTACTTTTCTGGCAAACCTCATTGAAATATAACAATTTTTACTCGAGTTATGGACGCGCGTGCCTCAGCCGAATTCTCTATTTATCCTAATATTGAATTGACCACTGATTTATACCGTTAAAACTTTCTATATTAGGGCTATATTATAACATTTGTGTACTTGTACTGCTGGGTATAAGAATAGGGCGTGCTATTATCTGAAAGGATGTGTTCATCTAAAGGCCAGCACACTTACCCAGTCCTGTTTGCTTACGTGTTCCGTTATATTTTGCCAAACAGTACATATATGTAGATGCCCTGAATTTTCCGCCTCTGGTATGCTTGACGCCCTCAGCTGTTTGTCGCTAATCACCTGATTGCACTCGAGTTCTCTGCACTGATCTGACACTTAATTGCTACTCCACTATTAATTATCTGTTTCCTCTTCTGTCGTCCGCTCCTAACGACTCACTGTCGCTTTCTAGTTCCATATTTTTGGTCGACAATGCAATGGTAATTGTTCAGATATTACGGGAGAACCGTTTTAGGAGCTATCCGATATAATTTCGATAGTATTTCGATGGCTGATTGGAATCTCATCATATTTCAAAATACTTTTACAAAGGGCGATACTTCAGCGCCATTTATTTCACAACCGCACTTTTTCAGAATTTGGTTGAAAAACGCTCTATCTCAGAATCTTTTAACCAACGGCATATCTCATTATTGTAGGGTATATTTTACAAATATTTTGAAATAGGGTTAGTTTGGAATTTAGGAATCATCTGCTTTTGTTACCGCGTTATTCTAGCTGTTAACTCACTAACACAATTATGTACCATTGCTCAACAGTAGTTCGGACTATGAAGATATAATTTTCATCCATCGGATTATTTGCACATTTTCTAATTAGCTTACCTCAATTTACTGCTTCGAGCATTCAAGTGGCGTAAATACGCGGCTTTCAAGCACGAAATATGCATAAATACAATTTACGCCTAAATATATTCCATTTAAGTCCAAAACATTAACATTTCTTAATGATTCCTAAAGTACTAATGAAAAAATGCACAGACGTGAAGCAAAGAAAATATGTGGCAAATACCAAACCATTGAAGTGACGCCAACAACAGCAACGATGACTACAACTACGGAGGACAAACTTTTCCTGGCGCTTTTTTTAAGTGGCCACTTTGCACGTTCCTCAACGCCACAATGATTTGCTAAATTGCCACTTCTCGCTGAGTTGTGCCAAACTCACACCACTCAATGCCAGGTCGGTACTTTGCCAATGGCTTCAGCCCACCATAACGCCATTGCTACTTGTCATTTGCCGCTTACCATTCATGCTGCTTGTGGTTATTGCTATGCGTTAATATTCGTACCTATGAGTGGTGTGATATGACCGTTATATAGTGTTGGTGTGACCTGACATACAAACACACTCAAATGACACTTTCGTATGCTCTGCCCCAACTTACGCGCTTACTTTTGACATGTTTTTTACCTTTTTATATCCCACCATAGGGGGATTTCTGTAAAATACCTGCACATACATATATATAAAAAGCATGTAAGTGGCCACAAATAAAGTTATTCATTTTCCAAACCCAAATGCGGGACACATATTTATTTCCACGACCACACTGGGACCACATTCAAATGAACAATAAAAGTCCTAAAAAGCACTGTAAGCGTGATAGAGATAAAACTTCATAAATCGTATTTACATATAATTGTAACAAGCCATTGTGTTTACATTATGGATACTAAAGGAAAAATATTGCCGTCTCTATTTATTTTATTTAGAAGCATGGAAAACAAACGATTGCATACAGGCTCAGTCCAAAAACCTAATTGAATAGCATCCATGAAACTAAAGCATCGCTCACTCTAAATCTGTACGCAGAAACTATACCGCAATTCCGTAATAACCTATTGAACGCTAAGTATTTAAATGTGTTACTAAAAACCATTTGTTAGGTTATTATTTATTTATAAGATTATTATTATTTTATTTACAATAATATTAAAAATCTTTGTTATGTAAGAACCCACAAGCATTCTTTTTAATAGAAGACATCATTTTTTGAACAATATTTATTAAATTAATTAAAGGAATTAAAGGAAAGGTAAGAAAACGAAGGGGAAAGAAAGAAAATAAAAGGAAGGAAAGGGAAAGGAAAAGAAGTTTGAGGAAAGGAAAAAATAAAATAAGAGAGTAAAAGAAGAAATCAAGGAAAATAAAAATATGTTAGAGGAAAGGAACGACATAGAAAGGAAGAAAAAAAGGCGGATAAAATATACAGGAAAAAAATAAAATAAAATAAAGTTTACTGGTTGAATTTCAACCACTGGGCGAACTCTAGTCCATAGTAATACAGCCTTTAAATGTTGTCAAAATTTGATCATATTGCAATCGCATACGTCTTCTTTTGTATTTTATTGCACGGTAATTCTTATGGCAATAATTGTCGGACAATCCTGGGTTATTCTTTATTGAGGTATGTATCTTCCTCACTAGTTCTGGGTTACGAGTTTTTCTTGTTACGGTTTTTTAGCTCTTTCTATGGTCAATGTTCTTTTACATCTATTTATTACACTACATGCAGTGGTTTTTGGCAATTTAAATTTTCCCCGATTTTTGAACCCGACCAAGTAAAATTTGTTACAAATTTGTTCAGAATTAATTCGCGTTTTTCGTATTCCATTGTCGATTAACCCTCTAAAAGATGAACAATCAAACTGAAAACTCGAACACATAAGTCCCAATAAATTCTAAAGCCATGGGTACTAAGATCATTTAGAACATTGGACGAGTAGCTGTATAACGGCCTATATAGTGCGTACAGATTTAGTGCTTGTGCTAATGTGGTACACCCTTAAATCTCACGTTCCAAACAATATTTTAAGATGGCAATTTTGACAATTCATGTGGAATTAAACACAAATGTGAGTGACGTTTGGTGGCGCTGCCTTTGAGCACACATTACCTTTTAGTTGAGCAAAACATCTGATCGTAAGTGGTTGACTTTTTTTATAGGTCTAATATTTTATTTCGTTTCTCTTATATAAAGTGCGATTTTCTGTTCTATAAAATCAATTTGTAATAAAGTAAGTGCTAAATTTTATGAAATAAGTGATATTATCAACAAATTTTGAGAGTGAGTGATTTTATTTGATCATTTATTGAAGTGCACCGAATCGGCCTTTGTGGTACATTTGATGGCGGCTAATGTGGTACTATATACCACATTACCCTCCAAAACTATAGTAGGTTTCTTTGAAGTAGTAAAAAATCCTTTTTTTCTATAATTTTTTAGATGCCGAAGAAAGGACAAATAAGAAAGTGAATCAATGTTTATCAACGATTATGGAATTTTGTCGGCGTCCAAATTATTTGGCGTACCACATACTACCTTACAAAGAATGGCTCGAAGTAAGAAGTCCATACCTGAGTTATTTCGTGTGAAATTGGGTCGTAAGCCAGTCTTCAATGAAAAACAGGAAAAAGAACTAGTTGAATATTTGCTTGACATGGAGTCTCGATTTTGGGGTCTCACAAGAGAAGACGTTCGTTCTTTGGCTTTTCCGTTAGCGAAACAGGACAACATTAAAAATCCATTTTCGACTCTGTATGGTTCCGCTGGAAAAGACTGGTTAAACGTTTTCTGTAAACGCCACACAGATAAGTAAGCCTCCGTTCTCCCACTGGAACTTCGTTTGACAGCGCTAAAAGTTTCAATTAAGAAAATGTGAACGGTTTTTTTGACTTGCTCCAGCAAAAATTTGAAAAGTATCAATTTCCACCTGCTCATATTTTTAATGTGGATGAGACAAACCAAAGTGTCAGAAGTTATTGGAAAAAAAGGTAAAAAGCAAATCGGGGACATGACTTCAGCCGAGCGTGGGTCGCTTATAACAGTGATAAGTTGCATGAGCGCATCTGGAAATTTCGTGCCCCCATACTTTATTTTTCCTAGTAAAAATCACAATGTTCATCTAGTAAAGGATGCGCCCCCAGGCTCGCAATCTTCGTGCCACTTATCGGGTTGGGTGCAAACTGACATATTTACTAAATGGTTCCTTCACTTTCTTGAATTTACAAAACCAACGAAGGAAGATCCAATAATGTTGATATTAGATGGACACCACAGTCACACCCGAAATATAGAAGTAATCAACTTAGCTCGTGAAAACGGAGTGGTTATAATATCTCTGCCGCCACATTACACTCATAAAATGCAACCTCTCGACCGATCTTTTATGAGCCCACTTAAGACTTATTATAGCAACGATGTGAAGCGTTTTATGACACAATACGATTTGGTTGGTCTCTTTTCTAAAGCGTATTTCAAAGTTCAGTCTGGCCAGGTTGCAGTTAATGGTTTCAGGTGTACTGGTATATATCCGTTCGATCGGAATATTTTTACTGACGCGGACTTCGTTGCTGCGGAATTTTTATATGAGCACGTAACTGCCGCTAACTCTGAAAATCCTGAGCCAGATAATGTCACTTCAGATTATATATTGCCGGAGACTACACAAACAGCAATTACACCTGCATCTAATATAAATCAAGTTCCTTCTCCAGAACCTGTGGCATCCACAAGTAAAGGAGTTGTTTCACCATGGCAGATTTCACCTTTGCCAAAAATCAGAAAACCAGCGGCTAATGGCAGAGGAAGAAAATCAAAAGCGACAATACTAACAAAATCACCTAATAAGAAACAGTTGGAAGAAAGCATTATAAAATCCAGGAAAAAGAAAAGGCTAAAGCTAAAAAACTAAAACCATTGACGAAACCGCCGCATGTTTGCAGTGCGATATGGTTTGGGATCACATCGCTTGTATTCCCCGGAAAAATCCAATTTTCATTTGCGAGTCTTGCGATAACTGAGCGGAGACCATTTCAATAGTTACGTACATTCCTTTAAAAACTTATGTATTTTTTACCTAAACTAAAATGGAGCCAAGGAGGCATTTTATGTTATCTAATAATAAGATTTTATTTTAAAAATGTTAATTTTCAGTAAATTTTTTCCTGAAAACACTTTTCAAAACCTTCGATGCATTTGCTACTGATTCATAGAAGATAGAACAGTAGGCACTGATATTTTATTTTTGTTACCTTTTGTTTATTAAATACATGTTTCTGAAATACAATTTAATAACTTTAAAATGTTTTATTTAATTTTTCCCTGAGTAAAATTTATTTGAGTACACTTCGGGTAATGTGGTTCAGTATACCAAATTAAACCACGCGTGTATACAATATTACACTCCAATTTTTAAGGAAGCAGCTTTTCAGGTTGCTGCATATTTCGTCTTATAAAATGTAAACTGTCAGTGGTACACAAGTTTTGTCAAAATATGTCGTACGTAATATTTCTCCAAACAGCATGTGCTAGAAAAGACTGAAATTGGACTTGTAGTTTGGCAGAAATTACGCGTCAACCAAAAGGTATACCACAATTGCAGCAGTTCCTCTACGATATAAAAACCATACTCAGTGGTGGTCATCACAGAAGGGGGAGTGGCATCTCCTATACAAAATTAAATTTTCAAGATGAATATCTCTAACAGGGTGCAATTTAATAGTGGCAAGCATTTTGAAAGGCCCTTTCGGTCATATTTTTATTATTATATAGCAGCGGTTAAGGGATATTTCTTACAGCCGACTTAAATCGCCCAACCGGATAGCAGAAAAAGAAGAAGAGACATTTTTCTGGTGGCTTATTTATAGATGTACCCACCTATACGTATGAGTGACCAAGGTTCCAGGTTACAAAGGGGGAGACACATTCTCTGTTTCGCATTTCGTAAAATGGTTGATATTAGCAATATATGCTTGCTCTATGGAGTTTTTTTGAAAAAGCTTAAGCATATAATCGCTGGTACTAAATTTTATTGATATAGCTTATGGGGTTACGGATATATACGATATAAAAGTCTGAGTTTGTATGGGAGGTGCCCCGCCCTCTTTTCCAAAGTCATAAATTTTCCACAGCAGAAACTATATTGATGTTTTGCATCTTCCTGTCAAAAGATTATTACTCTGACTTTATTGCTTTTGGAAATATTAAAATTTTCACTATTTATGCTATATGTTTGATGCAACGCCTCCTTTATATAACAGATACCCGCTATGCACCGAAGATTTTTGTTTCCTTTCCATCGGTGCATAGTTCATTATAATCAATCAAATAGTTCAGCCAAAAAAGGAGTTGAAAGCTTTTATTATCTATTATAAATTTCCTTGACTCCAACCAATTTGCCGTTCCAGTTCAGACGCATGCAGTTCACAGTGAAACTTGCATCTGCGATGACAATAAATAAGACACAGTGGCAGTCGCTGGAAGTATGCGGCATAAATCTGGAAATGTCATGCTTTCCACATGTCCAGCTCTATGTAGCGTATTCTCGTGTTGGAAAATCGCCCTCAATATTCACTCACTATCCTGGACGGAAATTTAAAAATGTTGCGTATCGTGCAGTCTGAAATGAAATACTATAATTGCACTTTTTTCGTGAATTGAATAAAACTAAAAAAATTAAGTGTAATTAGTACATACTCAATTTTATTGCATTTTTTAAAAATCCCGAACGAAACGAAGTGCGCCGAGAGAGATTTACTTAAAAGTATAGCATTTCGGATTTAAATGAATTCAATAAGCATTACCTCCCGATTCTGTGTTCTTGACAAATTCTCAATAAACTAGATAAGCAGTAAAGAAAATAATATGATACATGTACCTAAATGCATGAACCTAAACGAAATATATTCGAAGTTATGACGACTTTGTTAACAGCATTACTTACTAGCGGTCTCATAATGTACATTGTTTAGTTTTGACTAACCTTTGGTATTGCCTATAATTTGAACAATGACCATGCGAACTATCTCCGAACAAGAGTTTTGTTAGCTTTCTGTTTGTTTGTTCGAGTAACGACAAAAACACTCCCCGAAGGTCCTGGGGTGTGTTGCGCTCCTATCCTTTGCCGGATATGAACCCGGTACACTATGGTACAAGCGTTTGGCGGTACTAGCCCGACTGTCCTAGGTCATGAGATCCCTATTTCCATGAGAGGCATCATATCCGCAGATCAAGCTTCAAGTTGATGTTTATTACCTTTGCATATTTTAGTCACATATTACCACAAGCATACCTACCATGGTGATATACTAACCCGCAAATCGCAGGGGTATTTGTAAGCTTCCATTGTAGACATTTATTTGACAGGTGGCATTCAAGAACCTAAATCTCTTCCGGTTCTAGGGTTATCTCCTTGAAGAGGAAATTTTTGTGGAATCATCCTCATTATTCACGATACATCCCCCGATACAGGTCTAAATAGTTTCGAGTGGAAATCTACACCACCTAAAAACTTAAAAATATTTTCGAAAATATCTTTTATTAATTCGTTTTTGATCGAAATATAGCTATTTTAAATTTATATAACACAAAGGACCCAATATGAAATATAATGATTATATCGGCTTAGCAAACCAGTATGTTCAAAATATTGATTGATGATTGAATGACTTCTCAAAACCGCGTAAGTGTTTGCACTCAAATTTTACAGGAGAAGCAGAAAACTGGATAACGAAGCGTTATCTAGTGGGATAACTTCCTACAAAGCTAGTTTTTTGAAATATTTTTCAAACCGACTTATAAATTTTGGTGCAAGAAGCATAAGCATGGTTTCATTCTGATTCATTGGAGCATGCGCGGTTTGGCAAATTTTATTTTGGCTCATTGTATACAAATGAGGTTTTTCCATTGATGTATTAAAAAAAGAGATAGTTTAACTTTAACTTTAACGGAGCAGTTAAAATCAGAATTCTTCTGGAACATTTTTATACCCAGCGTGTACCAGTACACAGGGTACTATAGTTTTGGTCATATAAGGGTGGTTTGTAACAGTACAAAATAATAAAGATAGATATGGAGTTCCATATATCAAAGTTCTTAGAATGAACAAAGGAATTCATTCCGTCCGTGGACGCGATAACTTGAGTAAAAATAGAGATATTTGAATGAAATTTGGCACAAAGGTGGCTTTCTGGCCAATGTAGGTTGCTATTTGAAATGGGCGGAATCGAACCATAATCACGCTCCTTTTTTCGATATCGAAAATTTCGAAAAACGTATAAAATGAGTTAATTCAATAATAAAAGCAGCTAAAATGATGAAATTTGTTTATTAATTTGTTTGTCCCATTAACGATTTTATGAAATTTTTGGAAAAGGGGCATGGCACCGCCCACATATGAGTGAACAAATTTTCAAACTTTGACTCTTAATAACTTCAGAACCGTTTACGCGAGTCATACTATTGTTGTGATAAATAATAAGCGAAATCGCTTTTCGACCACTCCTACTCTTTTATAAAAGTTTTATGGAAAGGAGGTAGAAATATTGAACTGCCCATATCTAATTAACTGATAATATAATTTGGTATTTAAATAATTTTTCTTATTCTTCCTTACTTCCTCATTTGTTATTTATAAGACTGCCCACATGGAAAAAGTTTAAAACCTCTATACGTCATAACTCCACAACAATTTACCACGACCACTTTTACCCAGCTGGGTATTTAATATTCGGTTCTACCCGAACTAAGACTTCCTTACTTGTTCAATATAGATTTGTTTTTCGCCAGTGTTTCACAGGCGCTCTGAGTGTAATTCTAGCTAACGCCGTTCAAATTCGGTCTAGTCGATTTGTAGGAAAAACCGAACAAAAAAAAAGTGGAAGCTTCCAATTACTTCCAGCAAAAATTGTTATTCACTTATTTTTTAATTCAGTCTACAGATTGGACAAATCTTAAAGACTGGGTAAGTATTAGCATAAGCTTAAATGTAATTTAACATTTTTACATATAGAATATATTTTTGGTGTCGAAATGTATGCGATTCCGAGCAACAGAGCGTAGGAACACTGAGCGGCGCGAGCAACACTGCAGAACTATGATTATTATTTGTAGATTAAGCGTTTCGATTGAGTAGCTATGACTGCATGGTTTAAAGGGATCAATTTATTAATCTAACGATGGTGTTGAAATCGTTAAGTAAAAAAATCGAGTCAGATGTATCCTACAGATAATCACGCCAAGCTAGAATAGACTACTCGAAAGTTTCACCATGAACAAATATACCAAGCATTTATTGCCGACTGTTTCAATAGGGAGGAAGATACCGTAAATCTCTCAATCCGAAAAAATTGTTTTTGCGGTGATTCAATATTGTCAAAATGAATCTGAAAACACTAATGAAGTGTATTCCAAAATCGGAATTTCCATTGAGGTATGAGCGTTTTGGTAGTATAGGGGTGTTTGAAGTTCTAAGAGCAACGCTAAACAAAAGCCAACACTGTTATTTTATTATTAAAAAGGAAAGTGAGTCTGGCAAACTCGCTCATAAGTAATAACGACCGATTTTAACTTCTGTTAATATAATTACTCGTATTTCCATTTTATTGTGTAATTTGATATTTACAGGTACTTTTTTAGTTATCCTTGTTCAACGCTCATATCAAGAAAAATCCTTGAAAATGGTTTGCAGGGTTATATTCGAATACTACACTTTAACGAAAATACAGGGTGTTTTTTTACAGGTTTGTTTTTCGAATAGAGATAAAACTGGCATTTTGTGGTCAAATCTGGCAACTCTAATGTCATTTATGTTCAGTTTGGTTTGCCATTTCATCATGAACAGGTTGACAAAAGAACAAAGCTTGCAAATCGTGCAAATTTATTTCGAAAATAATGGTTCAGTTCGCGAAGTTTACCGTGAGCTCCGTCCATTTTATGGTCGACATAATCGTCCATCAGAGCAATTAATTCGGTTAACCATGGATCGTTTTCGCACTACGTTTACTCTATGTGATAATACGCATCCGCAGAGACGTCGAACAGTGCGCACCGAAGAAACAATTGCCGCTGTAGAGCAAAGTGTTGAAGAGGACCCGAATGAATCGATTCGCCACCGTGCACAGCAATTGGAGCTTTGTCCATCAACTTTATGGAAGATTTTGCGCAAAGATCTTGGCTTGCGACCTTACAAGATCCAGCTTGTGCAAGAATTAAAGCCGCGAGACCATGCAATGCGTCGTGATTTTGGTGTATGGGCCGAAAATGAGATTGATTTCGATGCTGATTTTCATCGCAAAATTTTGTTCAGTGATGAGGCTCATTTTTGGTTGAATGGCTACGTCAACAAGCAAAATTGCCGCATTTGGAGTGAAGAGAATCCACATGAGACCCTTGAAACGCCATTACATCCACAAAAACTGACTGTTTGGTGTGCTCTATGGGCTGGTGGATTCATTGGGCCATACTTCTTCCGCAATAATGCTGGAGAGGCAGCTACCGTTAATGGAGACCGGTATAGAGCCATGATAACCGACTATTTTGTTCCCGAATTGGATGGCATGAATGTGGATGAGTTGTGGTTCCAACAAGACGGCGCTACATGCCACACAGCGCACGTCACAATCGATTTATTGAAGGAAACATTCGATGAGCGCATAATTTCGCGGAATAGACCTGTCAATTGGCCACCAAGGTCGTGTGATTTGACACCATTGGATTATTTTCTTTGGGGATATGTGAAGTCGCTCGTCTACACCAACAAACCAGAAACGTTAGGGGAATTGGAAGCCAACATTCGTGGCGTTATTGCCGACATACGGCCCCATATGCTCGAAAAAGTGGTTGAAAATTGGACCTGTAGAATTGGCATTATTCGAGCCAGCCGCGGCGGCCACATGCCCGAAATCATATTTAAACATTAATGGCATAAAATTATCCTTCCAATAAAGCCAAATTGATGGACCTTAAAACGATTTTCTTGTGTTTTATTTCAATTCGAAGTTCTATACCCCTAAAAAAAACACCCTTTATATTAAAAACTTCAGTATTCCGTTATATCATTTTCTAAATAACAAACCCTAGGGCATTCAGAATGGACGAGATCGATTTATCTTAAGTATTCTGGAAGATATTTATTCAAACCCATAAAAAGTCAAAAAAGCCGTTTTGTCAAAATGGGGGGTATTGTGATATACTATACCACATACTTGGCTCTCCTGTAAAATATGTTTTAACCGCATGAAATAATCAAGCCTCATTGTAAATATCGTAACTTGCATTCATTATGATTTGTGACAAGCTGATTCGGAACCAGAAACATGTTCCATTAAAAGCGGAGAAGGATTTCATTTTTCTTCTGATCTCATGCACCCAATTTGCTTTTCTGTTGTAGCTAATATTTTCGGATGTTTACTTGGCGTGAAAGACACTCCTCTGTCATCAACGTTCCAAATCCAAGTTGGAGGAAATTTATACTTTTCATACTCCTGTTCTACATTGAACTACTTCTACCATAACACATTACTCAAACTTGAGCTTTAAAGAAACATACAATTTTTTCACCAAAATTAATTTAAAAATATTAAGTAATCACTTGAAATATTGGTGCCTATATTTACCAAAAACGAAAATAAATGGAAAATGTTTTTTCACACTGATAGCAACCTAGTTGACCATTGCCAGCCGTTGCTTTGCAGTAGCGATTTTTGGTCTTTGCCATTATAATAAAGAGGAGGTTATTGCTCAGACATGAATAATTTAGGAAATACGCAAGTATATCACTTTACCAACCATATCACAATACCCTAACTTATTCTATGGTTTCCTTTTCTTGCTTATCCTTTTCCTTTCTTTTCTCTCCTTTCCTTTCCTTTCCTTACCTTTCCTTACCTTTCCTTTCTTTTCCTTTCCTTTCCGTTCCTTTCCTTTCCGTGCCTTTCCTTACCTTTCCTTTCTTTCCTTTCCTTTCCTTTCCTTACCTTTCCTTTCTTTTCTTATTATATTTTATTTTATATTATTTTAATTCACAAAAACCTAACCACAAAAAATAGAAAAACAAAACTACGGTGTTGAATACTCATTATGAATAATCAATTATTTTGTTTTTGTAAATACTGTTTGTATCATCAATGAAGGTTACACATTTGCTCAAGTGTTTGCTTGCTTAATCCCTGAAAACACGGTGATACTCCGTAGGAGTACCAGAGTACTACAACTTATCCTCCTTCATATAAAAGAGATGGTCCAATTTACAAGGCAATGTCCTAGGATTAGATCACCTAGTCCGTCTCGGCGTACTCCATTACTTTGCTTCTGAATACTCCATGGAGGACCTATGCGAGAGTACTCTCAAAATGCTCCCAAAAGATAATTCTTGTAGTAATATTTTAAAATTAACCAATTCTTATGATTTACATGAGAAAGTACATTTATTTCAACTAACGTGCTAACATATCCGCGGTTTGCAACCATATTTCATGGAAATATGTATCCGCGGTTTTGCATTAGTGTCGTTATTAAGCATCCTATTGCACAAAAAACCAAATTTTTGGTACTATCGATTGGAGCCTGGGCCCTGAGGCCCTGGTGAGCAAATTTGGTTTTTGACACAAGTGTCACTTATGCGGTTTCTCATTTGTGCGTTACGCGGTTTTGCATTATCACCGACAATATGTAGTTTCGAGTTTTATTAAGAAGAATCAAATTAAAATCTAGCTTTTGTTATTATTTCTGAGTGCAAAAATTATAACTATACGACAGTAATTATAAACGAAGAAATCGGCTAAAATATAAAATAATTATTATTTTTTAAAAAAAGGTAAGAGCTAATTATTATGCTTCAGTAACACTAAAAGAAAACATAATAATTATTAGTGATAAAAACTGTTTAAAATGGAGATATAATCATTACTTCTGATTTGAATCAATTAAAATAAAATTTTAATTTATACTGCACAACTCTATGTACGATATTTAAATCTTAAATTGAAAAATATAAATTGTATAATGTCTAAAGACTAACTTCTGGTTTCTATTATTGAACATGTAAAGATTACCGTCACTTTAAAATATATTTTGTTTCCTTTATTACGAGTATATACCCATAATTTATTATTATCATTACTTGAATACTTCGCCTTGCTTTGTCCGCGCAACCATTCATAGTGATTTTGTTGACCCAGGGACCGGGGTCAACGTGGGTTTTAGTCGCTTCTTACGATAGGCATACTTTGGGCATATTCTAACCCCCTAACCCGCACGGTCGTCCAATGATTTATCACCCTTAGTTGCAACACAACTTAAACAGGTATTTTATGGTGTAGTTATAAAACCCAAACAAATAGCAAGCACGCCAATCTTTCCAGTATTTCACATGTCGTCGGTGACACTGCAAAACCGCGTAAGCTACTTTTGTGACGAAAGCTTTCATTGGCCCCTGCCATTAAGATATATTCATTTATTCTCAAAAAAACGAAATGTTGGCTTAAAAAATAATTGAAAGAGTCGATCTTGATGGGAAGTTTTTCTATAAAGTCATTATTCGTTCTTAAATTAAGTAATTTGTAGTTGAAAAACCGCCAAACTAAGATATTACTTACGCGGGTTAGCAGTGTCACCGACGATATAATACTTGCCTTGAAGATCAAATAAAATGCAAATCTTTTATAATATGGGTTGTGTTCATTTGAACGTCATTTGGTTTCTATCGAGGATTTTTAGGAAGGACTCGCTAACTATTGAAAAAGTAGAATGAAGGGGAAAGTTATTTTGTTAAAGCTTTTGAATGCATATTCACTTATTTTATGTAGAATGTTAATCAAATCATTTCAACGTTTTCCCTGAGAACATCTTTCACCTCAGTGAGGAACGAGGCGATCGAATGCGTCAGGAGATAGGAGAAGTTGGTCTCTTGAATGGACGATGGTTTACTATTATTCAGAAACAGAATTTGTAGACGTTTTTAATTTGTAAATTATTGAGAATAAAATTTATGGGAAAATTTAACAATAAGCTAAACATAGACATTATTGAAAAAATTGTATATGTTTAGTGCTGATTTTCTAAACTTTCTGTAAACTTATACATGAAACCAAAACTAGATCTCCAAGTTTTTATTATGCATTCGAACTTTGAGTATGCAGATGTAGTTTGTCACTGTTACTCAGTTCAGTGGCGTAGCCTTGATAGATCCACTCTTCGTCAATGACCTACTATACCATTTTATGCTTCTGATTTATAATTCTCTTATTTTAGACTAATTACAAAGTGCATTGTAATGAATATATATGAAATTATCGGTTAGTGGATTATGCGTTTGAATATTAAGCCTACATATATGTATACTAGTTTTTTTATACCTTCTTTATTTTTTTTTTTTTCGAGACGACAAAACCGATTTGGCGGTATGCGTACACATTGGCTCATTAATTTAATCAGAGCAAACAGTGGCGGAAAAATAGATAGCCACGAGGATTTTTTACACGCTTTTTATAAAAGTAAAGCCCATTATCTAATACAAAATATTTGAGAACAAATTTCAAACTGAGTTCAAAACCTAGGAAAATTTAGCCAAGTTTCATCGAAATTCCGACACTTTTTAATCCGAGTTTTTATAAAAAAATTTTATTTGTAGTTTTATGACCTATTAAATTTTAGTATTTCTAATAAGGTTCCAGAATGAAATTGGCAAAAAATAGTGCAATTTTGGAGATTTATTGATAAATTTATGGTGCCAGTTTTGTTATGCAAAAGGCTCAAAATTTAAGCAATTTCAACATTTTCTCTATTGCTTAGTTTTATAAAATTCGTAGGTCAACATTAAAAACTATTTTGGTTTTTAAATAATAAACGCAGTCTAACACAAAACTAAAAATCCCTCACTCGAAAAGGGTGCGTTCTTCTTTTGTGTAATAAACTTCAACAAACATAGAAGTGGATTTAGAAAAAAACCTAGTACTGGACTTACGACGTATTCGTTCCGACGAACATGATTTTGAAAAATTGTTCAGAACTTGTGACATGGATATTGAAATCATATAATAATGAAAAGTAGATAGTCTATTCAGTCAACATAAAACTACCTTTAGAGACTTCGCTTCGGTTTTTGAACAAACCACAGAGAAGAAAATGACAAGAATTTATATAAGCTTGCTGAATTTTATGAACCACTTGCTCAAAGCCAAAATATAGTGGCCGAAACCAATTTATGGAGAAGGTTTTTAAAGTGACATAATCTTCCGCCAAAAACATGCATTTTACGCACTTCAAAACAGCTCGTTACGTATTTTTGCCAATTGGAAACACCACGGGACTACAAATAGGTCTCCACTTCGTCTTTCCATTGGAGTGGGGGTCTCCGTCTTCCTCCGTTAGCACCGGTGGGTGCCGATAAGAAACCTTCTGGGCCGGAAAATCTTCATTTATTCGCACAACATGACCTAGCCAATTAAGACGTTGGGATTTAATTCTTTGGACTATTTCGGTGTCTGCATATGGCTCATAAAGCTCAACAATAAATCATATTTGGTATCCCACCTCGCCAACGCGTAAGGGTCCGTAAATCTTTCTCTCGAATACTCCCAGAGCCGCCTTATCAGTTATTGTCAGTGATCAAGCTTCTGCACCATAAACCAGGACGGGTACGATAAGTGACTTATTTATTTTCGTGCTTCGAGAGAGGACTTTACTTCCCAATTGCCTACTCAGTCCGAATTAGCACTTGCTTGCGTCAGTGATTCTTCGTTGGATTTCTAGGCTGACATTATTGTTTGTGTTAGTGCTGGTTTCCAGGTTAAAGACTCTAAGAAATATTTGCTATATTTCTGTATTTTCTTCAATACAAGGTTATGAAAGCAATTTCCTTTATATGAAAGAAAACACTTTAGCTCTTCGGAAAAAAAAATTACCAAAAACCTGCTTTAATGAACTACAGAACTGCATACTCCACAAAATTCAAAAAATTGTAATAATGTAACACTCTGAAAAAATTGCTATGAATTTTCGCGAATTTTGCGTACATTTTCAAAACAAACTTTATTGTGTCTCAAATTTCAGGTTTCGATAAAAAAAACATTTTTTCCCCCCTTCCCCAAATCCTGGCTACGCCACTTACTCAGTGTAACCATAACTAAAGTTCTAAACTTTAAGTCACACAAGCACTGACACAAGTTGATGTCTATATGTCAGGATATGTGATGGCAGATGATGTGACTGCATCCAACTTCGACAACCATAATAACAATGAATATTAAGCTCATCTAAATAATTACCCGATTTCATAGCGTAAATTGTTTTCAGTTAACTGTTTCGGCTATCTAAAGCTCTTCAATTGACTTTGTTGCACTTTGGTGATGCTTGAGACTGCTCGAGCTATCATTTTGAAATACATCTTTTAAACTGGTCTTTGAATTGATTAGCATAGTTTATGGCTATTTGTGGTTTTGTGCATTACCGGTGCATAAGTAGACATGTCAACCAGACGAACATAACTAGCGTTGAGCCAAAAATCACTATCACCGATTTTGTCACTATGCTTGGACAACAGGCTGTAGTTAATAACATTGTCGATGATGGGCTTAAATCTTCAACTCAATACGCTAAACAGACCTTTATGTTATATATTAAGGATACTGATTATGGAGTCCTGTGATAACTCCTAAGTACTGTCACCAGAACTGGTCCAGTTTGAGAAAGAAGGTTGTATGTTTCCTATCGATAAGTCACGTGGAACTTCAGACTTCGAGAATAATCGCAGTTAGTCAATGAGTTTACTGTTGTCCAAAGAAGGCTCCTCGAAATTCCTTGCACGATATCCTAATGGTAGTAGCACAGAGCTTTCCGCCTTATGTATGCCTATTTCCGAACTATTCCTGACCATCTGATGAGCGATTTTCTTTCCTTCCTTATTGCTGTGTCCATGCACCCAGCAGATAAAAATATTGAAATAATTTAGAACCATTAGCGGAGTCTGCCTCCTTCGCACTGTATCAGAGTTTATCACTTTGGATCTCAATGCGCATACAGCAGCTTGGCTGCCAACGCTGTTCATTATAATGGTTGTTGGTATTATACTAGCCCAAAGCATCCCTAGATTTTAGTTTGGAGGACACTGCGTGAGTCAGAGAGTTTTTGTGGTTGCGGGACCATACGGAAACCGATGTGATTATATATTAGGGAAATGCGTTGTACATGGGGTAGGTAGGGTCATATTCGTTTCTTGGTACGTTTTTTCCAGTCAGCTTACTTCAAACAGAGATCACCAGGCTGTAATTATTGTGTCGGCAACCATATGTCTCCCTTTACTCCTGTCAATCAGCATTTCAATCTAGCGATAGCGCTATACAAAATTTCGGTGAAGACAATATCATTATTTTCGGTCTTGCTCAATTTTTTTCGCGCCGGCAGTTAGGTAAAGTCTTTATTATACCTAGTAGCGCTACGCACACAAGATATATTAACTTAAGTCCCGTAACGGTGGTATGTAATGGCATAAATGGATCGAGATAGATATTGACAAATGGTCAGTATATCAAAATGCTCAGGAGGGAAAAAGAAATTGATTAAGCCATGTCCGTTCGTCCGTCTTTTAACACGATAACTTGAGTAAATTTTGAGATATCTTAATGAAATTTGGTATGCTGGTTCCTTGGCACTCATCTCCGAGCGCTATTTAAAATGGGCGAAATCGGACGATAGCCACGCCCACTTTTTATATATAGAATGTTTTCGAAAACACAAAAATAGTGATTACTTAGTATATAATGTATATATATAAAATTCAAATTATGTATGTACATATATATAAAGGGTGTTTTTTTTAGGGGTATAGAACTTCGAATTGAAATAAAACACAAGAAAATCGTTTTAAGGTCCATCAATTTGACTTTATTGGAAGGATAATTTTATGCCATTAATGCTTAAATATGATTTCGGGCATGTGGCCGCCGCGGCTGGCTCGAATAAAGCCAATTCTACAGGTCCAATTTTCAACCACTTTTTCGAGCATATGGGGCCGTATGTCGGCAATAACGCCACGAATGTTGGCTTCCAATTCCCCTAACGTTTCTGGTTTGTTGGTGTAGACGAGCGACTTCACATATCCCCAAAGAAAATAATCCAATGGTGTCAAATCACACGACCTTGGTGGCCAATTGACAGGTCCATTCCGCGAAATTATGCGCTCATCGAATGTTTCCTTCAATAAATCGATTGTGACGTGCGCTGTGTGGCATGTAGCGCCGTCTTGTTGGAACCACAACTCATCCACATTCATGCCATCCAATTCGGGAACAAAATAGTCGGTTATCATGGCTCTATACCGGTCTCCATTAACGGTAGCTGCCTCTCCAGCATTATTGCGGAAGAAGTATGGCCCAATGAATCCACCAGCCCATAGAGCACACCAAACAGTCAGTTTTTGTGGATGTAATGGCGTTTCAAGGGTCTCGTGTGGATTCTCTTCACTCCAAATGCGGCAATTTTGCTTGTTGACGTAGCCATTCAACCAAAAATGAGCCTCATCACTGAACAAAATTTTGCGGTGAAAATCAGCATCGAAATCAATCTCATTTTCGGCCCATACACCAAAATCACGACGCATTGCATGGTCTCGCGGCTTTAATTCTTGCACAAGCTGGATCTTGTAAGGTCGCAAGCCAAGATCTTTGCGCAAAATCTTCCATAAAGTTGATGGACAAAGCTCCAATTGCTGTGCACGGTGGCGAATCGATTCATTCGGGTCCTCTTCAACACTTTGCTCTACAGCGGCAATTGTTTCTTCGGTGCGCACTGTTCGACGTCTCTGCGGATGCGTATTATCACATAGAGTAAACGTAGTGCGAAAACGATCCATGGTTAACCGAATTAATTGCTCTGATGGACGATTATGTCGACCATAAAATGGACGGAGCTCACGGTAAACTTCGCGAACTGAACCATTATTTTCGAAATAAATTTGCACGATTTGCAAGCGTTGTTCTTTTGTCAACCTGTTCATGATGAAATGGCAAACCAAACTGAACATAAATGACATTAGAGTTGCCAGATTTGACCACAAAATGCCAGTTTTATCTCTATTCGAAAAACAAACCTGTAAAAAAAACACCCTGTATATATATATGTATCAATAGATCGACTTGCGTCCTAAACGTATAAGCCGATCGTAACCAAATTTGAAACACGAACTGGATATCTTATTAGGATGGTCATGGGCTAAAAAATATTTTGATATATATAGGGGGCGTGGCACCTCCCATACAAATGGAATTTTTAACTGTCCGTATTTCTGGAAATATTTACGTTAGACTACTGAAATTTGGTAAGGGGTTATATGACATTAAAACCTACCACATCCAGAAAAACTGCGAACAACGAAAAAGGGGGCGTGGCACCTCCCATATAACTTGAATTTTTAACAGTCCGTATTTCTGGAAGTATTTACGTTACACTACTGAAATTTGGTAAGGGGTTATATGACATTAAAACCTACCACATCCAGAAAAACTGCGAATAACGAAAAAGGGAGCGTGGCACCTTCCATACAACTGGAATTTTTTATAGTCCACGTCTCTGGAAGTATTTAGGCTAGACCAATGAAATTTGGGAAGGGGTTATATGAGGTAAACTCCTCACACCTCCTAGAAAACTGGGAAAAACGAAAAAGGGAGCGTGGCACCTCTCGTATATGTGGAATTTTTCATTGTCCATATGTCTGGAATTATTTGGGCTAGACAAGTGAAATTTGGTAAGGGATTATATAAGGTTAATACCTAACACCTGCATGAAAACTGGTGATAGCTAAAAATGGGGTGTGACACCTCCTATACAAATGGGATTTTTCATACTGCATATCACTGGACGTATTTATGGTAGAATACCAAAAATTGGTAAAGAGTTTAATGAAGTTAGTATTTAGTACTCCTAGAAAAAATATGAGCTTAGAGAAAAATGGGGGTTAGACCATTTGATATAGTCACGAATTTATATTATCAACGATAGAGGTATTGCTGAATGCATTCTCTTATTGGTAAAGTTTTATCGGTAAGTAAGCAGTCCAGCAATCTAAGCGAAATATCAATTTTATTAAAAAAAAAAATGCTTTAAAAACTGCGCCATGCCTAGACAATAAGGCCGATCGTTTTAAATAATACCTAAACTTAAAAAAGTTAAAGTTGTTTTATTTACATTGCATACTTTTTGATAGAAATGTGGGGTGAAACCCACGGGTATAAGCTAGTACACCTATAAGTATTAAATTTGGTGAATACATTGAGATTAAGGCATAAAATCCATTTTTCAAGAAATCTTTGAAAATGGGCGTGGCACCGCCCACTTTTGATTAAGTCAAATTTAGAAATAATATTAATCATTAATCAAAAACCGTTCAAGATATCGAAACGAAATTTGTTATGGAACCTTCGAAAAGCATACTTACTCTGGGTTGACAATTGTTTCGCAGTTGTACCAAGTTTACCTGGTGGCACGAAGAAGATGGGCTGCGTCTGCCCGTGTGCGTCTAGATGTCCCGGAGCTTCAGCCACTTATGTGGATTCGTTGACCAAACGACCGACCAAACGACCGACCAAACGACCGACCAAACCACCAGTTGAGACAACCCCAAGGCCTAACAAGAAAAAATTTACGCACACGTAAGGGTTAAGGGAGTTTCCTTCCCACATCACATATTTTGATCAATGATTAACCTTTCTAAAAGCGACACAACACTTTGCCTTTTGCCTAGCGGTTACCAATTACTTACCGCTCTTAACCCACCCAACCATGACTTCTCAGATGTTAGCGAGAAGTCCCAATATAAAACAACAACAACAACAAGCGAATTTCAGACCATAATTACAAAATTTAACAATTCATATTTTATTTAATAATAAAGTTAATCAACTAATAAAAAGGTAGTATTTTTATTTCATACTAAATTTAGTACTGAATAACAAAAAAAGTACTATTTTTACTATGTCCGAACACTTATAGGAACGGCATGGGATCGGAACAACTTTTAAATAGTTAGCCTGCTATGTATGGGATGATTCAAATTATTATCTTACAAATTAACTATGTATACTGCGATAGTAGAAAAGTGAAAAGGCATTTGCAAATAGCCCATATAATAGGCAATTGAAAATAATATTAATTTAATTTAAATTTAATTAGGAAAATTGCAATAAAAGCATATCTACAAAAATACTGGTTTTTCGAAGTTCTCTCTCTATTCCCTCTTACATTCCACAAAGAGTGGGATAGCACTGTAAGTAGCAAAATATGTATGGATACATACTTTAAAACAAAAATCGAAAGAAAATTAGAAATAATGGTAAATGTAAATTATAATTTAGCAAACTTACATTTTATGATGCAGGAACTCGATGAAGGCCTCCGGCGATTCCGCTGCTTTGCTGAAAGTTAACGCTTAAGGCATATATATTATTTTATTTCGATTTTATTATTTTATCTTAATTTTTTTTTCTCAAACACAAATATTTTTGTGTATCAGGACACTAACATTACTAACAAAAGGTTCTCTCTAATTTCCACTCTTCACTTTCCTAAAACCACTTACATCTGTCTCTTTCTCACAATTCTTTTGGTTATATTTTTTTTTATGTTCATATATACCTTTTTTATATAATTTTATGATTTTAACATTTTTATTATTCATTTATTTTTTTTTCTTTTTAAATTCAATCAATGGTTTTTTTCTTTCTTTCTTTCGAGCGGAATTTAGTTATATCTATATATATATATATATATGTTTTTTTTTAAACTTTACGAACTTCCATGTATATAAGATCGTACACCTTTAACTCTATATATGTAGTTTGCTCACTCTTTCGGTCATTATTTTTGTTATTTTAACACAACATTTTCTAAAGATTATTTCATATTTTAATCTTTATTTAAAGAAGGCTTTTAAATATTTAGTTGTTTGCTACATAATTCAAAAAAACCGGGGGTCTTCAGTGCTTAGACAATTTTTTTATTAAAGTTTTGAGAAAAACTTTAATTTTCGCCTTAGCGAAAATTGCTCTCCGTTGGAGCAACCCAACTATGTATATTACACCACCTGGACAGCCGAACTAGTAGCTGAAAATCGAGTAGTGTTTTAACGAAATATAATTATGATAAAAACGCAAAGGCGTGAGATTATGAGATTAAGACATAAAATTGTATAAGTTTTTAGGGAAAATCACAGTTCTTTTAGGTGGGATCAAAAGTTTCGCACTATTTGATAAAATATAAACACAACGCCAGGAAACTTGTGTTCGCAGGATCAGGATGTCGCAAATACGTATCCTCGTACGCACTAAGTGTTGAAACCATTTCAGCAACCAGGAACACCGCAACCAGGAACACCGCAACGCAACCAACTTTTACAATTTTTGTAAAATTTTCATTTTGTTTGCGACGATTTACGTGATTTTGATTTTTGGTAATTTTTCGCGAAAAAAACGTATAACACTACTGTAATTTAATTTTTCGACTTGGGAAAAAAATTGCGATCGCGGAAAAATTATACCGAGAGTATACCTTTACTTGAAATTTATCCAGGAGAAAAAAACTGATCTGCGTAAATTCGCAGCTTTTATAGGCACAGAAAAACAAGCCAAAGAGTGGCGTGATGCGAAACGGAGAGATGGAGATATATATATATATATAGGTCTGTCCTTTATTAGTTGTTTTATAGGACATTATCTGACGGTAAGTTGTGTTTAACCCTTGCATTCCTTAATATCTTTTCCATGATACCAACCTATCTTGCCATTTTTTATATCTTGCAATTGATACATGGAATTTCCTTTTGTGGTGAGAACTATAGCTTTAACAAAGACAGGGGCTAGTTTCGCATTAAAGTTATTCGCTTTGTCGCTCAAAACGAAATTACGTCGGTATACCTTTTCACCTATACTCAAAGTTTTAACTCTACTTCGAAGATTGATTATGCTGATTATTGGCCAACTCAGTACGCACGAGTCGGAGTTTGTCTATGCGGTCTATTACAAATTCAGAACGCAGGTTTCCACGTATGCAAGGAAAGTTCCAGGAAAAAATCGGCGGGATCGGTAAAGGTCTACGCCCACTTTTATTTGAAAAATTTTGAAGAGGATCGTAGATATATTAAATAGGCAATAACTTTGCGTAAAATGCCTTTACATCATTCATATTTCACTTTTAAAGTTTCCGTAAAAAAAAAATTCAAAAACTTTAAATTTTCGAAAATTGGCGTGGCCCCGCCCCTTTTATAGTGGACTATTCCACAAAACTTTTTATGCCATAACTCCGCCAAAAATTGAGTTGTCGAAAATTTGGGGATAATGTTCTATACATAAAGGTAACTGTTTGCTGTAAAAGTGGGCGAAATCGGTTGATGTCCACGAGCAGTTTTTTAACGCAGTTCTGATTTAAAAGGCGATATTTCTACAACTAATTATGTCGATCAGATTTTGCACACAAAATAAGCTTTTCAAAGGCAATCGCTTATAATTCAATCTTGATATTTCAATGAAAATTGGTCAGCAGTGGTATGTATTATACTCCTGTCAAAAATTAGCCAAATCAGGAAACACAAGCAAAATATTCGGGCACGTAGTTAATAGAAGTTATGTATATTTTTTGGTTGTCATACCTTTCATAAACATTAAATGTATGCAAGTATGAGAACAAGAAGAGAAAAGTTTAACAAAATGATCAGCACGATGAGCGGAGTCGATTTAGCCATGCCCGTCTCTCCGTCCATCTGTCTATTTGAACGCAAACTAGTCTCTCAGTTTTACAAAAGAATGCTGAAATTCGTTGTTTGCTTTCGCCATTTTATAATATACTAGCAAACCCGGTAGACGTTGTTTTGACGTTTTGATACATAGAACACATCTATATATAAAATGTCATTAACTTGAGCCAAATAAACTCCTAACTATACCGAACTGCAGCTTTATTTAATATGGGGGCTTTTCCAAAAGCTATATACAGACTGTGTCGTGCCCAACGAACTCCTGAACCTATCGTACAAGTTCAAGAACAAAACAAAACACAAAATATCTGGGAGTGGCACCGCCCACATTTGAAAAATTACGTAGATACTAAGTGACACATATATCCAAATTTCATTAATTTAGACCAAAAAAGTTCGGAGTTATGACGAACTGAAACTTTATATAGCCTGGGGGCGTGGCTCCGCCTACTTTTCCAATACTATATATTGTCTATGCTATCCCCAGTGAACCCAAGTATATATTGTGAAAATTTCATAAAGTACGGTTGAGTTCTATTTTTTTATCTATTTATATCTATTTTTGTTACGCACACAAGGTATATTACTTCATTCGGCATTAACGAATCGGGATATATATTTATTAATGTATATCAAACTGTTCAGGATGAAAAGTAAAATATCCGGGCAAGTAGCTAGTACCCCACTGCAAAAGCGAAGTTGTATATCTTTTTTGATTTTCATACCTTTCATGAACATAAAATGTTTGTACGTATGAGAAGAAAAAGAGATAGTCCCATCAAAAAGTATACTGAAATGATCAGGAGGATGAGCTGAGTCGATGTGGGCGTGTCCGTCTTTCGATACGTCTATCTGTCTGTCCGCCTGTCTGGTTGAACGCAAATACGAACTGAAAGTATTAAATATACCTGCGTAAATTGGGATGCCATAATAGATCACTACTAGGTATATAATGTTCGATTCCACCCGAACTTAAACTTCCTTACTTGGTTTAAAATCAATTTACTCCTTAAAACTAATACCAGAAGTGTTTTTATTTAAAACAATTAGCTGGCTTTATAATACGAACTGAAAGGTATTAAAATAGACCTGCGTAAATTGGGATTACATAATAGATCACTACTAGGTATATAATTTTCGGTTCCACCCGAACTTAGACTTCCTTACTTGTCTAGTATTGCATTTGACCATATTTCCTGCAGGGCGATGATTTCAGCCTTCCCATTCCATAAAATTGAATTTCTTAAAACGTTTGCCATATTCATTATTTCATCCATAATTTTGCACTTCATTAAAAGAAGTATCTAATGAAAAAAATAGTTCTTGCCTGTCAGTTCCAGATTCAACGGACAACCCGGCTAAGGGAGCAGTGATACAAAATCACTATAAAAATAAGTAGAGAAAAGGCTGTCTTCGACTGCACCGTAGACTTTATATAACTTTCATGAATACGCATAACGGTTTTAAGTGTCCAATCCTTATTACTCACAATTAGTACAAACTCAAACTGTTAGTTTAAAGATACATAGCCCAAATCCCATTTATCGGAAATATTGATTGTATGGGGCTATATGTTATGTTGGTCCGATCTGTGTGATTTTCACTACACACATTACATATATAATATGTACCAAACCTGCAAAATGTTGTGTTCCTAGCTTTTTAGTTGCAACAGTTATAGGCCAAAACCCGTTTATCGAAACAATCGATTATATGGGAGCTATGCGTATTGGTCCGATAATGTTGTTTCTGACAGATGATTAATGCTTTACAAAGCTTGCGTTCAAACAGACAGACGGACGGACGGACGCACAGACGGACATGTCTAAATCAACCATCGCCCTGATCATTTCGGTATACTTATTGGTGGGTCTATCTCTTCTTCTTCTCATACTTACAAACATCGGACCAAAGTTATAATACCATTTCATGTTCATGAAAAGTATACAAATTTTGAAACTACTGCATAATCTGCATTTCACACATCTCTGAAGGTAGACAAAGCATGTGTCAATAGTTGAGCAGAAATCAATACATTATCATTACATCATTGTTGTTGTGCAAATGTACAACAGCCATAATTGGAAACATGAAGCAAGTTTATGCATTCAGGTGTCCAACATGTTTGTGGCTTTGTTTTATAGGATGGGAATAACGTCGGTTGCCAATGGCACTGGTCCCGTTTACAACTCTAAAGCCAAACAACTTCCAGTTTAATAATAAAATCTATAGATAAACAAACGGACTTGAAATGGGAGTTGGTTTTCCCATGGCATTTTACGTTAGGTATTTGATGACATTATTTGTGTCTTGACTACCAACAAGGAAGAAAGAATTTTAGATTTCCTTAACAAACGAAATGGGAACATAAAATTCACAATGGAGAATGGAAAAGGTGGAGAAAGGAGCTATCTGGATCTAACGATAAGGATTGACAAAGTTATAGATAAATTCAACTATGACATTAATAGGAAACCAACCTCCACGGACACTATTATACGTCAAACAATATGCAGCAGCAAAAAATCAGCATAAAGGCAATTAGTGGACAAACCCCAAAGATCGCCTCTTACACAGGAGGCATACAGGGAAGAACCGCAGACAATATGTACAATAGTCACAACCAATGGATACAAAAACGCATGGTGGATAAACTCGAAAGGAACCAGGGACCACAAAAAAGGCAACGTAGAAGAAAATGCAAAGAATTGGACGGCAAGGACATACACCAAATGACAATACACCAAATATACCAAATTTTTCAAAAAGCATAACATTAAAACCGCGTTCAGAACATCTAACAACGTAGGACAAAAACTAAGGGCCAACACTAACTCGGAAGACCGATTTAGCAAACACGGAGTATACAAACTTATCTGCGAATGCCAATTCCGAAAGTACATCAGAGACTACAACAAAAGAACTCGAAACCCCAGCACCACATCAGAATCTAACTTCGCAAGTCACTTGTTCGAAAACAAATGCCCCCCAGTAAAATTCAAAAAAACGCCCAGAATACGCCACATACAAGGAAAAGCTTGACGGATCATCCCCAATAAGCAATGAAGTAAGCTAGGTTATTAAACAATATTTTCCAAACGTTGAAATCAATGTTTCCCAAACGAGTTTGTAACTACAAAATTTCACAAACTATTAAATATGTTTTAACAATTGGTTGGAAGCTTTGGGGCTGTAGCTTGGGATGCCAGTTTTAAAAAATAAATATCCTTAAACTCGATTTTAATAAAAACCTTGTCAAAAAGTTTGGGGATTGAGAAGCTACGTGGCGTTGACAATACAATACCTTCTTGCAGTGGATGCCAACTGCAGTTCGAATTGTAAAGCTCATAGCCAACAAGGTTATTTTACTAAAGTTAAATATTTATGTATAGATGTGTTCAAAATAATAGTAGTATAATTTCAAAGTTTACACAAAGTTCAGAAAAGTTAACTTAACTTAGAAAAATAGTCATAAAAATCTGCAAAATTTGTTTGCCAGAATTTTTTAATGTGCAAGTTAGGCCTAGTTCAAACATTTTCCTGAATTATTCGAATATTCGAAGCTTCGCTTGTCGATTTTCCTGCTACAGAAAATGAAATATTACTATTCGAATATATGTAGAGCTATTATTATTCGAATATTCGATAGAGTAAGATTATTCGAATACTTGTTTTATTTTTTTAGTGTTCGATTATTGCGTTGGTTTGCAAACAATTGTCACATTCAATAAATACTTTTCACATTTCAAAATGAGTGAAAAAAAGATGAGTTGGGACTGGGGATATTTTCAAAAGAGCTCGGGTGGTATACAAGCTCCGTGTTCTATTGGTGGTACAATTTTATGAACCCAGAACTCCGCTTAAATCTTCAATATTCGTACACGTATACGTTTTTATGTATGTCTCTACTTAGATATGTTTGTTAGTTAAAAAATAAAAATAAAATATATTACAAAAATGGTTTTTTTTTTGCTATTAGAAAAATGTGTACCTGGCTAGTATTCGCATAATCGAACAGAAACGAATATTCGAACAGCACCGAATTGGTATTCGAATTTCGCTATACGAATACTGCCTTTTTCGAATAGTTCGGGGGTTCGAATATTCGAATATGAAGACCTCTGATTATTATCCTAAAATTGATTGGTTTACAAAGCTACATACTCGAAAGATTTCTTGAAATTCTATTAAAATAGTAGCAGATATATTTTAAATTATTCCGAAACTTTAAAGAAATCACGGAACTTTAAAAAAATTTATTTTGGAAAACTACCAAACTGTTCACCTTACTTCCCAAAAGCTACCATACAATTGTGAAAACCTATTTAAACGTTTGTTAACAATGTCGAAAATTATTCTAAAATCTGGAGCCTACAATTATTCAATCACGAACTAAAAACCCAAAACACCCCGGGCCTGAAGTCCCATGTGGCGTATTGTAGGAATTACTGAAACCCATCACCGAAAAGCTAATTGGACCTCAGAGTCTGCTTTATAAAGCGCTTAAAAATTGATTAAGTAAGTTTTGCTGTATCTGTAAATGCTAAATCGAAAAGTGATTATACCACTCTTTATACACTAAATTTGAAATAAACTGAAGACTGTTAATATAAAAGAGTACACTACGTATTGCTGTTTAGCTTTTTAATTGAATTGTGCATTAAAACTCGAAATGAATAATCCAGAATATTGTAAAATTTGCAACATTATATTTAACAGCTGGTGGATTAATGGGTGATCATGGTGGTTATTTGCAACTATTTGTCAATCAACACCAAGCATTTGTATTGAATTCTACACTTATTTGTAAACAAATTAGTACCTCACCGGAACAAATAGGTATGCAACGTACCAAAGCTAGAGCTAATATCTCTCGTTTGCATATGGAATCCAAATGTGTCGATATCAATACAGTTGTTTATGCAGCGAATTATCATGAAACGTATGACTAGATATGACAATTTTTTGGATTACAACAATCCCGAGATTTTCCGGATATTATTTTAGAATCCCGTGTTAATTTTTTTATAAAATTTTTTTTTTATTTATTTTAAGTAGACTAAAAACAGCGGTCGACTACACAGGCCGACAAAATGAGGCCGATTTTTTTGACCATAAACCAGACCATACTTTCCTAAAGGGTTTCGATGCGCTGAATTTAAATCTGGACGCAGAATTGCTCTATCACGTCAGGATTTTGAGATCTCCTAACCTAAATGTGCAAAAAACACCGTTTTTGCCTATTTTTGAAGTTATATATAAACGACAGATTTTCTTTTTTATAAAAAGCACACATAGCATCTGAATGGCGTTGAGTTTACTCAAATATCTTTTTTTTTTCGCTAAGATAGAGCAATTTAAAGGTTATAAATTTTGCTAATTTTCCTATAGCTGAAAAACCACTGAATTAACGTAGGTATGATGCAGTAGAACACATACCTCTTACGATAAGTCTACAAATTTCAAATAACTCGATCCCACAAACCCCAAGCTCACAGACGCCAATCCCCACACCCCAAACCCAAAAACCTCTAACCGGCAATTTTAAATCTATAAACCTAATGCTTAAACACCACAAGCCCACAAAACACAATCCCACAAACTATAAACACATAAACCCCAAGCCCGCAAACCCCAATGCCAAAACCCCAAGCGCAACAAACGTAATACCCGAAACCCCAAGCTTATATACCCGTAGCCCACAAAGCCAAGCCTTCACCCTAAGTTCACAAACCTCGAAGAATTTTTACCGCTCTCAGCCGAACCCAGAGTCACGAAACGTGGACGTGGCGGTGATGACTCCATGATGTTTTTTGTTTTTTATGTTTTTTTTTATTTTCTTTGTCTTTTATATTTTTTATTGTATTTGAACTTTTTGTGGTTTATTGATGATTTTAGATTCTTTATTTAATTTTTTTTTATGAAAACGTTGTCGCATCACTTCAAATGATCGGTTATGAGAATGACGACGATGTTCGGCAAATGCATCATGCCTTTTCAAGGACCAACAGTAGTCGGCCATCATCCTTTCGTCCCATCTTCCCTGATAATGCCGCTCTTTTTGTTTGATGTCTTGATGAAATCTTTCTCCCATTTCTTCACTCTTAGCTCCATTGTTTTCTGGAAACCTGTCCAAGTGTGAAAAAAGATAATGTAATTTTGAACTTATCAAACAACCTAACTTTTCAAAATTAGTCAACATAGTAGAAACAATAGTTTTGTAGTTTGGAGCCCGAGTATTTGCAAGAAAATGTTGTAGAACTTCTTTAAAACTTATCCAAGCATTTTTCTCCTCAGATTTCATAGATGTAACAAAATCTTTGTCTTTCATGAGGGTTCTTATGTCGGGTCCTGTAAAAATGCCTTCTATAATGTAGGAAATTTTGAATGAAGATACTGAAAACAATTACCATTTTTATCCAGTGCTTTAACAAATTGCTTCATCAAACCGAGCTTAATGTGGAGAGGTGGTAACAAAATATTTTGACGGTCTACAAGACTCTCATGGATGACGTTTTCTCCACCAGTGTCCCATTTTTTTCTTTTGTAGACCGAGAACCATTTGGATCATTTTAAAATCACCACAAATGAGCCATTTGTGAGAGTTGTAGTCAATTTTTTCTAAAAAAAAATTTAAAAATTTTATAAGATTCCTTCATTATAACTGAGTGAGCAATTGGGATCGCTGCAAAATCATTGCCGTTATGAAGTAACACTGCTTTTAAACTTTCCTTAGACGAATCTATAAACAAACGCCAGTCTTCTGTTTTATACATATCTGGTTTATATAAATTTATAAGCCCTTTGATATCATTACAGTACACAAGAGAATTTTCTTTTGAAAAAAATTTTACAAACTTCTCATCTCTTTTTCTATACGTCGTTATCTTTGTCCCAGGTAACAACATATTTCTTTCTTTAAGCCTTGAAGCCAATAGTTCAGATCGATCTTTTAGAAGATCCAAATCACGACTAAGGTCATCCAAACCTTCTTGGTCGAAAAGTTTTGGATCGTTCTCGCTTGATGAACCTTCAGAAAAACTCGTTGTTTCTTTCTCAGCCTCATCTATACTTTCAATTGAAACTACATTATTTTCTTCAAATCTTTCTATTTTTCCTTTCTTAGCAGGCGTTACACTCTACATTAGGATATTTCATTATTCTTTTGTTCCTTTTGTTAAAGCCACTTACATTGCTTAAGCAAAAATAACAGTCATTACCGTGATCTACAGGCTCGCGCCAAATAGCTGGTTGAATGACGACCTCTGTTTTAACTTCGTCCCATCTCGCCATATTTGTTCTACAAGCATTACAAGTAGATTGGAGTACCCATGATTTATCTAAGTTTCTCATTGGCTTATTATAACATTTAAGATATGATTCTTTTATCGAGTCATTTATTGATCTACGAAATTCCTGTGGTTGAAAGTCTCCACAAACATTGCAAAATTTGTCTTTCTTATTGCCACAGGGAGTTCTGTCGATTTCCATTTTACTTAACATTTATATTAAAATTTATTTAGTTTAAGATAAAATTATATATTAACTATAAGGTGACGTATGTATAGTGATGAGAAAAAAATTTAAAGTGATGTAAAATATATTTCAAGTGATGTAAAATTATAAGTTTTGCTTGAGCTTGTATTGTAACGAAACAAAATACAGAAATAACAATAAAACTCAACAAATCTACGTCCACTAACCCTTAACCTCACAAACCCTGAGTAAAGCCAAAAAAGTAAGTATCAGTAATGTTTCTAGATGGCGTTAGGAACAAAATTTATTATGTGTAAGCTTGAAATTTGTAGAATTATCGTAAGAGGTATGTGTTCTACTGCATCATACCTACGTTAATTCAGTGGTTTTTCAGCTATAGGAAAATTAGCAAAATTTATAAATTTTAAGTTGCTCTATTTTAGCGAAAAAAAAAGATATTTGAGCAAACTCAACGCCATTCGTAAGAGAAAGACTTCTTCTTTAAGATGCTAGGTGTGCTTTTTATAAAAAAAATCTGTCGTTTATATATAACTTCAAAAATAGGCAAAAACGGTGTTTTTTGCACATTTAGGTTAGGAGATCTCAAAATCCTGACGTGATAGAGCAATTCTGCGTCCAGATTTGAATTCAGCGCATCAAAAACCTTTAGGAAAGTATGGTCTGGTTTATGGTCCAATTTCTTGTCGGCCTGTGCTATTGAAATATAAAACATGGTTGACAAAACAGCGTACAATTAATTAACAAAACAGAGGAAATCATAAATTTTATTTAATAAATATTATTTGGGTGTGGCTACCTGAATGGTTGAAGAGGCCGTGTCTCCAATACACCCTCTCGTTCGGTCGATTTATTCGTTTAAGGTTGAGTGTAGAAATCTGAGACAAAACTGGTGGTTGGAGAGGCCTTGTCTCCAATCCACTCTCTGAGTCAACCAATATGGTCATTAAAGTCGTATGTAGAAATCTGAAGAACTAACTGGATGGCTGGAGGGGCCGTGTTTGAAAATTATCTAACTTTAAGATAGGTGAGTTTTTTCGTGAGGACTTAGTGTAAGTTAGGCCATTGTGATATAGGCATACCTTTTTCGGCCGCTACTCAACATTATATTAAGTAGACAGATAGAAAATCATACAATTAAATAGATTTTAGTATTGCGAAGCACATTCCAAGACGAGATCGTTTTATCTTAAGTATTCCGGAAGATATTTAATCAAACCCATAAAAAGTCGAAAAAGCCGTTTTGTCAAAATGGGGGGGTAATGTGATTTACTATACCACACACTTGACTCTTCTATGAAAGATGTGTTAACCGCATGAAATAATTAAACCACATTATAAATATGGTAATTTGCGTTCATTCAGTTATATGACAAGCTGATTCGCAACCAGGAAGAGCATGTTCCATCAAAAGTAGAGAAGGTTTTTCATTTTATGCGGATCTTATGCACCCAATTTGCTTTTCTGTTGTGGCTAACATTTTCAACGTTCCAAATCCAAGTTGGAGGAAATTTATACTTTTCATTCCTGTTCCACATTGAACTACTTCTACCATATCACATTACTCAAACTAAAGCTTTAAAGGAACGAACAATTTTTTCACCAAAATTAATTTAAAAATATTAAGTAATCACTTGAAATATTGGTGCCTATATTTACCAAAAACGAATATAAAATATGAAAAGTTGACAGCCTAAGAACAGCCTAAATTATTGACGACCGCACGATGGAAAATGTTTTTTCACACTGGTAGCAGCCTAGTTGACCATTGCCAGCCGTTGCTTTCCAGTAGCGATTTTTGGTCATAACCGTTATAGTATACAAGATATTCTTGCTCAGACATAAATAATTTAGGAAATACGCAAGTATATCACTTTACCAACCCATATCACAATACCATAATTTACTCTACCGAATACAAAAGTAATTTTTTCGTAAGCATTTAGCGACTTATGAATAAAACAACAAAATTAAATATTTTTTTTTTAATATTTTAAATTTGCTTTTGAAATCAGATGTAAGCTTTTGCTTTGCGAGATAGCAACCAATATTGTAAGCGCTTATAGGTTTTCTGCTTGCTTATTTTTGTCGTTTCCTATTAAACATTTTTTAGGCTTGCAAAAGAAATTGATTTAGGCATCGAAAGAAATTTCGTTAAGAACAAAGCAGGATTAAAAGTTTTCAATTTTGTAAGCAAAATTTTTAGAGCTGTTGAGTGATCTGTTTTGTTTCAAAATGGATCACCTTAATAAACACAATTTCTGTAAAAAAATAGTGTGCTTATGTTTGAGTAAATAGAAATGCCAGGGAAATTTTAACTCAGTTTTTGTAACATTTAAATTAATATAAATCTAAGCTCGACTGGAACTGCACATTTAATACACAGCTACTGATAATGCCCTGTGTACTAGTACAGCTTGTTATTAAAATGTACAAATATTACATAAATAAATGGAAAGTAAATATTTAAAAATATGGGACATTAGCAAAGTTATTAAGATAGCTTTCCCAAATAAATCACTTTAATTTAGTTTTTGTAACATGTTTCCAACCCTTAAGAAGGAAATACCGCCAAATAAAAGGGCACAGTATTTCGGTATTAATATCTCTAGTATGTACACTCCATGCATGTCCCTGACTGTTTGAATTATCTCAGCAACACGCTCAAAAAGCATATTTAACCGCGTTTAACGCTCGCTGATCTTGTGCCTTTTGATGTTAATAACTTACGTGACAGCAGTGCATGTGCAGTTACTTTAAAGCAGACATAAAATAATTCTACGAATATCCGGGAGGTTATGATGAATACACATACATATTTGTCTATTTTAAGGGCTTGTGATACTCGATGCAAAATTTCTTAGTATTAAGTATTAGCGTTTAATTTTATTATTACTTTCTATAATTTTTTTGTGTACCAACACTTGAATTGAATTTTAAGGTGTCCATGACTATAAATGTGCTCAAAGCTAAGAATAATAATTTTTATGAAAATTATAAGCGACATTTTTTCAACTAACTACTCCATTTTCACCCTGAACTATGTTACAAATTTCGAGTCTACAGGCTACAAGTGTCTAGCTCAACGGAAAGTTACCTAAAAAGACTTTGCAATGTCAGTGTCTGGTTATGAAAAGATTTATTACATGCTAACCTAATCAGCGAATTGTCGCTAATCAGACACTGAGTAAACGGTTTTTGGGCCAACCTCTAATAAAGTTCTGACTAAGCGGTTAATCAGACATTGAAACAACGGGCTTTAATATGAAGGTGGTAAAAGATAAAAACAATAATTTTCATAAAAATGTGTATTCTTGGCCTTGAGCTCATTTATAGTCACGGATATTTTCAATAAAATTTGGATTTAAGAAATGAAACAATATAATTTTTTATAAGAGAGTTGAAGTGTTGAATTACGCTATTGGCCTCAAATGAAAAAAGGAGGATTGGTGGTGAATGAGGGCAAAACGAAGCCAGAAAAGTCAGAGCATTTGCTTCTTGCCATCCCCGCCACGGTTGGCAGTCATAATTTCGAAAAATTACGCGTGCAAACAAATGCTACTTCTAACCGAGTAGGTAATTTAGAAGTAAAATCCGCTCTCGAAAAACGAAAGCAACACTCTATAAGTCAGTTACATATGGTACAAAAGCTTGGACTCTGACAACATCTGATGGAAATCACCACTTCGATTAAACCTGAAGACCGCATTCTATCGTAAGCGGTTATGAATTTAGTAACAAACGAATTGAAAAAGGCTTTTTTAATATAATCATTTTTACTATAGTAGCTGCTTTTTTAAATAAATTATTTCATTTTATACGACTTTCGAAATTTACGATATCGGAAAATGGGTGCTTGTTATTGTACGATTTTTTTATATTTTTTGTGGCAACATAATCTGCCAGAAAGATAACCCACGTGCTGAATTTCCCTCAAATATCTCAATTTTTACTCAAGTTGTCGTGTGTGCGGACAAAGGGACACAAGGGTCAATCGATTCCACTATTCATCCCAAGAACTTCTATTTGTTTACCCTTTTTCTATTTACACATATCTCGTTTAGTTTCTACCATAACAAACCACCGTTATATGGGAAAAAAAACTTTCATAATCTGTTTACTTGTACAGTTGGGTATAAAACTATGGTGTTCAAACACTGACGTATAATGGAATGGTCTTCCGTCCTCTCTGGTTAAACTTGATTTCGTGACAAACCGGTGTCGGCGTTTCGCCATTTTCAGTGCTTCGTTCCGCCCTCGAACGCGGAAACCTTTTTGTTACAAAATCTAAGGTATGGCGGAACATCGTTATCATATACTCGTACATCCAATTTCCAGCCTGTCGGATCAATACAACAAATAAAATTGAAGTTCAAACATATTGCATGTCACCGAGAACACTTCAGATAATTTTCATGAATAAATTACACATATTTAGTTTCTAGTAACATGTTTCCAATCTATAAAATACCTTGATTGAACCTGGCTATTGTATTAGTTAATCCATTTCAATTAACATTCCTGGTTATAAAAATATAAAGGTCAACTTAACATGTGAATGCTACTCGGTCATATCTCCTTTTTATCTTCTGGTAAAACTGGACTCGACTACATGTCACAAAACATATTCGAATTCGAGCAACTTTAACAATTTAAATTGTCTACCTACAAAGTCGCTTAATACTTGGCGAACAAAGCAAGGTCAGCCATTTTCATTAAAATCACTTGAGGCAGTTGACAACTCTATAGTACATCACATACATCAACAAATCTCAGCCCTAATTAAAACACAAATTTTTACTGACAGAACATTAAAAATGCTAAATCACAAAACGTGCTGAGTATTAAATTTGTAACGCTAGAGACGTGTTGCCACTGGCGCTGAAGGAAAAAGTTTCGCGTCCATTCATGATGATGCATAATAATGTATTCACTTGTACTCTTAGTAATGTAAATAGAGATGTAAATGTTTGTTGCTTTAAAGTGGCAAAGCGACTCACCGACATTTGTTGCTGAATACCGCGAATACTACACTTATCAGGCCTGAAGGCATCAACAGCTGAAAACAATGGTAGTGCAATTATACTTTCATACAGCATGTTTGAGTGTGTAGGTGTGAATGTATTGGGTTGGGAAGAAGAAAGATTAATGTATGTACAAACCAAATTTGGTTTTGAATCAAAACTACCCCAGTTTTCGAAAAAAAGCGATAATGAAAATGGTTTAAGTTTTAAACCAGAAATGTTTAAATTAAAAGTAATTTTTTAAATATTTTATGATTTGATAGGATTCGAACCAACGCGTTCGCATCAACGTCGCGTGGTCTACCCATTGAGCTACGGCGCACACATAAATGGTGCGAGAAAAGTATACATTTGTGTGTATACAATGTGTTGTTGTGTATACGCTTTTTTCGGTTAAGTTTTAGATCTAAACCAGACCTGTTAAATAATGATTACTAATCGTAATGATTACTGGTTTGATTAATTATTTTCTTGAGAATCCATTTAATGATAGATTTTCACTATTTTAAATTTTTAATGATTATTTTCTAATCAATTAAAAAAATATAAAATAATCATCAATATTGTGTATACCGTTGGCAAGATAACAAACAATAATAAGAGGAAAACTTGAATTAGAGGAAAACTTGAACTAAGCAGCTTGCGAAACTACACGCAGCATAGCCTATGGGTTAGGCAGCTGCGCTTGCAATCAGAGTGAGTGGGTTCGATTCTCCACAAGATCCTCTGAAAATAGCAAAACTATATGAATAAGTCTGACGAGAAATCGTGGCTGTTTTCGAAATAGTACTATTAACTATAGCCTGTATATGTTTGTTGCTTTCAATTTTTCCTCTAATCAAAAAAAAAGTTGTTTTTTTAACTCTTGTTTGATAATTTTAGATTTTTTTATTTAGTAATTTTTTTTTGATTTTTTTCAGTTTTTGTGGGTTTTTGTTGTTGTAGTAGCGATACGTGCCCGCCTATTCATCATTTTCCTTAAGTAGCATTGTCATAAAGCTCTTCTAATGGAATTTTCTAACCGTAATCAATCAATATTTGCCTTTCCTTGCAAACCAATTAAAATAATCGTTACCTATTAAAAAATCCGTCTAATTTATTAATTACTAATTACTAATCAAATTTAACAGGTCTGATCTATACCGAAAGAAATTAAAGGTTGGAATTTACTACAAAATAATTTAAAAAATGAATAGTTTAAAATGTTGCTCAAATTATTAGCCGAGTACTAATATAAAATGAATGCTTTATTATAAATATTTGTTCTATATAGTATGAACAGCGTTTCGAAAAAATGTCTTTCAAATATTTTGATGGTGCCTGTGACTGCACTTGAGCCCGGAACATTGGATGTGGTAGGCTAGCAAGTTCGCACTACACCACTACGTTTGAAGGTAAACGCCGAAATAATTACGACCTTTTTAAATAAATTAATGAGTTACGGCCAATCTAATATCAAATCATTAATTATTCCCAACTGCATCGGGAAGTACGCGCAATTGTCTTCTCAGTCTTTAAGTTTCAAACACATATGGATTACCGTTCTCATTGAGAGTGATCAACAACCTCTAAGAGAGATTTTATCGATCGAAGGGATCCAAACGTTGCAGAAGATGTTCGAACGGCATTAGAAAGCGACTAATTGTTGAAAAGAATTTTAATATATCGTGGGTGACACTGCAAAACCGCGTAACGCACAAAACAAAATCAAAAGTACAAATTGCTTAATTTTATGATTATGGTTAAATTCCCATCAGGTCGACTATTTTAATTATTTTCCAAACCAAGATGTAGTTTTCTTGCATATGTGCACTACGCGGTTTTGCAGTGTTACCGGCGATATTTCAAGTAAACTACAGGGTGGGCCAAAAGAAACCAAGGGGTGTAAAAGTTTAATAACTTTTTCGTTTATTAATTTTTTTTTACTCTTTCTTTCAGATTATATAATATACAAAAAGGAAATTTTTTTACACTAAGTATGAAAAATTATGTCTCTTAAATGACCGCCGTTTTCAGCTTCGCACTGATGGGCTCTTTTTAGAGCATTTTCCATAACATCTTTCAAAACTTGTGGCTGTAGCGTTCGAATTTCGAAAGGATTTTTTTTTGGCTTGTTCACATACCCTCGCTCCTTCAAATAACCCCAAAGAAAATAGTCGGGTGCTGTCAAATCTGGCGATCGCGCTGGCCAAATAATTTCCGAATTTCTGGAAATTATTCGCCTTCCAAAAATTTGACTTAAAAGTGCCATTGTGTCTCGGGCAGTATGGGCAGTAGCTCCGTCCTGCTGAAACCCCATACCAGGTCTGTTTTCAAGAGCAGGACGTAAAAAATTTTCTATCATAAGCCGATACCGCTCTCCATTTACGGTTACAGCACTTCCATCTTCATTCTCGAAGAAGTAAGTTGATTTCATTTCTGGCCAACTCTTGAAATTTAACTGCAAAATTTAGACGTTGCCGATGATCTGCGGGTTTTAATTCTTGCACCACCAAGTGTTGTCTATATAATCTGAAAGAAAAAATAAAAAAAAAATTAATAAACGAAAAAGTTATTAAACTTTTACACCCCTTGGTTTCTTTTGGCCCACCCTGTATAAACAGAATTCCTATGCGTTTGATTTAAAAAACATATTCATCTCGAGAACGACAAAAAAACTAAACTTTTTATAAAGGTTATCTGCTACAATCTAATCTGTGCCACTTAGTAGAGTTGGCAAAAATTTGTGTACCTGTGACTTTTGTCACACCGACTGGAAGGTCACACTAAATCGGTTTGTATCAGTAGAGGACTTAGTCACGATTTAAGATCCATTACGAGTATATGTGAAATGTTACTGGTAGACACAAATACGTGATAATTAAAAAATGTGTGCCGCATACAGCCCTAAGGTTATGAGATAATTTTGTAAGGAGTTTTCTCGCAAACAAATTAGCTTGGCAATTTTAACAAGAAATTATTGATAAACTGTTGACTTCCTGAAAAAAAAGAGTCGTGAGGGCTTAGCACTCTACTTGAGGGAAAAGTTTTTTTTTCTAGTATACTAGGGTACTTCGGAAAAATTTTCCCAATTAATGTTATAATTTACTAAAAAGAACTAAAACTTCCATCTATTTGCAACCATTTGGAGACAATGACTATACAATAATATTCAGACTACAAACGAAGATTTATAACCAAAACAAACGATAATAAGAATCACTGCTGGTGGCTCTTCTTCCCAAGGGGCAATCACAATCACGGTCTGCAAAAATCACGGGACCTGCACCTCTACCACTTAGGGGTTGTGACTAACTCATTCCTTGTTGTGGTTTTATTTCGGATCCCAGCATATTTTTTTGGTACTTTTTTTTTCAAAATGTGAAATAACGTTAAAAGAACATTCTGCCTTCTTAAAAAATCGCTATGTCCTTTCGTTATCCTGGGACATATTACCCCAATAAGGGTTTATACATAACCCATTAATTTTAAAATATTCACTTGAAAAAATCCCGAACCTTCAATTATTGCAATGGATGCTTAACCAATCGTTAGTAAACTGTTTGTGGTCCCTTGCAAAAAATCTATTTTTGTGTCTAGGTTCCATCCAGACACTACCGAGGATGATTTGATGTACCATATTTCTTCTAAAGTTAAATATCAAAGCGTAACTGTTAGAAAATTTTATTTCACATATCAAAGAAGTATGTCTTCGTTTAAGATTGATGTATCTGGGAAAGATTTCGATACTCTTTGGAAAGCTCTTTTTGGCCTCCCGGGGCTCTTGTGCGTGAGTTTGAATACAGACCGAATAGGAATGTTAAAAATGGAGCGAACATTTCTCGTAATAACGTGGAGTCAAAAAACTGAGCACTAAATCCGTGAATATCTTTTATCAAAATGTCAGAGGCTTAAATACCAAATTAACTGATCTCTTTTTGAAATCTTTTCATTGTAAATATAACGTAATTGCTTTTACCAAAACTTGGCTAAAACTTCATGTTTTCAATTCAGAGTTTTTATGTAATGAATATCAAGTATATAGAAATGAACGCTTGAACAGAGTCGGGGGTGGCGTTCTACTTTCCGTTCATTCCTCCATCCCTTCAGAAGAGGTTAATATTCCTAACATCGATTTCATTGAGTTCAAGTGCATCCGCATTCAGATAGAGAACGTCTCTATGTACTCATATGTTTGCTACATCCCTTCAGCATCACATTTTTCAGTCTACATTCTACATGTATCTCTGCTCAAAACTGTTAACTTTTTGACTAAATCCTCAGATTCAGTTATTGTTTTGGGTGATTTTAACATACCTCATATATAGTGGAACATGTCTGATGGAAACATTATTCCAAATCCGTCCAGACTGGGGTACAATGACTTTTTAGATGAAATTTCCGATCTTTGCCTTAATCAAATAAATGTTACCGCTAACAAGTTTGGGAAAGTCTAAGATTTAGTGTATGTTGATGATATAATATGTGTATGTTGAATATATAGAAGACCTTTACCACCCTTCTATGAAAATAGTCTACGAAACCATAAGTAATGGCCAAGGTACTCAATGCTACTCATGTAGTAGCTTTGATTTTAACTTTTCCAAAGCAATTTACAAGAAATTAAATAAAGAAGGGTCTAAATTAACTTGGCCTGAATTTGGTAGTGATATCGATTTAAACGTATCACATTTCAATCAAACTATTTACTGCCTATTTAAGAAGTTTATTCCTAAACTTAAATTATGATCATCCTACGCAAGCTTGGTTTACTAAAGAGCTTAAGGCTCTGAAAAATAGGAAAACGCGATCATTTAATTTATATAAGAAATCTGGATTAAATAAGCATTACTTACTGTATTCCAGTCTACGTCAGAAGTACATAGATTTCAATAAAAAGTGCTATAAAGCTTATATCTCTCAAACAAAAAGAGACATTATTCTCAATCCCAAGTCATTTTATGGCTTCGTAAATTCTAAACGTAAAGTATCAGGGTTTCCCTCAGCCATGAAATATCAAGACATTATATCTAGCGATAATCAAGATATCGCAAATTTCTTTACTCAATTTTTCACTTCTAACTATTCTGCCGTCACCAATTCAAACTTTCAAAATTATCCCTATAAGCTACACTGGACAAATTCAATTAATTCACCAATTATATGCGCCAAAGATGTTCTAATTTACCTTAACACCTTAAAAGAATCTTTTAAATATGGTCCTCATAGGACTCCACATGTTTCTTGAAAAAGTGTGCTGACCATATTTACCAACCCCTTACCAATTTGTTCAATCTATCACCAAAGTGTGGTGTTTTTCCAACTGCGTGGAAAGAATCGTTTCTTCTACCGCTGCATAAAAGCGGGAGTAGGTCTTCTATAGAGAACTATCGTGGCATCGCAAAGCTTTCTGCCATCCCAATTGTGTGAAGCTATTGTTACAAATCAACTTACGGATCCGATCTCTACTTTGATAGCTGACTGCCAACACGGGTTCAGTAAGGGAAAGTCCACAGTTACGAATTTACTTTAGTTTACCAGTCATGTCTCAAATGCCTAGAGAAAAAATCTGCACACCGGCGTTATTTATACTGATTTCAGCAAAGCTTTTGACAAAGTGTGTCACTCATTACTTATTCATAAACTCGATCAGTTGGGCTTCCAGCCGAGTCTCAATCGCTGGATCTCTTCTTACCTTAGGGACAGGACACAAAGAGTAGTGTTTAAGAATTTAGTATCCGATGTCATTTATGTCTCTTCAGGGGTTCCTCAAGGAAGCCATCTTGGCCCGATTCTGTTCTTGTTGTTTATAAATGAAATTTCTACAATAATAAAATTTTCAAAAATGTTAGTGTATGCTGACGACGTAAAGCTTTTCATGTCATTCGCGTCATTTGAAGATAGAAATAAGCTACAAAGAATTAAGCGACCCTTATGTAACTAAAGCCCTCTTCACTACATTAGTCAGACCGATAGTTGAATACGGTTCTCTAATTCGGAACCCGCGTTAAAAGGTTCATGTAGATCGCCTAGAATCAGTTCAAAAACAATTTTTACTATTTGCCTTAAGAGATTTTCATTGGGATTCCTTGCATAATCTGCCACCCTATACGAATCGATTAATCTGCACACACTTCTAGTCGGAGGGAAATGCTTGGAATTGTTTTTATGATTAAATTGCTAAATAGTTCACTCTCCAGCCCATTTCTTCTAAGTGAAGTGAACTTCAATGTACCGTCTCGTCCTTCAAGGCATTTTAAGCCTCTAGTCTTAAAACAGTGCCGAACCAATTTTCAGGTAAATGAGCCTTTTCGCTGTTTATGTCAAGATTATAACTCTCTATCTGGTAGATTTGATATTTCAGACTCGCTTTTCAGCATAAAAAAATCAATTCTTTCTACCCTAAACTCATAGCTACTAATCTTTTCTTATTCTTTGACTTCTATATTAACTTCTAACAATAATTTTATTCTGTTAACTAATTATTTCTTAATGTATAATCTGTCCTATATCTACTTTTCTTAGCTGATGAGGTTTTCTCTGTAGCTGAGCAGTTTTAGATCTCGACGATTAACAAACCAAAACCTTCCAACGACTCGGCACGAACAAATAATCCGGGCGTTATGCGGATGCGCCTCTCGCGCCGGTCGGGGGGGATATGGTGGGTAATCCGTTTTGGAATTATTACTATTTGGAAAACATTGTAGCTTTTCCGCTGAGAAAACATGTTTTTAGGATAGGGAGTAAAAAAGTTAAAAACAAGCAAGGAAGAGGCTGTCTTCGACTGTGCCGAAGACTTTATACCTTTCATGAATACGCATCACGGGATTAAGTGGTAGATCCTTACTCACAATTAGTAAAAACTCTGCAAAACTGATAGCTTAAAGATACATAGCCCAAAACTCATTTATCGAAACTATCGATTGTATGGGAGCTATATGTTATGTTAGTCCAAACTGGGTGATTTTCACTACACACATTACACACACAATAAGTATGAAACCTGCAAAGTTTCACGTTCCTAGTCTTTTAATTGCAAAATTTATAGCCCAAAACTCATTTATCGAAACTATCGATTGTGTGGGAGCTATATGTTATGTTGGTCCGATCTACGTGATTTTCACTACACACATTACATACATAATAAGTACCAAACCTGCAAAGTTTCACGTTCCTGGCTTTTTAATTGCAAAATCGAAAGTATCGATTGTATGGGAGCAATATGTTATGTTAGTCCAATCTGGGTGATTTTCACTACACACATTACACACACAATAAGTATGAAACCTGCAAAGTTTCACGTTCCTAGCCTTTTAATTGCAAAATTTATAGCCCAAAACTCATTTATCGAAACTATCGATTGTATGGGAGCTATGCGTTATGTTGGTCCGGTCTACGTGATATTCACTACACGCATTACATATATAATAAGTAGCAAAGCTGCAAAACTTTACGTTCCTAGCTTTTTAATTGCAAAATTTATAGCCCAAAACTCATTTATCGAAACTATCGATTGTATGGGAGATATATGTTATGTTAGTCCAATCTGGGTGATATTCACTACACACATTACATATATAATAAGTAGCAAAGCTGCAAAACTTTACGTTCCTAGCTTTTTAATTGCAAAATTTATAGCCCAAAACTCATTTATCGAAACTATCGATTGTATGGGAGATATATGTTATGTTAGTCCAATCTGGGTGATTTTCACTACACACATTACATACATAATAAGTATGAAACCTGCAAAGTTCCACGTTCCTAGCCTTTTAATTGCAAAATTTATATCCCAAAACTCATTTATCGAAACTATCGATTGTATGGGAGCTATATGTTATGTTGGTCCGGTCTACGTGATCTTCACTACACACATTACATATATAATAAGTACCAAACCTGCAAAGTTTCACGTTTCTAGCTTTTTAATTGCAAAATTTATAGCCCAAAACTCATTTATCGAAACTATCGATTGTATGGGAGCTATATGTTATGTTGGTCCGGTCTACGTGATCTTCACTACACACATTACATACATAGCAAGTATGAAACCTGCAAAGTTTCACGTTCGTATCCTTTTAATTGCAAAATTTATAGCCCAAAACTCATTTATCGAAACTATCGATTGTATGGGAGCTATATGTTATGTTGGTCCGGTCTACGTGATCTTCACTACACACATTACATATATAATAAGCACCAAATCTGCAAAGTTTCACGTTCCTAGCCTTTTAATTGCAAAATTTAAAGCCCAAAACTCATTTATCGAAACTATCGATTGTATGGGAGCTATATGTTATGTTGGTCCGGTCTACGTGATCTTCACTACACACATTACATATATAATAAGTAGCAAACCTGCAAAACTTTACGTTCCTAGCTTTTTAATTGCAAAATTTATATATTTAAACCCATTTATCGAAACTACCGATTGTATGAGAGCTATGCGTTGTATTGCTCCGATCTGGCTGATTCCATACGAAATTTCATCAAGATATTTTAAAAAACTGAGGGACTACTTTGCGTACAAACAGACGGACGGACTCTGATTTTTGATCGGGCAGGTCTACGCCGCCCATTATACCGTTGTAGTTCGCAGTAGCTATGGGACAGCCCACTTGCTGCTTTTTACCATCTTTTTGCTTTCTGTCTACGTTGGTTACTATTGGTTTGTGGCAGTTAGAAACTACAAGTACTTCCTTGGAGTCCATCCAACGTGTAGCAATTATACCATCACAACTTATTTGGAACTGACTTCGCCCGCATACTAGTCGCGACTCAAAATCCGGGGTTTCCTAACGATTTCGTGTACATGTTCCAAAGGCCGGAAAAGAAATAGATTTCATTAATGAAATTGATGTGAAAAGTCGGTCGAATGCAATAGCTACTATCTTATCACGGATAGTACTAGCTAATTTTGTAACAACCCTTTCGCCGGGTGTGCCAGCAAGATTTGAAGTAATATATTTACGAATATATACATTCAAATCGTACGTATATCCGGTCCTTGCATCGCATCGCAACCAAGTTTTAACACCACGCTTAATTGGCTTCATAGGCATGTGTTGTTTTAGACTAGACCGCCCTTTGAATTTTGCCATACATTCGTCCATGGACTGAAATGGAATGTCACTTCTCATATGCATGGAGCTGTTTTCATGCATTCAATGACTTCAGCAATATAGCAAACTTTTGGAGCATGGTTTGGTTTGTCGCAATCATTCAAATATAACTTTGAAGAAAGTAATGTGAAGCGATTACAAGTACTATTTTTTTTGTCATTTGCTTTCCCACGGATGAATTTTTGCTCCATGGATCATGTAAAGATGCAGTGTATGTAGTGCAAGACAATTATTACACCCATAAATACCTATAGTTCATGTTCATCCGTTAGGTCCCCATTAGAGTTTTTCTCTCTATTCAGTTTTCTTATTCGCTGATTTGTACATTGTGCGTTAAAAATACACATCGAGGAAAAGTTACCAGAACTTGCGGATATCTTTTCAAAGGCATTTCAAATTTGGGTTCCAAATTTACCTCTTCTGTTCGGTTAGTCCAGATAGCAAGGGAAACTGCTTGATTTGCATCATTTTCATAGTGTTCTTTTCCCCTTCGGAAATTGCCCTTAAGGCATCGTCAGTATGCTCAGAATAGGAAGCAATCCTGCCATCTTCACCTGCTTGTGTAATATTTTCTTCGTCAGACTAACTTATATAGCTGCTCTCCCAAGGACTAAAATCCTCAACGTCGGATCTTTCGCATAGTATATCTGCCACCAATATTGGCACAAATAAACCCATAATAAACACATATTGGGACAATATATCCCACGATTTGGATATTTTTTAATTGTTTTACGAAAAATTCAAGCAGGAGTTCGTAACTGGCATATATTGTCCCAGTAGGCTCAAAAGGGCTTAAATATTTTTACAGGGTTGCCACCTGTCTGAAACTAAAACTAAATCAAATGAGATATGTAACAAGGGTATTTATTTATTTATTTTTCCCCCCTTTCCCAATAAAACGAACATTCGTAGTTACTTATGCTACATTTCAAACTCACCAAATGATGCAATGCATAAACTGGTCAAGTCAACTTCTTGGCCAAAATAATTTAGTTTCAGATTCTTCTACGTTTTTGAATTCTGAATCTTCCTCAAAACAAATCACGTGTCTAACGCTGGGAAGCTGAAGGGTATAAATGGGGGCAAACACCTCAATATTTTGCATAAACTGGTCAAGTCCAGGACTTTCACAGTTCTGTCTAATGCGACGAGTCCTATGCATAAACCAGCCAAGTCCAGAAAGGAAAAATGTTAAGGAAATGTAAAAACCATTTATAGTTTAAAATTAATATGTAAAGGAAATTTTTTTATCTTATGTAAACTTCAGATAATCCTGCTTTACTTTTATGTATAACTTGAGCTTAAAAGGAAATTGCTTGGGTTTCCATTGGTATATACCATATTCGTGCCAAAAATTAGACAAAGAGGGTAAGAAACAGAATATCAATTAAGTAGTATTCACTGAAAAATGGAAGTTATTTATCTTTTCTGCTATTTCTGACGTATTTTTTGCGCCCTGCAGCTAGCATTTTAAACTCCACAAACTTATACCTTTTTAGTTGTTTGTCATTAAAGACTAAATGTTTTAAGTTCTTACAAGGTGAAACCAACTTTTCAAACATAAATTTGTTAACGGATGTAAAAACGACACCTCTATGTATAAATTTAACATTATTTGCGACATAAAATGCACATATTACCTGAAATTTCAAAACAAATTTTAAATGATTCACTTAAACGCTAACCTACATCGTGTACACATCTGCGCTGGAGTACGTCAGCATATAGCGATGTAACGAAAAAGTTACAAAAAAGTTGAGTGCAGTAATAAATTTATTTTGATGTATCATATCATACTAGCTCTGAACACTTAAAGGTTAGGTGTTATAAATATAGTTAAACGAGTTGTTGTTGAAGTAGTGCAGTAAGTGAAGTTTTGGAATAAAATTTTAAGTGTTGCGAGGTGCATAAATGGGTTGTAAATATACTTCAGGTTATAAAATAGTGGAGTATAACATCAGGTTCAATTTATTTTCTAGAAACTAGCTTTCAAGTGCGCAGTTTTATACAGATGAAGAAAGTCTGTGCTGAAGTTATAAGTTATCAAACCTGCTAAATGCTAGGTTAACTCAAAAGGAATGGTAAGGAAAGTAACTGACATTTGTTGATCGGTAAATAAAGCAAGCTCGAATCGGAGCGACATTACAAAACATCTTTACAAAAGCAAAAACATTTGCCACACCCCCATTTGCCTCAACGATTTTTATTTTTTTTTTGATGTGATGGAGATTGAAATTTTGTAAGGTTTGCTAATTTTCAATATTTCGCTATGAATATTTCCTGATGCATGCTGTGTGAAAATTCCGTTTGTTTAGAAATTTTTGAGCTACACAGAAAGTGCTGCCAACCCTCCACTTGTACCAGTACTTTTCTTAGATTTTTATACCTAGTATATATAGTAAAAAAAAAACAAAAAAAAACACCCCTGCGGGTTAGGGGCTAAGAATATGCCCGAGGTAGACATACCGGTCGTAAGAGGCGACTAATGTGCACAAAGGTAATGACGCAAGGGAGTACCGGAGCGTACCGGGTTCAAATCCGGCCAAGGACTGTTAATTCGACAACACTCCCCAAAACCTTCGGGGAGTCTTTATGTCGTTACCAAAACAACAACAACAACAAGATACAAAAAATGTGATTACTCAGTAAATAATACACCTATAAGGATAAAATTTGGTGTGTACACTAACGGTAAGGCAGAAAATAAATTATTCAAGAAATTTTTGAAAATAGGAGTGGGACCGCCAACTTTTGATTAAGTCAAATTGAGAAATAATATTAATCATAAATCCAAAACCCTTCAAGATATCGAAACGAAATTTAGCACACATATTTATATTGATACAAGGAATATTTCGAAAAAATCGGTTAAAGTCAACGCGCATGGGAGCTATATGTTATGTTGGTCCGATCTGGGTGATTTTCACTACACACATTACATATATAATATGTACCAAACGTGCAAAATTTTATGTTCTTAGCTTTTTAATTCCAACAGTTATAGGCCAAAACCCGTTTATCGGAACAATCGATTGTATGGGAGCTATGCATTGTATTGGTCCGATCATGCTGGTTCCGACAAATGATTAATGCTTTACAAAATGGCTGCCTCTTACCAAATTTTCTCTAAAACTGAGGAACTAGTTTGCGTTCGAACAGACAGACGGACGGACAAACGGCCATGGCTAAATCACCTCAGCTCATCTCCCTGATCATTTCGGTATACTTATTGGTGGGTATATCTCTTCTTCTTCTCATACCTACAAACATCGGACCAATGTTATAATACCATTTCATATTCATGAAACTTATAAAAATAGTGAAAGACATCGGACTAGAACTGTTGAACGTACTAAGAATAGAGAATACTATTGACTTGCAAGGGCATGACAAAATCTGTTCTTGCTGCATTAGGGGCAACAATTATTGTACCTGTTTATTGTTGTTTGTAAGGACAAAACACTCCCAATTCGGGGAGTGTTTTCAAAGGTACAGTCATTTTCGGGATATGAACCCGGTATGCTCCAGTACACCATTGCAGTACATGCCCGACTGTGGCAGGAGCAATTTGGTAAAGCTGGTGCATCCTTCTAGGCCATGTAGATAGGTAATTTGAGGCATCATATCCGTAGATCAACCATCGAGTTGCACGTCATTACCTTTGTGCATTTCAGTCACCTCTTACGACAGATATGTCTACCCCCGGCATATTCAAAACCTCTCGCCAGCAAGGGTTACATACTTTAAAATTACTGTTCCTCTTCGTGAATACATAAAAAGTATTTAGAGTGAGAAGATACTGCACAGATATGGGGAAAAAATTACCTCCCAAATCATGTTGCCGGCGTACAAAATATTTTCTTTGTCATCTCGATTCTAAACACGTTTGTTGGGTATTACTTTCCTAGTTAAAATTGGCGTCATCTACATAAGTTTATCTTACCGGACACTCAGCAACAACAAGTTATTGTCAGCGATCCAATCGTCAATAGAGTTGGCGTCGTTGCAAATGCCATAGTCAATTCCATTGACTGAAATTGTTTCGGGAAGCACCTGTCACTTACTGAATGCATGTCAAATGCAGGGATACACAGTCGGAAATCAACACTGAGGAAGATAAAATATAGAAATCTTGAATGGCGTTATGGCCTTTTGAACATTTGACCATGGCTATTGGCGCACATGATACCTTAGCGTGGTTTTCTTACATTTATTTAAATTTTTAACTCTATGTATCATGAATCAGAAATGATTTCGCCATACTAAATATATCTACGCACACAAGGTATATTAACTTCATTCGCCTACCGGTGGTATGTAATGGCATAAACGGATCGAGATAGATATTGACTTATGTTTATCAAAATGTTCAGGAGGAAAAAAGAAATTTATTAAGCCATGGCCGTCCGTCCGTTCGTCCGTCCGTCGTTTAACATGATAACTTTATTAAATTTTGAGATCTTTCAATGACATTTGGTATGCAGATTCCTTGGCACTCGTCTCCGAGCGCTATTTAAAATGAGCGAAATCGGATGATAGCTACGCCCACTTTTTACTTATAGAATATTTTCGAAAATTCCAAATAAATCTAAATTAAGCAGTACATAATACACTTATAATAACTATATAAAATATGGTGTGCACATTAACGTTAAGGTAGAAAATAAATTTTTCAAGAAATTTTTTTAAATAGGCGTGACACCGCCCCTTTTTGATTAAGTCAAATTTAGGAATAATATTAATCATAAGCCAAAAAGCGTTCAAGATATCGAAATTCCGGACACAGATTTCGATGAATACCAGGAACGTTCCGGAAAAAAATGAGCGAAATTGGTCGAGGTCTACTCCCACTTTTTAATGAATGATTTTGAAAAGGATCATAGATATATTAAACTGGCAATAACTTTGCGTAAAATAGCTTTATTTCTACTTCACTTTCAAAGTGTCCGTGAACAAAGAAATTGGAAAAATAAAAATTTTCGAAAATGGGCGTGGTCCCGCCCCTTTAATAGTGGATTATTCCACAAAACTTTTTATGCCATAACTCCGGCAAAAATTTATTTATAGAAACGAAATTTGGCGAAAATGTTGAATATATAAAGGTAAGTTTTTATTGTAAAAATGGACCAAATCGGCTAAGGGCCACGCCCAAGTTTTTACGCAGTTCTGAAAAATATGTTTGTAAAATCTAAAACGCGATATGTCTTTTAGTTCTATAACTAACGAAACTCGACAGCAAAGAAATATTTTTGGATTTTGGTGAAGTAGGCGTGGCGTCGCCCGCTTTTCAGCATATTAGTTCTGCTATTTTCATTAAAAATTGGCCAGTTGCTTCTCAATAGTATGTAGTATACTCCTGAAAAAAGTTAGGCAACTCGGATAACACTCAACCAAATATCTTTTTTTATTTTCATACCTTTCATGAACATGAAATATTTGTAATTCTGAGAAGAAGATGTGATGATATATACTGTATATTATGCTATAAGTATACTAAAATAATTAGGACGATAAGCAGAGTCGATTTAGCTCTGTCCGTCTCTTCGTCCGTCTGTCTGTCTGTCCGTCTGTCTATTTGAACGCAAATTTTTCAAACATGAAATGTGCATGTATTGGTATTTTAAAAAAAATTTGGTAAGCAGTGGTTGGTAAGGAAGCTATTTATATAGAAATAAATTATTTTGCCTCTCAAAAATTACAACAAAAATGTTTTTATTGAAAACAATGAGCTGCCTTTATAATACGAACTGAAAAGTACTAAAATAGACCTGCTTAAATTGGTACACAAGTAGTATCGAGTTTTTTCATAAAAAACAACAGAATGCGTTAGATAGAAGAATCTTAGTGACCGATTTACGATCACGTGTTGTCTCCAATTGCCGTCACTTTACAGAACACAGAACCGAGTTGCACGCTATGATGGACAGGCAAAATATTTTTGACGGCATAAAGGAATAGAATTAGATGTAGGGTTCCATACATCTAAATTCCGCGCGTCAGCCAAAGCAAACGACAACTTGAGTACAAATTTAGATTTTAGAATGAATTATGAATTAGGAAAATTCATAAGCATACATACATATGTGCAAATAAATTTCATCTAACATTTTTGGTCCCACTCAACTCAGGTTGACTTACATTAGTCAGGAATGAAGTTGAAATTTTTATACATAAATTTTTCAGTTGAACTTGTTTGTATGACTATATGAGCGAGAGCTTCAAAGTCGTTTCACCTACTAATTTTTTTGAATCTGAGAAGCCGCAAATTTTTTCCGGCATGTAAGCACTATTGAATTTACTTTATTATGCACTCCAAGTGTGGTGCAACATCTCCACAGAGGAGACGTAAAGTTTTAGTGGCTAATGTAACTGTGCAACTTTAACTTCACTCATGCGAGAGAAAATAGTGTGAAACAATTTCTTGTAATTTACTTTTTAGTAGTTAGATTATTCGTTGCAAAATTTGCATAATATAAATGCACAAGTAAATTAAATATTTAACAAACACACATACATACGAGTACATACCCACTCATGTGCCGTAAAGAGTTACGTATACGCCATGTATGTACGATAGTTTTTCATTAACAGATATGGAAGTATATTGCGTAAAGCGGAAAGCTAGCGAAAGCAACAAAAAAATATACAAAATATTAACATATTTACAATACGTGCACGTTTAGCATAATAAAAGAAGGCAACTCGAGCAAAAAAAGGGTGGTTGCATTTAAGCTGGTTAATTTAAATAAAGTTTCTTTTAATTAGTGTTCGTTAGAAGCAACAACATTTTGTTGGTCTCTTATTCGTAACTGAGCAAATTTGTAATTTTTTAGTGCTTTTAATAGACAAAAGAGCGGTGCACTTGACGCGTTTAAAAAAGTTGTTTTGATTACTTTTGTGTATTTTTGATTTTTTTTTTTTTTGATGAGTGAAGTCTAGCAGCTTCCGAAATGGATCTATAAGAAAAGCTATGGAGGTTTTACCTAAAAACTTTCCTTTACTATTCAATTAAACACTTTTAATAATTAAATAAATCATTAAAAAATAAAAAAACCATAATAATTTTCGCCATAGAAAAATTATTATTGGCCTTGAGCTCATTCATATATTTTTTTTTAAACACTTTTGATAGTTTTCAGTATTTTTGATGTCCATATTTATGTGCTTCTACAACAATACTACAAAAAATTAAAAAAAAAAAAGAAAAATTTTAAGTAATCAAAACAAGTTTTTTTAATAAACGAAAAAAATCATGATTTGTTTTTATTGTTTTTTTAATTAATTGGAAATAATCATTAAAAATTGAAAGTAATGGTAGTCAATCAATAAATAGATTCTCAACAAAATTAGTAGTCAAACCGGTAATTATTATGATTAGTAATCATTATTTAACAGGTCTGGTGTATAGTCCCCATAGTAATTTCTTAAGATTTATGAAGCATACGAGTATTTGCTATACTTTCGTATAATCAACGTTATTCATAGTGTATTTTCCCTCCTGCGGGGGGTTAGAATAAAACCGAGGAAGAAGTCCGAAGAAAGAAGTCAAACAAATCACGGAGGAATTTAATATTATTAACTTCAGGGAAGTTAATTACCTCAGCGGGTGAGTGATCCAGGCATTTATATGCTTTAAATACCGCTTGATATCTCTCGAATTTCGCTTTGAGAAGTTTAAGCTCCTTACCAATTTCAGGAAAACCATTCCTGGTTATGCGGAACATCTTGTAGTATTCGATATCAGTGCCCCTATAATCTGGACATGACCAGCGAAGTCGCTTCCCATCACTGATGATGTCGGGCACTCTACCGGTCATATCAGAGCATTTATTGTGAGCTATGCTCTGACTCACTTTTTACAATGCATCTTTTGTAGAAATCGGAAAAAGCCATAATTTTGTATAACAATAATAATTTTACAAATTTCGTTATTAAGACTAAGAAAGTTTAGCATTCTATCTGCATCAGTGAGGGAAATGTGGCATGTTTCGGGTACTACCTCCCTTTTTTAAAGGTTTAGTACAAAAGTGGGCGTGGTCGTCTACAGACTTCGCTTATTTTCAGTGGGCCTACTCCACATGCCCATAGTAAATCTCGTACCAAGTTCCGTGATTCTATCTTACACGCTTATAAATTTGCTAACAGTCGAATTTGAAAACTGCTTGACTCAGAAGTGGGCGGTACCCCTCCCACTTTCCACAATCGTATAAAAAATAAGAAAATTGAGGTAACCGCCAAATTATATCATTTTACCTGTGTCAGTGAATGAGATATGGGCAGTAAAGTATTTCTATATCCTTCTATGAAAAAGTAGGTGTGGTCGAAAGGCGATTTGACATATTTTATATTACTGTATTTACAACAATCATGGTATACATCCTACCAAATTTCGTTAATCTAATCTGTAGTTATTAGCAATCGAAATTTGAAAACTTGTTCACTCATATGTAGGCGGTGACACGCCCTTTTTCTAAAAATTTAGGAAAATCGTCAATAGCACAACCAGCTTAATGAATCTAGAAAATATCAAATCAAACCAACCTCAAAAACGAGGAAGAACCGAAACTTGTACCTAAGGAATAGCTACGATAAAACCGAGACTGGAAATATAGTCTAGCCAAAACGGGAACCGAATTCGAGTCGAAAAATTGATCTAAACTACACTGTAACTGTAACCTTAAGCGAAATCGAAATCGTAGCGAAGTCGAACTGAAACACTACAGAAGTCAAAATGAGCTGGGGGGTTACTCTTACGCATTTGAAAAGAAAATTTATGTAATTTGGCAGCTTTCGAATAGTATTTGCTTTCGCATCGCGATACAGAGTAAACTAGCACAGATTTTAGTTCATACTAACTAAAATCGAACCGACAGTGGAACTGTGATCGAACCAAAACTGAAAACAAAACTACAGGCAGAGGTAGAACAGAACGTGGAAAAAACTGTAAGTGTAGTCGCGGTGAAACTGTAAAAGAAGTCGAAAGTACCTCATGTTTGAAGGGAATAAAAAACCTCAATTTAAGAATATTTCTGACAGACCAACAGAGTCCTCTTAATTTCACATAACATCGCCTATGCAAAATCATAAAAAAGTCCTGAATGGATCTACAGTTTTTATTCTTCACATGCGCGGTTTGTTATCTCGCCCAACATTTGTTTGCAATTCCATTCAACAAATATATGTGGTAGTAGCGCATTTACTATTTTTGCTTGTATTTGAATCACTTGCACCTTATTTCGTTACTTTTTCTTGAACTACACAACTGCTTAAGCGAATTGCTAAAAGGACAAAGCATTAGCCATTCATTCATCTAAACTATTCATTCAGTCAAATGCAGGCGCAAAGTGAATACCTTTGGTTTCCTCATGCAGACTTTTACCACTTGTTTGCTACTGTGATCAATGCAAATAGATGTATCTTAGCTACCAATATGCACACAAACAAATCTGTTACACCATAGCTGATCAACCGATGTAAGTTAGCTTTGTAATGCAGAATAGAATGCAAGAAAGTACATCGATTTGCCCGATGTACAGTTGTGTTCAATATTATAGTAGTGAAATTAAAATGGATATATCAGTTGTTATTGGAGCAGTGCTTGAATGTTTATGTTTGTTTTTTAATTTATATTACAAAATTGGGATGGATATCGTTCGACGACATAAGAGAGAGCTGTAACTTTAATAATTTATGTATATTTTAATCATAAATTATTAAAGTTACAGTTCCATAACAGAAACCCTAAAAAAAGGAATTTCAAATTATACTCAAAGTTCAGGAAAATTAATTAAACTTTAAAAAATTTCCATCAAAATCTCTTGGCAGAGTTTCTGGAAGATTTTTCAGCACACAGTTTTGTAGACCAATCAATTTTAGTACAACGTTGAGCAAGCAAGAAAAAAAAATCAAAAATTTCCCTGAATTTTTAGAATTATTTTCGTCAAGGGAGTTGAGTGATTTCTTCCATACAACTCATGAAAAAAAATTAATTTTGTATGGAAAAAAATACCCAGCAGCCTCAACAAAAAAAATTCTAAAAATTCAGAGGAAGTTTAAGGTACTTATAAATTGCACATTATTATAAAAAAATTTAATGAGCTATAAAACTGCATACCCAAAAATTTTCTAAAAATTCTTCCCAAAAATATTAAAATTTTGATGTAAATTTTTAAAACTACAATTAACATTCATGAACTTTGTGTAAACTTTCAAATTTCTTTGTATGTGGTTTCTGTTATGATCCCCTGTTATGATTGGTAAAGTTAAATTTCCTAATAAATAATCAAATCTTGTAGCCATGTTGTATAGTCAATCCTTGCATATGATAATACATATGCATTAGGGGTCTAGATGGGGTGTACACAGCTAATATCAAAATTTAAAATAAAAAAATCTAAAAAAAACATATCGCTATAAATATCTGAAAGTTTTTGTAAATCTTTACTGACGGTTGTCAGCATACACTAAATAAAATAACAAGATATCAGCAATCCAGATGTATTTTTGAATTTAGTTAAAATTAAGCTACATGTCCTTCAGGAATAATTCTTCATGCATTGTTGTCTGACGATGCTGACGTGGCTTCAAATTTTTTTTTTTTCACATGCTCTGTTGGGTTTGTAAGGTACTTTCTTATTTTACTCATAGTTGTCAGGATAATGTAAATAAATAACCAAATGAATGTTAGTCAAATGAGTAGTTGGGAAGCCCTTTGGTTTTGTATAAGAAAGAAAAACACCCTGCGAAATTTGTATCTTGTACAATTTTTGCACCACAACTGGAGCACAGCACTGTATGTTTGTTTGTATTTGACATTTTTGAAACACAATTTCGATAAAGATTTTTGTTGCTTTTAGTGTTTAATTATTTGTCTAGACACTAGACAACTTTCCATTGATTTTCTTTCAAGTAGCTGCTCTGTTCCAACAAGAAATTTGATTCATATCTACATTTCCCAATACAAATAGAACTAAGCGAACAACATGCGATCAGCTGTGAGCTTTAGCAAGAAAGTTCCGAGAAGAAAATTTTGCCACAACATGTTATAATATACGAAAAAAAAAATTTCCAGACAAAAAAAATCGATATCCTCTTTGTCCTCCCATCGGAGCGGGTGACCACTTCTCTTCCTATGCTACCATCGGCGGATTCCTTAAAGAATACCTGATGGACAGGTGCATCTTCATTCATTCACAAAAGGAAGCCAGTGGGTTTCAATTCTTTGAAATATGTCGATGTCTGCATACAGTTCATACATCTACTTATTAAATCTTCATCGGTACTCACAGTCGCCAACAGTTAGCGGTCCATAAATCTTCCATAGAACCTTTCTCCTGAATAGTCCCAGAGCCGCCTCATCAGTAGTTCTCAGTATCCAAGCTTCTGCATTATACAAAAGAGACCTTCTTCCGCTCGCCTAGAGAGGCCTTCACTTCTGAATTCTACTCAGTCCAAAGTAGCAGTTGCTTGCATGAGTGATACTTCATTTAACTTTTAGGCTGGGATTATTGTTGGTGTTAATGCTTATTCCCATTTAAACGAAGTTCGAAATTATGGCTAGCAGCAGTGGCGTTGTTTCTAATATGCAAGTGGCTGACTTGATGACAGCATGTACATACGTCGTTTGGCCCTAGTTCACCACCAAACCCATTTTTTCACTTCGTTTTCTAGTTTGGAGTCCTCTGAGGGTATTGATATTTACATAGCCGCTACCAAAAAAAAATTAAATAACTTTTTTTCTATTTAATGAATCTGGTAAATTTTTTTTTTATTTTGCAGATTGACTTTTACATTTAACAAAAATGGATAACTGGGACACTGAAACAAGAATTTGGATTGTCCGCCGCTATCACGCACTGGAGTCCGTAGTTTCGGTTCAAAGAGAGTATAGGCGCACGTTTGGCGGCAATCCTCCGAGCAGATGGACCATAATAAGACTTGTAAACAATTTTGCCGAGCATGGGACAGTCAACAGAAGACCTTACCATCGAAACCCTTCAGTTCGAACGGAGGAAACAATCGTTGCTGTAGCTGCTGCCATACAAAACAATCCACGTGTTTCGACAAGAAGCTTATCTGCTCAAATGGGTGTAAGCAGACAGTCATTACAGTCAATTATGCACAAAGATTTGGACTTATTCCCATATAAAATTCAAATGGCCAACAAACTAAACGCTGCAGACTTGCCGATTCGCTTGGAATTTTGCCAGAAGATGCTTCAAATGGTGGAAGAGGATGGAAACATGTTGAACTGTCTTTTCAAGTCTGACGAGGCCCATTTCGATTTAAACGGCAACATAAACAAACAAAATTGTCGAATATGGAGTGCTTCCAACCCACAGATACTCCATGAGACGGAATTGCATCCACTTCGTGTCACAGTGTGGTGTGCAGTTTCATCACGCTGCATTGTCGGGCCCTACTTCTTCGAAGAAAACGGTCACACCGTTACGGTTACTGGAGACCGTTACTTGAGCATGTTGAGAGAGTTTTTCTATCCAGAATTACGCCGAATGAGAATTTCTTTCAACTCTGTGTGGTTTCAGCAAGATGGTGCAGCTCCTCATATAGCCCAAACTGTTATGACAGAATTGCGACGAAAATTTCCCAATAAGCTGATATCCAGAAACTCCACATTCCGTTGGCCACCCAGGTCGCCTGACCTTACTGCACCTGACTTTTTCTTGTGGGGTTATTGCAAACAGGAAGTCTTCAAAGCAAAACCAACAAATTTGAATGAACTAAGGCAATCCATTCGAGAAACAATTGCGGCTATTCCTGTCTCAACCCTCCAAGCAGTAATGAACAACTTTTTGGTAAGATGCCGCACATGCATCGACGAGCAGGGGGGGCATTTAAATTCCATTATTTTTAAAACTAATTAAGCTATATTTAATAAAATTTAATGAGCTTTAACATGAATGAAAGAAAAATGAGTTCCATACACTGAAAAAAAAATTATTTGAGTTTCTTAATGTAGCAAAATTCATCAGCCACCCTGTAGTTTCGAAGATAAAGCGGTTAACTTTTTTTGGTCTTGGTATCGCTTACTTTTTCCAAGGTTTTTTGATATATAGAACACATACCTATACATTAAAAATCAATAAGATGAACAAAATAAATGCCTAGCTATACTTAAGTGCAGCTTTATATAAACTGGGAGCTTATTCAAAAACTATATACAGCCTTTGCCATGCCCAGCGTTCTCCTGAACCTATCGTGAAAGTTTCATAGACATCGGCAATACACTGTGGATATTAAATAAGCACAAACTTTATACCTATCATGAATACGCATCACGGTTTTAAGTGTCCGATCATTACTCACAATTAGCACAAACTCTGCAAAACTGATAATTTAAAGATACATAGCCCAAAACTCATTTATCGAAACTATCGATTGTATGGGAGCTATATGTTATGTTAGTCCAATCTGGGTGATTTTCACTGCACACATTACACACATAATAAGTATGAAACCTGCAAAGTTTCACGTTCCTAGCCTGTTAATTGCAAAATTTATAGCCCAAACCCCATTTATCGGAACAATCGATTGTATGGGAGCTATATGTTATGTGGGTCCGATCTTGCTAATTTTCACTACACACATTACATACATAATAAGTACCAAACCTGCAAAACCTTAGGTTCCTAACTTTTTAATTGCAAAATTTAAAGCCCAAAACCCATTTATTGAAATTATCGATTGTATGGGCGCTATGCGTTGTATTGCTCTGATCTTGCTGATCGAATGCAAAATGGCGGCTCCATACCTAATTTCATCAAGATATCTCTAAAACTGAGGGACTAGTTTGCGTACAAACAGACAGACGCACAGACGGGCATGGATAAATCGACTCAGCTCATCGCCCTGATCATTTCGGTATACTTATTGGTGGGTATATCTCTTCTTCTTCTCATACTTACAAACATCGGACCAAAGTTATAATACTATTTCATTTTCGTGAAAGGTATAAAAATATTGGAAAATTCCTGTATGTCCTCACATCTTAAATATTTTTGTATTTGGATGTCACGAATAGAAGTCTTTCGGTTCAAACAAACCGCTCTCACGGCTACCAAGCTGATATCAGAAGGCGTTTGTACCGGATCCATATCCATCAAAGTACTATATACACATGTAAAGCCTCCCTAAACCTTCATGGGGTGTTTTTCGTCCACAACAACAACAAAGAAGGGTCCCTTGGTAATACTTCCAGTTTTCTGCTCGCTTATTCCATCCAGCTAATTCGAAATGCAAACGGCTTGTACAACTTTATATAAATAGTTCTCGGTTTGTATTGGCGCATTTTGTATCCGGCAGTTGTGAGCAGCACACTTTCGGTAGCCATGTAAAAACATTGAACTGCCATTTGATGTCTAGGAAAGTGCTCAGGCGGCTGGTAAAGGTTAAAAATCCGATAAGGTTAGTGAATCCAAAAACCACCTTTTATTTATCAGACTTTGTAAATGAAGTTATAAATTGATTTGCAACTCTTTAAGTTATTATTTATCATTCACAGCCGTCACTAATCGCATCACAAATGCAATTGATTCCTATGTTTATATTTCTTTATTTATGCATTTGATTTTTTTGTTGATTTTGATTTTTCACTTGCAATTAGACAGATTTAAAAAAATATATTCAACAAATTAGTTGACTTAAAAACTTTTAATTTATGCATGACCATGTTTGATAAATAAAATGGACCAAATGTTTTGTAAATATAAAATAAGTTTATAATAAATAAACGCCATTGAGTTCAATGCATGTAGCAGTCTGTAATTTAAATGAAAATAAATATATGGATGACTTGCTCTCTTTACCAGAAATATATACGTTTTATCAGAAATGTATACGTGTTATTTTATAGTGCATCTCATTACTATAGCACACTTCGAATTTACATTTTGAAATCATTGGTACATATTCTTAGCATTTTTGGTACAAAAGTTTAAGCATAGAGGTGAGTAAATTAAATTAAAGTAACCCCCCTTTGAGGAGGACTCATGCAGATACGTATATTTATTTTCGTACTCTTTATTTAAAAAATACTACTTCACGATTCCTTTCAACTTTTATTTAATTATTATCCTTTCCAACAACAAAAACCCCTTATGTGATAAAATATTTTTTTTAGCAATTAGCGTCTATAACGACTCTTCTGAGGACGAGTGGGACGCCGACGACGAGGCCTGTTCCCCTCCTCTCTACTTATGTGGAAACAAAAGCATTTATAAGTCACCAGAGCTCATCGTGCCCTTTAGCAACAACCGGATGGGATGGAAAAAATTAAGAAAAAATTGAGGTAAAGTGTCCAACAATTATCAACGAGTACAACAGAGATGTGGCAGTAGTCGACTTATTGCATGGACTTATCGGACGATAACATATTAGAATGAATACAAACAAGTGGAAAAGTCGCTTATTCTTTTATTTACTTCATGATCAGATTAATCCGGTAATGTGGTTTCAGTGAAATGAATATATATATATATGTATATGCCCTTATAGGTTAGTATAATTTAATAAAGCTGATTACAAAAACTGAAATAATCAATAATATGGTACAAGTATGCTACAAGATTTATGAGAAGATAACTGTGCGGCAGTCAGCCTAATATAAATGAAGTGTCGACTAGGGAATATACAACCATATACTTAACAATAATAAACAATAAATGCCTGTGGTAAAATAATTGTAGTGAATATATAATAAAAATGCATAATTTATGAGCAAAAATAAAACAAAAACAATTGCCAAGAGGACTGCGCAGTAACCTATATAATCACACATACCAACCAAACATAATCTGAATTAAACATCATAAATAGCACAATAACAATGAATTTTAATTTACAGCCAACAGCAGATGCAAAAGCAAAGAGAACCAACAGCTGAAATACCAAAGGATGAGATATATACAAATATTTACAGCAATAATAAGAAAGGACGCCTAACTTCGGGTTGAAGCGATCATTATACACACAACTGTAGAGTTTACAAATAGATTGCCTAACATTCGAAAAGATGTTTAAGGTGGTACCGATCGCAGGAAATAGCTCACATTTGTATCTCTTGTATAAAAGTCACTAAGCTCATAACCGCTGATTTGATGTGGGCTGGTGAGAAACCAAGGAACATTCAGGGACGGTTTCACCAGCTCGACTAAACTAAGTTAAGTCGAGTTTTTCACTTTTTCAGTTTCACTTTTTAACTTAACTAAGTCACAACTTAGCCAGCCTGCCAGGTGACTTATTCTCGACTAAGTCAGTGTTGCTGTCGTTCAAAACCTAAATGTTAGTAATACTCCTAATTTGTTTTGTACAATGTCCCAGCCGGAAAATTCGTCAAGGATCACTTTAACGGCGTATGCGTAGATGCATGTGAACGCTTGTTTTCTAGCATGCAACCATTACGAAACTATCGTTTTCAATTAAGCGCTAATTTTAGTACCTTTCAACTAGAGAGAAATGGGTGTAAGATAAATACATTCCTTCATGTATGGCCATACATGCCCATTTCGCACTGGGGTATTGGGATGCGCAGAGTTGTGTGGTATGAAAAAATACGACTATGCATGAAACAGCTCATCATTTTGGTGTGTTCAAAATTATTTAAGTCGCTCAGTTGGTGAAACCCAAAATTTAGTTAGTATCGAATCTGAGCTAACTTAAGTCACGACTTAGTTTTAGTCTTAGTCGCGTTGTTGAAACCGGCCCTAAGAGCTCATGCTCCAAAAGTTGTTTTCCTCTGTTCCAAAATCGGGTGTCTCGCGTGGAACAAGCTAACTGGACAAAAACAAAGTTTGCATATTGAGTATATAATTGAAATAAGTACGTTTCCTCTACATTTAAGGAAGGGTAGCTATTCGAACTACTTTATTCGCAAAATTTGGTTTAACTTTTACGATTTATATAACTTTTAAGTGAATACTTCTAATTTGTTTTTGTATTGAATTCTACGGCGAAGTGGTATTAAAACTTTTGCCTATCACCTTTTGATAGTATGATTATTTTTTTATATATTTTGTATTCCTGCTTTTTTATACCAACAATTTTTGTTGATTTACGGCCTGTACATTTTCAAGTATTCATAAAACGAGCTCAAGGCCAAGAATAATAATTTTTCACTTTTTGAATTTTTCGTATTTACCAAGAAATGAATATTTAACTTCACTCTTAACCTTTAAGCACATTTATATGTCGCCGCTTCAAATCTTAGTACCTGGGCAAAAATGCTTTGCTCGACATTTTTCAATGTTACCATATAACTTATTTTGTTTTGGTATTGATTAGCAACCGTGCGTATTAGTAAATTATTTTTCTACATAAAAGCGGATATCGAAAAAATACACATATATAATACTAGGGGTTGGCCCTATCTAAAATTTATCTATTTTGGTTGATATAGGACTTAAAATACCATTCGTCTGATACCCACATTGGCATATCTTTTTTTAACATTTTAACTGGGTGGCAACCCTATATATATAGTGGCAACGCTTAAGTATTTTCGGCCATTTTTCTACCACACATACTTTGTGCCAAATTTTAGTATTTGAATAATGATTAATAATATTTGCAAAACTGAGTTTATGAAAAGCTTGCCATGACACGCCCATTTTTAAAGATTTCACTAAATTATTATGTATTGAATAATCACATTTTGTGTGTGTTTCCCAAATATTATGTGTATGACAATGGGGGAGACTATGATCCGATATAAATAGGTGCCAAGTAACCTGCACAGATCAAAATGATTCATCAAAATTTGCTCTTCGTGTTCACCGACGGAAAATCGGATTTAAATGGCTTAAAGAATTAATTTTTTCCCTAAGAACACTTCAACATAAGATTTATAGTCTTACTGCCAGTCTTATAAAATATTACGAATGAGTATAAAAATTGCACATATATCAAACTTGCCTTAAAATCTTTACTTGAACAAAGCACAAGGAAAGTGGAAGAATACCAGTACTTATGTAATATCAGATTTAGCAGTATGTACAGGCTACTGGGCAATAGCACGTACGCGGTAAAGATGGGCATTCCGTAATTTTGACCACTACAGAAGTTGTACAGACATAGCTTCCACGAGACCGTTGTGCATTTTCTATGCAAATAGCCGACTCTAGCCCGAACGCGGTCAAATGAATTTGGGGTACCTTTTTGGAAAATCTGTGGAGGGTGCCTTAAACAAACATCTTTGAGTTTATTAACAACTCTGACTGGATAAAGATGTATTACCCGCAGTAGGTTTGACGAGTTTTTATGGCATCAAAAGTGATTGTAAAAGCTCTTTGGGTGGTCTCCGTGACACCCAGTGTACATCAGATTCGTTGGTATTTTCGAAGCAAAAAAAAAGTCATATCTCGGCGCATGACAATTTTCAGAGGGTGTGGTTTAATAGAAACAAATTTTCTTAAATATGCATATTTTTCCATAAATCCCAAAACAAACACTTCACAATCAATCAATCAATCGTATATCCGTAATTGATCTAAGCTTTCTAGTACAGTCAAGTATAAAAATATAAAAGAAAACCAAGCAAATTTGCGAATTCATAAAACAACATAAATAGATATCAACCAAAAAAAACTGAACTTCATTAATGGCTAAAGCGCTTGATTTTAGCTTTTATTCTTGGACGACGGACAATCAGTACTGAGTCAGCTCGCAAAATAAGTACACAGCAACAGGAAGAAAGTATGTTGAAGCAACAACGGAATTGCAACAAAGACCAAACGACCACAATGCCGGATATGACTGACTGCACTGGAATGCTAATGAATGTAGGGCAACAACAAATGCATTTGAATTTGAGCTTTTGAGTATACGAGTATAAATGTGTATAAGTTTTAAGAACTTCCTTTTGGATGAATTGTTGTGCCACTTGATAGTGCATACAATAAATAACGGTATAAAGACCAAAACTAGCAACATTTGAAGAAGTTGCGCTGTGACTGCTGAGAGATAGCAAAAATATGCAGAAAGAAGACGAAAATGTGAAACGGAAAAAGCAACTTAAATGAACAGTTGAATGAGTGGCGCCTCAAAGAGTTCCTAGATAAAAACGGTATCAGCTTTTAGTTTCCTTTGGCAATGCCAGTAAATTAAAGTATGCTTAGAAAAGTCCATAGTTTATAAAAAACGGAAGCCCGTGAGATCGATGACGATTATAATCGAGTATTAATTTTTGCAGCGTTCTTTGGGATATAGGCCTTTTAGATTAGAGATATGCTCGGTTAAATCGTTATCACGAAAATACTCTCAAGGAGTGAAGCCATTATAGAGAGCTCGTGCACAGACTTGAGTTATTCTTGGCTAACGCAAATCTAACAACATAACTACTTTTCTAGCCTTTCTTACACAACTCTTTTATATAATCTTTACCTCTTCACTTTAGAAGATACTCTAACGCCCGTATGGTGGACATGTATTTCCCTGCGTAGTATTTGCTCTAGGGCGGTAATATCACCCTTAGCAATTCGCGTGGACATCAATCAACTGCTAAACATTAAATAAAGATACTTCCATAGTCAACATTAAGCTTCTTCTGATACTCTCACTGGAACTGCGGTTGCAGGTCGGTTCTACGGATTGGAATTCGTCAAATTCCACCCGAACAAAGGTACGTTAGTTCAATAAAACGTTGCTTAAATCGTAACGTCCCTCTTCAAATTTGCCATTATCGGATCAGCTATTTACCCCTGCGTGCTCCTATGCAACAAATGACGGAATCCTCTTCATATGCCGAGTTGTTCATATAGCACATGTGAAAATGAACAATGTTATTCTTACAACTATTTTTTTACGTATGAGAGCCTTCCGAGCGAGATCCTTCTACACCGTCCACCTTCAACCAGCTCAAACACGAGTGTGAGATAAAACCATCAGCTCCTGATCAATATTCATACTGTAGCATTACGATGTTCCAATTTTTAAGGGGATAAGTCGTCAATGATCTCAAAGTTTCAAAGGGGTGAGACAAATTGCTGCGAAGTCTAGCGCGTACTGTCCTCTGAGCACTCGTATAGTGTTCTCTAGTGACAAAGAGAGCCAAAGAAATATAGTCATGGAAATAATTACCTTCACGAAGCTGCGTAATGTCAGCATCGCTGCGGTACAAGAAACCAAACTCAGTGCGAAATCAGGTTTCCGAACCTTCGCTAGCTATATTGCTTACAACATAGTAAAAGAGGGATGTAATATAACCATTTTCTTAATAACCCTCGATGATTTCAACTCACAAAAATACATTTTCCCTGTATTCTTCCCTGTGGCTGATTATACGATACAAGGCTAGTGAGGCCCATAAGTGATACTACATGCATTGCCGTTTGATATATGACATTTAGAGTAAAAAAAAATCGTGCGAATTAGCCGACCAATGCTGGAGTACCTGGATGGATCACGTGCGACATCTTGACCGCAGAGATATGAAAGTACAAATACTACTCATTTCCTGCAACCCTAAAACCATTGTGTAATGACACGAAAATTAAATACACCCGAATATAAACATAAACTCTTTTTGCCGATTGTAAACTAGGCTCCAAAGTTTGAAGAAAAGACTTGGAAGTAATTTTTGATTCAAAATCTACTTTCACAAGTCATATTAATATATGCATCTCGAAATCGTGTGCCATGAACGGATTTAGAAAGTATTCTTACATTTTGCCTTGCGTAACTTACGCATCTTGGCCCCTATCCCGTCTCATGATGCGCGTTGCTTATTGATCGGCTTCAGATAATTGTGGAGCTGAAAAATAATTTTGTCGCTGTCATTTATTTTCGATTTATTTCGTGGTGCTGTTGATTTCCCCGTACTCCTTGAGACGATTTTCATTAGTATTCGGGCTAGAGCACTCCGCAGATCTGAGTTCTTTCATATTTATCTTTTTAAGGCTCTGAATGCGCGAAATGCTCCAATCACAAGAGCCTTAATTGAGTTCAACAGAATTTCTAAATTTTTGGATATAGATTTTTCTGGTACGAAAGATAGTGTTTGAGCACTTTAAATACTTTTTATAAGTAAAGCAGTTAAGTGATTTGTTATTAGATTGATTTCTACGCTCTATATGTCAACTTAGCCTATAAGATTTTATACTAATTGGCTTAATAAATTAATAAATAAATAAAAACATCAAAAAAGAGTGGCGCAGGAAACCTCTCACAGACCTATGTAACGGTTGTTTTAAATTTCACTATATTGATCTTAAATACTATGACCTGAATCCTATGACCAAAAGGAGTCATATCCACTGATATGCATAACTTCCTGCTCCGAGGGGCCTACGCCAGAGCGAATTGCGGTTTCAAAACGTGAGCTTTCGGAATAACAGATTTGAGACCTGGCCTATCCAACTGTATTACCTCATAATAACAGTCGTTGTCCGAGAAAGGTTTGATTGGAAATATCGGTAGTTAGCATAGTTGCGGACTGGAAACACGACCATTCCAGCCGCCTAGCTTGGGACGAGCTTCAAGTAACGAAAATAAATTAGTAAGTTATAGGCATTATTTGTGCGGACTTAGTTAGATTCCTACGTTGATGTTATGTTGTTGGACAAGACCGACCTTTTTCAACACCACTCCGGACTAGTAGAATGAAAATGCTGATAAAAAGATTCCCAGTCAAGAACTGAAATGTAAGTACAGTAGCGCTAACCAACAGACGTTGAGACTAGTGCACAAAGCACCTCCCGAGGGAATACTTAAAGGTAGTACCGCGGGGAATGGTACAAGACGGTAGGAGTTTTAGTGCTGGTTCAAGTCCCACGCTGACTTTAAGGCTTTCGATGCTTTCTCCTCTGAAAAAAAACATACCTCAACAGTTGCACAGGCGCATAAGGGCATTCTGGTTGCTTACTATAGCATTAGTTTAAAGCTCTCGCTTTCGTCATGAGAAAACCAATGTTTAATTCGAGATTATATCACAATTTATCAAGAAATTAAAGTAGTAATTTGCATATAGTTTAATATTTTGAATTACTACAAAGCCCTCCACAATTGTAATAAGCAAGTCATTACGCATAATCATCACCCTAGCCAAGCAATTTATTGCATCATATAAAGGATTCCTCATTTTTGGATATGAAAGCTTCTGCTTCCAATTAATGCAAATAATTCCCTACTATCTACCGAGTATAAAATACTAATAATTACTTATGTATACAGATATTCAATTTATATTCACCCAACATATTTTTCAATTGTTTTCAACCGCTACTTCACTGTTTGAATACATTGCCAAACGCATAGGCTTGCACATGTCAGAGAGCTTTAAATCATGCGTACGCTGTATGCCTTGGCAGCAAAAAAGAACACGAAATGAAAAATTAAAAATAAATACAAAGCAACCACAACATGCACCAACGCTCCTGCTCCAAATAGCTTCAATGATGCTCTACTTCGTTGCCTCTGTTGTTGCTGGGTAACGAAACGGAAATGAATGCATTTCCTATGAAACAAATGTAATTCATATGCACTTTGCGCGCATATACAATACACAAACACAAACAACTGTACGAAAAACCCAATAAGCACAAAGGTTTTAAGGTGAATACGAGGCGGATTCTTTTTTTTCGAACCTCCCACCATTCGACACGAAATAATTCTCGAAGTGCTTAATTGGAAAATTTAATCCTTATTTTTACGCACAAAAATATTTAAGTCCGTGAAATTATCCTCGAGAAACCTACACACGAGCAGACCCGTTTAACTTGATTAGTAATTAGTAATCAACTAATTAGACGGCTTTTTTAATTGGTAATGATTATTTTAATTGTTTTTCAAGAAAAGGCAATTATTAATTGATTACAATTAGAAAAAATCTGAAAGAAAATTAATAGAAATCAAAAATAATCAAAAAAGTTGTTATTATTTTTGATTATTAATATTTTTTTTTCAGTATTGTTGATGTGTACATTTATGTTATTCTACAACAATATTGAAAAAAATCAAAATAATCAAAAGTAATTTTTGATTTTTCTTAATAATTGTAAAAAAATCCTAATTTTTTTTGATTATTTTTTTAATTAATTGGAAAATAATCATTAAAAATTACAAGCAATGATTTTTTATACCAACAATTTTGTTGATTTTCGGCCTGTACATTTTCAAGTATTCATGATACGAGCTCAAGGCCAAGAATAATAATTTTTCACTTTTTGAATTTTTTTTATGAAAATTATTATTTTTTTTACTTATTAATAATCATTTTAATTAATTATTAAAAGTTTTTTGATTGAATAGAGTAGGAAAAATGTTTAGAGACAACTGCCATAGCTTTTCTTATAGATCCATTTCGGAAGCTGCTAGACTTCACTCATCAGAGAAATTTTGGCACGCATTGCTAACCATTAAGCTAACATTACGCTGGTTTTGATGTCATCTAAACTCCTAGTTCTATTCTTCTTTTTACCATATGCATGAACCACTTCCGCCATTTGACAGTTAGTAGTGTGATCATGATGGATTTTTGACAGATCTGTTTTATCATCAGAACTGCCTTACCGTGTGCTCTCGGTTTTGTTATTGATTTTTTTATACCAACAATTTTGTTGATTTACGGCCTGTACATTTTCAAGTATTCATGATACGAGCTCAAGGCCAAGAATAATAATTTTTCACTTTTTGATTTTTTTTTTTATGAAAATTATTATTTTTTTTACTTATTAATAATCATTTTAATTAATTATTAAAAGTTTTTTGATTGAATAGAGTAGGAAAAATGTTTAGAGACAACTGCCATAGCTTTTCTTATAGATCCATTTCGGAAGCTGCTAGACTTCACTCATCAGAGAAATTTTGGCACGCATTGCTAACCATTAAGCTAACATTACGCTGGTTTTGATGTCATCTAAACTCCTAGTTCTATTCTTCTTTTTACCATATGCATGAACCACTTCCGCCATTTGACAGTTAGTAGTGTGATCATGATGGATTTTTGACAGATCTGTTTTATCATCAGAACTGCCTTACCGTGTGCTCTCGGTTTTGTTATTGATTTTTTTATACCAACAATTTTGTTGATTTACGGCCTGTACATTTTCAAGTATTCATGATACGAGCTCAAGGCCAAGAATAATAATTTTTCACTTTTTGATTTTTTTTTTTATGAAAATTATTATTTTTTTTACTTATTAATAATCATTTTAATTAATTATTAAAAGTTTTTTGATTGAATAGAGTAGGAAAAATGTTTAGAGACAACTGCCATAGCTTTTCTTATAGATCCATTTCGGAAGCTGCTAGACTTCACTCATCAGAGAAATTTTGGCACGCATTGCTAACCATTAAGCTAACATTACGCTGGTTTTGATGTCATCTAAACTCCTAGTTCTATTCTTCTTTTTACCATATGCATGAACCACTTCCGCCATTTGACAGTTAGTAGTGTGATCATGATGGATTTTTGACAGATCTGTTTTATCATCAGAACTGCCTTACCGTGTGCTCTCGGTTTTGTTATTGATTTTTTATACCAACAATTTTGTTGATTTACGGCCTGTACATTTTCAAGTATTCATGATACGAGCTCAAGGCCAAGAATAATAATTTTTCACTTTTTGAATTTTTTTTATGAGCAATGCGTGCCAAAATTTCTCTGATGAGTGAAGTCTAGCAGCTTCCGAAATGGATCTATAAGAAAAGCTATGGCAGTTGTCTCTAAACATTTTTCCTACTCTATTCAATCAAAAAACTTTTAATAATTAATTAAAATGATTATTAATAAATAAAAAAAAATAATAATTTTCATAAAAAAAATTCAAAAAGTGAAAAATTATTATTCTTGGCCTTGAGCTCGTATCATGAATACTTGAAAATGTACAGGCCGTAAATCAACAAAATTGTTGGTATAAAAAATCAATAACAAAACCGAGAGCACACGGTAAGGCAGTTCTGATGATAAAACAGATCTGTCAAAAATCCATCATGATCACACTACTAACTGTCAAATGGCGGAAGTGGTTCATGCATATGGTAAAAAGAAGAATAGAACTAGGAGTTTAGATGACATCAAAACCAGCGTAATGTTAGCTTAATGGTTAGCAATGCGTGCCAAAATTTCTCTGATGAGTGAAGTCTAGCAGCTTCCGAAATGGATCTATAAGAAAAGCTATGGCAGTTGTCTCTAAACATTTTTCCTACTCTATTCAATCAAAAAACTTTTAATAATTAATTAAAATGATTATTAATAAATAAAAAAAAATAATAATTTTCATAAAAAAAATTCAAAAAGTGAAAAATTATTATTCTTGGCCTTGAGCTCGTATCATGAATACTTGAAAATGTACAGGCCGTAAATCAACAAAATTGTTGGTATAAAAAATCAATAACAAAACCGAGAGCACACGGTAAGGCAGTTCTGATGATAAAACAGATCTGTCAAAAATCCATCATGATCACACTACTAACTGTCAAATGGCGGAAGTGGTTCATGCATATGGTAAAAAGAAGAATAGAACTAGGAGTTTAGATGACATCAAAACCAGCGTAATGTTAGCTTAATGGTTAGCAATGCGTGCCAAAATTTCTCTGATGAGTGAAGTCTAGCAGCTTCCGAAATGGATCTATAAGAAAAGCTATGGCAGTTGTCTCTAAACATTTTTCCTACTCTATTCAATCAAAAAACTTTTAATAATTAATTAAAATGATTATTAATAAGTAAAAATAAAAAAAATAATAATTTTCATCAAAAAAATTCAAAAAGTGAAAAATTATTATTCTTGGCCTTGAGCTCGTATCATGAATACTTGAAAATGTACAGGCCGTAAATCAACAAAATTGTTGGTATAAAAAATCAATAACAAAACCGAGAGCACACGGTAAGGCAGTTCTGATGATAAAACAGATCTGTCAAAAATCCATCATGATCACACTACTAACTGTCAAATGGCGGAAGTGGTTCATGCATATGGTAAAAAGAAGAATAGAACTAGGAGTTTAGATGACATCAAAACCAGCGTAATGTTAGCTTAATGGTTAGCAATGCGTGCCAAAATTTCTTTGATGAGTGAAGTCTAGCAGCTTCCGAAATGGATCTATAAGAAAAGCTATGGCAGTTGTCTCTAAACATTTTTCCTACTCTATTCAATCAAAAAACTTTTAATAATTAATTAAAATGATTATTAATAAGTAAAAAAAAATAATAATTTTCATAAAAAAAATTCAAAAAGTGAAAAATTATTATTCTTGGCCTTGAGCTCGTATCATGAATACTTGAAAATGTACAGGCCGTAAATCAACAAAATTGTTGGTATAAAAAATCAATAACAAAACCGAGAGCACACGGTAAGGCAGTTCTGATGATAAAACAGATCTGTCAAAAATCCATCATGATCACACTACTAACTGTCAAATGGCGGAAGTGGTTCATGCATATGGTAAAAAGAAGAATAGAACTAGGAGTTTAGATGACATCAAAACCAGCGTAATGTTAGCTTAATGGTTAGCAATGCGTGCCAAAATTTCTCTGATGAGTGAAGTCTAGCAGCTTCCGAAATGGATCTATAAGAAAAGCTATGGCAGTTGTCTCTAAACATTTTTCCTACTCTATTCAATCAAAAAACTTTTAATAATTAATTAAAATGATTATTAATAAGTAAAAAAAATAATAATTTTCATAAAAAAAATTCAAAAAGTGAAAAATTATTATTCTTGGCCTTGAGCTCGTATCATGATTACAAGCAATGGTAATCAATCATTATGTGGATTCTCAAGAAAGTAATTAATCAAACCGGTAATCATTACGATTAGTTATCATTATTGAACAGGTCTGCTCACGAGAATCTGTTTAACGTTCGAACCGTTATCTTTACCGTTTTTATGTTTATTGGGAACTAACAATTCGAAATGATTGGCAATGGTATTTACGAGTATCCGAGTAGCGCATTAACCACAACATGCGAAATGCGTGGGATGTGCGTGAGGAATTGTTTATTGGGAGTGAGCAATGGAGCAGTTGGGAGTAGCAGAAAGTTTCATATTGTCCATTTATTCATTGCTTGGTTTCCTGTTTCCATTTCTCCACTCAGTCATAGCTACATACATTAATCCCATTACTCATTGAATCCTTCATTTCACTATTAAATCAGACATTTTGAAGAGCATATTTATGAAGTTTTAAGAGCACTTATATACGTATGAATACAAGTACCAACGGAATGCACGCACCAGCAACTGATTGCAAGCTAAAACATTCTTTGCATTGATAAGACTACATTGAATAATGAAGTTCTTGGGGATCCTATTTGCTTATGTTTCGTCTGAATCTACTGCATGCGTAAGGTCTAAAACGCTTTAGTACAGTCGCAATCTTTTTTAAATGGGAGAAAAACAAAAAACAGGAAGGCTTAAAGTTGAAAGCCTGATCTCTGCGGGCAAAAAGCCTTGTAACAAAAGCATTACAATGCATAAAAAAATACTATTTATAGAGCCACAATAAAAAGACCGCGTGAGACGCCCTTTACGCAAAAAAAACAGCAGATGAAGAAACTCGTTAGAGATTTGTATCAATTTGTATCCCGCAAGAATGCGCATGAAAACCTGAGTGTCGATTTTAATTTCTGTAGCCTATTTATCGGTGCTGAAAGTAAACTTTTCCGACCGGACCCGTAGGAGAGCAAAGATTCTTTGTCTGACACTACCCTTACGGGCATAAAAGATGCCAATTAGTCTCTTCAGAGGACATGTTCTAACAAAAGGCATCACTTCAAACCATACAAAGAGTTCAAAACTGTATTCATCCTAGACAACTCGCATTTTTGGCAAGGTATTTTCTGAAATATGTGTGACCATACGTCAAGTTTAAGGTCTTTAACTCACCGGGAAGTTACTCAACATCGAATCAAGATTCCCCTAATTTTTTTCTACAACTTTTTGATTTCTACAACTTATATTGTTATCGTGTCCTGACTCTGTGTGCTACCGTTCAAGTCCCTACGGTACCAGGAAGTTAGTTAAACCTCGATCGCAAAATTTCCAATTTCAAACGAATTTTCAAAGCAGGTAGATCCGTGCCCCACCTAGCGAAATTGTTTTGAAAAAATATTGAATTGTCACCGAGTTGTGAACTATGTGACAAGTTTCGAGTCTCTAGCTAACCCACCGCGAAGTTACTCAAAAATCGATCACGAGATTCCCCTCGTTTTTTCAGCTATTTTACATTTTCTAGATAAGCGCGCAATCTAGCAGAATTTTGTTGCATGGCATTTCATTGTTGATCTATGTGTCAAGCTTCCATGACATACCTTACCGGAAAGTTACTTAAAAATCAATTGCAAAATACCAAATTTTAAATAAATTTTCGATATATCTCGACCCATGCGTCACCTAGCGAATATTTTTGTCATTCACATCGCATTATCACGGAGTTCGGAACTATGTTACAAGTTTCAAGTGTCTGCTCAGCGGAAAATTACCTAAAAATACTTTACAAAATTCCAAAATTTCGTATGGAAATACGCTGACAAACAAGAAAGGGACTTTATATAAAGGAAGTAACAAAAAAGAATACTGCAAATGTAAATGGCCAATTTTCGTTACTGGGAGCGGTAGGAACACAGTTTCAAAGTTGTAAGAAAAAGATAAAAGTTTCGGCACCCGAAAAAGCACAGGATCTCTAGACTAGAATTTCTGAAATACATATATCAAAGTTTAAGCTACAGAATGATCATAACTAGGACTTACTTGCGTGCTTGAAAAGTTACCCATATAACTAATATCTTCGGCACTTCAACAACCAATAGAAAAATTAAGTGAGCGTTTATAAGAAATACAGAATACGGTCTGCAGGAAAATTTAAATGCCAGTCGACTGCTAAGACACGCGTGAGGTGCAATTTATTTATCGAAACGATATTTGGTAAAAATGTTCTATATATAAAGGTATCTGTTTGCTGTAAAAATGGGAGAAATTGGTCAACGGTCACGCCGAGTTTTTTAACATAGTTCTGAAAAATTTGTTTGTAAAATGTAAAAGGTAATATTTTTATACCCATGTAAGCTATATCAATAAGATCTTGCACACAGAAGAAGCTTTTAAACAAAACTCGAACCCAAAAAATTTTGAGGATTTTATCGAAGCAGGCGTGGCGCCGCCCGCTTTTTAGCATAAAAACTCTGCTATTTTCAAAAGCGATTGCTTGAGTTTCAACTAAATATTTCAATCAAAATTGGTCAACCGTTACTCAATACTATGTAGTATACTCCTGCCAAAAAGTATGCAAATCGAGTAACACACAAGCAAAATATCTGGGCAAGTTGTTAATACCACACTACAATAAGAAAGTTATATATCTTTTTTGATTTTCATACTTTCAATGAACATGAAATGTCTGTAAGAAAAAGAGATGGGCAAAACAGTAAACAAACTGAAATAATAAGGACGATGCGCTGAGTCGATTTAGCAATGTCTGTCTGTATGTCTGTCTGTCTGTCTATTTGTACGCAAATTTTTCAAACATAATATATACATGTATTGGTATTTTGAAAAAATGTGGTAAGCAGTGGTTGGTAGGGAACCTATTTATGTACAAACAAATTAATGTCGGCCACCGTGGTGGGGCGGTAGTGTTGCCGACCTACCACACCGAAGGTCCAAGGCTCGAGTCTTGGGACAGGTAACATCAAAAGCGGTTTGAAAAAGTTTTTCAAAATGGGGTCGCCCCTCGGAAGTGGTTTGGCAAACTCTCCGAGTGTCTTTCTGCTGTGGAAAGCTTCTCAGAAAAAAGTAATCTCCTTTGTAGATGCCGCTCGAAGCCGACAAAAATCTGTAAGTCCCGCCAACTTGTGGGAAAGAATTCAAAACGGCACACCACAAATTGGAAGGGAAGGAGGCTTATGATGCTATACCTGTTGTATATCGCGCCATACATTTATATATTTTTTAAATTAATTTACTCCCCAAAACCTTCAAAACTCATAACAGAAGTGTCTTTTTTGAAAACAATAAACTGGCTCCATAATACGAACTGTAAAGTATTAAAATATACCTGCGTAAATTGGTATGTCATAATATGTCACTACTAGGTATATAATGTTCGGTTCCACTCGAACTTAGACTTCCTTACTTGTTTTTGTTTTTCTTCTTAGTTTGTAGAACAGAAATTGATGTATGCACTAACCGGGTGTAAGGGCTCGTTAAAAGGTGCTCTAGTACCGGGACTCTCGAAGAAAAGGACTTCCTTCTTATTTTGAACGGATACCAACCATTACTTACGGCCTGCGCTTTGTTCCATAGGTGGGAGCACGTTTAATATTACTTAAGGTACGTATGTAGGTGCACTACGTGAGCTCTGGGACCACTCGCTTGCCGTTCCTCACTTATCTGCTGATCATAACCCATCTGTCACTTCCGCAGTTTATCTTGTGAATGTTACTACACGGGGATGGGTAGTCGAGTATCTCTCCCACATGTCTTCGAATTTTTAGCATTCAAAGAAGGTATCGAGTACATTATCTACATCGCCTTACGAGCGCCATTTTGTTGTTTCAAACATGCCCATTATGTGGAGGTACTCAGAGATAGTAGCGGGCCTCTATTTTATTTCTTTGCCATCTTCCTCCTGCACATCTCTACGTACTTCTTGGTGGAGTGTGTAAATTTATTTTATTTCCTCTGCAAGGATAGAGCTCTCATGGTAATCGCTCCGTCTAGCTTGGTGGCTTGCTGTCCTTGTAAAGTACCTTATAGAGTAGTCTTGCTGCTCGGTGCCTTTCTTAGCTTCAGTTTTCACGGCTGTGCGGTTTTCTCGTGCTACTTTCTCTGGTAGGATGGATGAGAAATTGAGCTTCTGAAATATTCGGAATAACTTTTAAAATAAATTCGAATCATCAAGTGATAATAAATCTCTCTTCATTTGGTGGGCCGGATCAGCTTCATCCATTTTCATAACATGGCCTAGGCAAAGTCGATGTTTGCATAAAGCCAATATAGCTTATCATGATCTTCGGTAATTGTAATCTATCAAAGAATTTTTTTTCGAAATACTGCCAGAGACGTCTCATATGTTATCATTGAGGTTTTTATGCGATAAAGAACGATGGGTATATGAGGTCGGTTATAGAGGCTTAAAAGGCGGTTTTCAATACACTTTTGCACAGTTTTGCAATATTTCCATTCTTGCGGATTAATCAGAGTGAACTTAAATTCTAACAATGAGGCATACACACCTCCCACTATATAAAGCTTAGAAACAGAAGTTTACCAACTCTTCTTTGGCGTGTTTGTATAGCTTCAGTACTCTTTTGGTCGGGATATTGCTGCCCATACTGAGTCGCAATGACCTTTGGTAGACTACTGTTTCGATCACCTTCGAATATCGGCTGGAACATGTCGTTTTCTCTTTGAGGCTTCTCCAATTCTCCGCTTAGAAGCATATAGAATTCCTCGCTCCAAAATCTCTTAGTTTTCCATTGGACAGAGAAAAAGAAATAACCTTAAAATCAAGCCTTGCAATTATTAGGAATGCGAATGCTAAGAAAATTTGCATATAAAAGGTACAAACATAACTTCAATGAACTATTCTGGGTTGACCACATCTTAGACACATTTGTTTGACTAGATTTTTTTTCTACAATAGAATATTCATAAAATTAGTATATTCATAGAATAAAGAAATCATTACAAACTAACCCAACCCAATTCTAAATCATTTTTCACTTTGAGTTTTTCTAATTTTCATATGAGATGACAAAGAATATATGAAAGTGAAAAAAAACTCATATTGAAAAATTATTTAAAAATGCTTATCCTGTTTCATCATCAATGGAAATTGTTTGTCCTTTTGTTTCAAAATTCAAAAGTAAATTAATTAGTATTGAATGTATCTGGTTTTAAAAAATATGCAAAACAAATTTTCTGTAGTAAAGTTTTGCACAAAAGCAAAACCACATACATGGAATTTTATTATATAAAATATTCTGTTGAGAAAAAAATGGCCCGCTGTATGGATATTATAACTTGAATGAAATTGTGCTAGAGAACAACTTTTTCGTTCAGTGAAGGTTGCTACGAACACCTTACGTTGTATAGAGCACATTCAATATAAGTAAAAAAATGCTGGAAAAGCAAAGAAGCCCAAAAGAAAATAATGTATCATGAAAAAAGTGTATCAGTGTCTGAACAAAACATGTATCCAAATGTATCCAAGGAATACATTTCACTTTTTTATTTAATTTTTGCTTAGTAATTAATAACACCCGCTTTTTTCGAAACCCATGTTTATTTAAGTAAAATTTATTAAAATAACAATTTTCCAATGGAAACATCTGTAAAAGTTTGAAATCGTATCTTTTGAATATATACATTTGTAGAAAAAAGATTTTGAAAATACATACGTATGTTTCACATCTCTGACGATGGAACCATATCAGATGACTACACTGGTCTACAAATTCGAACTTTTTTTCTCCACCAGAGACGCGAAGATGAAATTCGTATGTAAAGCCACGACATGATTCCAAAAATCGAGGTTAGTTTGTATTCTATGGTACCGTTTTTGAGATACGAGGTGTGTTCAAAAAGTATCGCGAATTTTGTGTTTTTTCAAAAATTATTTATTTATTCATGAATATCTATTTTGTCCCCTTCAAAGTAATCCCCATGAGATATTATACACTTGTGCCAATGGTTTTTCCAATCTTCGAAGCACTTCAAAAAATCATTTTTTTGTATCTTGTTCAGCTCCTCCTTCGATGCCGTCTTTATCTCGTCAAGAGAAGCGTAACGTCGTCCTTTCATGGGCCTCTTCAGTTTAGGGAACAAGAAAAAGTCACAGGGGGCCAGATCTGGGGAATACGGTGGCTGCGGCATCATTAGTGTGTTGTTTTTGGCCAAAAAGTCGCGCACAAGCAACGATGCGTGAGCAGGGGCGTTATCGTGGTGCAAAAGCCAATTTTTGTTCTTCTTTGCACATCTCATCGGCCTTCTGAGAACATTTTGTACCACCGATAAACGTTGCTTCGGTCCAAGGTAGCTTCTCCGTATGCCACAGTCAACATTCGGAATGCATCCGCGCACTTAATTTCGTTTTTCACACAAAATTTGATACAGGTTCTTTGATCCATTTTTTTGAATAGGTAAAAATCGAAGACGATCCAAAACACGTGCAAGCAAAGCAGCTGTCAACAATTAACTGAACATTCAAAATGGCCGAGCTTGTCGGCATAAGTGAGAGACATGAGTACCAACATAACGCCACAAAAAAATCGAAATTCGAATATACGTAACCAGCGAAAATTCAAAATTCGCGATACGTTTTTAACACACCTCGTATTTACGACTTGCCGTTATTTAAAAAAAAAAGAAAAGATGGCTCCACTTAATCATGTATATCTCAAGAATAAATTGAGCAGTTCCAAAACGGTTCAAAAAATGTAAATGCTAATAAAATTTGCTATAAACAATGCATACAAAACTTTAAGCTAAACCCTGTAGGTTCGAAGATAGTGAACAGTCAATACAGATTTATACCATTTTTTTTGTGAAAATATAAAAAATGTGTACTTTGCGAGGAAGGATATCGAAAACTTTTTATTTTTTTCCAAAAAAATAAGCTTTCATCCAATAAAATCGATGGACTAATACAAAAGTTATAAGCATTCAAATAAATATAGCCATATAATACTTAAGTACCCTACAAATATGAGCATATGAGACGATAACCATGTATGTAAGTTTTGTCTTAACTCTATGATCTTATTTTGTACTTGAAGAAATTATTTGTTTTGTTTTGACGCTTATTGAGATTTAGATCGGTTTCTCTTATGATACAGAATGAGAAGAGAACGAGCAAAATGTAAACAAAAAATTTGTTCGGCACTGAACGATGAATTCAGCTTAAGGGCCGTTTTCTCATGTAAACTTTAAAATTTTCATACAAATTTTTTGTTTATCGGGCAGATAGGTTTTAAAGTTTACTTTAGAAAACGGCCTTAAATATGTTTTTTTATTTACCCATTTTCGCATAGTTATTGATTAAGTCGTTCACTATCATCGCATAGTTATGACTTTTGCGTTTGCCTAAAAAAGTAGCAACGACTTTGTCAAAAGAATCCCACTGCTGCCTCCACTGGTGACAATAGTTCTTTGAATTGGTTATTGTTAAGCATCTTCCTTTTTTGCGGCCCAACAAAAATGCCTTCCTTTATCTTGGATTCTGAAATCTCTGGAAAGATGGTTTTTATGACGAAAGGCTTCGCCTTCTTTGTCCAAAGCCTTAACAAAGTTAATAAAGATTTCCTTTGTATTTACTGCATGTGCGATCGGGCTAGACGGCTTTTGGTTGCCAATATGTAATAATACGGCCTTTAAACTTAGTTTATTGTCGTCTATGAACAATCGCCACTCTTTGAAATCAAATGGTTCACCAAACTGTGAATAAGCCAGTAATCTCTTCACAGTAACAAATACTGTCCTCCTTCGTATAGAACTTGGAAAATGGTTCATGACGAGTTCTTTAATATGTTACCTTAACTTCGAATGAAAGGAATTTAAATTTTTGCATACGGGAGGCGTGTAGCTCGGCCTTTACCTTGGACAACTCCAAATCTCTTGTCCAATCATAGAGTTGTGCTAATGACAAAGCGTTTCTTTCGTTTTTAACTTGATGCCGCGTAATCAGATGCTGCTGTTGACAATGAAACTGGACCCGGAACTAAAGTTGAATGTGGCAATGGCAATGTAGTTAGATGAGCAACTTTCGTTGAATTTGGTACTGGCAATGGCGCTGTAGATACGCTGGCATGCGTTACTTTTCTTGACTTTTCAACCCCAAATACTTCTGTAGTACAAATATGGCAGTCCGTCGAATGGCAAGTGTTCCTTGCACTTCATTTGTGTACTAAATTTCATGTTGACCAAGTATATAGTTTCAAAAATGAGTCAGATATGCATTAAAAAGTAGCAAGTTCCTAAATTTTACTACGCACCTTTTTGTTCCGGATCCCGAATGACTCAATTCGATTCGACATGTGGTGCACAGAATATTCGGTGTCCATGATTTTCCAGTGTTTTTAGGCTGAATGCCAAAATGCTTATAGTATGCAACTTTCAAAAAGATTTGAAAACACACGTCGCATCTTTTTAACAATATATTGACCGCAGATGAAACAGAACATATCTGGATAATTTTTACACTCAAAATCTCATTTCATATTATTTTTTTAAGCAAATGACGGGTTATAAAATGCACTTATAGACTGACAGTATCCGGTGTTATACAAAGAAAACACTACCTGCTTTAAAAAATTTGCTCTTGCTTCAAATGTAGCTGGGTTTGAAATTTAACATATTACCTACTTATTAGATGAAAGCTTATTTTTTTTGTAATAAAACAGAGCTTACAGAGAAAAAAAAATATATGGAAAAAAATAAAATGTTTCGATATTCTTAATCGCGAACTACACATTTTTTTATATATTTACAAAAAAAAAAAAGTAAAAATCCGTATTGATTGTTCGTTATCTTCGAACTTACAAGGCCTAGCTAAAAGTTGCATGCTTTGTTTATAGCAAATTTTATTAGCTTTTAAATTCTTCAAACCGTTTTGTAATTGCTAAATCTGTTCTTGAGATATATATGATTAAGTGGATCCATTTTTTTTTTAAATAACGGTAAATCGTAAATATCTCAAAAACGGTACCATAGAATCAAAAACAATCTCGATTTTCGGAATCACGGGGTGGTTTTACATACGAATTATATATTCGCGTCTCTGGTGGTTTTTTGGTGTGGACCAGTGCTATTATCCCGCCATATTCACAAGTGCTGTCAAAATTCAACAATCAAGCAGCAAGATATTTTAAGGTCATGGCAAAAATTTAAGGATTTATTACAAAACGAATCAACATGAATACTGAAGACATATGGAATTTCATTATAGAAAAATATCAAAGTATCAAAACACGAATTTTACAAAGAAGTTTACCAAAAATTATACAATTGAATCAAAACGGCAACACTGGAGGCTACCCATCTAACCAAAAGACTGAAAAAAGACTCCTTTCGGAGCCATAAAACACACATTTCTTGGAGTTTTATCCTCAGAAAGGAGTTCTTCTCGGAGCCCAAAAGGAGCGAAAAATACTTCTACGCGGGCACCCTAAAAGGAGTCATAAAAAAGAATGCACAGTGAATTCAAATCCCAGGAATTTGGAGCGTTTCATGCCTCTTTTTAAATAAGCTTAGAAGTCTTTTTGGACTCTTTTTAGAGCATTTTATTTATGATTTTCTGAAGATTTTTGACTCTTTTTAGGCGCATTTTGATTTTTTTGGACTCATATTTAAGGTTTTTATTGACTCATTTATGAAGCTTCAGATGAGTTTTTAATATTCATGTCTGTGTCTTACTAATCTGAAGAAAGTACTATTTTAAATGGGTTACACAGTTTTATTTATATTATTTTGAAAATATAATGAATGTTATTATTTCTCAATTGAAAACAAGTTTTCTTATATTTGTATAAGTACAGCTAGGAGTATATATTTTTCGTTTCAAACTTATCTAAAAACGTTATACAATTGACAAATATTATTATCAGTTGTTTAGTTTTAAATGCACTTCAATTGGCTTCCAACTTTCGACTATAATAAACATTCAGAAAAAAAAGGATTTTTACATTCTGCTAGGTACAATAAAAAAATCGTCAAAAAATGGCCTTAAACAACAAATCCTCTCCCCAACATTTATTTTTTCTCACAATTCTCTTTACGCATAAAACAAAAATGATCAGAAAATGCTCTAAATCATTCATATAACTGAGCCTTGCAGTTTATCCGCTCTACAATATTCATTTTTTCTCCCAAGGTTCCGTGAGTCTTTATAAAAAAGTTAAGTTTTCTTCGCGCTCCGACCTTGGTTAGCTGGGTATAGCTTCACCTACAATAAAGAAACGCCGCTGAGAATAACCCCGAATCGCATTGCGCTGAAAAAGTCCTGTGGTGGAATTCACTAACTTATAACGATGTGATTTTTCGAGATTTTAATTAACGATTTTGTATCCTTCATTATCGACTGTACTATTCACTAACTTAGCTATATCGATTCGGGGTTGAGATTTCTCATCCCGCGATAAAACGTACGCTAACACTGCGTTACACAAAAACGAGCTTTAGTTCTGTCCTATGACCCAAATATACTTTTTCGGAAAGGGGAGAAAGAATAAAAATACGAAAAAAAAAATAAGGGTTAAAAATCGATCCAAAGTCTTTCACACAGGCGGACAGACGGACACCTTTATACTCTATACATAAAAAAAAAATTCTGACGTGTACATGAACATCACCGATACACGTGTATTTTTATTTTTTCTCCCCTTTCCGAAAAAGTATATTTTATTTATAGGACAGAATGTGTGTAACGCCGTGGAAGTACTCAAGTGCATTTTTTTTTTGATAATAATATATATTATTTTAATTTTCGCTAACAACTTAAAATTATGTGTTGTTTATTTAACGACACAGATAACAACGCCAAATTGTGCGTTGGTTACTTAACGACACAGCTGATCGCGAATAAACGAATATCGATAAAAAATGGTTAGTGAATGCCGAAATCGTTATAGTCATCGTTAAGATAAAATGTCGATTGCGAATGTCGGTGTAGAAGTTAGTGAATTCCACTACTAGTCTTCAAGAAAGGATATAATTCTAGATCTAACAAGTTTTTCAAAACCTTTTTTATATAAGGGAATAACAATAGCACATTTTAAATCACTAGGAAAAAACCCAGAAAAAACACCTGCATTGAACAGATGGGTTAAGATGTCAACTTGAATTGAAAGCCATATATTTTAGTAAAGGGTGTTTTTTTTAGAGGTATAGAACTTCGAATTGAAATAAAACACAAGAAAATCGTTTTAAGGTCCATCAATTTGGCTTTATTGGAAGGATAATTTTATGCCATTAATGTTTAAATATGATTTCGGGCATGTGGCCGCCGCGGCTGGCTCGAATAAAGCAAATTCTACAGGTCCAATTTTCAACCACTTTTTCGAGCATATGGGGCCGTATGTCGGCAATAACGCCACGAATGTTGGCTTCCAATTCCCCTAACGTTTCTGGTTTGTTGGTGTAGACGAGCGACTTCACATATCCCCAAAGAAAATAATCCAATGGTGTCAAATCACACGACCTTGGTGGCCAATTGACAGGTCCATTCCGCGAAATTATGCGCTCATCGAATGTTTCCTTCAATAAATCGATTGTGACGTGCGCTGTGTGGCATGTAGCGCCGTCTTGTTGGAACCACAACTCATCCACATTCATGCCATCCAATTCGGGAACAAAATAGTCGGTTATCATGGCTCTATACCGGTCTCCATTAACGGTAGCTGCCTCTCCAGCATTATTGCGGAAGAAGTATGGCCCAATGACTCCACCAGCCCATAGAGCACACCAAACAGTCAGTTTTTGTGGATGTAATGGCGTTTCAAGGGTCTCATGTGGATTCTCTTCACTCCAAATGCGGCAATTTTGCTTGTTGACGTAGCCATTCAACCAAAAATGAGCCTCATCACTGAACAAAATTTTGCGATGAAAATCAGCATCGAAATCAATCTCATTTTCGGCCCATACACCAAAATCACGACGCATTGCATGGTCTCGCGGCTTTAATTCTTGCACAAGCTGGATCTTGTAAGGTCGCAAGCCAAGATCTTTGCGCAAAATCTTCCATAAAGTTGATGGACAAAGCTCCAATTGCTGTGCACGGTGGCGAATCGATTCATTCGGGTCCTCTTCAACACTTTGCTCTACAGCGGCAATTGTTTCTTCGGTGCGCACTGTTCGACGTCTCTGCGGATGCGTATTATCACATAGAGTAAACGTAGTGCGAAAACGATCCATGGTTAACCGAATTAATTGCTCTGATGGACGATTATGTCGACCATAAAATGGACGGAGCTCACGGTAAACTTCGCGAACTGAACCATTATTTTCGAAATAAATTTGCACGATTTGCAAGCGTTGTTCTTTTGTCAACCTGTTCATGATGAAATGGCAAACCAAACTGAACATAAATGACATTAGAGTTGCCAGATTTGACCACAAAATGCCAGTTTTATCTCTATTCGAAAAACAAACCTGTAAAAAAAACACCCTGTACTTTATTCGAAGTTTAATTTCATCCATATGATCTCGAGTTATTTAAAGATCGAAATGCTTTTAAAACTTCAGTGCCGGAAAACTTCTAGAAGAAAAAACGTTGGCCTGAGTTGGAAAGCTCAGATCACAACGATAAAAGTTCGGCCCATTTGATAGTAAGCGATTAATAAAACGATTTGCAACTATTGTGGGCTCAGAGAAACTCTCACCACCATCACATACAACAATTTGTGCTTCCTTTATCTTACATCGGCGGTGCAGAAGACCATTAATTATGTTCTATTATTTGATTTTTGTTGGAACGATTTTCCGTCAACCCTTGTTAACTTTGGTTTTGTGACAAACCGGTTTCGGCGTTCTGCCATTTTCAATGCCTAGTTTCGTTCTATTATTTCTTTGGGTTGCCATAGGAAGACCTAAACTCATTACTATAGAAACTCTAACATAATTTCACATACCAGTTGCGAAGCTTTGCATTTGACGGATGTTTACTGCACTTTTCTCAAAGCTTATTATTAAAATGCGTTTTTTTGAGTAGTTGTTTGCAAATCTAAGGTTTAAGTTTTCCTTCAGACCTGCGCGGAGTAACCGAGACTAGCGGACCTAATGTGGTTGTGGAAATTATATAAAAAGATTCGAAATGCATTGGATACATTTTCTTCAGAATATACTGCATGCCATGACTCAAACCGCAATTGTTCGTTTAGAGTGTCGAAATTGCAAAAGAAAAAGGACGTGTGGCACTCGGGGACTGCCGCGGTAAAGCTATTGCATAGCATTTTTTATCAACTTATGCAATTATAACATTTATGCAACATTTTGTTTTCTTTGATATTAATTCAAGCTTTGTCTTTGATTTTAATTCAAGTTACACTTTTTAAGCATTTGATTTTGGTACTATATTTTTATTATTTTTTATTTTATTTTTTTCATTTTTCTTCATATCTTTCCGGCTTTTTCTTTTAAGCTCGTTAAGTTCACTTTTTTCATTTTTTTCTCTAAGCAATTTTACTTCGGCATTATACGTGTTTACACAAAGCCAGTAGAAATTCACTGAGCAAGGTGTAGTAACCGTGCACCTTGCAAAAACTTTACACGAAAATGGGGGAATCCCTTCTTTTCACGACGCACACATCATTAATACATATGTACGTAAGCGCATATTTATGACTATAGCAATACAGCCTAAATATAGGCAACTTATTTATATACGCTTACAGATCCAATTTTATGTATTCAGCATGTTGCTAATACCGAAACTTTTGCTGTTATTAATAGATGTTATTCCATGATTTTATGTACATATGTATATCAGTTACGGTTTTTCTTGATCCGGTCGCAACGCTCAAAGCAAGCGATAAAATCTATGCAATAGCTTAAAAATATGGAATAACAATAATATTTCAATTTTTTTTCAGTTATTCAAAAATAAAAAAATAAACCCTCGAGATGTCCTGAAAATATTCCCATATGCGTAACCAGTTCACGTGTAGTTCTGAAGCTCTTTAGGGTAATATTGAGATAAGTTTTGGGAATATTTGGGGGCCATTAGGGAGTAATTTCTGGGACAACCGGAGGATCCTCCCGGGGTCTTTTGGAATTATTTCGGGGCTACCTCGGTATCCTTTTAGGGTCATTTCGGGATGGTTTTTGATACTCCGGAATGTTTTTGGGCAATCCCTCGGGGTTCTTCCGGAATGACGCAAAAACGACCCCGATGGAGTTCCCAAAAAGATCACGGAGCGACGACCCCCAAATGACTTCTGGAGGTGCCCGAGTGAGTCCCCAAAACTATCCCGGTATAAGCCCCAAACGACCCCGAGGGTGTCCCCAAAAAGATTCCCGAAGGACCCCCAAATGACCCCGGAAGGACCCCGAAGGAATTCCCAAAACCATACCGAAATGGGATCCAAACGACCCCGAGGGAGTGCCCAAAAACATCCCGAAATAACCCCGGCAGGATCCTCCGGTTGTCCCATTGTTGTGTGCAATAGTTATTTCAATATTCAGTTTACAAAGCCTTATGCTGTTAGTAGTAGAGCCTATATGTACGTAAGCGCATATTTATGACTATAGCAGTACAGCCTAAATATAGGCAACTTCTTTATATATGCTTACAGATCCAATTTTATGTAAACAGCCTTGTTTAGTCATAAGCGCATTATACATATTTAGTAGTATGGCACTAAATTCTTATTACTACTTTTTACTATGTTCGAATACTGACAGCAGTATGTATTTATCATCAATGCTATTTTACCATTTGCCGTTTGCAAGTTTCAGCGTACATATGCATATACATATTGCTATACATAAATGCACAGCCGTCGCTTGCTTTGATTCTGCCATCCCACCAATGCTTACTGCAAGCTATGCAGAGAAACTTCACTATACACACAAAGTCACATACATATGTATGTACATATGGTAGCATTAAAGCAGCTGACGTGCAGTACCGCTGTCTGTCGGTAGCTGTACTTCATATATTTGCTAAAATAACTTGTTTATATTATGTACGTTGCCGTTAAATCAGGTGATATTCCTGTACCAATGCGAATTGTTGCTTTTTACATTTCTTTTTAATATAAGTAATTACATATATTAAGAATTTGAATTTTGTATGACATAAAAAGTATAATTGAATTTAGTTTGAGTAGTCTCGTAAAAGTTATGGTGCAAGGCACATTGATAAACTTCCATTTACGTTTGTTGTGCTAATTAAATAAAATATTTTATTGTGCTGCATTGCTTCATATATTGTAAAGCATAATCTTAATCTCTCGTGCTAAAGAGACAGCGAAACTAAATATTGTGAACAAAAAATATAGCTATCGTGCTAACAAAATATTTGTGCTTAATAAATTGAAATTAAAACGGACAATAAAAAGGCTTATTGTTCTCAATTCATTGGTGACCCCGACGTGATCGCGGAATCGGTAGTTTTGTAAAAAGTTTAATTTGAAAAGTCGCGTATAAAATAAGCATCTTGCTATTTAAACGCCTCGTTTATTTCGGTAGTCAAAATAAATAAATAAATAAATTTTCGTTTCGTTTATTTCGGTAAAAACTTAAATTACATTGAAATGGCACCACCTAAAACGGTAGACCAAGCTGATCATAAGAAGAAGCTAGAGGCAATGGTTCAACAAATTGTTAAAATTAACGACGCATCATCGATGGAGGCTATACAAACATTCGATGAGGCTGCAGTGGAGGTACGCATCGAGCAAGTGGACCGCCTGGAAAAACGGTAGTATGCACAGACAACTTGATGACGGCGAAATTGACGTTTTAGCAGAATTCGCCAATAAATACATTGAGGTAAAAACCAAGATGACTCGGCAGATGCACACTCTACGAAGCTCAGAAGCGCACAGCTCTACAACACGGCCATCTGGAGAACAACCATCGTTCATCGTAACTCAACCGAAGCAAAAGCTACCCATCCTACAAATCCCCAAATTTAGCGGTAACTATGTCGATTGGCCAGATTTCTTTTCGATGTTCAACACCGTTGTTCATCGAGATGTAGATTTGACTAGAATCGAAAAATTTCAGCACCTTCGATCGAGTCTACGCGACGCAGCGTTGGACACGATTCGATCGTTGGAAATATCGGAAAAAAATTACGATAAAGCTCTTGTCTTATTAAAATCTAGATTTGATAATAAACGTTTGAATTTCCAGGCTCATATCAGAGACATCGTTCAGCTCAAGAAGGTAGAGGGTGATAAGGTTGCCAAACTTCGTGAACTTAGCGACGCAGTAAATGCTCACTTGCGCGCGTTACAAACAATGTTTACAAAGGAGCAAATCGCAGATTGCTTACTTATTCAACTCGTGTCAAATAAGCTGGACATTAAATCTCGTTCCAAATGGGAAGAACAAGCACCTGCGAATGAAATACCAACGTGGAATTCAATGGCTACATTTTTGGAGCAGCGTTGTCAACGATTGGAGAATGTCGAAAACGCGTTTGTATCTACGGAAAAACAGGTAGGAAAGAAATTGTCCTATAATAATAACAATAAAAAGGTCCTACTAACTTCCGCGGTGGCTGCCTGCAAATTATGCAGTTGCAGTGAACATAAAATTCCACAATGTGAGCGATTTCTTACAACTTCCCCATTAATGCGCTATAGAGAAGCGAAAAGGCTGCAACTCTGCCTAAATTGTCTTCGAGGAGGCCATTCCGTTAAGGAATGCAAATCCGGTCACTGTAGACATTGCTCATCGAAGCACCATAGTTTGCTACACCAAGGTACCATTTTCGTCCAAAACTCGTCCCAAGCTCAGGCGCTTTCTAAACCATCATCATCATCACATTTAGTAAATGCACCAAATAGTGCTAATAACGCCTACTATTCATCTTATACTTTTGTTCCTCCAGCTTCGGCACTCGTTAGTTCTGCAGCTGAACTTAGCGTTGCGGACAGAGATTTCGTTCTCTTAGCAACCGCCGTTATATACATAAAGAATAAATCTGGCTCTTTAATTCCTTGTCGAGCTCTTTTAGATTCTGCGTCACAACTCAACTTCGTAACTAATAGACTAGTTAACCAGTTGCAAATTAAGAAAGCAAAATCCTCACAGTTCATTTCTGGTATAGGTCAAAATGATTTCGTCGCTAATCATATAGTTGATTTAGATCTGCATTCTCGTATCACAGAGTACACAGCCAAGTTGACGGCTGTCGTCCACTATAACTGATATCCAACCAAGTCGCTCGTTGAAAGATGTTGATTGGAAGATACCTTCAAACATTCGCCTTGCCGACCCACTATTTTTTGAGCCACAGCGCATTGACATGCTCATTGGAGCTAGCCTCTTTTTCGATTTACTCTGCGTCGGTCAGATACGCTTGGGTGAAAATTTACCACTACTGCAAAAAACAAAGTTAGGGTGGGTTGCATCAGGCGCCACCACATACAACGCTTTAAAATTATCTTGCTTGGCCGCCAGTGATATGGCTCCAGAAAACGACACCGATACAGAATTAAATAATTTAGTGGAAAGGTTTTGGACCATAGATAACTGTAATCCATCTGCTCCAACAACTACAATAAAGGAAGATTTATGTGAAAGGCATTTCACACAAAATTACAGGCGTTTAGAAACTGGTGAGTTTTCTGTTAGATTGCCAACCAAATCCCCTTCATGCGAGTTAGGAGAATCGTACGAGCAAGCCATAAATCGCTTCAAGTCGCTGGAAAAAAAGTTCCAGCGTAATGCTGAACTTCAGCTTCAGTACTTGGATTTGAATCACGTGTCTGTCGTCGAAAATAAACCAAATCAAATCCAAATGCATTTTTTACCACATCACTGTGTTTTTAAGGCTGATAGCACAACAACAAAATTACGCGTGGTGTTTGATGGCTCAGCTCCAACTAGTAATGGACTATCCCTAAATTCAATTTTGATGAAAGGACCAACAATTCAACCTCAACTTTTCGATATTTTACTTAGATTTCGAACTTTTAAATTTGCTCTTACTGCCGACATTTGTAAAATGTATCGATGCGTAAGAATGTCGTATCCTGATAATTTTCTTCAATGTATAGTTTGGAGAGATAACCCTAATGAAAATTTTCGTATTTTTAAATTAGATACTGTTACATACGGAACCAAACCAGCGTCCTTTCTAGCCATTCGCTCAATGCAGCAGCTTGCTCGTGATGAAGCTCGCATCTATCCAGTTGGAGCAGAGACAATACAAAATGGGTTTTATGTAGATGATATGATTGCCGGCGCTAATTCCGTGGATGATGCTAAAGAGATGCTAAACCAAACCAGAAAATTACTGTCGCTTGGAAACTTTCACTTGAGAAAATGGTGTTCAAATAATAATTTTATTTTAGCTGAGGTGGCTGCTAATGACAGGCAAGAATTCCTTACGTTTGACGATGGTACAAGTATAACAAAAACACTTGGTTTGGTATGGGATCCAAACTTGGACTTTTTAATTTTTTCTTTTTTGCCTTTTGCGACCCCAAGCAAAGTAACTAAACGTACAATGCTTTCAGCTGTTGCTAGGCTCTATGATCCACTTGGTTTGATTGGGCCTGTCGTGGCCAAAGCCAAAATATTCTTGCAAAGTCTGTGGAAAGAGAAGTTGCATCTCAGGCAATACAAACAGAATGGATAGAAATATGCAATCAATACAATCTAGTTACTCGTTTTAGTTTCGATAGATATCTACTCATACCAGAGGCTGACATAGAAATACATGGATTTTGCGATGCGAGTGCTGCTGCTTATGATGCATGCATATACATACGAGCTGAAATAGATGGAATTATTCGAACCAATCTTCTCTGTTCTAAATCCCGTGTAGCGCCCTTAAAACGCTCATTATACCGAAGCTTGAGCTTTCTGGTGCTTTATTGTTAGCCGAATTGGTATCGAAAGTCGTCGATGCAACGCATTTCAATGGAAGAAAATTATTTTGTTGGTCTGACTCAACAATAGTTCTATCGTGGCTGCGAAATGAACCCGCCAACTTTAATGTTTTCGTCGCAAACCGTATTAATACAATTCAAACGCTAACGAAAGGCATGAGTTGGAATTACGTTCCGACCCACTCCAATCCAGCTGATATCCTCTCAAGAGGTGCTAGCCCGAAGGAACTTTTAGATATGCCCTTGTGGAAGTTCGGCCCATTGTATGATGATCAACAAAATTGGCCAAAGTCTCCGTTTCTACCAATGAAGAATTTACCAGAATCTCGAAAGAAAGCGTTTGTATTTACTACTACATCTGATATTTCATTAAATTGCAAATTTGCAAACTCATTTGAAAAATTACAGAGAGTATATGCATACATTTATCGGTTTTCTAGGCCATCTAAAGCAAGAGCGACTGGATTACTCACTACAGTGGAATTACAACAAGGCACTTTTTTACTTATTCGAATGATTCAGAGGACACATCTTTTAGAAGAATATAAAGCTATCGAGGCTGGAAAGGCAGTAAAGACTTCGTCAGAAATTCGTTCACTGAATCCCTTTCTACAATCATGGATTACTTAGAGTCGGCGGAAGGCTTCAAAATTCGACTTTGGATTTTTCATCGAAACACCCAATTATCTTGCCGAAACGGCATCCTGTAACTGACGCAATCATCAACAACTTCCATAGAAAACTACTGCATGCTGGGCCACAATCGTTATTAGCATCTATTCGTCTTCAGTTTTGGCCTATTGGCGGACGTAAAACCGTAAGTCAAGTTATTAACAAATGCGTTCGTTGTTTTCATACTAAACCTAAACTTATGGAACATATAATGGGAAGTTTACCAGCCACAAGGGTGCAATGCAATCGAGCATTTTTGATCACTCGAGTTGACTTTTGTGGACCGTTCTTCTACAAATCTGATGTACGAAATCGAGTTCCAATAAAATGCTACATTTCCATATTCATTTGTTTTTCAACCAAGGCCGTTCACATGGAGCTGGTAAAAGATTTGGCAACCTCATCATTCCTCGCAGCCCTAAAGAGATTTATTTGTACACGTGGTACACCGCAAATCATATGGTCGGACAACGCTACTAATTTTGTTGGAGCTAAAAATGAGCTATCGGACCTGAAAAAACTATTCTTCAGTCAAGAGCATTCGAAAGCGATTCATGAGCAGTGTGCCAACGATGGAATTGAATGGAAGTTCATACCCCCTCGCTCTCCTAACTTCGGCGGTTTATGGGAAGCCGCAGTAAAAATGGCCAAATATCATTTTTACCGAGTTGTTGGCCTTTCAAATTTAAATTTCGATGAAGTTCGCACACTTGTGTGCTATTTTAAATTCAAGCCCTTTATGTCCCATTTCAGAGAACCCTGACGACATTGAGGTATTAACACCTGGGCACTTTCTTATTGGCGCATCTTTCACGTCTGATATCGTACCTGATATCGCAACAATTGATATAAACCGACTTAGTAGATGGCAGCGTGTGTATTTCATGCAACAACAATTTTGGAAGAAGTGGCATTCCGAATATTTAACGCTTCTTCAGCAACGCCAAAAATGGAGCTCATCTACATCGAATCTACAGCCTGGGGATGTGGTCTTAATAAAGGACGAGAACAATTCGCCGTTAAAATGGCCGCTGGCCAGAGTCATTGAAACAATTATGGGAAAGGACCAGGTAGTACGAATTGCCGTTCTAAAAACTGCAAATGGCATCTACAGACGATGTGTGTCAAAGCTATGTCTACTTCCAATTGACGACAATATCTTGAAAGCCTAAGCCTTCCAACGGGCGGAGTATGTTTAGTCATAAGCGCATTATACATATTTAGTAGTATGGCACTAAATTCGTATTACTACTTTTTACTATTTTTTACTATGTTCGAATACTGACAGCAGTATTAATTTATCATCAATGCTATTTTACCATTTGCCGTTTGTACTTCATATATTTACTAAAATAACTTGTTTATATTATGTACGTTGCCGTTAAATCAGGTGATATTCCTGTACCAATGCAACTTGTTGCTTTTTACATTTCTTTTGAATATAAGTAATTACATATATTAAGAATTTGAATTTTGTATGACATAAAAAGTATAATTGAATTTAGTTTGAGTAGTCTCGTAAAAGTTATGGTGCAAGGCACATTGATAAACTTCCATTTACGTTTGTTGTGATAATTAAATAAAATATTTTATTGTGCTGCATTGCTTCATATGTATATTGTAAAGCATAATCTTAATCTCTAGTGCTAAAGAGACAGCGAAACTAAATATTGTGAACAAAAAATATAGCTATCGTGCTAACAAAACATTTATGCTTACTAAATTGAAATTAAAACGGACAATAAAAAGGCTTATTGTTCTCAAATCAAGCCTGTTGCTAACACCGAACCTTTTGCTAACACCGAACCTTATTAACAGTGATAAATATCCGTTACGGTTTTTTTTGATACAGTCGCCACGCTCAAAGCCTGCGATAAAATCTATGCAACAGCTTAAAAAATTTAATTTTTTTTTTTTTCAAATTTTGTGTAATTGTGTTTGGAGCTTAAAGAACAAAAAAAAATTTTAAATCTACCTTCTAAAAGGCTAATCAAGTCACACTGCTTACATACCCATACTTCACATGGTCTAAACAATGATACACAATGTTTTCTAGGAATCACATATCTTGGTGGGTAGCTATACTCCCCTATAAATGAAAATTAAAGTATTCATGCATGTACAATGCCACAGGCCATGCAGAACATTTTAATTGTTTCCCATTGAGCTCGTACTGTGAGCATAGTTGTAAGCTGAAAATGCGATTACTGTTGTTTGGAGAATAAACGTTTAATCATATTTGCACTGAACTCATAGCCCTTGTATTATGGCACCCAAATAATAATGTAAAACAGCAAACAAAGAATCAAAATGAAATTTACAAAGGAATGATTTTTCCAACACATTTTCAGATTTGTTTTTCTTTAGTTGAAATGGCGCATTGAAAAATTTAATTACATTTTTAACAACATTTTTCGAGATAATGCATGTTTACATCTCACACAAGCATAAATGCAACAGAAAGGCTTGCTACCTACACCTAGGAATGATATTTATTTATTTGATTTTAGGGACAGCAGGATTTTCGGGATCTGATTGTACGATTCCGGGATCCTTGGAATATTTTTTAAGAAACTAATAAAAAAGATATAGATATCAATTAGATTTTTAAAACGTTTTTACCATCTTTATATTATTGCACTTTTTTATTTGTATTTCTATATTAAATACAAAACAAATAAAAATCAAATTTTCATTAACTTGTAAGTAACTACTCATTTAGCTAGAGTTTTGTGAGGTAAAAATCCGCTTTTTGGCGTAGAAGTTGAGGTATTTAAAAAAATCGTAGCGGAATTTGCAATTTTGCAAGAGACTTTCAAGCAACTCCCCGCAAGGAAGAACAGTAAAACTTTATACAGTTTTTGTTACTCTATAGCTCGAAATAACTATTAAAAAATTCCGAGAGCTGGCACAGGGATCGTGTATTTAAAAAAAAAATTTCGAGTATTAGGATCGAGTTCTAAGTAAGTAACTTCAGATGAGGCTACAGACTTAAAACACAGTTCAAACATCGATGACAGTGCAAGATTCAAGGAAAGAGATAGTTGAAAAACTCGTTTAGACAGGGAAATTCTTCGATGGATTCTTAAGTAAAGTTTAATCTAAAGTAACTCTCCTTGGTCTTAGGGACTTCAAACTAGGAGCGCTGTGCAGAATCGGGCGACAATTCAATACTTTGTAGAAAAATGTCTACCACTTTGAGAACTCGTCACAATATTTAGAATAGTCTCAAATATACATAAACCAACTAGTTGCAAACTACTTCAAAATCAGTATGCAAACATAACTCAACTAGTCACTTAACTGAGTTTTTTCCATATAAGCAACTGGAATTTTTTTCGAAGTTACGGCCTACGAAATGGCAGTGGTCAGATTTCGGACAGAAATATACTAGTCTCAATCAAGGTCAAAATAGACAAAAAAATTTGTTTTCAATCATCGATTCACATAGCCCAGGTCACTGGGTCGATTCCTAGTGCAGTAAACAGCACACTTAACATAAAAAGCTGTACTTTATAAGTTGATGTATACTGGAATGATTTTTCATCATCCCTTGTCAAATTTGGGCTTGTAATAAGCCGCTTTCGCCGTCCCGCCATCCTCAGTGTGTTGTTTCGTTCTAAGGATGGTGGAACGTCGAAACCGGTTGGTTACAAAACCAAATTTGAAAAGGCATGCCAGAAAATCGTTCCAATCTACATTAAGGGCATCATTATGTATTGCGAACGAAAGCTCAGACGAACGATTCGTCGCTTGTCGATTTACTTTAGCAAGTTTTTCATGTTATTCCATTAAATTAAAAAAATCTGGGAACAGTAACTTGATTGATGACCACTAATTTATTTTATTAGACTTTTATTTTTCTGAGCGAATTTTCTTCTGTTACTTTGATCGTCTTACTTATTGCAAACAGGCGAACGATTCGTCTCTGAGGCGAAACGAACTTTCGTTTCGCAATAGAAAATGAGGCCGTAAGTGTAAATTTTATTTCCTATAGTGCCGATCGCAATTGCGGTTTTCAGGTAGAACTATAAAATAGACTAGACAATAAAAAAGTTTCAAAAACAAATATTATATTAATGTTATTAAAAATGAGCAGAAAGTTGGTCCTTAGACAAAGACATGGTGTCGGTGAATTCATAATTCAAAATCAAATGCTAGAAGGTATCATGTAGCTTTCAAAAAATACTTCACATGAACAGCAAAACTGAGATAATTTCGATAAATAAATAACAGGTATTTAATCTTTAGTAACATATTTCTAATCCCGATTTCCGGCAACTGAAACAAGCACAAGATCGCTGAATTATCATCCCGCGTACACTCGCTATAAAAATTAAAAACTGATTACTGTCATATATAAAGTATAAAACTGTATATATGCAGCTGACACATAGTCGGTTTTATGTTTGCGTGCACATGACCAAGTGATGTTCTGTAGATGATGCCAGCTTATTTGCCCTCATCTCAAAATGACATACATATGTACACAGAACGCACGCATGCATAAAAAAGTAGAAATGTCCGTGATGCAACTTTTTTAACGGAAACCAAAGGAGAGGAAACCCAAAAAATGTACATGTTTTTGGGTTAACTGTTGATGCAATTAAGGAGAGTGTTCCTTAACCGGCCAAATACTATTTAAGAACATTGCGTCGCATGCATAAAAGGCGAGAATTTGCTCAGACTCTAGGTTTTGAGTAAAAGCTAAATATTATTTTTGTAATAAACCCACCTTTACTCAAAATATCAATTCTGTGCATATTCTCCCATTTCATGCATAAAGCCCAATATATCGTAAAATTAAATTCAATTTTTTATGATACTTTGCATTAGACAAGTTATACTATAATAAATATTTTTGAAAAGTCCGGGTATAAATTAACACTCTGAAGTCAGCGGTGAACTTTAAAAACAGCATTTTTTTCTACTGTTGCATATGGCATTCACAAAGATCATAAGGGATGGTGGATGAGGTTATTAATCAATTGACTTTCTCTTTGACAGTTAAATGATTAAAAGTACAGGTGAAGCGTCCATATATTTTAATGAAAGAGGATATACAACTTAATAATAATCTCGATAAAGCAAGGAAAGAAATTTATTTTAATACAGTTTTGCAAGTGATCGGGTCTTGTGATTGCAGACGTATTGCTTTTACAAGTTTCCTGACTCATTTTTTGACACTATTGGCAAATTTTTACCTAGACCGGTTCTTTCTTTACGAAATATGTGCACCAAATTGTATTATAGTGCGTCCTATTCGAGTTATGGTCACGATAATGTTAGAAAAGGCTTGGTCAAAAATATGGCGGTGTTATGCCCATTATAAAAAGTAATTTTTTATTCATATTTCTTCGTACTTCAGAAGTACAAAGGAAATAAATTGAAGTATTTTTCTAATTTCTTGGGCCAGTGTTAAGTTTGATTTGGGTATTCCTAAGAGCTTTTTGTCCGCTGTGATATAAGCGAACATAAAATTTCGTCCTCCTACTAGTTTCGGTGCTTTTTGTACCTTCCTCAGGGAGTCTGCTTTTATTTTTTTTAAAAACTTAAACAATTACAACTCACATTAAACTATTTACATTACATACTGCAATTACTTTACATTAGACGAATATTCGAGCATTTAAAACATTTAAAACGTCTGCCCTCCTCCGTTTTGTCCGCTTTTTTGTTCATTTATTGCCGTCAAGTAGGCGCAGTTGATAGTGGTTTATAGCGTCTTTTATTCTTTCCTGTATTCTCAAGCTTTCCAACAGTCAATCTTGTTTTTGTTATTCTCTCTGTGTCTAAAATTCGTACATTATCGAAGTCGGCTATATGTTTGTTGTTATTAAGTTGTTGGGCAAGTATTTTTCGATGATCATACCTTTTATTTTTGCCTATGATCCTCTTAAATATTTTTGGACCGCACCTTAACCGACTTCGTACATTTTTCTTAACATTCATTATTTTTTATGTTTCATTGGGGCAAGCCACTTTACTGTCCGTGCCTTGTCCACAAACACTGGTTAGAGCCCAACAAACCGAAAAATTACGAGGCACGAAAGTTAATTACATTTTTGACGTTTTAATGAATGGTTTGAAAATTCCACCGTGAGTTTTGCTAACCTAAGCATCTATCTCTTCAATGTACTGCGGTCATAGGTAAATTCAGTTCACCGACATCAACCATAAATCCTACTCATTTAGATTATATCGGCATATTAACACCATTCCATCATTCAAAGACTTCATTTCCACCGCATTATCGTGCCTGAAATCTATTGGTTATCCTGGAGTCAACATTCTGTTCACCGCTTACAGATATTATCTGACGATTTTATCGTAAGCTTACCATTTCCCTTACGGCGATGTAAGTATCTAGATATAAGCTTCCTTTCACTCCTGCAACTGTCAGCCTTGGTGTGTGTATGTATCCGACTTAAATATTACCCTCAAATTAGAGTGAATTCATAGGTAAAAATTTATTAAGCACTTCTGCAAAAAAATATGCTTGGCTCACTTCGATTGCAAGCTCAACCGGCGTGTCGAATTTATATTTCCTTTTTCTAAAGTTTTGATAAAGGCCTTTATTCATTGTTGGTTTGACATCAGTTTTTTCCAGCACAATGTAAACACCGTCTCATAGAGCTCACTAGATTATAGATATTTAGATGTTGGTAGCCTTTTTTCTATACTCCGAAGTGTTAACAAGACCGATTGCTGAGACATGAGCTATGTGAACGAAAAGCTCATATTTCTTAATAACAATATTTATGGCATGGAGATGGAACCTTGCTGATGCCAACTGACATATTTTCATAGCTAGCTAGAAGCTATTGGTGATACGTTTTGCTAGCCGACCCACAATCTCCCTATAATGCTGCCTCATACTATCGGTAGTATAAGCCATTGCTGTACTACTTGCTGCTTTCCCGATAGATTTAAGATCGAGTATATTCTCGTAATAGCAAAGAAAAACAATTTTTGAGAACCCCAGGAGACTTCCATCGCTTTAAATATTCAAAATAAACTATCCACAGTTTTTGAGTTGTTGCTGTCAAAGCAAATTTTATTCTTACATTGAAAACTTGGAGATATTGTTGTGCGACTGCCATGGTTAAAATTCTTTGGTTGGTTTATTATACTTCCTAAATTCTTTCGATTAAGTCAATCATGATATTCTTTGTTTTAAATTTAGAAACTATTTTAGTTTAGCTTATGAAAAGTTATCTTACTGATAGGTCCCAAAAGCGTAAAGTTAGGATTTGAATTCTCTGGTCTTATCAATGCTGGGTCCTTTGCTAGTGATATTCGACTCTAAGTGTCGCACCCCTTTGAGCTAGTAAATTCGTTCTCTTCTAACTATAATATTCTTTTTTTAGTCCATTATATCTTGGGCTTTTTCTAAAATTGACTATATCTGAACTGTCCTTTGTTCTACCTTTTTACAGAAAACCCATTCGCCCACAAGCTCTAGCATATTTGTAAATAGAATATCAGCCTATTAAATTGGTGACTAAAACTATTAATCTTTGAGATGTGATAAATCGGGCCTTACATGTGGTGACCAAGTCACCATGAACTTAGGGAATCTGAGTCCTACACTTCTATTTCTCTAAATTTATGTTGCCTTAAGCCAAGTAACTCAATCTGTCTAAGGGTTGGATAGGTATGACCATATCTCTAGTCAAACAAAGAAATTGTATATTCTTTTTCACATTTTGCTGTATAAAACGTATTATGAGGAAGAATTTTTCCAAGATGATCTCAGACGACCTATATGATTGCTCTCAGGTACCACTACCTAAATTCCACGCCATACATATGTAGCGGTTTAGGTAGCGGCCATTGTAAGAATGTGCTGTATTAATATTTTCAATCAGCTCTAACAAAATTACTGAAAAATAACTTCCAAAGAAAAATAATGAAAATGACTACAAAGTAATGAAAACTGCTAAGAACTACAACAGAACTGTTATAACCAGAAAAGCTACAGGATATTTAACTTATTTTATATTTTAATCTAAAATGGCAATGCAACTTTTCTCTGAACGTGTATTGAAGTTGTCAATGACAGAAGTTATTTTAGAAAAAACTGTCTGTTAATAAAAACCAAACACACTAGGGCTGCTTGAAAATTCGGCGAATTTTTTAATTAAAAAAATCATATATTCGGCAAAAAGCCATTTCATCAATCAACATCACCTCAGTTTAGATCTATGGATTTTTCCTATTTATTTTGTTATTAGATAAATAAATTTTCTTCTTTTGAGAGATGGATAATCGAATTAACGCAAAAAGTCTTGTATTAAAACGCACTCATAACCAAATTTAAAACGCCACGGACTTATCAAACAGCCCTCTTACTATTATAAAAGTTTGCAGCAACAATTATGTTACAGTTGAAGAGACTCAAATGCGAATGAAAGACCGAAAAAATGAACTAAACTAACAACGGACAGCCATTGCGGGCAGAGGTTATCGCATAGGAAAACATTGCTACATTCTTTCCGTTTTGGAAATTTCGCTAATCTGAGCAGGTCAATTGTGGAAATTGGCATGAACTTGGCATCACAAGACTTTTTGGCGCCAAAACGAAAAGTAAGAGGAAACTGTGTATGTATGTATGTATGTTTAAACGTAGATAAGAATATGTGTGAGAGTATAATTTATGCAAATTCCAAAGCGGATAATGCGATGAGAATAGAACTACAAAAAAAAACTAAGAAATAAAAATAATATTTGATAAAGTACGGAAAGAGCTTAAACGACGGAAAAGAAAAGTAGAATGTCGCTTTCATGAAATTGATCGGGTTAACTAAAAAATATTGTTGATTGTGTGTCTCTGCATTTGTAGTTTAAGCATTTTATTGTGATAATGTAATTGTGGGTAAAAGTAAATTGTGCAAATTGTGCAAATTGTGGAGTGGCTAGTGTGATATGAATCTCTAGCGAAATGCCGACATAAATATTCATGTGAAATTTGGATTTTCACAATGGCGAAAAGAAAAGTAGCAAGAACAACAGTTTATGGCTATCACTGATTGTGTTTATTGCGCGAATAAATTCCTTTAAAACGATTTTTTTTTCCTGGTGAATTTTAATTACATTTTTTTTTTGCCCCGGAATTTTTGGGATTTTATAATACCGAGATCACAGGTATATTCTTGGGACTTGGAAATACGATTTTGTAAAATATTTTATGTTAAAAAAAGTGAATGAAATGTTTGAGAAACTATTGAACCTTAAAATATTAACGAAATAAATCCAGTTTGGTTTTGGTTAAATAAAAGAAAAGTTCTTTCAGTAATCGCAAAGCAAATCAAATACATAAATAGCCACGTTCGATTTCTTAAAGTTTTTGTATTTTTGAAGCAAATTTTCGATGAAAAAATTCGTGTTTAGCAGACCAAAATTTAAATATTAAAAAATAAATATTATTTATATTTAAAATATAAAATTTTTGTATTTCTATTGCTTTTTTATACCAACAATTTTTGTTGATTTACGGCCTGTACATTTTAAAGTATTCATGAAACGAGCTCAAGGCCAAGAATAATAATTTTTCACTTTTTGAATTTTTTTTATTCCTTATTTTCTACAACTACTGTGCTAGTTTTGTCGTTCTTACTTTGTTAATTTAAAAATAAATTGCGAAACCACATGCAAAAAAATATCCCTGCGTTACATAAGTGCAAAAGTCTTAAGATTATACGTTTCTAGTTCTTTGACTGCAGGAATTATTGCCAAACACCATTTCTTTCTTTAATTAGTCATATAACCGCCTGGCCAACATAGCTCGCCAGTCGTTTCTTCGTTGCGCCAACTGGCGCCTCTTATTCTGCTTCCACCGGCGTGTGCCGATAAGTAGACCTTTTGGGCAGGAACGAAGATTCGCACAATGTGGCCTAGCCTATGTTTACCTTCTATGATCAAAAACTGATAACAATGTATTTTTACTTAGTAAAATAATACTCTACAATAAAATCTTTATTTTTCTTCCTTTCAACACATTTTTTATACCACGAAATTCAGAAAAATTAATTTATAAAATTTTTTTTTTAAGTTAGTATTATTAAACTTTTCTCCCAACGATACTATAATATTCGATTGAAAAATATTTTTAAATTTTATTGATTTTAATCATATGGAGAATGATATTTGAAAGCTTTTTGTTCAAAATTTTCCAAAAATGTGTTTTAATAACCCATTGGTAATACCTCATGGTACATGTGTAATGTAGATTTACCTGTTTTGAATTCCTTAATGCCAAAACAGTGAGCCCACTCAATGCAAACCGTGTAAATTTTTCGCCAGATTCTAAATAAAGTATATATGTATATACAGGGTGGCGCAAAAGTAATCCTCCTATCAGAAAATGCTATACATTTTGCGATTGGCCCCTAAAGTCAGTTCTGTTTTGACATTTGTGTAGTAAACACATGCAAAATACACGTAAATAAACAATGTTACGCTACACTGCTCCAGAACGCGGAATATTGCTGTCTATTTATTTGACCAATAATCGGTCGGGGCCAAACGGTTACTGTGAATGGTGAGCGCTACAGAGCAATGATCAAAGAGTTCTTTTTGCCGCAACTTGATGAATTGGGATTGGAAAACATGTGGTTCCAACAAGACGGTGCAACAGCACACACTGCACACAACCGATATGCTGAACATCGGAAGCTTACTTTTGCGCCACCTTGTATGTCAGTAAGTTGTGTTGTCAAAAACACTTTAAGTCCTGGATTCGTTCAGCACCAAACATATATTTTCCGATTTTTTTTTTAGTTTTGAGTAAGCAGAAGTTAGGGCGCGGTTGTTAAGGTCAATGATATCAATGCCGTCAGCATATGCCAACAATTGCACGCTCTTATAAAATATTGTTCCCGCCCGGTTAAGATCTGATGCTTGTATTATTTTCTCCCGCATCAAATTAAGGAAATCGCACTACAAGCCAGCCTCTCTGAAACCTCGTTTAGTTTCGAATGGTTCCGAGAGGTCTATCTCAATTCTAACCGAAATGTTGCTTAACGTCTGCCTAAGCTTTTTAGAGGGCGAGTAGTTTTTTTGAGTACTTTTTGTTTTATTTTATTATTTATATTATTGGTTTGGAGAGGAAAAGGGGATGTTTAGTAAAGGGAGCCCTTTTCTAGTATTTATTTAATTATTATTTTATTTATTTAAATTATTTCTTCTATACAGAACGGGGTGCCGCGCATCTGTTAGACCTTGTATGTATTAATTCAGGGCGAGCACTGTTGGCTCTGAGGCATTGCACAGGATTGGCTTCCTCATTTTCGCTGTCAAAAACCTCCGCTTTGGGATTACAAAACATAAACTATATCTTCCAAATACTTCGTAAGCTGCTTGCGAATTACAAGAGAGTGCAGCGCAAATGAAACAAACATAATTTTGCGCAGCCGTATAAATTTTCCAGGAAACCATTTGTAGACATAGCGATATATAGGCAGCTCCTTTTCGTGGTATTATAAATTATAAAGATCTGGTCGATGGCAGATTTACCAGGTCTGAAGCCACACTGATAAGTTCCAATCAGCCTGTTCACATCAGGCTTTAGTCCTTCGCGCAATTCGCTTGATAAGACCTTATATGCGATATTCAATAGGCTGATTCCGCGACAGTTGGTGCAGTTTGCAGGATCTCCCTTCTTGTGGATTGGGCAAGGAGCACTTAGATTTCAATCTTCAGGCATGCATTCACCCGACCATATTCTGAATAGAAGCTGATGCATGCGGCAGCTCCTCGCCGCCGTATTTAAAATAGTAATCAAAACCATCAGCGCCTGCTGCTTTATTATTTTTATTATCGAGATGTTGCTATACGCACCTCATTATAATCGGTTTGTGGAACGTCGATTCCATCATATTCGACTGCTAACGCATTCCACTGGGTTGCATTGTGATCTAGGAGAGCAGATGTGAGAGGCGATCTGCGAAATCATTGGCGGTCTGTTGCGATTGCAGCTTTTCGGCGTCCAGCTGCCCTGACTTTTTAGTGCACCTGTTTTGTCTTACAGAGGCGAGTACGAGTCTTGGCTGCTACTAGGTAGTGATCAGAGTCAATGTTAGGTCCTTGTATTGCGCGAACATCTAAAACGCTGAAAGCATGCTGGGAACAGCCATATAACCCTAGTGCTGTATCCATTTGGCGAAGTCTGATCGTGGACGACTGAACTTCCCACCAGTGGGGCCAGCGCTTGTAGAATGCATTATTTTCCACGTCGTCCTCCGTCGGTTTTATTTCGATAGTTAAGTGAAGTATCATACTAATATGTAAACTTTTTGAAGAACGTCGTGAAGACCCTATCAATCTGTAATGGAAGAAATTTTCAACATCTCTTTTCCAATGTCTTCTGATCACTGTCAAAATTTTGATATTTTTAATATAGACGGTTGTACAAATTTGAGTAATCTTTAATTTTACAGTTCCTAACCCTCCTCTCACCAATTAATAAATTTATGTTCAGAAAGGTTTTTGTTCGTAGCAGTCTAAAATCAACAGTTATGCTAAAAGTTCCCTGCATTTAAATAATTCGTTCTTTAGGTTCCTCTAAATGATAAATTGTTCCTAAGTATACAACCTCGCAAAACATTTTTCCTAGTATCCCAGGAATCGAAGGACGTTCAAAAGGTAGCCAGACGGGCATGATTAAATCTTCCTGATTCGCCTCCCCACCATTTCTTTATGTTGAAGGACTCTTTTTTTTTTGCTAGGTATTACAAACATCGACACAAAGATAATATACAATTTTATTTTCATAAACATATTATCTAAATATTGTACAACTATTTCCGCAAGAAGTAGGCGGCAAACAAGCAATTTTACTATAAATTATTTTGCTAATAGCTTTGTTCACATATTGTTTTACTGTCAGAAGTTCTCAAGCTAACATGGTAATTTTTGTTACATATCTAGATGAGTATGTGTATGTGAAGCATTTATACACTACCCAGCTTACCAAAGTCGGAGCGCTCCGAAATAATGATCCGTAATTTGAGCTTTTTTGGATTGTTATTTAGTAAACATCAAAAATACCCCTTTTTTATGAAGATTCACGGAGCCTTGGAAGAAGAAATGAATATTGTAGAGCGAATAAACTGCAAGGCTCAGTTATATGAACGATTTAGAGCATTTTGTGATCCTTCTTGTTGTACGCGTAAAGAGAATTGTGAGAAAATATGTTTTAGAGCATTTTCTAAGGTTTTTTATTTTACCTAATGGAACGTAAAGTGTCTTTTTCTCCTGAATGTTTATCAATAGTCAAAAGTTGAAAGCCAACTAAAGTGCATTTTAAATAAAATAAAGTCTATTATAGAAACCACATAGTAAAACTTTCAAAGTTAACACAATGTTTTGAAGGCAATTTTTTAAATTTTGATAAACTTTCCTGAACTTTTTGCAAACTTTGAAAATTTTATTTTATGTGGTTTCTATAAAAGATGTTGCCTTATTTTAAATGAAAATTATTAAAAACACAAATCAATATATTTTACGAGTAAAACTACTTCCAATTTTGTTTCTACTATTCCTGCCACTTCTGTATGTATACTCGTATTCTATGTAGCATTTTAATGAATCCAATATAGTTTTTGATTGAATGAAGTGATAATCTCCAAATGAAAGATGTATAAGCTTAGTTGTACCTATATATTTACATAAAACTTGTTTTCAATAAAGAACTAATAGAATACATATGTTTTCAATATAAAATAAATAATACTGTATAAACCATTAGAAGGTGAACTTTCTTCAGATTAGTTAAGTACAGATATGAGTATTAAAAACCTATAAGAATCTTAGCAAAACAGGAAAAAAAGGAAAAAAATGTGCCTAAAAGGGCTCAACAAAATTTTCAGAAAAGCATCAATAAAAGGCTCCGAAAAGAGTCCAAAAAGACGCCGAAGTTCATTTAAAAAGAGTCCGAAAAGAGCTCATTTCGGAGGGCAAAGCTCCGGAAAATGTGCGTTTTATGGCTCTGAAAATAGTATTTTTTCCTACTTTTGGTTAGCTGGGTAGCAACAGGTTACGTATTCGTCATGTTGTCCCCACAAAAGATGTGGCGTAATAATACTTTTAATGAGTATTTCACTAGAAAAATGGACTTTAATTGCCGTAAAGGTTTTTGCTGATTTGCAGTCATGAAGTCGTCGTAACTCAATTTCAAATGTAAATGATAAGAAAGTATCCACTCAGTGTATAACAACAACTCAGTCTATATCGTCGTCTGTCTCACAATTACTTAAGGTACAGAAGTCCACTTTCGTTGTGCGATAAAAATCCCAAAAAATCATTAAAACATTGGTGAATTAAGTGCATGCCAGCGTGTTAGCCGAGTACAAATGACAGACTGGACATTCAGTACGGTGATGATAAGTTGGAGAATGGTTAAATTGTTAACTTGAGCGAAATGCCTTGAGCTACCGCGTTCCTGACAGAGTTTTGATAAATTGCATTTGACATGTTAAAACGGTGTAAATTATTTATTTGCGAGCAGTCATGGAAAATAAAAAAAAGATGATTAAACAGCTTTAAAGACTACCTTTATATTTATGTTGCCGCTGCAGCAAATTTGTCCTTAAACAAAGATTTGGTTTTTGCGAGTTTTAGTTTTGAAATTTTAACGATACCAAATGTAAATGGCCGCCGTGGTGTGAAGCTAGTGTTGCCGGCCTACCACACCGAAGGTCCATGGTTCGAGCCCTGGTACAGGTAACATCAAAAGTGATTTGAAAAAAAAGTTTTCAAAACGGGGTCGCCCCTCGGCAGTGGTTTGGCAAACTCTCCGAGTGTATTTCTGCCATGACAGGCTTCTCAGCAAAAATTCGTCTCCTTTGTAGATGCCGTTCGGAGTCGGCATAAAACTGTAGGTCCCACCAATTTGTAGGGAAAATTCAAATCGGCACACCACAAATTGGAAGAGAAGCTTGGCGCAAAAATCTCTTAGGAGGTTTATGATGATATACCTGTTGTATATCGCGCCATAGAGATAGAAATGTAATAAATTTATGGGATTTGTAAATATAGAGGTATAGTGCATTTAATAGAGTTTAAAGGTTTTGTCAATTGCCGAACTTCCATTTGGGCTTAAAAGAATTGAATTTCTTAGCTTGGAAACGTTCTAGCTCAACGGGAAGTAACCTAAAAAGACTTTGCAAGATTACGAAATTTCTTATGGAAGTGAACGGGTCAACAAAAAGGGACTTAACAGAAAGGTGGTAATAAAATATTATCCAATGTTAACAAGTAAAGCTGTTGTAAACCGCCAATTGTGTGCGATGGAGGAGAACGATAAGCGAAGAAAACGAAAGTAGCTTCAAATAAATTAGCAATAGCTATGGTGATTTGCAAGCAATATGGGAACGAAAATGCCATTTAGACCTACATTATAGTCATGTTCTTGGTATCAATGGATATAATGCCTAATATTAACTGTTAACTTCCAGGAGGCAAAATATATATATGTGAGTGATGAAGGGGTGGAAAAGTGCACCATTAGGCTGGACTTACTTTGTATGAAAAAAAAAGTTTGTGAAAAGACAGTACCGCCCCACAGTGCTGCACGAACAGGCAAAAATCAAAATATCGCTGTAACGGATGTCAACTTGTTTCCTATCGCTGGAAAAATGTAATTTATTGAAAATAGGGGATCTGGTACCTAATACTTTTCTTATAAAAAACATCTTGAAGATGCGTATTTAAAAAAAAAAATTTGTGTAAGAGTGCCTTTAGTTGAAATATTTAAAAAGAAAATTGCCAAATATACAATTCATTATATCTTATCTTAACATAGTATTTTTCTCATTGGAAAATGTTTAGGTAAAACCACTCCGAAGCGCTTTTTAATAAATATTAATTTTTCTGGTTGCGACGTGCCATTTGCTACACCTGAAAATTCGTTGCAGAAAATCTTAGTGATGCTATAGTTTACAATGGTATCATTAACAAGTACGTAATTTTTTTTTTCTTTCTTTCCTTTCAATAAAACAAATCGTCCTTTTTCTTTAACAAAAAGGGACAAAATTTCCGGTTTTGTAGCGCGTTTTCGAAAAAAAACTGTTTTTAAACCTTTCAAAAATGAAATGGTATTATAACTTTGGTCCGATGTTTGTAAGTACGAGAAGAAGAAGAGATAGAACCACCAATGAGCATACCGAAATGATCAGGGCGATGAGCTGAGTCGATTTAGCCATGTCCGTCTGTCTGTTTGTACGCAAACTAGTCCCTCAGTTTTTGAGATATTTCGATGAAATTTGCTAAGGGGCCGCCATTTTGTAAAACATTAATCATTTATTGCAACCATCAAGATCGGAACAATACAAGGCATAGCTCCCATAAAATCGATTATTCCGATAAACGGAGTTAGCCTATAAATCTATACTTATTGGTGGATCTATCTCTTCTTCTTCTCATACTTACAAACATCGGACCAAAGTAATAATACGATTTCATGTTCATGAAAGGTATAAAAATGTCTTTGAAAAAACATCGCTTTGGAACTAATGCTATTGTTAGATAACTTTGTTCACACAACAATATCTGTTAAAATATTATTTATTATGGTCAACATGTGATGAAGATTTTTAGACTGGATGGTTAGCTACCTATAAGTAGACGTTGACGACGTCAGTTTTTTAATAAACAGCGTAACGTAAAAAAAATAATTCTTGGTTAAGTCTTTTTCAACATATGTTGATCGTGCAAAGTAACTGATAAAAAGGGGAAAACAAAATAGGTATGCCTTTTAGAGTATTTAATGACCTCTTAAACGAATCTAATTTTTTAGCTTCTGACTTCCACGTCAAAAGATATCATTATTTTAAAATAAATTTTCCAGTAAAAAGGACGAAACTAACAATGACAGCCATTTCTACAGTGTTTGAGTTGGGGAGACTTAATGGACCTCATTAGCATAAATTAAACTGTGAAATGTAACCTCGAAGTCTTAAATGTTGGTAGTAAAACGTCCTATACAAATTTTCGGTTTCTATTAAAAATATAATAGCTAGGTAAATGTAAAGGTAATGAGCTTAGAAAAGAATATTTCTTCAAACAAGCCCATTGTTCTATTTTTTCCCACTTTTTACATTGAGACATAGCACTGTGCCCGGCCTATTATTATTAATTTGTATGCACATAAATGATACATTCTCTGAAGTCTTGGATAGTTCACTTCAGATTAAAGCGTGGCACAATCCTTCTAAAAATGCAAACTTTCGATTATTGTAATTTTTGAAAAGTATAATACATAACAGTTCTATTAAAATTTACTTAATAGAAAGCTTTCTTTTGTTTTTTATGACATATTTTCAAACAATCAAACTTAAGCGCAAAGGTCTGACTTATTAGTGCATCCGTATTTTTTCCTGTAATCTGTTACTGTAGGTAAAATATATTCCTTTTCTTCTTCGTTTAGCGTTAAAACCGCATTATAATTCCATTAATTTTACAAAGCGTTCTGTTGTATCATTTACTACATACATTCTTAACAGCCTTTGTTCCTATTTTATACACATATTCATTTTCCAATTTGGATGGTTCGACCATCATAAAATCAGAAATACTTTGTTCCGTTTGAATTTCATTGATTATTTTCTATATCAAAACCAAAATATGAAAGAGATACTGCTTCTGGTGCCAGTTACAACAAGTGTTTAGAAAACTTGTTCGTTACTTCCTTTCATAATACTTCATTTAGTTCATAGAAATATATTATATGCTTATTAAATGTCAAATCATGTAGTAGTGTCTTTGAGACAATTGGAACTTCAATTCACTGTCTCAAGTAAATTTTTAAAACAAACAAACTAATTTTGCAGCTAACATTGACGTCAATTGATGACACTGAAAATTGCTTGAGGAATACAAAAATCTTCAGTGTACTCGTATACGATATATCGCTCTAGCCATCCAACTTGCGCGATGAAACGCTCGTGGATCTCTGTTTTGATCAAGAAATAAAATTACCAATTGCAATAACTCTTTGTAGTGTGTTCTGAGGGTTTAGTAACATATTTTGGCCCAAACTCTTTTTCCTTATTCCACTTTAAAATTTTGCCTGTTTCAACTTAGGCCAATTACCTTTAAAGCGCTGGAAAATGTATAGAGTCGGACCATTTTATTGCAGGTTATATTTCTCAAAATCACTTTTTAACAAGATTTTGTAAATGTGATGAGGACTAAGCATGTCTTAAGGACTATTTTTTATAGCTTTTATGTCAGATTCCATTCTCCAAATCGTTTAATAGGATTATGGCGTCTGCCTGTTCTTTTCAATTAACGGCTCGTAGGACAGGCATTTCTAGAAGATGTTTCACTCAGTTTGATGTTAGCACTACGGGTAGTTTGTCCACTTTTTCTTTACCCGTAAGAAATGGTAAAGTTTTTCATCCCACTAGACAGGGACTTGCTTTATATTTTGATGCTGAAAGTCAAGTTTTTATGTTGTAGCAGCTTCCGAATGAAATTGCTTACGGCAAGCCCGAATAGATTTCTTACTAATTACTAATATACTGCTATCATTTCCTTAGGCTTCAGCAGCGGCTATAATAATCCCAACAGCGCTCCTATGACTAACCTTACATGCATCTAGAGTTTTAATAAGCTTTGGAGTAATAAAATGTTTCACTCCGCGTTTTTTATTTGAGCTACCTTTAGCAATTTCTTCAATATTTTTATCACTGCCACAAACATTCATATCAGCAAAATCTTCTGCGTTATCACTCGAATCAACTGATGGTAGACAATTTTGGAACTGTTCTTAGCTCTGCTTTTCTTTTCTGTTTAATACTTTTCCATACGCACATTTTTCGGCTTTTATTTTTCAAGTAGTGCCCGATCACAACCCACCATAGCATCTGGTCTCCCTTTCTTACGTCGATAAAAACTCCTTTTCTTCTTTGATTTGAATGAGCTCTAAAGCATCTTCGTCTGCTTTGTCACATAAATTACTCATGTTGGTAAGAAACTCTTCCTTTTTTGAAGTGGTGTGCAGCGTTTACAATTTTTTTGAAGATTTTTCCACTGTTGATATAACACTTCAACTTGTTCACCGGAGACCGTTAGGGCGTGCCAGATTATCTTACAGTCTTCGATCGGAACAAAATTTTATATGTGATAACATTGACCGTATTATTGTCGATTTTAGGTATTAGGTAAGAAAAAATCTAATTTATTTTTGGGTCTCCGTCAGATAATCTAAATTTTGACGCCTTAGCCGTTTCCAATCGCGTCCAAATTTCTGCATGATATCTTCGGCTATGATATTATCGATGCAGGGGTTGATGCTTAGGGAATATGATGTTAAAATTGTTTGCCCACAAAGAAGGACCACGCTAATGCATATATGCTTAAAATAGTAAGTTTAACTTCAATACGCTTATGTTTAATTATTTGCCACTAATTGAAGCCACAAATAGTAAATTTACTTCAAATAATTTACTACTCTGTAAGAATTTGTCGGCGCACTTCTTAAGAATTACAACAAAAAAGTGGGTTTGGCATCTTCAATGGGTATATATATTCCACACCTTAACCTAGGGTAATCTACTTTCAACTTTAAACAGTTTATTATCTACATAAATAGGAATAGTTTGATGGGACGATATAGCCTTTTTGTAGAAAAAAAATTTAAGTCCAATCTATTGCACGATACTTACAGCGTTAAGAAAAATATACATATTAGGAAATAATTTGTATCTTTTCCACCTTAAAAAAACTTTCCCTAAATAGTGGCAATGAGCATCTTATGTTAGTTTTCGAAGTAGGTGTTGATATGGGATTTTCTGAGTATACTTTTTGTAAACGGTAAACCAAATTTCAAGATTTGTATACTTCAAAAGATTTGAGTGAAAGCTGTTGAAAGGACCATTTAGATAATTCTGTTATGAGTACTGTTTCTCACTTAAGCCTTTTTGTATTTCTTATATGACCAAATGTTTCCCTTTTTATTTCCATTAGAAAAAAAAAATCTATTAAATCGGACCTAGTTTAAAACACTTGAATTTTGTAATAAATATAATAAATAATATAGTAATAAACCTTATAAATTTTTTTGTTCACAAACTAGTGTTCGTTTTTTTTTTTTTTTAAACCGAAACCGGAACGAAACCGGAACGAACCCGAAATAAATGTTGAAGAAATCCGGAACCGAAACCGAAACATATTACTAAATCGGAAATGAATACGGAACGGTATTTTAATCGGTTCATGCCTTCAATATTTTCCTGTTCACATTCTTAAAAAGTTTAATTCTGAGTGTGCTATACCTATGAAATACGCTATACATATATATGGCTTTAGTTATAGAAAAATTAAGCATTTTCATGTTGAAAGAGTTAAAATTCCAAACAAAATATTCCTCCAATCGGTTGTATACAAAAAATGCAAAAAATGCAAAAAATCCGTGTATGCACCTTGATACGGTATAAGCATTCACATAAAAAATGTTATCTTGTTTACAAGAAACTTGCGTGCTACACAAAGAAACCAAAAACAAAATAAACAGTAAAAAACAACATGCAAAGCAAAAAGTACAAAACGAGGTATCAAAAACAATCAACAGACTAAACAAAAAGCTTTACTTTAAGCTCTTCTTATTTATTAGTTTGCAGAAGCACTCGCTAGCAGCACAAAGATTTGTTAACATGAAACGGTTAAACGACATACAAACTTATGCGCATCTGCCCTACATTTGCATACAAATCGTACGCGTTTTGCTTTCCATGTTTTATAAACCTGACACTGGTAAGGTGCATTCGGTCAAAAGCCAAATGACCAAGCGAATAAGCAAGTTGTCGCTGTTACGTTAGCTGGCTGAAGGCGAGTCTGGGAATCTCCCGCGTAATAACAAACTGCATTGAGTCATTTACATACACAGTAAACACAGAAGTAACAGTGTAACAACTTACTCTAATGCTTTGGCAGGTATAGAACAGTAGCTACAACAATGATAGTTTCTGCTAACTTATAAGATATGTTGGCTGTAATGATTTGGTTCGGCATACTCTGCAAGTATGTATGTATCAGTGACGTCACGAATATTCGCCTTGGCATTCGCATTTGCGAATATTCGCATGTTTCTGGACATCGTATTTGCATTCGAAAAATTTGTGCGAATGTTTTGCGAATACGAATATCTGAAAAAAAGTAATTTGAAGATAATACCAGGGTAATAAGACTAAAATCCATTTATTTCCAATGTTTCGTAATGCATAAAAAGGTAACTCAACTAATTATATATGATCAAGCTAAAAATATATTCTTCAACGATAAACTATAAATATATACCCTGCAGTCAACTGCCAAACTGGTTAGTAAGCGTTCTAGTTCATTAACTAGAATTTTGTGAGCTTATTCATACCAGTTTGAGCGACTGCAACGTTTCCGCTACCATAAACAGCAATAACCCTCTAAATTGTTGATACATGCATACGCGAGCGAAAAAGAAAACAATTCAGTATTCGGGCAGCAATGGTTCAGTTAACAACGCCGTCCTACATTTTCATTTTATCTTCAACTAATATCCTGAAATCATGTACGTACGTGTTTGTCAACAAAATCACCCCTATTTTGTTGCGACATCGCTACTGCATAACGGCGTACCAGCGACGCAAAAACGAGTAAGCAGTGAAACCACACGTAAAAGTCAAAACGAAACTTGTCAAAGACATTGAGTAAGTAAATAAAATTTCTTTTTGAAATAATCAAAGTAACCTTTTTCTGATAAAAAAAAAGAAATATGTGATATGTGATTGTGAAATGCAGTTTTCATAAATAAAATAACAAGGAATTACGGAATCGTTTAGAAGCTGCAAAAACGGAAATTGCAAGCAGAGACACGTACAATAACAAGGTGGTTAAAAATAGCACTTTTAATAAAAAATTGTTACTAAGAACTTGCACATTATATACTAGAATTCCACACTCGCATGGTTATTTGCAAATAACTCCGAAACTTATAATTTTCTCCATAAACAGGTTATCTTTCCTTGACTTTCCTTAATTTTATATAAAGACACTTTTTCAAGTATGGATTAGATTCTATCTGAGATTAATATTTAAATTTTCCATAAAATGTTTCAAGAAAAAGATTTCTGCCTGTGAAATCAATTAAAAAATTCATTAAAAAAAGAAATATTTAAAAAAAAGAATATTACTTTTTACAAATGTTTTCCAAGGGCAAAATTGTTATGAATAGCGACTATACTTTTATTGAAATTTGTTTCAATTGTTCGATATATATAGTGATGACTGAGTTTTCAATAAAGTGGCTTGTAATATAATTTTGAAATGTTCGTGTATTTTTCAACCCAAAATTAACTAATCTACTATGAAATGGTACAGTAATTGGTATGATACTGATGCATAGGGTAACTAGTATGACGGCGTATGTACTGACTAGTATGTAAACTGGTATGATCCTGATGTATATACGGACGAGTATGGTGCTGATGTAGAAGCGGGCAATTGCCATCTCGTAGGACATCGCCGTGTTAAAAATACCAGTTGCCGATATGGCAAAATTACAGAATTCGAAATAGTTGAGCCGGTATGGCCTAGTTTGACTAGTATAAAACTAGTAGAATTGACTGCGGGGTATATATATAAACAAACAAAAAATTGTAGTCACAAAAGTACTTCTCTCTTAGAAAATAAATCGATTCGCGAACAAAATAAAAACCAAACGCACGTCGATCGAACGAGACTGCATAGGCATACACAATTGGCTACAAATTTGAACAAAACTGAATATTCGCATTCGCATTAGCGAATATTCAAAAAGTGGCATTCGTTACATCACTGGTATGCATACTGAATGTATCGGAATTATTACATATTTGTAAGTAGTACTAATGATTAAAATATTATCTAATAACACCGGGATCCGCTGTAGTTATGAATTCAACGAATATGAAGAAATATGCAATAACAGATTTAAACAAGTAAGGAAAGGGCTGTCTTCGCCTGTGCCGAAGACTTTATACTTTTCATGAATACGCGTCATGGTTTTAAGTGTCCGATGCTTACTTTCAATTAGTACAAACTCTAATTTAGGCCCGTTTACTCAATGTCTGGTTATGATAAATTTTATCACATGATAACCTAATCATGGCTTTCCTCAGAAGGACATTTTCGTTCACTCAAAAATCTAATTAAGTTATCATGATAAAGTTGGTCATTGTGCACGTTTTTGGAAAAAATTCACAAAAGTTGCATTGTGAACGAATAAAAAGTGACGGCTGCAATTTTTTGAACTCTAAACGAATCATTTTGGCGTACAAATTTCGATTGTGATATTTCTTTGTATGGATATTACAATATTTTTAAATTCTATTTCTATCAGAGTCCCAACATCCCATCAGACCTCTTCTCAATTTTATTCTGTTTGTACACTATTTCCAAATTGATATTGTTAAAATAAGCAAGAAATATGAATATTGATTTGCGAAATTCGTATAATACCACACTGCATATCTGTTCAAAAACTCAAGAAAGTCGAGTAATAAATATTCCTCTGTTTGTAAACCGATATCGGACATTTCGAGAAACACATAAAAAGGGATTTACTTACTAACTTAAATGGAGAGTAACAGTTTAAAAGGCTTTGGCCGTCCAATATATCGCTCCAGTCATTTCTTCGATTTGCAAAACTGGCGCCAATGGAAAGCATCACGGGATCGTAAGTCGGTCTCCACGTGGTGCTTTCTTCGGAGTGGCGGTATCCGATAAGAACGAAGCCATAGTGTTTAATTTCGTTGAACTATATCGATGTTTGCAAACCGCTCATCATTAAAACTTTTTGCACGTTGCCAACTTTCTAAGAACATTTCTCTCCAAAACTCCCAGAACCCCATCAACAGATGTTGTCATCGTCCAACTTTCCGTACTGTGCAGCAGGAAAGAGCACTTAGCACCATGCATTCATCCTGTATAGAAGCTAATGCATGCGTTTTATCAGCTTCTCGCCCCCGTGATTGAATAGCTCTTCAGGCAATCCATCAATACCCCCTGATTTTTACATATGTGAGAACACATATTTTAAAATAACGAAAGAAAAGGGCAGAAAACCAACTTTTGTTAAAGGAAATGTTTGACGTAACAGCCAAATTAGCAAAAAAACGTATGCGCCAAAAGTTATGCTTATATTACATACTAGCTGATGCCCGCGACTTCGTATGCGTAAAAATGACAATAAAGCAACAGCAAAATAACTGGTACTGACTTCATTTTGTTTATTTATTTTAATAGGCCTATAGCGCCTGTAGCTAGGGCCTCGAAATGTAATGCAACTATTTACAGTTTTTCGTTAAATAAAAAATAAAAAAAACACATTTTTGGTCACATTTTTCCCACATTTTGGTCAATAACTCGGGAATTGGATGAGATACCCAAATGAAGGTTGTCCTAAACTTTAAGTTAGACGTTAAGTGATAGAATGGTGAAAGTTCCATGCAATTCTATTCAGTAGTTTTTGCGTGAGGCGCGCACAATCATACAGACGGACATACAGACAGACAAAATTTCTAAAAATTGTAGATTTGGGTTCCGCTGGTCCAATAACGCGACCTCGTCTATCATTTTTTCTTGAATATCTTCAATGTACAGACATCGACCTGTTACAATTTTATTATATGTAAAGATATATGTAAAGATGTAAAGATACGCACAAATCATACAGTCACCCTGGGTCCACATTTAGGTCAATAAATTGGGAACCGGGTAAGATATCGCCGTGAAAGATATCTTGAATTTTAGGAGAGACGTCTAGAAAATGATTATTGAAAGTTTCATTCATTTCTATGCAGTCGTTTTTGTGTGACGCTGGCGTTATGGTAAAAAACCACATTTTTGGTCACATTTTTCCCACATTTTCGTCAATAACTCGGGAACTGGATGAGATATCCAAATGAAGGTTGCCCTAAATTTTAAGTTAAACGAAAAACATTGCCTAACGTTCTAACCCATTTTATGGGAAGCGTTTATAAATTTGTTTACCCGCTAGTCATTGACAGGGTAATTAACTTACGACATTCAGCTTGTACCTCCATATCTACAGTTTTAACCTCCTATCCGGTCGAATTCGTATTTAAAATGAAATAAAAGAAAACTGGTTAGAATACGGCCGTGTATTTGGCACTAAAATTTAAATTGACGAAGTTGAGTTACCTATAATGGCAGTCACGTGGTGGCAAATTCTTGGTAGCCGTGATGTGTGATCGTAGACGTTAGCTAAAAAAGTAGATTGTTGTAAAACCGAGGGCAACCGTTGAACCTGAAAATCATCCTCCGGTTTGAAGGGGACGTGAACCCACACATTTACACCCACATGCATGTATGTGTGCTGACAAAACACGCATATGCATGCATATACAAGTAGGTGGATTGGTGTGGGTGACTGGAAGAAAGTCAAAAGTGACATTAGCGTAGCACATTTTAGAAAATATAGGCTTCGAGCCTGACAGGATGTATTTAAGCAGAATGTCTAGCCCAATTTAGCTGGAATGTTTATGTAAAATACTCATACAAGCAGGTTGGCGGTGATGCCTGGAGGTGTGGCAACTTAACATATTTAGTGTAGGGGAAATATCCCCTCTGCATTTCCTCCTTTATAGTGCCGAACTATTTGCATTTTAGATCTAGTTCCTTTGTTCTCTTAAAAAAATGCGATTATTCTAGGAAGAATCCAGGGATAATCGCACAGGATAACGAGACCAATGCCAATGTTAACTGATCTCTTTTGTTTGAGCCTGTCCTTTGAAGGAACTAATTGGTCCCTTTTTTGACTGAACGAGAAGTGTCGGACAGATCTCCTTTCAACAAGTCAACTTTGAACACCTATAAGTAGCCAAAAACGGAATAGTTGGGATAATTATGGCTAACTGTAGACGAAAGGTATTGAACGTGGCTAACCCTCATTAAAGATCAGTCGCACGAGTTTATGCAGGGATGGTACTTTTTCGTTGATATTGGACCAAGCCGTTGTTTGATTCTAACACGAATTCACCACGTATGCCGATAGGCTCTTACCACTCCAAAAATATACGCGTTTGATACACAGTTGAAAATGTGGGCCTAATTTTATTCATATGTTGTTTCAGCAATTTTCTGCAATTTTTCATAGTACACTTTTAACCTTAAAGTACATTACTGACTAAAAAGTCTATAGCCTTACCCACGTATTCATAAAATATAAAATTGGTTTTTAAAGCTTTTTAAGATGACGTTTCCATACAGTTTTTTAATTATAAAAGCCTTATATATACCTTTTTTATTTTTTATGAATATGGGGGTTAAAAGGGTTTTTAAACCAAACCAAAAAGCTTGAACGTTCTGCCGATAAGAGCTAACAAAATTTGCTTTTTTTTTATTTCTGAAAGCTTTTTTTCGAGTCACTAAAGTTTTCCCAAACATCTTTATCAGAGTCGTAGCGCAGTGGTAGAACACTCGACTCATACGCTCACTGATCGAATGTGCTAAAATGAAAATGGTGGGAAATAAAGTTTATAAATTCATTACTTTTGAAAAATCTGTATATTTTGGCTGATTGAGCTGATTAAGGTTGCAAAGCAGTGTGGGTTTCTTGTACTCGTGGACCTCTTGACTTTCGTGAAATGTGGTTAATCCAGTGATCCGATTATCTCAAAATCGTAAAATTCGCACAAAACAAACTAGTCTGGTTTTGCAATAAATGGGTGCAATGTAATTTTTTAAATTGCCTTATTAATTAAAAACAAAAATATCTGTCAGTGGGCAGGATTGGATTCGATCAGTGAGCGTATGAGTCGAGTGTTCTACCACTGCGCTACGACTCTGATAAAGATGTTTGGGAAAACTTTAGTGACTCGAAAAAAAGCTTTCAGAAATAAAAAAAAAGCAAATTTTGTTAGCTCTTATCGGCAGAACGTTCAAGCTTTTTGGTTTGGTTTAAAAACCCTTTTAACCCCCATATTCATAAAAAATAAAAAAGGTATATATAAGGCTTTTATAATTAAAAAACTGTATGGAAACGTCATTTTAAAAAGCTTTATAAACCAATTTTATATTTTATGAATATGTGGGTAAGGCTATAGACTTTTTAGTCAGTAATGTACTTTAAGGTTAAAAGTGTACTATGAAAAATTGCAGAAAATTGCTGAAACAACATATGAATAAAATTAGGCCCACATTTTCAACTGTGTATCAAACGCGTATATTTTTGGAGTGGTAAGAGCCTATCGGCATACGTGGTGAATTCGTGTTAGAATCAAACAACGGCTTGGTCCAATATCAACGAAAAAGTACCATCCCTGCATAAACTCGTGCGACTGATCTTTAATGAGGGTTAGCCACGTTCAATACCTTTCGTCTACAGTTAGCCATAATTATCCCAACTATTCCGTTTTTGGCTACTTATAGGTGTTCAAAGTTGACTTGTTGAAAGGAGATCTGTCCGACACTTCTCGTTCAGTCAAAAAAGGGACCAATTAGTTCCTTCAAAGGACAGGCTCAAACAAAAGAGATCAGTTAACATTGGCATTGGTCTCGTTATCCTGTGCGATTATCCCTGGATTCTTCCTAGAATAATCGCATTTTTTTAAGAGAACAAAGGAACTAGATCTAAAATGCAAATAGTTCGGCACTATAAAGGAGGAAATGCAGAGGGGATATTTCCCCTACACTAAATATGTTAAGTTGCCACACCTCCAGGCATCACCGCCAACCTGCTTGTATGAGTATTTTACATAAACATTCCAGCTAAATTGGGCTAGACATTCTGCTTAAATACATCCTGTCAGGCTCGAAGCCTATATTTTCTAAAATGTGCTACGCTAATGTCACTTTTGACTTTCTTCCAGTCACCCACACCAATCCACCTACTTGTATATGCATGCATATGCGTGTTTTGTCAGCACACATACATGCATGTGGGTGTAAATGTGTGGGTTCACGTCCCCTTCAAACCGGAGGATGATTTTCAGGTTCAACGGTTGCCCTCGGTTTTACAACAATCTACTTTTTTAGCTAACGTCTACGATCACACATCACGGCTACCAAGAATTTGCCACCACGTGACTGCCATTATAGGTAACTCAACTTCGTCAATTTAAATTTTAGTGCCAAATACACGGCCGTATTCTAACCAGTTTTCTTTTATTTCATTTTAAATACGAATTCGACCGGATAGGAGGTTAAAACTGTAGATATGGAGGTACAAGCTGAATGTCGTAAGTTAATTACCCTGTCAATGACTAGCGGGTAAACAAATTTATAAACGCTTCCCATAAAATGGGTTAGAACGTTAGGCAATGTTTTTCGTTTAACTTAAAATTTAGGGCAACCTTCATTTGGATATCTCATCCAGTTCCCGAGTTATTGACGAAAATGTGGGAAAAATGTGACCAAAAATGTGGTTTTTTACCATAACGCCAGCGTCACACAAAAACGACTGCATAGAAATGAATGAAACTTTCAATAATCATTTTCTAGACGTCTCTCCTAAAATTCAAGATATCTTTCACGGCGATATCTTACCCGGTTCCCAATTTATTGACCTAAATGTGGACCCAGGGTGACTGTATGATTTGTGCGTATCTTTACATCTTTACATATATCTTTACATATAATAAAATTGTAACAGGTCGATGTCTGTACATTGAAGATATTCAAGAAAAAATGATAGACGAGGTCGCGTTATTGGACCAGCGGAACCCAAATCTACAATTTTTAGAAATTTTGTCTGTCTGTATGTCCGTCTGTATGATTGTGCGCGCCTCACGCAAAAACTACTGAATAGAATTGCATGGAACTTTCACCATTCTATCACTTAACGTCTAACTTAAAGTTTAGGACAACCTTCATTTGGGTATCTCATCCAATTCCCGAGTTATTGACCAAAATGTGGGAAAAATGTGACCAAAAATGTGTTTTTTTTATTTTTTATTTAACGAAAAACTGTAAATAGTTGCATTACATTTCGAGGCCCTAGCTACAGGCGCTATAGGCCTATTAAAATAAATAAACAAAATGAAGTCAGTACCAGTTATTTTGCTGTTGCTTTATTGTCATTTTTACGCATACGAAGTCGCGGGCATCAGCTAGTATGTAATATAAGCATAACTTTTGGCGCATACGTTTTTTTGCTAATTTGGCTGTTACGTCAAACATTTCCTTTAACAAAAGTTGGTTTTCTGCCCTTTTCTTTCGTTATTTTAAAATATGTGTTCTCACATATGTAAAAATCAGGGGGTATTGATGGATTGCCTGAAGAGCTATTCAATCACGGGGGCGAGAAGCTGATAAAACGCATGCATTAGCTTCTATACAGGATGAATGCATGGTGCTAAGTGCTCTTTCCTGCTGCACAGTACGGAAAGTTGGACGATGACAACATCTGTTGATGGGGTTCTGGGAGTTTTGGAGAGAAATGTTCTTAGAAAGTTGGCAACGTGCAAAAAGTTTTAATGATGAGCGGTTTGCAAACATCGATATAGTTCAACGAAATTAAACACTATGGCTTCGTTCTTATCGGATACCGCCACTCCGAAGAAAGCACCACGTGGAGACCGACTTACGATCCCGTGATGCTTTCCATTGGCGCCAGTTTTGCAAATCGAAGAAATGACTGGAGCGATATATTGGACGGCCAAAGCCTTTTAAACTGTTACTCTCCATTTAAGTTAGTAAGTAAATCCCTTTTTATGTGTTTCTCGAAATGTCCGATATCGGTTTCCAAACAGAGGAATATTTATTACTCGACTTTCTTGAGTTTTTGAACAGATATGCAGTGTGGTATTATACGAATTTCGCAAATCAATATTCATATTTCTTGCTTATTTTAACAATATCAATTTGGAAATAGTGTACAAACAGAATAAAATTGAGAAGAGGTCTGATGGGATGTTGGGACTCTGATAGAAATAGAATTTAAAAATATTGTAATATCCATACAAAGAAATATCACAATCGAAATTTGTACGCCAAAATGATTCGTTTAGAGTTCAAAAAATTGCAGCCGTCACTTTTTATTCGTTCACAATGCAACTTTTGTGAATTTTTTCCAAAAACGTGCACAATGACCAACTTTATCATGATAACTTAATTAGATTTTTGAGTGAACGAAAATGTCCTTCTGAGGAAAGCCATGATTAGGTTATCATGTGATAAAATTTATCATAACCAGACATTGAGTAAACGGGCCTAAATTAGAGTTTGTACTAATTGAAAGTAAGCATCGGACACTTAAAACCATGACGCGTATTCATGAAAAGTATAAAGTCTTCGGCACAGGCGAAGACAGCCCTTTCCTTACTTGTTTAAATCTGTTATTGCATATTTCTTCATATTCGTTGAATTCATAACTACAGCGGATCCCGGTGTTATTAGATAATATTTTAATCATTAGTACTACTTACAAATATGTAATAATTCCGATACATTCAGTATGCATACCAGTGATGTAACGAATGCCACTTTTTGAATATTCGCTAATGCGAATGCGAATATTCAGTTTTGTTCAAATTTGTAGCCAATTGTGTATGCCTATGCAGTCTCGTTCGATCGACGTGCGTTTGGTTTTTATTTTGTTCGCGAATCGATTTATTTTCTAAGAGAGAAGTACTTTTGTGACTACAATTTTTTGTTTGTTTATATATATACCCCGCAGTCAATTCTACTAGTTTTATACTAGTCAAACTAGGCCATACCGGCTCAACTATTTCGAATTCTGTAATTTTGCCATATCGGCAACTGGTATTTTTAACACGGCGATGTCCTACGAGATGGCAATTGCCCGCTTCTACATCAGCACCATACTCGTCCGTATATACATCAGGATCATACCAGTTTACATACTAGTCAGTACATACGCCGTCATACTAGTTACCCTATGCATCAGTATCATACCAATTACTGTACCATTTCATAGTAGATTAGTTAATTTTGGGTTGAAAAATACACGAACATTTCAAAATTATATTACAAGCCACTTTATTGAAAACTCAGTCATCACTATATATATCGAACAATTGAAACAAATTTCAATAAAAGTATAGTCGCTATTCATAACAATTTTGCCCTTGGAAAACATTTGTAAAAAGTAATATTCTTTTTTTTAAATATTTCTTTTTTTAATGAATTTTTTAATTGATTTCACAGGCAGAAATCTTTTTCTTGAAACATTTTATGGAAAATTTAAATATTAATCTCAGATAGAATCTAATCCATACTTGAAAAAGTGTCTTTATATAAAATTAAGGAAAGTCAAGGAAAGATAACCTGTTTATGGAGAAAATTATAAGTTTCGGAGTTATTTGCAAATAACCATGCGAGTGTGGAATTCTAGTATATAATGTGCAAGTTCTTAGTAACAATTTTTTATTAAAAGTGCTATTTTTAACCACCTTGTTATTGTACGTGTCTCTGCTTGCAATTTCCGTTTTTGCAGCTTCTAACCGATTCCGTAATTCCTTGTTATTTTATTTATGAAAACTGCATTTCACAATCACATATCACATATTTCTTTTTTTTTATCAGAAAAAGGTTACTTTGATTATTTCAAAAAGAAATTTTATTTACTTACTCAATGTCTTTGACAAGTTTCGTTTTGACTTTTACGTGTGGTTTCACTGCTTACTCGTTTTTGCGTCGCTGGTACGCCGTTATGCAGTAGCGATGTCGCAACAAAATAGGGGTGATTTTGTTGACAAACACGTACGTACATGATTTCAGGATATTAGTTGAAGATAAAATGAAAATGTAGGACGGCGTTGTTAACTGAACCATTGCTGCCCGAATACTGAATTGTTTTCTTTTTCGCTCGCGTATGCATGTATCAACAATTTAGAGGGTTATTGCTGTTTATGGTAGCGGAAACGTTGCAGTCGCTCAAACTGGTATGAATAAGCTCACAAAATTCTAGTTAATGAACTAGAACGCTTACTAACCAGTTTGGCAGTTGACTGCAGGGTATATATTTATAGTTTATCGTTGAAGAATATATTTTTAGCTTGATCATATATAATTAGTTGAGTTACCTTTTTATGCATTACGAAACATTGGAAATAAATGGATTTTAGTCTTATTACCCTGGTATTATCTTCAAATTACTTTTTTTCAGATATTCGTATTCGCAAAACATTCGCACAAATTTTTCGAATGCAAATACGATGTCCAGAAACATGCGAATATTCGCAAATGCGAATGCCAAGGCGAATATTCGTGACGTCACTGATACATACATACTTGCAGAGTATGCCGAACCAAATCATTACAGCCAACATATCTTATAAGTTAGCAGAAACTATCATTGTTGTAGCTACTGTTCTATACCTGCCAAAGCATTAGAGTAAGTTGTTACACTGTTACTTCTGTGTTTACTGTGTATGTAAATGACTCAATGCAGTTTGTTATTACGCGGGAGATTCCCAGACTCGCCTTCAGCCAGCTAACGTAACAGCGACAACTTGCTTATTCGCTTGGTCATTTGGCTTTTGACCGAATGCACCTTACCAGTGTCAGGTTTATAAAACATGGAAAGCAAAACGCGTACGATTTGTATGCAAATGTAGGGCAGATGCGCATAAGTTTGTATGTCGTTTAACCGTTTCATGTTAACAAATCTTTGTGCTGCTAGCGAGTGCTTCTGCAAACTAATAAATAAGAAGAGCTTAAAGTAAAGCTTTTTGTTTAGTCTGTTGATTGTTTTTGATACCTCGTTTTGTACTTTTTGCTTTGCATGTTGTTTTTTACTGTTTATTTTGTTTTTGGTTTCTTTGTGTAGCACGCAAGTTTCTTGTAAACAAGATAACATTTTTTATGTGAATGCTTATACCGTATCAAGGTGCATACACGGATTTTTTGCATTTTTTGCATTTTTTGTATACAACCGATTGGAGAAATATTTTGTTTGGAATTTTAACTCTTTCAACATGAAAATGCTTAATTTTTCTATAACTAAAGCCATATATATGTATAGAGTATTTCATAGGTATAGCACACTCAGAATTAAACTTTTTAAGAATGTGAACAGGAAAATATTGAAGGCATGAACCGATTAAAATACCGTTCCGTATTCATTTCCGATTTAGTAATATGTTTCGGTTTCGGTTCCGGATTTCTTCAACATTTATTTCGGGTTCGTTCCGGTTTCGTTCCGGTTTCGGTTTAAAAAAAAAAAAAAACGAACACTAGTTTGTGAACAAAAAAATTTATAAGGTTTATTACTATATTATTTATTATATTTATTACAAAATTCAAGTGTTTTAAACTAGTAATGGAAATAAAAAGGGAAACATTTGGTCATATAAGAAATACAAAAAGGCTTAAGTGAGAAACAGTACTCATAACAGAATTATATAAATGGTCCTTTCAACAGCTTTCACTCAAATCTTTTGAAGTATACAAATCTTGAAATTTGGTTTACCGTTTACAAAAAGTATACTCAGAAAATCCCATATCAACACCTACTTCGAAAACTAACATAAGATGCTCATTGCCACTATTTAGGGAAAGTTTTTTTAAGGTGGAAAAGATACAAATTATTTCCTAATATGTATATTTTTCTTAACGCTGTAAGTATCGTGCAATAGATTGGACTTAAATTTTTTTTCTACAAAAAGGCTATATCGTCCCATCAAACTATTCCTATTTATGTAGATAATAAACTGTTTAAAGTTGAAAGTAGATTACCCTAGGTTAAGGTGTGGAATATATATACCCATTGAAGATGCCAAACCCACTTTTTTGTTGTAATTCTTAAGAAGTGCGCCGACAAATTCTTACAGAGTAGTAAATTATTTGAAGTAAATTTACTATTTGTGGCTTCAATTAGTGGCAAATAATTAAACATAAGCGTATTGAAGTTAAACTTACTATTTTAAGCATATATGCATTAGCGTGGTCCTTCTTTGTGGGCAAACAATTTTAACATCATATTCCCTAAGCATCAACCCCTGCATCGATAATATCATAGCCGAAGATATCATGCAGAAATTTGGACGCGATTGGAAACGGCTAAGGCGTCAAAATTTAGATTATCTGACGGAGACCCAAAAATAAATTAGATTTTTTCTTACCTAATACCTAAAATCGACAATAATACGGTCAATGTTATCACATATAAAATTTTGTTCCGATCGAAGACTGTAAGATAATCTGGCACGCCCTAACGGTCTCCGGTGAACAAGTTGACAATTTTTCATAGTACACTTTTAACCTTAAAGTACATTACTGACTAAAAAGTCTATAGCCTTACCCACGTATTCATAAAATATAAAATTGGTTTTTAAAGCTTTTTAAGATGACGTTTCCATACAGTTTTTTAATTATAAAAGCCTTATATATACCTTTTTTATTTTTTATGAATATGGGGGTTAAAAGGGTTTTTAAACCAAACCAAAAAGCTTGAACGTTCTGCCGATAAGAGCTAACAAAATTTGCTTTTTTTTTTATTTCTGAAAGCTTTTTTTCGAGTCACTAAAGTTTTCCCAAACATCTTTATCAGAGTCGTAGCGCAGTGGTAGAACACTCGACTCATACGCTCACTGATCGAATCCAATCCTGCCCACTGACAGATATTTTTGTTTTTAATTAATAAGGCAATTTAAAAAATTACATTGCACCCATTTATTGCAAAACCAGACTAGTTTGTTTTGTGCGAATTTTACGATTTTGAGATAATCGGATCACTGGATTAACCACATTTCACGAAAGTCAAGAGGTCCACGAGTACAAGAAACCCACATTGCTTTGCAACCTTAATCAGCTCAATCAGCCAAAATATACAGATTTTTCAAAAGTAATGAATTTATAAACTTTATTTCCCACCATTTTCATTTTAGCACATTCCACAAAGTTTAAACTTTTTTCAAATTTTTTTGGAGTGTATAAATTTTAAATACGATTCAATGAAAGAAATCAACAGATAACCTTGACAACAACAACATAGGCCACTAGAAGTACAGTTAACACATTCGGCTTAATTGCGGGAATTCTTAATTGGGAAATATCCGTTTAAGTAGAAGATTGTTTAGCTTCGCCTTAAGGAAAAGTTTGTGAATTACTCTTATTGCTAATGTTGCCTAACTGTGAATCAAACTTTGATCTTTTGATGTCATCACAGCAACCTTCTTCAAATGCTAAAGAACTCCCAACTGTCAGACATAAAAACGACTTCAAGCCAGAGAAACTGAGTGTTCGAGCTACATCTGGATAAACATAACACATGTATGTATACAAGCACTAACGAAAGCAACATGGCAGAGCGACTTAAATGAATTGACTGTCAACAGCCAAAATACGAGTTAAACTCTCAAAGGTTTGTTTATTCATACCAAAGTACAATTTGGTTGCTCCAACTGCGACCTACCCGGTTCATTAAAATTTGATATTAAATTGGTTGCTTGACAGACACCTCAGCGTGAATATAGCTATACAATTTACAAACTCTATCGAGACTTGATTAAATTGGGTTTCAGCTACTTTGCATCCGTTCAAGAAAATAAACAACCAATAACTCAAGTCTTGCCACAATTTCAGCTTGAGAGCTCTAGTAAACTGCCAACAGGGTGGATCAATTTATGCGAACCAAATAAAAACAAACAACGGCGGCATGTAACAATTTCACTGAAATAATTGTCACTGGCAGGAAAAGAACTGTTTTGTAAATCCCAAAAAAAAGAAGAGTAAACGTGTAAGCTTTTTTGATAATGCGAACAGTGTTACAAATAAAACAAATTATTATTCGTGTTTAAAATATTGGAGATGAGCAAACTCCGCACAAGAGTTTGTTTGTTTTTCAATACATCGTTGTTCGATTTGTGTGAAATAAAAAAAAATTTTATAAAATCAAATATATATATTTCCGCTTATCTACATATTTCCGCTTCTTCTCTATCTTTCTATAAATCTCATTCTTAGTTGAGGTATAGCCTATTTCTCAATAAATGAAAATAAAAACGTTGGTCCCTGAAACTCCTTGGTTCTCTACCTCTTAAGTTACTGGCAAAGTGCAAAATAAAATTTATAAAATTATATATATTATTTATGAGCTCTAGGCCTATTTTAAATAAAACAACTGGGTTTTTTGTTAATATTTATTTTCGATATTTCGATATCACTCTGATATCATCATCAGGACTGAAATTAAAAACAATAAAAACAAACACATTGTATTTCACATAAAAATAACATAAATAAACATAATGCATAAGCGTGACTTACATCTTCCGCTGTGATGCAAAGACTGAAAATTGTGAAGAAAAGTGGTTATCAGAAACAACGAAAAATCTAAACAGAGAATGTACATATATATATAAACTAATAAAATCCCGTAATTGTAAACAAAAATTGAGAAACATTTACAACAATAATGTAGTAAGTGGCGAAACCAATAAAGTAGGTATGCATACAAGTAATCAGGTGTATAGTTATTGTACCAAGGTGCAGAGAACTGCACGAGTGTACATGTGCAGAGAACGGAGCAAATTTTTGATTTTATTTTTGTTATATTTTGTCACGAGTGTTGGTTGTGCTTTAAAATCAGGTTGCGATAGGCGTACGCACAATGATCCGTGTGAGCCTTAAAATTCATCTTTTTATCATTGGGGGTGTCCACTATGTGAAGCATTTCCAAAGTAAACCGCTTATAATAATTTTTCTCCTCTTCCAAAATTTTGACATTATCGAAATCCGGGTAATGTCCAGTATCCTTACAATGAAATGATAGAGCCGTTTTGTTGTCCGAAAAATTGTTCCTTAATTTTATATTAGATTTATGAGCGGATATCCTTGTCTTCAGTTTTGATTTTGTAGTACCCACATATACTTTCTAGCATCCGATTTTTCCTGTTTTGGTATTGGGTCTTTTAATTTGCTGAACACCTTTTAAAGGGAATTACTGTAGGTAAATGCTAGCTGAATATTTTCTTTATCGTACATTTTTGAATGTTTTATCCTTTCCGAAAGCCCAGGGACATATGTGACCGATTTGTATATTTTGGCATTTTGATTTTTCCTCTTATTATCTTTACCAAGACGCGAGTAATAATTGTATATAAGTTTGTTTATTAATTTTGTTGGAAAATCGTTATTTTCGAGGGTATCCTTTATAAGTTTAATATTTTTATTATGATAAATCCTATCACTAATGGAGAGAACTCGTCTCACGAAATTGTTAGCCGTGTTCACAATTATTCTTCTATCATGCTGTGAGTTGAAGTTAATCAGTCTACCAGACGCAGTTGGTTTTTTGTACCAGTCTAATGTTAATTTATTGTTCCTCCTAATCACTAGGGTGTCCAGAAACGGTATCTTTCCCTCCTTTTCTACTTCAATTGTAAATTTAATCGATCGGTGGTACCCGTTTAGTAGGTTCAGCAAAATATTTGTGTCTTCCGTTTTTGTTATCGCGAACAAATCATTTACATATTTCGTTAGCATTCGTGGTTTGTTCGTTGCCTTCATTTCAAATCGGGTTAAAAGCTCCTCCATCACAATATCGGCAATTACCGGTGACGCTGGGGATCCCATGGGCATTCCCGATCGTTGCTCGTATATTCTATCTTTGTATTTGAAATACCGAGTTTCCTTGATGCAAAACTTGACTACCGTCAAGAAAAGTTCTTTCGTCATGGACGTGTGCTCCTTTATCGTGTCCCACTTCGTTCCTATGATGTCTAGTGCTAGATCAACTGGTATGCTTGGGAATAAAGACACGACGTCGAACGACACCAAACTCTCGTCGTTATGCACATATGTATTGTGTATCTTATTTTTGAACTCAGCTGCATCTTTGATGTTATATTTGGATGACTGGGTCAGGATTTTTAGAATTTGTATAACAAACTTACACAGATTGTAGGACGGAGAATTGACGGACGAACAGATGGGCCTAAGTGGAACTCCTTCTTTATGGATCTTGGGCAGGCCATAAATTCGGGGGGGATAGGATGTTTTACAATTACGACGAACTTTTTCTTTTAAATCAATGATCTTGTTGTTGTATAATCTATCTACTATTTCGTTGTTTTTCCCTTGAAGTTGATTGGTAGGGTCGCCTTTTAGTACTTTGTACGTGGAAATATCGTTAACTATTTTCTGCATTAGTTATGCAACCAAAACCATACTTTACACTATTAACAACAACATCAATAGCCACCGAATACGAACAAAACTATCGAACACCGTGAGTACATACATAGAGAGGAACGGATACAAACTTTTAAATTTACTAATCACAATAAAACACGAAATTCTACGGCGAAAAGGAAAAGAGGTAAATAAGTTAAAAACACTAATAACACAATCCCTTACAACATACGATGCCACGGCATTCTTTAAAAGCGAAGAGCTTTTGACTAATAAACTAAAGACCAACACGAAAAATACACAAGTTAGCAAGTACGAAAATCTAAAGCAAAAACAACAACAAAGTTTTAACATTAGGGTGATACCTGAATATATTTGTAACGGATGTACAAATACCGACAAATATCATGTGGCTTCTTTCCCTTGGTCCCAAACATGCTCTGCCCACGGAAGTTAAAGAATTCCCGTTATTCAAATTGATAGAAGATGGGGAAAACCACATTCAGACAATTAAAGAAAAAGAAAAACAAGAAATCGAAAGGAACAACTTGACGGCACTTCTGCAGAACCACATTAACAAAACAAAAATATCGGCTAGAGACAAATTCACGGAAGATACTCTGCGCGCCACGAAACAATTTTTGAAAAAGAATGAACAAATCTTAGTTCTCAATGCAGATAAGGGAAATGTCACAGTATTAATGGATAGAACTGAATACGACATAAAGATGCAGAAAATAGTTAACGACATTTCCACGTACAAAGTACTAAAACGCGACCCTACCAATCAACTTCAAGGGAAAAACAACGAAATCATTGATTTAAAAGAAAAAGTTCGTCTTAATTGTAAAACATCCTATCCCCCCCGAATTTATGGCCTGCCCAAGATCCATAAAGAAGGAGTTCCACTTAGGCCCATCTGTTCGTCCGTCAATTCTCCGTCCTACAATCTGTGTAAGTTTGTTATACAAATTCTAAAAAATCTGACCCTGTCATCCAAATATAACATCAAAGATACAGCTGAGTTCACAAATAAGATACACAATACATATGTGCATGACGACGAGAGTTTGGTGTCGTTCGACGTTGTGCCTTTATTCCCAAGCATACCAGTTGACCTAGCACTAGACATCATAGGAACGAAGTGGGACACGATAAAGGAGCACACGTCCATGACGAAAGAACTTTTCTTGACGGTAGTCAAGTTTTGCATCAAGGAAAATCGGTATTTCAAATACAAAGATAGAATATACGAGCAACGATCGGGAATGCCCATGGGATCCCCAGCGTCACCGGTAATTGCCGATATTGTGATGGAGGAGCTTTTAACCCGATTTGAAATGAAGGCGACGAACAAACCACGAATGCTAACAAAATATGTAAATGATTTGTTCGCGATAACAAAAACGGAAGACACAAATATTTTGCTGAACCTACTAAACGGGTACCACCGATCGATTAAATTTACAATTGAAGTAGAAAAGGAGGGAAAGATACCGTTTCTGGACACCCTAGTGATTAGGAGGAACAATAAATTAACATTAGACTGGTACAAAAAACCAACTGCGTCTGGTAGACTGATTAACTTCAACTCACAGCATGATAGAAGAATAATTGTGAACACGGCTAACAATTTCGTGAGACGAGTTCTCTCCGTTAGTGATAGGATTTATCATAACAAAAATATTAAACTTATAAAGGATACCCTCGAAAATAACGATTTTCCAACAAAATTAATAAACAAACTTATATACAATTATTGCTCGCGTCTTGGTAAAGATAATAAGAGGAAAAATCAAAATGCCAAAATATACAAATCGGTCACATATGTCCCTGGGCTTTCGGAAAGGATAAAACATTCAAAAATGTACGATAAAGAAAATATTCAGCTAGCATTTACCTACAGTAATTCCCTTAAAAAGGTGTTCAGCAAATTAAAAGACCCAATACCAAAACAGGAAAAATCGGATGTTGTTTACAGGATTCCTTGCAACGGCGACGGGTCCCACGAGTGCGAGAAAGTATATGTGGGTACTACAAAATCAAAACTGAAGACAAGGATATCCGCTCATAAATCTAATATAAAATTAAGGAACAATTTTTCGGACAACAAAACGGCTCTATCATCTCATTGTAAGGATACTGGACATTACCCGGATTTCGATAATGTCAAAATTTTGGAAGAGGAGAAAAATTATTATAAGCGGTTTACTTTGGAAATGCTTCACATAGTGGACACCCCCAATGATAAAAGGATGAATTTTAAGGCTGACACGGATCATTGTGCGTACGCCTACCGCAACCTGATTTTAAAGCACAACCAACACTCGTGACAAAATATAACAAAAATAAAATCAAAAATTTGCTCCGTTCTCTGCACATGTACACTCGTGCAGTTCTCTGCACCTTGGTACAATAACTATACACCTGATTACTTGTATGCATACCTACTTTATTGGTTTCGCCACTTACTACATTATTGTTGTAAATGTTTCTCAATTTTTGTTTACAATTACGGGATTTTATTAGTTTATATATATATGTACATTCTCTGTTTCGATTTTTCGTTGTTTCTGATAACCACTTTTCTTCACAATTTTCAGTCTTTGCATCACAGCGGAAGATGTAAGTCACGCTTATGCATTATGTTTATTTATATTATTTTTATGTGAAATACAATGTGTTTGTTTTTATTGTTTTTAATTTCAGTCCTGATGATGATATCAGAGTGATATCGAAATATCGAAAATAAATATTAACAACAAACCCAGTTGTTTTATTTAAAATAGGCCTAGAGCTCATAAATAATATATATATTTATTAACGGCCAATAAACAAATTAATTATTTATAAAATTAAAAAAAAATAAAATTAAAATAATTAAATTAAATAAAATAGCATAAAATTAAAAAAATAAAATAAATTTAAATAAAATAAAGCAATTAAAATATAATAAAAAAATTAATTAATAAAACAAAGTAAAATTAAAAAAAAATGTAATTAAATTAAATTAAATAAAATATTTTGTAAGTTCAACGAGTTCAACTTTAATAGTTAATTAAAAATGATTATTAAAAAATAAGAAACAATGACAATTTTCATAAAAAATTAAAAAAAGTGGAAAATTATCATTCTTGGCCTTGAGCTCGTTTATTGTCATGGTTCTTTGCAAATGTACAGGCCGTAAAAACAACAATCCAATAAAAATAGAACAAAATTAAATTAAATAAAATTAAATAAATGACAGTAAATAAAGTTTAAAAAAATTAATTTAAATAGAATATAATCAAATAAAATAAAATGAAAATAATATATTAAAATGAAATAAAATTAAATTAAATTAAATAAAATAATAAAAATATAAAAATGTTTCCGCTTATTCTTTGCTACCTACATATTTCCGCCCATTTTTCAAAAAAATTATAATAAAAGCTTTGGTCCCTAAAACTCCTTACTGCTCCACTTCTTAAATTACTAGCAAAGTGCATGTTTTCGTGTGAAAGCGTAAGTGCGGAGTAATTATGTACTTTCAAAAATGACTACTTCTAACAACCTTCTGACTTTGTTTTAAAAACTTCCCAAACGTCACATATTCTAATGTCGTCATGCCTCTTCTCAAATATGGGACACGTTCTTTTCGACATTTAAAGGCTTCAACAATTTTATAACAACAGCAAACAAAAAATAGAGTAAATATGCATCAAATGGTTGGAGGCTAAATGAGTAACCATAGTGAATGGTTACCGAATAAAATCACCTTTTCATCATGATAACATGCGCCTCACTTAGCAAAGAGCTTTGCAAAAAGTAGTGAATATCATGAGCATATCGCTTACCACATAGCATTGCACATGCAGGCTAAGTGCACTCTATGCGTATGTGTAAAATCTCGGTTGGTATGAATAGAGACTACTAAAAGGATGCAACGCAGATATTGAAATGTTTCCCCACTTCCTGAAGAACTCCTATGAATCGCATAGGCGCGTTGGTATTCCATTGAAATTGTAATTAATATACGAGGTGTGTTCAAAAAGTATCGCGAATTTTGTGTTTTTTCAAAAAAAAATCATTTATTTATGAATATCTATTTTATCCCCTTCAAAGTAATCCCCATGAGATATTATACACTTGTGCCAACGGTTTTTCCGATCTTCGAAGCACTTCAAAAAATCATTTTTTTGTATCTTGTTCAACTCCTCCTTCGATGCCGTCTTTATCTCGTCAAGAGAAGCGTAACGTCGTCCTTTCATGGGCCTCTTCAGTTTAGGGAACCAGAAAAAGTCACAGGGGGCCAGATCTAGGGAATACGGTGGCTGCGGCATCATTAGTGTGTTGTTTTTGGCCAAAAAGTCGCGCACAAGCAACGATGCGTGAGCAGGGGCGTTATCGTGGTGCAAAAGCCAATTTTTGTTCTTCTTTGCACATCTTCTCGGCCTTCTGAGAACATTTTGTACCACCGATAAACGTTGCTTCGGTCCAAGGTAGCTTCTCCGTATGCCACAGTCAACATTCGGAAAGCATCCGCGCACTTAATTTCGTTTTTCACACAAATTTTGATACAGGTTCTTTGATCCATTTTTTTGAATAGGTAAAAATCGAAGACGATCCAAAACACGTGCAAGCAAAGCAGCTGTCAACAATTAACTGAACATTCAAAATGGCCGAGCTTGTGGGCATAAGTGAGAGACATGAGTACCAACATAACGCCACAAAGAATTCGAAATTCGAATATACGTAACCAGCGAAAATTAAAAATTCGCGATACGTTTTGAACACACCTCGTATGCCTTGAGTGCGCTTGGTTGAAAGAGATTACGAAGTCAAAAACTACAGATAAGTTCAATAGAAAAGAAAGAGAATGGAAAAAGCCACAGAAATAAATGAACAGAAGCTATCTGTATAAAAAATCACAGTTTTCATTAAAATGGAAAAATTATATGCAAACGAATTTGGGCATAGATTTGTAAACATAATTATACACTCGTACCCTGGTAGTCAAAACAGCTGTTCTCAGTGGAGTATGTTGTATCTAAGCTTAAGTTAGTATGATTCATTTATGTGCCACAGCCAAAGACAGCGCTTTCCTTACTTAAGTTAGTATGATTCATTTATGTGCCACAGCCAAAGACAGCGCTTTCCTTACTTGTTTTTTTACTTAAATTGCTTTCATCAAACTAACCCCGAAATTCTTGTTGCTCGACAATTTTAATAAATAAATTGTAAAGAAATTAGTATTGGTGTCCAGTGTTTTGAAGTATTCGTCAAAATTATTATTATTGCTCTATTTTAGCTCAAAATTCAAAAAACATGATACTAAAATGTTTTTCTTAACTATTTATCATTATTGATAGCTTTTTAAGAACATATGATAAGGGGGCCGGCCGCCGTGGTGTGAAGGTAGTGTTGCCGGCCTACCACACCGAAGGTCCATGGTTCGAGCCCTGGTACAGGTAACATCAAAAGTGATTTGAAAAAAGTTTTTCGAAAAACGGGGTCGCCCCTCGGCAGTGGTTTGGCAAACTCTCCGAGTGTATTTCTGCCATGACAGGCTTCTCAGCAAAAAATTTGTCTCCTTTGTAGATGCCGTTCGGAGTCGGCAAAAAAAACTGTAGGTCCCACCAATTTGTAGGGAAAAATTCAAATCGGCACACCACAAATTGGAAGAGAAGCTTGGCGCAAAAATCTCTTAGGAGGTTTATGATGATATACCTGTTGTATATCGCGCCATAGATAGATAGATGATAAGGGGGTAAGCGGAACATTTCTCTAGAAGACTGCAAATGTTAGGTGCTTGTTGTTTCTGTTGCCACAACAAAATCAGGTCTTTAAAAAGCAAGTACGAGTACAAATACAAGACAGACAGACAGACGGGCAGACAGACAATTATTCTAAAAACTGTTGATTTGGGTTCTATTGTCTAAATAATGATCCCTCATATTAATTTTTGCGGAATATCTGTAATGCACAGACATCGAGCTGTTACATTTTACTATATGCAGAGATAGCATTACTTTGAACCAAATAAATTCCTACCTACGCCGGATTGCAACTTTATGCAACCTGTGTTGTACCTAGCGGACCCCTGAACCCACCGTGAAAGTTTTATAGAGAATGTGGGTGTGGCACCGCCCATTTTTCCAATATTGTACTAACACATTTTGGTACACCCTGGTCCACATATTGGTCGATAACTCTAAAACCGGTCTAGTTATCGAAATATGGGATATCTTAAATTTTAAGTTCGTAAAAATAATAATACAATTTGCGCTCTGTTTTAAATTAACATCCAATTAGTTATAACACTATTGTCACAGATTCGTCGCATTTTTGCTGTGTTGGAGTAGTAACAAGCACCAAAAGTTTTAATATGAAAAAATATCGATACATAGATCTTCTACGAAAAAAATAAATGTGAACATCGACGTAGGAACAGCACTAGTACAAATCATTGACGTAAAGATAGTTTCTTATTTGTATTTCAAGACTGTCATATTTTCAGCATTAATGACGACATCAGGGTATGGTCTGGCATCTCGATAGTATGCCCACAAGATCTGAAACAATGCTGATACCGTAGAATCTTTCGAACTTTCGAACCACATGCTTAATAGCATATTAAAGACGATAATAAGAACACTGGTTGCAGATGTTGCAAAATATATTTAACTAGGTTATACCCGTGGGTTTCACCTCACATTTCTATATAAAAAATTCTATTTGCATTGGAGGTGCCACGCCCCTATTTTCGTTATCCCCAGTTTTTTTGGAGCTGGTAGGGATTAACCTCATATAACCCCTTACTAAATTTCAGTGGTCGAACGTAAATACTTCCCATGTATATCAAAATATTTTTTAGCCCATGACCATCCCTGGAAGATATCCAGTGCGTGTTTCAAATTTGGTGACAATCGGTTTATACCTCCCTATAGGGAATGCTATTGACGTGGAAAGGCATGACAAAATCAGTTCTTGCGACATTCGGTGAAACAATTACTGTACCTGTTTGTTTTTGGTTGTAACGACAAAAACCCTCCCCGAAGGTTTTGGGGAGTGTTGCCGAAAGTGACAGTCATTTGCGGGATATGAACCCGGTACGATCCGGTACTCCCTTGCGGGGCATACCCGATTGTCGCAGAAGCGATTTGACCAGTGCATCGTTCTAGGTCATGTCACCTCTCCTTCCGTGAGGAAGGAAAAGATGGGTAATGAAAGGTGAGAGGCATCAAATCCGTAGATCAATCATCGAGTTGCACGTCATTACCTTTGTGCATTTTAGTCACCTCTTACGACAGATATGTCTACCCCCGGCGTATTCTAAACCCCTATCCCGCAATACGTTAAAAGTATTTGGACTGACGAGCAGGGAAATGGGAGAAAAAATTAGCTCCCAAAATCATGTTGCCAGCGTACGAAATATTTTCTTTGTCATCCCGATTCTAAACAAGTTTTTTTGGTATTAGTTTCATCGTTAAAATTTCTCTCATCTACATAAGTTTATATGTATGTTACCGAACATTTAGCGACAACAAGTTGTCAGCGATTCAATCGCCAGTAGAATTGGCGTCATTGTAAATGCCATAGTCAATTTCATTGACTGAAACCGTTTCGGGAAGCACCTGTCACTTACAGAATGCATGTCAGATGCAGGGATACACAGTCGGAAATCAACACTGAGGAAGATAAATTATAGAAATCTTGAATGGCGTTATGGCTTCTTGAACATTTGACCATGGTTATTGGCGCAGAAGATACCGTAGCGTTGTTTTCTTATATTTGTTTAAATTTTTAACTCTATGTATTCATGAATCAGAAATGATTTCGCCATACTAAATATACCTACGCACACAAGGTATATTAACTTTAGTCGCGTAACGGTGGTATGTAACGGCATAAACGGATCGAGATATACAGGGTGGCTGATGAATTTTGCTACATTAAGAAACTCAAATAATTTTTTTTTCAGTGTATGGAATTCATTTTTCTTTTATTCATGTTAAAGCTCATTAAATTTTATTAAATATAGCTTAATTAGTTTTAAAAATAATGGAATTTAAATGCCCCCCCTGCTCGTCGATGCATGTGCGGCATCTTACCAAAAAGTTGTTCATTACTGCTTGGAGAGTTAGACAGGAATAGCCGCAATTGTTTCTCGAATGGATTGCCTTAGTTCATTCAAATTTGTTGGTTTTGCTTTGAAGACTTCCTGTTTGCAATAACCCCACAAGAAAAAGTCAGGTGCAGTAAGGTCAGGCGACCTGGGTGGCCAACGGAATGTGGAGTTTCTGGATATCAGCTTATTGGGAAATTTTCGTCGCAATTCTGTCATAACAGGTTGGGCTATATGAGGAGCTGCACCATCTTGCTGAAACCACACAGAGTTGAAAGAAATTCTCATTCGGCGTAATTCTGGATAGAAAAACTCTCTCAACATGCTCAAGTAACGGTCTCCAGTAACCGTAACGGTGTGACCGTTTTCTTCGAAGAAGTAGGGCCCGACAATGCAGCGTGATGAAACTGCACACCACACTGTGACACGAAGTGGATGCAATTCCGTCTCATGGAGTATCTGTGGGTTGGAAGCACTCCATATTCGACAATTTTGTTTGTTTATGTTGCCGTTTAAATCGAAATGGGCCTCGTCAGACATGAAAAGACAGTTCAACATGTTTCCATCCTCTTCCACCATTTGAAGCATCTTCTGGCAAAATTCCAAGCGAATCGGCAAGTCTGCAGCGTTCAGTTTGTTGGCCATTTGAATTTTGTATGGGCATAAGTCCAAATCTTTGTGCATAATTGACTGTAATGACTGTCTGCTTACACCCATTTGAGCAGATAAGCTTCTTGTCGAAACACGTGGATTGTTTTGTATGGCAGCAGCTACAGCAGCGATTGTTTCCTCCGTTCGAACTGAAGGGTTTCGATGGTAAGGTCTTCTGTTGACTGTCCTATGCTCGGCAAAATTGTTTACAAGTCTTATTATGGTCCATCTGCTCGGAGGATTGCCGCCAAACGTGCGCCTATACTCTCTTTGAACCGAAACTACGGACTCCAGTGCGTGATAGCGGCGGACAATCCAAATTCTTGTTTCAGTGTCCCAGTTATCCATTTTTGTTAAATGTCAAAGTCAATCTGCAAAATAAAAAAAAAATTAACCAGATTCATTAAATAGAAAAAAATTTATTTAATTTTTTTTTGGTAGCGGCTTTCATTAGCCACCCTGTATATTGACTTATGCATATCAAAATGTTCAGGAGGAAAAAAGAAATTGATTAAGCCATGTCCGCCCGTCCATCCGTCCTTTAACACGATAACTAGATTTAATTTTGAGGTATCTCAATGAAATTTGGTATGCAGATTCCTTGGCACCTATCTCCGACAGCTAGTTAAAATGGGCGAAATTGGATGATAGCTACGCCCACTTTTTACGTATAGAATATTTTCGAAAATTCAAAAAAAGTGATTATTCAGTACATAATACGGGGGGGGCCGTGTGCAGAAGTCCCCGCAAGTGGGGAAAGTTTCTGGTCGCCATTCACCTGGGAATGGCCAGAGCGATTATTTTGCATGCGGTTCAAGCAGCTCACTACTTCCGGGCTTTTCGCCCAAGTATCCTCTGGGTAACCACCGAACACCCGTTTAGTGGTGAGCTAAACGAGAGAAGGCGACAACCGGGTAAGGCCACTCCGACATAATCGGTTTAAGGGCTTGCTGAGGGGTTCAAACAGCAGCATCTGTTCACCATGTGGTGCGGCTGCAAGCAGGCGTCTGTCTTGGATCAAGCGGCTCGCTATACAAACGTGTAATAGAATTCAGGGTTGTGCGGTGGGTTTGGGACCCACCACATAAAACAACGTTCCAATGAAATTCAACAACAAAGCCTCGGATATGAGAATCCCTTTTTCAGATGACAACACCCGCAAACGAAATAAGGATTATGAGATAAGGGCATGTACCTGGAATGTCCGGTCCCTTAATGGGGAAGGTGCCGCTGCCCGGCTGTTTGAGGTCCTGAGGAAAGCAAAAGCTGACATCACCGCCATACAAGAGATGCGATGGACGGGGCGAGGAAACACGATCAAAACACCTTGCAATATCTACTGGAGTGGGCATGAAGACAAGCGCAGATTAGGCGTGGGATTTGTGGTGGGAGAGAGACTCCGTCACCGAGTACTGTCGTTCACACCCGTGAACGAGCGTCTCGCTGCAATCCGCATAAAAGTACGAGTTTTCACCATATCGTTTATCTGCGCTCATGCACCGACGGAAGAGAAGGACGACGTGGAAAAGGATGCATTCTACGACCGCCTGGAAAAAGCATACGAGCGCTGCCTCCTCATGATATGAAATTTGTGCTTGGCGACGTTAACGCCAGGGTGGGTAAGGAGGGTGTATTTGGCCCCACTGTTGGGAAGTTCAGTCTCCACGATCAGACTTCGCCAAATGGATTCAGGCTGATCGACTTCGCCGGTGCCCGAAACATGGTCATATCCTGCACTAGGTTTATGCACAAGAAGATCCATCAGGCTACATGGCTGTCCCCCGATCGAAAATCACGCAACCAGATCGACTACGTTGTGATAGACGGACGGCATGCTTCCAGCGTCTTAGATGTTCGCACAATACGAGGACCTAACATCGACTCTGATCACTACCTAGTAGCAGCCAAGATTCGTACCCGCCTCTGTACGACAAAACAGGTGCAACAAAAAACGCAGGGAAAGCTGGACGTCGAAAAGCTGCAATCGCAACAGACCGATAAGTATTTCGAAGATCGCCTCTCACACCTGCTCTCCGAGAGCACAATTCAACCTAGTGGAATGCATGAGCAGTGGGATCATATCTCAGGAGCACTCCGTACTGCAGCCGAAGAAGTAATTGGATTCCGGCGAACGCGAAGAAACAACTGGTATGATGATGAAAAGTGCCGCGCTGCAACGAAAAGAAAGGACGAAGCCTACAAGGCAACGCTGAGATCGAATGCTACTAGGAGTGTGTGTGAACACTGCCGCGAGTTGAAGAGGGAAGCGAGACGGCTTTTCCGGGCGAAAAAACCAGAGGCAGAAAAGCGTGAAATAAAGGAGCTTGAGACGCTGGCCAACGGGAATAATGCCCGAAAATTCTATCAAAAAATTCGCCGAATGATAGAAGGTTTTAAACCCGGGGCAAACCCTGTAAGAATAAGAACGGCGACCTGGTGGCCGATTTTCAGAGAGCACTCAGAATATGGAGGGATCACTTCTCCGCCCTTTTAAATGGAGAAACTGAGCAATAAACCAGAGACGATGCCAAGCCCGAGCCCATAATCGAAGATGATGGAATTGACGTTCCACAACCCGATTAAAATGAGGTGCTAATAGCAATATCCCGATTGAAAAACAATAAAGCAGCTGGCGCTGATGGTTTGCCTGCTGAGCTATTCAAACACGGAGGCGAGGAGCTGGTAAGGCGCATGCATCAGCTACTATGCAGAATATGGTTGGATGAATACATGCCTGAAGATTGGAATCTAAGTGATCTCTGCCCAATCTACAAGAAGGGCGATCCTGCAAACTGCGCCAACTATCGCGGAATCAGCCCTTTGAATATCGCATATAAGGTCCTATCAAGCGAAAGACTGAAGCCTGATGTAAACAGACTGATTGGACCTTACCAGTGTGGCTTCAGACCTGGTAAATCTACCATCGACCAGATTTTTACAATACGCCAAATCTTGGAAAAAACCCGTGAAAAGAGAATCGACACACATCATCTCTTTGTTGATTTTAAAGCCGCTTTCGATAGCACGAAAAGTAGCTGCCTATATGCCGCTATGTCTGAATTTGGTTTCCCCGCAAAACTTATACGGCTATGCAAAAAGACCTTGAGCAACACCGCCAGCTCGGTCAGAATTGGGAAGTACCTCTCCGAGCCGTTCGAAACTAAACGAGGTTTCAGACAGAGTGACCCCCTATCGTGCGATTTCTTTAATTTAATGCTGGAGAAAATAATACAAGCTGCAGAACTTAACCGCGCTGGAACAATATTTTATAAAAGCGTCCAACTGTTGGCATATACTGACGATATTGATATCATTGGCCTTAACAACCGCGCCGTAACTTCTGCTTACTCCAAATTAGAAAAAGAAGCGGAGAAAATGGGATTGGTGGTGAACGAGGGCAAAACGAAGTACCTTCTGTCATCATGCAAAGAATCAGCGCACTCGCGCCTTGGCAACCAAGCCACTGTTGGCAGCAATAATTTTGAAATAGTAAAGGACTTCGTTTACCTGGGAACCAGCATTAACACCAACAATAATGTTAGCCTAGAAATCCGACGAAGAATTACTCTTGCAAACAAATGCTACTTCGGACTGAGTAGGCAATTGAAAAGTAAAGTCCTCTCTCGACGAACGAAAATAACACTCTACAAGTCACTCATCGCACCCGTCCTGCTATATGGTGCAGAAGCGTGGACACTAACAACATCTGATGAGGCGGCTCTGGGAGTATTCGAGAGAAAGGTTCTTCGAAAGATTTGTGGACCTCTACGCGTTGGCGACGGCGAGTACCGAAGAAGATTTAATGATGAGCTGTATGAACTTTACGCAGACGCCGACATAGTTCAGCGAATTAAAACACAGCGGCTTCGCTGGCTAGGCCACGTAATGCGAATGAGCGAAGATGCTCCAGCCCAGAAGGTATTCTTATCGGCACCCGCCGGTGGAAGCAGAGGAAGAGGGAGACCACCACTCCGATGGAAGGACCAAGTGGAGACCGATTTGCGATCCCGCGGTGTTTCCAATTGGCGCCAGTTGGCGCAACGAAGAAACGACTGGCGAGCTATGTTGGACGGTCAAAATCGCCCAGGCGGTTAGATGACCATTTAAAGACGAAAGAATACTTTTATAAGGATTAAAATTGGTGTGTACATTAAAATTAACACAAAAATCAAATTTCTCAAGAAATGTTTGATATTGGGGCTGGCACCGCCCACTTTTAATTCAGTAAAATTTAGAAATATTATTAATCATAAATCAAAACCCGTTTAAGATATCGAAACGAAATTTAGCACACATATTTATATTAATACAACGAATGTTCAAAAAAAAGGGCGAAATCGGTTAAAGTCCACGCCCACTTTTATACAAAAGATTTTGAAAAGTATCATAGATATATTTAATAGGCAATAACTATACGTAAAATAGCTTTATATTATTTATATTTCACTTTCAAAGTGTCCGTGAACGAAGAAAGTCGATAAATATAAATTTTCGAAAATGAGAATGGGCCTCCCATTTTATAGTGGATTATTCCACAAAACTTTTTATGCCATAACTCCAGCAAAAATTAATTTGTCGAGACGAAATTTGGTGATAATGTTCTATATATTAAAAAGCGATATTTCTACAACCAAGCAAGTTATATCAATCAGATTTTGCACACATAATAAGGTTTTTAAGAAAAACCCGGCCAAAAAAAAATGTTGTCAATTTTGAAGAAGTAGGCGTGGCGCCGCCTACGTTTCAACATAAAAATTCTGCTATTTTTAAAGCGATTGCTTGTAGTTTTAAATAAATATTTCAATTAAAATTGGTTAGCTGCTTCTCAGTAATATGTATTATACACCTGCCAAAAATGAGACAAATCGGATAACACACAAGCAAAATATCCGGGCAAGTAGTTAAAACCGCACGGCAATAGGGAAGTTAAAAATATAACTTTTTTTGATTTTTATACCTTTCATGAACATGAAATGTTTGTAAGTATGAGAAGAAGAAGAGGGCCCATCAATAACTAAACTGAAACAATAAGGACGATGAGCTGAGTCGATTTAGGAATCTCCGTCTCTCCGTCCGTCTGTCTGTCTGTCCGTCTGTCTATTTGAAAGCATATTTAAAATTAATAAAAGGTGTTATTACATTTCAAGGTGGTGATGCACATATCAAAGGTTTCAGGAGAAGATGGGGAAACTTATTAACGGTAGATTTTTCAGACAGCGAAAAATTTTAGTGTATTCTGAAGGATTTTAAATATGTTTCAACGCGGTGATCGCAGTAAGAAGGATATTAACCAGAAATTATTAATTAGCAACCGCTCCATCATCTGGCATAAAGGACATTTCAAAGAGAAAGACCTTGCTACAAAGGGCGTAAAATGAAGCAAATCCCGATGTAAAGTTGCGTGAAAAGATCCATTTCCAAAAGCCAACATGAATCCCTTCACCTAACGAGGAAACAAAATATTGAACCACGCGAATGCGTATTACTTTTTGTTTTTTTTTTTTTTTTTTTGAAGAACAAAAAGTACAAATATATAAATATGCTAGCTTCTGGCCTAAGATGTGAGTAGTGTGAAAACTTATAAACAAAATGATAATTAAATTAAATTTGAAAAAAAAAAAACAATATTTAAATATATTTGATCGGATAATTGCATAGGAAAAATGTGAAGAATGTAAATAATTAAAGAGAAATAAATATATATTAAGCTAATTTAGAGAGAAACAAAAATGAAAGAAGGTAGATCGGCAACTAAGAAAAATTTACATATATGATAAATATATGCATATTTGAACTCAATTACATAAAGTGCAAACTACAGCCTAAGGTATCTGCAATTAATTTCTACAACTTGTCAGGAGGAGAAAAAATACTTTATCTCTCCACTCACTGGTATGATTTTTTCTTTTTCTTTGAACGTGTTTGATAGGTACTAAGAGGTGTCTCTTAGTTGTGCATTTTTCTTTGCTGTTTATTTGTCCGTCTGTTTTTACTATGTTGGTTTATTGTCTTCGTCCGTATATAATAAATGAAAACGGTATGCATTTTATTGTTTTGATTTCGGTTTTATCTGACTGTTTGTTTCTATTCGGGTTCGTTTCTTAATGTGAATGAAAAATGTTTGTTTAAATATATGCCCATACTAAGGTGGACTGCAAGAAGCAAGAGCACCAACATTTCCAAATCACTAAGCCCGGTTACCGCAAGCATGCACGCCCGCTCTGAGTGTCAGTTCAAAAAAGGTGAAAGAGTTGATATTGTCCATCGAAGTTAAATCGTATCAAAAATTACTTACCCACCCCATTATTTCAGTTCTCGTTAACTCTCATTGACGAACATTTCCTTGTTCTTGGATTCAAACACAAGTTTCAGAAAGTATTTTTCGGCAGAGCTCATCCCACATAGGACCTAGTTCCCGCTCTTAGATAACTCAAAATCTCCCATGTACAATACATCCTGTTTCACATTCAATGAAATAAACAAGGTATTCCTTGATTTGTGAACTACAGTAATTTCTGTACATTTTAGTCCAAAATGTGTATTAGCGGGGTTTATTTTTATTCCTTCTTCTTGCACTACTGACATTGAAGTGGAAGGGATTGTTCTTACCCGTCTATTATGATTTCTGTGATCTGATATTAGAGAAAAATTACAACAATTTGCTCACCGATTTTGACGGTGTGTTTTGAGGTCGCCAACTTTTGGGATGCGAACCCAAGTGACTACATAAAAGCCAGTGTTAAAGCTAATGCTCTAACAACTCAGCTATAATACACGGTGACGTTGCGATGCTAATTAGGGGTATTACCAAAATCTTTGATTTCTTTCGTCCATTCTGGGTAACGTGGGCTTCGGACGTACCTCGGTTCAAGGACTGAATTAATTGAAATGACAATGAAGTGGTTAATAAAATAAGCGTGGATTTGAAGGTGACCGAAGAACAATTTTATTCTTTTATATTGCAATTCTACTTAATTCTATACTAGCTTCTGCAACGCTCTATGATTGGTGATAACAAATCGTTCATGTAAAACGTTCGTTGATGTGACATCTGTCGTTGATGTGACTTCAGTAATTGATGCGACATGCGTCGCTTTTAATGAGATTTGCAGTATTTATATGATGCTACACTCGTCATCAATGCGACAAAGTACGCAAAAGATATGGTATCCATATTGGCTTATGGTAAACAGTCAGCGCCTTTGCAGCTTGGCAGTCATAACTCCGAAAAAGTTGAGGACTTCGGTTTTCAAGAGAGCTGTTGCATGTCAATACTTCTAATCACATTCAGTACAGGTACTCCTTTTTATTTTCTGCAATGTGCCTAGATCTCGCTCATGTAAATATCCCAATTTATTTTTCTTCGTCTATGTTCATTTTCCCAACAATGAAGCTGTTGCAATATTTTGCGTATACTGCGTATTTTAGCTTTCTTGAAAGCTAGATATTCATCGCATTGTTTTCTTCAGTGATCATCCTTCCGTAAGTCAGTTGGAATAAGTAATTTTCTAGTTCAGTTTTCCACTTAGCCGTTCATTCGTCCATTGGACTGAGCACCGTTAAATTCCGTTAGCGATAATTGAAATTACACTTCAAACCGAAGTATGAAATTGTTGCGCACGTAGCACTCTGTTTGAAAATGTTTCAAGTGCTGACAACTATGTGGAACTAGGGGGTTGATTGACCTATGCTGGAATAACAATTTGGTTCGAAACGTGGCATTCTCATTAATTTTAACTGAAATTTTAAATTATTTAGCCATTTATTTTAAATAGCTCCCTTCTCACAGAGGGCAGAAGGTATTTAATTCTATACTTGTATGAGTGTAATAGAAGTAAAAGACACTCGGAAGACAAGTTGTTATATCGCGTTGATGTGTAATAATAACTTATTGCAATTACCGCATTCGCACAAAGGCAGTGTTGGCTATTGGAAACAATCACTGGTTGCTCAAAATTTAAAGCATTCGAAGGTATAAACTTGTCGAAATTCCTTATACAACCCTCCTTTATTTAGCTAATTGTGAATTATTGTGGTACTCCAAGCTATACATACGAGATAGGCTGTAGGCATCTTTCATTTTATTTGTTGCGAATTCTTTTTTTAAGTGAACTATAACTTGCGATGTAGTGTACAGGAGGTTAGAATCACATAGGTAACGCCCATAGTACTGCATCGGCTGGTTGATTTGACGGTTGGTGTGGCGAGTTCCCGAAACTTTATAACACTCGAATTAAACAAAGAAATTTATTGTTAGAAAACCGCGCCACTTGATATATTCTTTTGAGTTTAAACATTTAAAAATCGCCCCCTTCTTTTTAGCTTAATATTCGAGAGACTGCTGAAAATGGTTTTTCCAAAACTCCGTTCTTCCACGGCAGTGGGCTGTATACTCGCACAGAAGGTGGTCCTTGATTTCTTCCGAAGGACCGCAGCTGCCACATGAGGTATTATATTCTAGACCCATAAGTAACGCATGAGCCCCAAAAGTTCTGTGGCCCCTTTTGCAGTGCAAATAAGCTTAATATGCACCTTCTTTAATACAACAAAATAGTTGAAGAACTTATTTCATAATTTTAAGGCTAAAGACTGCTAGATACTCTACAAGACTGTAAGCAATAAGCCAGCCTTCAACTCTTATAATGGATGTCTCAAATTCAAAAACGAAGTTCTACTGACATTTTTTCAAGTCAAGGTACTCCAATACTCTTTAAAAATTTCAACTTTTTTGATTTGAGATTTTTTAGACTAGCTTAAGAACTGTTACAAAATTCCAAAACTAAGTTACTATTTTTTCTAACCAACTTAATCTTTCACTACAGGGTATACACATTGCCTTACAAAAGTTTTAGTTAAACTGAAGACATATTTTCCAGTTTTAATTATTTTTAAATTAAAAAGCAACTTCGCCTTAAGAAAAATAGTTCTTATAAGCTAATAGCGGAGTATCGTGTCCTTAATTTAAAATTATGTTTAAAACTTATTTATAGTAATCATAGTTATTCTGATTACTTTCATCTTTCATAAATAGACACAAACAATAAAGTAATCACATTTTCAACAGTTTCTCTCGTTAACAGCAATACGTTATGTAAATCTGTATAAAATGTATATCAAACATACATTTTATGCAAAACTTTGTCACTTTTGTGTAACTATTTACTAAGTATCTATGTAACGGACGGCGGTCCAAGATGCTTTGATTATCCACTTGGCAAACTAACCACCCAACTTTAGGTAATTGCGTTGTTTGCTTTGTGAGTGAAGCGGAATTTTTCTTCCTTTTGCTTTTATAAAAGACGGTATATGCTACTTTGCATTCTATAGAATATTTAAACGTTTTATTGGCCTACTCGCATTCGCAATAAAACGAATTGCGTAAAAACTTTCAGTTTGTTTGTCTGTTTCCTAATTCGAGATATTTTTACAACCTAATAGGGGAGACTTCTACATTTATAGAGATTTGTTAAGGGTTAAGCCGAAAAATCAAGGAGTTTTTTTTTTTTTTGAATTTGTACGATTAAGCAGTTTTGATAATAAAGTTTCACTCTGAACAGATTAGCAAAGAGAAATTGATTAAGCCATGTCCGTCCGTCCGTCCGTCCGTCTGTGAACACGATAACTTGAGTAAATTTTGAGATAGATATGTATTATTTTAAACGTATACCCAATCAATAAAGGAAAAAAATAAATAAAATAAAAATAATAATTTCGTATGCGGGTTTCTTGGCACTCATCTCCGAGCGCTATTTAAAATGGGCGAAATCGGACTATAGCCACGCCAACTTTTTATACATAGAATATTTTCGAAAACACAAAAAAAAGTGATTACTGAGTACATAATACACCTATAAGGATAAAATTTGGTGACTACATTGAGATTGAGGCATAACATAAATTTTTAAAGAAATTTTTAAAAATGGGAGTGGCACCGCCCACTGTTGATTAAGTCAAATTTAAAAATAATATTAATCATAAATCAAAAATACTTTGCGTTAAATAGCTTTACATCATTTATATTTCACTTTTAAAGTTTACATAAACAAAGAAATCCAAAAACTTAAAATTTTCGAAAATGGGCGTAGCCCCGCCCCTTTTATAGTGGACTATTTCACAAAACTGTTTATGCCATAACTGCACCAAAAATAGATTTGTCGAAACGAAATTTGGTGATAATGTTCTATATACAGGGTGTTTTTTTTACAGGTTTGTTTTTCGAATAGAGATAAAACTGGCATTTTGTGGTCAAATCTGGCAACTCTAATGTCATTTATGTTCAGTTTGGTTTGCCATTTCATCATGAACAGGTTGACAAAAGAACAACGCTTGCAAATCGTGCAAATTTATTTCGAAAATAATGGTTCAGTTCGCGAAGTTTACCGTGAGCTCCGTCCATTTTATGGTCGACATAATCGTCCATCAGAGCAATTAATTCGGTTAACCATGGATCGTTTTCGCACTACGTTTACTCTATGTGATAATACGCATCCGCAGAGACGTCGAACAGTGCGCACCGAAGAAACAGTTGCCGCTGTAGAGCAAAGTGTTGAAGAGGACCCGAATGAATCGATTCGCCACCGTGCACAGCAATTGGAGCTTTGTCCATCAACTTTATGGAAGATTTTGCGCAAAGATCTTGGCTTGCGACCTTACAAGATCCAGCTTGTGCAAGAATTAAAGCCGCGAGACCATGCAATGCGTCGTGATTTTGGTGTATGGGCCGAAAATGAGATTGATTTCGATGCTGATTTTCATCGCAAAATTTTGTTCAGTGATGAGGCTCATTTTTAGTTGAATGGCTACGTCAACAAGCAAAATTGCCGCATCTGGAGTGAAGAGAATCCACATGAGACCCTTGAAACGCCATTACATCCACAAAAACTGACTGTTTGGTGTGCTCTATGGGCTGGTGGAGTCATTGGGCCATACTTCTTCCGCAATAATGCTGGAGAGGCAGCTACCGTTAATGGAGACCGGTATAGAGCCATGATAACCGACTATTTTGTTCCCGAATTGGATGGCATGAATGTGGATGAGTTGTGGTTCCAACAAGACGGCGCTACATGCCACACAGCGCACGTCACAATCGATTTATTGAAGGAAACATTCGATGAGCGCATAATTTCGCGGAATGGACCTGTCAATTGGCCACCAAGGTCGTGTGATTTGACACCATTGGATTATTTTCTTTGGGGATATGTGAAGTCGCTCGTCTACACCAACAAACCAGAAACGTTAGGGGAATTGGAAGCCAACATTCGTGGCGTTATTGCCGACATACGGCCCCATATGCTCGAAAAAGTGGTTGAAAATTGGACCTGTAGAATTGGCTTTATTCGAGACAGCCGCGGCGGCCACATGCCCGAAATCATATTTAGACATTAATGGCATAAAATTATCCTTCCAATAAAGCTAAATTGATGGACCTAAAAAAAACACCCTTTATAAAGGTAATCGTTTGCTGTAAAAATGGTCGAAATCGGTTAATGTCCAAGCCCAGTTTTTTAACATAGTTCTGAAAAAATTTTTTGTAAGTAGGCGTGGCGCCGCCCACTTTTCAGCATAAAATGTCTGCTATTTTCAAAGGCAATCGCTTATAATTCAATATTGCTATTTCAGTGAAAATTGGTCAACTGCTTCTCAGTAGTATATTTTATACTCCTGCCAAAAATTAGCCAAATCGGGAAACACACAAGCAAAATATTCCGGGACGTAGTTAATAGCCCACTGCAATAGCGAAGTTATATATCTTTTTTGATTTTCATACCTTTCATAAACATTAAATGTATTTAAGTATGAGAACAAGAAGAGAAAGGTTCACTAAAATGATCAGCACTATGAGCGGAGTCGCTTTAGCTACGCCCGTCTCTCCGTCCGTCTGTCTGTCTGTCCGTCTGTCTATTTGAACGCAAACTAGTCTCTCAGTTTTACAAAAGAATTCTGAAATTCGTTGTTTGCTTTCGCCATTTTATAATATACGAGCAAACCCGGTAGACGTTGTTTTGACGTTTTGATACATTGAACACATCTATATATAAAATGTCATTAACTTGAACCAAATAAACTCCTAACTATACCCAACTGCAGCTTTATACAACCTGGGGGCTTTTCCAAAAGCTATATAGAGACTGTGTCGTGCGCAGAAAAGCACAAAAATATGTGGGATAAATTATGCAGATAGATATTGACTAAGTGACACATATATCCAAATTTCATTAATTTAGACCAAAAAATTCGGAGTTATGACGAATTGAAACCTTATATAGCCAGGGGCGTGACTCCGGCTTCTTTTCCAAAACTATATATTGTCTATGCTGTACCCAGTGAACCCAAATATATATTGTGAAAATTTCATAAAGATCGGTTGAGTTCTTTGGCGCCTATGAAAGACACCCTTTTTTATATCTATTTTTGCTACGCACACAAGGTATATTACTTCGTTCTGCAGAAACGAATCGAGATATATATTTATTAATGTATATCAAAACGTTTACGATGAAAAGTAAAATATCCGGGCAAGTAGCTAATACCCCACTGCAAAAGCGAAGTTGTATATCTTTTTTTATTTTCATACCTTTCATGAATATGAAATGTTTGTACGTATACTGAAATGATCAGGAGGATGAGCTGAGTCGATGTAGCAATGTCCGTCTCTCGATACGTCTATCTGTCTGTCCGTCTGTCTATTTGAAAGCAAATACGAACTGCGTAAATTAGGGTGATATAATAGAACACTCCTAGGTATATAATGTTCGGTTCCACTCGAACTTAGACTTCCTTACTTGTTTTCTTTCATATTATTTAACTTAATTTTATTTAAGTTTATCTTATTTTATTTTATTTTGTTTTATTTAGTTTAATTTAGTTTTATTTTAATTTATTTTATTTTATTTTACTTGATTTTATTTAATTTAATTTAATTTAACTTTTTTTTTAATTTTATTTTATTTTATTTTATATTATTTAATTTTATTTGATTTTATTCTATTTTATTTTATTATATTTTATTTTATTTGAGTTTATTTTATTTTAATTTATTTTATTCTATTTTGTTTTATTTTATTTTCTTTTGCTTTATTTTATACATTTTTGTAAGTATAACGAGCTCAAGACCAGTTGATAATAATTCTTAGTTAATTATTATTATTTGTAATTAGAGGAAAAATTAAAACCAACAAACATATACAGGCTATAGTTATAGTACTATTTCCAAAACAGCCACGATTTCTCGTCAGACTAATTCGTTTCTTTCTATTTTGTTTTATTTTATTTTATTTTTTTTTTTTTTTTTACTTTATTTTATTTTACTTTATTTTATTATATTTTATTTTATTTTATTTTTATATAATTTAACTGAACAATTGGGTGGCTATTACGGTTGACTGAAAATAATTTTATTCATTTAGTTAAATTGGAAAAGCCGATGTCTGCTCATAATTGATATATATTTATTTCTGTATGTATATATTATTATGATATATTTTATTTATTATTATGTACTTTGAAGCATGGTTTAGTAGTTCGGTACTCTAGAGTAATTTTTCTTTAGAGTAAAAAGTGTCTGTGAAAACATATATTATTGTTTCTGTAATTTTGATTTCAAGACAGCTAAATATGTTATTAGTACTTATAATAAGATTATCATTATTTGCAACCCAAGCATTAATCTCTCCAATGGGTACCTTCCATCGCTGCACCAACTAAAAAAGTTAATATTTTTCAGTATATTTTCAGGAGACCTAATAAAGTTGGTCATAATAATTTGACAATTTGTTTGCATGTATCTACTTTAAATATTTAATAATTTATTTAAAAGGATAGCACAGCACTCTGTTCAGATTCGACTGTGATCAAAATTAGTTTCAAATAAGTGAGAGGGTACCCGGTTTCGAGATCATTTATTGTACAAGATGTTTTCGATTACCTCTTAATAATAAAGTATATGAAAAAGATTTTGAAAAAAAAAAACATATAACTCTTTATCTTGGAGCAGGGACAATATATGTATATGCTGTGGAAGAGAAATGTTCTTATATTTCACCACTCGTATCATAAAACAGTGTTCCAGGTTTTTTTGCAAAAAGTTTTCAGCAGAGCGGCTTAAATAGATTGCCAGCATAAGTTAATTGTTTATTTTGACTAATCACTTTTTAACTCCACCAAGTACAAATTGTATGTTACGTATACGCCATGTCGTACTCTAACCACAAAAGCATATCGGACCTCCACAATCAACTGATAATGTTTGCCAATTTGAACAAGTTGTGATGGTTGCGAGCTTATGATTCATAATCAACGATATATACATAAGTAAACTAAGCAACAACTACGACGGGGTACGCTGTCGTACCAAAGCACAATTTGCATTTCCTAAACAAGCCGTCTATTTATGACATTTTTTTCGGAATTCGGCGAAGATAGTATGGTAACATAGAATGCATGCATATCGTCAAATATAAATATCTGAGTAGACAAATGTGCTCTTTCGGGGTATATTTTGCTCTAAAGCAAATTATTCTCTTAAAATTTATAGAGTATTTGCTACTTTACTTAAATCGGAAAATACACTCTTATACGCTGTATCAGAGAACATTTCTGTTGGCTTTCAAAGAAATAAACAAAACGCAGCTAGTGCAAATAAAATTATATATATTGAGAGTATTCTCATGTGAGTATCTTATAGCATGCGATAAAATAGGTGTGCGACTGCTGTGGAGAGATAGAGTTATTTTACCGGTTTAAAGTGTATTTAGAAAAGAATGTTTACTTTTTGTTGTACGATTAGTAAATCTATAATACAAGCGTGTTATTACTAGATCATCCATTTAAATAAGAAATAATAAGAGTTTAATAGGCAGGAAAATGTCATGCAATCGAAAAAATCTGATTAAACGAATTTCAAAGTGAAGCGGCAGTAAATTGAAAAATTTATACTATCTGAATTTTCATAACTTTTCTTAGTCTCAGAAACCTAACCATTTCAACAGGCTTGCGCCAAGGTGAGTATGTTCTCAAATGTAACACCCACGGTTTTTGGGTATTTTATACGGTTGCGTGATGCCATTGACCGGACTGTCTACTACAAGGTTCAGATGAGCGGTCCAGTTCGGGAATTAGATGGTTGGTGACAAACAGAAACTTAGCGAGGTCCCTAAATTTATAAGGTTTTGGAGCAATAATCGGTGTAAGATACCACCCTCAGGAATTTAGAGTGTTGGGAAACTTGCTGGGAAAACTGCCTTGCGTTCTTGACCGCGGCGTTGTGTTACCTGATTGCATAATTTTTCATATTCAAAATTACGTATTTTTACATTATTTCATAAATAGAAATTGCTAATGCAGCAGTCAACCATACTAAACGAAATATAACTTCAAACTAACAAATTTTCATGTAGTTATTGTGTTTAATATATGGCAGCTTCGAAGAAGTACCGCGAGAAGAAGCAAAAATGCTTGCGCAAACGCAGCTGAGTGCTCACTCAGCAGTTGGCACTCCGATAACTATTAGCCTAACCTATATCCATAACCAACAACGTTCTAGCAAACCCTTCTCTCGAAAACACGAAAATAAATAAAGCAAACGCGAGGAAGCAAATGTTAAAAACAAAAACACAATGCATCACAAGCAGTTTGCTGGCTTACAGAAAAGTAAAATATTTCGCAGTTTAAAGATTTTGTTTTTGCAAGAGCAGTCATTTGTACTGAGCAAATTTTACTGCCAACTTCGCCTTTTTGCTTACTTACGTTAAAGCGATTTCCTCGTACGAAGAAATCGATAGTGTCGCAAATTGGTAACTAACAAATTGGCATGATTTTGGCTCTTCATTGCAGCAAAGTTTGCTTTTGGTAAAGCAGTGCATTCACCTTTTAGTATTTGTTTACAAACAGAAATTAAGCTGTCGGCAAGCACTGAGACTGAGTTTTATTTATGACTTTTTGCTGTAAGAGAATGTTACTTAATCGGCTTACAAACAGAAGAATTATTGATTTAAACATATCTTATTGTTAAATCCAGATGGGACTTTGATGTTGGAGAAAGGGAGAGAGGCTTGATAACTCACGTGATTGGGTATTTCAAGTTTTCGAAGATAAAATGTAGAAAGATGAACAATGTTTTTCAAAACTATGTCAAACGTTAATTTTCCGATTTCTGGCCTTAATACTAAACAACGATTGTTTTATTTTAATGCAAATTACAATTATTACTTATTTACCGAGATCATTAAATGAATTCAAATGATTTATCAAAGTTATGTTTAAACGAGAGAAAGAGATACTTATGCTGATGACTGCAAGTGGTGCTGGATACTTTGATTGTTGATGCTGAAGATTGACTGCTTCACTCGCTGCCGAATGTAGAAAAAATAAGGAGACGATCAATAGCGCTCAGCGCTTATAAAGGCAACACTGGAAGCCAGTTCCAGTGTGCAGTAAATTTCCGTGGCTAATGCCATGAATGCAGTCATAAGCAAATGTAAAAATAAAAATGCAGGGTTTTAAGTGAGGTCCGTGGTGAACTTAAGTACGTGGATGTCACTTAAGTGCCACAGTGATTTAAGTGACGAAGATCACTTAAACATCGCGCCCCCCTTGCACCCGTGCAACTATATCCCTTAACTTCTTCATTTCGCTGATAAGTCTGTTGAACTGCGCACGGGCATCGATTGCTTGTCGATGCGGTACCGGAGCGTTATCGGGGTCCTCGCCTGCTGCTGAAATACGCGGACAAAGACGCAACGAGTGATAACGCTGACACAGTTGACACATGTGTAGAAGTGGATTTCGGGGTGCTCGTATTGGTGACGGCAATTTGGGGGAACGCCTGTAAAGAAAGAGGACTGTAGTCTAATGTTGACAAATATGTTGAGTAAGTGTGTGAGTGAGTGAGAGAGTGAGAGATGTGGTGTTTAGGGATTAGGCAAATCTGGAGAAATGGGAAGGGGGTATAGCTTGACGATTGGTCTGGTGAATAGACCATGTTGAGTGCTAACGTCCGCAACTCGGACGCGGTTATCGGATCCGTAGTGAACCTTCACTATGCGACCCAAACGCCATTCCTGTGGAGGTAGTAGGTCATTTTTGATAACTGCGAAGTCACCAACTGACAGATTTTCCTGTGGTTGTTTCCATTTGTATCGTTGATGTATCTCCTTCAAGTATTCGTCTTTCCATCGCTGAGCGTATTGCTGATGAAGAATCTTAAGTTTTTTCCAACGATTTTGGATTGAGAGATTGTCGATATGTGGTTCAGGAAGGGTCAGTAATGGAGCACCGCGTAGGAAATGTCCGGGGGTTAGGGCTAGCAGGTCATCAGGGTTGTCAGACATAGGTGAAAGGGGTCTGGAGTTCAGGACTGCTTCAATGCGAGCCAGAAGTGTAGCAAGTTCTTCGTAGGTAAAATGATGACTTCCTACTGTGCGTTTGAAGTGCACTTTGAAGCTTTTTACTGCTGCTTCCCAGAGGCCACCCATGTGAGGAGCATTGGTGGGTAAGAATTGCCACTCGAAACCGTGTAGGGAGTATTTTGCCTGAAGGTCCTTGGAAGCCTCTTTGATGAAAAGGTCGAAGTCCTTTTGTAATGTTCGCTGTGCTCCGACGAAATTTTCCCCATTATCCGAATATATCCGTTTTAGTAGTCCCCGTCCCCCAACAAAACGGGCGAAGGCTGCTTGGAAGGCTTTACTGTATAGGTCGGAACAAGGCTCTAGATGAGATGCTTTGGTCGAAAGGCATACGAAAACGCAGACATAGCCTTTTGCCAATGACGCTCTCCGGAGAGATGATGATTTAAGGTCAAAGGGGCCTGCGAAGTCCAACCCGGTAAAGGTGAATGGGAGGGAGAAGTTTGGCCTTTCTTTTGGTAAAGCGGCCATGATTGCGAATACAAAATTTGATTTTTTATTTTAGTCGAGGTATGAAATACTCCTGCCTAACCGTCCTAACCATGAGTTGATGTTCTGCATGCATTAATAGATTGTGTATGAATTGAAGATAAAGGTAGCAGAGTCGCGATTTCTCGGGGATTATAACCGGATGTTTTTCGTTGTATGAGAGATCCGAATTGGCTAAGCGACCATTTACTCTAAGAATTTCATTTTTATCGAGAAAGGGGTTCAATGGCAAAAGTATGCTCTTTTTGGAGATCGATTCCTTGTTGGAGAGTTTAACGTACTCACCAGGGTAGTATCTTTCCTGTGTGAGTTTGATCAGTCGTGCTTTCACAAATTGAATTTCCACTTGAGTGATAGCAACGGATTGATAATTTGTTGGCTGAATGGACTGTATAGGTTTGGATCTGTGAATAAAACGGAAAAGGTAAGCTATCACTCGAAGAGCTTTCGGCCAAGATGAAAAGCGGTCTAAGATATCTACTTTATTTTCCAGCGTATGTAGAGCAACGACTTTCCTCTCCTCTGGCGGCGTAATATTTTTACGAGCCGATATAGGCCATTGATCAGGAGATTTGAGTAGCTACTCTGGGCCTGACCACCATAGTCGTTGTTCAATTAAATCCTGAGGCCTACATCCACGGGTTCCGAGATCTGCTGGGTTGCATTGAGTGGGTACATGGCGCCATTTGATGTCTCCTACATTTTGAATAATTTTTGCTGTCCGATTGGCCACGTAAACTTTCCATGTGCATGGCGGTTTTTCAAGCCATGACAGAACTATCGATGAATCCGACCATAAAAATATTTCGATTTCTCCTAGGGGTAGTTGACTGGTGAGATTCTTGATACATTTGGAAAGTAAAACTGCATCACACAGCTCTAAACGCGGTAGACTAACCGTTTGAAGAGGGGCCACTTTGGTTTTAGCGAAGAGTAGATGGGAGGAGACTTTGCTGGGTGATTGAGAACGAAGATAGATGGCGGCACAGTATGCTTTTTCTGAAGAATCACAAAATCCGTGCACCTGTATTTTGTTGTTGGGGGAAAACTCAGTCCATCTTGGTATTCGGGTCCGTTCTATAAAGGGGAGATCGGATACAAACTGCTTCCATTTTTGCAGTGAGTGCGGCTTAACACATTCATCCCACTCAGTGCCCTCTATCCAAATCTGTTGCAATAATATTTTGGCTTGAATAAGTATAGGCGCTAGCCATCCTCCGGGGTCAAAAAGTTTCGAAACCGAGGATAAAATTTGCATTTTTTTGGCACTGTCCGATAATTGTATTTGCTCGATTGTGTAGGAGAAAGAATCGTTAAGCGCGTTCCATCGAATTCCACGAGTTTTGGTCGAACTTGAGCAATCGAATTTTAGAAAGTCTGAATTCAGCAAGTCTTCGCTTAGGATTTCATTAAGAAGTTCGGTATGGTTTGCGGTTATCTTTTTGAGAGGAAAGCCGGCGGACTTTAAACATTGGATGGTTTGGGATTGAGATTGAATGCATGAGGGAATGTCATGTCCGCCCGATAGAATATCGTCAGCGTACGTCTCTTTAGTCAAAATTCGATGAGCGAGAGGGTGAGTACTTTTGGAGTCATATGCGAGTTGATGTAATGTACGTATGGCAAGGTACGGCGCGCAGATTACTCCAAATGTAACCGTCTTGAGTGCATAATCGGCGAGTTTTGCATCCTGACTTTTTCGAAATATAGTCCGCTGATATTGATGATCGTCTTCATGTAAAAGTATCTGGCGGTACATCTTCTGTATGTCACCGTTGAATACATATTTATATAAACGCCAGTTGATGATGACAAACATAAGGTAGGCTTGTAGAGTGGGACCGATGTGAAGAATATCGTTTAGAGATGTGCCGGAGGAGGTAGACTTAGAAGCATTAAAAACCACCCGAACTTTAGTGGATGCACTATCAGGCTTAACCACCGAATGATGGGGAAGATAATAAGAAAAATATTTTCCGTTTTCATGGATTTCGTCGGGATTGGTCGGTTTCATATGTTCTAGAGAGAGATATTCTTCTAGTACACGAGTGTACTCGTCCTTAAGGTCTGGGGTTTTTTGGAGCATATGTTCCATCCGAATTGCTTGCTTCAAGGCTTCTGATCGAGATGGACCCAGGGAGAGGTGGGAGGAAAAATCAGACTTAAAGGGCAACCGCACAAGATACCGTCCATCATCTCGTCGGTTAGTAGTGTTTTCATAAAATGATTCACAAAAGATGTCGTCATCTGATGGTGGATAGGTTTCTTGCACTTTTTCTAATTCCCAGAAACGCTTAAGCTGTGAGTTCAGGTTATCGTCGGCTGTTTCGGTGGCATAGGTATGAAAAGTGGAGCATGGTGTTGAAATGACTGGTCCACTCAGGTACCAATGGAATATTGTATTTTGCGCCATAAGACTTCCCAGCACTTTATGTTTGATTCCTTGTAAAGGGTGTTTTTTTTAGGGGTATAGAACTTCGAATTGAAATAAAACACAAGAAAATCGTTTTAAGGTCCATCAATTTGGCTTTATTGGAAGGATAATTTTATGCCATTAATGTTTAAATATGATTTCGGGCATGTGGCCGCCGCGGCTGGCTCGAATAAAGCCAATTCTACAGGTCCAATTTTCAACCACTTTTTCGAGCATATGGGGCCGTATGTCGGCAATAACGCCACGAATGTTGGCTTCCAATTCCCCTAACGTTTCTGGGTTGTTTGTGTAGACGAGCGACTTCACATATCCCCAAAGAAAATAATCCAATGGTGTCAAATCAAACGACCTTGGTGGCCAATTGACAGGTCCATTCCGCGAAATTATGCGCTCATCGAATGTTTCCTTCAATAAATCGATTGTGACGTGCACTGTGTGGCATATAGCGCCGTCTTGTTGGAACCACAACTCATCCACATTCATGCCATCCAATTCGGGAACAAAATAGTCGGTTATCATGGCTCTATACCGGTCTCCATTAACGGTAGCTGCCTCTCCAGCATTATTGCGGAAGAAGTATGGCCCAATGACTCCACCAGCCCATAGAGCACACCAAACAGTCAGTTTTTGTGGATGTAATGGCGTTTCAAGGGCCTCATGTGGATTCTCTTCACTCAAAATGCGGCAATTTTGCTTGTTGACGTAGCCATTCAACCAAAAATGAGCCTCATCACTGAACAAAATTTTGCGATGAAAATCAGCATCGAAATCAATCTCATTTTCGGCCCATACACCAAAATCACGACGCATTGCATGGTCTCGCGGCTTTAATTCTTGCACAAGCTGGATCTTGTAAGGTCGCAAGCCAAGATCTTTGCGCAAAATCTTCCATAAAGTTGATGGACAAAGCTCCAATTGCTGTGCACGGTGGCGAATCGATTCATTCGGGTCCTCTTCAACACTTTGCTCTACAGCGGCAATTGTTTCTTCGGTGCGCACTGTTCGACGTCTCTGCGGATGCGTATTATCACATAGAGTAAACGTAGTGCGAAAACGATCCATGGTTAACCGAATTAATTGCTCTGATGGACGATTATGTCGACCATAAAATGGACGGAGCTCACGGTAAACTTCGCGAACTGAACCATTATTTTCGAAATAAATTTGCACGATTTGCAAGCGTTGTTCTTTTGTCAACCTGTTCATGATGAAATGGCAAACCAAACTGAACATAAATGACATTAGAGTTGCCAGATTTGACCACAAGATGCCAGTTTTATCTCTATTCGAAAAACAAACCTGTAAAAAAAACACCCTGTAGTAAGATTTGTGGTATCAAATCAGACCCAATAACGAGATCAATTTGACCAGGGGTGTAGAAATAGGGATCGGCGAGATCTAGGTCTTTAATTACACAGAGGTTCGGTTTAGGTATTTGGAACGTAGGGAGAAAACTAGTAAGTTGTTTGAGAACGATCGCGTTGGTGTTGATGCGAGTGTTATATCGTTTGGATATAAGTGTGAGTTGGCAAACCCGGTTTGCATTTTCGACAACTTTGCCGCCCATTCCGGTCACTGCGAAGTTTTCCTTGTACGTCGGTAGTTGGAGAAGGTTTTGAACCTTTTTGGAGATAAAAGTTTTTTGGGAGCCTTGATCGATTAACGCTCGCAGCAGATAAAGAGAACCCATGTGTTCGATGTGAACTTGGGCGATTGGTAAGAGGGTGGTTCCCCTGTTACCGGAAAAATTTGCCTGGATTTGTTGGTTGCTACCGGGAAAATTCTTCGAGGAGGGTGGAGAGTTTTCAACATTGCCTTCGGTTATATCGAAGATAGGATGTCTAGGTTGCAGTTTGGATTCGGTGTGCAACAACGTGGTTGCGTTTTTGGAGGGAGTGGTGGAGAAAGTTCTAGCTGGTGCCTTTGATACGGGCCTGGAGTTTGCTTGTAGATGTAGGATGGTGTGGTGGTTTTTCCTACAGTGTAGACATCGATATAAGCTTTAGCAATTGGGGAGAGTGTGATTGTAGGCGAGACAGTTGCCGCAGTAGCGGTTTCTCTCTACAAACTTAGTGCGTTCAGAGACACTAAGCTTTTGCAAATCAGGGCAGGACTTCAGTGGATGATTTAGGTTGCATAAATTGCATTTTACTGCGGGATTGATGTTATTGGAGTGATAAGTTTGCACTGTGGGAGTGGATTTGGGTGTAACCGAAGTGCGCGGTTTGGCGCCTTTGTATCCCTGCAGACGTTCGACTACCTCATATCGACTGGTTAGGAGCTGGTTCATTTGGGATCAGTTGGGTAGCTCTTTTCGGGATTCCAGAGAATGCTCCCAAAGGGAGAGCGTTTCCTCTGGAAGCTTGCTGGAACATACATGAATAATAATGGGATCCCAATCCGAGACAGATACTCTTTGAGCTTTTAGAACTACTAGACAGTCGTTAATGGTATTTTGAACCTTTTGAATGCCCTCGCTACTCTCTGTGGTGACGGGTGCGATATTGAAAAGCGTCTTCAGCTGCTTATCAATGAGAATACGTCTGTTCTCAAATCGATTTCTAAGTGCTTCCCAGGCTAGAGGGAAGTTCCCATCACAAAAAGAGTATTGCTTTACTATAGCCCCAGCTTTTCCACGTGTCTTATTCATAAGATGGTATAGCTTCTGTGCTGGAGTTAGTCTGGGATGATTAGAATACACTGCCGTGAACATATCCCGGAAAGAGGGCCATTCTTCGTAACTACCGTAAAATATTTCGGTATCGCTTTGGAGGTACTTTGATGCATGGCATCGCACTTGGGAGGAGAGAGGTGGAGAGAGATTGGCGGGCCGTAATATCGGTTTCGACTAAAGTGTTTTGAATAATTTTGAGTTGGTCTAATATGTGTGCCTTGCAGATATAAAATGAATCAGAACACAGTTGGAATTTTTTATTAGCTTCTTCTTGAAAATCTGCATTTTCCGCACTAACTTCCGCCAGACAGACTTTTTCATATGACTCTCTTAGCATGTCCTAGCGGCTGTTTAGATCTTGTAATTTTACATCTAACAGGGTGTCAGTTTGGTCCGCAGGCTCCTCTTTTTCAAAATGGGTACAAAGCTTTATTATATTGTTCGAATCGAAGATAAATTTGGACATGATTGCTGTTGACAGAGACATGTTGTAGAGACCTCGGGAAACCGATATGGGCGTTTGACATTAAAGTCGATAATATCTCTTAAAGTGGTATTTTTTGATGGTAGACTGCTTTCAAATTTAAAATCTGATATACCACGTAAATGTGTAGAAAACCCTAGCTTAATTAACAAGTATACACGTTTTATGTTTTACGTGAAAGTTCTACGGCGAATACTCCTACGTACGATTTTTCTTTGTGAACTTCAGCTTAATATGTACACAATAATACTAGCAACTAACCCAACCCGCACAAAATATCACAAACTGGTCAGATGTGGTAAATTAATTAAATTATAATATTTATATAATTTTTGTATGTGCGCGCGGTACTGCGATAGAAGTTGGATGATAATTTACGAGCGATCGACTCGCTGGTAGAAAAATATATCGCCTTTACAATTTCTTTGAAAATGATATTTTATGATATGAAGATGCCTTGAAGAGACGTTAGAGAGTGTGAAGGGACTTAAAATTCTAAGGTGAGAGAGAGATATAAAACTTGAAACTTGATGTGATGAAAAAGTAATAAGTACAAAAACAGAACATTAGGCAATCTCAACAAATTTCTTGAAAATAAATGTAAAGCGCTTTTAGAGTATTATTTTTTGCTATTTTTATCGAATATTTATCTTAATATTCATCAATGGTTGAATTTTGAACGCCACGTAGGACTGAACCAAAATAGTGTGTTGGGATATTGAGGTTGGTTCGTATGAACAAGTGCCTAACTGCAAATATTTTGGTTGAAAAATAAGAGCAAGGGAGGGTAGGTACAAGGTGGCGCAAAAGTAAGCTTCCGATGTTCAGCATATCGGTTGTGGCACGTGCAGTGTGTGCTGTTGCGCCGTCTTGTTGGAACCACATATTTTCCAATCCCAATTCATCAAGCTGCGGCAAAAAGAACTCGTTGATCATTGCTCTGTAGCGCTCACCATTCACAGTAACCGTTTGGCCCCGACCGATTATTGGTCAAATAAATAGTCAGCAATATTCCGCGTTCTGGAGCAGTGTAGCGTAACATTGTTTATTAACGTGTATTTCGCATGTGTTTACTACACAAATGTCAAAACAGAACTGACTTTAGGGGCCAATCGCAAAATTTATAGCATTTTCTGATAGGAGGATTACTTTTGCGAAACCCTGTATATGTAAATGTATGTATGCGTACATATACAGGGTGCCGCAAAAGTCATCCTCCTATCAGAAAATGCTATAAATTTTGCGATTGGCCCCTAAAGTCAGTTCTGTTTTGACATTTGTGTAGTAAACACATGCGAAATACACGTTAATAAACAATGTTAGGCTACACTGCTCCAGAACGCGGAATATTGCTGACTATTTATTTCGGTCGGTGAAAAACGGTTACTGCGCAAAAGTAATCCTCCTATCAGAAAATGCTATAAATTTTGCGATTGGCCCCTAAAGTCAGTTCTGTTTTGACATTTGTGTAGTAAACACATGCGAAATACACGTTAATAAACAATGTTACGCTACACTGCTCCAGAACGCGGAATATTGCTGACTATTTATTTGACCAATAATCGGTCGGGGCCAAACGGTTACTGTGAATGGTGAGCGCTACAGAGCAATGATCAGCGAGTTCTTTTTGCCGCAACTTGATGAATTGGGATTGGAAAACATGTGGTTCCAACAAGACGGCGCAACAGCACACACTGCACGTGCCACAACCGATATGCTAAACATCGGAAGCTTACTTTTGCGCCACCTTGTACACTGTTCACTTGTTGAATTTGATATTTTATGTACATAAGTACATTTTAATGAAAAGGGAGTGAGACGGGATTTATTTATGTACTTTATGCAGGAGGGGATATTTAGCGCTACAAAGACGCAAATCTAACCTCAAAATTGTACTTATGTATATATCCACTTGTTGGCATATGTACATATATAAACACCGGTCTCGGGTAACGGTATTATGCCGTTCAAATATAATTGTCAATTTGACGACTCACCTGGACATAATTTCCATGGATGGAACGGAATTTGTATAGGTGATTCCCTCGTTGCGCCAGGAATTTCTATTGCGATAGTTTGCTTGAAGGATTTTTCCTGTCCCTCGTTGGGCAGCCGACAGCGAAACTATGCAGTAACTATATTGCACTACAATGCACCACTTATTTACTTTTATTTTGTTAATTAGTTTATAATTTTTCGCAGTTGACACTGTCTTTTTGTTCGCTTGAATTTTCGTTACTAAAACTTCACTTGCTTTATGTACATACTTCACTTTATTTTTAATTTTTCGCTACTTTTATTTGCACTTATATTTTTCTGTTGATGATGCTGCCGTTGCTGTTGCTGTCAAAAAAACGAAAAAGAACAAGCGGTGGTGTGTTCAGCTAATGCACAGCTAACGCGAATCTAAAGCCAGTGTTGTTCACGTTAGTTTTTTAGGGAAATTTTAGGGAATAATTGCGTTGCCAATTTGCTGATTCAAATTTGGCTCGCAAGGACCAATGTTAAATCCAGATGGGATTTTGATGTTGGAGAAAGGGAGAGAGGCTTGATAACTCACGTGATTGGGTATTTCAAGTTTTCGAAGAGAAAATGCAGAAAGATGAACAATGTTTATTCAAAACTATGTCAAACGTTAATTTTCCGATTTCTGGCCTTAGTACTAAACAACGATTGTTTTATTTTAATGCAAATTACAATAATTACATATTTACCGAGATCATTAAATGAATTCAAATTATTTATGAAAGTTATGTTTAAACGATGGCACTTCGTCCTTCCATCGTAATGTTGTCTCCCATTTTCTTTGCTATCACTAGCAGGTGCCGAAAAGAATACCTTCTGGGCTGGAGCATCTTCATCATTAGCACAAAATGGCCCAGCCAACTAAGCTGGATTTCAAATCGTTGAACTATGTCGGTGTCTGCTTACCGCTCATACAGCTCGTCATTCAATCGTTGTGGTACTCACTGTTTTCAATGAGTAAGGCTACATAAATCTTTCTCTCGAATACTCCCAGAGCTGTCTCATCAGATGCTGTCTCATCAGATGCCAAGCTTCTGCACTATAAAGCAGCACTAATACGATAATTGACTTATACAGTGTTATTTTCGTTCTTCGAGAGAAGCCTATACTTCTCAATTGCCTACTCAATCCGAAGCAGCATTTGTTTTGCAAGTGTGATTCTTCGTTGGATTTCAAGGCTGTCATTGTTATTATTGTTCGTGGTAATGCTGATTCCGAGGCAAATGATGTCTTTTACTATTTTAAAATTAGAACTGCCAAACAGTAGAGTAGTTTCCAAGAAGGAAGTAGTGTGCTGACCATTTTTTTTGGGGCGTTTTCTCTCATTTAGCTTCGAACGGTTCACAGAGGTCCTTTCCGTATACGGGATTTGGGGACATAGCATGTAGGCAGCTACTTTTCGTGCTATCGAAGGCGGTCTCAAAATCTACAAAGCGGTCACGGGTTTTTTTCAAGATGCGGTGCATTTAAAACATCTCGTCGATGGTGAATTACAAGCTCTGAAGCCACACTGATTAGGTGACTGGGTCGATTTATGACACCCTTGTCTTTCAGCAAATACGCTTTATAGAAACTTATAGGCGATATTTAAAATCAATCCCGCTGTAGTTTGCACAGTTCGCAGTGTATCGTTTCTTATGGATTGTTCAGAGAACACTTAGATTCCAATTTTCAGGCATGCACTCATCCAAGCTCTCGCCTTGACGCCTGTCTACCTCACTTTTTTATCCCGGAAAAGCAGCATCGCCTCTCTCTTCAATTCACGGCATAGCTTAGACATACTCTTCGTTGCATTTTCTCTCAACGTGGCCTTGTGTACAACGTAATTTCTATTTCTAAATTTTTTCAGGGAAAAATAAGTTAAGTTTTGGCCTTCCATACTCGAGTACTAGCCTTAGAAGCAAATATTGAAGGACCTAGTGTGAATGGTGAAAGTTGTGACACTTTCGCAGGGACGAAGAGTTCAAGCTGCTTTGTTGTTCTTTATTATTTATGATGATTTCTTTCATCAAAAGAATAGACATTTCTATTATTCAAATCCTAGGTACATGCTTTTAAATAACTATAAATAATGAATAATATTATCTATAGCTATCAACTTTACTTTGACTAAGCTGTTGCACAGCCCTGTTTTATGCTGCAAATTAAAAAGTAACGCAATGTGGGTATAAAAACTCGTATATTGTATAACCCCATTCGCAGTCCCATCAAGCACAGATAATATGTCAAGAATAAATAAATTGTATGAGCAATTGATAAATGACGGTAATATGTGGACGCTTGTTGGATTGCCAAGAGATAAATGACAGTAGAAATGGGCAGACGGTTGAATAAAATAGATGAGTAACTGTTAGTTGATGTTACGAGGGCAGTTTGAAAATTCAGCTGAATCAGTATTACTACCTACACTGTTCTTGATATTATGGGGACTCTCTTCCATCAGCCTCGGTGGTAAAAAAGTGACCTTCTGTGGGCTTTTCGCACAATAGGTGCAGCAATTATCTTGCAAAGGTTAAACTATGAACGGAAATATTATTCAGAACTTCTGGACAGATTCGATATTGATTGGAGGTAGATCCGATCAGCTTCCTCACATCATGATATTGCACCACCGCACATGTGTCTAGTCACCATGACAACATGTAATACACTGGGTTACCTTAACCTGCTTATTTTCCAGATAAAGACCACTAGGGCTAATTCATGTTTCAAAGCCCAAGTAAAAACTTTAAGAGCTTTGAAAAACCTGTTACTTGGAAATAATCAAACAATTTATTGAGCTTAAAGAATATGATCTTGCAGACAATAAAATGCATTTCTGACCAAAATTTTTTTTAATGTAAAACTCAACAAGTTTTAGAAGTGCCCTCGTACATACTAATGTACACATGGAGGTACGAAAGTATATTGGAACATAATAGTGGAGTATAATTTGAATAAAGGTGTATTGGAGAAAACGAGCTCCCAAACATGCGACAGATAATACGAATATTCAATATCTATTTGTCATGCTGGCAGAAGGACACAAGCACTCTGATGAAGAGAAAAATTTACATGAAGAACTACGTGGGGTGCGTAGGGCAAAGCGTTATAGCTCCAACGCTATAAACGCCAAGAAGAAGGCTTTGGTCCAGAAGTCGGAAGCAGCTGCAGCATCCTACAGGGCTAGGTTTATTCAAGCACCAAACTCCCTGCTTCAAAAAAATGTAAACTTGTACAACAGATAAGTGAAAGCACTCCTCGTGCCATCCGATACTAAACGAGGTTGCAGACAAGCCGATATCTTTATCTCGATCATGAAAAATATTCTATCAACATCGACAGAGAATAGAGAAGAACAGAGGTCCCCAGCATCACATATGTATGAAGATTTGGCCTCCACTAGGGTCTCCAGTTGAAGTCAGTTATCGTTTAAATGGACAGTTGACTTAATCTCGTACTCCTCGGCTGAATCCGCTCCGTCAATCACTAATGACAACGACTTACATTTTTTTTAGATTAAACAATTTAAAATCCAAACAAGAATGCTATGTATTACAGGCCAATATAACGGAAACCCTGTTCGAATACTCACAAAATATTTTATTTTTGTTTATTCAGTTTCACACCAGACACCCTATTTGACGCTGCATTGTGAACAGCCACACATAAATTGCAAATTCAGCTAAAACTTTCTAGTAGGAAGAGAAGAAGAAGCACAGAATACAACAAAGTGGTCCAACAACAGAATAAACTATCAGAGTCACGTACCAACTTCATATTTCTCAGCAACTGGTTACAAAAGCATTAGACAGGACAAACAACAGGAAAAATGGAAAACCGGATGCAAGCGCACTTAATGCGATATTCAAACATATTCGCACTTACATACATATATGAACAAAGTAAGAGGCAGCTAGCATAAAAGCGAAAATTGTTGTAATGCAACTATAGGATAAAAAGAAGGAATAGAGAAACTGTATTTTGGACATTTTAAGAAATAAAAACAATAAAAAACGGATAGGGGGAACCAGATGTACGGCTGTGCCCAAGTCTTTATACCTTCCATGAATGCGAATCAAGGTTTTCCCTGTCCGTTTATTATATTTCAATAAGTACAAACTTTTCGGAATTTGACGTTGTTACGTTGAATTTGTTGTGTTAAGGTATATAGCTCAAAGCCCGTTTATCTGAACAATCGCTTGCACAACAACCGGTTCTATCATTTCCAAATGACTTGTCATAAAAAAGGTATGGTGGTTCAATTTTTATGATTTTCATGTTTTCAGTTATGGAAAAAAAACTAATTTATCTGAGGAACCAAATACGTAGAAGCTATATAAAAAATTTTCATAATCTTGTCTGTCTCTGAAAATTGTCGTAGACGTACGTATTGACGGGTCCACATTTTTTCTTCTTCAAAGTTATTAGTACCTGGGCGACCGAGCTTTGCTCGGCTTTTTCATACGTTGCCATAAAATTTAATTTTCTAAGATACTAACAGTAAAGATATTCTGGTTTTTTGTATGAATAACTTTACTTACCAGCAGTGGAGCTTTCAAAAAAGAGATTTTAAAACATATCTTGATAATAGAAAGATGTTTAATAACATTTTTTATTGGTAACAAAGTTTGAATACACATATTTAATTGCTCCTTGGTGGCTGCTCAAATAAGTTTTCCCCATATTATCGACAAGTCTTTACAAAATTTCTTGCTGAGCAGTATGATTAGAGACTTCGATTTTTACCAAATAATCGAGAAGGGCTAGGGTCACATAAGTTTATTTGTCGGTTAGTGCTCAATACATTGGTCAATATTCTTTGATTTCTTCTTTATTTTTAAAGAAAGAATTATGCCTAACCTTTTTATATTTAATACATATGAAATCTAGTCCAACACTTCCTTCCATACCATAGTCCAAGAACAGCTCCTTCTTTCGGAAGCATTACTTTTAACGTATTAACGTACTTGGTCGCTTTACTCTTGAAAACGCCTTATATAACATACCGCGCATAAACATCGATTAAGTTAGCTCCACTCTGACAAACTCAAAAGTTTTTCCATGAGCTTTATGCGCAGTTAATGCAAATGACTGAAAATTGCACCCTAGCGGCCCCTTGGATGAGTGTGATTCAGAGTACATGTACTTCTTTGCCGGATTTTTCTTGTCGAGCAAAAGAAATGTTTTTTTTTTTTAATACGCAGGAAAATACCTTTCGATTGATACGCATATTGGCATATTTAATTTCATTTAAAAAAAAATTCAGATAGGTGGCAACACCGTTAAGATACCCTATGTGGCAACAACTAGGTAAAATTCTTAGAATGTAGTACAATATGTGCACCAAATTTTATCCAAATCGGTAGAGCGGTTTTCGAGTTAAACTGGATATACAAATATGCAAACATATCGTACAAATATATGAGAATAGCTTGTTTAAAGTTATAAGATATCATTTCATGTTCATAAAAGGTATAAAAAACATCACCAACATAGTTGCGGAAAAGAAAATGTTAGGGTTGAAAAAGTGTAAAATTTTTGCTAACGTAAATTACCTGGAAAATACGTGATCCTAACAAAATGTTATACATCAAGGGGGTTAGACTGGGTAAGCTCCTCGAACTCCAACAAAAACAATGTACCAGTATGCATACATGCATACATATAAACAAGTCCAGCATATCCACGAAAACACGACTCTGCTATGCGACAGCTGCTGGACGCTTGTAGCAAATGTCTGCTCAAATTGGCCTGGGATGCGCAGATCTAATCACAACTACTTGGTATATATAAATAAGTGCATGTACCTACATATGTAAAAACATCTTTGCAACTTTGTGTATATATACAGACATGCGATAACTCAACAAGATATGCTGTTAGTTGTTCTAAGAAATAATATGATTAGAGTCTAGTTAAAAGTATTTTAGAAAGTTCACTGATGTATACCCAATTATCAACTTATAGTAATGCACAAAAAGTGCGTTGAATTTCGTTGTGACCTCTCATGCTCTCGTTGAGCTACGTATTAAGATCGTATACACTACCTTTTATTAAAAAAGAACGTTGGCTACCTCGAGGGATCCGAGTTACTAGCACATGAATTCTATCTGGATAATGTAATAGAATAAACGCGTATTTATTTCGATATCAAAATGATTTTCTAGCAGGGCTCGGGGCCACTCTCTTTAAGTTTTTATTGACACTATCCCTCCTGCACTCAATGAGTCTCTGTGTGTTTCGGCTTTTCATTTGGAGGCGGCTGAGTATTTTTTCTCAGCTATCGGTGGCCTTTTAGCTTTTACCTTTTCAGTTTGTTCGCATTCCCTTAGGAGTAACCTATGCCATCAATGTCCCTGGACCTAACATTACGCAGTCTGTAAAGAGCTCAATTTGGTTCTTCTCTTCTACACTGAAAGATATGCAAGTTACTATATGGCTGATTTATGGCTAAAATATACTACCACAGGTATTGCTGATTGGCTCAAGGAAACTTCGAACAGTCTCAGAATGCCATTCTTGCATTTTGGATATTTTTTTGATATTGAAGCTTAGGTGAAGACAAACAACAACAAGCATTTCACAACTCACAACTGTACTCATCCTTTTTTGTCTTCTCAAATATTGGCTTTGCCAGTTTATAGCTAAAAGTGCCCGCTTTTGAGCAAAACAAATCTTCGTGTTGTTGAAGAGGACTCCAACTCTCTTCTTCAACCATACAATAAGAATAAATAAAAGGTAAAGGTAAAGGGTGAACTTAATAAGTCCACATCTGTAGGGCTCGGCTTTCGATTTACCCAGCTTAGCGCCAACTAAAATCTAGGATCTACGAAAATAACTTCAAAGATGGCGCCGACTTTACTTAAGACCCATATAAAGAGGTGGTTCTGAGAGAACTTAAAAAAGGTTCTGCTCAGCAAGTACCGAAAGAGACTTAATAATGAGATTCAGCTTATCAGCGGCTGCTTTGGTGAGGCTAAGTTATTCGAACGAATGAATCCACTACGGTTCAGACGGTCTTCTGTGGATGGCATCTGCTAAGCTGATACATTTTTGCTGAAAAGTTTTTGATGGCTGAAATGTGCCGGTATGTTTAATGGTGAGCCTAAGAGTCATATAAAATAAACCTAATCTAGGGCGCTCCTTTTTGCTGGGTATTTGAAGCTGTGTTGTTAAACGATGACGTCACATCTGTCGCCAAAGCGCGTTAAAACATAAACATATGTATAAACGTATAAAAATATTTTAAAGCAACTTGACAAACAATTTAGAGTTTCGCTCCTAAACAGCTCAACAAGGATTTTAGATGAAAGTGTACTAAAAGTCAGTGCCATCATATGGCTGTGTTGAAGGATTGTGGGATTAAAGTACAAAATTCTAAATTGAGTTAAGGTGAGATTTTGTGAGTTAAGTTGTCTGCTGTGTTGCTGCAAAATGTGGTTGTTTCTTGTATCTCTGCCATAAACAGCCAGTCAGACGGGTAGTTAAAATGAAGGAAATATTTGGTAACATTTAAAGCTAACAATAGCCAATTAAAGTTATGCTAAACAACAAGAGTTGAATAATTTAAATACGAAGATGACTTTGGTTAAACTTTAGCCATTACTTTTTTTCTAATAAGAATTTTACAACAACAATAACAAATATTGATAAAAACATACATTTTTTCAAACACCTCACTTGATATTACTTTCCACAAACTATCTCCAGAAAATGCTATTAGTTTTTTTTAATTCCAAAAGCGTATCATATGAGATCTGCACGAGGGTAAAGCTTTTGCAGTAGAAGCAAAGATAACCGCGTCCCAACTATTTTTCAATTTCAAAAGCTGGTTTGAAATCTGTAAAGTTTTAATGAAGATTATTTCTCGTTTCAAGGGTTTTCTGCAAGATTCAATGTATAGCGAAAATCTCGTCGACAGTAGTATTACCGGGACAGAACCTACACTGCTAAAGACCAATTATCTCGAGTGATAGAAGCTTTTATGCCAAATCAAGGAATTTAATTCCTTTATTAAGGCGGCCGCTGTGGTGTGAAGGTAGTGTTGCCGGCCTACCACACCGAAGGTCCATGGTTCGAGCCCTGGTACAGGTAACATCAAAAGTGATTTGAAAAAAGTTTTTCAAAACGGGGTCGCCCCTCGGCAGTGGTTTGGCAAACTCTCCGAGTGTATTTCTGCCATGACAGGCTCTCAGCAAGAATTCGTCTCCTTTGTAGATGCCGTTCGGAGTCGGCAAAAAACTGTAGGTCCCACCAATTTGTAGGGAAAATTCAAATCGGCACACCACAAATTGGAAGAGAAGCTTGGCGCAAAAATCTCTTAGGAGGTTTATGATAATATACCTGTTGTATATCGCGCCATAGAGATAGATTATGGCCACGACTAGGAATTTGAACATCCCTTATTACTAGTTCGCAGGAATGTACTTTTTACTAACTCTTCCTTTTCAAGGTGAAACAGCTCAGGAAATAATCCGAAACAATATCGTTTTTGACATGGCATCTTTCCATAATCACTTCGTCATATTAAGTTGGTGGTACGTACTTTCCACCATCATTGATTGAACATTCGGGTTCACCATCCGCATTGTCTGTTTTGATGTTAGTCAAAGTGAATCCTTATAAGATAACTCTTTATAAGTTTACGCCACCAAAAGTGACTTCTTTAGTTACTCAATAAAAAGTAGTTCCTTAAAAATAGTTACTAAAAAATGTATTCCTTGGAAAGTGACTTCTAAAGACTTGGACCCCTAAAAAGTGATTCCATATGAAGTGACTCTTTAAAAAGTGACTCCTTAGAAAATTACTCCTTAGAAAATGACTCCTTAGAAAATGACTCCTTATAAAGTGACTCCTTGTAAAAGAAATCCATAAAAAGTAGCTCCTTTAAAAGAGACCTAAAAATTTCTTCTTGAACAAAGACTCCATAGGAAGTGACTTCTTAAAAAGTGACGCCTTAAAAAAGGGTTTGCTCAAAAAGTGACTCATTAAAAAGTAACTCCTTATAAAGTGGCTGCATAATTACTAAAATATTTATTCCTTGAAAAGTAACTTCTTAAACAATGACTCCCTTAGAAGTGCTCCCTAAAAATTAAGTCCTTATAATAAAGCGATTGATGGTAACATATGGTGTATCATTGTCCAGTTAAAAAACGTAGAAGTAAAGTGGCAAATAGGAGTACTATACCACTCGCCAAGTACTAGTGACTCAGATTTTGTTAACTATCTCGAAACAATAGTAGAGGAAATATGTGACACAACGTATAACAATGCAATCATTGGTGACTTTAATATCAATATGAATAGAGAATCAACATACAGTCTAAGGCTAAATGAGCTATTTAACACATTTTCCATGCATCAACAAATTAACTTTAACACACGTATAGTAGAAGACTCTGAGACCAAAATCGATTTACTATATTCAAACGAGGAACCTACCATGTGTAAAAGGCTTGATACTTATAAAGTATCAGACCACGAGACAATTATGTTCAGTATTAATATCAAAACTGAGATCCCAAATAGAACGCTGACCAGAATAACATCGTGGGAAAAATATAGTAGTGAGAACATATTAGCACTACTAAGAAACGTTAACTTTTCAGGAATACTGAATCAAAATCTGAATGACATGGCCACGTACATAAACGTAGGCTTGTTAAATTGTATGCAACAATTAACGTGCGTTAAAGAAATTGATATTAAAATAAAAAACAAGTGGTACGATTATGAACTGATAAATTTAAATAAAAGGAAATTGTTGGCTTACAATGCTGCAATAATTAACGGAGATTGGTCTGAATACACAAACATCAAAAAAGAATACAAAAAAATGATAAAAATAAAAAAAATTAAATATATGGAGCATAAGATTATAACAAACAGTGCTGACAGCAAGTTAATGTGGAAGTACCTGAAGCAAACTATATGCTACCAAGATGCGAAAGATAATATAACGGTGATACAGCACGAAGGTCAGCGTATTGATGATAAAGACCGCATAGCTGAGGTGCTAAATACGTTTTTTGTGGAAAGTATAGTGCAAATAAATGAAAGCATTGAGATAATTGAGAACAACGACTGTAATCACTATAACACCAACACTTCTTTTAAATTTGTTGAAGTAAATACAGAAACTATAGAGGAAATTGTGAAAAGCTTTAGCTACAAGATTGGTGGCAAAAAACTGTTAACGGAGGGAGTTATTAAAGACACTATGCCTTACTTAGGTTATTTCTACTCACTAGTCATCAACGAGAGCTTGAAAATAGGAGAAGTGCCGGAAGAATGGAAAATAGCAACAGTAGTGCCTGTGAAAAAAGTAAAGAACACCGTTAAACGCGAAGAGCTTAGACCAATAAATACTTTGCCAAATACCGAAAAAATTTTAGAAAAAGTGGTAAAAACCCAATTAATTGAATACATTGAAAGAAACAACATTCTTATTAAAGAGCAATCAGGTTTTCGTGCTAAACACTCGTGTGAAACAGCTCTTACATGGGTTATTTCTCAGTGGAAAGAAGACATGCGAAGAAAAAAGACCATATAAGTGGTATTCATTGACTTAAAAAGAGCGTTTGAAACTATTGATCGGAACCTGATGGTACAGAAATTGAAACGAATCGGAATTGAAGGTGTTGAGCTGAAGTGGTTCGAAAGTTTCCTAGCAAATAGAAAGCAATATACAGTTATTGATGAAGCAAGTTCAGAAAGCGTGCCGATTAATATAGGACTTCCACAGGGCTCAGTCTTAGCGCCAATCCTTTTCAACGTATACATAAATGATATTACCTCGTCAATAAAGAACTGTAAAGTAAAACTATTTGCAGATGACGCTCTGTTGACAATAAGTGAAGAAAATATAGGTGTGGCCTTTGAAAAAATGCAGGAGGACTTGAATTCTCTCTACATTTGGTTGTGTAAAAATAAGTTAATGGTAAATGTGGAAAAAACTAATTACATGGTTATATCCACATCAAATAAACTAAATTTAGAACCACATACTTTAAATATAAAAAACGAAACCATTGTGGAGGTAAAGAAATGCAAATATCTCGGCGTCATAATTGACAATAAATTAAAATTCTGTTATAACGTTGACTACGTAGTGAGTAAAATCTCAAAGAAAATTGGATTTATGAAAAGAACATGTAAATATCTAAAAAGGAAATATAAAATACTAGTATATAAATCCATTATTGAACCACATTTTATATACTGCGCCAGTGTTTTGTTTATCACATCGGACTCACAATTAAACAAGTTACAAAAAATGCAAAATAGAGCAATGAGACATATACTCAACGCGCGGTATGACACAAGCATTTCATCAATGCTAAACACTCTTAAATGGCTGAACGTAAAACAACTAATCTCCTTTCACACAATGAAATTTATATACAACATTAAGACAGGAGCACTTCCGGACTATCTAAGAGAGAACTTAAGCTACAGCAGTGATACACACACCTATCCTACTAGAGATATACACAATTTCGCATTACCGCGTTGCCAGACAGAAAATGCAAAGCTAGATCTGTATTATAAAGGCTTGAAAATGTATAATGACCTACCTGTAGATATTAAAACATGCAATAATTTGAAGAAATTTAAAAACCTATTATTTAATTATTGTAAAACACATATTTAATACGAATTATATAAAATCAAAAGGATTATAGGCCATATGGCTGTGAATAAATAAATAAATAAATAAAATAAATTGACTCCTTATAAAGTGACTCCTTATAAAGTGGCTCCTTATAAAGTGACTCTTTATAAAGTGACTCCAAAAAAAATTGGCTCCATAAAAAGAGACACCTAAAAAAATTCTTCCTTAAACAGTGACTCCTTAGGAAGTGAATTCTTTAGAAGTGACTCGTTAAAAATTAACAGCATAAAAAGTAAATCCCTAACAAGTCTGTGACTGCCAATGGACTCCTTATAAAGTGCATCCGTTTAAAGGGTAATGAGTCCTTTGAATGAGAGTGAATATTTCTAAGGCGACTTCTTTTGAAGCGATTGCTTATAAAGTGACTTCTGCATAGTTGCTCCTCAAAATGTGACTGATTACAGATTGACATAAGCACACTTCTGTTCTGTATCACGTTCAATTCAAGTCACTAAACTTATTCTAAATTAAAATAAGACTTGGCCTGTGGGAAGTGGGATGGGGCTGTGTCATTTAAGTGAGAGTAGAAAGAGAGGCGGCCGCCGTGGTGTGAAGGTAGTGTTGCCGGCCTACCACACCGAAGGTCCATGGTTCGAGCCCTGGTACAGGTAACATCAAAAGTGATTTGAAAAAAGTTTTTCAAAACGGGGTCGCCCCTCGGCAGTGGTTTGGCAAACTCTCCGAGTGTATTTCTGCCATGACAGGCTTCTCAGCAAAAATTCGTCTCCTTTGTAGATGCCGTTCGGAGTCGGCAAAAAACTGTAGGTCCCACCAATTTGTAGGGAAAATTCAAATCGGCACACCACAAATTGGAAGAGAAGCTTGGCGCAAAAATCTCTTAGGAGGTTCATGATGATATACCTGTTGTATATCGCGCCATAAAGAGAGAAAGAGAGAAACATCTTGTGCTGGCAGAACTTCTATTGGCCACACAAGGCTATTTGATTTTAAATTTGATTCAAATAAAAGATATGTTCAAAAATATAACTTAGATTAAACAGAGATGAGCCAACAGTACTCAGGCGGAATAAACCAGTTTAACACTACAACTTTTTTTGGAAAATACTCGTAGATGTTCGCTGTGGTATAATTCGAAGTCTGTTTAAGGCGGCATCTTAACCTTTGAGGTTACTAGGCTAACGGTTTCCGCTTTATTATGGACCATAGCCCTTACACCATTTGCCATATTCATCCTCAAAAAAAACCCAATCTCATTGTAAGCAATGCATATTTAGTTTTCTTTGGAAGTGGATTTTAGGTGGCGCCCATCGCAAAACTCGGACACCACGAACGAACAATGTCTTAACATTTATATGGCGAGCCAGTTGCTTCCATACAGACTACCGTTTGAAGATCAATCTGTTTCACGATTGCTGACGTGCTTTAGAGCCTTATATACTAAAGCGGTGCTTATAAGACACAGAGTTGGAGAAGTGGATTGTCTGAATTTAGCTTTAAAGCGCTACTGCCGTCACACTTCACTTTTTACTCATGAATGTGTATATATATATATAATTAAAATAGGAATTCAAATCAAACGTAACTAACGAAATAATTTTTCAGCTGTGCTTGACAAACATTTTCTTTGTCATTTGGGGCTGACCAAAATTTGTTTAACAGAGTAATCTAGCGAATGCCATTTCCTTTCATTTACACAAACAAGTTAACGCTTTCAACAAATTAAAATTGTTTTGCAAAACAGGTTAAAAACGATGGCACATCAATGGGACAGTTTGTACACAAAATAGTATATAATTTTCCAAAAGATTTAAGAAAACTTCAAAGTAGCAAATTTGCCGCCATCTCACCAAACGCTATACCTTTAGAGTCATTGTATTGTCACGCGAGCAGCGAACGGCACAAACTTCGTCGACCATGGCACACACTGTAATTTCGCAAGCCACTCTAGCAGTCATGACACTTCGAAATTTCAAAGGACAAATAAAAGGGGCTGATTGTGAAAACGGAAACTTTAGGCGAAACGAGATTCGTAGTGTGAACTTTAGCACGAGCCCAAAGCGGTTCGTTGTCAGGTCAGGCGAATATCTGCTTTCCATATATAGTGAGTGGCGGCAGTGAGCGTTATGAGTGCAAGGTGGTGTGTGAGAATTAGAGTCAGACAGAATGCTAAGCTTCGACCGAACTGCGAATCCGAACAGTTTTGAAATTTCATAACAGTTAAAGCTGTGGTTCTTCTTGTTGTTGTGTTACAAAAATATTCCAAAATTGTTTCTAGCGATGGTAGTGTGAATTTGCTTGGCCGGATATGAATCTGCTCAGAAGCGGCTTGGGAGCACAGTGTGGAGCAAACTCGCCTGGTACACGAGCTACGTAAATTATCAGCAGTGATCTTTATGAACAACAGTAGAGTTTTCTTTGGCTTGATGTAAGCTATGAGCATATACAATTGTTAGTGAAATTTCATTTTAATTCAATTTCTTTCTGTACAGAAACAAAAATCTATCGTGTCAAACATCATTATATGGAATGCGAGCCAGGTAAATTTTTGTATTTTGTTTTTTGGCTACATCAAAGGATCATTTAAGTAAAACTTAATAATTAATCGCCTCCGATACTAGAAGGGAAAAGGGATACCATACCCACTATAAACTTACTTAACATTCCTGAATTCTTTTTTATAGGTTATTTTCTTTGACTAATTTCAAAAGTAAAACTCTTTTGGTTTCAGAAATATGGCAAACTGGCCGAGACTATTTTCATACTCTATTATATAAAGTGGGTGTCGTTATCAGTGGCAGCAACAATGTTTCTCATTGGACGTGAACTATATGTACACAATTTTTTTTACAATAGGTCAACTTCTCATTGATTAAAAAAGGGTTGCTGCCACGCCCATTTAAACAACTTTTTTAATAGTTAGGCTCACAAACAAACTTTGGAAGCAGAGTATATATTGTCTAGATTTCTCGTCAAACTAATTTGTAAGGTAGAAATACAAATAGTAACAATATTAAGTATTACGCGGATTCGATTCACCGCAAGAGATTCTGAAATAGCAAAACTATACGGATTACACTGGTCAACAACATTTTTGTACATGGGTCGTGCGTATATATTTTTTATTGCTTTTGCGCCCAAAAATAAGAATATGAACATAAAAAAGTTTTTGATTTGGTTTTGTTCGAAAAAAATGAGAAAAACGAAAAACATGAAAATTCATCAAAATTTCACATAGATTTGATTTATTCTAGTATAGTAAAAATCAATTTAAGATTTATTCTTATAAATTTAGTTTTAGAATACAGTTTAAATGTTTAAAAATGCTTTTTCCTGCCATATTCGGTAACATTTTCTCTTATTAACGTCCAAATATAGTCCCACATCATGCTTTCCGTATACTGGCCTTGGTAGCCTTTCTCAAACTCCATTATGTCTTGATGGAATCGCTCCCCGTGTTCTTTTGAATAAGCTCCCATATTATCTTTGAATTTATCCAGATGTGAATGTAACATGTGCATCTATAGCGACTATCAGCTCTTCATAATTGTCAATCCTATGATTTCCAAGAAAGCCATGAACTACTGCCTTAGAACTGTTCCACGCTAGTTTCTCCTCATTGCTAAGTAGTTCCAGGAAAATATCGCAGTTCATAATTTTTTTTATTTGAGGGCCAACAAAGAATCCAGCTTAATTTTCGCCTCTGACAGCTTTGGAAAAAAAGTCTGCAAATATTTGAAATCTTTAGACTCAATATCAAGAGCCTTCACAAATTGTTTAATAAGGCCCAATTTAATATGCAATGGCGGCATCAATATGTTTTTAAGATCGACAACTGCTTCATGTCTAATATTAAATCTTCCCACACCATACTCAGTACGTTCAGGCCAATGTTTTTGGCGATAGTGGGCGGCATCATTTCTGCTATCCCATAGGCAAAGATGATAGGAGTGTTTGGTATATCCACCTTGCATTCCAGTAAAAAACAAACCATCTTGAAGTCTCCAATAGCTTCCCACTTGTATTCCGTATATTTGATTGCAGTTAATAGCATTTTAATACTGTCATAATTTTCTTTGAGATGTATGGAATGCGCCAGTGGAATAGATGGAAATTTGTTCCCATTGTGTAGTAGAACTGCTTTTAGACTTTTTGTTGAGCTGCCGATAAAGAGGCGCCATTCATTTGTATTACAAGGAATACCGATTGCTTCAAATAAACCTTTCACGTCATAGCAAAAACAGAGTCCATCTCCCTCACTGTAGAAACAAGAAAATTCTTCATGACGCTTTCTTTGCCGAGATATTCGAACATCAGAAGTAAATAAATTTCGTTGTTTAAGCCGCGATAACTCTGCTTTGTCTTTTGATAGATTTAAGTCTCTTATCAAGTCATTGAGATCTTCAGAGTTGATGAGATGTTGTATTCCTGGTTCAAATTGAGGAACAAATTCGGAATGTACGGATGCAGATGAACTCGGTGTTTGAAAGCTGCCTTGAGGCAATAGTTGCTTTTCCAACACAGGTGGATCAGGTACAGGATTTTGTTCCGAATGTGGTACTGGAGCGGATGTCGACGGTAGTTCCGGATATATTGTTTTCCTTAAACTTTTCCCTTTCAGTGGTTTCACTACACTACACGGCTCCCTCCAAATCCTCGGCACTGCGAACTTCATGGCTCTTTCTCACCCTGGTACCAAACTATAATAAAACGTAAAGCATTTAATAACAATTTCGGTTATTATGCAATTATATATAGATATATGTATATATATATGAAAGAGTTAGTACCATAAAAAAGAGAAAATAAACTTACGCTCCAGAATGCTTCTGCAAGAGTTACATGAAACATGTTGAGCCCATTTTTTGTGCTGGTTTTTAACAGGTAGACCGAAGTAGGCTGGGTAGATCTCGCAAATCCTTGTGTTTTTAGTTAAATCAAACTTTTTTTGTCTTCTTTTAATGCATTCGCCACATATATATCAAAACGAATTAGCCGCTCGATTACAATTTCTCGAAGACATCATTCCTCTGTGATATGCAAAAACATAGTGTCGCCCACAACGAGTGACCCAAGAAACTACAACTTCTTAAAAAAATTTTACTTACAAAAACGCTGTCAGGTAGCTGGCATGCTCTATTGCTAGGCCTGCCAATCCGTCAGTAAAAGTTTCGATGAGTTTCTTAATATGTACTCAACGAATTGCCAAATCTACCTAAAATCATGTGTATCTGGGACCTTTAATCTCCTTTTTACTATTTCACCGCCACATTTTTTTTTGGTTTTTTTTTTAAGATGAGTATATTGTGCTTTAAGTAGATCTTTTTTCGATGCATCGCTGCATCAGGTGGCTACCCGCAGCCCTCTATCGACCGAAATAGCGCGAAAGGACCTACATTAGCCTGGTGCAAAAATGCAAAATTTTCAAATCGCTATAACTTCTACAAAACCAAATATTTTTGATTCGTAATTGCATTTTTTTTAAAGAATTGAACATAGAATCCGAATATATAGGGCAAAACCCATGTACAAAAAAAAAATTTTTTGTTGACCTGTGTTATTCATACGAGAAATCGGGAGTGTTTTCGAAATAGAAATATAGCTGCAGCATGTATTTGTTTGTTGCTTTTCAATTTTTCCTTCAAAAATCAAAAATAACAATTGGGATTTGAAATGGTACGAATGAAAGGACTGAAAGAAGAGCAAGAAATTGCACGTGAAGAGCGCCGCGTTAGTATGATTCTACTTCGTGCTTCTCAATCGCAAAAGCAAAGAGAGGCAGCCCGAGAAATTACTCGGTTGGCAATGCGAAATTGTCGAGCAAATCTCAGAAATGAACAACAAGATAATTTTCGACGCACAGAAAGTACAGTTTTTCGACTTGAATTCTAGCGTTCACATTGGGCAAATGGACGTTGTTTTGCCATGACCATTACCAAATGACAATCCCAATTCTTGAAAGTTTGTGGTCTGAATCTAGAAAATCCATGTTTTTCCCTTGGTCAATTATATGTGGCTTGCTCACAGGTCGGAAGATCATCTGCGTTATTTGTTCTAGCAGCTGATAATAAAACGAAAAATGTCGCCTATCACAAGGTGCTTGATTGAAGAGTGCAACCCATGCACCAAAATACATGACAAAAAAGGAATCGTAAATAAATTTATTTTTTATTTACATTTATCAATCTGCTCATTTATTGGTTTTAAGGTGGAACAAAGTTCGGCGGGTCAGCTAGTCAAAAATAATAATTGAAAAATAACACTGCTGTAGTTAAAAAATCCGACAGACAATATATAGATAATTTCTAGATAATTTGGATATGCTGAATTCAATGGTGTTAACTATTTTAAAAAGTTAGCGAAAAAATAACAACTTTTTCCCATAAAAGCCCCTTGAAACCACCAAAGTTTTAAGGGAAAAAATTATTTTTTTAGCTAACTTTGCAAAACGGTTAACACAATTGGATTCACGCTATCCGAATTATATAGAATAGACCTACTGTCATTTGAAAAAACTACAACAGCGTTATTATTATCAACTGGCCTTGAGCTAGTAACACTTACAAAATTTAGCAGGCAGTACTATATGTTTCAACCAACGGAAAGTTAGTTAAATATCGAATGCAAAACTCTGGTGATGCGAGTTTTGCAAAATATAGCGATACGCGCCACCTATCGGAAAATGTTGTCTCGTTTATTTTATTGTCTTCAAAACCTAGGCTCGAATTACGTTACACGTTCCGTGATCAAAAACGAATTTTAAAATCACTTAGAGCTAAGCCCATTATTCGGAATGACGGCATACGTGAGCAATTGGCTGGAAGTACCGGTCGGTTCAATGATACATTTTTACGTTGTTTTTTTAAATTGGACAGTTTCAAAGTTATTCTGATTCAAAAAACGGTTTACCATCACGGAACGTATGTCGTAATTCGGCCCCTGAACGATGATGCATTTTTCAAGATCCTACCTCAAGCGAATGCAACGATACCAAAAATAGACATTCACGCGCCACCTATCGGAGCTTTTCCCTCTATATTTCATTGTCATCGCGCCCTAAACAATGGTGAAAATTTCAAGACCCTCCCTATCTTTGTTGCTTTAAAATCGAGTACAAAAATCCTCGGACCGATACCAACAAAGTGAAATTTTGGTGTGGTGACGCTGTGACAGTCCTTGGCCCAATATGTATAGGTATCTCTTACAAAATGCCATAAGCCACCTTCCACAAAGCCACGGATGAAAAACAAGGAGTCGTTTCAAAATTGAGTCACTCCACTCAAAACAAGTATGTACCTATATCAGTATTCCATTTCTGCCGTGATCGTAAAGCATTTTTGGCTTTACATTAAGTATAAAGCTTTATGCGACGCTGTAGCTACCGATTTCGGTCAGATTCTAGTAGGATGTTTGCATACTATATGTACATTAGGGTGAATGTACATTAGGACAAAACTAATTTTTGCTTAGCATATAGAATTTTTAAATCTAGTTTCTAAAGGAAGAAAATAAAAAAAATTATTCAACATTTTGGAGTAGCAAGACTACAAGGGCACCCCATTATTGCTTTATAGATTGCATTGACAGGTATCAAACATTGTTCATTGAAAATAACAAAGGTTGGTGGAAAGCGATGGGAAACAATTGCTCTTTCTTTCTGTGAGCTAAGTGAGAGACTTCAACGAACGAGGCTATCGTATGGTTCCTTGAAAATATTTTTTTACAACTGAAAAAAAATTTTTGTTTTAAGGTGTTCTATGAATCTGTAGGGTGTTCACTCAAAGCCAATTGAAAGAAAGATGCGAAAAAATATTAAAAAAATTTAATTCTCTTTTAAGATAAGAGTTTAAGAAGGTTAAAGAAATCATATTCGACAATTCTGTGGGCACAATCAATAAATGCCAAATACAAGATAGAAGTAAATAGTTGAATTTGATAGCATAGTGTTTTTATACAATTTTAGGTTTCATATTCTCTCTCTATCTCTATGGCGCGATATACAACAGGTATATCATCATAAACCTCCTAAGAGATTTTTGCGCCAAGCTTCTCTTCCAATTTGTAGTGTGCCGATTTGAATTTTCCCTACAAATTGGTGGGACCTACAGTTTTTTGCCGACTCCGAACGGCATCTACAAAGGAGACGAATTTTTGCTGAGAAGCCTGTCATGGCAGAAATACACTCGGAGAGTTTGCCAAACCACTGCCGAGGGGCGACCCCGTTTTGAAAACCTTTTTTCAAATCACTTTTGATGTTACCTGTACCAGGGCTCGAACCATGGACCTTCGGTGTGGTAGGCCGGCAACACTACCTTCACACCACGGCGGCCGCCAACGTACAACCATAAAACGTTCGTCTGAGTGTAGGCATCGTGAAAGGTGAAAGTCTGGTTGAGCGCAGGTAATAAAATGCGTAAAAAAATGTTTGCTGTCCATGAACATTATTGCTGTGTATCGACAGTTACTTCGGTAGCCATTTTCACTTCTATAGGAAATTTGACACATTAACGAAAACGTTTCAGTTTCGTTTTTTGTTACTTCGTCTGTAAATCGCAAATTCAGCACCATACACTTTTGCAATTTACCTGCCTTTCTTCATTCGTCGAGTTGGCCAAGTGCGAAAAACTTAAAAATGTTTTTCTATTTTCCTTTAAATTTGTTTTGTAGTTTTTTGCATTGGATTGGTTATTGTAGCACAGTAGACATTTTAAGCGCAAATTTAAGCGTCTATATTAAAGCACTAATAAAGGTTCGAATAATTCTCCCAAAGGGGAGCTGAATACACAAACTTTGGGAAAATATTATTAAACCCTGCCACTCGGGGTTGGCTTACTAGTCAATCTGAATCGGCGCAGAAGAAATCCGAGTATTTGAATAAAAGATCCTTTAAGACCTAGTGGAATCATTTTTTTCAGCTATTAAAGGCCTCGCTCTGCTATATGCTTGACAAGGAGCTTTCAGTAATATTTAACGAAAAATCCTTATTTACTTTAGAAGTCGAATCGTTATTGGCTATATTTATCAGCATACTGATTACTGCAGTACTTCACAAGGCAGTGTACTCCCGTTTTTTGGGCCGTATTGACTGCCAAGTTCTAGTCACAGCTTATGACCAGGCAAGCTTTGTCAGGCAAAGGTTTCTGATTACTCTTAAAGTTTGCGGACTAGCTGTCAACCCAATCTTCAGTAGAAGATACAATATTCCCGACTTGACTACTTCCCATTGGACGAGTGTCTAGCGGTACTCGGTTAATTAACTTGGGAATATTCTAGATAGCAAGCTATAATGGAAGCTTAATGTAGAAATGCATACGTCAGATGTCGTGGGGATATTTTCAAACGTTCGGCCAAATCGGTCTACCGGTTCTTGAGTTATAAAAAGTGCAACTAACACAACTTTCGTTTTAATTTATATAGACAGTAAACCCCGCTCGCTTCGCTGCTTCATCATTATATCCCATACCAGAGAAGATATGGAACTTAATTACATCGCTTATTGCAGCACTCATTGTCACCTTTCGTTTGATACCCATATTCTACTATCAAACTTTGGGTCACCTTGGTCCACAAAGCGGTCTATATATCCGAAACCGGTCAAGCTATCGGAACAAATGATATCTTAAATTTTAAGTTTTACGTCAAGTAATACAACGGTAAAAGCTGGATTCAATTCCATTAAGTAGTTTTTGAGTGATGCGCGCCCAAACATACAGACAGAAAGACAGACAAAAATTCTAAAAACAGTGGATTTGGCTTCTATTGGGCTAATAATGATCATTGCCATCGATTTTTCTTAAATATCTGCAATGTACAGACATCGACCTTTTACAATTTTATTATATGTAGAGATATTAGACTAGATAAAACTACAACCCAGACAATCCTAATACATGCTTCGTGTCTCGTTACATACGAAACACACCCCATACTCAACCTTGCAAAGGAAAAACCTCTTGTCGATTATTTTGCTACTACTATTCAAATGTTCGATAAACTGCTAATATTCGAATATTCGATGGAGTGATATTATTCGAATACTTGTTATATTTTCAAGGTTCGATCTTTGCGTTGGCTGTAAACAAAACTCGTGACATTTAATTAATAATTTTCATATTTCAAAATGAGCGGAAAATAAATAAGTGTGGTGCGGGGATATTTCCAAAAGAGCTCGGATGGTATACAAGTCAAGTGTTCTATTTGTGTTACGATTTTATGTTACGAGAACTCTGCTATATCCGTACCCACTCATCATCATTAAACCTTCAATATACATGCATATATGTATGTCCACATATTCATGTATATACGAGTATATCTCTACACCCATGTTTGTTAGTTAAAAAATAAAAAAATTAAATATGTTACAGAATTTGTTTTTCTTTTCTATTAAAAAATGTGTACCCGGCAAGTATTCGAATAGTCGAACAGAATATTGGTATTTGAATTTTACTATTCGAATATTTCGAGTTAAAGGGTGCAACGGAGTGTTTTTCTACATACCTTCCTCGTCTACCTTAGTATAATGACGATTCCCAACCAACCTCTTACGATGACCATTAGATTTATCTAAGGCAGTCAACAGGGGTAAGCAGATTCAAATATTATTGACCTTGACTTTTGTCTACTGCTAAGACACTTAGAGGATAACAATCAATTCATAGAACTTTTTTGAGATCCACATTTTTATACGTATACAACTTAAGTGCAAGCAAAGTTAACACCAGCTTCTAAAATTTCTTAGTTGTTGTGCTTTCAACGAATTGACCCGACAACACCTAAATAGATTACATTCGAAACTTGTGTAATTTCTATTATAAACACATTTTTCAGCCTGTAGGGGACAGGTGAAGGCTTAAAAGGTCGTGACAAAAAATCCGAAACTCTATGTGTCCAAGTAACGGTAAATATGTATTGTACAAACAAATCACGGAACTTTTTGCTCCAGTGCGCTGCAGTCATACTCGTGTAGTAGAGACAATTGTTTTATTTCTCTCTTATTATTTCTCTGTAATACTGAGTATTCGCTTGACACTATCAAATTGTCGTTGTTGTTGTTTTAAAAGTTTTCGAATACTTTTTTTGTAAATTTTATGATTTTGGAAAGTTCCTGGAGAAGGTTGGGGTTGTGATCAAGTGACAAAGACAATTAGTTTTTTTTATATCGTTAAGTCCTTCAATTCCGAGTATTTTATACGCTGATTGCGACGTGGCACAATTTTCCTATGTTATGTATAGGAAGTGGTGCAGTAACTTTAGTTCGATATTTGAGAGTGTAAGATGAAGAAAAGACATTGTAAAATAAGTACACATAAATCAAGAATACAACGAGCTGAGTCGACTGAGGTAGTTGTTAAATTTTCGAGATATCTGACTAAAATTTAGTATGCGTCAGCTATTTTATAATGCATAGATATATCTTATACTTTAAGAAAGACATGTAGTACCTCAACGTTGAAAATTGTATGCCGTTTTATTTAGCAGGTTTTGAGTAATACGCGTCCAAACAAAGATACAGACAGACAGAGAAAAAATCAAAATATTGCTTTGGATTCTACTGGCTCTGCAATGACCAGATTTGTTACAATTTTATTATATATATAGAGATTATAATTTTTTAGAACCGAGAAGATCGGTTTCATCTATGATTGTTTCCGACAATTTTGGCAAAATCAAAATTTTGTTTGCAGGCTACTTGGCACTCATCCTGCAATGCTACTCCTTTTTATGTAACGAATATTTTGGAAAATTTAAAAGGTTGTACTCAGTATGTATCCAAAAGTTGATGTATAAATCAGACCTGTTAAATTTTATTAGTAATTAGAAATCCATTAATTAGACGGCTTTTTAAATTTGCAATAATTATTTTAATTGATTTTCAAGGAAAGGCAATTATTGATTGATTACGATTAGAAAAAATCAAAAAAAAAAATCAAAAAAAAATCAAAAAAAAATATCAAAAAAAACCAAAATAATCAAAAATAATCAAAAAAAAGTTGTTTTGATTACCTTTGATTATTTTTTGATTTTTTTCAGTATTGTTGATGTGTATATATTTATGTGCTTCTATAGCAATACTAAAAAAATTTAAAATAATGCAAAAAAATCAAAAGTAGTCAAATACAATGAAACGTAATCCAAACAATTTTTTTGTATGATCGCAGATCATTCCCTTTAGAGAGCAGTAGCACGATTTTTTCCAGGGAACTAACATGTAAATTTCAAACATCCCTACAAACCATGACCTTTTCCGAAGTGGAAAGTGGGATTATAGCACCATTATAAATTTTTACTAATGAACTATTTACAAAAAATATCTGCTTAGTTATTGTTAAATTTCATGAGTGAAATGGTAATTCCATAGGAATATATTATTTAGTTTAAATTATTGTTTTGTAAGCTATCTTTTGCAGAAGCAAATATGCAACAACCTTCTCGATATATTTTCTTTAAATTCCTTGATATTTTATTTTAAGCTTCCATAACTAAATGATACTGGAATGGAAACAGAGCTCAAATATTAATTCACTTTACATCAACTGATAAATCAATCAAATTTATCCTTGAATATGTCAGTCATTGTGTTAAGAAAGTATGTTAACACATTGCAAATGAAATGGAAAAAAGCATATATGTGAAAGCTTTACTTATGTTTGTATATCTGAGAATGTATTTATTTATCTATGTATTCGCACACAATTGATATTTAGTTTTGCTCAAACATAGAAGAAATAATCTTTTGTTTTCCAATCCCATTTGAAAATACGAGTGCTGTTTGTTTGTAGATATTTACTTGGTTTTTCACTTGCTTGCTTTTATTGCAATGCAATCAAAATAATACAATGCTTCTAGCCTCTAGCACGCACTCTCAAATGTGGCTGACTCTGCTATCAAATAGCAAAGTCGTGTATCTCGTAAATATTTCAAGTGCGCAAACTAGGGATGTTGCGAATATACGAGTTTTCGGCATGAATTCCAACGTTCGCATTCGCATAAGCGAAAATCTCAACGAAGCTACACTTTAAAGATACATGACGCCAATTTTGTACAAATCTCGCTGTTTTTCAAGCCAAGGCTTAGAATGGACCGAATATTAGCTAAATCAGATCGCAAAGGTCATTTTGCTAAAACTCAGACTCTCAGTACAGATTCATTGTACATCGCTTGTTTTTCAATGGATTGGTTGTTGTAGCGCTAGTTATTCCATAGATTTCGTACCGCAATCTGCTTAGCTGGCTCCCAGTTTTCTTTTTATTGTAGTCACGTCATGTTTGACTCTAGTAAATGGCATTTTTTTACTAGTTTCTTTTCATTCCCACATGTGCACAGCTAGTCTCCTGGGGTCTAATTGCGAATCCTAAGCCAGAAAAAAGTATGTAAACTCAACTTATACCAGGATTATATTTACTTATGTAGTATGAACCTAGGTCCTTTAGTTTTTTAGCTCTACTATAGGCTTTTGCTTTTAGACCCCAAGTTCAGCTTAAAATCGGTGGATTTTGAATATTATACTGGCGTGGATCGGTTCTATTTTTAACTTGTTAACATTGAGTCCGCTTGTTGTTGCCTTTGCTTGTAGCTGGCCCAACATTTTGCTTAACTCAGAGCCGAACCGCTTCTATACATCTGCTACTAACTTTACTAAATTTTTCTTGAGTTCAACCAGTATTTGGTTCCGTATGTAGTTCCACCTGGCACTGGTCCTTACATTGGAGCGGTGTTCTCTCTCTTTCTCTGTTTCTAGTATTATAATTCAGTGGCGCTAAGTAATAAAAGTGTAATAAAAGAGTCTACAATTGTTTTGAGATTCTTTCTCATAAAAACTTCCGGAGGTGCCTTATTTATCCCAACATTAGGTGGGAAGGTAATAAGTAGAAAGGCCGTATACGGACCCTGTACACTCCGGTACTAGCTCCTTGTGGTACTATCCCAACTGTCATGGGAACAATTTGATATGACCAGTGCAACCTTCTAGGCAATGTTAGCCACTTCTTCCGTAAGGAAGGAGAATATTGGTAGTGAGAAGTGAGCAACATCATATCCGTAGATCAACCATCAAGTTGCACGTCATTACTTTTTGTGGATTTCAGTCGCTTCTTGTGACAGGCATAACTACCTCGAACATATTGTAACCCCCAAATCCGCAAGGAACCTACTTCGGGTATATTCTAAGCCACGTAACCCCCATATCTGCTTGTTAGGTAGTGCCTTACAGTATCTTCTGACACCTTCCGCAGTTGTGAGTGTTTAGGCCAGACCTTTCAAGGAATTTTACAATACCGCTGGTTTCGATATTATTGAAAGTTATGGTTTTTAGTAAAGTCATCTTTGTACGGTATCTATGAATTCATCAAGAGTGCTTCCCTTCAGATAGGTTAAGGAATGCTATTATCAGCATAGTGTGTACCGTCATTGGGCAGAAATATTACTGAAACCCTGATCTTAAACCTAGACTAACCGGACCTGTACCATTGCATGTATTGCCAAAAGTTTCTTTGGATAAATCTGAGACTCGTCGCTGCATAAATAAAAATTTTCCAAACAATTTGATCCAAGGCCTATTTCATGTTCACAAGATCTGACGCTCACCAGACGTTTATATAAAAATTTAAATGGTTGATAAAAATGTATGAAAGAAAAGACAGAAAATAAATGTTTCGTAAACATTCAGGCACACGAGTAAAATTTGGACTCGGTAGTGTTTTTTCTAGTTTTGACAACAACAACCATATAAAAAAGTGGATCATTGTCACACTCTAAAGGGTCGATCCATCTCAAATCACCCAGTCAATTTATATCCAAATTTTATTTTTCGACGAAAATTTTAGAAATTGTTTTTTAAACTTAAAGAAGCCGTTTCCCAGAATAAAATATTTTCCCGGAATGGGTGAATGGTTATTTCTCATATTCTCACGAGCAACTTTTACGCGAATGCTTACAACTTCCTTTAAAATGTGTGGATTTGGGTGAAATTTTTTTGTAGTTTCTAAGTAATCGATTAGTCTATCGACCCTATTACAGAAAACATTTCGCTTCTAACATTCTAAAACTTGGTGAGTAAGTGCAAAATAAATTTTTTTTTTCAACATTATTGTTTTTCTCGAGATATGATCTTTTTGAATTTTTTCCGAAATACCCTGGTTTTTTATTACACTATCCGACAAAAAAAATATTTCTTCGACATTCGATGTATGATTCCTATGTAGAATTTTCTGCTGATTCCAAATAAGTAATCAGATAGTTTAAAAGTAGAACAATTCTTGAGATGTTTTGAAATTTCAGTTTTTAAGCTAGGAAAAAAAGTTGAAATACTAATCTGTCAATATCTCCCCCATTACCGTCTCGATTTTTATTTTATTTTATTTAATTTTGAGGATATGAAATACCATTTCATTTAAAAGTAATCCGGCAAAGTCATGTATGATTGCCATTGAATAAAATTGCAATTGTTTATATAATTCGTGAATATATCTTCTTTGGATCAATATGTTGCCTGTTTAGAAAACTTTTATAATTTCTATAAGGTTTTTAGTATTCCTGAAAAAAAAAATTATTTTTCACTTACTCAAGAACATTTAAAATTACTATAAGCGAGGGGTTGGTTTTCTGTAATGGGATCGATTGCCTACAAATTAAAAAAAATCACCCAAATCCACTCCGGGGAAAAAATGTATGTCGCGGAAACAGCGTCTTAAAAACAAAAAATATGTGTAATTTAAAATTATTTTCTTAAACAATTCCTCAAAGCAAACAAAATTTGTTTCGACATAAATTGCATGGGTGATTTGAGATGGATCGACTCTAAATTATTTACAAAAAATAATTAACACCTCGGCAACAGCCACTTCAGCTTTAAGACATCCCCCTACGCATTCGCAATCTTTAAAATTCTACATTCGCAACATCCCTACTGCATACACACATACTTTTTTAATCAGTTTTGCTTACCCACCTCAAGATTTATTCTACTGCTTGGCAATCAAGATGAAATTTGCTACCGCTTCTACAATTTGCGTCACTTCAAAGTTACAAAGCACGCCAAGCAATTTAAGACAAAAAAATATTAAATTTATTAACCTAAGGGCATTTATATATAAAAAGAAAGAAGAAAAATCAAAGTATAATTCAAGGGAGTACCAAAAAAAATTAAATTTTAAGTGAAATAAATTTCCAAATTACGTGCAAAACAAAGAAATAAACGATTTTATGATTTATTGATGAGAATTGGTAACGGCACAATGGCAATCATAGACACAAAGTAGAAAATGATAAAGAGGTATTTGGCATTACAAATTTTGTTGTGTTTACATGTTTTCACCTGAGCTTAATCTTTATAAGCCCATTTAGGGATCCGAAATGAAGGTATTTCACATATCATGGGAGCTTGAATAAGAGTCATATATCATACATTTTAGTCTTATAATCGACACATATTTGACTGCAAAGATTCATCTGTGTATATTTCCCACGTGTTTCAAAAAAAAAAAAAGTACATTGAAAACCACCAATATATTGGTACGGTCCCAGAAAATGTAAATATATACATATGTCAGGAACAGTGAAAGACATGGAATACACAAATTTTAATGGAAAAGAAAATTTTTTTTTTTGTTTCAAAAACAAACCAAATTATTATCTGCTCTAAATTTGCTCTGTTAAATGAACACTCTCCGTATAGGGCTCATAACACTGCGTTACAAAAGCGAGCTTTATTTCTGTCCTATGAACCAAATATACTTTTCCGTCTGTTCGCCTGTGTGAAAGACTTTGGATCGATTTTTAACCCTTTTTCCGTTATCCAATTGTTTTGCAGGCAGACTCTTGAAAATGTCTGTATCACGAAAAATTTTTTAAAATATAGATTTTTATCAATTCTCAGATTTTCCTGATTTTTTTTTTTAAATGGTTACCGGTTTTCAGCTTATTAAAAACCCGAATTTTTTTTATTAATTTTATTATATTAAAACTAAAAATTGTTATATTAAAAATTTCAATGCTTTTAAAGAAATTTAGGCCCTTTATTTTTGATAAATATTGATAAACTACAAATATATGGAGTAGGATGGGTCGAAAAACAATTTTTTTTTTTTTTCGGAACGCTTTAGCAGTTCAAAAATTTGAAGTCCCTTCAAATTATGCCGAAAAAAGTGAAAAAAAAATTTTTTTTTTTAATTCAGGAAAATCTGAGAAATGATAAAAATCTATCTTTTAAAAAATTTTACGTGATACAGACATTTCCACGAGTCTGGCTGCAAAAATTCAGCTCGATTGGATCACGGAAAAAGAGTTAAAAATCGATCCAAAGTCTTTCATACAGGCGGACAGACGGACACTACTACCTTTATACTTTTATGTTCTCAACTTGGAAACAGGAACCTATGGACTGATACGTACGTTGCACCATGTTGCCGAGCTACGCAACCTACAATGTCGACCGATTCGCCACCTTCTGGTGCTTCGGATCCCTCGTCTTCTAGAGTGCGACGCAGTGTGCGGCCCAGCCTGCTTCCATCAAGGCATATGCACCAGTCCCTGACTCCCAGCGTGAATATTTCTCCCCCTTCGCACTTTCGCGTCCTACAGCTAAACTGTAACGGCCTAACCGGGAAAGTTAGTGGAATAGTGAACTTCATGAAGCGACAGAATATCAAGATCGCTGCCATTCAGGAGACGAAGTTAAACGACAGATCAAATCTTCGGACTTGTAACGGCTACAACATCCATCGACGAGACCGAGAGAGAGGACTTGGGGGCAGACTCGCGTTCATCACTCACCAATCTGTGCAATATCGTCCATTTGAGCCTGACGTCGACCCGAGGGACAACCTCCTGGAACGTCAAGGAATGGTTGTCCGGACAGGCGACGTCGACCTTCAAATCATTAACATCTATATACCTCCTGCCACCTGCACCAACGCACACCACGATCTGTGGCACTCAAGCCTACAAGTCGATGATAGGGGACAGGAATTGGCTGAACAAATAGACGATTCGACGTTTTGCACTGTGAACGGTGACGCCCCCACGAGAGTTGCGGTAAATTGTTCCAGTTCGCCAGACCTTACAATTGTCAGCGCAGGTCTCATAAACTGCGTTGAATGGCGACCAATGCTTACTCTTGCATCTGACCATTTGCCGATAGTCCTCTCAATCGACCGCCCCAATGACTTCGTTACTTCTGAGAAGCGCACCTTCACTAACTTCAGTAAAGCTGATTGGGTTGGCTTTCTTAATTTCACTGAGAGCACCTTCGCTGCTCTTCCCATCCCGTCTGATGTACAAGAAGGGGAATAAGCGTTTCGCATGGTCATAGCTTCAGCCTCCAACCAATACATTCCGTCAGGTAGAATTAAGGAGATACGTCCGTATTTCCCCGCAGAGGCAGCGGCCCTGCCGAATGAACGTGACCATGTGCGAAGCTTGAACCTTACGGATCCCCAAATTCAAGATCTCAATGCGGAAATCAGACGGCTGGTTGATCAACACAAACGCGCCAAATGGGAGGAGCACCTAAGGTCCTGTAACCTCTCTGGTGGTGTTGGCAAATTATGATCCCCGGTTAAATCCTTGTCAAATCCGACCAAACCTAACGACAAAATATCCATCACCATTGGTTATAAGGTACAGTCGAAACCGAAGAGATGTGCGAGCGCTTTCTGCCGGCAATTTGTACTGCATCCTCCGGTCGACAAGGAAATTAGACGAGCCATCAGAGAAGCGCACAAGCGCACAAACGCAAAAACAACCAAGTGCCCATTGCCATCACCTCCACAGAGGTGCGGGAGGCCATACGGGGGTCCAAAAACTCCAAATCTACTGGGCCAGACGGTATATCCATGCTGATGCTAAAACATCTCGGTGATGAGGGAGTAACAACCGTCTTCAATCAGTCCATGACCACCTTTGTCATTCCAGAAAGATGGAAACAGGCAAAGGTGGTGCCACTACTAAATCCCGGCAAGCCGGCCAACGTGGGGGAGTCATATCGACCGATATCACTCCTCTCACCAGTAGTGAAGACCCTGGAGACGGTCCTGCTCCCTTATTACACCGCTGACCTGCGATTAGCCGAACATCAGCATGGATTCCGCAAAATGCACAGCACTACCACCGCGCTAAACGCCATCACCACACAGATAGGTGTCGGTCTCAACCAATCTCGCCCAAATGACAGAACGGTGCTAGTTGCGCTTGATCTGTCGAAAGCTTTTGACACTGTTAATCATGCACAACTCATTAACGATCTGGAGGATTCAAACCTTCCCCCCTGTCTAAAGCGTTGGCCGGCAGTCATCGGTTGAATTTAGAGGCGAAAGATCAAAACCACGTATAATTAAGCAGGGGGTATCACAGGGTGGTGTCCTATCCCCGCTTCTGTTTGATTACTGCATATCGAGGCTCCCTTCCCACCAGAAGGCGTATCGATCGTCTCCTACGCCGCTGACTGCACGATCCTGGCGACTGAACCCTCCGTCGATGAGCTCTGCTCGAGAATTAATTCCTAGCTTCCAACCCTTTCCAGTTTTTTCGCTGCACGGAAACTGACATTGTCACCGACCAACTTCTCGGCCACCTTATTTACGACGTGGGCAGCGCAGGCGAACATGGAATTAGACGTCTACGTCGACGGCATTAAGCTTCCGACTGTCACACACCCCAAAATCTTAGTGGTCACGTTTGATAACATGTTCAAATACGGTGCTCATATAGCCGCGATTGCCACCAAAGTACAAAGCCGTAACGAAATCCTCAAGTCACTAGCTGGCAGTACTTGGGGGAAAGACAAAGAAACGTTACTGGCAACGTACAAGGCAATCGGCCAGCCGGTTCTGAGCTACGCGACGCCAATATGGTCGCCGGGGTTAGCAGACACACATTGGAGGAGGTTGCAGGCCTGCCAAAACACCGCAGTCAGAACTGCCACGGGGTGCCTCCTTATGTCTCCTGAGCACCATCTTCATAATGAGGCAAAAATGCTCGATGTCAAAGAGCACTGTGAGATGTTGACCAGACAATTCCTGTTCAACTGCCATAAACCGCAGCACCCGAACAGGAACCTGCTCAACGAAAATCCTGTCCACACATCGGACCTTGTGTGTGCTGAGATGAAAAGATCCTTGAGCCGAAACAAATATTTGGTGAACCGTTGTAGCTGTGCTGCACTGTGAATAATTATCCCCGAGCTCAACAATTATGTTATTTTTCCGAGTCCGTTGCGACTAGCAAACCCTTTAGCGCCTGAGCTTTTATCATGCTTTAAGTATTAGTCATACACCATGGTACAGAGTTATCCGCCATGAAGCACCCGTGCACAAAACTAAAAAAATTACAGGGATATTTTTCTAGAAACCGGATAGATGAGAATTGTTTTACTGTTGTTGATATGTATTAAAGACAGTTAGCTAGCGTCGAAATTTTTGGAGAGGGCTTTTCATGGTCAGTAATTTTCCGAAAGTCAATCCGGAGCGCGAAAGTCTCGCTTTGGATTAGAAGAGTTTGAGGAATTTCCTTGGAATGGCCATGATTATTAAGCAGGTCTGTGTGATTTTACAACACCAAAAACAACAGAATTCGCACTTTAAATGACCAGAACTCCAATTCTAATATTTGCTTCGATAGCTCACGGCTGCAGCTGGAGATCTACGTCGCTGGAGCTATACCCAAAGGACTTGCCGATATTATGGTGGTGGTGGCTTGATGGGACTTGCTGGTGGGGGTGGCTAGTATATAGCTTTGCTAATCACTACTAATGGTTAAGTTATGGGCCAAATTAAAAGCATACACACTAGGGCGGGTCGATTTAACAATCGCCCATTGCTCTGTGAAAATCATATTCTAGGGATCAAAATAAGAAACTTTGCCGAAGGAACCATACCTCTAAAACGAATTCTGATGTCCCCCAATTTCGGTCGAACTTTTGGGTAGGGGCAAATTTTGAAAACTCCCACTTTGACCCATTTAGAGTGCTCCAATCGAGTCCAAATGTATGACCGACCCCACTAACTTTGGAGGCCCGACCCACCGATGCCAGTGGCACACCCCCTGGAGCCCCCCTGGGGGTTCACCATACAAACATTTCAAAAAATCGCCGGTTGTGCACTTTACATGAAAAAATCAGCGAAATGCCTATGTTTTTTCTTTATTTGTATTTATTTATTTATAATAATATTTATTATTTATTTATAATAATATCTATTTTTTCTCTTAAGAAATTTATTTAGTCAGAACATATGTAAATGAAAAAATTAATTTAAGTGAGTTATAGAAAAGAAACTAAAAAAAATTATTGTTTGAAGTCTTTTTTACTTTGAAGTCTGGGCAATTTCGCACGGCTCTCTAATGTCGTCGCCATAACAGCCTCTACATTTTCCGGTATAACCCGTTTGGAAACGCTAGCTAGCAATTGAACATGTCGTTCCGTTCCTTGTATGTGTTATGGAATTTTTGGATCATTAAACGGTGGATCATCTTGATTTAAATATTCTTTCAATGTATCGTACGGAATGCTTCGCGTGAATGGTGGTTCAAATACGATATTTATATCATTCAAATTGATCATTTCCGTATAACTTGTGCAATTAAAGTTTATATCTGGTTTTTTATAAACTCTAATGGAACTGGCTCGTCAACATAGGTTCGATAGCGTAGAATTTTCTTGATGGCACAGTCGCGCTTTTCTTTCCTATCATAAAACAACATTGATAACAAGATATATGAATTATCTTTAATTACTTGATTGATAATTTTGCGGTTGCCGATCTTGGTCCAGTGCTGGTTGATTTATCCAAAGCTTCAAACAAATGCCGAAACGGAAGTGTAGAAGGCAAACGAACCAATCCAATGGTCTTTTTAACAGCAATTCGAATCGTCGTATAATTCCACCGTGTGGGCCAGTATTTGTTACCTCACCGTCAGTGCATATTCCAATTAATGCATCCAGTGATATATTTTTATCGTTGAAAAAACCATTTAATTTTGTTGTTTTGTATTCAGCGGTTTCATGTTCCAGTCTTACGTAACCAATCAATTCAGAATTGGGTTCTCTCAAAATAACAAGATGAGGTTCTTTTACCATCCTAGTATGATACTTCTCATCAATTTTATCTATCGTTAAAGTATCATCTTTTCTGCCATCAAATGAAAACGCTAACAAATTGGTATCATCTAACCGTTTGCGAAGCACTTCTTGTCTGCATTTCTCTTTTTCTCTGCGAACTTTCGATTTATCCACGATGAGAGGTTTCCCATGCTTATCTTTAATTTCAAAATCTTGCAAAAGAGCGGTTCCCAATGCTGATGCTACTCTGTCAGGCACACCAAATCTGTCACATACCAAGGCAAAGTTAAAACAATCGTATCTCTCTGTGTATTGTGAACTTGTGCTTCTATCCATATCTTCTTGAACCGGTAGCGGTGCGTATGTTGAATCATCGGGATCTTGGTATGTTGGCATTGATGACATAGACGTTGCTCCTTGCTCTTCACTTTCCATCATAAATGCATCCATTGTTAGTCTTCTCTGATTATGTTGATCGTGCAGGAACTCTTTGAGGCGTTCGGGAACCCAGCCGCATTCACATGGAGCTGCCTTCAAATCGCATTTACATGTTCCAATGTTAAAAATTGTTTCCAGAGATTTTACAACTCTGTAAATTGTTGGGTGTTGTTTCTTCTCTTGATTTGCTCTTGATACTTGTCAAGCAATTTATTCAATTTATTAAATACACTTTTTTTCAGCATTATTTCCATACCAAGTTTTTCTCAAATTCCAATCAACTTATCTTGTACTTGAATAGTGAATGATTTATGGTAAAACTTTTTTTGTTCTGTTTTAGCACGTTCGCTCAAGTAAAAATAATATCTCAAGATATCCAGATGGGTTGGTAAATTAAGATCAGTTAAATCAATAGACCCACCAAAAACAGTAACATCATGCTTGGGTATATGACTCATTTGGCTTTCGATAGTTGTTGATGTAGTTGCTTCATCTTGCGGTGTAGAGGACGGTGGATTCATTGTAAACTTTTTGATTTGGAATGGTCACTTCACTTATTATTTTTTTTGAAATATTTTTTTATCTGAAATTAGCACTTCACACTTTGAGTTCTTCACAACGACTTAATGCATTCACAAAAACTGTTGCGTTATAAATGGTGTACGAGAGGAGGTAATAAGAACGAAATGGTAATTTCAATTCTACCTGCTGTGTCATGTGGTGGCTTAAAAAAAACAACACAAGCAATTTTACGATCTGCAATTGTGTCACAGTGATACCTTCATTTTTTAAAACGGTTGAATAAAAAACCCGCAGAACGAAACTAGGCATTGAAAATGGCAGAACGCCGAAACCGGTTTGTCACAAAACCAAACTTGACAAGGGATGACGGAAAATCGTTCCAACAAAAATCAACTTACTACCCTGTCGGAAGATCAACACAACAAAATAAACCACACAACTATGTTTACGACATGCAAATGCATCACAGTGATGCCTTGGTTTTAAAAGGGTTGTAAAAACGCTAATTTCTAATAATTTTTTTTAATTTCTTTTCTATTACTAAGTTAAATTCATTTTTTCATTTACGTATATTCTGACTAAATAAATTTCTAAAGAGGAAAATAAACTCCAAAAAGAAAAAACATAGGCATTTCGCTGATTTTTTCATGTAAAGTGCAAAACCGGCGATTTTTTGAAATGTTTGTATGGTGAACCCCCAGGGGGGTTCCAGGGGTCTGCCACTGGCATCGGTGGGTCGGGCCTCCAAAGTTAGTGGGGGTCGGTCATACATTTGGACTCGATTGGATCACTCTAAATGGGTCAAAGTGGGACTTTTCAAAATTTGCCCCTACCCAAAAGTTCGACTCAAATTTGGGGACATCAGAATTCGTTTTAGAGGTATGGTTCCTTCGGCAAAGTTTCTTATTTTGATCCCTAGAATATGATTTTCACAGAGCAATGGGCGATTTTTTTGCCTCCCCACAAATCGACCCGGCCTATTACACACGTCTTTAATTATTTATACACTTTGCTTTATTCACACAATTGAATTCGGTTTTCATAAAAATTCAAACAAAATAAAATTTGACCGAGCGGGAGGAGATTCAAAATCTTTTTCTTTTTTTTAAAAACGAGAGGGAAAAAAAGTGACACGAACAAGTTGACAGTTGTTGTATTTACTCGTACAGCTGGCTACCTGTTGCGGGGGTTGCCAGAGCAGTTGCATTGGCGCAAGTGCCATAAGTGTTATACACTTGCGCAAACACACGAGAATTCAATAAATGTACATAATTATAATAATACTTATGATACATACATAGATATTTTACAGTATAATTCATTAAATCCAAATTTCAACATTTAACAGCTACAGCTGCCTCAATCCAGTAAACAACTAATATCAATCCGTTCAGAGATTATAGGCATGCCTAAGAGTTTGGTTTGTGTTTTCAGGGTATATCGACTGTTAGTAAATTCCTAAAGGCACTAAAACTACTTCAAAATCTATTTTTTGGCAAACTTCAACTAGAGGTCTTTAGTTCAAGTGACAAAAGTGATACCTTCAGAGATTCTAGCTATAATGTAGGTCGAAAAAACACGGTATTACCAAAAGGCTTTTCGCCACCTCTTTCCAAATATTGCCAATCAATAAGATTTTTTTTTATTATTTCGCCAAGTTTTTCAAAATTTCCAGTGAATTGAAGACTTCTGCTCATTAGGTTGTAATCAGCATGCAAAACTCTTGCAAGCATCCCTTCAGCATTTTCTACATATTTTTCCTTCAGTCCGTGAATCCGTATACCACTATATCTACAAGAGCTGTAAGAGACACTGACGAAGAACCTTAAAGAATCTCATCCCAACAAAAGTCGCTTACTTAAAAAAGATGAAAAAGGATATTGCGTAGGTAGGCCTCAGCAACCATCTCATTCCACAATCATTCTACTCATATACTCTTCTTCGTATCTTCAGAGAGAGGTGTGGGTGTATCTTTGAGTTCTTGTTGTGAATTCAAACCATCAAGATAGAGTGAAGAGCACACTGCCGCATTACACTTATTTATCAAGAATAAAGTTATTACATGAAGTAATAATATGCCAAAGTGCTGATAGTACTTTAGTGACTTTTGCTGATAGTTGCAAAAAGCGATCACATGCACACACTTTTATTTAAGCAAAAAATTGGCAAGTTGGCAGCAGTTACAATTTCTGTAACTTCAATAACATCTGTCTAAATTCTTCAAAGTGAAAATATGGCCTGCAATGCAGCTAATGCAATGCAGAAATTTAGAACAACTCAAACACAAATCCTACGAATATATATGTAAGCATATCGTCGGTGACACTGCAAAACCGCGTAGGTTACATTTGTACTTTTATAGGCCCCTGCTATTAAGATATATTAATTTATACTCAAGAAAACTACATATTGGTTTAAAAAATAGTTAAAAGAATCGATCTTGATGGGATCCATAAAATCACTATTCGTCTTACAATTAAACAATTTGTAGTTGCAAAACCGATAAACTTAGATATCACTTACGCGGCTTTACATATTTACGTTAGATATGTGTATGGACGAGATATCGGCATTACATTTTTAAATCCTTAGTGATGCGACAGGTCGTTTTATGGGCACTTTAGGAGCAGGGTTTTTTTTTAGGCAAATACTGCAATATGGCTTGCTTATCTGAAATTTGTCTCCTTTTGTTAAAAGGATTTATTCGTAAGCTGGCTATATCATTTTTCTGATAGTTTGGCAGCTCGGAAAGCTGTAAAATATTACAACAAATCGGAAATATTAGCTATTTCAATCAATTACGTTAATAAATAGGCATGTTATGGAAGTGACCTACTTTATGATATGAAAACTTTCTTAACATTGGCATGATATATAGCTATAGGCTTGAATAATAAAGGATATTAAAAAATATAATTATATATAATATTAATTAATTATTATATATAATAATATTAATTTTAATTAAAACGGGTGTAGGAAAAAAAATTTCTATGGAGATGTTGTCAGTGTATCCTTGATGGAGGATATACGAAATCAATGCAAAAGGTCTGACGGAGTTATTAGAAGTAGAGCCATGGCACCTTCCATACAAACTCAATTTTTGGTGATAAATAGTCAAGAAAAAAATATTTGTATCACGTTTTTTAAAAGTAATTTGATTTTGGCTCATACTGATTCTGGGCTGTTTATCAATATTGACATTTTGTAATTTATACACAATTGAAATTGTGAACAATCGCTAATCTTCGATTAAAAAATACGGGTAGAATAGTGAATTTTTGAAATGAACTTATATAAATATGATTTTTGTTGGAACGATTTTCCGTCATCCCTTGTCAAGTTTGGTTTTGTGACAAACCGGTTTCGGCGTTCTGCCATTTTCAATGCCTAGCTTCGTTCTGGTCTGTGTCTATCCGCTGCGTTGTTTTTATAGTCCGTGGGTGCTGTGGCAGGTAATGTCAGTCTATGTTTTCGTGGTAGGTAACGTTAATATGCGTGTGTGTGTGCGCGATATTGATACGTCCGAATTGTTATCTGTCCCAAGGGTTGTTTTTGTAGGTATGTAGACATACCGCTTGTTAGCTAAGCGGTAGGTTGATGTAGGTAGAAATCGGTGATTTTTGCAGATTGGTTCATATTTCGTTTTTGCTTGTTCATTGTTACGTGTTTGGTTGCTGTACCTGCTGGCTTGTGCTGTTTTTTGTAAACTAGTTTTAAGGGTTCAAATATTTCGTCAGAGATAGTGTTGGTTTGTTCGTTTATGATCCTGCCGTCAAATGTTTTTAACTTGTATATCTCCATGTTCTCAAGTACATTGAGCCGCCGGCCTTTTCCTTGTACGTGAAGTATTCGAGCCGTTGTTTTTATGTTAGCTGGGGTGCAGTTGTTTTCAAACATGTGGTTCGCGAAATTAGATTCTGGTATTATGGTGGGTTTTCGTGTTTTTTTGTTGTAGTCCCTGATATGCTCTCGGAATCTTGTGCTTATTTTCCTTCCTGTTTGTCCTATGTAGCTGTATTGACATTCACAAGTAAGCCTATACACTCCGTGTCTGTTGAATGGGTCATCAGAATTAGTGTCGGTTCTTAGTTTTTGTCCGACGTTGTTGGATGTTCTGAATGCTGTGTTAATGTTATATCTTTTTAGCAAAGTTCTTTAAAAGATATAACATTAACACAGCATTCAGAACATCCAACAACGTCGGACAAAAACTAAGAACCGACACTAATTCTGATGACCCATTCAACAGACACGGAGTGTATAGGCTTACTTGTGAATGTCAATACAGCTACATAGGACAAACAGGAAGGAAAATAAGCACAAGATTCCGAGAGCATATCAGGGACTACAACAAAAAAACACGAAAACCCACCATAATACCAGAATCTAATTTCGCGAACCACATGTTTGAAAACAACTGCACCCCAGCTAACATAAAAACAACGGCTCGAATACTTCACGTACAAGGAAAAGGCCGGCGGCTCAATGTACTTGAGAACATGGAGATATACAAGTTAAAAACATTTGACGGCAGGATCATAAACGAACAAACCAACACTATCTCTGACGAAATATTTGAACCCTTAAAACTAGTTTACAAAAAACAGCACAAGCCAGCAGGTACAGCAACCAAACACGTAACAATGAACAAGCAAAAACGAAATATGAACCAATCTGCAAAAATCACCGATTTCTACCTACATCAACCTACCGCTTAGCTAACAAGCGGTATGTCTACATACCTACAAAAACAACCCTTGGGACAGATAACAATTCGGACGTATCAATATCGCGCACACACACACGCATATTAACGTTACCTACCACGAAAACATAGACTGACATTACCTGCCACAGCACCCACGGACTATAAAAACAACGCAGCGGATAGACACAGACCAGAACGAAGCTAGGCATTGAAAATGGCAGAACGCCGAAACCGGTTTGTCACAAAACCAAACTTGACAAGGGATGACGGAAAATCGTTCCAACAAAAATCAGCTTACTACCCTGTCGGAAGATCAACACAACAAAATAAATTATATAAATATCTATTTTTGGCAGAACGAAGTTTGCCGTCCCAGCTGGTTAGTTATATATTTTCAGGGTCAGGTCAAACAAACTGTTATTTTCTTCACTTTATACAATTGGGGAATAGCGAATCCCCAAATCGCAAGATACTAGGATCCCGAGAGTGTAAAATCAGATCACCAAAATCACGGAATGGTTTGAATTAAAAAACTTGGCATCTCTACTATATGCTAAGTAATTTACAGAGCTACCGTAAAGAAATCTTTATACAAATATTCATTCCAGTATCTAGATTTTCACTCCAGTTATAGTGTGCATGGACAGATGGGCAGAGTGCAATCGATTACCCTCTTCATCCAAAAACTTGTATTTATGGAACTCTAAATCTACAAGGTGGCGCAAAAGTAAGCTTCCGATGTTCAGCATATCGGTTGTGGCACGTGCAATGTGTGCTGTTGCACCGTCTTGTTGGAACCACATGTTTTCCAATCCCAATTCATCAAGTTGCGGCAAAAAGAACTCGTTGATCATTACTCTGTAGCGCTCACCAGTCACAGTAACCGTTTGGCCCCGACCGATTATTGGTCAAATAAATAGTCAGCAATATTCCGCGTTCTGGAGCAGTGTAGCGTAACATTGTTTATTAACGTGTATTTCGCATGTGTTTACTACACAAATGTCAAAACAGAACTGACTTTAGGGGCCAATCGCAAAATTTATAGCATTTTCTGATAGGAGGATTACTTTTCCGCCACCCTGTATATCGCTTGATTAGTTTATGTGGTTTCAAACCCTCATTATATATTATATGGGCAAAGTGATAATACCGCGTTTACTAAAAAAAACTGCAAGTAATGAAATATAGTTAAAGTATGAAGAGAAGGAAAAGGTAGGAAGTTTTAGACAAAAAAGCGAAAGGTGAGAGCGAGAAATTTCCCCATGTCCCCTTCAGTGAGTATTTCGCTGTTACAACATCAACTTTAAATTCAAACTTAAAACAGGCACCGTTTATCGCCGTGACAACGAGCCATAAAAAGTGGAGATGCAAGATTTCCTTTTTATAAATTTTAGGGATTTCGGGCACAAACTGCATAAATCCCCCACCTTTTCAGCAGTAAAAAAATTAGTTTTGATCGAAAAGTGGTATTATTAGTTTTTACAGCAGGTTCGACTTTATGTTTGCCAAGAAAGGGCGGGGTCTGTTATTCTGCTAGTTATTACGGGAGTTATACCGATTATAGTGTGAGACATTTTAACTTTTTTTACTAATTCGATTTAGGTACAAATTTATCAAGCTTATCGAAATTATTCGTCTTTCTCCTTTTATTATATTTTATGGCTGACATAAAAAATAAAAAAAATTTATTTATACCTAAATCTTCTTCTTCTTCTTTAAATGGTCATCTAACCGCCTGGGCGATTTTGACCGTCCAACATAGCCCGCCAGTCGTTTCTTCGTTGCGCCAACTGGCGCCAATTGGAAACACCGCGGGATCGCAAATCGGTCTCCACTTGGTCCTTCCATCGGAGTGGTGGTCTCCCTCTTCCTCTGCTTCCACCGGCGGGTGCCGATAAGAATACCTTCTGGGCTGGAGCATCTTCGCTCATTCGCACTACGTGGCCTAGCCAGCGAAGCCGCTGTGTTTTAATTCGCTGAACTATGTCGGCGTCTGCGTAAAGTTCATACAGCTCATCATTAAATCTTCTTCGGTACTCGCCGTCGCCAACGCGTAGAGGTCCACAACTCTTTCGAAGAACCTTTCTCTCGAATACTCCCAGAGCCGCCTCATCAGATGTTGTTAGTGTCCACGCTTCTGCACCATATAGCAGGACGGGTGCGATGAGTGACTTGTAGAGTGTTATTTTCGTTCGTCGAGAGAGGACTTTACTTTTCAATTGCCTACTCAGTCCGAAGTAGCATTTGTTTGCAAGAGTAAGTCGGATTTCTAGGCTAACATTATTGTTGGTGTTAATGCTGGTTCCCAGGTAAACGAAGTCCTTTACTATTTCAAAATTATTGCTGCCAACAGTGGCTTGGTTGCCAAGGCGCGAGTGCGCTGATTCTTTGCATGATGACAGAAGGTACTTCGTTTTGCCCTCGTTCACCACCAATCCCATTTTCTCCGCTTCTTTTTCTAATTTGGAGTAAGCAGAAGTTACGGCGCGGTTGTTAAGGCCAATGATATCAATATCGTCAGCATATGCCAACAGTTGGACGCTTTTATAAAATATTGTTCCAGCGCGGTTAAGTTCTGCAGCTTGTATTATTTTCTCCAGCATTAAATTAAAGAAATCGCACGATAGGGGGTCACCCTGTCTGAAACCTCGTTTAGTTTCGAACGGAGAGGTACTTCCCAATTCTGACCGAGCTGGCGGTGTTGCTCAAGGTCTTTTTGCATAGCCGTATAAGTTTTGCGGGGAAACCAAATTCAGACATAGCGGCATATAGGCAGCTACTTTTCGTGCTATCGAAAGCGGCTTTAAAATCAACAAAGAGATGATGTGTGTCGATTCTCTTTTCACGGGTTTTTTCCAAGATTTGGCGTATTGTAAAAATTTGGTCGATGGTAGATTTACCAGGTCTGAAGCCACACTGATAAGGGCGAATCAGTCTGTTCACATCAGGCTTCAGTCTTTCGCACAATACGCTTGATAGGACCTTATATGCGATATTCAAAAGGCTGATTCCGCGATAGTTGGCGCAGTTTGCAGGAGCGCCCTTCTTGTGGATTGGGCAGAGAACACTTAGATTCCAATCTTCAGGCATGCATTCATCCGACCATATTCTGCATAGAAGCTGATGCATGCGCCTTACCAGCTCCTCGCCTCCGTGTTTGAATAGCTCAGCAGGCAAACCATCAGCGCCAGCTGCTTTATTGTTTTTCAATCGGGATATTGCTATTCGCACCTCATTATAGTCGGGTTGTGGAACGTCAATTCCATCATCTTCGATTGTGGGCTCGGGTTCGGCATCTTCTCTGGTTTCTTGCTCAGTTTCTCCATTTAAAAGGGCAGAGAAGTGATCCCTCCATATTCTGAGTGCTCTCTGAACATCGGCCACCAGGTCACCGTTCTCATTCTTACAGGAGTTTGCCCCGGGTTTAAAACGTTCTGTCATTCGCCGAATTTTTTGATAGAATTTTCGGGCATTATTCCCTTTGGCCAGCATCTCAAGCTCCTTTATTTCACGCTTTTCTGCCTTTCTTTTTTTCGCCCGGAAAAGCTGCCTCCCTTCCCTCTTCAACTCGCGGTAGTGTTCACACACACTCCTCGTTGCATTCGATCTTAGCGTTGCCTTGTAGGCTTCGTCCTTTCTTTTCGTTGCAGCGCGGCACTCTTCATCATCATACCAGTTGTTTCTTCGCGTTCGCCGGAATCCAATTACTTCTTCCGCTGCGGTACGGAGTGCTCCTGAGATATGATCCCACTGCTCATGCATTCCACTAGGTTGAATTGTGCTCTCGGACAGCAGGTGTGAGAGGCGATCTGCGAAATAATTGGCGGTCTGTTGCGATTGCAGCTTTTCGACGTCCAGCTTTCCCTGCGTTTTTTGTTGCACCTGTTTTGTCGTACAGAGGCGGGTACGAATCTTGGCTGCTACTAGGTAGTGATCAGAGTCGATGTTAGGTCCTCGTATTGTACGAACATCTAAAACGATGGAAGCATGCCGTCCGTCTATTACAACGTGGTCGATCTGGTTGCGTGTTTTTCGATCGGGGGACAGCCATGTAGCCTGATGGATCTTCTTGTGCATAAACCTAGTGCTGGATATGACCATGTTTTGGGCACCGGCGAAGTCGATCAGCCTGAATCCATTTGGCGAAGTCTGATCGTGGATACTGAACTTCCCGACAGTGGGGCCAAATATACCCTCCTTACCCACCCTGGCGTTAAAGTCGCCAAGCAAGACTTTGATATCATGACGGGGGCAGCGCTCGTATGCTTCTTCCAGGCGCTCGTAGAATGCATCCTTTTCCACGTCGTCCTTCTCTTCCGTCGGTGCATGAGCGCAGATAAACGATATGGTGAAAAATCGTACTTTTATGCGGATTGCAGCGAGACGCTCGTTCACGGGTGTGAACGACAGTACTCGGTGACGGAGTCTCTCTCCCACCACAAATCCCACGCCGAATCTGCGCTTGTCTTCATGCCCACTCCAGTAGATGTTCTGATCGTATTTCCTCGCCCCGTCCATCGCATCTCTTGTAAGGCGGTGATGTCAGCTTTTGCTTTCCTCAGGACCTCAACCAGCCGGGCAGCGGCACCTTCCCCATTAAGGGACCGGACATTCCAGGTACATGCCCTTATCTCATAATCCTTATTTCGTTTGCGAGTGTTGTCATCTAAAAAAGGGGTTCTCATATCCGAGGCTTTGTTGTTGAATTTCATTGGAACGTTGTTTTATGTGGTGGGTCCCAAACCCAACGCACAACCCGTTTCACGGGAAGTTGAATTCTATTACACGTTTGTACAGCGAGCCGCTTGATCCAAGACAGACGCCCGCTTGCAGCCGCACCACATGGTGATCAGACGCTGCTGTTTGAACCCCCAGCAAGCCCTTAAACCGATTATGTCGGAGTGGCCTTACCAGGTTGTCGCCTTCTCACGTTTAGCTCACCACCAAACGGGTGTTCGGTGGTTACCCAGAGGATACTTGGGCGCAAAGCCCGGAAGTAGTGAGCTTCTTGAACCGCATGCAAAAGAATCGCTCTGGCCATTCCCAGGTGAATGGCGATCAGAAACTTTCCCCACTTGCGTGGACTTCTGCACACGGCCCCATCCTCCAAATTTGTGGCTCTAATGCTAAACCAGGTAGAAAATCTGAGCGAATTTGCTGTATATATCTCTAACCTAGGATGATCCGAAGCATACATATTACTTCGGACCTTCGAATCTGTAGATCAGGAATGGTTAAGGGTATGAATAAGAAAGTATAAAATAATCTTGTTTTTCACTTTTGACCTCGCTAAACAAATCAAGAACAGGTGGAATAGATGGGGCTTTTGAAAGTTAAATATTTGTGGTGTATCTAATTAATCCAAAAAAGTTTAGCTCAGTCGAAGTCATTGGTGAATTATTGTTGTGTGCTCACTTTTTTAAGTCTATTTTAATCCCCATTAAATTAGTGTAACCTTTGACTGTTACAAAGTTCTAATGTTCTTCCCTTTGACAATAATGCATTACAAATCATTGAAGTAACCAAAAAATATCAAAATGCAAAAGTGAATTCCTAGAAGTTAAATATGACAATTAATATATAGTAACAAACTTTCTTACTCCACAATTATACTTATCTACAAAGATGAGTATTTCAATATTTAAAAGTTTAAGCAGACAGTATTGCATAAAACCCAACAGGTCACTATACCGCAACTCACCTATGCTTGCAACTTATTAATTTTTGTGACAACTGCTGCTATGCCTCGCATTGTTTCAACATTCTATCTTGGCTCGACGCTGGTTTTCAACTTGAGAAGTTCAACCAGGTGTCTTATCGCTTTGACTCAGAAAACAGCGGCAAACTTTCTAAGTTGCTTTGACAGAATTATGCCGCAATGTTAAGAAGGATATACATGTATATGTCCAAAACTATATGTACTTGCATCTACTAGTCTGAGACAGAAACATAAGAAAATTTGTTTTTCAAATTATATTGATATTATTTTTCAAAATGGCGGAACACCCAAACCGGTTTGTTACAAAACCAAATATGACAAGGGATGACGTAAAATCTTTCGAATACACATCAACTTTTCACCCTGTCGGAAAATCAACAAATTAAAATAAATAATTTTTATAACGCTATAGTTGTTTTTAGATTTTTAATATTGATCTCATTTTTGGCTTTAGAACAGGAATGGGCGTTTTCAAAAATTCAGTGACGAATGACAAAAAAAAACAAATAAAAATTTATTTTTTATTCAAAAAAATTTGAGGGATAGGCGAAATATGATTGGTTATTCAAAAAACTTTGAATTAAAAATAAAGTTTCAATTTTTGTTCAAGCTTTTGAATTGAAAAAAATATATCGAGTTATAGCAAAATTATAACCGTATGTGCATATAGACATAATGTGTATTTATAAAGATTTTTTCGGTTATTTCTGTATAAATTGAGATTCACTGAGTTGATTGGATGCAAGTTCAGGACCATTGCTGGACAAAATAAGGCTTTTGGCGGAATTCCTTTGATGTTTTCGGGATATTTTAGGACCCATTTTGTGGCTTTTTCGGTGACGTGTCATAATGTCTTTGCAAAATCGAATTAATGTCAAACTATTTTGAGAATTAACGTCATTGACATTAATTCTCTTTGTAAAAGCGCATTTATAACTTATATATGTATGAATAACCAATAGGAATTCACTCATCACTCAAGTTTTTTTTGAATAACAAATAAAATTTTATTTTTATTTTAAAAGTTTCTTATTCAAAGTTAGGTACTGCTTTAGAACTGCAAAAATTTTTAAGTAAACAGTTTTGTAGGAAATAAAATTCCCCACAAAACTGTTTTGAGTTCCGGGTAATCAGGATTTTAATATTGGTATCGTTTTCAGATTTCAAGTTTTCACTAAAGATAAATACTTTTTCTTAAGGGAATCAAATGGTATAAAAACAGTTGTCGAAATATTTTTAATATTGATTTTACAAAAAAAAAAATATTTTCTTTGTTCTTGACCTAATTATTTTATTAAATGGAATTAATCTATATTCTATCAAAAAAACCCTACGAACTGAATCCAAATTGAAACTAGTATTTGCCCAACTGGTGGTAGTTCGGCTCTAACCCCAAGAAACAAAATAAAAGACTGTTTTTTCTGAGCTGAGGCCAAACCTCCACCCGTTAGTTAATTCTAACAGAGAATTCCTTAAGATTATGTATTTTTTTCTGGTATTTATTTTTGTATATTTATTCATTCAGACCTTCATGGTGGGGAATTTCAGTTCTATATGCAGAGAAAATTTTTTTTTCAATGCGATTTTCAGGCCAAAATGAGATCAGTCGTAAAATATCTAAACTAGCAACGATAGATCTCTAAAACAAATATTAAGGCCTGAAACCTTTACAGTAACTTTTCCTAGATTCTGTAAACTAACATCAACATGTTCAACAAAAAAACACAGATTTTCTTTCCCGGTCTAATGTCTACATGTGTATATGTTCATCCATATACTTGCAAACATAGTTACCATTAGGGGCCATCAACTTTGGCTTGTGCTTTTGCTCTTGTTAAGTTCTTCCTTATCTTATACACATACCAACACACATACATACATACCAATAAGCTATCCTACAATATGTGTTCACTTCCGGTTTTCTAAGTGCATGCCATCGCATAAATATGTAATTACTTATAAGTATGCGTGGTTGTGTGCTTAGGGCAATTTAATTACTTTTATGCATCTAGGCTATTATAAAGTTAATTAGAAATGCAGTCGTCGGAATTTATTACACAAATTTAAAATGAGTTGAAAAGGTGATTTATATTAATACTTTTAATAAATGCAAAGACAACACAACAAGATAAACAAGTAAGAAGTGTAGTTTGTCCATGTGTTTAAAGTTATATAAACTTAAGCTTTTTCTTTCGCTTTTGCAAAGCATTAGTAATTTATTTTATTTACGCATGAAATAAGTTTTGAATTAAGTGCATTGCTTCCAGAATTTCGATGTTATCGTCTTGTCGTCCTTTCCAAAGTTGAGCGATTTCTAATTGTATTATTATACATATGAACATGACACACCTATGTATTTATAACTTGATATATAAAGGATGACTATCATCTAGCTCTTTTTCCCGCCTTATAACTACAAAATGCTAAAAATGCTCACTGTTCTATCTTAACAAATTTTCGTACTTCCACCGAAATATCTCGATAATTTGAAATTTGGATAAATAGGACTTAGTGACAGGTAGCCTTATGTCAATACATACATAACTCTATATATTAACCCATCATCTAAATTGAAATCAGTAAGTTTAGCCACAGTGTCAACACATTTTAACCACTTACCAATGAAATATGTTGCAATCAAACATGAAACTCCAGGCGCTAAATGATGATGAAGGCCATGATGGCCCAAGTTGTCTGTCTTGAGTAAGCTATATTCAGATTTGCTTTGTTTAGCAAATCTAATCTCTTATCAAGCAAACAATGAAGCCTCTGTTATACAAATACAATACATTTTATGTACCGACGATGTATTCAAATCTTTTTGGTCACAATAATAAATATGCTACCAAACAAACGCTCAAGTTCACCCATCAGCCTATTTGATAAGCAAAAAGAAGTTGTTGAGCTGTTTCTATAGTTTGAAAAGGTTTTGTTAGGAGAAGTAAAGAGTCAGATTAGATAAGAAAATACCAATAAATTAATATGCTTTTAATTTTGGCATAATTTGATATTTATTTGTTTGTTTAAAGTCAACACTCAAACACGGTCGATTATCAATGCGTACAAAGTACTGCAACTTAAAAATATATATAAAATAATAATATTAAACAACAATTAACATAAAACATTGAAAAAGAAAGTTATAAAATATCAGGCAAGACATTAAAGTAGTGCAGTATGTAGGGCAGCAAACGAACATTCGATACTAATGCAATTGTACAAGTTATTGTAGTACGAATACCAAATACGCAAAAGATCACTTTTGACAAAATTAAAACGACAGAGGAGTAAATAAAAGGGCGCGTAATATCAAGATACCCTAGCAGGAACCCCGAAATTCAGTCGGCTCAGAAGGTTAGGGGAGTGAATTTCGCCAAGGATCAGCTTATGTAGGAACATTACCCCGAGTAATATTATTCGATTTTCAAGAGTTGGTGAATCAATAAGAAGAAGCCTGCTTCTGTAAGGTGGAAGATACAGATTTGAGTTCCAGTTTAGAGCCCACAGAGCAAACTCAATTCGCTTTATATGACAATTATATCTTGGACACCAAACGCACTAGCAATACTCAAATATCGGATGGACCAACGATGTGTAAAGGACCTTGGTGAGGTAAGGATCATTAAACTCTTTAGCCCAGCGTTTAGCGAGTGTACCCATTACTTTGTTTATAATCGAGGAAATATGTGAATTAAAGCTCAGTTTCGAGTCAAACAGGACACCCAAGTCACTAACAACCGATATTCCCTCTATAGGGGTGCCATTAAGCAAATAAGATGACAAAACTGGCTTTACCCGGTGAAATGTCATAAGCTTACATTTAGAGCAATTAAGAACAAGTGCGTTTATTGTACACCAACATTGAAATGAGTCCAAATCAACCTGGAGAAGATTCATGCAAGATGATTTATCCGCCAAATACGTGAAGCAAAGTTTTACATCTTCAGCATAGATTAGAGCTCGATGATGAGACAGAATTAGTGGTAAGTCGTTAATGACAAGGGTAAAGAGCAATGGACCCAAGTGACTACCCTGAGGGCCATCGGAAGTAACGTCAGTTGACTTAGAAAAATAATTTTTGAACAGAACTTTTTGAGTCCTATTAGCAAGGTAGCTTGCGATCCATAAAATCAAATTCTTGGGAAAACCCAACAAATCAAGTTTTTGAATCAGAAGCACATGGTTTACTGACTCAAAACCTTTACTGAAATCAGTATAAATTACATCCGTTTGCTTATTTGCCAAAAAACCTTCCCGGACTAAAGATGTGAACTCGAGTAGGTTGGTAGTGGTTGATCTTCGACGCACAAAGCCGTGCTGGTATTGTGACAGTAAGGAAATACACGTGTGCTGAAGCTGACAAGTAATTATTTGTTCAAACATTTAAGGAATAGCTGAGAGCTTATCAATCTCTCTATAGTTCTCAATATTAAGTCTACAACCTTGTTTGGGCAGAAGTATAATAAATGATTGTTTCCAAATTGATGGAAATGTCGCGGATTGAAGCGAAACTGTGAATAATTTGAAGATCGTTTCGGATAAGTTAACGGCACAATAATTGAGCACACAACTAGGAATACCATCAGGTCCTGGGGAAAATCTCGGTTCCAATGCTAGGAGACTCTGAAGTACAGTCGCGCAATCAATCACAGGATCCAGAATACAGTTAAAGGTTACTAAGCTATACGAATAATTACCGCTTTGAACACATTTAGACGAGTAGGTCGACTTAAAAACTTTGCGAATAATCATACTTACCCTCAAACGACAAACAAGATGGAAATCCTAAAGATTTTCTTTTAGAATTAACAAAACCATAGAACTTTCTTCGGTTCTTTGGTCTTGAGCTCGTAAAACTTACAAAAATATCTAACAATTTAACTATTGATCTCATCAGAGCGGCTTCAGTACTGATAAATCTAGGGCCAACCAAACTTTTTTAATGCTCAAATTTCTGCAGACTACCGTTAAAAAAAGCATCGACCCAGCGTCAACTTCAAAGCAGCTTTTGATAGCTCGAAAATAGGCAATTAGTGTTATTCTCTGTTTAAAATTTTCTTCTTTGAGATAAAAAAAAATTAGAATGCCTGAGCAATACCAAAAATTGAGCAAACTAAATAACAAATAATTAAGGCTGAGTTCAGGTGGAACCGAACATGAAATACCCAACTGTGTAAAAGTGGTCGTCATAAATTGGTAAATTGCTATGATTTTAGACTTTTTCCACTACCATGTGGGTATATCTCATAAATCAAAATGAATGCGTGTCTTTTATAGGCGTCCAAAGTACTCAACCGATCTTTATTAATTTTGCACAGTAGTTTCTCATGTTTACTGGTTACAGCATAGACTATATACAATTTTGGAAAAGTGGGCGGTGCCACTATCCCATGCTACATAAAATTTCAATCTTGTATAGGCGTCAAAAGTGCTCAACCGCCCACATGTTTTTTGGTGTTTTTTGTCCTTTATTGACGTCCATACTACATCACCGATCTTTATGATACTTTCGTAGTTATTGATTCAAGGTAATGATATTTTATATAAACGTGTCCATATCCAAAAAGAAACAAATATGGAAAAAGTAAGCGATCTTACGTCGAACAAAAATCACTATCGTTGACTCGCCTATCAAACATTTCCTAATGTACGGAAGCATGGACGTGTTGAACTAAAATTAGACTGCCCTTGAACTATTCCGCTAAACAGGGTTGTTAAATTGGAAACCATTTAAACCAGGGTTTAACCCTCTTACTGGCAAAGTGCCTCAGAGCAAGCATCACAAAAATAAATTTTGTATAAGAAGAAATATTTTTTTCTTAAGAAAGTTAATTTAACTGCTTTGACTATATTTTTAGTGAAATATCTTTCCCAAATAAAAACGCAATCCAGAGGCCCATTTATTTTGGATTATCAGTTTTGTGACGACGGCTGGAGAAAACGGTGTCGTCTTTGCATAAAACAATTTCTAACTTTCAAGAAATTTTCAAATTTTTCATTTTTGAGACGTGCTCTCAGATTTATATTTTTTTTTTTTTTTCATAAGCTTGATGATTATACATCCACATTGTTAAACTAAGTTGAATTTACTGTCCTGCAGCAAAATAACTAAGTGCGGCGACAGCAATGTGCTGAGGCTGGTCTCTAAAGTATATTTTATACATATTTCTTTGCTTTTTTTCATAAAAAATAACATATTTCGATCCCTGCAAGATGTCGTGTGCCAAATTGTTGAAGCTATAGACGAAAAAGTCCTCAAGCTCATTGAATCGGCAGTGACTGGTGATACAGAAGATACGAAGAGTGTTTCTCGGAAGTACCCACCAGAGGAAAGTAATTTATAGGATGAACATTTGATATCCGAATGCCTTCGAAGAATGCATACGAATGAAAACTTTTTTAGTGATGCAGCTAATTACTCACTGACTACTTGTGTAGTAACAGATACCTCTCCAATTTTTTGCTCTAAAGGACAAGAGTGCCTGAATGTACTATTTCTTATTACACATATGACAGACAAACGAAACGATATATTGAATTTTTGTAGATAGAATTTCTAACCATTTTTTAAAAGTTGCAATTTTTTTTAAATTTTTGGTAAAAAATTCCAAGCCATTCAATTTACTTCTCAAAAGTCTAAACTATTAAAATGAGGCTAAAACTAAACCAAAAACTTTAAGCGCACTGCAAATAAGATAGGGAATATTTGTTCTCTTCTGTAAGCTTTTGCCACTCATCCAACATTTTTGTGTCTGTAGTAGCTCAGTGGGTGTAGCAATCGACTCTGATTGACTCAGTACTCGGCTACAAACCTGATATTTAGCTAACACAAATTTATTTCAAGCTGCCAGTGTTCACTTTTGCTGGTTATAATTGAAACTCCTCCCACTTATTTATTTTTATACCCAGTAGTGCTACGCACACACGGTATCTTATCTTATAAATTTAAACAAGTTATTCTTGTATATTTGTATAGTTGTATATTTGTATAGTTGTATATTTGTATATCCACTACTACCTCAGGAACGACTTAACCGATTTGGATGAAATTTGGTATATGGGTAGTATCCTTTGTTTTAAGATTTTCTACTTTGGTGTTGCCACTTGGGGTGGTTTAACAGGGTTGCCACCTATATCAATTTTTTTTAAATATTAAGCAATGTATGGGAATATGCGTATCAAATAAAAGATATTTTAGGCCGTATACCAACCAAGGTATTTTCGAGTAGGGTTGCCACCTCACCGCATTTTATTTATTCCTTCAGATATCGACCACTATCTCGGGAACGGCTAAACCGATTTCGATGAAATTTGGTAGATGTATAGTATGCTTCCCTCTAAGATTTTCTACTTGAATGTTGCCACTAAAGGAAGCTTAGAGGTTGCCACCTCTCCGATTTTTTTTTTAAATATTAAGCAATATATGGCAATATGGGTATCAAGCGGAAGGTATTTGAGGCCGTATACCAAACCAGAATATTTTAAGTAGGATTGCCACCTAGGGTTGCAACCTGACTGCATTTTAATTATTCCTTCTTATATCGGCCACTATCTCGGGAACGGTTAAACCGTTTTGGATGAAATTTGGAGTGCGCATGTGGACATATGTAATTTCGTGGCATCTCGAGGTACTTGAATAAATATAACATAACATGGCAAACATCACTCAAAAACTTAAAATGATGAATTAAGCTGAACCTATATCTAGCAGCACTACACGGCACGACAAAATTGTTGCCTATTTGATAATTATATCGTGTCGTGTGGTGCTGCTGTCGCTAGATGTGATATGCTCCATAAGAATACATGCAAAGAATACTTTGTCATGTAGTGTAGTGCTGCTAGATGTAGCCTAGCTTTAAACGAGTAATTCTAGAATACTTAAAATTCTTATTATTTTTTAAACGAGCTATTCTTATATATTTGTATATCCAGACTATCTCGAAAACGGCTCAACCGATTTGGATGAAATTTGGTATGTAGATAGTGTACCATATTCTAAGTATTTTTACGTAGGTGTTGCCACTTAGGTTTTTTTTGGGTTGCCACCTTTCCCAATTTTTTTTTATATAGAATAAAATATGCCAATATGGATATCATACGAAAGATATTTTCATTCCCATTTCAAAAAAAATATTTCTAAGTGGGGTTGCCACTTATTGAGGTTTTTATATAAATTTTTTTTAGGGTAACTACTTAACAACTATCTCGAAAACCGCTCAACCGATTTCGATCAAATTTGGTATGTAGATACTGTACCACATTCTAAGAATGGCATTACCTAAATAAATTTAAAACATTTAAAACAGAAAATTTTTGTCGAATCATCGAGCCCTAACCGCCAAACAGGCTTAAGTGACTTTTTGTAGTTAGTGTTCCATATTTTGGAAATCTATTTTGGAAATTTATGCTCTTGGTAAGCAAGATTATGCGACAAATTCGAAAAATACCGGGCAAGGCTCGGTCACCCAGGTACTATTAACTTTAGTCGCGTAACGGTGGTATGTAACGGCATAAACGGATCGAGATAGATATTGACTTATGTATATCAAAAGGTTCAGGAGTAAAAGAGAAATTGATCAAGCCATGCCCGTCCGTCCGTCCCTCTGTTAACACGGTAACTTGAGTAAATTTTGAGATATCTTAATGAAATTTGGTATGCAGGTTCCTTGGCACTCATCTCCGAGCGCTATTTAAAATGGGCGAAATCGAAATTTTTCAAGAAATTTTTGAAAATGGGAGTGGCACCGCAACTTTTGATTAAGTCAAATTTAGAAATAACATTAATCATAAATCAAAAACAGTTCAAGATATTGAAACGAAATTTGGCGCACATATTTATATTAATAGAAGAAATGTTCCGAAAAAACATGGGCGAAATCGGTTAACTCAGATAGACCTAAAAGAAAACGAAGAAGTAAAACAAAATAGTTTAACTGAATTTCGGCTTTAAATGTTATTAAAAAGACACATCCAAACTCTTTTCAAAACATTAAGTTCATAAACTTTGAGTTTTAGACCGTACTATATTTAGTAGATTGGGCACATATGCGTTGTAAACGACCAATATTACCACAACATCAACAACAACCAATATTAATTTTTGGTATGAAAGGAAATAAAACACTTTACATGCACTCCAACGTCACATTATGAGCATCTGGTCGTGGTCCGTTCATGGCAATATCCACAACGAGTTTGCTTATCCTGCTGAACAAAAAATTATTTAGGTCATCGTTTAAGTGATCCTTCCGAGCTTCCGTGGGGTCCCCTTTGATCATTTTGCTGCAGTATTGTGGTTGTAATGACTATCCTAAGCTTGCGCAATTATTGCGTATAGTTGTTAGTTTCGGTCAGAATAAGCTCTATTTCTTTATCATCAAAAAACTTAAAAAACAGATCTAGAGGATTTTGTGAGCTCTTTTGTAAAAAACTTCCTAATCTTCCTTTACCCACTTGCATCTTTTTTGCTTTTTCACTTTTTCACAGATTCTGATTCTGGCAAGTCGTCGTCGGACTCATCTGATAAAGCATGCTCGGCGTTTCTTCCTTCAAAAACGACTTCTGCTAGGGCTCGCAATTGTGAAGAAGGCAGGTTATCTATCTGCCGATAATCTTCGTCCGAGGAGTCTTCATCAGTGGAAAAATACAAATTTCACCAACTGTATTCCCATTAACATCGTCTTTCTCCAAAATGGCAAGTACTTCGTTAAGTGAAATAACCATGAGAAATAATAGTAAAATACAACGCATATAGTGCCAATGTAACAAATACAGTACACTTTAGTATGTTTAGCAGACAAAGATAAAAAATTTCAGAACCAATCAAGTTTTTCATATTAGACTAAAATGTTGGCTACTTTTTTCCAACTTACGGGTAAAATTATTATTTTTTTAAAATATATTATTCTACATTGCCTTATCCTTCGAACCTTATAGTGAAATTCTGCATTTCACAATTTTGTCAAACTTCGAACCACAATCACACAAAATTTTAACTGTATGAGTAATTTACGATGTATGCAGCAGAAGCATAATGAACAGTTTCATGCATGTCGCGCTTCCGAGAGAAATCGAATGTGAGCGTATCGCAACATGATCTAAGTGTACTATACTTAGTACATTAGGCTTATCTGGGTTAACGTCCCCCACTTTTATACGAAAGATTTTAAAAAGGATCATAGTTATATTTAATAGGCAATAACTTTGCGTAAAGAAGCTTTATATCATCTCTATTTCACTTTCAAAGTGTCCGTGAAAGAAGAAATGCGAAAAATATAAATTTTTGAAAATAGGCTTGCCACCGCCCCTTTTAAAGTGGATTATTCCACAAAAGATTTTATGCCATAACTCCGGCAAAAATTGATTTAGTGAAACGATGTTTTACACACAAAGTTTAATGTTTGTTGCAAAAATGGGCTAAATCGGTCAAGGGCCCCGCCCAGTTTCTTAACATAGTTCTGAAAAATTTGTTTGCATAATGTAAAACGCGATACTTTTATAACCAAGCAAGCTATATCAGAACGATCTTGCGCACATAATAAGCTTTTTAAGAAAAACTCGACCGCAAAAAAATTTTGTGGACTTTGGGGAAGTAGGCATGGCGCCGCCAAATTTTCAGCATACAAATTCTGCTATTTTCAAAGACGATTGTTGTAGATTCTAGAAAATATTTCAATCAAAATTTGTCAGCTTCTTCTCAATAGTATTTAGTATGCCCCTGCCAAAAATTCGGCAAATCGGATAGCACAAAAATAAAATATCCGGGCAAGTTGAGAATACCCCACTACAATAGGGAAGTTATATATCTTTTTTGATTTTCATACCTTTCATGAACATAAAATGTTTGTAAGTAAGAGAAGAAGAAGAAGAGATGAGACCATACAATCGATTGTTCCGATAAACTTGTTTTGACCTATAACTCTTGCAATTAAAAAACTATGAACGTAAAATTTTGCAGGTTTGGTACATATTATATATGTAATGTGTGTAGGAATCAGCCAGATCGGACCTACATAACATATAGCTCCCATACAATCGATAAATGGGTTTTGGGCTATATATCTTTAAATTAACAGTTTTGCAGAGTTTGTGCTAATTGTGAGTAAGGATCCGACACTTTAAACCGTGATGCATATTCATGAAAGGTATAAAGCCTTCAGCACAGTCGAAGACAGCCCTTTCCTTATTTTTTTTAAAATTGATTTACCCCTCAAAACTCATAATAGAAGTGTTTTTATTGAAAACAATCAGCTGGCTTTATAATACGAACTGACAAGTATTTAATAGAACTGCTAAAATTGGTATGCTATAATAGATCCCTACTAGGTATTTAATGTTCGATTCCACCCGAACTTAGGCTTCCTTACTTGTTAAAACAAATCTTGTCCAAATAAAATTTAAGAAATCCCTGAAGAAAATACAATAACTCTTTTATTTTGTTTTGTTGGTTTTCCAACAGGGTGAATGATTGATGTATATTGGAACGATTTTTCGTCATCCCTTGTCAAATTTGGTTTTGAGACAAACCGGTTTCGGCGTTGTGCCATCATCAGTGTCGATTTTCGTTCTGATCTGTTGGGGTAGTTTGTCTTGTATTTATAGTAGGTAGCAGGTAACGTCAGCATGGGTGTCTGTTTGTGTACGTGTGTGCATGTGTTGTGTGTGTACCTTCAGAAACGGGGGTGGTTTGCATCGATCGGTTTTTTTGTGGTTGACTGAGGCAGGTAAAAGTTGGTGATTTTGTTGTTTGACCTTTTTTGCTTGTTTGTTGTTTTTGATCTTTTGCTGTTTGTGCTTATTTGTCGGTGTGTGTGTGTTTGTTGTACCTGAGTGGTTGCTTTGTTTTTTGTAAACCAATTTTAAAGGTTCGAATATTGTGTCGGAAACAGTGTTTGTCTGTTCGTTTATTATTCTACCGTCGAATGTTTTTTGTTTGTAGATTTCCATGTTTTCGAGTACGTTCAGACGTCGGCCTTTTGCTTGTACATGTAGGACCTTGACTGTTTTTTTGATGTTTCCGGGGGGGGGGGGCATTTATTCTCCGCCATGTGATTCGCACAGTTGGACTCTGGTATGATGGTTGGATTCCGTATCTTTTTGTTGTAATCTCTAATGTGTTCTCTGAACCTCGTTCTTACTTGTCGTCCGGTTTGTCCTATGTAACTGTGCTGGCATTCACAAGTGAGCTTGTATACACCATGGCTGCTAAATGGAGGATATGGAATGTCGTAGAATAAGAGTGAACCCCACGGATGAATACCAGAAAGAAATCAAAGTGGCTATAAGAACTGCAACAAGTATAATAGATACAAACTCGGCATATACATTAGTCCAAATGAACCCGTCAACTCCACCACTGATTGCGCTACCAAAAATCCACAAGCCTGGCAATCCAATGAGACCAATCATTAATTTTAAATCGGCACCATGCTATAAGCTATCTAAATATTTAAAAACAGTATGACACACTGGAACTTAGCAACGACCACACCATAACTAATACATCTGAACTAATAAACAAACTTAGGACCGTTGAAGTGACAAAGGACAGCAAATTGGTATCTTTCGACATAAAAGATCTATACACATCAATACCACTAGCAGAGACATTGAACATAGTAAACTCTATAATACTACGTAAAACAAAAGATAAAGTAAAAAGTACGCAAATCACGAACACGGTAAGAACCACACTACGTCAAAACTATTTTCAATTCAACAATAAAATATACAGACAAACAAACGGACTTGCGATGGGAAACCCAACATCGGCTATTCTTATGGAAGCGATTATGCAAAACCTGGAAAAAGAGTATATACAGGAATTAAATTCCAAATTAGGAGTGTTATTTTACGCAAGGTACGTGGATGATATCATATGCGTTTTAACTTCCAACAACGAAGAGCAAGTACTGGAGTACCTCAACAAGCAGCACGGGAACATAAAATTCACAATGGAAACCGAAAAAGACGGAGGAATAAATTATCTGGACCTCACAATAAGTATTGATAAAGCTAGCAATAAATTCAACTACGACATATATAGGAAACCAACGGCCACCGACACAATAATACATAATACCTCGAACCACCCACAGCAACATAAAAATGCAGCGCTGAGGCACTTAGTACAAAAATTGGAAAGAACACCTCTTACACAAGAACCATATAGAAGAGAGCTTGGAATAATATATAACATCGCTACAAACGGATATAAAAAAGCACTAGTAGATAAACTCAGGAGAGACCTTAGAGAACAAAAAAGAAACAATGGAGAAGAAAGTACACAAACCTGGACGACAATGACATATACTGGAAGGGCAACATATAAATTAGCAAATTTCCTTAGAAAATACAATATCAACACAGCGTTCAAAACATCGAACAATTTAGGACGGAAGCTAAGAACCAAAACTAACTCAGAAGATCCATTTAGCAGCCATGGTGTATACAAGCTCACTTGTGAATGCCAGCACAGTTACATAGGACAAACCGGACGACAAGTAAGAACGAGGTTCAGAGAACACATTAGAGATTACAACAAAAAGATACGGAATCCAACCATCATACCAGAGTCCAACTTTGCGAATCACATGGCGGAGAATAAATGCCCCCCCGGAAACATCAAAAAAACAGTCAAGGTCCTACATGTACAAGCAAAAGGCAGACGTCTGAACGTACTCGAAAACATGGAAATCTACAAACAAAAAACATTCGACGGTAGAATAATAAACGAACAGACAAACACTGTTTCCGACACAATATTCGAACCTTTAAAATTGGTTTACAAAAAACAAAGCAACCACTCAGGTACAACAAACACACACACACCGACAAATAAGCACAAAACAGCAAAAGATCAAAAACAACAAACAAGCAAAAAAGGTCAAACAACAAAATCACCAACTTTTACCTGCCTCAGTCACCCACAAAAAAACCAATCGATGCAAACCACCCCCGTTTCTGAAGGTACACACACAACACATGCACACACGTACACAAACAGACACCCATGCTGACGTTACCTGCTACCTACTATAAATACAAGACAAACTACCACAACAGATCAGAACGAAAATCGACACTGATTATGGCACAACGCCGAAACCGGTTTGTCTCAAAACCAAATTTGACAAGGGATGACGAAAAATCGTTCCAATATACATCAAAATACAATAACGTGTCGAAACGCGTCGGAGGCGGAAAGGAAAGACTTATATTTTGCTTTAAGTTAAACGACCAAAATAAGCTCTTAGTGTAGCAAAATCAATTTCTAATAATATTTAATATTCCTAATAATTACACTAAAACAGCTTTAAAAAATTCCAAATTTAGGGTCAAATTTTTAATTATGTAGCATATCGAAAAACATAAATTTTGTTCATGGTGTGTCGTTTACGTAATTTATGTCGTGCCTGAAAGATTTGGGTGGTGTCAACTCTAAACAACTTCTAAGCCATGACGCATAGTAGATGATGTGTTTTGGGTTAAAGGACAGTTTTCCTCTAACAAGTTCATAACTATCAAATAACTTCACGTTATTTTTGTGGTATGGGCTTGGTATATCTTACCAAGAACTAGCAAAATTTTTTAACTTAAAAAAGGCTAAGCTGTCCTTTTATCAACGGTGAGATAATGTCGAAACCGAACTATTTATTGTATTTATGTATGTAACAATTACAGTAAAACATCCCTCCTAAATGTCGATTTACTGATAGTTTGGTCTACGTGAACATTAAGTTAACAACATGAGCGACTGATTTTTCTAACCTTTCAAGGTCATTGATTAAGTTTGTGACCATGCCCAAATAAATAACTGAATGATGTGTCGTATGTAGCCATCCGCATCAATATCCCAATCGCCACACACAAACTCCAAATAGTCATGCACATTGAACTTGTTATAACATCTCTTTTATCTTCTTCTTCAGATTATTTGTACCATACATCCTTTCTGTATAACGGATAACTACCATGTTTGTGTATATGGCTTTGTATGTGTGTGCGCGCCTGGATTCCTACACTTCATTCCATTTATTAGTCCATGAACTCTATATATGTATGAGAAGAAATATGAACTTACATGCGTACATACCCTCATCAATTGGTTGAGTACACCGCAAACGATTGCCCTGTAATGTGTATGCTGGTCACGCCACTGGACATTCTCTTGTCGCCGCCTTGCGATACCTCTGGGAATCGTGTATGGGAGTATCATGATGGTAAAGATTAGCTTTGAGGTTAAACGAAATTTGTACTTTGTTATTTATTTATGCCAGGCACATCTTTTTTACTAGCGAAACTAAATTTATTGAATCGGAACTGTAGGGTTACTTTGATTTACGTCCTACTAATTTTGCTAAGATACATGGCTAGTTTGGAAAATGAAGTTTTGAACAGCCGTATACATAGATTAGGTTAGATAGGAGGTGGCCTTCCGAGGTACTACATTTGCTGAGGAATTTAACTATGCTTTAAAAGTTTCATGTCAACCCAAATACCGAGTAAAACTTGAAGCAATTAGAAACTATAGTTTAATTAAAGAAAGCAAATTGTTTAATATTCAAGAAGGTAATATAAAACACCGGCGACTTAGGATTCTGATTTTTGTTGTTTGTGAAGGCAAAACGGCGGCCGCCGTGGTGTGAAGGTAGTGTTGCCGGCCTACCACACCGAAGGTCCATGGTTCGAGCCCTGGTACAGGTAACATCAAAAGTGATTTGAAAAAAGTTTTTCAAAACGGGGTCGCCCCTCGGCAGTGGTTTGGCAAACTCTCCGAGTGTATTTCTGCCATGACAGGCTTCTCAGCAAAAATTCGTCTCCTTTGTAGATGCCGTTCGGAGTCGGCAAAAAACTGTAGGTCCCACCAATTTGTAGGGAAAATTCAAATCGGCACACCACAAATTGGAAGAGAAGCTTGGCGCAAAAATCTCTTAGGAGGTTTATGATGATATACCTGTTGTATATCGCGCCATAGAGAGATAGAGAAGGCAAAACTTTCTGACTTAACGGTCGTTTTATGCATGGCATTCTTCTTGTCGGTGGAGCCTTACCGCAAGTAGTCTGCTGGAATTAAATGATAACTACAAACTCGAAAGTTTTAGTAACATTTGTAGTACTAACAAAACTGTATGCAGCCCAGAAATAAACTGAATTTTGTCTGAATTTTATTCGCCATATGTGACTTGATTTAAGATTTCTGAAGCATTTTACTACCTTTATATTAAGTCACTTTCTTGTTTGTCCGCTCATTTCCATACGAACTTTCGGAATCTTGCCAAGTCTTTTTAGGTAACTTCGCGTTGAGTTAGACAGTTGAAACTTGTAACATAGTTCTGAATTCCGTAATAATACAATTTGAACGAAAAAAATATCCACAAGGTGGCGCACGGATCGAGATATACCTTAAATTGGTTGAAAATTTAGTATCTTGCGATTGATTTTTAAAAACTTCGCGGTAAGCTAAAGCATTGGAACTTGATAGATAGATCAACAATGAAATGATATGCAATACCCTCTACATAAAATTTCGCGAGATGGCGCGCTGATCTAGACAATTGAGAAACGCTACAAAACGCGGGGAATTTTCAAGTAACATTCCAGTGAGGTAGAGACTTGAAACTGTTCACATGCATCAGAACCAGGTGACAATTGCAATATTTGGTGAAAAAAATTTCGCTAGATGGCGCACGGATCTACTAATTTTAAAAATTCGTTTGAAATTGGGAATCTTGCGAACGATTTTTAACTAATTTCCTGGTAGCCTACTGACTTGAGGCTTAGCAGTTAAGTCAAGATAAGATGGCAGTATGGTTTGCTGAAAAAAAAAATCGGGGAGAATCTTGCCATCGCTTTTTGAGTAACTTTTCGATGAGGTAGAGAAACTTAAGTTACATAGTTCAGAACTGGGTAATAATGCAATATTTGATCAAAAAAATGTCGCTATGTGGCACACGGATCTACCTATTTTGCAAATTCGTTTTAAATTTTGAATCTTGCTATTGATTTTTAACTAACTTCCTGACGACCTAGGAACTGGAAAATCGCGCTATATGGCTCAGTGAAAGAGATAACCTTAAATCAATGAAAATCTTTGAAAAACGTGGGATTGATGTTAAACTAATTTCTCGGAGATCTAGGGAGTTGAAGTTAGCACAGGTAAAGGTGGAGCGCACTTTTTCAAACCAAGGCAATCAATTTTTAGAATCCCAAATGAAACTTCGGCAATTGACAAAACATTTCAAGTCTATTTATTTCACTGCACCATATATTCTTTTAAAATATCAGATATGGATTTGATTAATTGGTATGATTAAAATTTCAAAACTAAAATTCAAAGATACCATGTCTTTGTTTAAAGATACTCTTTAAAATTTTGCTTTCATCTTTTTTTAATATGAAGATTTAAATTAGAGCTCGCCAAAAGTGTTCCAATCAACAACCAAAGTCGAAATGGAGAGATCAGAGGAAGATGGCCTCGACATTATTGTTGCCAGTTCGCGCCATTTAACAAAACAAGGATTATAATACAAGCAGCTTTTCAACGGCTGCACTACGCCAGCACTTGGCAATACGAGTATGTGTAAGTAGATATTCATGCGAAAGGATTCACCTTCAGTAGGTTCCTGGAGAATAAAAGAAGTCTGAAGCTATCTTATTGGAATTCAGGAAGGAAACATATAATTCATACAAAAAATCTCATCACTTCAAGAGAAACGAATACTTGCCTGATTTCTCCATCTCTTTTTCGGAGACCTTATTTACAACTCCCACCAAGATGGTGGGACAACACTCCCATCGATGCTCTCAACCTAGTTATTGTCACATCCTCAAAACTCTTGGGAGTTAAGTAAGATAGTTGTCACACCTTCGACACACATGTAGCAGTGGAGGAAGTTGTAGGCTAGTCAAAACGCAACGCTCACGAGAAAATTTTCTCGGCAGACACTTTTAATAGTTTACTATTCGATGTATATTGGAACGATTTTCGTTCTATACGAAACTATACACTGAGGATGGCGGAACACCGAAACCGGTTTGTTACAAAACCAAATTTGACAAGGAATGACGGAAAATCGTTCCAACATACATTAACTTTCCACCCTGTCCGAAAATCAATAAAACAAAGTAAAGCAAGTTTACCACTCCTCTATTTTGGATATAAGCACTCACCCAGATAGAAAATAGTCTAGGAAAATCTATGCTTAGCCTAGGCCCTGGCTACATTTTCCCTACGATAAACAACGAAGCCGAGGGCAAAACGGACTCTGGTATGTTTCCCAATTTAAGGGCAATTCCTCGTATATTCTGCAAGTGGCCTGACGAGTTTTTACACAATTATTCAATTAGCGGACAATATATCATGAAACCTGTAAACATCCTGCCAGTTTTTTCTAGCTTGGGCCCCTTTAGTTTTTCCTCGCTTAAACAATGTACGTGCATTTAATTCAAGTTTTTCGAAAAGATTTCATTGATTATAATAGCTTTATAGAAACAGAAGATTACTGTGATGTTGAGGTGCTCGGGTTCGATGCCGCCTCAGACGAAATGATTTTTTTTTAAATTGGGATTACCTTGGAAAAACTAGATTTATATATGCAAGGCCCAGGCCCTGTCATGCTTTCCTTGGCAGGCCAGGATTTTAAAAGGAAAATCTGGCCAATCCCTATCCAAAATTTGTCACATTGCCACGTCACAATAATTTATTTCCCTCACAACTTATAGCACAGCACATAACTATTACATAAATACATACATATCGCATGATGGGTCTAACACTACTCCGAAAGCCCCCCTAAGGGAACTGCCAGAACAATAACTAACAATAAATGTCTCATTAGGCGCAGACACTTTATACAGGGTGGCCGAGGAGCATTTCTATCCCCCTCCGTGATGAAAGTGCAAAGAGGAACTCACGTATACCAATCAGAAACGATAGGGCTCTAGATCGCAGCTCTCGGAGGGGAATACATAGGCCCACCACCAACCATTTATATATATTTATAACGTATAATAACGAAATACTCCGCATATGTAAAACCGCCCTCATCTTTTTCCCGCTAACGTCCATGTCAAGGCGCAGTAACACGACCGCAACCTCTCCGTGACAAGCCACCGTAAGCACTCCTCTTTGGGTAATATCGGATAACTAAAGTCTCATACACGCCTCCGTCGATTTCTGCGCTATTGTAATTGATAGTTTTTCTCTCTCCCTCTCCCTCTCTCTCTCTCTCGCTTGCTGGGATCCAAGGCTATGGGTATTAAAGGCCAAAGGCCGCATCATGTGTGTATGCGTTTTCAAAATAAATACAACAACTAAATTGTGCTATTATTTGCTAGGGGTTTGTGGGACCTCTTCTAGCCCCTAGAGCGGCTGACCTCGCCTCAGCCTTTAACAAGCCCCACCTCACAGCTGTAAGTGGTGGAAATCCCAGTTTTTGCATAGAGGTGAGTAGAAATTGTGTAGCAACCTATCGGTAAATTTTCAATATGAAACTCTTTCAGTTTTTTTTGTAACGTAAATATTTCAAAAAGCTCCTAGACAGCGGCTTTTTAGTTGCATGCTTGAGTGTCTCCTTCGAGTTTTATTAAGAAGTATTTCTACGCAGCAGATGCCTTAATCTCCAAGGAGGTATATCACACCAAATAACTATTACTATTTTTGATGCAGTATTATATAGATAGCTCTTATATATTACACAATTCAGGATCTGTTCTCTTCCTTTATTTCATAGTCAAATTTCAAATAAGGAAGTAATAAACACCTAATTAACCTAATTTCACACTTATCCCCAATGAATGTTAAGTGTACCAAACGCTTACAAATCCTAACCGGCTAGCAAGCGTTTGCTAATTAAGCAGTTTCGATTCATCTACTATCAATTTTATGTATGTACATATGTATTCCCACTAAGCGTCATTTATATCCTTCCCTCGAGCAATCCATTCGAGTTGAGCAGAATTTAACAGTTTTGGGATTCTTTGAAAATTCAGCTGATTTAGGATAAGTGCACAGATAAGTAGACAATGAAGAATGGTGCTAAGAACTTAGTTAATGAGCTTAGGTGCAGCTACTCATTTGCCAGATGACGTAATATGTGTTAATGAGGGAACTAGCAGAGTTTTTGCAAATCAAAGAAGGTGAATTGAGAGAAGTATAAAAGTAAAAAAATTGCAGTAATACGGACAACATATGTTGTGGACAATTGCACGTCAGTAAGCTGATGCAAAGCGCTTTGAGGTAACTGAGAGATAAATGAAAGTGTGTAGTGCAACCGTAAGACACTGTTCTACAGCGAAACGCACAAAGACTCACTTTGATACCGACGGTAATTTTCAATGAAAACATGTCTGAGAGTGTTATTGGTTTGCGGCCAGTACTTGGAGCATATCTACCAAGATAGTGTCTAACAGCGGCGTTACATAGTAAGCGAGATGTATAACTTAAAACTTAATTTGCGGCAAACTAAAATCTAAGACTCAAGCTGTTCTTGCAAATTGGCACATATATACCAGTTTAGTTTCTTTAGTTCATTTCCAGAAATAAAGTTATAAGCCTATATATCCCTTTCCGTATGGAAAAGGAGTTTTCGGTCCCTAACTCCAGATTTTAAGATCGAATTGGAAATTCTAAGTATTCGGTTTTCGTATGCTTGTTAAGGTCTACACTTGACCTTGAGGTACTTATCGCATAAAAAGTGATTTCACTCTCCCATAGGGTAATCGGAATCAAATCAAAAACGTACGGTCGGTCCTAATACTTTTTTAAGGAAAACAAGTAAGGACAGTCTGAATGAAATACAGTTGTGTTCAACATAATAATAATGAAATTAAATTCGATATCGTTCGACGAAAAAAAAAGAATCTGTGTTTTTAATAATTTTCTTTTAAAGTACTGCGAATTCCATAACAGAAACCACGTAAAAACAATTTTCAAATTAAGAAAGTTAATTAAACTTTAGAAAATGGCCATTTCGTCGAACGATATAGATTTTAATTTCACTACTATTATTTTGAACACAGCTGTATATGCTAACATTCACTCATCGTCCTGATCGTTTTGGTGTATTTGTATTTCAATTCGTCCATTTTCCTTTTTCTCATACTTACAAGCATCGGACTTAAGTTATTATACCATTTCATGTTCACGAAATTTATCAAAATTTCACAACCTAATGAACGCACATAGTTACAAGTGAGGCATACATGTTACATACAAAAAGGCTCAAAATTAAGTTAACGAAGTGGAATCACTGCTGGTGGCTTAGGGCTTCACATTTTGTGGAAAATTGTGATTATTATTGTGTTCTGCCGCTTATAATTTATGACACACGCAGATGTTGAAAATTGGTTACATATTTTATAGTCAATTTAGTCGTTGACATTAAAACAGATGTCAGCCGTTAGCTATTTGTTCCCGCTGTCAGCATAAAATCTCTCCCCAAAATAAGCGTGCAAAATAGTTGACAAATTCATTCAACTGAGATGGTTATCTTAGGACTTTAAATTAATTTTATCTCTACTAAAATGGTAGTGAGTCACGTTAATCTGAACACCAAAATATATACAGGCAATATAAAACAACAAAGTTTAGAAAAGGATAATAAACAAAAAAAAGACAGCCATTCAACATATATATTGTCATGTGATAGTAAATCCATTTATGTGGTTCCGAACTCATATTAAAAGAATTCGTTTTTGAAATAAATCCAGTAGCAAAAACGGAATTGCGGCGAAGATACACTGTTTGGGTATTCTTTGGAACACTTATTCGATTTAGCTGATGAACACAGTATTACATTGAAATAGTGCTTAGCGAGTTTAGTGTCAGGGAAAGCAAAAGAAGGGTCGTCAGTCTGTAACATAAATTCCACAATCCAGTTTCCCCGAAAAATTATTTATCCGGCGCGCGGCTCTTCGGTAAAGAAACAAGCTACCTACAGCGCCAAGTTGTGAGCGAAAATAAAAAAGAGACACCTACCTAGATCTGAAAGTGGGAGATGAAGTGGGGGCATCTGATTATGGTGACGTGAGAGTTAAGGTACTTTAAATTCCGAAAACGCGATCATAAAAGCTGTAATTTGGTGAGTACCTTAAAATTAAACCCAAATAATACCCTTATTACAAGAAAAAAGGAAAAAATTGGCTGAAGAATACGCCCACCTTTATTTAGAAGCCTTTTAAAATTGCCATAAGTTAATATACAAGCGAACTAGCATCCCCACGAAACATTGCTTTATATAAATTTTATTTTACTTCCAAAGTGTACGAAGATATTCGCAAAAAAGTAAGGAAGTCTAAGTTCGGGTGGAACCGAATATTAATTACATAGTAGTAATCTATTATAGCATCCCAATTTACGCAGGTTTGTTTAAATACTTTTCAATTCGTATTGCAAAGCCAGCTGATTGTTTCTAATAAAAACACTTCTGTTATGAGTGCTGAGTGGTAAATTAATTTATTCGTATGCAAACAGTTTCCCTACCAAGAGCTGCTAACCACATTTTTTCAAAATTCCAATAAATGCAAATGTTTGAAAACAGACAGACGGACAGAGCGACGGACAGAGCGACGGACATGGCTAAATCGACTCAGCTCATCGTCCTAATCATTTCAGTATACTTATTGATGGGATCAATTCTTCTTCTTCTCATGAAAAATCAAAAAAGATATATAACTTCCTTTTGCAGTGGGGTATTGATTACTTGCCCGGATATTTTGCTTGTGTGTTATCCGATTTGCCCAACTTTTGGCAGGAGTATACTACATATTATCGCGAAGCAGCTGACCTATTTTGATTGAAATATCTCGTTGAAATTATAAGCAATTGCCTTTGTCGTCGAGTTTTACTTAAAAGGCTTATTATGTCTGCAAGATCTTGTTGATATAGCTTGCATGGTTATAAAAATAACGCGTTTTCAATTTTACAAACTGATTTTTAGAACTATGTTAAAAAACTGGGCGTGGCCGTAAACCGATTTCACCCATTTTTACAACAAATATTTACATTTACAACATTTTCGCTAAATATCGGAGTTATGGCAAAAAAATTTTGTGGAATAATCCACTATAAAAGGGGCGGGCCACTCCCATTTTCGAAAATTTATATTTTTCGACTTTCTTCGTTTACAGACACTTTGAAAGTGAGATAGAAATGATATAAAGCTATTTTACGCAATGTTATTGCCAATTAAATATATCTACGATCGTTTTAATAATCTTTCGTATAAAAGTTGGCGTGACCTTAACCAATTTTGCCCATTTTTTTATGGAACATTCCTTGTATTCAAGGATATGTGTGCTGAATTTCGTTTCAATATCTTGAACGGTTTTTGATTTATGATTAATAATATTCCTAAATTTGACTTAATCAAAAGTGGGCGGTGCCACACCCATTTTCAAAAATTTCTTAAACATTTTGATTGTAATGTTAATCTTAATGTGCCCACCAAATGTTATCCTCATAAATGTGTTATGTTCTGAATAATCACGTTTTTTGTATTTTCGAAAATATTCAATGTATAAAAAGTGGGCGTGGCTATCATCCGATTTGGCCCATTTTAAATAGCGAGCGGAGATGAGATCCAAGAAACCTGCATACCAAATCTCACTAAGGTATCTCAAAATTTACTCAAGTTATCGTGTTAACAGACAGACGGACGGACGGACATGGCTTAATCAATTTCTCTTTTCCTCCTGAACATTTTGATATCTACTCGTATAAGTCAATAGATAGCTCGATTCGCTAATGCCGTTACATACTACCGGTAGGCGAATGAAGTTAATATATCTTGTGTGCGTAGCACTAGTAGGTATAAAAAAAATGGGTGTTTCCAATTGGCGCAATGAAGAAATGACTGGCGAGCTATGTTGGACGGTCAAAATCGACCAGGCGGTTAGATGACCATTTAAAGAAAGAAGAAAAGATCGAAAGCAAACTTCTATCCCTAACTTACCCATACAGGAAAAATGTGAGTTTTATTTATTTCAATGAAACAAAGTTTCTTACAGACTACTAACAAAAAGTACATACATTTTATATAAAGATTACAAGTATGTTACATACTAAAACTTATGAAATTAATATGCTGGCATTCAAGACAAGTTTAAATATCTATAGATAATGAGCGAAAAAGAATTACGAAAGCTTCTGTGGTCATTGAAAAATCAATGACGATTGTTTGAGACGAAATTCTCGCATAGATCTTGCAAGAGGAGCATTACTGGCGAATTTAGTTTTAACCTTTTTTCAGTAAAAAGGGTAAGTGACTCGGAGGTTTCGCCTAGGAACATTAAAGGTAATCCTTTCCATGAGAGAGGGGCAATCAAGGATGCCTTGAATAATATTGAATATAAAAGTCATCGACAACATAGACCTACGACTATCCAATGATTGTAGGTCAATAAGCATGAGACGCGAAGCATAAGAAGGGACAGGATCGTCGAATTTTAAGGTTCTTAGAGCGAATTTAAGAAATACCTTTTGAATACGTTCTATTCTTTTAATAGGAACTTGGCTATAGGGCCTCCATATGAAAACTGCGTACTCAAGACGCGAACGTACAAATGTTATAAATAACATTTTCAGGTTGTAAGGGTCAGAAAACTTAGTGAAATTCCGACGGATAAATCCAAATACTGAGTAGGACTTTGCAATTATGAAGTCAACATGATTATTAAAGTTCAACTTCGGGTCAAAGATAACCCCTAGATCTTTTACTTCAGTAACATTGCGCAGGAAAGTATTCGAAATGCTATAGTTCGTAATACGAACATTCAAAATTTTAGCAAACGTCATCTTAAAGCGACAGGGATATTTTTAATAAATAAAATCTTACACAAAAAGTCTGCGACCTCGCCCTACCAACTTTTCACCCGTCCGCATTTTATTTATTTTAATTGCAATTCTTGAATGATTGCTTTGATGGGATTTGCTCAGGAAGAGGAAAGTTATTTATGGTGCTAGCGCAAACAACAAAACTTGTATAGTCTTCTACATCCCAGTAAGTGTTCATATTATGCATCGCTTAGACCATTTTTGGGAAGTATAGCTTCTGACCACTCTTAACAATTGATTTCGATATTAAACAAGTTCAAAAATTGAGCATATTAAGCTCGGCACGGTAAGAAGACTAAATATTCTAATTTGTTTGTCACGAGGGGGTTTCAGCCTCGGTAATAGGTTATTTTAGTAGTTGAACTCTGCGATTGTTTGAATGCTTTCTTTATTTGAAGGGCTCACCCTAAAGACCTTGCCTAACACGTTCAGCGTATTTTTGGGCACTTTGGACTGCGTTTAGCATTACTGCAAGTACCGAAGTGAGCTCCGTGAACAATATCCAACGTGGTTCTAAATCAAATTGATTTTACTTCCATTCACGAAACTCATGTTCCCTATTATCATTGTTCTCTTTAGTATAAATAAAGAAAAACTATATTTATCCAAGCCACCCCTCAATGTTTCTCTTCTTAAAATATTGTGTTTGCTGGGATGCAAGTAAGAGTTCATGCTGTTTTTGTTGCTTTTGTTGTTGATTCCGTCCCTTTAAAATTAATGTTCGTATATTTGAGAGTCGATTGCGGCATTACTCGCAAAGTTTAAATTTGTTTATTTATCAAATTTAATGGCTTTTAATAGAATTAGCCGTTAAAGTTATTGTGTGCATTTTATTACGGCTTGATTTATTTTGCTTGAGCTACTTTGCTTGATTATCTACCATGAACTTTTTATTATTTTAGCGAGTGTACGTTTTTATACCTTTCATGAACATAAAATAGTATTATAACTATGGTCCGATGTTTCTAAGTATGAGAAGAGGAAGGGATAGACCCAAAAATAAGTATACCGAAATGATCAGGGCGATGAGCTGAGTCGATTTAGCCATGTCCGTCTGTCCGTCTGTCTGCTTTTACGCAAACTAGTCCCTCAGTTTTTGAGATATCTTGATGAAATTTGGTATGGAGCCGCCATTTTGCATGAGATTCATCATTCGTCGGAATCAGCAAGATCGGAGCAATACAAGGCATAGCTCCCATGCAATCGATTGTTCCGAGAAACGGGTTTTGGCCTATAACTGTTGCAATTAAAGAGATAGGAACGTAAAATTTTGCAGTTTTAGTACATATTATATATATAATGCGTGTAGTGAAAATCACCCAGATCGGACCAACAAAACATATAGCTCCCAAATAATCGATAGTTTCGATAAATGGGGTTTGGGCTATGCATCTTTAAGTAAGGATTTGGACACTTAAAACCGTGATGCGTATTCATGACAAGTATAAAGTCTTCGGCACAGTCGAAGACAGTCCTTTCCTTACTTGTTTTTTTTTGCTTTTGCTATTTAATTCGAAATGTCAATAAACAACAAAACATTTTTTGCTTTTCAATTTGACCGTTTATTTGGCAAAATGTTTCCTTTGAGCCATATGCGGTATTAGGCACAGCGTCAGTAAAAATTTTAACATTAACGAATCGTCGCTGGAATAAAGAAACAGTGTAAATGGTACATAAACTATTATTCGATAATTGCACCATTGGATAGACTCCCCTTAATCTATTATAAATATCTTGAGGTTCCGCAATTATCTTATTGTCTCACCAATTTATTCGCAAAAAACGCAATTGTATAATAATAGTGTATGTTGAGTAGCGCGCTGTCGACAGATATCACAAGCGCATTTCCAAATAAAATACACCAATGTTGAATATAACGCTGAAATCTTTATTTAATTTTAGATAAAGTTTATTACAAAATTTTCGTATGCCTAACTTACATTTGTGCCTTCTATATTTTCGCGCGCTCACCCTTCGAGATCACAAGAATAAATACTCGTGATGAAAGGGCAAATAAATTATTAAGTCACAGCAAAGGAATTTTACCTAGCGGTGAAACTAACGGCTGCGAATGCCGGTTAATATTGACAATGCAGAGTATGTAAATGCATTCGTAACTACATTTGCATGTGCATAAGTATATGCATAGGTATCTACATACATATTGTATAAAAATATGTGTGTACTCATGAGCATTTACGTATAAAAATTGTGGGCACCAAATGCGAGCGAAGAAGAGTCCGACAGTTATTGAAGGTGAGAAATATGGAGAGTGACTGGAAGTACACTGCGTGTCGTTTAACATTCCCCACCCCGTAATTCACAAGCGCCACTGCGTTGTGCATTACCTTCTCCTTTTATGTCTAACTTTGCCAGCTTAACTGCCGGGCGGGTAACAAATCCGTCTGCTGTACGAACAATAGCACTGCGCACTTGTCCATCCTTCGATCGGTGTATGTCTACTACTATTCCTTTTGGCCATGAGCAGCGCTTGTTATTCTCGTCCACAATAATGACTATGTCGTCCACTGCGATGGGTGAGATAGGTGGCTGGAACCACTTCGTACGCCTTGTTAGAGTTGGTAAACACTCGCGCAGCCACCTTTTAAAAAACACGTCGGCTTTCTGACCAGCTATGCGAAAGTTTTTGGCTAGAGCAACGCCTGTTTGATTCAGCTCTCCCCGCTCACGTAACCCATTTGAACTGCCAACTAAGAAGTGGTGGGGGGTTAGCGCCTCAGAATCGGTGGAATCTAATTGTACGTATGTGAGTGGTCGTGAGTTTAGCATAAACTCAACATCGGCTAAAGCTGCACGCAGAACTTCTTCCCGTAATTTTGCTTTTGGTAAAATCTCGGTTAATATTGCTTTCGTTGGTCGTACCATTCTTTCCCACGCGCCTCCCATATGAGGCGCACCTGGTGGTATAAAACTGAACGATATCTCTGGGTACTGCTTGTCAACATCGTTCGGTGATATGCACTCGATGCTCTCCTTCAATACCCTGCTAGCACCCCGAAAATGAGTGCCATTGTCAGAAATCATTCATTAGGCACTCCTCGTCGAGCCGTAAAACCTTTTAATACCATTAGGAACGAATCAGTAGAAAGCGATGGTGCAGCGTCCAAATAAACTGCTCTTGTAGTGAGGCATGTGAACAAAACACCCACAGTAGTCCACGCCAATAAACGTAAATGGCCGAGTGTGCGGTGACAGCCGCTCAATAGGAAGCTCACCCATCTCCGGTGGGGATGGTTGGGCTTTCCGTATGCGACAAGCCGAGCAGTGCTTCGAAACTTCTCTTACCAGAGCCCTCAGCCCCAAAATCCAATAGCGCTGACGTAGCTCGTTAACGATGATCTCGTTATGTAAATGGTGGTATTTTCTATGACAATATTCCACAATCAAGTATATTATGCGGTGACGCCGAGATAAAATAATAGGACGCTTGACATCAATTGAAACTCCTTCTATGACGTCGACTCGACCTCGAATGCGAAGAATGTCGTAATCATCCAAGTAAGGCGAGCATTTAAAGAGGACGCTCTTTCGATCCACCTGATCCCGGTTTGTTTTCAGGCATTTTATTTCGTCGTAAAATGATTCTTCTTGCCAAATACGGATGAGAATGATATTCTTTAATGTTGCCTCAAGCTTGTTTTTTGATATCATTCTTAGAAATTGTAATATATATCCCTGTGCTGCTCAAAGTCGCTCCAATTGGCTGAAACGGGTGAAATAAAGCATAGTGCGCACGTATGAATATGTGTCATCTCCGTGTGACACATTACGTTTTGCTGTGTAGTTTTTCTGGTTGAGTCAATTTGTGGCCACTGTGACTCGTCCATATATAAAAAGTTTGGCACAGTAAACCAACGTGTTGACCCATTTATCTCCGACGTCTTAACCCATTTAGTTCCGTCGTCAGCTACGTTATGATTAGTGGGAACCCAGTTTCAGCTATTTACATCGGACCATTCCAAAATTTCACCAATTCTCACAGCCACAAATTGTTGGTATTTACGTGCATCGGATTGTATCCAGAAAGCACGTCTCTTGAATCTGTCCAAAAGTAACGACGATCTATGCGTATTGATGCTTCTGATTCAATACAATTTGATAGTCGAAGCCCTAGAATTGCTGCCATCAATTCCATAGGTACTGATATGGGCTTTAATGGCGCGACTCTAGTTTTGGATGCCACTATGAGACACCGAATGTCGCCATCCATATCAAAACGTAGATATGTCACCGCGGCGTATGCGTCAATGCTTGCGTCCACGAACGTATGTAGCTGTACTGACTTTGCGCAACTACCAAAGGGCGTACATCGAGGTATACGCACATCGTTCAACCTTGGCACTAACTGTAGCCAATGCTGCCAGTCTAATTGGTCGTCATCTTTAAGGTTCTCGTCCCATCCGACCCCTGATCGCCATATGTTTTGAAGAATGATTTTAGCTTTAATATTGAAAAATCCGAGTAGACCGAGCAGATCAAAAATCGACATAACTACACGTAATACTTGTCGTTTCGATGATACGGCAAGCGATGCTTCAGTAATTAGCTCGGACTTTACGACGGATGTCAGCGAATCTTCATTCGGTAGCCGCCACATTCCGAGTACTCTTTCCCGAGGCTCGGCAGACAATGCCATATTTTTAGCTGACGTCTCTTTATTTTCGGATAAAACTTGAACAACGCGCTTTAAGTTTGATAACCAATGTCGCATCTCAAAGCCACCGTCCGCGTGAATACTTTTCACTGCAACTGCCAGATCCTCCATTTGCTGCTCAGAGTCCACTGACTGTAACCAATCATCGACGAACGTATTTTTGCGAATCGCCTCGACGGCTTTAGGGTACTTAGTAAGAAACCCATCTGCATTCTTGTTTTTAATAAAATTAGCCAGGGAAGGAGAACATGACGCGCCAAATGTCATGACCTGCATAACATATACATCAGGCGATCGCATTTTTTCGCCGTCTCGCCATAAAAATTGTTGGGCCGCTAGGTCTTCTTGGTGCACCTAAACTTGGTGGAACATTTGCCGTATGTCACCTGTAATAGCAATTCTCCGCTCTCTGAAGCGCATAAGCACTCCCATCAAATCAGGGCCTTTTAGTAGAACATCGTTCAAAGAAACGCCGTGTACTTTGGCGGCTGCATCCCATACCAGTCGGGTTTTTTTTTATTAGGGTTGGTGACGGTGAAAATTGTCAAGAACCATGAGCGCGAATCTCTACCTATCTCAGCATCGGTCAGTTTGCGTATTTAGCCATTTTCAATGTAGCTTTGAATTGTACCTACCATAAAAGATTTCAATTGAGGGTCTTTGGCCATCTTCGCCTCGAGGCAGCTGAGTCGCTTGAGAGCCATATAGTACGAGTAGGGTAAATCGATATTGTCGAACCTCCATAATAAACCAGTCTCCCAGCGCTTTTCATTTGCAAGGTATTTTGTTGTGTTCTCCATAATTTGCATTGAACGGTCATCTTCTCTGGATCTTAGTGGTTTGGCTGTGATACGTACGCCCACTGACTCAAGTGAAAAATATCTGCGCACGGCTTCATCCAACTTACGGTCGATGTTAGTGTCGCTGCATTCACATATGTGCAATATACGAGATGGTGCGTGATGCTCGTTGTTGTGGCGGCCATATACTGCCCAACCTAATCTGCAGCGGACGGCAATAACATCGTCGTCTTCGGCTTCGCGAATTTCTATGGGGACGCTTACCTTAATATTGTCAAGGCCGATGATCATCTGAGGCTTTACATTTGTATATGCTTGAATAGGTACTGACTTTAAGTAGCATCGTTCGCTTAGCAACTTTTCATCTACGCTTTGCGTAGGCAAATCCAAGCATGTTACTGTACGTACACACTTAAGCGAGTAACGTTTTTCATCGTTGCCAATAGCTGACACCTTCATGTAAACTGATTTGGAGCTACGCTCCAACTCAAGCTACCATCCAACTCAAGCTCGTCCGCTAATTTGCTTTCGATTAATGAGTATGCAGAGCCTTCGGCTATTAAAGCGTATGTTTGTACTTTGCGCTCCTCACCATAAAGTGTCACGGGCACATACCGAAATAGAGCCATCGTAGCTGTTCTGTTGTGAAACAAAACAGTAGATTGGTAGGACGGTGTAGTGGATTTGGTATCGTTTCGTTGTTGTTGTTGTTTAGCGTCGTCCTCTTCGGTGGTAGCCGAATGTAGCAACATGCTGTGGGTGGATGTGCACCCATCTACTCCCCATCATTTCTTTGATCTGCAGTATCGTAAAAGGTGTCGCATGAAGCAAGAGACACATATTCGTTCGCTTTTAACGAACTCCCACCGCTGCTTGACATTAAGTGCTCGAAACATGTCACATTCCGGCAAACGATGCTGTCCCTTACTTTTGGACAAACAACACTATCTGATGACTTTTTAATACCTTTATTGCTTTCTTGATTCTCCACAACATGTACCAGAACTTGCTTTTTTACTTGCTTTCCTCCCGCGCCTGGTTTATCTGCACCTTGAGGTTCGTACGAGGTAACCATAGTTGCACACATTGCTATATTGAAAAGCCGCTGATCAAAAGTAGCCAAGTTGACACCACCAGCAGATAATCTGTGCCTACCCCAATCAAGTTTCAGGTCGCTGGGCAACTTAGAGACCATCTCGTTCAGCAATAGAGGGTCGTTAGATAATTGCCGAGGCCAACGGCCAACATAGTAGAGCCAAGCGAATTACTGAGTCTAAGTTGTTATGTCTTACCGCAGGTTCCTCCCTCATTTTACGTTGTAAAGCAGCATGTACTATTTCGGGTCGCCCAAATAGCATTTTTAGAGTTCCTATCGCGTACGGAACAGTGGCGGAAATCACCAGCTTACCTCGCACCGCCTCCAAAGCTGGCCCTTTTAGACACTTCTGTAGTCAAATGAGGTTTTCCCCATTACTGAAACCGCATCTTTCAGTCGATTGCTCATAATTGCTTATGAACAGGAGGCATTCTTCGGGCTTGCCGGAAAAAGGAGGTAGCTCTTTAGTAATGACATGACGTGCCGCTATTTGTGACGATGATAAGGCACTGCCCGATATAGCTACCGTTGTCAGCAGCGTACTCTTAAATTCTATATGTGGTATGTGACTGCCCAGACCTGTTGCTGGCAGAGCAGCTGACGCGGATGCGCCTCTGTCGTCGTGACTGTTACCATATGGCAGTGAATAGCTGTAGTTCGCTGCGCTAGGCCGAAATGGTAAACTAGACCTTGACCACATTGAAGCGGCTTTTCCAGGAATCGCCCATGTGCTGGGGTCGAATCGCCACATACGATCACGGATCGAAATTTATACGAAAGACAATTCGGCGATACGTCAGACGTATGAACTAAATGGGATCGCCATATACGAAAGCTAACGTATCGTACTTTATTTGTAGTTCACAATAGAATTCGAGACAAAAACCACTGTGAATTGAATTTTTGTGTCACAATAGTTGTGGAAATGTCAAAAGATTCAAATTTTTTGAATAAATATAATAAAATTTAAAATGGACGTGCATTTACTTTTTTATTTAAGTTCAAGCGAAAGTGAGGAAGATGAAAGAGTAGCAAGGAAACTACTTAGAGATAAGAGTAATCCTTTTGATTTGTCGAACACAGCGTAAGTACATAACAGTCGGATGCGAAAGAAGTGCCGCCAGTATTACAACTAGCTGCCACACTTTCTCTCCTGGGATGTGGTGGCTATCAGCATTGTGTTGGTAGTGACTATTTAGTTGGTATGTGCCAGAGTACTGTGTCCAAGGTGACATCCCACGTTCTTCTGGAAATGGAAAACAAGATATGCTCACAACACATACGATTTGAACCAAATGATTCTTCCAGATGTAAGGAATGGTTTGTGGAGAAATATCGGATACCTGGAGGTAGATCAAAGTTAATTTACATTTTAAAATTGATTTGTTATACTTTAGTACTTAAATTGCAGTTTTCGGTTGCGTTGATGGCACACACATCGGTTTGCAAGGCCCTCAGTAGACGAGCATATGTACTTTAATAGGAAAGGGTACCATAGTATAAATGCCATCATAGTAAGTTGCTTTTGTACGTGGTATAATCTCAATTCTAACTGTAGACATATTTTTTCAGATATGCGATCATAATTATAAAATTTTGGCAATCAAATGCCAATACGGTGGTGCGGCCCATGACTCATTTGTTTGGAGGCATTCAGATCAAAGACGAGTTTTGCAAGAACGATTTGAGGGGAACAGGCGTGAAAATGCTTGGCTTTTAGGTATGCTAGGATTTTTTGTGTGTTGTATTGAAAATAGTGCAAATTTATATTTTAACCGGCGATTCTGGTTATCCACTTGAGCCGTGGTGCATAACGCCTTACAGGAACCCTGCCGATGGTTCAGACGAATCCACATTCAATGACTTTCACTCAAAGGCAAGATGTATCATTGAACGAACAATTGGTATATATAAAGGGCGTTGGAGAATTTTAGGGTATGGTAATAGAGGAAGGTACCACCCTACAAAAGTGGCAAGGTTTGTCAATGTGTGTGCAGCGTTGCATAATGTCTGCATACAATTCAAAATAAGTTATAATTTACGAAATTATGAATCCGAGCAAAGCACCGAAGTTGACCCGGGTGAAGCGAGTCAATTAACCACAATTGGTCAGGCAATAAGAGACCAAATAAAGCACTCGCTTGTCAATTCCACCTAACATAAGTACACCTGTAAATCTTTAATAACATAAAATGCTGAGACAACAAATTGAAAACCATTTATGGATTTAAAACGCATATTTTTACTTGGATGTAAATAAATTCATTTTAATTTCAATGCCACTAAAATAGTATCACTTTTTTTTGGGTTTATGAGGAAAATATGTAAGTCTACATTCATTATATGTATATCAAAAAAGTAATAGAAATGCATTTCTCATAGCGTTTCTTAGGACTAAAAATTAAATTAAATAAAAATTCAGGTACTAATACAAAAAAAAAATACTTCATCACATTTTCTTAAAACTAACAATTACAGGTCACATCATTTTTTCTTATTTACACTTATAGATAATGCCTCTAACTCTAAATTCTTAATTTCTAAATCTATTTCTCTGGAAGCTTGTTGTGCGCGACGCTTCTCCTCTTTGATAACAAGCATCGTCTCCTGCACTGCCAACAACCTTTCTTGGACTTCCACTAGCCTGTCCAATTTTTCACCCAAGCTGTTCTGAAATTCGGACACCTTGCTTATATTTTGTTGGAGCAATTCCAACTTTTTGTTTCCACTACGCTGTCGCCTTGGTGTGTAGCACCGAGAGGCTGGACGCTGAGTTGGCGTTGTGGCTGGTCTTGATGGGCCCGGTAAGTCGCTGTGGGATGAGCTTGACCCGTCATCACTGCCGCTGCCGCTGTTGCTGTCGCTGGTTTCGCTGGCGTTTCTTATATCGGCTTGGTCATTCCCAAAAGTTCGCACCGTAGAATTTCCTGCTACCGAGGCCTCTAGCCCTGCAGCTTCTATAATGAGGTCTTCGGTGGCACTTATAGCTCTTTCGCAGTATGGTCCTCCTCCGGTCTTTTTATTGGGCAGTTTATTGTCGGAGAGCTTCTTCTTTGCCTGATACTTTTGATCAGCGAAAACCTACGAGCAATTAAAAACATTATATACTATAATTCAATAATTATTTCACATAAATACCTTTCTCCACATCTTGGCATCTATAACAGGTGGTCCTACAGCGTTCCAACGCTTGGAAAGCTCTTCCCAAAGTTTATTGGACGCGTATCTGCCCTGTGCGCTATTGGCAAATTGGTTTTTAGCCAAATTTGGGTGGTCCGCCATATATTGCGCCATTATTTCCTTTTGGTTTGGGTTTAGTTTATTGTAATTTGTGGTAAAATAATAAAAAAATGTCCAAATGTTTATTTATATACATATTTTTAAAATTAACTTACATTTTGCACTAAATTCTTTCGTTTTCGTTTGGCAGTTTGTGATCGAATGACATTACGATAGAACGAGTATGTTCACTCGCTCGTTCACGGCTGTCACAATGCCGAATTATGATTCGTAGGGTACGTTCCCGTATGTAACAATCCAAAAAATTTCATTTTACGTGACGAGTTATACGATCACATATGTAACAAACCGAAAACCAAGTTTTTACGTGACGAATGATACGATCACGTATGTGGCGATTCGTTCCCTGGTTTCTCCGTTTGAAGTCGATCGGCGCATGTCACCGCACAAATCGGCGCCGGTGAATAATGAGCCTTTTAAAACTTGATTCACCGTTTCATCGAATTGTATCCTTTTCGGATCAACGTGTGTAGACGTGGACAAGCAACGCATTACAACTATCTCTGTGTTGGTTTGTCCGCCTTGGTCAATCGTAGAATTACTGGTACCTTCTCTATTGCGAATTCCATTTGCTTGCCCTTCACATTGATTGGCAACTGTTGCGTCTCCATCCCCGCTACTTCGAACGCCGTTGACTTCCATATTAAAGCGATTTAATTTAACGATCAATATTTCGCAGAAAATATTTCAGAATGTTGAGTCGCGCGCTGTCGACAGATATCACAAGCGTATTTCCAAATAAAATACACCAATGTTGAATATAACGCGGAAATCTTTATTTAATTTTAGCTCACCCTTCGAGATCACAAGAATAAATACTCGTGATGAAAGGGCAAACAAATTATTAAGTCACAGCAAAGGAATTTTACCTAGCGGTGAAACTAACGGCTGCGAATGCCGGTTAATATTGACAATGCAGAGTATGTAAATGCATTCGTAACTACATTTGCATGTGCATAAGTATATATATGCATAGGTATCTACATACATATTGTATAAAAATATGTGTGTACTCATGAGCATTTACGTATAAAAAATTGTGGGCACCAAATGCGAGCGAAGAAGAGTCCGACAGTTATTGGAAGTGAGAAATATGGAGAGTGAATGTCGTGTCGTTTAACAGTGTAAGTACATATAGCAAATTTATAAAAATAGTGCAAGGTTCACTCGCAGGACTATTAAGAAAATCTTTGCGAAATACTTGTAATATGAAAAGAACGTAAAGTATTTTACATTATTATATTTCTAATACCTTTTACGAGCAGCTTCAAAATGTGAATAATAAAATAGTGTAACATCGACAGACTATGATCTATTGCTCCGAAAATGCAAATAAAATTTGAAATTAAAGAAGCGAAACAGTGTATTATCAGAAATGAATTTTTGTATCCTATACAAATAAAATAGTGTATAACGATTTCATATGAAAATGTTCAAACACAAAATAGTGTGTATGCAGATACTTTCAGACAAATTCACTTAACTGGTATTTCTAAGGAACACGATAAATAATATTTTGCGGATTAACAGATAAGGACTCTATCAAAAGTATGATGTATTCAAAATATGGATATTTTGTATGAGACGCACGTAATCGAAATTTTAAGTTGATCGATGTGTTTGTAGAAACTTTAAACTTATTTTTCTCAAAACAATACTTTTCATTTTACACTGTTTCATTATTCCAGCGACGAAATAAGATACGTTTAGTGAAAAAACGTCTCGCTTTGTTACAATTTTCAGAAGCAAATAGCTCATAAATTGTGTATGTTGCTGAAAGGTTAAAACATTCTAACAGCATTAGTTTTAGTGATATCAAGGATTGCTTTTAAAAAATCTGTTCGCCACTAAATTCAAAAACTCTTCAAAACTAAACTCAAATTTATCTGTTTTTTTATCAAAAATTGTATTGTATGGGTCAACGTTTTCCATTAAGTTAGTTCTAAAAATAGTACTAGCTTTTCTCGCACCCTTATCATGCATCAACTTATGCCACTTTTCTAGGCTGAATTTAACTTTTCCCGAAAATCTTTAGCATTTCTTGCTACGCACAGTATTTTTAAATTTTACTGATCTCTAGACAGTTTGCAGGTTCCCGAAATCCTAAAGGCACATTATTTTTTGAGTACAATACCGTAAGGAAGTAAATCAGCCTGAAAGAATGTTCTTCACAACATTTCTGTCTGGAACTTTCGGTATTTTGAACGTCTTGATAGCAGCCTTAGAGAACGAGGACCATCCCACATTCTGCGTTTCTGCGGAATTTCTTATTGCTCTTAAACACTTAAATGCTGTCTTCTATCTTTCTTCCACGAACGTGACATCAGAGTAACACCCAAGCAGCCATCAACTTCTTGAACAGTTTTGACACAATTTTCGGGCTAACTTTTAGGAAGATTTATTTTGAATGCATTGGCATTTAAAGTAGTTTTGCAAACTTTCACAATCGTTTTCCAATCCTTTTTTTAATTACATACTTACAAAGAAACTCGCTAGACAAAGGAAAGGTATCAATTTATTTAAACGCAGTAGTTGTTGTGATATATGGGACAGAAACTGTCCTGCATGAAAATTATACTCTATGATTTTTTCATTGCTCGATTGCCCTTCCTCTACCATTCTTACCGTTCCTCCAACTTTTGTTTCCCTTATCCTTTTAATCCTCCACTCGTTATTCCTATCCATATTACCTTTACCTGCACCGTAACCTCTGCCTACTCCAAACTGGAAAAAGGAGTTGGTCGGCGTGCCGTGACGAAGGGGCTTAAACGGTGGCCTGTGGAACTAAGAGGAAAGCCCGTCACCTCCTTCATTCGGGGCGGTGGCACACAAACCCAACGGTCTTGTAGTAACCACCCAACCGCGAATGTGGGAAATGGCGGGATAGCCGCACCAACACCGCCCTAATCCAAGGTGTCAGGACAACAGTGCCGAGAGATGAATGGTCAGCGGGCGGCTTTATAAGTTGGGGATCTTGAACGGTCCCCTCCTATGCCCGGACAAGGTCGATTGTATAAGTGCCTTCTCAACGCATGCCGGCTCTGCGGACAAGTGACGAAACTCTTCCGGTATACTCGTGGGACCAAACATGAACTCTGACACAAATAAAAACAATAGACCCAATGCAACGACGAACAAAACGGACGAAACTAACAAGAGGACCGTTACCGCGGACGAAGAATCGGTGACAAAGACGACGACGGACATGACAGGGTACAGATCTCCGGACCTTGTGGTCAAGGAATCAGTCAGGAGACGATTAAAAGTGTTAAGGGAAGTACCACCCATAGTACACCCTTAGCACAAATAGTCACAACAGATGTAAACAAATAGTCACAACAGATGTAACTGTGTCTGAGGGTACCAACCATAGTACCCAGGGACCAACTCTTCCTTCCACCACACTGAAAGTCGGTAGTGCCAACCACAGTGCACCGAACGGAACTGGGGTAAGGAAAAAGAAGAAAAGGACCCTGTATCAGATACGCAAAGCTAAATACCAGAGGACCCTGCACATCCTCTAAAAAATTAAGAGTGGGGACGCTTCAAGCGGATGTCGCGCAGTACAGGAGGGTAGTCGCGGACTTCGAAGCCTTTAACAGGGAGTTTCGAGCCACCCGCGGAGACCCCTTGCCCTCAAACAGCAAGAAGGGAGACGGTACTCAAAATAAAAACCGCTCGAAAAACGACAATGCCACCGAGGCGGAACCGAAGAAGCCCAAACGGGCACCTAATCGGTAGCCGAAAACCATAGGCACTTCAATGACGTCGTCAGGGATCACTTGCAAGTGGCCATAGGGGATGCCAACAGCAAATCACCGACGTCGATGCAACAAAACTGGGTGCAGTTTGAGGTCGAGTTGTCAAAGCTTGCGATGCGTCGCCTGAGAGAATCCGGCCGTCTCTCACCCGGTTTTTAACTCCTCCGGGGGTACAGGGTGATCAATTTCGCCCAGCAGACCTCTTTGGAATTCCTCACTGAGTGTGTGGCCAAAATTAGTGACGGGTTTAACAACCTCGTACTTAAGCTCATATCAGCGGCAGAGATTCCGAAGAGACCTTGTGCTCGCATCTGGTTACCCCCTCTGGATTACCCGGGGGAGGAATTGCTGAAGTGTATAAAGCTGTACAACGGCAACATCCCGACCATAGGGGACTGGCAGCTCATTAAAGATGAAGCGCCCGCGAGAACCTGCAAGCCGATACTGGTCGCGATATGCGAGGAGTCACTTGAGGCTCTGGCGAAGGCTGACCACAAGGTTGCCTTCGCCTTCCGCATGGCCAAGGTGAAGGTTTTCCAGGGCGACAAAACCTCAGATGAGGACGAGCCTGAAGAGGTAGATGGCGCCAGCCAACTACTGCAGGTGGTCACCATCAATGATGGGGATGACAGTAAGGCCTCGTAAGGGAGTTCAGATTAATCTGCAGCTCTCAAAAGTGCTACAGACAATCTGAACGTCCTCCTGTTGGAGGAGGACATCGAGATCAGCTTCATCCAGGAACCCTGGGTCAGAAATGGGTTGATTAAGGGGTTAAACAGCAGCACATAATCTGTTCTGCAAGGCGGATGAAGGTAACCCACGAGCATGCAGTGTAATCAGAAAAAGTTTTAATGCATTCTTATGTTCCAATTACAGCACACCAAATTTAACAGTCGTTAAGCTTGAGGAAGTTGGCAATCGGGGAATGTTCTTGGTGCCGGTCTACATGGCACATGACAGGGACGCCCCGCCTCCCGAGCTCGCACGATTCGTCAACCTCACGCGAGGATCACATATGATAATATGCTGCGATGCCAACTCCAGACACACTATTTGGGGGAGCACCACCACGAACGAGAGAGGTGAGTCCCTTTTTAACTACATAATATACTCGAATCTACGCATATGCAATAGGGGGTCCACACCCACTTTTATTTTTCCGAGCTCGGAGAGGTACCAAGGCGGGGAGGAGGTGCTGGATCTCACTTTATTTGAAATTGATTTGAAACTTTGGTCTCGGACGATTGCCGGGTGATGGTAGACAACTGGAGGTTGTCAGAACAATCGGATCATCGCTGGATTCTTCTCGACATAAAGTGCGAATCAGGCCTCCCTATCCGTTACAGAAACCCCAAGAGGACGAAATGGGAAAAATTCGTACGCTTAACATCTAGATCTATATCAGCCGCTAACCTAGACCCTAGACTCTGTATCGACAACCCGCAAGAGTTGGACGAAACTGTGGAAAATCTAGAGTGCGCACTCATAACAGCCTTCAAAAACTCGACTCAGGTAAGCATCCAAAAGAAAAAATCTCCTCCATGGTGGAGTGGAGAGCTCAGGAGACTTAGATCAGAAGTCAGACAATTATTCAATGAGTGCTTCAAAACCAAGATGTGGCTACCTTATAAAGTGGCACTCAAGCACCACAAAAACGCTATTAGAAAGGCCAAGATGGAGTCGTGGCAGCATTTCTGCTCATCAATAGAAAATAGCAGTGAATCCGCAAGGCTTAGTAAGATTCTGTCAAAAGGGCACCACAGTGATGTCTTTGTTAAAAGGGAAGACGGTGTTTAGACGGAATCTGCGGAAGAATCACTAGATGCTCCGCTAAGCACACACTTCCCTCATGACGATAGCCCACCAGAACTAATGGCAATGACTAGCCAACCGTTTCTCAGCGACGGAGTGCTAGATTCTCAACAGACAGAAGGATTCAATACAGACAGAAGGATTGAAAAGGCCTTCATAGCATACTACGTGTGTAAAAGAATAGTCAACAGACACTGGGGTTTAAAGCCCAACCTCATGATGGGGCTCTACACGGCCATGGTTAGACCCATACTAACCTTCGGGCGGTAGTATGGTGGCCTGCCTTCTACAGGCAATACAACACTAAAAAACTAAATAAACTACAGTGGGCGGCCCTCGGCGTGGTGACGGGAGCGTTACGGTCGTGTCCAACAGACGCACTGAACGTTATCCTCAACCAGTTACCACTGGACCTTCACATACGTGAAACTGCAGCATGTGCGGCGGTTAGACTCCGCTAGTCTGGCTGTCGGAACTCGAGGCAGTATGGTCATGGTGGTATCCTCCGAGACCTGCCCGGTATGGTTGCATCAACGACAGACTGTCACGCGCCTTAATTGAATTTCGGCAGGAAATTCAAGGTGATGTTTTGTTCAAGAAAGGACTGGTAAAGGAACGGAGTATGCGATGACGAGACACTTTCACTCTACACCGACGGGTCCAAAATGGTCTGCGGGGTTGGAGCGGGTGTGTTTTCGGAGCAACTGAATGTTTCGCTTTCAGTCCGTCTTGTGGATTCAGCCAGTATCTTCCAAGCAGAAGTGCTGGGGATCGAGAAGGCTTGTACCTTCCTGTCGGAAGCCACAGTAGGAGGACGTAACATACATATCTACACTGACAGCCAAGCAGCGATTAGGGCGCTTGAGTCCCACATCACATCCTCTGAGACGGTCAGAATCTGTAAGAAAATGCTAGATGCGGCTGCAGACTCCCATGCACAAGATAATGAGAAGGCAGACGACCTGGCTAAATTGGGGGCTGAGGCAGAGGTCTCCGATACGGTGATGTAACGTCCACCAATCACATCCATTAAAAGGTTCATTCATTGCAGGTACAGAGAATTGGCAATCCGTAATTGGCTCTCCACCGATGCCTGCAAAATTTCTAAACAAACGTGGCCCACCTACAACAAACAGAGAACAGAAGACCTCAAGAAAGGAAATATTCAGAATCACAGCCACAATGACTGGGCACTGGCCTTTGGACATCCCGTTCAACAACAGATGTAGGAGCTGCAACGAAGAGGGTTGCAAAGAAACACCACTTCCTATGTAAGTTCTAATGCACATCCGGTTTGCAACTCTGGGCAGTTATATAATACCAGACCTTAACGGCATTGCGAATTACTCTATAAGGGATATTATCGACTATATAGGAAGAACTGGATGGTTTGTTCGTGACTAAAATTAACGCTAAACCCAACACAACTTACAGCAGCATCCAAGTACGTGCATGGTTCCAGGAGTAAGTGCATCAAAATGGCGCCCAAAGCGCTACTTAAACTCGGAAGTATCTCCTCTCCCGAGCGGCACAGCAACCAACCTACCATGGGTTTGGTGGTGAACGAGGACAAAACGAAGAACTTATTTTCATCAAGCAAAATAAAGGCACATTTCTGTCTTAGCAAAGCACGTCACTGTTTGCAATTAACCTCTAAAAAAAAGCCAAAGAATTCGGATATCTAGGAACCAGCATTAACAAACGACAGTTTTAGCCATAAGTCCAACCAAGAATTACGCTTTCCAAACAATGTTAATTTGAACTGAGTAGGCAATTGGAAAGTAAAGTCGTCCTTCAACAAACATTTTTGCCAGCTCTACAAATCTGGGCGCTGACATCCGGTAAGATGCCTCTTTTAGTATTCTAGAAAATAATTGTTATCTGTTGCAGAACTGCTGCTGACTAGGCGATGTTATGAAAATTGATAAAGCCGATTCGGCTTCGAATGTATTTTCATTGGAACCTGCTTATCAGGAGAAGAGGAAGACCCAACTTCACTGGAAGGAATAAATGGAGAACGTGTAGTAGACTGAGTACGGTTTTAATCATTGTCAAACATATTTGAAAAAACTATAAAATAAAAAGTTGTTAAACAATTTTTAAAGACTATCTTTATCTTTAGGTCGCCAAAAAGTCGCAGAAAATTTGTACTTGAACAAAGACTTGGTATCTTTGAGTTTTAGTTTTGAAATTTTAATCATCCCACTAGTAATCAATTTATGAAATTTCACAATATAGAGGTGAAGTGCAATTAATACACTTTAAACTTCTTTTTGGGCTGCAAAAATTAATTGCCTTAGCTTGGATACGTGCACTCTCCATTTCTTTCTTCGTATCCTCTTTGAATGGTTATTTCCCACTAGTTTCGTGCAAACTAGCTCTTCTATACCAATACCGTTTGAAGATCTAACACGGATTAATGCTACGTAGGTCTGGCCTTTGGCGAACAAGATTCCCAATTTCAAACCAATTTTCCAAATAGCTCGGTCCATGCGCCACCTAGCGAAATTTTTTCAATCAAATACTGCATTGTTACCGGGTTCTGAGGCATTTGTTTAGTTTCAAGTCTTTAGCTTACCGGGAAGTTACACAAAAATCGATCGCAAGATTCCCCCTCCCCCCTTTTCCAGTGATTTTCAATTTTCTTGATAAGCGCGCCATCTAGCGAAATTTTCTGACCAAGGTATTGCTTGGCATTTCATTCTTGATTTGCGTGTCAAGTTTCAAGTGTCGAGCTCAACGGAGAGTTCCATAAAATGACTTCGCAAGATCCCGAAAATTTTTATGGAAGTGAGCGGACAAACAAGACAGGGACCTAATATAAAGGTAGTAAAAAGTAAAAGCAGGTACTCGAACCACAATTATTAAGAACAATAGGATAGTGAAATGGCTATAAAAGTCCACAACATTTCGTCAGAATATACAAGGTGGCGCAAAAGCAATCCTCCTATTAGAAAATGCTATAAATTTTGCGATTGGCCCCTAAAGTCAGTTCTGTTTTGACATTTGTGTAGTAAACACATGCGAAATACACGTTAATAAACAATATTATGCTACACTGCTCCAGAACGCGGAATATTGCTGACTATTTATTTGACCAATAATCGGTCGGTGAAAAACGGTTACTGCGCAAAAGTAATCCTCCTATCAGAAAATGCTATAAATTTTGCGATTGGCCGCTAAAGTCAGTTCTGTTTTGACATTTGTGTAGTAAACACATGCGAAATACACGTTAATAAACAATGTTACCCTACACTGCTCCAGAACGCGGAGTATTGCTGACTATTTAGTTGACCAATAATCGGTCGGGGCCAAACGGTTACTGTGAATGGTGAGCGCTACAGAGCAATGATCAACGAGTTCTTTTTGCCGCAACTTGATGAATTGGGATTGGAAAACATGTGGTTCCAACAAGACGGTGCAACAGCACACACTGCACGTGCCACAACCGATATACTGAACATCGGAAGCTTACTTTTGCGCCACCTTGTATGTGCTCAGCAGATTCAATATCGACCTAAGCATTTATTGCCTATATAAATTTAATGCAAATATATTGCATATGTAGACTTAGTTATATGTGACCTGGTCTACGAAAAGGGAGCTTAGGTGTCAAAAAATCAATTTTCACTTTTTAGTTGATTCGGATGGAAGATGAGGTGCTTTTTCACGTGGTAGAATCCAAAAAGTCAAAACTTGTTTAAAAGTTCCCTCGGGAAAGAGAGACAAATGAAAACAAGACAACAGCAGCTGCGCAGTATAAGAGTAAACGTCACTTCTTCAGTGTTACTTTTTTAAATGTTCCACACTAGCAACTTACACGATGAACTATAATAATATTCCGACCAAAAACAACACTTACTGGACGTCCTTGAAGCCTCTGGAAAGAACAATTAATGAGATAGCGAGAAACTGACGAAACGAGTTGTTTATTTTTAACAGCTGTTTCCTAGAAAACTAGTTTTTGCACGTTAGCTCCCTTTTCGTAGACTAGGTCACATATATTGCTTAACCCGCTTAGCCCGTTGTATTCTTCTGATGTAACTTCAACAAATATTTACAAAGGTCATCAAGCAAATGAAAGGTGCTAAAAACCGAATTTAGCGATTATGCACTTATTAATAATTTTTCTAGAATACCTAAATCAAAATGCTCTAAGTAGACTAAAGTGGTTATTGCCGAAAATCAGAGAGTGGTTATGCTGATATAAGAACCACTTTCACCTTAAAAAAGATTTCCTGACTACAAAGTTGTAGCACGGTTTCAAATTTATGCAAATCACTGAATTAATTAATCTCAACCCATTTTCATCTTAAGCATGAGCCACGTGTTTGAATACAAAAAAAAAGTATCATAACAACTTGTAATGTATGCCAAAGTAACCACAACATCAACTCATTCGAGACACACGTCGATACAGAACTGTGTCCGAATTTGTTCTTGGATGTCCTGCTCATATACTCGTATATGAATATGCACAAACCACACTACGCAAACCCTCAAGAATGCAGCTGCATGAATTTCCCTTCCAACACACGCACACATGTACATTTGCATTCAAACTCATTTTGCTCGGCCACCTCCAAAACGTTGAGATGGTGAAGAACACTAAGAGCTTTCAATGAAATTTAAAGCCACAGCATAAGCAGCTTAAGACTTTGGGATTAGTATGCACACATGTTGAGCAATTTTTTTTTTCAAAGTGCAAGTTACCGCAACAAAGCAATTTAGCATGCATAAAAAGTATACAAACATATGTGTATGTATGTATGTATGTGCTTTCGATAATCGCCAACGACCAAAGTCTTTCATGTTGGAAGAATGGATGCACACTCGCATTTGTTGTTGTTCAATAAATGTTGCAATAAAATTTTTTCATGTTAGAAGCAGTTGGAATATAATATGTGTTTGTCATGCATACATACATATTGATGTATTATATTGTTTGCTCAAGTGCGCATATTGTATAATGTTGCCATGTTGGGAAATTTTAAGCAAAATAGGGTATTTCGGTTTAGTTTGGGTTCGTAGGCGCCTTTTATGTTGTGTTCAATATAATAGTAGCGAAATTAAATTGGATATCGTTCGAAGAAATAAAAATAAGCTTAATTTTTAAGACCTTTAATTTAATATATGTATAGCGAATTCTATAACAGAAATCACACAAAAAGAAATTTCAAAGTTTACATAAAGTTCAGGATAGTTAATTAAACTTTTAAAAATTGGCATCAAAATTTCAATATTTTTGGGCAGAGTTTTTAGAAAATTTTTCAGTACGCAGTTTTATAGCTCATTTAATAATGTTAATTGCACGTACCTTGAAATACCTCAAAATGTTCTCTGAATTTTTAAAATTTTTTCTTTGTCAAGGATGTTGGGTATTTTTTCCACACAAAATTCATTTTTCTTCATGACTTGTATGGAAGTATGGAAATCACTCAACACCCTTGACAAAAAAAATTCTGAAAATTCAGGAAAATTGTTGAGCAAATTCTTACTTGCACAATGTTATACTAAAATTGAGTAGTCTAGATAACTGCGTACTCAAACATTTTTTAGAAGCTCTGCCAAAAAATTGGAAGATTTTGATGGCCACTTTTTAAAGTTTAATTAACTTTCCTGAACTTTGTGTAAACTTTTTTTATGTGGTTTATGTTATGGAATTCGCTATATTTTAAAAGAAAATTATGAAAACCACAGCTTCTTCTTATTTCGTAGAACCATACACATTTTAATTTTACTACTATTATATTGAACGCAACTGTAGGTCTAAGGATATATACCGCAATTCAAGCGAAATACCACTAATTAAGAGTATTATTATGAATTGGTATTGCATCCTTCGGTTGGTAAAGAGAAATAGCTACGCGGCCACTTAAGTCACCACCGTAGGCGTCGAGAAGGCCATCACGAAGACAAACAGCTCGAAATATCTTGGCCCTGACATCATATTCATACCGATGCTAAAGTATCTCGGCTGCGAAATAATCAGCTATTATTTACCTATCTATGGACACCTTGGGTTTTCCCGGAGGTAGGGTGGGCGCCCTACTAATAAGTTTTAAAAAAGCAGATAACTCTCGCAAACAAACAGTAGTGATACTTTTACTACACCGTTAACTTTCGTGTATGCATAATGGCGGTCTAACCAATAGTAGGCGAATACCGTGCTGCGATAGAAGTGGGTTGGCCTCCTACACGGAAGATCCCAGATTCAAGACACACCGAAGGTCCCAGAAGTAAAATACTCTTAAAATACATGCTTTATACAACTCTTGCCCAGTCCTGAAAGATTGGAAAGAGTCTCGTTAGTTTCCCAGACAGCTCTGCGTTAATTTCAAGTTATGCGACGTGCTCCAAGTTGAGCGTTTATCCCCCAGTCCTGTCTTTTTTTACCTCTCACAACTAGACATAGTTAATCTTCGGCAACCGTATTCACGACTAGGGCTGTACAGCTAAACGTAAATTTGCTCATTTTTAGATTTTAAAGCAAATATTTCAAATGTGGCAAGTTTGGAAATGTATAGATGAAACTAGAAGATACGATCTGTGATGCTAAAATCATACATGTTAAATAATGCTTACTTATTCTAATGATTACCGCTTTGATTAATAGCTTTCTTGAGAATCCATTTAATGATTGATTACCAATTACTTTCAATTTTTAATGATCGTTTTTCAATTAATTAAAAAAATAATAAAAAAAAAATCATAATTTTTTATGATTATTGAAAAAAATCATAAATAATCAAAAACAAATTTGTTTTGATTACTTTTGATTATTTTTGATTTTTTTGATTTTTTTTTTGATTTTTCTTAGTATTGCTGTAGACAGAAAATAAAAAGATGATAAAAAATTTTTAAAAACTGCCGTTATATTTATGTGGCCAAAATACAGCAACAAATTTGTCCTTAAACAAAGACCAGGTATATGTGAGTTTTGAAACTTTAATCGTCCTACTTGAAATCAATTCATGATATTGGTAAATATAAAGGTGTACAGTTTCAAGTTCCTAGCTTACCGGGAAGTTACTCAAAAATCGATGGCAAGATTCCCCCCATTTTTCAGCGATTTTCAGTTATCACGATAAGCGCGCCACCTAGAGGAATTTTGATTTCTAAAACCTGTATTGTCATAGCGCTCTGAACCATGTGCTAAGTTTCAAGTCCCCACGTCAATCGCAAAACTCACAATTTCAAACTAATTTTCGAAATTGGTAGATCCGTGCAACCCCTAGGGAAAATTTTTTTGGCAAAATATTAAATTGTCACTGAGTTCTGATGCATGTATTCAGTTTCAGGTCTCTAGCTTACCCTGGAAGTTTCTCAATGAAAGACTGTCAACCATTTACCGCAAAACTCCGCGCGTTTTCCAAAGATTTAAATTCTCTCGATCAGCGCGCCACCTATCGGAATTTTGATACATACAAATTATATTCTGATCATGTCCTATACTATCTGCTAACTTTAAAGTCCCTAGGTTAAGGGGTAGTTAGTTAAAAATCGATAGCAAGATTCCCAATTTCAAACGAATTTTCAAAATATGTAGATACGTGTGGCATCTACCTAAGTTTTTTTGATGATATTTGCATTGTCACCGGGTTGTCAATTAACTGAGAAGTTTCGAGTATCTAGCTCACTGAAAAGTTACTCAAAAATCGATCGCAAGATTCCCCACTGTTTTTCAGCGATTTTCAGTTTTCTTGGTAAGCGCGCCATCTAGTGGAATTTTGTGTACAAGGTGTTGCATGGAATTTCATTGCTGATCTGTGTGCAAGTTTCATGTTTCTAGCTTACCGGGAAGTTCAATTTTGCGTATATCTCGATCAGTGCGCAACCTATCGGACATGTTACAAATTTCAAATTTCTAGCTCAACGGAAAGCTCCCTAAAAAGACTTTGCAAGATTCCGAAAATTCGTATGGAAATGAGCGAACAAACAAGAAAGTGACTTTATATAAAGGTAGTAAAAATCAAAGATAATCAAAAAAACAAAAAATTATCAAAAGTTATCAAAGCAACTTTTTTGGTTATTTTATCCAATCAATAATTGCCTTTTCTTGAAAAACAAATAAAATAATCATTACCAAGTAAAAAATCTGTCTAATTAATTGATTACTAATTGCTAATCAAACAGGTCTGGTTAAAAGGTACAAGAAACTACCGTCGTTACACTTTTAATATCAATCATTATTACTAAAATTACTGTAAACTTGCAACATGCTGGTACATTTGTTTAGTTTTGGGCCTTTTCAATACCAAAACTTGGTCGATTGAACAAAGTGTTGGTTGGCAACCTTAAGCATACGAGTATGTGTGTGCCTGCATATATAACCAAGAAGTGTGCGAACGTTTTGTAATTTGCATGTAAATCAAAATCGATGGGATTAAAAATTTAGCTTAGAAAACTGTTGCAGGTATGCTGGTACTCCAATAACTTAATATCTAGCTACAACTTTAGATAGTATGTTAAATGTTGATGTTCCATTTCTGCCCAAAAAAAAAAACGGTTGGGAGCTTTTAGTTTCTGATATGTAGGAAATGTTTACTTCAGCTTAACTTAAAGATATGATATGTTTGCCGGCAGACGTGGTACTTTCCGAAAGTTTACTTGTCGCCTCTTTTGCTTCCTTTTCACCTTCGTCTTTATCTTCGCTGTCTTTCTAAATTTTCTTCCTCCATGTTCTCTTTTCCTCCCTTTTTCATTTTATCTCCTGCTGCTCTTCTCCTTTCCTCTACTTATTCCCTTTCTCTTCCATATTACATATGTTTTCCAATTCTCTTCAATTCTCTTTACTTACACACTTGCCTTACATCTTGAATTCTTATACTTCTTCTTCTCGCTCATCTCGCTTCCCAACTGTTGTCAATTCTCATACGTTTTTATTCACTATTATTGAGCTAAGATAAGAAAGCTAGACAGGGTGCACCTCGACTTTCCGATATCCCTAATATAGGTTTCATGCACAAGTTCTTCAAAATTCTAGCTACGAGAATGATCAAACCATATGTAAAATTGAGGAAAGATTGCCGAGGTCAGGAGGTTTCAAGAGTCATTTCAAGACATATTTCTGTAGGAATCATTACATCACAGTTGTAATTCTGAAAACTTTTTTTTGTTTTTATATCGAAAGTCAAGACCAGCTCGATACATTGATCAAATCGATGAAATCTGCACTCCACTACTTGGATCTAGTAGTCTTTTGGTAACAAGTTCGCTGAATAGTTTAGGCGTCAAGCTACTTGTAAGGGAAAATATAACTCTGGTTGTTATAGTATCAGTACTTCCCCCAACTTAGTTGGCAGATCCACCCATTCAGAGAATGGGGCGTGATGTACCACAAAGTGTTATACTAACACTGACAGTCCTTTGCAGAAAATAAATTCAGTACTTTTCGATATTACCACTTTGTGGCACTTTCCAGACAGCGGTAAGAATGATTTAGTTGAACCGGAGTCGACTACAGGGTTCAAGAAGCACACACAAATCCTAATGTCCTTATGCGCTAAACCTTTTATCTTGCTTATTGTTTTTTCTATCCTCAATATGTAGCTTCTGCTACTTAAATGCTAACTAGTGGTATTAGCAGTTTGTATTAATTTCATGAGATTTTCCTGCCAACATCATGTGGATATGTTTCAGTCTAGTTATTGGTGCTGCACACACACACACACACAAGCGTACACATTTTACAGAGAACCGTTAGTTTGCTAACTTCGTAACTTCGTTGCATTTAGTTTATTAAAAAAGTAAAGCTCTGCTCTTCCTGGAAGTTGTTTAAAACTGAAAATCAATTAGTGGCGGTTTCATATATTGCTTTATCTGGCTACGTACATTGGTAGTGGTGAGTGCTTTTTTGGTTTCCGTATGTTTGGATTTTTTCACTAAAGAAACTGATGGAGATTTAAATATTCCATGAGTACATACTTTGGTAAGTAAAGCATTGCTTAATAATTCAGCAGCTTAAGTCGAACTCGTTAAATAAAATGACGATATATGAATGCTTCGTTGGCTTGGTAAGGCAGGTGTGTGTAAAATTAATAGGCAGGGAAGTTGTTTCCATTATTAAGACCATCTAGGTTTGCTTATTAGGGGTACAGATCCACAACCTAAAGGTTTAGTAAAAGCTTCAACTCTCAAAGAAGTTCAAACCATAAATTCCTGCGCTTAACCTCTATTGAATGAGGCCATTTTTCAAAAGAAAAAATACATACTCCGTGCGAAGAGCTGGCGCCAATGGTCAGTAGGGAAAGTATAGCAAATATCTTCAAAAGGAATCAGAGCAACTTCGTTAGAAAGAGAAAGCAACTTGCGTTGAAAGAGTAGCTGGATTATAGGAGTGAACAATGCCTTAGGCATTTCACTAAACTATGACTTCTATGCAGACTATGATCCTCCGAGCACACCGATATGAAAAGACATGTAGCAAATTGTGCCAACTATTACGGAACCATTCTCTTTTATAGGAGAACAAAAGTGTACTTCTCAGGAAAACTATATTGCAAGATCCCATTAGCTGGAACAAAGTGGGTTGGCCTATTATATGAATGAATGAAGATGATTCGACCCGGACGACAATCCTATCGAAGTCGTAGTATAAATGTTGCTCGTCGTACAACCATACAAATGGACTAAAAGAAAGGCGCACGCACACATTTGCAATGGTGTGGGAAACTGTGAACAACCGCGAAATAGCTGTCCATTCGAAACAACAAAAGGACAAAATACAAACTGTTTGAATTGTCTTTGTCGCCTGCATAGTGCCGGACTCGAAGCTGTTCAAAAGCCCTATGACAGCCCAAGTTATGCGGTATTGCACTGATGGTAGCACCAAATGTCGAGAAAGAGCAAGTTACGGAATAACTGCTTAATCCCCTTCAATGAGTAGACAGTCTACTTTTACTACAGCAACAACAACATACTACACTGCACAAAAGATGGGAAGCTATCAAGAAGTTCAAAGCAGCAAATGGCATCTCTGCACAAGCATTGAAACATCGTGAACCCTGACAAAGTTCCTAATCTGTCTTTGCCCACTCTTTCTGTAACCGACATATTTATTCAAGCAAGAGTGGTCATTAAAGAGCACATGTGAATCAATATCTCTTTTCTTCCAGTAGCTAGGTTACTTGAATCCTTACTGTTTTACCATACCCCTCTTATAATACCCATATCCTGGCTGTTCTCACACAGCCGAGTACAAGTCTAAAATAAACAAATTTTAATTTATAAAAGCAAAATAAATCCACATAAATTCACAAAGTTTGCAGTGCCAACAAAGTGCCGTTGAACTGTGTTAGTAAAATAAATGAAGACATTAACTCGAAAAGTTGCATGCAATAAAAGCATTTTATACATATTTAGGCGTTGCAGTAGATGGCAACATAAAATATAAAATTAACCCTTTTACCACAATTGCCCTCATCTACAACCAAAGTACAACTTTGTAGCATCAACACAAGGGACGTAAGCAGTTGTGTTGTTGCAAGCATACTCGTCCTTTCGTACAGCATATCAAGTGGTGAGTGCAGCTATGATTATTGGTAATTTCGTGCTATAAAATTGCCAATGATATGAAACATGCAACAGAATAGTCTTGCACGCCACGTCAAACCACCAGACGTGAAACGTCATTAAAAATGTAATAAAAGTCTGCTTTTTGATCGTTACTTAGGCACATACTTACAAGTGCTTGAATACACGCACTAGGGTGAGCTAAAAAAAATCAGTTTTCGTTTTTTTGATTCGGCAATGGAGAACGAATTCTCACTTACAAATGGAGTATACTGAATAGACCTGTTAAATAATGATTACTAATCGTAATGATTACAGGTTTGATTAATTATTTTCTTGAGAATACATTTAATGATTGATTCAAATTACTTAAAATTTTTAATTATTATTTTCCAATTAATTAAAAAAATTATCAAAAAAATTTAGATTTTTTACGATTAATAAAACAAAAAAACCACAAATATAACAAGTAAGGAAATCTAAGTTCGGGTGGAACCGAACATTATATACCTAGTAGTGATCTATTATGTCATCCCAATTTATGCAGGTCTATTTTAATACTTTCAGTTCGTATTTGAGTTCAAATAGACCGACGAACAGACAGACAGACGTATCGAGAGACGGATGGCTACATCGACTCAGCTCATCCTCCTGATAATTTCAGTATACGTACAAACATTTCATGTTCATGAAAATAATGAATATCAAAAAAGATATACAACTTCGCTTTTGCAGTGGGGTATTAACTACTTGCACGGATATTTTACTTTTCATCCTGAAGGTTTTGATATACGAGGTGTGTTCAAAAAGTATCGCGAATTTTGTGTTTTTTCAAAAATTATTTATTTATTCATGAATATCTATTTTGTCCCCTTCAAAGTAATCCCCATGAGATATTATACACTTGTGCCAACGGTTTTTCCAATCTTCGAAGCACTTCAAAAAACATTTTTTTGTATCTTGTTCAGCTCCTCCTTCGATGCCATCTTTATCTCGTCAAGAGAAGCGTAACGTCGTCCTTTCATGGGCCTCTTCAGTTTAGGGAACAAGAAAAAGTCACAGGGGGCCAGATCTGGGGAATACGGTGGCTGCGGCATCATTAGTGTGTTGTTTTTGGCCAAAAAGTCGCGCACAAGCAACGATGCGTGAGCAGGGGCGTTATCGTGGTGCAAAAGCCAATTTTTGTTCTTATTTGCACATCTTCTCGGCCTTCTGAGAACATTTTGTACCACCGATAAACGTTGCTTCGGTCCAAGGTAGCTCTTCCGTATGCCACAGTCAACATTCGGAATGCATCCGCGCACTTAATTTCGTTTTTCACACAAAATTTGATACAGGTTCTTTGATCCATTTTTTTGAATAGGTAAAAATCGAAGACGATCCAAAACACGTGCAAGCAAAGCAGCTGTCAACAATTAACTGAACATTCAAAATGGCCGAGCTTGTCGGCATAAGTGAGAGACATGAGTACCGACATAACGCCACAAAAAATTCGAAATTCGAATATACGTAGCCAGCGAAAATTCAAAATTCGCGATACGTTTTGAACACACCTCGTACATTAATAAATATATATCTCGAATGGTTTATGCCGAATGAAGTAATATACCTTGTGTGCGTAACAAAAATAGATATAACAATTAAGGAAGTCTAAGTTCGGGTGGAACCGAACATGAACCGAACATTACATACCTAGTACTGATCTATTATTTCATCCCAATTTATGCAGGTCTATTTTAATACTTTCAGTTCGTATTTGAGTTCAAATAGACCGACGAACAGACAGACAGACGTATCGAAAGACGGATGGCTACATCGACTCAGCTCATCCTCCTGATAATTTCAGTATACGTACAACCATTTCATGTTCATGAAAGTAATGAATATCAAAATATATATACAACTTCGCTTTTGCAGTGGGGTATTAACTACTTGCACGGATATTTTACTTTTCATCCTGAAGGTTTTGATATACATTAATAAATATATATCTCGATTCGTTTATGCCGAATAAAGTAATATACCTTGTGTGCGTAACAAAAATAGATATAAAAAAGGGTGTCTTTCATAGGCGCCAAAGAACTCAACCGATCTTTATGAAATTTTCACAATATATACTTGGGTTCACTGGGTACAGCAGAGACAGTATATAGTTTTAGAAAAGTAGGCGGAGCTACACCCCCAGGCTATATAAAGTTTCAATTCGTCATAACTCCGAACTTTTTTGGTCTAAATTAATGAAATTTGGATGTATGTGTCACTTAGTCAATATCTACATAATTTTTCAAAAGTGGGAGGTGCCACGCCCACATATTTTGTGTTTTGTTTTGCTCTTGAACTTTCACGATAAGTTCAGGAGTTCGCTTGGCACGACACAGTCTGTATATAACTTTTGGAAAATCCCCCAGGTCATATAAAGCTGCAGTTCGGTATAGATAGGAGTACTGATCATTTTAGTGAACTTTTCTCTTTTTGTTCTCCTACTTACTTACATACTACTGAAAAGCAGCTGACCAATTTTGATTGAAATATCAAAATCGAATTATAAGCGGTTGCCTTTGAGAATAGCAGAAATGTTATGCTGATAAATGGGCGGCGCTACGCCTACTTCTTCGAAATTGAAAAAATTTGTTTGCGGCCGAGTTTTTCTTAAAAACTTATTATGTGTGGAAAATCTAATTGATATAACTTGCTTAGTTGTAGAAATATCGCTCTTTAAATTTTACAAAAAAAATTTTCAGAACTATGTTAAAAAACTGGGCGTGGACATTAACCGATTTCGCCCAATTTTACAGCAAACAGTTACCCTTATATATAGAACATTATCACCAAATTTCGTTTCCACAAATCAATTTTCGGCGGAGTTATGGCATCAAAAGTTTTGTGGAATAGTCCACTATAAAAAGGGCGGGGCCACGCCCATTTTCGAAAATTTTTAGTTTTTGGATTTCTTTGTTTACGGAAACTTTAAAAGTGAATTATAAATGATGTAAAGCTATTTTAGGCAAAGTTATTGCCTATTTAATATATCTACGATCCTCTTCAAAATCTTTCATATAAAAGTGGGCGTGGACCTTACCCGATGCCGCTCATTTTTCCTGGAACATTCCTTGCATACCTGAAAACCTGCGTGCTGAATTTCGTTTTGATATCTTGAACGGTTTTTTATTTATGATTAATATTATTTCTAAATTTGACTTAATCAAAAGTGGGCGGTACCACCCCCGTTTTTAAAAATTTCTTAAAAAATTTATTTTTTACCTCAATCTTAATGTATTAACCAAATTTTATCCTTATAGGTGTATTATGTACTGAGTAATCACTTTTTTTGTGTTTTCGAAAATGTTCTATATATAAAAAGCGGGCGTGGTTATTATCCGATTTCGCCCATTTTAAATAGCGCTCGGAGATGAGTGCCAAGGAACCCGCAAACCAAATTTCATTAAGATATCTCAAAATTTACTCAAGTTATCGTGTTCACAGACGGACGGACGGACGGACGGACATGGCTTAATCAATTTCTCTTTTCGTCCTGAACATTTTGATATGTATAAGTCAATATCTATCTCGATCCGTTAATGCCGTTACGCACTGCCGTTACGCGACTAAAGTTAATATACCTTGTGTGCGAAGCACTACTAGGTATAATAAATAAAAAAAAACAGCTTTTTTGAGACTTTTGATTACTTTTTATTTTTTGTGATTTTTGTTGATTATTTTTTATTTTTTTTTCAGTATTGTTGTCGAAGCCATATCAACAATACTGAAAAAATCAAAAACCTCATTCTAAGAATTTTTACCTAGGTGTTGCCACATAGGTTATTTTTTTGGGTCTGCCACTTATCTGATTTTTTTTTATATGAAATAAAATATGCCAATATGGGTATCAAAAGGAAGGTTTCTTCCTGCGTTTTGAAAAAAAAAAACATTTCGAAGTAGGATTGCCACTTATTGTTGCCATTTGAGCTTATTATATCTTTGAACTTTTAACGAGCAATTCTTTTATATTTGTGTATTCGAATATCTCGCAAATGGCTTAACCGAATTGGATGAAATTTGGTGTGTCCATAGAGTACCACATTCTAAGAATTCCTGTCTAGGTGTTGCCTTATAGGAGTTTTTACGGAGTTGCTACCTATCAGATTTTTTTAAAAGAAATGAAATGTGCCAATATGGGTATGAAAGGAAAGGTATTTTCCTGCGTAGTAAAAAAAAAATATTTCTTTTGTTCGACAAGAAAAATCCGGCAAAGAAGTTCATATACCGAGAATCGCACTCATCCAAGGAGTCGCTAAGGTGCAACTTCCAGTAAGGCCAACATTTTCCATGACTGCGCATAAAGATCAGGGATAGACTTTTGAGTTTGTCGGAGTGGAGCTACATTTATCAATGTGTATGCATGGTATGTTATATGTGGAGCTTCAAGAGTTAAGTGACCAAATACATCTAAAGTAATGTTTACGGATAAAATAAACATACTCGGAACATGGTATGGAACGAAGTGTTGCAATAGATTTCATATGTATTGAATATGAAAAGTTTTGTATAGTTCTATCATTAAAAATAAAGAAGAAATCACAGAATGTTGACCGATATATGGAGCTCTAACCGACAAATATACCCATGTGACCCTAATCTTTCTCGTTTATTTGATAACAATCGACAGCTGCTAACCATACAATTCAGCAAGGAGTCTTGTAAAGACTTGTCGAAAATTTGTTTGAGCAGCCACCAAGGAGTAATTATGTGTATTCAAACTTTGTTACTAATAAAAAATTTTAAACATATTTTTTTTATCAAGATATGGGTTTAGAACGCTTCACTACTGGTAAGAAAAACTATTCATACAAACAACCAGAATATCTTAATTGATGATTATCTAAATAAACTAAATTGTATGGCAACCTATGAAAATGCCGAGCAAAGCTCGGTCGCCCAGGTACTCAAAAATAATCAAAACACCTTTTTGACTATTTTTGATAGTTTTCTTTTTTTCTAATCTTAATTAATTAATAATTACCTTTTCTTGAAAAAAAATCATTATAAATTGAAAAAGCCGTCTAATTAATTGATTACCTATTACTAATCAAATTGAACGAAATTTTAATATAAATGGCAAAAATCTGATCTTCGCAGTTTTTTATTTTCGCTAAAGACTTCTATGAAAATAAATTTAACTTATGTACATATCTCTTAGTTATCTTTCAGGCAAATACTTCTTCAATATTTATAGGAAATTGAATTCTATAGCAAAAATTCTTTCATACTTTTTCAATAGTGTGGCAATTACAAAGTTATCCCAGGTCACAAGTTGAACAACTTATGATACAAGGTGGCGCAAAAGTAAGCTTCCGATCTTCAGCATATCGGTTGTGGCACGTGCAGTGTGTGCTGTTGCACCGTCTTGTTGGAACCACATGCTTTCCAATCCCAATTCATCAAGTTGCGGCAAAAAGAACTCGCTGATCATTGCTCTGTAGCGCTCACCATTCACAGTAACCGTTTGGCCCCGACCGATTATTGGTCAAATAAATAGTCAGCAATATTCCGCGTTCTGGAGCAGTGTAGCGTAACATTGTTTATTAACGTGTATTTCGCATGTGTTTACTACACAAATGTCAAAACAGAACTGACTTTAGGGGCCAATCGCAAAATGTATAGCATTTTCTGATAGGAGGATTACTTTTGCGCCACCTTGTACATATAACATTTTTCTAAATGTCATAGAAGCCTAAAGCGCAAGTAAACAACGGCCATACGTATATCTTCCTCATTTATATTAAAAACACATATTTATTCACGATACCCCATTTTGTAATGGGAATTGGATTTCCCCAATCAAACAACGAAAACGGATTCTTTTTCAGCTTACCCTAATATGCATACATACTCAGTACTACCCTTAGTAGATGTGCTGTATGCTTACATGCCATTTAGAGAAATTCATGCATTTAACTTCTTTATATATGAAAATGGTTGCACTATATTTAGCTACTACCTTCCTGTATTCCTTATCTTGTAGGCAGCTACTTTAGTTCGTAAGCATGTCTCGCTAGTCTGTGCACGATAAATCGTCATTTAAAGTACAAAGGCGTTTTTTAACTTTTATACTCATATATTCTGTGTAAACTTACGCCTGGTTAAGGTTAGACCAGTTTTTGTTAGATTCTTAGGCTCACTTAACTTCATTTCGAAACCAATTTGAACAGCTGACAGTATTGAGTTCTCAATAAAACCAGTGCGTCGCAGAAAATCATGGCAACGAACCATCAGAGTAAATGTTTAGTAAGTTTTTAAAAAGTTTACTGAAATAAATATTAAGCTTACAAAATGATGACTATCTTTTGAAAAGCATTTGAAACATTTTAAATTGAAAACAAATTTTAATTTTAATTCATATAAAAAAAGTAATTAAAGGGCTGTCTTGACCTTATACCTTGCATGAATACGCATCACGATCCTTACTTAAAATAAGTACAAACTCTGCAAACTTTTGATGGTCTTACCCTGTTAATTCAAAGATGCATAGCCCAAGCCCCGTTTATCGGAGAAATTTGTTGTATGGGGTCTATACGATATGGTGGCCCAATCTTTATGATTTTCACTCCACACATATCATATGTAATAAGCACTGTAGCTGGCAAATTTTGTCTACCTCGCTATTAGATTGCAGTAGTTATAGACCAACCCCATTTATCGGACCAATCGATTGTATGGGGTCTATGTGTTGTATTGTTCCGATCTTGTTGGTTCTGATTAGTGACTAATATATTACAAAATGCCGGCCCCATACCAAATGTCATCGAGATATCTTAAAAACTGATTGACTAGTTTTCGTTCAAACAGAAAGACTAACGCAGAGGCGGACATCGGTATATCGATTCAGCTCATCGCCCTGATAATTTCGGTATACTTATTGGTGGGTCTATCTCTTCTTATTCTTCTACTTACAAAAATCGGACCAAAGTTATAATATAATTTCATGTTCATGAAAGGTATAATAAGGTTCTTACTTAAGCGACCAGCTCCGGTATCGGTTAGGTAATAGCACAAGACATGGTCCGAAACGGGGACTGGCATCAATGCAAAGGAACCCGTTGTAATACGAAGTCCCTTACGACAGCACTAAGTGCGTTGGATCAATACCAGATAATATTTTTCATGTCTCTGAAAGGGAACAAATTAAAGGTGTCATAAGCAATAATTTAGTCTTCTCAGCAGGGGTAAAAGTCAGTTCTCTTAATGGGGTCTCCTTTTATTCCCTAAAGATGGGAAGTTCTTCCAAAACCCTGAAAGCCATGACGCGGATGTCTCTGATTTTAATCAGGAACAAAATCGTCTCATGCTTAATAGCTTTTAGGTGGACATTGTAATCAGGCTTTCCACATGCTCTAGAATTTGAATTTTCTTATTCATTAGGGTGAGGTACAAGAAAAAGTTCTTTTGGAGTACCACACAAAAGAACTTCTTTATGTACATCCGCTATTTAGATTTGGCGGAGTAAAGCGTCCAATGGCTTTGAACCCCGAAGTACTCTCACAAATGAATGCGATACATTTTGTGTCATTACAACAACAACTACATACTGTCCCCCTACTTAAACTTTTTCTTTGGTAGATCAAAATTATGATTGTAGTTAAGCGATAGTGGGGCGTGAGAGGCGTCATATGCTTAGATGAGCTATCAAGTTGCGCGTCACTACCATGTGTAGCTTCTGGGTACTGTTACGGTTTCGGCTTCATTTCTTGTGATAGATGGCATGCGGTTGGTTGGTTGATAAGACTTTTCACTTCCTCAGCGGCTCCATACTTAGTTGTGGAACCTTCTGTTACTTCGCGAAATTTTCACGCCAAACCTAGCGTATTATTACTTATTTCGGGATCATTTTACCATTTCATAATTTGCGCACTCAACTCAAATGCATGGTACATGTAGGTATGTACCAGCAAGAGTTACTTTGCTCGTGACATGACAAACAACACCCCGTAGGCGGTACTTAAAAACTGAAAGCTGGTAATCCCACTATGAAGCTTTCTCGGACGATGATAAGCCGAACCCTTTTGTTAATGTTTTTAATTTACGTATATTATGTAACTTATATGCAACCACAAAACATCAACAATTTGTTCTAGTTAACAGGTACTAGGCAGTTTGACGGGCATATCAGTTTTGATGTTTCATTTTTTAATGGTTGATTTAAGTCCGACGTATGGTGTTACATCAACTGTCATGTACTAATTGGAATGAATAAAATAACAGCAGTAAATGGATTGTTAATTGTTTCTACAACAACACGAACACACATTATTCCCTTCTTTAAATTGGGTTTTTTTATTTTTATTTATTTGATAGTAAAAGATCCGCAGTGGTGAGAAGCTTGGCCACATTTTTATATGTTTTATGGCAGATTTATTTGTATGTTTGTAACCGACTCCTTTAAACTATATTTCGTGCGGATAGATTGCTGCACAATTGCCAAGAAGCGATGACAACACAATTATTTTTTACAGTGATGGTTGTAGCCAGGTATTAGGAAGCGTTGTGTCTAAATCTGAATTGAAAAATTATCTAGTATTTTCTTTATTTATATTTATTTAATTAAAAAACAAGGCAAGTGCCATAATTTGAAGTCGTACTATAACTATAATAATAGCAATAATACTAATTAAGTCCATGTTTTCACAGGAAGAAACTATGGTGTCAACTAAATGGAAGAGAATAACGGTTGTACATAAATTCAGTTACCTCCGTGACCAGTGCAGTAATTCTGCTACAGTTTAGATGTACGATCATTCTGACGGCGGAGTAGGCGTCACTTTAGACGTCTTGAAAGCGTGAGTCCGCCTATGTGGTGGTTTACTAGGACGCAAAATGTTACCCAGTCTGGAGGGTAGTGGTGCGGCCATATGTGGTTATATTTTATTACATTGGAGTTGATGGGCCTGACTCACATGCATGCTGGTAGAGGAGAAGTGATGTTGGAAGCCAGTGGCAGAAGGTGTGTCCTGCCTCGAAGAATATAGTATGGCATTAGGAGATGGCCCAAGCCAAGGTTGCTCATTAAATTCAATTTCATTACGTTTAATTCATTTTATTTTATTTCAATTCTTTTTATTTACCTCAGTTCACTTTATTTCATTTGTTTTATTATGTTTAATTCTATATTATTTTATTTTATTAGTGTTTTTTTTTTTGTTTTTTTTGTTTTTATTTTACTTAATTTTATTTTATTTTGTCTTACTTTATTTCATTTCATTTAACTTTGTTTTTATTTGGTTGTTTCTGTGTTGTTTCGGATTATTATTTATAAGCATTTACTTTACAAACTTATTTATTTTAGAAATATATCATATATATTCAATTAATGGCGTTAATTGAATAAACATATAAACATAACAAATAAATGTATTGGAAATTGTTTGGGTATTTTAAAATGTTGTTTGAGCATAGCAGTTTACGGGGTGGCAACTTTAGCAGTGTCCTAAAATTATACCGTATTTGTTTCGCTGTTAGGTTTGTTTTTAGGAAATTTTTTAGTAAAAGGAGTGCAGATATGTTTTGTCTTACGGCGTTTTTGAATGAGTGCGAGGGGGATGCAAAGTCACACGTACACGACACGTACAAGGTGAAAGTGGATAATATCTTCACGCCGCCTATACAAAACTATTCACTTTTTTATCTTCATTTCTAGATAGCGCGAACTATGCTTTAACCACTTTTTATTCCGCGCATGGTAGGCGTTCTACCGAAGTTCGCAAAAAAATGTACATTTAAATAAAAAAGTTTATTGACACCTTAAAAATTAACTACAGCAATCAATTCACTAGCATCCTTTTTGTGACTATGCACAGATAAAACATCTCTAGCTAGAAAACTTTATAAACAAAAGCTATTGAGACATTTTCGATAGAAAAATTCGTAACAAACAAATGCTCGCAGAAACTTTATTTAGATGCAAAAGGTCAACAGATATTTGCGAGAAACTGGTTTTCGTCAACTTTTGCAACTAATGCTTTTTTTACCCAGCACGATATCAATGGAGTTTTTTCTCATATCCATAACAATGTTGTAATAGAAACACAGAATTGAAAGTGGAACTGAAAACTAAAAGTAAGCGCTTAAGATTTCGAACTGCAATGCATGTTTAAGCGACATAAGCTGTAGTCATTTCTTTCGTTTATTTCATTTGTATTGCATGAAATTCGCAATCAGCTAATGAAATATTCGAAAGATATAGTTTATGCTTTGCGATCCCAAATCGGGGTTTTTCACAACGAAAATGAGGAAGCCAATCCCGCGCAATGCCTCAGAGCCAACAGTGCTCGCCCCCAATTAATAAATACAAGGTGTAACAGGTGCAACGCACCCCACTTCTATATAGAACAAATCATAATATATAAATAAAATAATTAAATAAATATTACTCAAAGGCTGCCCCTTATGCAACATGTGCTCCGCACCCCCCGTTCTACTCTCTGAACAAATAATAAAATAATATACAAAAAAATAACTCAAAAAAACTACTCGCCCTCCATAAAGCTTAGACATGGTCCTTCGAGCCGGATACGAACCGGCCACTTATGAATCTCACTAGACGACTAAGCCGTCTAGGGGGGGAGTATGTTTAAGCGACATAAGCTGTAGTCATTTCTTTCGTTTATTTCATTTGTATTGCATGAAATTCGCAATCAGCTAATGAAATATTCGAAAGATATAGTTTATGCTTTGCGATCCCAAATCGGGGTTTTTCACAACGAAAATGAGGAAGCCAATCCCGCGCAATGCCTCAGAGCCAACAGTGCTCGCCCCCAATTAATAAATACAAGGTGTAACAGGTGCACTGCACCCCGTTCTATATAGAACAAATAATTTAAATAAATAAAATAATAATTAAATGAATATTAGAAAAGGGCTCCCTATTTAACATGTGCTCCGCACCCCCTTTTCCTCTCTAAACCAATAATATAATATAAATAATAAAATAAAATAAAAAAAAATAACTCAAAAAAACTACTCGCCCTCCAATGCATTACTCTAGCATGGGCATATTATTTCACATAAGTCATTTCAATTTGTATTATCGGAAAGTAAACACGGTATATAATACTACTCTGCTAGCTACTCTAAACTATTCTATGTTGCAGAATTTAAGAAAATGCGGTTTATTCCACTTCAAATTACCAGAAATGGTCAATGGCAATGTCTTCTAGAACATGACAATTACAGAAGCATTTACTTAGGTCGTGCTGGAAAATAATATAAAGCATTCAGAAAGACACGCTAAACGAAAAAATGTTTCATTTATTTTCAAGGCAATTAATCGCATATCTTTAAAAACGCTATATGTGTACTACATGGCGTATGAGTAACATTGACTCAGCTGGTATGGGGCGACATTTTTTGTATATGTATTTTTATAGCAAACAACGAAGACATATATATCGCACCAATTATATTTAGCTTAGCGTGATTTAATAACACTGACTAAATGATGTATGTACTATGTATATATATTGTTGTAAGTAGATCGTCCCACTTTTATCATGAATACTAAACAAAAAAAGTTTCGTTAAGTTAATATTTTAATATCTTTTTTGTTTATGTCCCACATAAAGCTCTGAATGAAAGTACTCCTCAGCCGAACAGTTCAGTGTAATCATCTTTAAGCATTGCCCCAAAAATCAGTAAAGGCTAAAAATTTATGAAGTGAGCCATTTTTCGAAATTCAACTTTCTTTCTTAAACTTGTTTGTATAGTTCCCAACAATAAAATAAAAATATTTTCCGCCAGTTTTTCGAAATTCGAGTTATTTTCAAAGTTATGGCTATAAATCAATTTTCGAGGCTCCCACGCTTTTACCAATTTTCTCGTGATGGAACAGTCCGTTTTTACTTATTTTTAAAATACAATATACTCGTATACCAGATGTTATCTTGTTTTTTGGACATATATATTTTTTTTTTCTAAAAATTATCTGCAAATTTTTTTAATATTTTTGACTTCTTCATCGCTTTAGACCGCGCTTTAGTATAAGGTTGTTGGCCGCCATAGCGATGGCACTTATTCAAACTCTTTAGGTCCTTGTTATTAACTTTGTATGAACTTTTTTTTTTTCGGTACTTATTGTGTATTGTGAATGCTGAGTTATGGTATTAACAGTGCTTTGAATTACTTTTGATGACGTTGGCAGTAAAAGGAAGTGTCTAGCAAGAGCTGTCATTATTACACTCTTTTCATTCATTTCTTTATAGTAGTCTTACATACAGAAACCCCCCATTTTTTAAAAAATATGCCAAAATAAGTAATTCAGTTTGTAAGAGGATACCATCTTGTACATATATATGTTTCAAAAATGAGCAAAATCGGACTGTTCAATGGCAGCAAATTAAACAAAAACTTTGGAACTTCGAAAATAAATCGAATTTCGAAAAATTTTAAATACATATTATTATTCAGTCGTTGTAAGCCATACCATACAATTTAATTAAAATACATGAACTTGGAAAAATGTTTATCGTATAGAAAAAACCCAAGTACCTACTCGGAATTTAAGAACAGATCGCGTTTTGAGAATTTTTGAGAAAATATCAATTTCTATGGTTATTATTACAACATCAAAACCAACCCTCTAAAATTCCATTATCACGCCACTACCAAAGAAAATAAAAAACAAAGAATATCCAACATATACCGTATTATCCCTAGTAGTAGTTTAGCATTAGCTAAATAAATTGCTTCTATAAGAAATATATGACTGCAAATTTTTCTCACCGCATTTGAGTTACCTACTTGCGTATTTCGAAATGCGAAAAATATGTTTTTGCCCGTCTTTGTTTTCTACGTTTGTTTTTGCCATTTGCATAACATCACCATACCATACCAATATCATAGCTTTCTCATGACTCTTCTTATTTACAAAGCGGTATCGGTCTCGTATCACATAAAGGTGCGCGCATACTTTTAGGCGCAGAGCTAGCTTTTTACGTTTATAATGGCGAAGCAGTACAAATTACTTTTTTGTGTTTCACAGAGTTTTTGTTTTTAACAATTAAGTTTTAAAGCAGTCGGTCATGCATGTAGACCTAATCATACCAAAAAATGATATCTTATCTACAAATATTGAAAATTTAAAATAGAACACTAAAACACCAAACAGTAATATATACAAGATAGGATGATCTTCAAATCAGCGTTCGTAATACTTTATTTAAACAAAAAAAAAAGACATGAGTACCAAGTACTCTTTAAGTTTGATGCGTGAACATGTAAATCCTGGACATAAATTTAATTGAATAAGAGATCGCCCAGTGCTTGAAATTCAACCACAAAACTTTGTTTTATTCTATTATGCTATACCTTTCATTCGCACACTTTCCCATGCTGTTCCTCTCCTTTAATATGTTTTCGTTTTATTTGTTTTTCTCTTTTCCCGCACTATCTATTTTTATACCCAGCGTGTGCTACTACACGAGGTATTATAGTTTTGGTCATATAACGGTGGTTTGTAACGGTACAAAATAATATAGATAGATATAGAGTTCCACATATCCGTTCCGTCCGTCCGTCCGTGGGCGCGATAACGTGAGTAAAAATTGAGATATTTGACTGAAATTTGTCACACAGGTTGCCTTCGGGCCAAGCTAGGTTGCTATTGGAAATGGGCGAAATCGAACTATAACCACACCCCTTTTTTCGATATCGAAAATTTCGAAAAACGTGTAAAGAGCAGCTACAATGATGAAGTTTGCTAGATTTATTAATTTGGTTGTCCCATTGACGACTTTATCAAATTTTTGGAAAATATGGGTGAAGAAATTTTCAAACTTTGACTCTTAATAACTTGAGAACCGTCTACGCTAATATAACGAAATTTCGTAGGAGTCATACTATTGCTGTGATAAATGCACCCATGGAAAAAAAGCGAAATCGCCCATTCGACCACGCCTTCCTTTTTGAGTAAATTTATATGGAAAGGAGGTAGAAATATTGAACTGCCTATATCTAATTAACTGATACAGGTATAGTAATATAATTCGATAGTTACATCAATTTTCTTATCCTTTATATGATTTGTGTAAAATTTTGTAAGGTGAGCGTGGCCCACTTATGAGTCAAGCAAATTTCAAATTCGACTGTTAATAACTTCAGAACGGTGTAAGATAGAATTACAAAATTTGATACAAGGTATACTATAGACATGTGGAGTACGCCCACGGAAAATAAGCAAAATCGCTGGACGACCACTCCCACTTTTAAACCAAGTTTTCTAAAAAATAGGTAGGAAACCGGAACGTGCCATATCTCCTTCACTGATGCAGATAGAATGCTAGAATTTCGAAGTTACAATGACCTGATGATCTTATTATTGATTTTCTGTAAAATTTTGGAAAATGGGAGTGGCACCGTCCACATATAAATGAACAAAATGTCAAATTTGAGCTATTATTAACTTTAGAACCGTGTTAAATAAAATTGCGGAACATTAAACGAGGTATACTATCTACGCTTTCCAAAATTATATATAGCCTATACTGTAACTGTGAAAATTTCATAAGAAACGGTTAAGTGCTTTGGACACTTCTTCTTCTGTAAATGGTCACCTAACCGCCTGGGCGATTTTGACCGTCCAACATAGCTCGCCAGTCGTTTCTTCGTTGCCCAACTGGCGCCAATTGGAAACACCGCGGGATCGCAAATCGGTCTCCACTTGGTCCTTCCATCGGAGTGGTGGTCTCCCTCTTCCTCTGCTTCCACCGGCGGGTGCCGATAAGAATACCTTCTGGGCTGGAGCATCTTCGCTCATTCGCACTACGTGGCCTAGCCAGCGAAGCCGCTGTGTTTTAATTCGCTGAACTATGTCGGCGTCTGCGTTAGGTTCATACAGCTCATCATTAAATCTTCTTCGGTACTCGCCGTCGCCAACGCGTAGTGGTCCACAAATCTTTCGAAGAACCTTTCTCTCGAATACTCCCAGAGCCGCCTCATCAGATGTTGTTAGTGTCCACACTTCTGCACCATATAGCAGGACGGGTGCGATGAGTGACTTGTAGAGTGTTATTTTCGTTCGTCGAGAGAGGACTTTACTTTTCAATTGCCTACTCAGTCCGAAGTAGCATCTGTTTGCAAGAGCAAATTGTTCGTCGGATTTCTAGGCTAACATTATTGTTGGTGTTAATGCTGGCTGCCAGGTAACCGAAGTCCTTTACTATTTCGAAATTATTGCTGCCAACAGTGGCTTGGTTGCCAAGGCGCGAATGCGCTGACTCTTTGCATGATGACAGAAGGTACTTTGTTTTGCCCTCGTTCACCACCAATCCCATTTTCTCCGCTTCTTTTTCTAATTTGGAGTAAGCAGAAGTTACGGCGCGGTTGTTAAGGCCAATGATATCAATATCGTCAGAATATGCCAACAGTTGCACGCTTTTATAAAATATTGTTCCAGCGCGGTTAAGTTCTGCAGCTTGTATTATTTTCTCCAGCATTAAATTAAATAAATCGCACGATAGGGGGTCACCCTGTCTGAAACCTCGTTTAGTTTCGAACGGAGAGGTACTTCCCAATTCTGACCGAGCTGGCGGTGTTGCTCAAGGTCATTTTGCGTAGCCGTATAAGTTTTGCGGGGAAACCAAATTCAGACATAGCGGCATATAGGCAGCTCCTTTTCGTGCTATCGAAAGCGGCTTTAAAATCAACAAAGAGATGATGTGTGTCGATTCTCTTTTCACGGGTTTTTTCCAAGATTTGGCGTATGGTAAAAATCTGGTCGATTGTAGATTTACCAGGTCTGAAGCCACACTGGTAAGGTCCAATCAGTCTGTTTACATTAGGTTTCAGTCTTTCGCACAATACGCTTGATAGGACCTTATATGCGATATTCAAAAGGCTGATTCCGCGATAGTTGGCGCAGTTTGCAGGATCGCCCTTCTTGTGGATTGGGCAGAGAACACTTAGATTCCAATCTTCAGGCATGCATTCATCCGACCATATTCTGCATAGAAGCTGATGCATGCGCCTTACCAGCTCCTCGCCTCCGTGTTTGAATATCTCAGCAGGCAAACCATCAGCGCCAGCTGCTTTATTGTTTTTCAATCGGGATATTGCTATTCGCACCTCATTATAGTCGGGTTGTGGAACGTCAATTCTATCATCTTCGATTGTGGGCTCGGGTTCGGCATCTTCTCTGGTTTCTTGCTCAGTTTCTCCATTTAAAAGGGCAGAGAAGTGATCCCTCCATATTCTGAGCGCTCTCTGAACATCGGCCACCAGGTCGCCGTTCTCATTCTTACAGGAGTTTGCCCCGGGTTTAAAACCTTCTGTCATTCGCCGAATGTTTTGATAGAATTTTCGGGCATTGTTCCAGTTGGCCAGCATCTCAAGCTCCTTTATTTCACGCTTATCTGCCTCTCTTTTTTTCGCCCGGAAAAGCCGCCTCTCTTCCCTCTTCAACTCGCGGTAGTGTTCACACACACTCCTCGTTGCATTCGATCTCAGCGTTGCCTTGTAGGCTTCGTCCTTTCTTTTCGTTGCAGCGCGGCACTCTTCATCATCATACCAGTTGTTTCTTCGCGTTCGCCGGAATCCAATTACTTCTTCGGCTGCGGTACGGAGTGCTTCTGAGATATGATCCCACTGCTCATGCATTCCACTAGATTGAATTGTGCTCTCGGAGAGCAGGTGTGAGAGGCGATCTTCGAAATAATTGGCGGTCTGTTGCACCTGTTTTGTCGTACATAGGCGGGTACGAATCTTGGCTGCTACTAGGTAGTGATCAGAGTCGATGTTAGGTCCTCGTATTGTGCGAACATCTAAAACGCTGGAAGCATGCCGTCCGTCTATCACAACGTGGTCGATCTGGTTGCGTGTTTTTCGATCGGGGGACAGCCATGTAGCCTGATGGATCTTCTTGTGCATAAACCTAGTGCAGGATATGACCATGTTTCGGGCACCGGCGAAGTCGATCAGCCTGAATCCACTTGGCGAAGTCTGATCGTGGAGACTGAAATTCCCGACAGTGGGGCCAAATACACCCTCCTTACCCACCCTGGCGTTAAAGTCGCCAAGCACGAATTTGATATCATGAGGAGGCAGCGCTCGTATGCTTATTCCAGGCGCTCGTAGAATGCATCCTTTTCCACGTCGTCCTTCTCTTCCGTCGGTGCATGAGCGCAGATAAACGATAAGTGCTTTGGACACACACTCATTTTTATTTACAATATTTCCCACATGGTAGTAGAAAAAGTTTAAACCCTCTGTAGTTCACAACTCCACAACGATTTAGCCATTTACTACCACGACTTGTACACAGCTGGGTATTTAATGTTCGGTTCCAGTTGAAAGTTTTCTTTACATTTTTATTTCTTTCCTCTATTTTATTTGCTTTTATTTTATTTTATTGTATTTTATTTTATTTAGTTTTTTCATTTTATTTTATTTACAATTTTTGGTTTTTTTAGTTTCTTTTCTTTTCTTTTCTGTTCTTTTCTTTTCTTTTCTTTTCTTTTCTTTTCTTTTCTTTTCTTTTCTTTTCTTTTCTTTTCTTTTCTTTTCTTTTCTTTTCTTTTCTTATCTTTTCTTTTCTTTTCTTTTCTTTTCTTTCCTTTTCTTTTCTTTTCTTTTCTTTTTTTTCTTTTCTTTTCTTTACTTTTCTTTTCTTTTCTTTTCTTTTCTTTTCTTTTCTTTTCTTTTCTTTTCTTTTCTTTTCTTTTTTTTCTTTTCTTTTCTTTTCTTTTTTTTCTTTTCTTTTATTTTCTTTTCTTTTCTTTTCTTTTCTTTTCTTTTCTTTTCTTTTCTTTTCTTTTCTTTTCTTTTCTTTTCTTTTCTTTTCTTTTCTTTTCTTTTCTTTTCTTTTCTTTTCTTTTCTTTTCTTTTTTTTGCTTTCCCTTCTCTTCCCTTCCCTTACCTTCCCCTCCCATCCTTTCGCTTTCCTTCTTTTCTGTTATTTTATTTCATATTAGTTAATTTTCTTTCATTGGATTCCATAGGTATAAAAAAGACTACAACGAATTAATTATTCCGAGCTCAAGTAAATAATAAATAATGAATAATCAGTTATTTTGTTTTTGTAACACTGTGTATATTTGTTACGAGCTCAAAGGTGTTTACCCCATCAACAAGACACTGGCAGAGGCACGCTTACAGGTAGCGACGGGTAACTTTTCTGGACAGCCCCTACCAAGCCCAAAGATATTTACACATCAAAAAGTATTGCCTTCATTATTAGTATTTTGAAACAAAGCTTCGTATTTTAATCATAAAAACAAATGCAGTAAATAGTAGAATTTAAATAGCAGCAGTAACTTTTTAAATTTTCAGTGTGATCTTCCCGAAAACTAACTCTTTACAACTTCGTTTTCCGCTTGCTAATTACGTTAAGTACATTAACTAAGTGCTAGTAAGTGAAGCTCCTAGTTCTATCTTAGATATTTACTTCTACGCAACTTGTGATGAATGCTCTCAATTACTTTAATTAAAATGTGTGGCTCACACTCAACAACAAAAACACGTACAAGCTGATTTGGCATCAAAACTATCTCACACTTTCCGGTTTTCCAGGTGACTAAGAAAATTACAACGTTACATATGTATACAGCCGTTGAAAAATACTTAAGAACGATGCGTTGGCAACCGTAATTGCACATATGTATCTTAGTACATTATTATAACGGTATGTTTTAGGCTTGAATTTTTTTGCCGTAACCAATTTCATTGAAATGCGCTCATTTTGCCTTTTCTTAAGAAGTGTTAGCATTGAATCTTTATATTTTAGCGGGAACATCTGAGAAATATACTGAAGAACGATTCAGTTTTTGTCCATAATTTTGAGAATTGTTTTCCATGTCATATTGCAACTGGTAAGATAACATAAAAAAGTGTGGTTAATAGTCCTGGCCGCACTTTCCTTTAGGTATAACGATTTAATAATGTCAAAAGGGAAAAACTGCACCCCTGCTATTCGCAAAGCAATCATAGAGTTGCAGAAGACCGGACTGCTCCTACAATGCTATTGCAACACAACTGAACGTTTCTAAAACCATGGTTTTCAGTGCTTTAAAATATTTTTCTCAGTACAAAACAGCAGAAAACGTCCCTAGAAAAAGAAGACCTCGGAAAACTTCTCTTCAGATTGATAGGATGATCATCAGACTGTCACAACTGGACCCCAGGAAGAGTGCTGTTGACATCCTTCGTGGCATTTCTGTTCATCTAGAAAAGCCAATAACAAAAAGAACAGTTGCACTTCGAAACCATTGGTAACAGCAACCCAGCGACAACGCCGAATTGAGTTTGCTCGAGAGCACATTTCGTGGACTCAAAATCAGTGGCGGGGCATCTTGTTCAGCGATGAAACAAAGATAAACAGAGTTAGTCCAGATGGTAGAAAGTACTTGCGGCGACCTAGACGTGCAGCATTCGACCCCAAGTTCGTCTCACCAATAATAAAGCATGGAGGAGGCTCAATAATAGTGTGGGGCTGCTTTTCATGGAACGGTGTCGGACCAATTCATCGCATTGAAGGCAATATGGATTCAGTAAAATACGTTGAGATACTCCAAAATGTAATGCTGGCCTATGTAGAAGAGAATTTGCCGGTAATTTGGAAATTACAACAGGGCAATGATCCAAAGCATACTTCTCGCATTGCCGAAAAGATTTTTTAGGACAATTCTGTCACTGTTTTGGATTGGTCATCTTCGAGCGCTAACTTGAATCCAATAGAAAATCTTTGGAACGACGTAAAAAATGTTCTCAGTGCGCAGAATATTACAAATTTGGATCAATTCTTCGAAAAAGCAAAGGAAGCATAGGAATCCATTCCTCTCGACCGTTGCCGAAATTTAATAATCTCAATGCAAAGACGCTGTGCCGCAATTATAAAGCAGAAGGGATTTGCAACCAACTATTAATACTAATATTTTCTTTACATTTACAATTTTTATATTTTATACAACATTTTATTCGTTCTTACGTATTTTTCTCGAGGAAATTCATCAGTTCGTTATATTTATCATGTGAAGTCAAAAAGTTTCTTGTTTTGTTTATTATTCATTAATTTTTAAAATAAAACATAATATTTAAAATATTGAAGTAGTTTCATCCAAAATAGCCCCAAATGTGAAAAACTGGGTATCGTTCTTAAGCATTTTTTCTTAGCAGCTGTACATGTTTGCATACTCTTGTACTTTCTATGAGATGTATTTGAAATGTGTAAGCGCGTGGTAAGATTTTAATGGCGTTTGACGAAGACAAATTTGCGTGGCTGATTTGCGGTAAGACGAACTTCATTGGGAAGCGAGAAGATAGCGAAATCACTTGCTAATTAATTGAAATGAACACTTTTATGCTTTCGCACTCATATTTTAATAAAAGTAGCTTTTTATTTGGAACCAGAGTTCCCCCTAACCTAAAACCGATTAAATATATCTGACATTGAGGTGAAGATAAATTTCGGTAAGCAAATAACTGATCATCATTTTTCATTGTGTTAAATTTTACTCAGTAAATGTTAGGTTCCTCTCTATCAGACTAGGAGAGTTAAGCATGAAAGGGTTAAAATATATCTCCTTTAAACAGAGAGAAATTAAATAATACCCAACCTTGTTAGTTACCAACATGGAAATTAACTAGGTATTTCTTTCAGTTGCAAAATCTCAATGTTAAAACTAACATAAAATCCTATATTTTCTAAAATATTTCATGGTGGGTTTCCCCGAGTCTGAACCTGTCGCTTGCCGTGGGACAGAAAATAAAAACGTACAAGCCCAAATTAGACCCATCGACGACATAAGGAGTGCGTTTGAAAAAATTGTCATTTACTAATTATGAGAATTTCGTAAACTAGTAGTTCGATTTTGAAAATAAAACTAGCTGTTATTTGTCCTTTTAATTACAAGTTTTATTATATATCAACAACTTTATCACTACTATTGTTGTAAAAATTGGTTTAACTTTTCCGGCACCCCTTCCATTAATAATTTTGTAGTAGTATTTGACACTTTTCGAGCTGCTGAACTCCACTTTTCCCGAAAGTCTTTGGCATTCCTTGCTACTTTTTTTGTTGCTTTAGTTTATTTCTTGATCAATTCCCAGTATCTTTCAATTGGCCTGAGTTCTGGAGAGTTGGGCGGCTTTGCTTCTCGAGGCACCAAAAGGCATTATTTTTTGAATACCATTGCAAAGACAATTTGCTGCAATGACAAGAAGCTAGGTCAGGCCAAAAAAAAGTGGAAACCTTATGTCGTCTTAGGAAAGGCTTTAATCTTTTTTCTAAGCATTCTGAAATGTATATTTGGGAGTTCATTGTTCCCGTAGTTACACAAGCTTTGCTGCTTTCTCCACAGCTGCAGATTGCTTGCCAAACCAGGAATTTACGAGAAAATTTTGACTGCCTCTTTGACTTAAACTTTTCGTCCACATTCCAGCGCGAGTCTGCTATGTAAAACTCCTGGCCTGGAAGCTGCGAGAAGTCGGCAAAAACATACGTCCCGTCGTCCATAATGCGTCAATTGAATTTTACAAAGAAAAATTTTTTTAGTTTTTTTTCGGGATTTTTTTCTTCCACATTCTTCACAGAGTTTCTGTCTGGAACTTTTTGAACCTTGAACGTTTTGAGACCAGCTTCCTTTTTTGCTTTACGGACAAAAAACTCGGAACATCCCACCTTCTGCGCTAGTTTTCTGCCTGAAATATTGGGGGCCTTCTGAAAAACGGTGATGATTTTCTTTTTCATGTTTTGGTCACTGATGACCCTTTTTCTACCCGAACCTTGCTTACGGGTAACAGCCAATTTGTCCTTAAAGTTTTTTAACACCCTCGAAACAGTTTTCGTGCTTACTTTAAGTTCTCGAGCAATTTTTTTGAAAGTCCACTGAAGGTGGTCTTGAAAACTTTTAAGAATAGTTTTTCGTACTTCCAATTCGCTTGCCATTTTTATATGAACTACAGCATTCAGCGAAAATACTTTCAAACAATATTTTTCTGACATTTATTTCTAATCATACTACGAAAAAAATGTTCAAATCAAATAATTTAAAAAAACTTGTTGAATAAAATAAAGGTGACATTTTTTTCAAACGCACTCCTTGTGTAAAATAAGATTTTGACGTTTTTCTACCTTATATGGAATGGTACGGTATTTTCGGCACGAAACGTCATATCATCTTTAATGGCGAGGTAGTTAATATGGCGACCAAAAATTTACTATGGAACTACCCAAATTTTTCGGACATGGCTCAGATCTAGAAAACTGTAAAATGTATTTCGAACAAACACAATAGCAGGGTAGAAAAGAACATGTCTATATACAAATGTTTAAAACTTTAATATATTAAGCGCCTGAGGTGTGCTATTAATGGAATACGTTGTGGTTAGAGATATCACTGTAGAATATGTGAAGAAAGTTTAGAACCTTAAATTTAGAGTTCTTGTAATAATGCATCGGCTTATTTTCTACGCCTGGCATCAAACAACCCAATTCTCAATACAATTGAAAATATTTAGTCAAAAATAAAATTACTAGTTAAAATAAATAATTCACTTAAAAAAATGAATAAACCAGGAGTCATACAAATTCGCTTGCAACATTTAGAAAGTGCCATTTGATGAGTCGATGGTTTGTACAACAAAACCCAATTGAGATTTTATGAAAAACCACAGATAATAATTTATAAATTATCACGGAATAGTACACAAATAGCCCATACCTTTGCCATATAATTAAAATTTTTTATTTCTTCCATGTATATGGGCCACTCATATCAATAGCAAACCCTTCTTATGTCTGTTCGTATTTACAGAACAGTATAGGTTTGGCATCATAAAAAGTGCAGCTCATTTCAATTGATGTTCTGGTTATACAGATATTTAAAACGAAAAGTATCATGACAGTTGTTCATATAAACATAGTTTTAAGCACAGAGTTTAACGTCGAATTTCCAAATAAATATTTCTAAGTAATGTTCCCACATATCGCTCCCACCTTATCCCATTATATTTATTTATTGGCATATCCGCTGTTCTCTCGAAAACGACCTGACCTATTTGGATTCACTTTTCAACGTAGTAAACAGAATGCATTTCAACCTAATTTTTTTTGTTGTGTTGATCTTCCGACAGGGTAGTAAGCTGATTTTTGTTGGAACGATTTTCCGTCATCCCTTGTCAAGTTTGGTTTTGTGACAAGCCGGCTTCGGCGTTCTGCCATTTTCAATGCCTAGTTTCGAGAACGAAACCGGTTTGTCACCAAAACCAAACTTGACAAGGGATGACGGAAAATCGTTCCAACAAAAATCAGCATTTTAACCTCTTTACTCAAGTGTTCTGGGATATGCTAATATTGGTAGCAAACCAATGGTATTTAATGTGGTAATTCATGTAGTATTTCAACAAAAATATTCTATACTAAATGAATTAATTAATACCCACGGTTGTAAGTTAAACTACAGTACCTGGTAGATAGAGCTTTGCTCGACATTTTTCGAGGTTCCCACATAATTAGGTATTTTTTAGATACCAAGTAGATATTTTTACAGCGGATGGAACTATCAACTCTTACTTAAACTAGCGCCCTTGAAAAGCTATCGTACTGAAATTACTCGATTCCGACCAACGACTGTTATTTCAACGAAACCCTTCATATTTCCCCCTAAAACTGCTATCCTCCGAGCAGCTACATGCAGCTGGGCTGCTCAATACCTTCTTTCGCCGTGGGGTGTTGATCCCGGGAGACACTGGATATGTTGCATTTGCTGGAAGAAGATTTATGTCAAACGTTCACACTACGTTTAATGTTTTGAATGTAAGAGATGGCTGCACAAAACAGTTGCTCCCGGCTTAGTCCCTCCCTGTGGCCCCTAGTTGTTCACACCCCAGGGCGTCCATTGGCTAACATCGATCCAGTGTCGCAGCACAACATGTTCCAGGTACAGTCTCTTCGACTAGCAGCATCAATATTGCCCAACAAGCAGGGTTGCGTGATTTCGAATTCTTTTTGATTTTAAATCCACTTTCAAATAAGAAATCAATTTGATTTGTTATTTGAATTGTCAACCAAATCAAAGCTATTTTTTTTTTGTGATTTGAATCGTCGACCAAATCGAAGATACTTTTTGCTTGTGACTTGATATGTGTTACAAATAAATTTGATTCTTGATATATGGTTTGTGGTGCCTATGGTTCCAAAAGTCCTCTTGCTTTATAATAGCTGAAGGCTACAACGCAAAGCAGCCTGAGTTTGGACCTATTGTTAATCAAAGCTCAACTTTGCTCAATGTTTTAAACAGGGGTTAGAAGAATTCACTCTCATTCGTTCATATTCGCGAACGTGAACTTTAAAAAAAATGTGTATTCCCATTTACATCCTTCACGTTCGCGGCTAAATTCGCGAATCATTCGCATATGCATGCTCATATCAAAGCAAGAACCCTCTTCTCGCCGTTCATCTTCAAAAATGTATGTACTATATCTTGCTTGTGATCAATGTAGGAACACTTTTCTATTCATTCATCAACTTTAGAAACGAATCTATATGTTGCGTGGAATATTCGCAGAAGGTTGGGGTAGTAAATTTGAAAAACGCTATTGAAGGGGGTACACCAAAATACTGTAGGTGAACCAAAAAACTCGTTGACGACAGCGAGTACCGCAGAATATTTAATGACGAGCAGTATGAGCTCTACGCAGACACTGATATGGTTCAGAGAATTAAAACCCAGCGGCTTAACTGGCTGGATGACATTGTGCGAATGAACGAAGATTCTCCGGACCAGAAGCTCTTCTTCGCGGTCTCTCATTTGGCACGAATCAACTGGTGTAAGAATCAATCACAAATAAAAAGTATATTTGATTTGGCTGAAGAAACGAATCACAAACAAAGAATATCTTTGATTTGTCGACGATTCAAATCACAAATAAAAGGTAACTTTGATTTGGGCGATGATTCAAAAAATTTTCAAATGCGAAATAAATTTTATTTTTGGGTTCGTGATTCATCCAAATCAAAATCACGCAACCCTGCCAGCAAGTAGTATGCAACTCCCACCGTCGATCTCAGCGTCCACACAGAGTCGGTAAACTCCTTTTTCAGCTCCCGCACAGAGAATTTCGTTATTCAGGCAAAAGCTCCATCTGTTGCCAAATAAGATTGCGAGCTGCCTAGGGAGATAATAGCCATGCTGGCCCAACTTCGTTCTTAATATTCTAATAGATGAAACTCTGTCCCACCCATACTAAACCCTGACATGCCAAATGTCTGACATGCGGTGTGTCTCCCCATGACACTAACCGTCTATTTATCTTCTCATCTGAGCAGCCTCTTCTAACAAAATTTCACCCTGGTTCAACCCTTTTGAAACCGCGAGGTGCATGGGACTTCCGTTAGCAGATCTTGCTGCCAAAGCTAGGGCAAAACATCGCTAATACAACAGCAACAACTAAATTTGTAGTTTAGTTAGGAGCAAGTAACTTACCAACACCTTCACCAAATGATGTCCATACGTAAATAGATTCTTCTAAGTATGTGTCTTCTAAATGATGTAGGACGAAATCCTGTTTGTTATGCATCTCAAGATGCCACAACCGATGTGCATATGCATGCGCAAACATCAAAAGTTCATACGAATTAACATCGCGGTGAGTAGCGTTGACGGCCGCCGTGGTGTGAAGGTAGTGTTGCCGGCCTACCACACCGAAGGTCCATGGTTCGAGCCCTGGTACAGGTAACATCAAAAGTGATTTGAAAAAAGTTTTTCAAAACGGGGTCGCCCCTCGGCAGTGGTTTGGCAAACTCTCCGAGTGTATTTCTGCCATGACAGGCTTCTCAGCAAAAATTCGTCTCCTTTGTAGATGCCGTTCGGAGTCGGCAAAAAACTGTAGGTCCCACCAACTTGTAGGGAAAATTCAAATCGGCACACCACAAATTGGAAGAGAAGCTTGGCGCAAAAATCTCTTAGGAGGTTTATGATGATATACCTGTTGTATATCGCGCCATAAAGAGAGAGAGAAGAGAGTAGCGTGATTACTGATGCCGCTAAGGTGTTGAAAATGTGTTGCAGATAGAAATATGCACATGTGTTAGAGATGGGCTCAGGACTAAATATCCAATACCGCTAAAGTTGTAGACTATTTCATACCAATTTCGAGTACAACTATGTGAATAAATTTTCGTTGTTAGTGGGTTTGTTTGTTACGCCAAAACCCTCTCCGAAGCTTAAGAGAAGTATAGCAGATGTCGATATGCACTTAAGCAGAGCTTCCCCTACTCTCTAGCAGTCTAAGTTAAACTTATCTAAATCTTTGAAAAAAAATTCATTGGGATCACGAAAAAGTTCTTAAATCCCTCTGCCATCATCATAAACATTGATTTTGGCTTGATGGTAAAAACGGTTTTGGGCGTCACGTATTTAATCATGTGAATTTAAAGCGCTGAAGAAGGTCAAGTCATCCTAGAAATGAGGTTTTCACGTCTGTCGAATCCTCTGCTGCCGAATTCGGCTATTGATCGAAAAATCTTCTTTGTCTATTCGCGTATCATGATCCAGTCAGGGAACGATTTGATTTTAGTTAATATTTTCGTAACAAACGCACATCGCGGAAAGGACGGTAAATCTTGTTTAGACATCATTTCTGATGATGAGCCCCTCATCGTTACAGGATGAATAGAAACTTATAGAGACTGAGCTGTACACGTTGAAAGATAGGTTTTTGCTCAATTTCCGGCTGAGTCGGCACAAGAATTCGTCAGAAAAAGTGAAAACGTGATCTCGGATGGTTTCACATTTGTAACTATCTGCCGGTTCTTGGCTGCCAGGCCCTTGCCCGACTTAATCGGTTACGACCCTTTGTACCAATTCTCTTATCATTTGTCTTCTCTGCATTGTTGCACTTATCATGAAGATCTGAAACCTCACTGGCAAGCTTCAATCAGCTTTTCGAGAATGGGCTTTCGGACCATATTCTACATTAAAAGAGTTTTTCAACAACTCTTCACTTCCGCATTTGAACAGTTCGGTGGATAGACAGTCGTCTTCGCCATAGTCGAACTGTGGTATGTTTTTCCATCATCAGGGATTGCGGTATCTGCTTCAACGTCGCCCACTCAATCCAGCAATGATGAGATGGGCTTTGTATGTCAGTCGCCTTGGAACCCTCCATCAACCGAATTTTTATGGTGAATCTTTAGGACGTTATTCCCATCAATCAGCATCTCAAGATCGCGCATACACCACTTGGCCCTGAATACATTAGTACCAGTGGTACCCTATAGCACATATAGTCAGTGGCGGTGGATTCTGCTCAGCTACGTCGTTAGATCGAATTTGATCACAAGTCGGTATAGGTAGTAGGAAAACCACTCCAATACTGCATATCCAGACAGGAATACTGCATATCTAACACATACCGAGTTTAGACATTGATGTATGTATATGTGCTCGCAGCATGGTAAAACTAAAAGCGAACAACTCGTAATGTGTCTTGCACCAAGAAGTTGCTTAAATGGCTGCCTAAGTGATTGTCATCACCGCCTGCTTGTTGTGCAACGACTTGTCAAAAGTAAAAGAAAAGAGAAGCAGAGTCTAAGTCGCTTAGTTTGCATCAATTTTAATATATTTGCGTGCATTCACTTATGTACATACATATGTATGTGGTGAGTGAGGCTTACGCCAAAAAGCATAACAATAACAATACGTGAAAGATAACAACAACAACAACAAACTTAAACTTACTTGTCTCTGCCACTTGATGTGGCACATGTTGTTGCAACATTATCGCACTCATTGCAATTGCTTTTGCGGCTACAGCACATGCTAGGTAAAGTACACGGTACATATGTGTGTGTGTGTATGTATGTTTGACACATCCTTTTTCGACTAAAACAACTCACAACTTTTTCATTGTTTTTTTCTTTTTAATTTTTTTCTTATGGCAACTTTGGCAATGACACTGATTGTGACAGCTGTTTCTCTTGTCAAGTCGAGTAAAGTCACAAGCCGTTCTATGGTTGTTGCAACGTCGCATAAACAAGTTTGACTAGTGTGAGTGTGTGTGTGTGTGATGGCAGTGCATACTAACAAGTGTAAATTTGCGAACTTGTCATCTTCAAACCAGTGCATCAGCCATATTCACTTGCACTCAGACAACCCGGTATGTCAGCTGTTCATTTGAATTTTCTAACATTGTTGATGTTTTTCCTCATCACTTAGAAACTGTTTCCCCTCTGTGGTAGTCTGGGGATGTTAATATTAGACTAAGCCAAAAAAAAAAAATTGCTACAGCCCACGCCCGAAAACGTGATCGTTCTAAAGCGTGAACAAACCTAAACACATCTATAACGTGAACAATTAACGTTAACATTTTTTGAATGTAGCTTACATTAATCTCAAGTTTAGCAAAGAAATATAATGTTGCTAAATCTACAATTTGTAGCACTAAGGCGAAAAAACAAGTGATTTCAAAATGCGTAAACAACACGTATTCTGGACCTGGAGACAGAAAACCACTGCCCAAAATGGAGAGAGATCTTTATCATTGGTTTTTCCCAATGCGAACGAATAAGATCTTGCCAGTAAGTGCTTTAGTGTTGAAAGAAAAGCCAAAACCATTGCATGCAAAATTGAAGGAAAATTAAGTAAACTTCTGCGCTAGTGATGGATGCCTTCACGGAGTCAAAAAAATGTGCGGAATTCGACTTCTCCAAATATCAGGGAAACAACTGTCTTCGCAGCGTCAGCTAGTGGATCCGTTTAAGGAAAAACTTAAAGCTCAAATGAATAAGAGCTCGAAATCCGCCTGGATGACGTCGGCTATTTTAAAGCAATGGTTTCATGAGTCATTTGCTCCACAAGTGAATATTCCTTTTGAATATTGTCTTATTTTTAAGGTTAATTTATTGTTTTTTTAAGGTTACATCGTTTTTAAAGGAGAAAGGATTGCAATTAAAACTATGCTCCTAATCGACAATGCTTCTTCTCACTCAAATGAAGCTGGACTGACAATGGGCGAATTTCGGCAATGTTTATGCCACCCAAACTTACTCCCTTAGCTTAAAAACGGCTTCAAATCTTTTGTATGCCCCTTGGAGTCGTGTTGGTGAAGTAACATTAGCTAGGTGCTGGAACAGTATTATAAATTTTGCGGTAAACGATGCTGATCCCGAAGATAGTGTTCCGTGGGCGGTTTTAAAAGAAAAATAGGAAGCTGAACTTGAACTGAGGATGAACATGGTTTTTTTTTATTAAAAACTTCAGAGTGAATTTACTTTACCAGCCGTTCACGAATGGAAGTAAGATGTTGAGGAGCATAACGCAGATTACGTTTAAGAACAAGAGGATAAATTCTTTGATGACTGCGTATCAGACCAACCGGAGAAAATTAAGCCGACTGAAGCAGTTGAAATTTTCAACAATGCGATAAGATAGGCTGGTCATGAAGACGTCGTTCGAAATGCTATGAATGTAATGAGATGCTTAAGGGAGAAAGTTGTGATTCAAGTTTTAGAAAACAGAAGTTACAAAAAAAGATGACTTATTGTTTTAAATATAAATGTATAAATATGTATTAACTTAGTCTTTTTGGTCATTCCAAAACGTGAACACTTTTGTTAACTTGAACTGCCTTGGTTTTAATTAGGTCACCCTATCGACCGTATTTTATTTTAGAATAGCGAAAACTAGTTGCAGATCTTATTATACATTTATTGTTTTCAGTAATTTTTAAAACGGTTTGATTTGATTGATAAATCACAAAATATTTTTATGTGTGTTCAGTGTTTAGAGCACTGGACTCCGTTTCGAAATAATGCGGTTCTAATACAGGCACCTGACGCAATGTCTTTTTTCTAAATTGGTCAACACAATTTTCATTATACTCTTTTACTCGAAAAGTGGACTACGTTAAATTTTTGGTTGGTTGGTCGTATATGTAAGCTCAACTTTTGGTAGACTTTCAAAATTAGTATTAAGGTCTGAAACTCATTATTTATCGCCATTCCAAAAAACGGCATCAACCGATGAGCCAATCCAGCGGAAATGTAAGTACCTTATCACGTCTAAACTTTTTATTGTATTTACAGACCATTTTTGAATTAGGGGATCATGTCAGAAATGATGTAAATGCAAAGTATTTCAAGGAAAGGGAGTTGAATCAATGTCTTCGCAAAAACAGAAAATTGCATACATGATGGGTATATGGCCCAAACAGTATTGTAATATTTATCCTAGGCGGCCAATCCTAATTGATGCATGGTCCGTATTCGCATAATGTTACTCAGAATGCATTTGTAATGCCTTGAGTCCGGTGTTAAATAGGTTGTTGTTGTTGTTGTGGTAACGACAAAAACACACCCTTCCGTAAGGAAGGATAAGATAGATAATGAGAGGTGAGAGGTATCATATCCGTAGATCAACCATCGAGTTGCACGTCATTACACTTTGTGGATTTTAGTCGCCTCTTACGACCGGTATGCCTACCTCGGGCATATTCTAAACCCCTAACCCGCAGGGGCCATGTGTTAAATCGGTCAGATATATTAGTTTAAGTGCATATAAAAAGCACCTATGGCACTTTAATTGGGTAGCCAACTCCAATTCGATAAATAGAAATTCCTCAGTTTCCCCTAAATAGCTTTAGTATGCTCTTTAATTAGCTAATAGACTCCATTATTGCTTCTGCAGGAATTTGTTCAATCTTGAAAGCATCCCTTCCTGTATTGCTACTTATCTGCTGCTCTTCCATGACACGATAACAAGTTAATACCGCTAACAAGTTAATCAGCTAAGCTAAGTAGTCGGCATCCTGGTTTTTTCAAACTAGTTGCTCCTCCGAGCTCAAAGTAAAAGTACACGTAACTTAAAGTTATGTTAACTTTGAGAAACCTGAATCTAGAGATAATAATCAGACAATGCTCGATAACGTTACTTTTAGGAACCCCATTTTTTTCGTCTTTAGAACCAAAGTTTTTAATATCATGGCAGTACCAAAGTTCATTGGGGCTTGTGCTACGATTTCTGGCGTAATACAAGTTGGTTCATGGAGTGGTTACTCCGTCTTTCACCTGCAAGTCAAGCTGTCCAGTTGTTGGATGTTGGATGTTGAATATTACTGCTTAAGGACTCCGTCCTAATCGGTTCTTCCTTTACTGAGCATTTTTCTCTATGTGTCCTATGAACCGATATCAAAATTTGGTTGGTATTATGGGGGAGACAGCAAAGTCGGGTTCGGTAAGGTTTAACTTCGTGCATTAAAAATACCGAAGTGTGACCAGCGTGATTCGTGTCTCTCTCAGAGGCTGGATTTCCTCCGCAGTGATATCAAAGGTGCTCGGGGGTAGAAACCTACACCTTTTCAAGTTTATATTAAGAAAACGCAAGTTTATAATAAGAAATGTAAATTCATATTAAGAAAATATTTATTTTTTATTTCTCACAGCTTATTAAGCCTAGCTTATACCTATGTATTTACAGATATTAATTTATAATCTAACCAAATAAATATAAATCTAAGCCAAAGCGTAGCGATAGTGTAATGCAGGCCTCCGACTTATACCAAAGCAGGGGTGCAGCTGTATCTGATATAGCGTTGACGTATTTTACTAACGAATGCAACATCTGAACTGCGATGCACTGACTTGACCGAGTGATGCGTTTCAGTATGAGCTTCAGCGACTTTTGTTTTACGTGGGAGGGCTTCCGCTTTGACGCTGGACCACAAAGTACGATACACGCTTGTACTGCTGTTGGTGTTGTGGAAGCCTGCGTAAACATCACTACAATGGAAGTGTTTTACAATGATTATACAGGGTGTTTTTTTTACAGGTTTGTTTTTCGAATAGAGATAAAACTGGCATTTTGTGGTCAAATCTGGCAACTCTAATGTCATTTATGTTCAGTTTGGTTTGCCATTTCATCATGAACAGGTTGACAAAAGAACAACGCTTGCAAATCGTGCAAATTTATTTCGAAAATAATGGTTCAGTTCGCGAAGTTTACCGTGAGCTCCGTCCATTTTATGGTCGACATAATCGTCCATCAGAGCAATTAATTCGGTTAACCATGGATCGTTTTCGCACTACGTTTACTCTATGTGATAATACGCATCCGCAGAGACGTCGAACAGTGCGCACCGAAGAAACAATTGCCGCTGTAGAGCAAAGTGTTGAAGAGGACCCGAATGAATCGATTCGCCACCGTGCACAGCAATTGGAGCTTTGTCCATCAACTTTATGGAAGATTTTGCGCAAAGATCTTGGCTTGCGACCTTACAAGATCCAGCTTGTGCAAGAATTAAAGCCGCGAGACCATGCAATGCGTCGTGATTTTGGTGTATGGGCCGAAAATGAGATTGATTTCGATGCTGATTTTCATCGCAAAATTTTGTTCAGTGATGAGGCTCATTTTTGGTTGAATGGCTACGTCAACAAGCAAAATTGCCGCATTTGGAGTGAAGAGAATCCACATGAGACCCTTGAAACGCCATTACATCCACAAAAACTGACTATTTGGTGTGCTCTATGGGCTGGTGGAGTCATTGGGCCATACTTCTTCCGCAATAATGCTGGAGAGGCAGCTACCGTTAATGGAGACCGGTATAGAGCCATGATAACCGACTATTTTGTTCCCGAATTGGATGGCATGAATGTGGATGAGTTGTGGTTCCAACAAGACGGCGCTACATGCCACACAGCGCACGTCACAATCGATTTATTGAAGGAAACATTCGATGAGCGCATAATTTCGCGGAATGGACCTGTCAATTGGCCACCAAGGTCGTGTGATTTGACACCATTGGATTATTTTCTTTGGGGATATGTGAAGTCGCTCGTCTACACCAACAAACCAGAAACGTTAGGGGAATTGGAAGCCAACATTCGTGGCGTTATTGCCGACATACGGCCCCATATGCTCGAAAAAGTGGTTGAAAATTGGACCTGTAGAATTGGCTTTATTCGAGCCAGCCGCGGCGGCCACATGCCCGAAATCATATTTAAGCATTAATGGCATAAAATTATCCTTCCAATAAAGCCAAATTGATGGACCTTAAAACGATTTTCTTGTGTTTTATTTCAATTCGAAGTTCTATACCCCTAAAAAAAACACCCTTTACAATTTTTTTTAACTCCTTCACATTACTGGATTTAACATAATTTGGTAGTTCATTAAAGCTTTTTGAACCTTTATAATAAAAATCACATTTATCAGCCTCAGATTTGTAGGCAGGTAGTTTAAAATCATGTTTGCTTCTAGTATTTACATTATGCATATAGTTGGTAATGAGAAATGTAAGTTTATATTGAGAAAAAATAAGTCTCTCTCTATGCCGCGATATACAACAGGTATATCATCATAAATCTCCTAAGAGATTTTTGCGCCAAGCTTCTCTTCCAATTTGTGGTGTGCCGATTTGAATTTTCCCTACAAATTGGTGGGACCTACAGTTTTTTGCCGACTCCGAACGGCATCTACAAAGGAGACGAATTTTTGCTGAGAAGCCTGTCAATGCAGAAATACACTCGGAGAGTTTGCCAAACCACTGCCGAGGGGCGACCCCGTTTTGAAAAACTTTTTTCAAACCACTTTTGATGCTACCGGGAACACTACCTTCACACCACGGCGGCGGGAAAATATAAATTTATAAATACATTTCTCATCATCAAATTGTGTTTTCTCAATATGAACTTATATTTCTCAAAATCAAATTGTGTGTTCTCAATATGAACTTATATTTCTCGTTATCAACTTATTTTTTCTCAATGCGAAGTTACATTTCTTATTATCAAATTTGTGTTTTCTCAATATGAACTTATATTTCTCATTACCAACTTATTTTTTTCTCAATACGAAGTTACATTTGTCATTATCAAATTGTATTTTCTCAATATGAACTTATATTTCTCATTACCAACTTATTTTTTTCTCAATACGAAGTTACATTTCTCATTATCAAATTGTATTTTCTCAATATGAACTTATATTTCTCATTACCAACTTATTTTTTTCTCAATACGAAGTTACATTTGTCATTATCAAATTGTATTTTCTCAATATGAACTTATATTTCTCATTACCAACTTATTTTTTTCTCAATACGAAGTTACATTTCTCATTATCAAATTGTGTGTTCTCAATATGAAATTATATTTCTCAAAATCAAATTGTGTGTTCTCAATATGAACTTATATTTCTCATTACTAACTTATTTTTTTTTTTAATATGAAGTTACATTTCTCATTACCAACTTATTTTTTTCCCAATACGAAGTTACATTTCTCATTATCAAATTGTATTTTCTTAATATGAACTTATATTTCTCATTACCAACTTATTTTTTTCTCAATACGAAGTTACATTTGTCATTATCAAATTGTATTTTCTCAATATGAACTTATATTTCTCATTACCAACTTATTTTTTTCTCAATACGAAGTTACATTTCTCATTATCAAATTGTGTGTTCTCAATATAAACTTACATTTCCCCATTATAAACTTGAAAAGGTGTAGATACCGAACACTCTCTTGCTTTAACAAATAACAAAATAGATATATATTCTGTGCAAATATCGGCTTCCAGCAATTTTATCGAGAACAATAGAATTTCCTGCAGTAAAAAGGGTCCCACATTATTAGTTCGATATATAGCAATGATTCGCTGAAAATTTAATTCAAATCCACGCAGACAAAATTTCTAAAAAGTGTTGTTTTTGTTTCTGATCTTAAACATTTTTCTTTGATATCTAAAATATACAGGCATTGGTCTGCTACAATTTTATTAAATTTAAGTATTGCATTTAGACAATTATTCTCTTTAAGTTGATTACATATGTATTTATATTATAAATGTGTACTCTCATAGACAAAACCAATAAATTCCAATAATTCTCTAATATAACATTTGCAAGCGCTAACTTCTAAGCTGACTTACAGCTCGCGAATCCAATTCAATAACGATTTTTCATTTTCTAATTTATAGCGACGTCGGCAGTGGTGGCATGCTGCAATAGAACAAAAGTAATAATAGCAAGCAAGTTAGTCTAAGTTTAGTCTAAATCAACACTATATACTCAGCTGCGAGCTTCAAAAACTCACCTGGCTAACTTTAACTTTGTCGCTTGCAGTTTAGATACTAAGATAGCAGGATGTTTGAGAGCTGCTCGTAGAAAATAAATACATTATTTAATTTACGATTAAATACAAAAACCAACTTTTTTTTACTTTCTAAGTCCCATTCACAAATCATCATTACATGGAACATGGGCGTGGTTATCAACGGATTGACTTAAATTTTTGCAGCTTAATGGCTACAAGTACTACAAACGCGTAAATCTCTATTTTCGTGATAGTGGATATATTAATAAGGAATAATCAGATTCTTTAATATCAGGGCAAAATAGTAATTGCGAGTTGTGGCATAGGCAGTACCATACCCACTTAACATGGTAAAATTTTTTCACCTCCTATATTATTTTTGCCAAATTTCACTTGGTTTTGCTCTTCCAAATTAACTGAATCACTCTTTTGGCACTGTTATCAAAAGTTTGCTGGGTTACCAAACGATTTACCAAAATTGTTTCGATTATACGTGAAATGTATGTACCGAGCGTAAGGCTTAGGCAGAAAAAGGGCAGTTCCACGCCCATGATAGAAAATGTATATATTTTTGCATTTCTTCTTTGTTGGTAAAATAGAGTTGGTATGCAACTATTTTTCTAAAAGATATTGCCTTTTTATTCATCTATGATCCTTCGAAAAATCTCTCATTAAAAAGTGGGCGTGGTCTTTCACCGATTTCAATCACTTTTCTCCAACACAGTATGTGTGTGAAATTGTTATGATATGTGGAAGGGTTTTTGTTTCGTGATAAATAATATTTGTACTCAAAAATAGGCGGTGAGACACATTAGAAAATTTCCAAAAAAAAATTATTGTATGCTAAAGTGGCAATTCACATATCAATTAAAACCTATGCACTAAATATGGGCTCACTTTTTTGTGTGTTTTCAAATTATTCCATACTAGCTGACACAGTTTAGTTTTTACGAGGAAGGCTACCAGCATTTTTTCAGCAACTCTCATTTTTTTCTTGTGAGTATGGTATTGGTGCCCTATCATGAGCACTTTTTGTGCTATTCAGCCTTAAAGAGTAAGTTTGTACGGGAGGTGCCACGCCCCTTTTTCTTAACTCCCATTGATATCGTTTATCTCCACAAATTTTCAGCTCCCCCAAACCTTACCACAACAACAACAACAACAATAAAATTAAATGTTCTGTGATCTTTGCTCAGCTGAGTATAAAAATCAGTGTTTGCCGCTGGTATTTTCCTACAATTCAGCACACGCCACTTTCTACATCAATAAAAAGGAACTAACGCACAAAAGTTCTACAAATATACAAATATAAAAAATTTCATATATACCCTGCAGTGAAACACCAAGCTTGTAAGAAAATATACCTGTATATAACTAGACTTTTCTAACTGTCAACGTACTAGCCCTAAAAGACTATAATTGTAACAGTATAACTTCAAAGTTAAACAGGTTACTAAACTTTCCTGAGCTAGAAAAATCCGAGTAAAGCCCTTCACTTCAATTTTGCTAATTGCAACACCAGTGACCTAACACCTCTCCCAAGTGAACACACACCGGACTTAAATCATTTAAACTTTATCTAATTTAACTAAGGTTTCTGATCCAATTTTAACTTGAATTTTTACTTATATTTCGGCGAGAAATTCACATCCCTTAAGCCGACCAGTAAAATACGGGTGGCATATATGAAAAACTTTAGTTGGCTGACTAGTTTTCTTGGGATTTGTAAAAGTTTTGAGGTTATTTTCAACTATTTTATTGGATTGCAGGGTATAAGTACACTATACATACCTTTGAACATAGAATGTATTTTCTCAATAATCGGCTTAATTTGTTGGCATTTAAAAGTAACAAAGCTGAACTGCTTTATTTGTGGTCCGCCAAATACTGGTTTAAGCCCCCTTGGCTATATACATATCTATACTTGACTGCTATGTGGCCAAACGAGTCCTGTTCAATTTACGTAGAAACGCAAAGCTCTTGGTAATAGCGTGCTTTCTGTTATCGCATGGGCGGCAATATTTTCTGCTTTAGATGTTTTCATTCGCATTACAATTGGAATTGTTGTTATTTTATTCTAAATTCTTTTACTTTACTTATTGTGTTTGGGTTTGTTTGTGTTGCTATTTAGCTGTTAACTGCTGGAAGTAGCAGAGCTGATAAGTATTGGCGAGTCGTTAATTGTTCAGTTTGCCAAATGTTCAAAGGCGACAACGCATTTGAAGTGAAATTGTTTTGTGAATTAAATGGAAGAAATTGCTTTATTGATTTCGATTGCAAAAGCAAACAGTTCAAAAGATTGTGATTGCAATATACGTGTGGAAAATATAATATAATTACTTAAACACAAACAAGCTTACTGAAGACAAATGACTTCTTTGTAGCTTAAAGCTGCTAAATTATTATTATTAGCGCTCGATTTTTAAGAAACTTGCCGCTGAGCTGAAGACATGAAACTTAGAGTACAGCTTAAAACCTTAAAAGTGGTCTTGGTAAATTGGTAAATGATTGTGGAGACCTGTAGAGGTTTCAAACTTTTTCTGCTACGATGTGAGAAATGCCAGGCTCATTCCGTATAGCTAAAACTAATATATCTAAATCCGTTACTTAAATAACAAATTTTATGTGTTTTTCGAAATGTTCGACATAAGTACAAAAACAGGCGTCACATTAAAGTTATTATTATTCACATAGATATGTATGTGGTAAAGGAAGTATAATTTTAATTATTTATATAATTTCACAATCTTACAAATAACTAGTACAGTTGAAAATAAAAATTAATGTGTGTCTTTTATGGGCGTCCAAAGTACTTGACCGAACTTCATGAAATTTTCGAAGTAATTCGAAAAAGTAGGCGGTACTTTGCTATTTATTTATTTGATTTATTTAAACAAATAATTAATAAGCTCATCAAGTCATTGCAACAACCAAATTCTAGCATTCTATCTGCAACAGTAACATGTTCTGTTTTCTCTTCCCCTTGAGAAAACTTTGGTACAAAAATGGGCGTGGTCGTTCACTGATTTTGGTTATTTTCGGTGGGTGTACTCTGTACCTGCAAAGCATACCTCGTATCAAGTTTTGTCATTCTAATGTAAATTGTTCTAAAGCTATTAATTAAATTGCTTGACTCAGGAGTGCGAGGTGCCATGCCCACTTTCCAAAAATGTGGTAAAATCGGCAATAGAATGATCAATTCAATAAAGCTACCAAACTTCAGTAATATATCTGCTTTTATAATTGAATTAAAGCCCGGCCCGCTTCGCTTATAATAGACTGAGTCCGATTTTAATCATTATGTCCCATACCAGAAGATATAAAACTTAATTACATCGTTTACTCTATGAATCATTATTACCTTTCGTTGATACTCATATTGCTAAACACGTATTGGGTCAACTTCGTCCACATATCGGTCGATATCTCCCAAATTGGCCTAGTTATCGGCACAAGCCATATCTTAAATTTTAAGTTAAGCGTCTAGTAATGCAATGGTAAAAGGTTCATTCCATTCCATTCAGCAGTTCGGTATCAGGGATTCTGGGATATCGAAATGATGGGTGACTACTGTTGGTTTCTTATAAAAGAAACCGCTCCTAATCTAAATAAACGTCAAAATAAAATACATAACTATTTCAAGTATAAAATAAGATCATACAGTTAAGACAAAACCCTGCAGTCAATTCTTCTTCAATTCTACTATTTAAATACTAGTTTGCCAAACCGGTTCAACTAGTAATTTTGTAATGTAATTTTTTTATATTAGTAACTAGTGTTTTTAACACGGCGATGTCCAACGAGATGGCAATTGTCCGCATTTGCATCAGCACAGTACCAATTGGCATACTAGTCAATCTCTGTATCGGCAATATACCAGTTGACATACTAGTCATACCATTCAAAATACTGGTTTGAATATACTAGTCTGTATATACATCAGGATCATAACAGTTTACGTAGTAGTCAGTACATACACCAGAATCCTACCAGCTGTGATACTAGTCAGCCTACGCATCAGTATCATACCAGTTACTGTACCACTTCATACAATATACACAATACAATATACACGAAAATTGCTAAAGTACATTACAAAACACTTTATTGATTCAGTCATCAGACATAAAATATATGTCATCAGGTATAAAAATATATTTATCACTACATTAAATAAATGAAACCAATTTAAGTAAAAATATAGTCGCTATTCATAGCAATGCTACCCTTGGAAACATTTCTAAAAAGTAATTTGCTTCTCTTTTATAACTGATTTCACAGCATAAATCTTTAAATTTTCTTGAAACATTTTATGGATAAATTTAAAATTTAAATATTAACCTTAGATATAATCTATTCCATACTTGTAAAAATATCTTTACATAAATTTATGGAATTTCAAGGAAGATTGGCTTTTTATGGTGAAATATTTAAGTTCCGGGGTTATTTGCCAATAACCATGCATGAAATTCTAGTACATAATGTGCACGGCGGCCGCCGTGGTGTGAAGGTAGTGTTGCCGGCCTACCACACCGAAAGTCCATGGTTCGAGCCCTGGTACAGGTAACATCAAAAGTGATTTGAAAAAGTTTTTCAAAACGGGGTCGCCCCTCGGCAGTGGTTTGGCAAACTCTCCGAGTGTATTTCTGCCATGGCAGGCTTCTCAGCAAAAATTCGTCTCCTTTGTAGATGCTGTTCGGAGTCGCAAAAAACTGTAGGTCCCACCAATTTGTAGGGAAAATTCAAATCGGGACACCACAAATTGGAAGAGAAGCTTGGCGCAAAAATCCCTTAGGAGGCTTATGATTATATACTTGTGGTATATCGCGCCATAGAGAGAGAATGTGCAAGTTCGTAGTAACTAAATTCTTAAAAAAGTGCTATTTAACCACCTTGTTGTTGTATGTGCCTCTTCTCGCCAATTTTGTTCTTATAGCTTTTAAACGATCCCGTTGGAGATTCATTGTTATTTTATTTATGAAAACTGCATTTCACAATCACAATAAGCCAACCCTGAAAAATAACGACAAATTAATATTTCTTTTGTGAATTATTTGAAAACTTTTTTATTAGGAAAAGGTTACTTAATTTATTCCAAAAAGAAATGTTATTTACCTACACAATTGATTTGACAAACGCTCGTTTCGTTTTCATTTTTCTTCGTGGCTGCTGCGGCGTTATTGCAGTAGCGACGTGGCAAAAATAAGGGTGATTTTGTTGACATGCACGTACGTACATGATCTGCAACCCAAATGTACTATTTAAACCACGAAATTCTCAAAAGGATTATGATTTTACTATCAGAACTATTATTCACAAAGAGTTTTATATTTAATTTAAATAAATTAATATTTAAGAACTCAAAATATTACTTGAATAGAAAACTAAAATGTAGAACGGCGTCGTTAACAGAACGATTTCGGCCCGAATACTGAATTGTTTTCTTTTGCGCTCATGTATGTATGTATCGACAATTTTGGAGGGTTGTTGCCCTGTGGGGAACTCAGTAATAACAATTTCTGGTTCAGAACTATAGATAAAGTGTCTAATAAGAACTAGTGAGATAGTAACTAGATTTTCACTAGTTCGAAACCGGCAGTTGTGTAAGCATTAAAATTTAATAAAATTTAGATTCTTATTTGGAAAAATGTTTTGTTCTTGTAACGTTCTTTAAAGAAAGGTTAAAATTTCAAATCATAAAAAAAAAAAATTTACCAGTTGGTAGGATTCCAACCGACGCTTCCCGCATCAGAGTCGAGTGATCTACTCACTCAGCTACGGCGGACGTATCAATAGTGTGAGAAAAGGTTACAAATGTATACATTATGATAGAATGGTTTAAAATGTACGCACAAATTATAAGCCGTACATAAACTAACCACAATGGTGTGGCGGTAGTGTTGTTGGACTATCACACCGAAGGTCCAAGGTTCGAGTCCTGGGAAAGGTATCATCAAAAGTGGTTTGAAAAAGTTTTTCAAAACGGGTGTCGCGACGGCAGGCAGTAATTTCGCAAAAAGTCTCCGAGTGTAGTTCTACCATGGAAGGCCTCTCCAAACATTTTTTTTTTTTATTCTAAACTGACTATATCCAAATTGCAGAATTTGGAACTAGCTCAGAACTAGAGCAATATTTGCAATAAACGAACTGCATGCCAACTGTCGAATTTTTAACTAGTTCGGAACTGTCGAAGAGGTAATGGAGCGGGGGTTTGAAGGCGCTTTACTTTTGGTTCGAAACGCACTAGATGCGCACCAGTTTTGAGCTAGATATTCTTCCCACAGGGTGCTGCTTATGATAGCGGGAACGTTGCAGTCGCTCAAACTGGTATGAATAAGCCCACGAAATTCTAGTTAATAAACTAGAATGTTTACTAACTAGTTTGGAAGTTGACTGAAGGGAACTTACACACATTGTTATAGTATCATATGTACTTATATATATACTATTACTTATGGGGTATTTTTTATATGGCTATATATATTTGACCGTATATAACTTTTGTATTAATCCATCGATTTTGTTGGGTGATGCCATATTTTTTGTAACAAAACAGCGCTTAACGCTAAAAAATAAATAGTTCTTGAGATCCCCCTTCGCAAAGTAAGTTTTTTTAAATTTTTCCATAAAAAAAGATAAAGCCCAGTAATGATTACACGGCTAAAAATTTTAACCTAACTTTTAAACTTTTCGGGGCTACATATATGTCCAAACTAAATTTGGTTTAGAATTTAGAAAAAATGTTTAACAATTTAAAAAACATAAAAAACATTTGTATTAGTTGGCCAGATTCGAACCGACGCTCCCGCACCAAAGTCGTCTGCACTACCCACTGAGCTACGGCGCACACAAAACTGTTTGGAAAAACATTCAATGACTTTAAAAAGCTTTCAGAAATAAATGAAAAGAATTTAAAAAAATTTTAGACGTTTTATTCAGTTCAGTTTTAGATTTAATTCGCAATAAATTCACAATTGGTGTAGGTAATTTAAGGGTTTGGAATTTACTACAAAACCTAAACCGACGAATGGTTTAAAATTAGGCTCAAATTTTTAGCCGTGTAATAATTTTCCCGGGCGAAAAAGAAGAGAGGCAGAAAAGCGTGAAATAAAGGAGCTTGAGATGCTGGCCAACGGGAATAATGCCCGAAAATTCTATCAAAAAATTCGGCGAATGACAGAAGGTTTCAAACCCGGGGCAAACTCCTGTAAGAATGAGAACGGCGACCTGGTGACCGATGTTCAGAGAACACTCAGAATATGGAGGGATCACTTCCCTGCCCTTTTAAATGGAGAAACTGAGGAAGAAACCAGAGAAGATGCCGAAGCCGAGCCCACAATCGAAGATGATGGAATTGACGTTCCACAACCCTTCATGGTCGGGTTAATAATAATAATAATTAATATGGACGCTTCAAATGACATAGCGTCTTCTTTTTCCTCATCCACACCTTATGTCAAACTATCATATCTTTGCTTTTTGCTTACATTCTTTGTTTACAGTTCCTGGAAAAGCTATTGAGTTCGTTTCGTGTTTTATTTATTTTTAATAAAAATTCGCTGTGAATTGATATTTAACTAGTGCTGTGTGATAATATTTAAAGAAAAATTTGTGATTTATATGTGGAAAGCTTAGAAAATATGCTGATCGTTTTTGCGCGTTCCCTCTCACATGTGCCTTTTGATATAAAGAGAAACGACGTCAAACGGTAATTTCGTGTTGTTGGCCGATTGCGACGTCCATATTAATTATTAGTTCATGAACCCGACTATAATGAGGTGCGAATAGCACTATCCCGATTGAAAAACAATAAAGCAGCTGTCGCTGATAGTTTGCCTGCTGAGCTATTCAAACACGGAGGCGAGGAGCTGGTAAGGCGCATGCATCAGCTTCTATAAGATTGGAATCTAAGTGTTCTCTGCCCAATCCACAAGAAGGGCGATCCTGCAAACTGCACCAACTATCACGGAATCAGCCTTTTGAATATCGCATATAAGGTCCTATCAAGCGTATTGTGCGAAAGACTGAAGCCTGATGTGAACAGACTGATTGGACCTTATCAGTGTGGCTTCAGACCTGGTAAATCTACCATCGACCAGATTTTTACAATACGCCAAATCTTGGAAAAACCCCGTGAAAAAAGAATCGACACGCATCATCTGTTTGTTGATTTTAAAGCCGCTTTCGATAGCACGAAAAGGAGCTGCCTATATGCCGCTATGTCTGAATTTGGTTTCCCCGCAAAACTTATACGGCTATGCAAAATGACCTTGAGTAACACCGCCAGCTCGGTCAGAATTGGGAAGTACCTCTCCGAACCGTTCGAAACTAAACAAGGTTTCAGACAGGGTGACCCCCTATCGTGTGATTTCTTTAATTTAATGCTGGAGAAAATAATACAAGCTGCAGAACTTAACCGCGCTGGAACAATATTTTATAAAAGCGTGCAACTGTTGGCATATGCTGACGATATTGAAATCATTGGCCTTAACAATCGCGCCGTAACTTCTGCTTACTCCAAATTAGAAAAAGAAGCGGAGAAAATGGGATTGGTGGTGAACGAGGGCAAAACGAAGTACCTTCTGTCATCATGCAAAGAGTCAGCGCATTCGCGCCTTGGCAACCAAGCCACTGTTGGCAGCAATAATTTCGAAATATTAAAGGACTTCGTTTACCTGGGAACCAGCATTAATACCAACAATAATGTTAGCCTAGAAATCCGACGAAGAATCACTCTTGCAAACAAATGCTACTTCGGACTGAGTAGGCAATTGAAAAGTAAAGTCCTCTCTCGACGAACGAAAATAACACTCTACAAGTCACTCATCGCACCCGTCCTGCTATATGGTGCAGAAGCGTGGACACTAACAACATCTGATGAGGCGGCTCTGGGAGTATTCGAGAGAAAGGTTCTGCGATAGATATGTGGACCTCTACGCGTTGGCGACGGCGAGTACCGAAGAAGATTTAATGATGAGCTGTATGAGCTTTACGCAGACGCCGGCATAGTTCAGCGAATTAAAACACAGCGGCTTCGCTGGCTAGGCCACGTAGTGCGAATGAGCGAAGATGATCCAGCCCAGAAGGTATTCTTATCGGCACCCGCCGGTGGAAGCAGAGGAAGAGGGAGACCACCACTCCGATGGAAGGATCAAGTGGAGACCGATTTGCGATCCCGCGGTGTTTCCAATTGGCGCCAGTTGGCGCAACGAAGAAACGACTGGCGAGCTATGTTGGACGGTCAAAATCGCCCAGGCGGTTAGATGACCATTTAAAGAAGAAGAAGAATAATTTTCCCAGAAACTACAAGACCTAGTGCATGCACTCTTTATAGCAAAATTTTATCAACTTTTATATTTGTTGAACCGTTTGGAATTTCCAAATTTGTTCATGGATAAGTGGAGCCTCCTTTTTTTTAATAACGGCAAATCGTTAATATCTCAAAAACCTTACCATAGAATCAAAAATAACCTCGATTTTCTGAATCAGGGGTTGGTTTTACATACCTATTTCACAACGGCGTCTCTAGTGGTTTTTGGTTGTAAGCCAGTGGTATTTTTAAATGCAATATGCCCAGCATGACTACCCTGCAAGATTATATTTCCATCACCATCAGCAATCTCACACCATGTGTTAGATTTGTTGTTGGTATTGCTGTTTTTTATGATATCTCGATATTGCTAAACTTTGACTATTAATTTTCATGCTTGTCATAAACATTTGCGGTTATCGCTAAACTTTTAACTTCTTTTTTCCATAAAACAATGTACAGCGTCCTCAATATGGAAGCGTGAGGGAACTTTGCGTCCGTTACACCTAACTTTTTGTTGGAAATTTTCTAGCTTGTTGATTTGACTGAAATCAATATAGAAAGCATACACAGACAAAACTTTATTTGTGAGTTGACATTTTGCCTTTGTTAAAATTTTTAATACTTTTTTCGGGGAAGTGGACCAGGGGCCGAACTATTGAAAACAATCGTATTTATGATAACATTCGGTGCTTTGGTAGCCGTTTGCCTTTTTTAAAAGATAACATTATGAAATGTTCTGATATATTAAAAGTTCGGCCAAAATAAGGATATTATAAGCCATATAGATCCTCATATTCACTTTTCACTCTACGCCTTATATATGCGATATTTCACTTGATTATATAAAGCCTTACATTTTTGGTGGGTATAAATACACATTACAACGCGCCGTGGTGACGCCAACGCAATTCATAGAATTCTAAGATTATATTTTTGTAGTTTTCTTTGGAAACAGATTTTGCACAGAAACATTGCGCTTTTGCTTTTGCAATTACAGCGCTCAACAAAAATATTTTACAAGCCACCCTTATTACTGGAAGAGCCAAGGGAGAATCATTTTTAATCCCAAGAATACGTATTATTCCAACAAATATCCCATAAATAACAGTAAAGGGAAAACACTCAAATTGGCAGGAATTCATCTAGGATTCCCTTGCTTTATACACGCGTAAATTTATGTTGGATGCTCGCGAGTATATAGTAGAGCCAAAAACCTTTTTGCATAAGCGGAAAACTATAAGTCAAAAAATGTTGTTTACAGAGATGTGTTGCGCCAAAAATTAATGTCAAAAAAGGCGTGAATACCAAATACTCGTGGAATTTGATGTATAATTATGTGTATTAAGGTGGGTCGATTTGTATGGACGAAAGTTAACCGATATCGCGCCATCGAAAATAAAATTTTTTTTTTTCAAAAAACTGTTATCGCCAACGTTTTTAGCGCATAATTTTAAGTGGGACAGGAAATATGAGACAAATTCGTTTCCCCGAAAACATGTTTGCATTTATGCTGAAAAACCCCTTAAAAAAAATTCCGAAAGGGTAAATTTTTTGACCAAAACACTCCCCAAACCAAAAAAAATAAATATTTTTTTTTTTTCAAAAAGCTGTTATCGCCAGCGTTTTTAGCGGACATTTTTTGGTCGGACAGGGTATACATGAACATTTTAAAATCAAATGAAAATTTTTCAGTAGGTCATAAAAAAAACCTTAAAAATCAAAGTCGAAAAAAGTCAAAAAAATTTAATTTCGCAGGCTCGAAATTAATTTTTTTGGGTATGCGTAGTGAAACTTTTTTTCCTGAGCCCAAAACCTATCGAAAAATCGATGGCGCGATATCGGTTAATAAATCGATCCAGTCTAATGTGTATCCTGTACATAAATTTTATTAAATTAGACCTCGTCCAGTGTTGAATTCCAACCACAAAACTTTATTTTATTTTAGGTATTAGCTACTCATTTTTCTTTCCTTTTTCTTCTATGCTGTACCTTTACATTAATATATTTTTATTTTATTTTCTTCTCTCTTCTTTTAACGGTCTTTATTTCTAATTTATTTTATTGTACTATATTTTATTCTTCCTCTCTTTCTTCTTGCTTCCTTTCTTTTCTTTGCTTTCCGTTCCTTTTATTTCCTATCTTTCCCGTAATCAAACTTCCTTCTAATTCATTTAACTTAACTGTATTTTGTTTTATTTTATTTTATTTTACTTTTGTTTGTTTTGTTCTATTTTGTTTGATTTTATTTTATTTTATTTTATGTTATTTTATGTTATTTTATTTTATTTTATTTTACTTTATTTTATTTTATTTTATTTTTTTTAATTTTATTTCATATTAATTTTCTTGCATTTTATTCCATAAGTACAAAAATAAAGATTACACAAACAACAAAAATTAACTACCGTGTTGGCAGGATTTCTATACACGCATACTAAATCAAGTCTCACTTTAAACTAAGATATGAATAGAACCAACATCAACAACAAGGCACAGACAGAAGCACGATTACAAGCAGAGGCAGAGGCACGCTTACAGTCAGCCACGCGTTACTTTTCTGGACATCCCCTACCGAGCCCAAAGATGCTTACGCATCAATAATAAAAAAAATTACAACCTTGGGCTAGTCAGGTCGGTTAGGCAGTAAGAGCGCCAACTTACTCTCTACTATGACGGAAAATGCTTTAAGCTGAAGATCGCTCACGTTGCTGATAGTTCTTCAATAACATAAAAACACTGTGAAAGTTCAGCAGTCTAGAAAAGTTTTTCAGCTGCTGCATTTTTTTTTTAGTTTTCGAATATTATTAATGGCAGAAAGTATATACGAATTATAATTCCTATGCATTTCAGTAAAGCTATTACTAAAATTATGGATTAATCTATACAAGCTTTTAAAAGCTATTTTCGAAATAACAAGGCATGCCTTTGTCTTGCTCTCCTAGATTCAATGCATAATTGAAATAACTGTAGTGTTAGTTAGCTAAAACTTTCTTTCAAGTTCATTCACAGTGCAATACTAACGCATGAATGAAAAAGTTTAACATAATTCTTCTTGTGCAGATTTCATTGATTATGTAAATTACAAAAATTTGGAATATTGTTTTAACTAAAGAGATTAAACATTTATTTATAGATTGCTTTTGCTTTTATTCTAATATTCTTTTTAAGGATGCACATGCTGGGATCCCGTACCTTTTAGTTGCCGAACATATCGGGATGGTACGAAAGAAATTCCGAGATTTTCGAGATTCGCAATAAGTTACCCAGAGCATATTTAGAAAGATTGGTGATAATTTCGGTAGTGAATATGCTCATTAACTTAGGTGATGTACTGATGCAACAAAAAGAACTACCGACTTCCTGGCAATTTCACCAATTTCCTCACTCTTCACCCTCGCCTATTAAGATTCACCTCGAGTACATAATTTTGATACTTGATTGAAGAAGCTACCCATGTAGATGTCAATCACTTCTTCTGATTTTGTTGTAATAGGCTAAAGAAATCGCATAGCGAGCCAAGACATGAGATGGGGCTGGCCTATTATCTTATCACGGTTTCGGTTAGGGTTGTCGATGTTGACAGTCCTTTGCTCTATATGGTATGGTACGCTCCCGAATTAGCACCTTTCGGTCCTGTCGCTGGAATGATTTCATATGAGTACATGTAACCTTCTAGGTCATCTAACCCCCTCCTACCGTATGAAAAGCGAAAATTTGTAATATGTTTCATTAATATCTACCGATATCCGTAGATCAGCCGTCAATACCCTTGGTGGGTTTTAGTCACCTCTTACTACAGCGGGTATATTTTAAGCCTGTGACCCACTGGGAGTCTTTTCACTGATGTTTCCCTTTACAATCATTCCTGCAGATATTCTCCATGGGCATTATTCCTATTACTTATGATTTGTCTCTCTTCCCCCACTTCGCAACACAGACAATTTAGGCCAAAACCACATTGAGAGCCTGTTTCTCTGCCTTGCTTTTGGGTGCTTCATCAATTCCATAATAAATGTAGGACTTCAATGTCGTTAAATTAGATACCATGTAAATTATCAAATTAGCAACAAAACTTTCCAAGCTTTTGATGAACAAATACATACATATCAATGCACAGTGCGCACGCACACACACATACCGTCATATCCATGCACAGCACGCCAATAAAATATGATAATCAAAACAATTAGCATAATAACCAAAATTAAGGCAGTGAGTAATGTTTGTAATTATCGCAACATTACCGAAAGCCATTAGCAACATTACATATTTACTGCGGAAATGGATAGAAAAGTTTATGGTAAATAATAAACTCAAATTTAATTTGCCATAGGAAGCCTAAGATATTGCAAAGAAAAAGAGACTTTCGTTCGTACTAGAACTAGAGATGCGAACTAGTTCTATGGTAATTAGATCTTTCGCGGCATAGGTAATCGTATATCGCAAGCTAAGTATAAGACTATTATATTTGGGCTGGTTGTATGTGAACCTTCATACTTAGATTTTCCCTGAAGATGAACCTATCTCATAACTGAGCGAAAGAACGTTCTATGTCATTTATTTCAAAAACCACTTATCTTATAACTTTAACGAAATATTCTTGTATGTTTGTATATCCAGACTATCCCGAAACCGGCTCAACCGATTTAGATGAAATTTGATATGTACATAGTGTTCCACATTCTAAAAATGTTTGCCTAGGTGTTGCAACATACGATGCTTTTACGGGGTTGCCACCTATCTGAATTTTTTTTCAACGAAATGGGAAATAAACGGTGTTTTGCAACGATACAAAATAATGGAGATAAATATGGAGTTCCATATATCAGAGTTCTTAGAATGAACAGAGAAATCCATTAAGACATGTCCGTCCGTCCGCCCGTGGACACGATAACTTGAGTAAAAATCTACATATTTGAATGAAATTTTGCACACAGGTTGCTTTCTCACCGAGGGACGTTGCTATTTCAAATGGGTGAAATCGACCAATAACCACGCCCTTTTTTCGAAATCGATTCGTTTAAAATAAGATAATTCAATAATAAAAGCAGTTACAATAATGAAATTTGAAAGATCTATTAAGTTGCTTGGCCTATTGAAGAGTTTACCCAATTTTTGGAAAAGGGGTGTGGCACCGCTCACATTTGAGTGAACAAATTTGCAAACTTCGACTGTTAATAACTACTATACTATAGACATTTAGAGTACCCCCACGATATATGAAATAATCAAAATCGGTGGACGATCACGCCCACTTTTGGACCAAAGTTTTCCAAAAGAGAGGTAGGAAACCGGAACATGCCATATCTCCTTCACTGATGCAGATAGAATTTCGTAGTTGCAATGACTTGATGATCTTTTTAATAAATTTTTTTTTGAATTTTGGAAAATGAGCGGGGCACCGCCTACATATAATTGAACGTTTAGTACCGCTCACTGCTTTCACAATTTTTTTTGATACATAGGACACGTTTATATAAAATATCATTATCTGAAATGAAATAAAATCCAAATTTATATATTGTTGCACCCAGAGCCCCTGAAGCCACCTTGAAAGTATTTTAAATACCTACCCCCCACTTTTCTAAAATTGGGTAAATATTGATTTATTAACACATATGTCCAAATATCATTAATAAGGCCAAATACTTTCAGGGTCAGGAGCGTATACAGGCCGGTCAAGCCCCCCCCCCCCCCCCCCCAGAAATATCCGAGATAGTGAATTTTTTGGTATATGTCTGAACATTTAAAATAAGTAATTTTGTCCGTTATTGTAGCTAGTAGTGCTACGCACACGAGGTATATTAACTTTAGTCGCCTAACGGCAGTTTGTAACAGCATAAACGGATCGAGATAGATATTGACTCATGTATATCAATATGTTCAGGAGGGAAAAAGAAATTGATTAAGCCACGTTCGTCCGCCTGTTAGCACTATAACTTTAGTAAATATTAAGATATCTTAATGAAATTTGGTATGCAGGTTCCTTGGCACCCATCTCCGAGCGCTGTTTAAAATGGGCGAAATCGGATGATAACCACGCCCACTTTTTATGCATAGAATATTTTAGAAAACACAAAAAAGTTATTACTCAGTAAATAATACAACTATAAGAATAAAATTTGGCCTATACATTGAGGTTGAGGCATAAAATAAATTTTTCAAGAAATTTTTGAAAATGGGAGTGGCACCGCCCACTTTTGATTAAGTCAAATTTAGAAATGCTAATTAGCATAAATCAAACACCGTTCAAGATATCGAAACGAAATTGAGCACGCAGGTTTCCAGGTGTGCTAGGAATAAAAAAATGGGCGAAATCGGTTAGCGTCCACGCCCACTTTTATATGAAAGATTTTGAAGAGGATCGTAGATACATTAAATAGGCAATAACTTTGCGTAAAATAGCTTTACATCATTTATATTTCACTTTTAAAGTTTCCGTAAACTAAGAAATAAAAAAAATAAAAAATTTCGAAAATAGGCGTGGCCCCGCCCGTTTTATAGTGGACTATTCCACAAAACTTTTTATGCCATAACTCCGCCAAAAATTGAGTTGTCGAAAAGAAATTTGGCGCTAATGTCCTATACATAAAGGTTACTGTTTTCTGTAAAAATGGGCGAAATCGGTTAATGTCCACGGCCATTTTTTTAACATAGTTCTGAAAATTTTTTTGTAAAATTTAAAAAGCGATATTTCTACAACTAACCAAGTTATTTCAAGCAGATTTTGCACACATAATAAGCTTCTTAAAAAAACCCGACCGCAAAACAATGTTGTAAATTTTGAAGAAGTAGGCATTGCTCCGCCCACTTTTCAGCATAAAATTTCTGCTACTTTCAAAGGCAATCGGTTATGATTCAATCTTGATATTTCAATGAAAATTGGTCAGCTGCTTCTCAGTAGTATGTGTTATACTCCTGCCAAAAATTAGCCAAATCGGGAAACACACAAGCAAAATATTCGGGCACGTAGTTAATAGCCCACCGCAATAGCGAAGTTATATATCTTTTTTGATTTTCATACCTTTCATAAACATTAAATGTATGTAAGTATGAGAAGAAGAAGAGAAAAGTTCACTAAAATGATCAGCACGATGAGCGGAGTCGATTTAGCCATGCCCGTCTCTCCGTCCGTAAAGACGTAAAGATCGGTTGAGTTCTTTGGCGCCTATGAAAGACACCTTTTTTATATCTATTTTTGTCACGCACACAAAGTATGCGTATTACTCATTCGGCATAAACGAATCTTGATATATATTTATTAATGTATATCAAAACGTTCGGGATGAAGAGTAAAATATACGGGCAAGTAGTTAATACCCCACTGCAAAAGCGAAGTTGTATATCTTTTTTGATTTTCGTACCTTTCATGAACATGAAATGTTTGTACGTATGAGAAGAAAAAGAGATAGTCCCATCAAAAAGTATACTGAAATGATCAGGAGGATGAGATGAGTCGATGTAGCCATATCCTTCTCTCGATACGTCTGCCCGCCTGTCTATTTGAATGCAAATACGAACTGAGAGTATTAAAATAGACCTGCGTAAATGGGGATGCCATAATAGATCAATACTAGGTATATAATGTTCGGTTCCACCCGAACTTAGACTTCCTTATTTGTTTCTCTAGGTTTTGATAAATTTCCAAAATCGTTATTATGGAAAAAAATGTGGACCCCGCCGAAAATGTTTTCTGTATCGGCGCCTGTTCAGAGTTATGACGAATAGTAATTTTTCCACTTTTCCAAAATTATATATAGCTATATACTCTAACCAGTGAACCCAAGAATCTACTGTGAAAATTTCATAAAGATCGTTTGACTACTTTTATTTATAAGATTGCCCACATGGTAGTAGAAAAAGTTTAAAACCTCTATAGGTCATAACTCCACAACAATTTACCACGACCGCTTTTACATAGCTGGGTATTTAGTGTTCGGTTTCCCCTGAACTTTGACTTCCTTACTGGTTTTTTTTTTTAATTTCAATAATATTTTTGTAACTTTACCGAGCTCAAGACCGTTTTATAATAATTCTTAGTTAATCATTATTATTTAAATTAGGCGGCTTGCGAAACTACACTCAGCATAGCCTATGGGTTAGACAGCTGGGCTTGCAATCAGAGTGAGTGGGTTCGATTATCCACAAGATCCTCTGAAATAGCAAAACTGTACGAATCAGTCTGACGAGAAATCGTCTATAACTATAGCCTATATATGTTTGTCGCTTTCAATTTTTCCTCTAATCAAAAATAATAATAATTAACTAAGAATTATTATCAACTGGTCTTGAGCTCGTTAAACTTACAAATATGTAAAAATGAACAGACCATAAAACCAACAACAAAAATAAATTTCAATAATTATAAAAAGTTTTCAATTGAATAGACATGGAACATATTAAAGACAGCCGCCTCAGCTTTTCTTATAGATATATTTCGAAAGCTTCTTTATCAGAGAAATTTTGGCACGCTCTGCCTTTTCGAAAAAGACTTAAAGGCAGATTTTCGTTGCAGACTTTCCTTATTCTGTATATTGACTATACGGAGGAATTTCGTCTACCCACTCCGGCAGATGATGATCTTTCACCGTCGTATGCTTATGCTGTACCAAGTGGGCTAACTTGGACACTACTGTTCCTTCTGACTGAACAGTTTTACAAACCCACAGCTGCAAAATACTCAGTCCTGCATGTAAATGCCCCGAGTATGTCGTAGAGTGCTGTAACTAAAACGAATTGTTTGTCTATATAACGCATTCTCTGAATGGCAGACGTTGCAGCTTCAGAAGAAAATTCACTACCGTTTAATGTGGCCAAGAATGTATGCCACAGCAAAAGTGGAGTAGTGTGTAACGGTGTGCGGCATTGCGTTATTGCGCTGGAACGGCAATGAAAATCATGACTTCATTGATGCACCGGCATATGGAAAGGTAGTTGACAACACAAAAAATTTTAGCACATTTTGCAGTTGGCTTATTGCATTTTCTTTCTCTCAATACCAGGCATCTTTTTGCTTTTCAACCCACCGCGAGCTGAGTTGTTTATTTACCACTTTTTCTTATCCTTTTTTATCCTTATCCAAAGAGACTGCGCTGTTATGTTGTTATTTAATCAGCTTCAGCTTTAACTGTAGTTTGAAAAGTTTCTCATTTCAAATGGCCAATGGTTGTTTTTGTTATCCTTGGCTTGGTGCGTGTTGGCTTTTGTTTTACATTCACCAGTGCGAGATTGTTCCAATTAAAGCTCCGAACTTGACAGAAGTGGGTTCGAGAGTTGTCTTGTATACTATATCGGAAAAGATATCATCTTAGTCACAAATATCTTACCATCCACCACTTAAAACTTCATCGGGATAGATGGGTCTCAGGTCAGCTAAGCACTGGACTAACACCACCTCTCGCAGAAGCCTTCTATCGAGGTCCTTCTGTCCGGATAATATTCCAAAGTGGGTTCACTGGGGCTCGTTTAACATTTTTTATTGTTGCTGAGCAGCGCAATGTCCAGTAGGAATTCATGAAATGCATCTCAATATATTGTAAGATTGGCGTAACCCACGGAATCGAATCTCGGTAGTGCGACCTATTATAATTTAAATTCTGATAAACAAAAAATTAATAGGTTTAGGCTACGAAATCCTTAATGCCAGTATGTGAATTTAAGGGCGCTAACAAGTACGAATCACATCGTTACTTCTATTAAATGTTTCGTCTTAAGGTGGGTGATCACTAGTCTCAACTTCCTTTGGGTAGCATGACTATTCTCTGAGTGTGGGCGCGTAACATTTTGGAAATAGAAAGAGGCCGCGGAAAAAAAGGGAAACATAAAAGGAGGAAAGACGAGCAGGGTAAAAGAAAGGTAGAGATGAGGAGGATATATTAAAAAATTTGATTTGTTTATGGCAGTTGGCAGGATCTCAATTCTATCGGATTAGTCATAAAACACTACACTCTTTATTTTCCTTGACTTCGGGTTCAGGGCCAACATGATCTGTATTGTCTCTAGCTTCTACATTAAGTGGCATATAAGTGCTGCCGCCTAAACTTAAATAAATTGGACATTTAAAATAAAATTAACTATCCTCAGTAGATTCACTCCTTTCACCAATATTTGTAAATATATTTTTTTAATAACATTCTATCTATTTAATCTATATTCATGGTCACAATATCTTCAACACCGCAATAATTACATTTATGTAATATTTTACCTTAAATCTTCTTAATTCGAAGTCATTTATAGATTTAAACAAAATTTAAATTCATCATTTAAATACGCGAATTAAATGGCCCAATAAGCTTATGTTTTTTTCTTTTTGATAAGCAAATTGTTTATTTATTTTTTCAACGCGTTTTTATTTAATTCAATTTTTGTTATGGCCTGAAACACATTTATTTGTTGACTTTGGTTTCACACTATTTTTTGTACCTCGTAGTGCTTCGCACACAAGGTATATTAACTTTAGTCGCGTAAAGGCAGTACGTAACGGCATTAACGGATCGAGATAGATATTGACTTATATATATCAAAATGTTCAGGAAGAAAAGAGAAATTGCTTAAGCCATGTCCGTCCGTCCGTCCGCCTGTGAACACGATAACTTGAGTAAATTTTGAGATATCTTAATGAAATTTGGTATACGGGTTCCTTGGCACTCATCTCCGAGCGCTGTTTAAAACGGGCGAAATCGGATAATAACCACGCCCACTTTTTGTATATAGAATATTTTCGAAAACACAAAAAAAGTGATTACTCAGTACATAATACACCTATAAATACATTGAGAATGAGGCACAAAATAAACTTTTTAAGAAATTTTTGAAAATGGGCGTGGCACCGCCCACTTTTGATTAAGTCAAAAGAAATAATATTAATCATAAATCAAAAACCGTTCAAGATATCCAAACGAAATTCAGCACGCTGGTTTTGAGGTATGCAAGGAATGCTCCAGGAAAAAATAAAATCTCAATACCTCACATGGTTATGGAGTTATGGGCACTAATGTGACCCAACTAACCCAAAAATTCATTTTATCCAATGAATTTATGCAATTTGGTGCCCTAAAACCTTAAAATGTGCACACAATATAGGTATTGAACGAAAGGGGAAGGCCACAGTATTCTTTTGGACTTTGACTAAGTTAATCGATAACTGAGTTATCGATCAGAATGTGGTTGCCCTAAAACCCCTGAACTTGCATACACTATGGGTATCAAACGAAAGGGGAAGGCCACAGGTTTCGTTTGGACATTGCAATATTTCGATAAATTAATCGGTAACTGAGCTATCGGTCAAAATGTAAAAGCCCTGAAACCTCTAAATTTGCATTAAATATGGATCTGACACGAAACGGAAAGGCCAAAGATTCAGATGGACTTCTCGATATTTCAATAAACTAACCGATACTGCTATGTTTCGTGATATAAGTTAATCGATAACTGAGTTATCGGTCAAAACGTGACTAAAAAATGCATCGCCATATCTACAAAAATACTTTTAAAAACTAATTGATATGATTTTAATAAGTTTAGTTACTTTACATCAAGGCGAATTCATATAAGGTGAGAGCAGGGCGAATTTAGCATGTTCAAAAATGTCAGATCAAAAGAAAATAACGTTCATGTAATGAATTCGCCTTGCTATACATACAATACCAATTTTATTTTGCGTTTTCGGTACTTTTTCTGTCATTTAGGGAAAACAGATTCAAGACGACAACGACGGTGCGACATCTGTCAAATTATTTTTACACATGTTCTTATCTGGAGGAATTTTTTGGGCACAACACGACAAATCGGCGATCAATAATGAATGCCGCTGTCGCCAGATTAGATATATTTCTAATTTGAGAGCGACGGTCGTGGCGTCCTTTTTTCTTTTTAGAAGTTGGTGCTCTGTGTGAATTTAATTGTTTACAAGTGCTGCTAAGAAATTTTTAATATTTGGTGTGTAACCTGATTATTTAAGGTTATTTGTATAGCTTAATAACTTCAATTCCCCTAACAGATTTCTTTGTTTTGCTGTGGCATACAAATCATATTATTGAATCGGTTTGTATTAGCTGCTGTTATTTTTATTTGACTTTAAATTTCCTCAAAATTGTATTCTAATATAATGCTTCGAAAACGTAAGTCAGATATTTCGCGCAGCTCGGCACTTGCTCGAAGACTAAAAAGAGTGAGACAGCAAGAGTCGTCCGACGATGCCGAACGACGAAGATCTGAAAAGGCTGAACGTCAAGTCAATCTTCGCAGATCTGAAAGCACGGAGCAGGCTGGAGTCCGGCGCCAACAAAATTCTGCACGCATGGCGTCTCAGCGCATACATCAGGCGCCAGAAGTGACAGCTTCAAGACGTCAATAGCACGCGGCATTGGTGGCATCACAGCGTGCATTAGAATTGCCAGAAATAGCAGCTTCTAGACGACAGCAGCATGCGTCCTTTATGGCTACCCAGCGTGCTTCTGAAACAGTTGAAGAAAGCACCGCACGTCGGCTCGCTGTTGCTCAACGTCAAGCTGATCGTCGCCGAACGTTTATTAGGAGCTCCTGGGGTACCTTTAAAAATTGTGATTTCGAGTATGACCCCACAATAAATTACAGCGAGCATAAGGTCATGAAGTTGGGGAGAATGAGCATGGTATGCAGATCTTGTGGGGCTTTGAAATGGAAGGACGAAACAGCGGGAATGTGTTGCTCCGGAGGCAAGGTTAGTCTTCCTATATTAGAAGAACCATCTCACCCTTTAAAGGAGTTAGTTTCTGGCGTAACTGGTGAGTCCCGGCATTTTTTAAACCATTTGAAGCAATATAATTCTTGCTTCAACATGACATCCTTTGGAGCAGATCGGATCATCGCCGTGCCTGGGTTTTCCCCTACATTTACAGTCCAGGGGCAAGTACACCACAGAATTGAATCACTTTTGCCTTCATCGAATAGCGCCCCTCAATTTTTGCAAGTATATTTCATAGGCGAAAACGACTTAGAGGCTGATAGGCGATGCGAAATTATGCAAGGAGTAGGGCGAGCAACAATATTGAAGCTGCAAGAATTCTTCCACGATCACAATGTGTTGGTTCGTGAGTTCAAAACCACTGTACCGGAGGAGAACTGCAGGATTGTCATGCACGCGGATCGTGTACCTAGCGGGCAACACCCAGGTCGATACAACGCTCCAGCTGTGAGAGATATTGCTGCCGTGATCACAAGCGCTGGTTCAACTGCTCCGAGGGATATCGTGCCACGAAAGAATGATGACACCCTTACTAGGGTTTCGGACACGCATCGATTCTATGACACCTTACAATATCCTTTAATATTTTGGAAAGGGCAAGAGGGATATCATATGAATATTCCCCAGACAAATCTAGCGAATGGACTACCGAACTCCAGTAATAAAGTTTCGTGCAAAGATTTCTATGCTCTTCTTTTGATGTTTCGCAAAAACGACTTCAACTTGATATTGCGGTATAAGGTACTTTTGTCCCAATTTTTAGTAGACATGTAGGTTAAGATAGAAAGTGAGCGCCTGAGATACATAACGTTAAACCAAAAAAAATTACGTGCAGAGAACTATGTGCATTTACAAGATGCAGTAGCACGTGACGCCAATGTCAATGCAAATGACCTAGGCCAGATGGTAATCCTTCCGTCATCATTTATTAATAGCCCACGGTATCTACACGAGTATACTCAAGATGCGTTCACCTACGTTCGGAATTATGGGCGGCCGGATTTATTTCTTAAATTTACGTGTAACCCAAATTGGCCCGAGATCAAAGAGGAATTGATGCAGGGGCAGACGCCGACCGATCGTCACGATATCGTTGCGCGAGTTTTTAGATTAAAGGTACAAAAGCTACTGTCTCTTTTAAGGAAGGGTGCCATTTTTGGGGAAATGCAGTGCTTTATGTACTCAATCGAGTGGCAAAAGCGTGGCTTACCCCATGTGCATTTACTACTGTGGTTGAAGGAAAAGTTAAGGCCAAGCCATATCGATGATCTCATATCAGCAAAACTACCCGATTTGAATGTGGACGAAGAACTATTTGAAACTGTCCTTAAGAGTATGATCCACGGACCTTGTGGAGTGATTAATCCCTTATCTCCGTGTATGAAAGATGGTAAGTGTGTAAAAAAATTTCCACGTGCATTTTTGAAAGAAACCCAAACGAATGAAAATGGGTATCCGTTGTATAGACGAAGGGTCCCACATGATGGTGGTCGGACGGCTATAGCTAAAGTGGGAAGTGTCCAAAATTTCGTAGTGGACAGTAGATTCGTGGTCCCTTACTCGCCATTTCTGTCCAAAATGTTTAACGCACATATTAATGTGGAGGTCTGCAGCTCAGTTCAGGCAATTAAATAAATTTGCAAGTATATTAATAAGGCATCCGATCAAACGATATTTACAGTACAGCAGCAGGGTAATGCACATATCGACACAAAAGATGAAGTGCAAATGTTCAGAGCTGGTCGATATGTCAGCAGCAATGAGGCGGCGTAGCGTATATTTGGCTTACCCCTTCATGAAAGGCACCCGACAGTATCACATCCCGCTGTTCACCTCCCCAACGGCGAACGAGTGTACTTTACAGAAGACAACATGCTCGAAAGATTAGCCAATCCACCTAAACCTACTCTTTCCGCTTTTTTCCATCTATGTCAGGCCGACGAATTTGCACGCTCATTACTGTACGTTGAGCTTCCTATATATTATACATGGAATACGTCGCAAAAAGAGTGAAAGCGTCGCGAAAAAGGTACTCCCGTCCAAGGTTGGCATGGCATTAAAGCATCAGATGCCTTAGGTAGAATGTACACAGTGAACCCAAAACAGTTCGAGTGTTTCTGTGTACGATTATTATAGACCAGAGTACGGGGACCTGCCAGTTTTCAAGTTTTAAAAACCGTTTATGGCCAAGAGAAAGCTACATTTTGGGATGCATGCGAAGCGATAGGTCTGTTGGAAAATGATGGACATTGGAACGCTACAATGGAAGAAGCCGTATTATGTCGGTGAGCCCGGAAGTTACGAGGGCTTTTCGCTGTAATGATAAGTACCTGCGGAATTTCTAACCCCCTGCAACTTTGGGAAAAATACAAAATGGACTTATCAGAAGATCTTGCACACAGTTTTGACCAAAATTCAAGTAACGAAATATTAAATGAAGCATTAAAGCTGATTGAAGATAAAATCTTTTCCATATCAGGCAAACGAATGTCGGATTTTGGCATGCCCATCCCGCAGCTAACAGTGCTGCTCTGTGATGATGTGCACAGAGAATTAAGTTACGATACAGATCCTTGGCTGCTCAGGTTATACAAGCAGAGCCCTTATTGTTGCCAGAACAAAGGGATGTTTTTGATAAAATTGTAGATTAGGTGAATAGTGGGGCAGGTGGCCTCTATTTTCTAGATGCGCCAGGTGGGACTGGTAAGACACTTCTCTTGAACTTGCTGTTGGCGCAGTTGCGCAAGGATAAGACTGTTGCTCTAGCTGTTGCCTCGTCGGGAATAGCCGCGACCCTGCTAAGCGGGGGGAGAACGGCTCATTCCGTATTTAAACTCCCGTTAAACCTTGCCAATCAAGAATCACCAACTTGCAACATCAGCAAAAGCAGTGGTAGTGGCACCATGTTACAAAAATGCAAACTTATTGTATGGGATGGATGTACAATGTCGCACAAGCGTGCAGTTGAGGCACTTGATCGACGCTTGCAAGACATTCGTGGTTGCCAAATGTTGATGGGTGGGGTTGTTGTCTTGCTCGCAGGAGACTTCCGACAGACGTTGCCAGTCATCGAACGAGGCACTGCTGCGGACGAAATGAATGCGTGTCTTAAAGCGTCACCATTATGGCGAAATGTGCAAATTTTGCGTCTTACAACAAACATGCGGGTTCAGCTTTATAACGATGGGAAGTCCGCGGCCTTTGCTGGAAACCTCCTCGAGATCGGTGAAGGTCGCAAGAAAATAGATGCTGATGGTCTAATGAAATTCGAGGATAGGTTTTCCAAAGTCTTATAACAGAAGTTTTTCCGAATTTGCAACAGAATCTTCAAAAGGAGGGTTGGCTGTGTGAAAGGGCAATATTAGCTCCCAGAAATGAAACTGTCGGAAATATAAATAGAAAAATGGTTGAGCAAATACCGGGTGAGTCGACTATCTATATGTCTGTTGACATGGTAATGAGCAACAACATATCCCATCGAATTTTTAAACTCGGAGTTAAAAGTGGGGGTACCAGTTATACAGGGTGGCGGAAAAGTAATCCTTCTATCAGAAAATGCTATAAATTTTGCGATTGGCCCCTAAAGTCAGTTCTGTTTTGACATTTGTGTAGTAAACACATGCGAAATACACGTTAATAAACAATGTTGCGCTACACTGCTCCAGAACGCGGAATATTGCTGACTATTTATTTGACCAATAATCGGTCGGTGAAAAACGGTTACTGCGCAAAAGTAATCCTCCTATCAGAAAATGCTATAAATTTTGCGATTGGCCCCTAAAGTCAGTTCTGTTTTGACATTTGTGTAGTAAACACATGCGAAATACACGTTAATAAACAATGTTACGCTACACTGCTCCAGAACGCGGAATATTGCTGACTATTTATTTGACCAATAATCGGTCGGGGCCAAACGGTTACTGTGAATGGTGAGCGCTACAGAGCAATGATCAAGGAGTTCTTTTTGCCGCAACTTGATGAATTGGGATTGGAAAACATGTGGTTCCAACAAGACGGTGCAACAGCACACACTGCACGTGCCACAACCGATATGCTGAACATCGGAAGCTTACTTTTGCGCCACCTTGTATTAATGCGTAACTTGGACGCACCAAGATTATGCAATGGAGCAAGATTGCAAATTACAGCCCTAAAAAAAAATATTTTACAAGGCACTATTATTACTAGAGGGGCAAAGAGAGAATCCGTATTAATCCCAAGAATACTTATTATTCCAACAAATGTGCCATTCCAGTTTAAACGTCTACAGTTTCCTGTAAAAGTCGCATTTTCGGTAACCATCAATAAGAGTCAAGGTCAAACACTCAAAGTGGCAGGGATGCATCTAGGTTCCCCTTGCTTTTCGCACGGACAACTTTATGTCGGATGCTCGCGAGTATCGAGAGCCAGAAATCTTTTTGTATATGCGGAAAATAATAAATCAAAGAATGTTGTTTATAGAGATGTGTTGCATTAATTGTTTCCTATTCCTATTTATGGTTATGAATTTTAGGTCTATAATTTGCATTATGTACCATTACACTATCTTTCCACATCCTGTGGGTCAATGATTCCTGATTTGGAAGATTCAACAGGTTTAATACGGAATTGGACGCTGTCCCCAGTTCTTTTGCGTAACCGCATTAAGAAATATAGGGATGGTTCACGCGTATTTTCGTTATAGTTATTTTTCGATTTTCTCGTTTCAATTAAAATATAAAAGTTATTTTGTGCTTTTAACTTTCGCTCGGAAAATAAAAGCTGTTTTCGATTTTTTTATTTTGCTGTGAAAAAAAGATAAGTATTTTTAAATTTTCTACTTTTTTATTTCGCTCAGAAAATCTAAGTTATTTCATTCCAAATATAACAATCATTTTTCCTTTCATTCGGAAAATAATAATTTTTTAAATAATAGCATGAAAATTAAAAATTGTGCCTATATCTTTTTAAGAAAGACTTAAAATACACTCACTCACAACCTTACGTATTTATAATACAAATAAAAAATAAGATTATATTTAAAGGGATATGTTGCTTAAAAACCCGATATTAAAAAATATAAATTGAATTCTATTTTAAGAGCCATTTTCTTACATAAACTTTAAACGTTAGCAAAAACTATATATGTGCTATGTTGACACACAAAATTTAATGTTACTGTCTAAGATTTATTATAAGATATTTTCTCTTCAATTTTATTTTTACTTTTGTAATGTAATAAATAAACTAACTAGCTGCCTAACTTATCAAAAAATTCTGTTTCCAGACATGGTTGCCTGAAAAATTAATGTAGGTATGTAAAAAATACATTTAACATTAAATTGTGATAAATATAAGGGCTATTTTCTTATGTAAACTTTATCATTATTTTAAGGAACATGTGAACTTTAAAACTTATCTGTTTGATAAATAAAAATGTTTTCAAAAGAAGCTTGGTTATTTTGATTATTTCTTTGATGCGAGCGGAGCCGCGGGTAAATGCCAGTGTTCTATATATAAAGGTAACTGTTTGCTGTAAAAATGGGCGAAATCGGTTAAAGTCCACGCCCAGTTTTTGAACATACGTCTGAAAAATTTTTTTGGAAAATTTAAAAAGCGATATTTCTACAACAAAGCAAGTTATATCAATCAGATTTTGCACACATAATAAGCTTTTCAAGAAAAACTCGGCCGCAAAAAAATTTTGTCATTTTTGAAGAAGTAGGCGTGGCGCCGCCCACTTTTCAGCATAAAATTTCTGCTATTTTCAAAGGCAATCGCTTATAATTTTATCTTGATATTTCAATGAAAATTGGTCAGCAGCTTCTTAGTAGTATGCATTATACTCCTGCCAAAAATTAGCCAAATCGGGAAACACACAAGCAAAATATTTGGGCACGTAGTTAATAGTACACTGCAATAACGAAGTTATATATCTTTTTTGATTTTCATACCTTTCACAAACATTAAACTTTTCCAAAAGCTATATGCAGACTGTGTCGTGCCCAGCGAACTCCTGAACATATCGTGAAATTTCAAGAGCAAAACAAAACACAAAATATGTGGGCGTGGCACCGCCCACTTTTGAAAAATTATGTAGATATTGACTAAGTGACACATATATCCAAATGTCATTAATTTAGACCAAAAAAGTTCGGAGTTATGACGAATTGAAACTTTATATAGCCTGGGGGCATGGCTCCGCCTACTTTTCCAAACCTATATACTGTCTATTCTGTACCCAGTGAACCCAAGTATATATTGTAAAAATTTCATAAAGAGCGGTTGAGTTCTTTGGCGCATATGAAAGACACCCTTTTTTATATCTATTTTTGTTACGCACACAAGGTATATTACTTTATTCGGCATAAACGAATCGAGATATATATTTTTTAATGTATATCAAAACGTTCAGGATGAAAAGTAAAATATCCGGGCAAGTAGTTAATACCCCACTGCAATAGCGAAGTTGTATATCTTTTTTGATATTCATACCTTTCATGAGCATGAAATGTTTGTACGTATACTGAAATGATCAGGAGGATGAGCTGAGTCGATGTAGCCATCTATGTCTGTCTGTCCGTCCGTCTGCCTATTTGAAAGCAAATACGCACTGAAAGTGTTAAAATAGACCTGCGTAAATTGGGCTCCATACCACATCACTACTTTCTTTAAATGGTCATCTAACCGCCTGGGCGATTTTGACCGATATCACTACTAGGTATATAATTTTCGGTTCCACCCGAACTTAGACTTCCTTACTTGTTTTTTTTATTCTTTTTAATATATATATATTAAAAGAAACATTTCAATATAATAGATATTCATTTCGTTCATTTGATGTGACTTCTTTACGTAAGACTTTGATGGAAATATATATGATACATACATGCTACAAAGGACTCCATATATTTTGTGGTAACATGAAAGATGTCAAAGGAAATTAAAGCAGACCTTTTAAATTTGATTAGTAATTAGTAATCAATTAATTAGACGGTTAATCATTACTATTGGTGATCATTATTTAACAGATCTGAATTAAAGTGAGAAATGTTTTTTTTGGTTCTGACTTTAATACACACTTAGAAAGTTGATTATTATCAGAAAAGGAAACTATCATTCAAGCTACTAGTTTGTATATTAACAAGTTTTAATTTTATATTATGAGACGGAAGTGTTTATATATGTATGTATAATAAATAATATATTTTGGTAAGCCGATGTCTGTGGATTACCTATTTCAAGGAGTAGCAGAAGTCAAAACACATGGCTGTTTAAAAAAGTGTCACTCAAAAACTGCTTTCAAACAAACGATAAGTTGCCAATAAATGACACCAAAAACTAAACACATCGTCTGAGATGTTTTTCCAAATTAAAATCTGCCTGAGTTGAAAGCCCAGCTGATGTGTTTTGGACAACATCCACATTTCCTACAGGTGTATAACAAATTGCACTAAAAAGGTAAACTCATGTAAAATATCATATCACTTAATCTATGGCAATAAGGAATAAAATAATTTTTTTTCTTCAAATATTTCGGTAGAGTAGAGTGTTCCGACTGTATGGGGACAGGTAGAAAAAAGTATATATCCCATAAATGTTGTCTTAATGTAATATAACTGCTAAATTTTATTTGAAGTGTCAAACTTCTAACACTGTAAATGTTTAGGGTGTAATTTCTGAATTAGATTGTTTAAAAGAAATGTATCCTATTTTCCCTCGGAATTACCCTTAAATTTTTTGTTTAGTTGCCACAACCGGCCTCTCAGAGGATTCTTCCTGCTATTGAACTAGCTGAAGTCCAATTTTGATACATATTTCCCTAAGGCAATTGATTATTTTATTGGAGTTTCTATAGCTCGCTAGCAAAAATACGAATAATATACCTTAAAAGTATGTAAGTATGGTTATATGTTTAAATTCCCTTTATCTTTAAGGTGGATCTGTCATTGCTCGAAAAATTAAATGTGTGAAGTTAAATGTGAATAACCTTTTACCCTTAACGAAGTGACGTAATTGAAAAAATAAAAATATATTTATGTATATGAAGCATTTTACCACCAAACGCATTTAAACAAATTTTGTGATATAACCAAGATTTCACAATGTTATTGTGATACGGTTTTTTTTTGTCCATAAGCCCCAAAATTTTTCCACAAAACGCGTCAAAACTTGTGCGCCAATAGATTTTTCTACGGTTAACACAGTGCTGGTAATAACTCACTTTTGTCCTATCCTTCTGCATCGAATTGAACCCTTTTTTCAAGGAAATAGGTTTTTCTTATACCTTTGAAGTATGGTAACTATTCAACTAACATTTTCGACCTCAATACTGATTTCAATCTCTGAGCATTTTGAAGGGTAAATCAACCATAACGAATTTACTTGAATTCACTACGCACGTGTCGGATGGATTTAGAAATATTCTCTACACCGACGTTATATATACCGATTTTAGTAAAGCATTTGACAATTTTTTCAACTCTTTACCCGTTCACAAACTGAATATGGTTGGTTTACAAGCTGGTCTCACCCGTTCGATTACCTACTATATCTTATAAACACAAAGATACATGTTCCTTAACCCCAGAAAGATACCGCTATTCTATACCCCTGGAAAAATAATAACGTAGCAGCGACGTGATCACAACACTGATAAAAAAAACCCACCGCAAAAAATCATCCACCACCAATAAGCTGCAGCAACCTACTGAGAAACCTGAGCGTGCGAAGTTGCTCCGGAAATAAATGAGAGTCTCAGAGCGTAAAAATTAAATCAGTACATCATTTCGACGTGCGTTATCTCACTAGGGTTAAATCCACAAAAAAACTTTTGCCGTAGAATTTTGCTTGCAAAGCGGGTTATGTGTGCAAGATCTTATTGATATATCTTGCATAATTATAGAAACTAGAGTTCGCCCAGTGGTTGAAATTCAACCAATAAACTTTATTTTATTTTATTTTATTTTTTTTCTGTAGGTATGTTTTATCCGCCTTTTTTTCTTCCTTTCTATGTCCTTCCTTTCCTCTGACATATTTTGATTTTCCTTGATTTCTTTTTTTACTCTCTTAGTTTATTTTTTACTTTCCTCAAACTTCTTTTCCTTTCCCTTCCCTTCCTTTTATTTTCTTTCTTTCCCCTTCGTTTTCTTACTTTTCCTTTAATTCCCTTTCCTTTCCCTTCCTTTCATTTCCTTACCATTCCTTTCTTTCCTTTAATTTTCCTTCTTTTCCTATCCTTTCCATTCCCTTCCCTTTCCTTTCCTTTTCCTTTTCTTTCCTTTCTTTCCTTTTATTTTCCTTCCTTTCAATTCTTTTCCTTTCCTCTATTTTCCTTCAATTTTCTTCGGTGTTTAATACTCTTTATGAGTAATCATTTATTTAATTTTTATAAACCCTGTTTGTAGGTATCAGCAATGAATTTTACATATTTGCTCATATTTTACATTGCTTGCTTAATGTATCCAACAAAGCAACTTTTCGTGCTCTCAGGTGAGCAGTTGACACTGGGCATCGTAGCCAGTAATCAATACAATAACAACAACTAAAGCAAAAATGCATGACACAACAGAGTATCTATAGTACGAATACTTATTTTTCATTGGTCCACTACCAACTCTTCGCACTCACAGTGAGAGCCGACCACACGAATAACACAAAAACATGCATGGCAAGTCTACTCACACTACTACGGCTCTTAATTTTTTCCTACAAAGCAGCTCCTCGGCCATGCTCACGATTCAGCATAGTACACAAAAAGCAAGTACACACACACACAGCGTGTCTATAGTGTGAATAAGTGAATGTGTAGTGGTGTGACTTTTATGTAAAAATTTTTATATTAAAATGATTTTTTAAATTTTTTTTATTTACGGATAAAAGTACACCTCAAAATGTCCTATCTATACATATATAATTTGTATACCTAAGAATTATAGTTTAGCAGAAAACGGTTCTACATTGCATTCATCTTGTCTATTTATATATAAGATATTGTGTTTTAAATTTTACAAACACATTTTACAGAACTATGTTAAAAAACTGGCTGTGGCGCTGAAACGCTTCCGCCCATTTTTAAAATAACCAGTTATCTTTATATATTCAATATTTTCGCCCAATTTCGTTTCGACAAATCACTTTTTGCTGGAGTTGGCATAAAAAGTTTTGTGGGATAATACACTATAAACAGGGCGGTGCTACGCCCATTTTCGAAAGTTTATATTTTTCGCATTTCTTTGTTCACGGGCACTTTGAATGTGAAATTATATTATATAAAGCTATTCTACGCAGAGTTATTGTCTATTAAATATATCTATAATCCTTTTTAAAATCCTTCATATAAAAGTGGGCGTGGACCTTACCCGATTTCGCCTATTTTGACCCAGAACATTACTTGTACTCATGGAAATCTGTGTGCCGAATTTTGTTTCCATATCTAGAGCGGTTTTATTTATCATTATTAATATTTATAAATTTGACTTAATGAAAAGTGGGCGGTGCCATGCCCATTTTCAAAAATTTCTTGAAAAATAATTTTTTGCCTTAATATTAATGTACACACCAAATGTTATCCTTATAGGTGTATTATGTACTGAATAATAATTTTTTTTTGTATTTTCGAAAATATTCTATTTCGCCCATTTTAAATAGCACTCGGATAGGCGGACGGACATGTCTTAATCAATTTCTCTTTTCCTCCTAAACATTTTGATATATATAAGTCAATATATATCCCGATTCGTTTATGCTGTTACATACTACCGTTACGTGAAAAATATGATTTAAATACGCTCAAAGATCGCTTTGACCTACATATTCAGTATAACTCACACGCCCTATCAGCCATCATTCACTGTCACTTTAATATTGGAACCAATCATATTTAAAAATCCGTTAGACTGCAATAAGACGCTCAACAAAGCAGCATATTCATTTTTTTGACTAAAAATATCTAAAAAACCAGTATAAAATATTTTCAAACTTATTTTAAGAACGTAGATTTATATTATATACGCTTTTTAAATTAAATTTCTATAAACAAAATAGTGAAAATAATACTCAATCAAATAAATGGCCCCTATTTTATTATCTTGAACTATTTTTGCCAAATTTCCGCCAAATATGGTACTAAAATTAACAAAGTGCAGCATATTCCAGTGCAGCGATGACATTTTCACCCAAAATAATTGAAAAGCTTGTTCAACATGTACACAGAGCCATACGTGTTGATAAGTAAAGGGTGTTTTTTTAGGGGTATAGAACTTCGAATTGAAATAAAACACAAGAAAATCGTTTTAAGGTCCATCAATTTGGCTTTATTGGAAGGATAATTTTATGCCATTAATGTTTAAATATGATTTCGGGCATGTGGCCGCCGCGGCTGGCTCGAATAAAGCCAATTCTACAGGTCCAATTTTCAACCACTTTTTCGAGCATATGGGGCCGTATGTCGGCAATAACGCCACGAATGTTGGTTTCCAATTCCCCTAACGTTTCTGGTTTGTTGGTGTAGACGAGCGACTTCACATATCCCCAAAGAAAATAATCCAATGGTGTCAAATCACACGACCTTGGTGGCCAATTGACAGGTCCATTCCGCGAAATTATGCGCTCATCGAATGTTTCCTTCAATAAATCGATTGTGACGTGCGCTGTGTGGCATGTAGCGCCGTCTTGTTGGAACCACAACTCATCCACATTCATGCCATCCAATTCGGGAACAAAATAGTCGGTTATCATGGCTCTATACCGGTCTCCATTAACGGTAGCTGCCTCTCCAGCACTATTGCGGAAGAAGTATGGCCCAATGACTCCACCAGCCCATAGAGCACACCAAACAGTCAGTTTTTGTGGATGTAATGGCGTTTCAAGGGTCTCATGTGGATTCTCTTCACTCCAAATGCGGCAATTTTGCTTGTTGACGTAGCCATTTAACCAAAAATGAGCCTCATCACTGAACAAAATTTTGCGATGAAAATCAGCATCGAAATCAATCTCATTTTCGGCCCATACACCAAAATCACGACGCATTGCATGGTCTCGCGGCTTTAATTCTTGCACAAGCTGGGTCTTGTAAGGTCGCAAGCCAAGATCTTTGCGCAAAATCTTCCATAAAGTTGATGGACAAAGCTCCAATTGCTGTGCACGGTGGCGAATCGATTCATTCGGGTCCTCTTCAACACTTTGCTCTACAGCGGCAATTGTTTCTTCGGTGCGCACTGTTCGACGTCTCTGCGGATGCGTATTATCACATAGAGTAAACGTAGTGCGAAAACGATCCATGGTTAACCGAATTAATTGCTCTGATTGACGATTATGTCGACCATAAAATGGACGGAGCTCACGGTAAACTTGGCGAACTGAACCATTATTTTCGAAATAAATTTGCACGATTTGCAAGCGTTGTTCTTTTGTCAACCTGTTCATGATGAAATGGCAAACCAAACTGAACATAAATGATATTAGAGTTGCCAGATTTGACCACAAAATGCCAGTTTTATCTCTATTCGAAAAACAAACCTGTAAAAAAACACCCTGTATTTACAACTTTACTTGTTTTTCTGCGTGTCGTAAATGCATCGATAAATTCGCTTCAATTAGCATACTATTATTATGGTAAATAATTTTTTTTTTTTCGCTGTTTACTGTTTTTGATTTTGTTGCCAATTAACGAAATATTGTAAACTAGTAAAATCCATTTGTCTGTTGGCAAATTGAATGGTTTACAAACACTTTACGCACTTGCAAAATGTACGTAACTTATTGTGAAGGTATAAGGTCCCTGTAGGCAAATAAAGTGGTTGTAAACTAACTCACAACTAGTAAGAAATCCAAACTTAACTAGTCAGCCAACAACAGTGCAGTTTTATTCTTCTTAATCTTTGAGAGCTTTTTATTGTCAACATATCTCGCTCATTCTTTAGAAATGGATGGAGAGAGGTCCTACGTTGCAGCACTGAAGTCACAAATGTTAGAACTAAAATTATGAGCAAATTGAAGGGCCGGTTTTGGTTTGGCTTTTGTTGTTATTGTATTAAGTACTGTCGATGGAAGGACCTTACCCTGTTTCAAGGAGTAGAACTTGCCAGAGCCTCACTTCGAAAAGCCATATGCCATCAAAATTTGATCTAAAATACAATCAAGAGAGGAATGGTGGGAAGCAACTCTGAAGAATTTTTTTAAAGAGTTAATACAATGATATAATTGCGAGGGCGTGCTGTATAATGGACTTGGCACAGCGCATATTTTAGAAGAAAAATTTTGAATACTAACCCTCTAACCGGCAGGACCGCCTTTAGGCTGGGTTAAGTTAAACAGATATAACTCGCATACTTCTAATTTGCTTCTATAATTGTTGACACACGTTGCCAAATATTTTACCTATGTCGTAACCTTGATTTCACATGGTGGTGGCAGAGTTCCGTTATATTCATTCTCGTTAAAAAATTTAGTACAATTTGTAAAAAAAAAATAATTTTTGAGAGATGTGGTTTTGGTGACTATAAAAACGTGATACAAATGATTTCTGTAGTAAAAAACGAAATTGTTACCAATTGAAATAATGGTTAAGGTTTAGGAATTATAAAGAAGATTTGGATTTATAAGTAAATTAATAGAATTATTGGCCAAAAATTATACCCCGCCTAAAGGCGGAGTGGGCTGTTAGCAGGCAAGTCCGCCTAGAGGCGGAGTGGGGGTTTCAGCCACGGCAGAAAACTTATGAGCCCTTTTGGATATATGACTTTAAATTCGAGTTTATCGCACTAGAATTACAAAATATGAGTTTTTTCATTAGCAACAAAAATTGGCCTGTTAGAGGGTTAAAACGCAATAAGTAAAAATCCGTTGAACTTATAATGTTAAAAGCTAGGAGCACAGTTTCTTTTAATATTAGGCACTTATTTACCAGTCGAAAATGAGCGAAACCAGTGAACGCACTTATAAAAGATTGCTTACTAGGTCATATGATAATTGAATTTGAAAGATCATTTTTGCATGTACGATATTTCACTGATGTTTAAAGTCAGTAGTACTATTTAGAATAGCCCTTAAAACTAATCTCTCATACTGCCTTTAGTAAAATCATACAAAAAACATTTGGCTAATCGACTACTCGACGTAAAGTGGTAGAAAAAAATTCTTAACAAAGCTTATTAAGTAAGTTTTGCTCCGGGAAATATTACTTTTATGTTGAATTGATTAAATTAAAGAAATAGTCTTATAGCCACAGCTCCGTTCAGTTCGTATGGGAACTTATTAAATTTTGAAAAAGTAATGCCTACCAAATAAGAAGACTTTCTTACCTGTTCTTCTAATGATATAACTAATTGTGTGATTACTATGTTTTTAGACTAGCGGACTAGTTTGATTTTACATTCTTCCCATTAACATGTTTCCGAATTGCTGCATAAGCCGCAATGCACTATCAACTTTGTACATACTATGGATAACAATCTCAGAATCCCGTATTTTTTTTTTTGGTGATCAAAATCTCGCAACTTTTTTCTTACAATATAGGAATTTTCGAGATTTTGAATTTAATAGTGTGTGCTTTATTTATAAAAATTATCTTAATTTCTTTGTTGATGGTGTTACTAAAAGTAACATGGGCCTTTATAGAAACTAACAAGAAATTGTAGCTCTACCGTACCCACTATAGACAGTTTTATATTTTTTTATTTTATATTCAATTTATTGAAATCGAATATCCTCTGTTTTGTAACACGGAGTTAACAGAGTTTCAAAACTTAACAAAAGTTCTGTTTTCTGATGTAAATTTTAAATTTATCGTCTTGATAAACGCAATTTTTTTACAGAAATATAAAGAAATGATCAAACAAAAATTGTATAAAAAACATCCATTATCAACTGGAAAAATTTTCATGAAAATACTAAACTTTAGAATTCAAAATTTTAGAGAATTGCTATCGTTTCCGAATTTTTGTAAAATGCGATCACTTAAATCCCGCGATTGTGAAAAATCAAAAATCTCTATCGCTAATACCAATATACTAGCTGTATTTATTTTGGTTCATTATTTTGCGTAATTTCATCGTAAATATTCGCAATGCTTAACTTATACAATTATTAGGAATATTTTTCCATTTTAGGGAATTTTCTCTTTGTTAGATGTAGACTAATTGTAACACATATGTTCACACTATGCAACAAATTAGCATGTTTAAAAAAAAAAACTATAGTTTCTGATATGCTTTGTGGCAGTTTTTATGTGCAAACAGTAGCTAAGAGAATAAATACCAGGTTGGAAACTACACTCAGCATAGCCTATGGGTAAGGCAGCTGCGCTGCCAATCAGAGTGATTGGGTTCGATTCTCCACAAGATCCTCTAAAATAGCAAAACTATACGAATTAGTCTGACGAGAAATCGTGGCTGTTTTCGAAATAGTACTATAACTATTATATCCTGTATATGTTTCTTGCTTTCAATTTTTCCTCTAATCAAAAAAAAAAATAATAATTAACTAAGAATTATTATCATATATATATATGTTTCTTGCTTTCAATTTTTCCTCTAATCAAAAAAAAAAATAATAATTAACTAAGAATTATTATCAACTGGTCTTGAGCTCGTTAAACTTACAAAAATATGTAAAAATGAACAGACCATAAAACCAACAACAAAAATAAAACTAAATAAAACTTAATTTAATAGAAATAATAATTTACATATATAAGAAAATAATTTTTTTTACTTTGAGCTCATTTATAGAATGGCAAAAAATAATTTTTCAATTTCAGACCTTAATATTATCTTTAATACTACATTTACAATGCGTAAAATGCGCGATTTTCATAAAAAAAATTTCGAAATTTGGCGAATTTGCCCATCACAAAATCACGCATTCAAACCAAATTACACAGCAAATGCTATGAATTCATGATGGTTTGTTTCGAAGGCGTCAAACTTGTTTGATTGATACTTCATAGCGAATTACTTGGTCTGAAATCACGCATTTTAGATCAGTGCAAATGGGTTATAAGGAATCTATAATTGCTGGTTTAGGTCTTTTATCATATTTCCAACAAAGAAGTTCTAAATAAAAATTTCAAATTTAATAATTCTCTCGAAGACGAAAAAACAGCTTTTGTGTTAAATTCAATATTAAATAACTTTTAAAAGAGTAACTTTATATAAAAATATGTTTTCAACTTTTTATAACCCATCAATTCGCTGTAAGAATCTGTATTCATCCTTATTAATTTTTGTGCAGTTTGTACAAAAATATACCAAACATTTTTTTGCAGCTTTCTGTAGGATACTTTTCAATGTTTGACAGTTCTAAATCAAAAATAATATCAGTCCTAAAAATTTTAATTAGCAATTATATGCCTCTTATAATGAATACTAAAGGTTTTCAGTACTTTTTTTTTGTTGTTTTTTTATTCATAAAATTTAAATTCATATTATTTTCAATAAACAAAATTTATTTTGGCCCGGTGTAGTGTAATTGTGTTTGGGTATTTGTACATCTTCATATGCACAGATATTATTTATTTACAATAAAAGCAATTTTGATCCTGAAATTAACCGGAAAGAAAAAACAAACAATGGTTTTGTAAACAAATTTATGCGTAAATATCGAAGTGTAAATATCCGTTGGTTCATTTGCATTTTACTTAAATATGAATATAAATACGAGTAAATAAATATAAAATTTATTAGGAAATTATTAAAAATATATAGTGCAAATAAACAAGAGATGAATAATAAATATTTATAACAAAAACTTAATGAATTGAAAAAATCATTGGTTGAATGGTTGAGATATTGCGCAAATTACATTGTCACAGTAATTGTTACGTGTATGTACGCACAGTTTTTCAGCCACATGTACAGAAATAACACATTTCTAAAAATCAGATTAAACTACTTTAATTACAACTTTAAGATTACTTTTGTGTGTAATTTTTCATTTTGATCACTATTTTTTGTTTAGAACATGTTTCAATAAAAGTAAAAAAAAATAAAATACCCATCCTGGCTACGTTCTTTATTCAGACACAAAGAGCTCAGTGGCAGTTACTAGCTACTCCTTTCTTTGCCTTCTTTTGCTTTTCTTCTAAGCTGTTTCTTTACTTTAATATAGTTTTATTTTATATGCTTTTCTCTTCCTTCATTAGTCTCTATTTTTAATTTATTTTACTGTGTTAAAGTTTATTGTTTCTTTTTCTTACTTCCTTTCTTTTCCTTTCCTTCCCTTCCTTTCCCTTCCCGTGATTATAGTTCCTTTTAATGAGTTTAATTTCATTTAGTTTAATTAAATTAAATTAATTTTTTTTTTATTTTTTTTAATTTTATTTTATTTTATTTTATTTTATTTCATTTTATTTTATTTTATTTTGATTGTTGTTGGAGCAGTGCTCGAATTTTTATGTTTGTTTGTTAATTGATATTAGAGGAAAACTTACAACGATATGCACAGCGATGGTATGGGATGACATGTTTCGAAGTGCCCAACATCTCATCAGACCACTTCTCGGACACTGGGATACGAACCCAACTGAGTGTCTGCACCAAAGCCGCTGTTAGAGTACTCTAACAACTAAGCAATGATGCCCTGTAGCGTCACGATGCATTTTTCCTCTAATGTGCCATTTGCTTTTTCCTTTTATACATTCTTTGGTACATATATTTTATATGTCAACTGAAGGAAAGTGGAATATTTTTACGCGCGTTTATTTTATTTTATTTTTTTTTTTAATTTTATTTTTTTTTATTTATATTATTTTATTTTATTTTATTAATTTTTTTTTTTTTTTATATTATTTTATTTAATTTTATTTATTTTTTTTATTTTATTTTTTTTTATTTTATTCTATGTTATATTTATTAATAAATTTTGTTGCATTTCATTCAATAAATATAACGATTAAGATAACGCAATCGAAACAAATTAAGTCGAACACGAAGTCCTTATAGAAAAAGTTTACCATTTAAGCTGTTTCAGTCAATTAATTTGAATTTTGTGATTGTCATCCGGTTTCGATCATTTTTGATAGGAACCTTCCTTGTCCAAAAACTAACGCTATTTTTATTCGGGAGATCGTGTTCATCTGTATCGACGAGCGGACGAACGGATATGGCTTTACAGATTTCTCTATTTATCCCAAGCACCTTGATATGTGGAACCATATATTCATCTAGTTTCGGTTGTAGCGTTTCGAACCCCCGCTGGAGAAAGTAATAATATTTCGCGTACGTGTACAGTGGGTATAAAGAGAAATTGGAGCAGGCATAGAAGGGTGTTCTATGTATCGAAATGACCTGCATTCTACCACGACGAGGACTGTCATTACGTATCTCCAAATTTAGAGGCACATAAGTCCTTTGAATAACCTTTCTCTCGAATAGTCCTAGGGCCTACTCATCTGCGCTGTCATCGTCCAGGCTTCTTCTCCATTTTTCAGTCCAAAGTAACATTTATTCATAAGGGTAATTCTTCGCTAGATTTCTAAGCTGACATTATTGTTGGTGTTAATGCGGGCTCCCAGGTAAACGAAGTCCTTTACAATTTCAAACTAATGGCTGCCAACAGTGGCGTGGGTGCCAAGGCGGAAATGCACTGACTCTTTGCATGATGACAGAACGTACTTCGTTTTTTCCGCGTTCACTTCTATATCCACTTTTTTCACTTCTTTTTTGAATTTGCAATTGGGCGGTCTTGTAGTAGATAGTTTTTGAGCGTTGAAGCTCTGGTGTTTGTATTATTTTCTCCAGCATTAAATTTAAGAAATCGCACGATGGGCGGTCACTCTGTCAGAAAACTATTTTAGTTTCGAACGGCTCGCTGATGTTTTTCCCGATTCTGACTGAGCTGGTAGTGTTGCTTAACGTCATTTTGCACAGCTGTATAAGTGGAAAACCAAATTTAGACAGCAACATACAGGCAGCTTCTTCCACAAGTGTGGAAAGTTAAAGTTTCTAATTAAATATATTTCGGTATTATTTTAGAAATATTCCGGGTAAAGTGGGATTGTTTTCTGGATCACTGCGCTAATATTCCATGAACAATTCGGTACCGAATATGTAATCGATAGCGACGAAGTAGCCAATAGTTAAACGGTGAGATGTTTCAAAGAATTCACTAATTCCATTGAAATGTACTCACATATGCTTCTTTGCATGACCTACGCAAAATGCAAAGCCACTTCATTACACAAAAAAACTTCCAGCTTTTGGGGCTATGCATCTTGAACAAAGTCGCTTAAAAAGTTCCTGCCCCAGGAGAGACTAAAAACAAATAATTTTTTTCTTCCTCTTCACGCTCAACGATGACGCACGCCAACGGATTTTGAAACTTTTACCATACGCAACGTCCATCGAAAAGACACTAAGACCTTGCCACAAAGGTGTATTCCTGACCAGTTTGTTAGGGGCTTGGAATAAAAAACTATGCTAAAATCTACGATGAGAAGGCTTCATCGTTCTTTCGGTGCTAGTAACAGAAAGTTTTGGTTCCATGGCGTACGGGTTCATTCCGTCAAAGAACCATCCATATTAGTAGCAGTCCCACAGCAACAATAGCATTGCGGTTCAACCCTGTTATCGGACAAAGGGCAAACAATTGAGAATGCTCAATCAGGCGGCATCGCCCTTGAAATTATACGTGTTGACTGAGACTCTTTTCCCGATAATTCTGTGTCGCCTAGATGCGAACCCAGCACTATACACAGCGATTTCGACACGAATATGTAACTTCATCGCTTGATTTTTTTATCGTCAGCACAAATCAAATCAGAGAGTTAATAATAATTGGAAATGTATCGATACAACTTGAGTATCAGAGTATCCTGACATCGATACTTTTTCATTCGATTCTTAAATTCAAGCGTTTCATTTTAAAAAACTTTAACTCAGCAGCCGCTATACTTCTAACCTACCACCCTTCGTTAAATCGCTGCAAGTCGTTTGATGGCGCGCCACATAATTTATGTCACGTGCACTCTTCCACTAATATCCTCACACATGTATGAACACTCACAAGTACTCGCACCATATGCCTTTGCTTTGTTGTCAACTTTTACTCCGCATTTTGTTGTGTTTCCTTTCTGCTGTCACATATCCGCACCATCAACTGCACGTGATATAGCATTTTGACCCAGCAATAAAATTCTAAGTGGGCTGACTTTTGCTAGGTTTTTTTTTTTTTATTTGGGCTATCTTCAAGAAAGGGAATGCCCGGGGTATAAGAGTGACATCGTTCTGGTGCCCACTCGTTAAAAACCTACATTTTCAGTGGCAATATTTGAGGAAATGTAATAATTTCCTAAGCAAGGTTTGTTATCATTATAAATGTTAAAACTAGTTTAGGAAAGGTATTGACGACCGAAACCTAAGCCGGTAGACCGTACCAGTTGCAGCGTTTCCTAAGACGGTGATATTACCAAAAGGCGCTTAACTCAATGTCATAATGTTAATGGTATTGACGGCTCCTCAGATGAACTCTCTGAACATAAGAGTGTCTGTCCCAAGGTTAGTTTTTTACTATTAAAGCGCGTACTAGAATTCTGTATCCAAATCGATTTATCATAACTATAAATCGGGAATTGTCAAAGGATAGTACAGAGTAATTTTTTAAAAATGGCGTCGAAAGTGCGTGATAAAAAAGATGAATCCCTGTTTGTGAAGTAGAAAACACTTTACAGGCCTTCTGCGATGCTAATTGTCAGTGTCTAATGGGGTCTTGTACTAGCAATTTTCTAAGCTGCTTGGTCCGATTCATAGTTCATAAGGTTCATACATCATCTATAAGATGAAGAAAATTTAGCTATTAGGTGGCGCTTGGAACGAATACGGTTGTTTTCTGGCGGTGTCTTGTCACTCCAATTAGCGCTCATGCCCCAGGTTCATACGACAACTCTCTTATAACTGTATATAACTAATCATATACAAAACCTAGCGAAAATTTAAAAGCCACTACTGGAATGCGGTCCCACTATACTCTTTCCGTTGCCCGTCATCCCTGTAGTGCAGTGGCAGCTACGGAAAGCTGAAGAGCGTATACATAGCAACAATCACTTCACTATATTAGTGTACTGGGTAAGCTCGAGGTGATGATAGGGCAATTGATAGGTTTTAAAGGCGAAAGGACGTCAGATCCACTACCAGGTAAGTCATCGGTCATCTTTTTAAATGACACTAAACGTCGACTATTCAGCTTTATTTTCGTTTGTCTGCAGTAACTAACCACAATCAAATTTATAATTGCTGACCCGAGAGGCCGATACCCTCTCGCTCGCAAATTTATAGAGCCTGAGAGATATGGACATAGCCACAGGTCTTTTATGGATCTGTGCTTAAACATTAAAACTTGGAATCAGCATTTGTCCAATCCTTCCTCGTAAGGAATGAAAAAATTCTAGAGTTTACATCAAAAACTGTTCTAAGATATATGGAGATTCACGAGTGGGATAATGTTACGTTCTATTTCAGCTCACAGATGGCTACAATCTTACTTTCGAAGTGGGTAGCCGTATTAACTCAGAATATATTTTGATTTCCTTCCATGGCTACTGCATAAGAACCCTAGGTCTGTGGCAATATACTCCGGCAGTCAAACAGCGATCAACCCCTTAATGGAAAGGAGTACTGCGCAATATAGCAGTATTGTGGATGTCAAACAACAGTGGAGTATTTAAGAATTGCGCTGCTCAAATCAGTTGCACAATAATGGTCAAAGGGACAAAGTGTGCCTCTCTGATATTCTGAGCAGGGACGGAAAATAAAAGCTATTTTTTTTTTCGATGTTATAAAAGGCTGGGGTTAGATAGTGTCCCTGAAGAAAGTTATTAAATTTTCTTTCAGCCCAGGCCTTGCAGGATCAAAATTATGGCCACAATTATTTTTCCTGGCTTTTTTGAAAAAAGTCAAACAATAACTTAAAAATCCGGACTTTCATTTTTTCTTGTCAGCAATAAAAGTTATTTTTAGCTTCATAATTTTTTAGGACTGAATAAAAGTCCTTTCGAATATCTACCAAACAGCTTATCAAAATTAAATAAATTTTGTATCATATGAAAGAGGATTGAAAAAACTTTCAGATTAGGATATTTATACCAAGGTTGCCAACAATATTTATTTTTTATTCTTAAACAAGAATTTTTTTTTGCGCCGCAATAAAAGTCTTTTACCAATAAATAACCAAACGCTTGTTTCAAATTAAATAAATTTGACATCGAGAAACAGCGTATTGAAAACCCTTTCAAGCAAAAGTATTCAAACCAGGGTGCCACCTATTTTTTGGTATTTTTATTTAGTTTTTGGCTGAAATTGAATTCACTTCATATACATATAGGGATCAAAATACGTTTTCTTCAAAGAGATTGTTTCGCAAATTCATCAAAATAAGTTTTACTGCCTAAAAATCTCTTTCAACACTGACGGCACAGAATGAATGGCAAAGGCAAGTTTACGAAACCCTAGAAATTAATATTTCTTCTAATATTCTACCAAGTCTGTGTCGACATCTACTTTTTTTTCTTGAACGACTTGATTTCGAAAAAAGCTTTTCGTATTTCATCTCGTAGATCTATAGCTTCGTCCTCAGACGAAGAGTTCGCTAGCTCAATCTCTCTTATGCATGTTCTTAAGAGCGAGGAAGAACTTTTCATAGAAAATTCATCAACTAAAAAAGCCACATCTTCTCCTCGAAACCCTATCCTAAATTGGAAAGAAATATAAAAATGCCGATCTGTAATATAAAGAAACCAATTACTCAATTTAACCTCTTTTAAATGTTCTAAGCGACGAACAAATTCCTTAAGAGGGTTCTTGCCTATTTCCATTATTATAGCGGTTGAGCTTTTGTCAGACACAGTCAGTGATAAATATGAGGCTCAAACCAAAATAAGCAATCTCGTAGAGTTTTCCGCCCACGACTCGATCCCATTAAAGGGTTTGAATACTTTGGCTTGAAGGAGTTTTCAATCCGCTGTTGTTCGATACCAAATGTATTTAATTTGAAACAAGCGTTTTGTTATTTATTGGCAAAGGAATTTTATTGCGCCCACAAAACAAATTTCTTATTTAAGAAGAAAATTTAAATATACTAGTCTGAAAGTGTTTCAATCCTCTTTCATATGATACCAAATTTATTTATTTTGGATAAGCGGTTTGGTAGCTATTCAAAAGGACTTTTATTCTGTCCTTAAAAATTATAAAAATAACTTTTATTGCTGGCAAGAAAAAATAAAAGTCCTGGTTGTCCGATTATTTTTGTCCGTATAAAAATAAAGGTTTCCTTTATAAAAAGTTCGATCCGTAATATTTTCCACTCAACATTTAAATTATCTGTTATAACTTATGGCCATGCCGTATAGATGAGACCTCTTGGTAGTGCCTAGGAAACCTTAGCTCACGGTAAATGGTCGAAGTTGGGAACAAATCAAATAATAACGCTACACAGGCGTTGTTCTGCCCGAAAAATTCACTTGACTGCATGTTACCCGCTCAGACTGATTTTATACACGATTGGTATAATCTTTAATATGAACCAAATAAACTCATAAGATTTTTTTTTTACTTTTTCTTTTATAAAAATTTAGAGATCTAGTCCTGGTTCTAAATTTAACAGTACAGCACTATTTCTAAATCAATTCACTAACATCTGCATATATATATGTATAGGTTTGTTACGTACTAATATGCTCACATCTCCCACACTTTTAGATATTTACACGAATATTTATTTTCCTTTGGCTGCAACATATTTATGAGCAGGTGACTGGAGCAGAAAACCGCACCGTCAACAGTTGGCGTCACTGTTGACAGCAATAGTGTTGATACTTTTGTTTTATGCTCCGCTATGTAGTATTGCACACAAGTACGTAATAGGGAAGGCAAACCCGGGATGACATACCTTGCTGGAAGCCAGGATTGTAAGAAGTAGATCATTAAGTACAAACATGTTACTAAAAATGTGTGTTTTATTTACGAAAATTATCATATTTCGTTTTTCATGGGCAATATTATTGAATATTTTAATTTTCTTTGATGAGTGTGTTACCTAAAGTAACATGAGATTCACACATATAAAGTATTCAAGGCTATAAATGGGTTCAAGGCCAGGAATAATAACTTATTTAGAGGAAAATTACTATAGTTTTTATTTCCCTTTATTTGTCATAAACACATATTTTTTACACAGAATTTGGCTTCTACTTTCCCAACGGGTAGTGAAAATTAATAGAGATAGTGCACCAAGTGACAAACAAACCAACGTTCTGATAGCCTAATGGTTAACAGAACTTGCCAAAATCTCTGTGATGAAGATGTCTAGCGCCTTCCGAAATGAATTTATAAGAAAAGCTGTGCTGCTGGCTCTCAATTTTTAAATAAAAACTTTAAATAATAAATACAAATATTTTTTTTTAAATTTTAATAATTTAGAAAATAAAAATTATTATTATGGCCTTAAAAAGTCATGACTTTTTCAAAAATTAAAAACTTTAAAATAAAAATTCACGTAGCTATTTGATTTTTCTTTGTAATTAATAAAATAACTTTTTATTTCAATTATTTTTTATATGTGCTAATGTCAGATAGTTTCTCGAACAATTTCTTCGCCTCTTTTGACATAATCGGTTGGATATGGTTGTAAAATTAGATCCCGAAATCCATTAAAAATGTTCATCCCTAATACGTACATAATCATTGACAAACAAATATGACCTGCAGCAAAGAACCCACACCGCCAATGATGATGAAATGGCGCATTCACACACGCACACATACCCAACTGCAGGCTCTTACCCAGCTAACCAAAAGTAGGAAAAAATACTCCATTCGGAGCAATAAAACGCACATTTCTCGGAGCTTTACCCTCAGTAATAGTTAGGCTCTTTTCGAAACCCAGCAGGAACGAAAAAACGTTCTGCGTGGGCACCCTAAAAGGAGTCATAAAAAATAAACCAAAAAGACTCCGAATCCGACGAATTTTAAACTAACTTCGAAGTTTTTTGAACTCTTTTTGGAGCCTTTTATTGATGCTTTTCTGAAGCTTTTTTCGAGTCTTTTTTGACTCTTTTTAGGCACATTTTTTCTCTATTTTGATGGTTTTTGGAACCTTTTGGCCTATTTGTAGAGCATTTTACTGATACATTTATTAAGTTTTTTTTGACTCTTTTTGAACAAAGTTTTTTATTTCATTTTAAAGATTTTTGAATACATTTTTGACTCATATTGGATATTGATTTCTATGTCTTAATAATCAGAAAAAACAACAAATTTTTAGTAATATTAATTGTATAAGTAAGCGCAGCTAAGAGTATACATTTATCATTTGGAACTTATTACAAACGTCATACAATCAACTAATATATAATTTTGTTTAGTTTTAAGTACACTCTTTTGAATTGGAACTTTCGACTATTGATAAACATTCAGAAATAAATGACTCTTTGCGTTAGGTAAAATAAAAAAAATATTTAGAAAATTCTCTAAAACATTGATATACATAATTGAACGTTGCTGCTCATCCGCTCTCCAGCGTTTATTTTTTCTCACAATTCTCCCTACGCATACAACAAAAACGATCAGAAAATGCTCTAAATCATTCCTATAATTGAGCCTTGGAGTTTATATTTAGGCGCTCCGACTTTGGTTAGCTGGTTTACATTCGTATTTTTAATATTCCTTCAAGCCTTTTGCAATTTCATCGCTGTGCAGTTTCCTTTGTGGTTTGTAATTATGGTCAGGAAAAGCGCAGGTGTTTGTCGGCGCGTAATGCAAAAGAATTACTGAAATGAAAATATTAATAGAGAATTCGCTTTTTTTTCAGAAGGTTATGAATGTGACGCAAATTACTCAACATTTTTTGGTGTTCGACTGCATTTCATTTCATTGTTAAAGAACAAGTTGTTATATAATTTAATCAGTGTAGATTTATGTTCAGAGTAGCATAAGTGTACCTGAATAGTTAGTGTAGTACTCACACATTCAAGGAGTCAAAATTGGAAATTTTACTACCAAGTTTTATCTTACCTACACATAAGCTGGAAACTTATAAAAAAGCTCGATTTTCTATAAAATAAGACCTCTAACAATCTATTGGAAAATGGTAGTGGCAGAAGAGGGAAGTATGGACCGAATAAGAGGGTGGGTTTATTAAAAGAAGGGGAAGATGGAGGGTCAGAAGAATTGGAAGCCAGATATAAAATGGGCAGAAAGTACAATTGTTTAATATAAGTAAATTTTCGGACAGAGTAGGCAGCTGAAAAGTAAAGTTCTCTCTCGACAAACGAAAATACCACTCTATAAGTCACTCATCGCACCCGTCTGTGAGTATTCGAGAGAATGGTTCCTCGAAAGATTTGTGGACCCCTAGTGGAAGAGGGTTTAATGATGAACTGTATAAGCGATACGCAGACGCAGATGTAGTTCAGCGAATTAAAACACAGCGGCTTCGATGGCTAGGCCGCGTTGTGCGAATGAGCGAAGATGCTCCAGCCCAGAAGGTATTCTTATCGGCACCCACCGGTGGAAGCAGAGGAAGACGGAGACCACCACTCCGATGGAACGGCCAAGTGAAGACTGATTTGCGATCCTGCGGGATTTCCAATTGGCGCCAGTTGACGCAACGAAGAAACGACTGGCGAGCTGTGTTGGACGATCAAAATCGCCCAGGCGGTTAGATGACCATTTAAAGAAGAAGAAAGGACAACGTCTTTCGGATCTCGATTCAAAGTCTTCGAAGCAAGTCGGTTACGGATTACCAATTCCTTTACGAGAATTCCGAAAAAAAATGTAGCCCCGCTTCAAGTATTCTTTGGTGTAATGCTTCATTCAGAAAGAGTTTTGATTTTATAAGGACTCCGTTAGACCAAATGTATACGTAACTAATATAGTTTAGACCTTGCGAAAACTCGCTTCAGTCTCTTTTTTGTTTTTCTAACTTTCAGAAAATTAGTAAGGAATGGAAGGAGGGAGTTCTTTGGAAAAACTTTTCTCTAAAATACTCTGTGAACCGTTTCATCAGTTTATGCCAGTGTTCATATATCACTTCAGTTACGATTCTTGACTAGCGCTTAACCGTCTAGACGACTTGATCTGTTCGTATAAAAGTAGGTTAGTCTTTGTGGCGATAACAGCTCGCGATTGGAAGCACCAATCGAGGTCAAGCTATGCTCTACCAGTTTTTTCGTTACAGTCGAAGCTACACCCTTCCTGTCTGGAGTTTTTGAGCCTTGGTATTGTCATCTTCACATTGTAACAGTCGGGTGGTGACTGGGGGCATAACGTAAGTCTTCATTTTAATAAGCCTTTCCCAGGTTTGCTATCAGAAACATATCTTCTTGAAGGGTTTCACATTTGCAGGGCAGCATGTCATTTTACGCATCTCCCAGCTGAGTATATTCACTTCGCTGGCACCCGGACTAAAAATAGTCCTTTTCAACCAGCGCAGTTGAAATATTTTATTTTATTTCATTTATCGTGTGCCCCACCATGGCAAAGTTTGCCTTTAAGTGCATTTAATCACACTTGTTGAGCGCATACTTACTTACCACTTTATAATTTATTCTAACTACGATTTTCCGCAAGGACGAAAAAGATTTACTGCATTATTTACTTACCAACTTACTTGCGCTTGCCTACTTAGTCTTTTGCGCTGCACCGCTTTGGAGCACCAAAATGTTACTCTTCGCAGTGACACGAGACCTTTCGTCTGCTTCTTCGCGTTCATTTGGATTGTGGCAGCTGCCAAAAATGCCAGACATACTTCATCTATTAGTCTTTTGTGCTTGTTTTTTTAGTTGTTTTTTTTTTATTTCTTGGTATTCTTGTCTTCTTAGCGTCATACAACGTTTGTACACGCAGATTAAAAAACTTTGAATCCACGTTAAGTCGTGCACAACAAAAGTCGAAATGATTTTGAGCAAAGGGTAAATCGGCTACGTAGGATTTTAATCAACCAACCGGGAACGGAAACAATATTTCAACTCAGTCATGATTTACTTGGCATGAATGTTGAGTTTAAAGTTTTTTGGAGAAGCGTACAAGTTGAATACTGCCAAAAATTCGGCGAACATAATTTATTTATAAAAACTTTTCGTCAATACAAAAGCTCAAATAGAAAAACTTATTGAGCGGCAAACTCTTAGCGCTGAAGCACTGGTGCAAGTCAACATTGCCCTGCGCAAAACTCGCTACATCTACTCGCATGTGAGGTCCAACAAAAGTTCGAAAACTGTTGAAAGCCTTTCTTGAGGGTATTACAATCCAACGCTTTTAAATCGGACATGGTTCGGAGGTGCTGAACTTCGCTAAATGCTCTGAGTCTTTTGCACCTGGTAAAGAATCATCAAGTCACACGAACCTTAGCTGCCCAGGTTTCACAAGTACAAAGCTCAAAACTTTTATATTTTTTTCGACCCTCCAGGTCCGAATATCAAGATGTCAATATTTTGCTTGTACTGATATGAGTTGGAGACCTTACTCCATTTGATTACGTCCGTTCAATGAAGTGTAGTATGGTCCTCTACTTTAACAGAGCTGAGCTATGCTAAACAGGTGATAAGGTTCCTTCGCCTAGGCGGCTAAGATGCTAATGATTTGAATCCAGTATACTTTATTTGACTTTTTAAAGTTTAGAAAAAGTTTAGTTTGCTTGTTTTAATTAACTTACGGATTTCTCTATGTACTCATAAACTTATTTCGTTTTTTAAGAAATCGCTTTAGAAATAACAGCCCTTGGCGGGTAAAACCCGAGATATTCCGGTTCAATAGAACCTGCTGCTGTCGGAATGGGTCCTTATATTCTTATTGATTTATCGTTTATCGACCCTTTGCCAATTCTGCTCCATATGAGTGCAAGCGCTTACAAACACTTCAACTTCCGTTTTAGCCTCGTTAGCACCAATGTTATTTTATTTTATTATATGCTACTCCCATTGTACTAGTTATGCCGAGAAACTTTGTGGTTGTTGAATTTTTAAAACGATTTTTTATTTTCATTTTTTAACTGAGTTATTTTTTGCATTTCTTATACTCTACATTAGACTGGGCCAAAACTATATTTTTTAAAAAATATTGATTGTATTTTTTAGAATTGCTAAAAAAAACTGTAAAAGATGCACCCCTTAGTATTCATTTTAAGAGTTTTGTCATTGCCTGTGCACACTTTTTAGGCCTGAACTCATTTTTTTGACTAACCCGATAAAGTAATAAAAAATGTAACTGAATTTAGTTTTGTAGGAAATTAAAAAAAAAATTTCTTCTGGCCAGTGGCTGTTCCCGAGCAATCAAACTTTCAGAATAACCATACCATTGATTTGACATTTTTATTTAGGCAATTTGCTATTTGCTCGGATAATTCGCTTGTGTGTTAAACCGATTTAACTAATTTTTGGGACGAGTATACTGAACACTATTGGGAAGCAGCTGGCCTATTTTGATTGAAATATCTCGTTGAAATTACAAGCAATTGGATTTGAAAGAAAAAAACGAACTTCTATGCTGAAAAGTGGGCGGCGCCACGCCTACTTCCCCAAAATCCACAAAATTTTTTTGCGGTCGAGTTTAGCTTAAAAAGCTTATTATGTGTGCAAGATCTTATTGATATAGCTTTTATAGTTATAGAAGTACCGCGTTTAAAATTTTACAAACAAATTTTTCAGAACTATTGTTAATTGATATTAGAGGAAAAATTACAACGATATGCACAGCGATGGTATGGGATGACATGTTTCGAAGTGCCCAACTTCTCATCGGACCCCTTCTCGGACACTGGGATACGAACCCAAGTGTCTGCACCAAAGCCGCTGTTAGAGTACTCTAACATCTAAGCTATGATGCCCTGTAGCGACGATGCATTTTTCCTCTAATTTGCTATTTGCTTATTCCTATTATACATTCTTTGGTACATATATTTTATACGAGGTGTGTTCAAAAAGTATCGCGAATTTTGAATTTTCGCTGGTTACGTATATTCGAATTTCGAATTTTTTGTGGCGTTATGTTGGTACTCATGTCTCTCACTTATGCCGACAAGCTCGGCCATTTTGAATGTTCAGTTAATTGTTGACAGCTGCTTTGCTTGCACGTGTGTTGGATCGTCTTCGATTTTTACCTATTTTTTTACCAAAATTGCTCAATTGTGACCAAAAACAGCATCGCATGAACACTGCTAATGAGATGTTAAACTCTGTCCGCGACGACCCAAATTTGCTCCAGAGGGTCATAACTGGTGACGAATCGTGGGTTTATGGTTATGACGTGGAAACCAAAGCTCAATCATCTCAATGGAAGCTGCCGCACGAACCAAGACCGAAAAAAGCGCGCCAAGTTCGGTCGAATGTGAAAGTTTTGCTGACAGTTTTCTTCGATTGCAGGGGCGTGGTGCATTATGAGTTCTTGCCACAGGGAAGAACGGTCAATAAGGAATATTACCTGCAAGTTATGCGCAATTTGCGCGAAGCAATCCGCCAGAAACGCCCGGATTTGTGGAAGAACAAAAATTGGCTTTTGCACCACGATAACGCCCCTGCTCACGCATCGTTGCTTGTGCTCGACTTTTTGGCCAAAAACAACACACAAGCCACCGTATTCCCCAGATCTGGCCCCCTGTGACTTTTTCTTGTTCCCTAAACTGAAGAGGCCTATGAAAGGACGACGTTACGCTTCTCTTGACGAGATAAAGACGGCATCGAAGGAGGAGCTGAACAAGATACAAAAAAATGATTTTTTGAAGTGCTTCGAAGATTGGAAAAACCGTTGGCACAAGTGTATAATATCTCATGGGGACAAAATAGATATTCATGAATAAATAAATAATTTTTGAAAAAACACAAAATTCACGATACTTTTTGAACACACCTCGTATGTCAACTCAAGGAAAGTGGAATATTTTTAGGCGCGTTCATAGAACAGTTTTAGATACAGAAGGGCTCTTTTGCATATCAACACTTCCGTGTTATTTGTTATATATATATTTTATATGTCAACTCAAAGAACTATGTTAATAAACTGGGCGTGGCTCTCAACCGATTTCGACCATTTTTACAATAAAAAGTTACCTTCATATTTTCAACATTTTCGCCAAATTTCGTTCCGACAATCAATTTTTGGCGGAGTTATGGCACTATAAAAGGGACGCGGCCACACATATTTTCGAAAGCTTATATTTTTCGACTTTCTTCGTTCACGGACACTTTGAAAGTGGAATAGAAATGATATAAAGCTATTTAACGCCAAGTTATTGCCTATTAAATATATCTATGATCCTCTTCAAAATCTTTCATATAAAAGTGGGCGTGGACCTTAACCGACTCCGTCCGTTTTATTCCCGGAACATTTCGTGTATTCATGGAAATCTGTGTTCCGAGTTTCGGTTTAATATCTTCAACGGTTATTGATTTGTATATAATATATATATATATATAATATTTTTAAATTTGACTTAATCAAAAGGGGACGGTGCCACACCCATTTTCAAACTTTTCTTGCTAAATATATTTTGTGCCTTAATGTTAATGTACCCGCCAAATTTTGTCCTTATAGGTGTATTATGTTCTGAATAATCACTTTTTTTGTATTTTCGAAAATATTCTATTTTGTTATTGGTTTTTACGGTCTGTTCATTTTACATATTTTCGTAAATTTTACGAGCTTAAGACCAGTTGATAATAATTCTCAGTCAATTATTATTATTTTTGATTTGACATTTTAAATAGCGCTCGGAGATGAGTTCCAAGGAACCTGCATACCAAATTGCATTACCATATCTCAAAATTTACTCAAGTAATCGTGTTCACAGACGGATGGACGGACATGGCTTAATCAATTTCCCTTTTCCTCCTGCGCATTTTGAATTAGAATGTGATTAACGTGTTTTTACCTCACACAACGACCACATGACACCAGGGTTAAAGCCCAATCGCGTTATTATTTCCTTATGGCGGATTCTGAATCGGTACTCAATTCAATTTAAGAATCTGTATTTAGCCCCACTGTCGAAAAGTTTAGTCTCAACGATTAGACTGGATACAAGCTGATCGACTTAACGGCGACGACGGAAGGCACGCTTTTAGCGTTTTAGATGTTCGCAAAATACGTGGACCTAACATCGGCTCAGATCACTACTTAGTAGCAGTCAAGATTCGTACCCGCCTCTGTACGACCAAAAAGGTGCAGCGAAAAATGCAAGAAAGGCTGGGCGTCGAAAAGCTGTAAAGACAACAGAGCGCCAATGATTTGGCAGATGGCTCTCCAAGAGCTCAATTCAACATAGTAGAATGCATGAGCAATGGAAGTATATCTCATGAGGACTTCGTACCGCAGCGTAAGAAGTAATTGGATTCCAGTGAACATAAATAAACAATTGGTAAGATGGTGAAGAATACTGAGATGTAATATAAGGAAAGGACATTGACTACAAGACCACCCTGAGAGCGAATGCAAACGAGGAGTGTGTGTGAACACCACCGGGAGTTGAAAATGGAATCGAAGCGGAAGGAATAACGTCCGAAATTTTATAGAAAAATTGTATCGCCGTGGAGGTGGTAAAGCATACTCTTCTATACAGAATATGATCGTATGAATGCATGCTTGAAGAATGGAGTAAAAGTATTTTCTATCCAATCCACAAGAAGGGGCGATACTGCAAACTGCGACAAATATCGCGGAATCAGCCTTGTAAATAACGGATATAAAGTTCAATCAAGCGTATTCTTTGAAATCCTGAAGCCTATAGTGAACCGATTGCTTGGACCTAATCAGTGTGGTTTCAGATCTGATATATGTATCATCCACTAAATTTTTACAATACGCCAAGCCTTTGAAAAAATTCATTAGAAAAGAATTGACACACATCACCTCTTAGTTGATTTTAAACCCCTCTTCGATAGCATGGAAAGGCGCTTCCTATATGCCACTATATCTAAAATGTAGTATCCCCGACCACTCCGAGCTGTTCGAAATTAAACTAGCTTTGAGACAGTGTGGTCTCCTAATACAAGCTAACAACTTAACAAAGCTGGGCAATTTTTTTATAAAAACGTTCAACTGTTGGCTTACGATGACGGCATTGACATCATGACTGTTGGCAGCCTTACTTTCGACATAGTATAGGACTTCGTTTACCGGGGAATCAGCATTAACACCAACAATAACGTCAGCCTAGAAATGGGACGAAGAATTAATATTGCATTGGTAAAGCTTGTTCGAGAAAAAGCTTATAGAAATATATGGAGATCTTTAGACTTTGGCGACGGCGAGTACCAAGAAGATTAAATGATGACCTCTACGCAGACGCCGGCATACATAGTTAAGCGAATAGAAATCCAGCGGCTTTGAAGATACTCCGGCACAGAAGGTATTCTTATCGGCATTTGGCGGTGGACGCAGAGGAAGAGGGAGACTGCCAGTGCAATGGAAATACCAAGTGGATACAGATTTGCGATCAAGTGATGCCTCCAATTGTCGAGATGAAGAAACGACTGACGACCTATGTTAAGCGGCCAAAATCGCCTAGGCGGTTAGACGACCATTTAAAGAAAAATAAGTATTACCTTTTTATACCTAGTAGTGCTACCACACGCCCGGTATATTACCATTGTTCACCTGATGGGAGTACGTAGCGTCATCGATATATTTCAATTTAAATTTCACTTCATTAAGCAAAACTATACGAATTAGTCTGACAAGAAATCGTGGTTGTTTTTGAAATAGTATTGTAACTATAGCCTGTATATGTTTGTTGCTTTCAATTTTTTCTTTAATCAAAAATAATACGAATTGACTTAGAATTTTTATCAACTGGTCTTGAGCTCGAAAAACTTACAAATATATGTGAAAGAACAGACCGTAAAAACCAATAACACGGCGGCCGCCGTGGTGTGAAGGTAGTGTTGCCGGCCTACCACACCGAAGGTCCATGGTTCGAGCCATGGTACAGGTAACATCAAAAGTGATTTGAAAAAAGTTTTTCAAAACGGGGTCGCCCATCGGCAGTGGTTTGGCAAACTCTCCGAGTGTATTTCTGCCATGACAGGCTTCTCAGCAAAAATTCGTCTCCTTTGTAGATGCCGTTCGGAGTCGGCAAAAAACTGTAGGTTCCACCAATTTGTAGGGAAAATTAAAATCGGCACACCACAAATTGGAAGAGAAGCTTGGCGCAAAAATCTCTTAGGAGGTTTATGATGATATACCTGTTGTATATCGCGCCATAGAGAGAGATTATATTAATCTTACAGACTAAAAATACAAATCCAAATCTTAAGCCTAGGCAAATTATATATAATATATTCGACTGCTGAGTGGAAGATCACCCTATTTCAAAATATTTTTCAAAAACGCCCTATATCAGAATTTGTTTGAATAACACTCTATTTCAGAATTTGATTCAAAAAAGCTCTATCTCCGCTGAAAATGTATTGAATTTTCGTTCAGATATGGCATTTTTGAAACTCATTCTGAGATAGGGCGTTCTTAGACCAAATTTTGAAATAAGGCGCTATTGAAAATAATTTTGAGGTGGGGCGTTCTTCAAATAAATTCTGATATAGCGCGTTTTTGAAAAATATTTTGAAATAGGCTGATATTAAAGTTGTAAATAAAGATATTGACTTATAGAAAAGAGAGGCTGATTCAACCGTGTCCGTCAGTACGTCCGTTGGTAAAACGGTAACTGGAGCAAATTTTGAGGCATCTTATTGAAATTTGATTCCTTGAGATTAATCTCACATTGCTAATTAAAGCGGGCAAAATCGGATGATCGAATATTTTGAAAAAAAAACTGATTATTCTGTAAGGACCAAATTTTCCATGTTTGCGGAAATGTTTGAAAAAAGGCGTGGAGCCAGCCAATTTTGATTAATTTAATTTTTATAAGACCTTAAAAAGCTAAGCATAAAATTCAATGTATAATATTATTTAGTCCGTCTAATGTGCATACTGGCAAAGCTATCTAGGTTCGCTATACTAGTCGTTGTACCACTGTTTTCATTTTTAAAGCGCACAAATACTCAAAACAAGCAAAGCAGTAAAAAAATTTTACAACTTCCATTTTGTTGGAATGCAGGTGGAATTGTAAAAGTTTGCCGTTGACAATTGGGAAATGTGGGATATGTAGCACAAAGCACAAGAGCACCACGTAGAATTTAAAAGAGTAAACTCGAAGCTAATGTAGCTTTGTAGGAGGTAGGTGCATGTACAAATTTGTCGGCATACCATGCACCCCGTTAGGCGGGAAAAGTTGAATTGCAGAATTTTTTAAGTTACATTCTTGTTTCTGGCGCTGTAAGTATTTTTGTTATGTGGAAGATTACGAAAAATTACTCACAACTTACGTTTTATGTCTCTGGAAAAAGCTTGATTCTTCCGACTTATTTGGATTGAACCGTGTACAGCAGTACTAAAAAGTTGGGACGCTTCGCCATTTAATAGGGAATGGTTATAACGATTATTCTAATCATGAATTTCCGAAGCTGTTTTCTGCGTAATCTCTAAGCACCCATTTTGTAGGCAGCGGAAGTGAGAGGGCAACAATCTACTAGTCGGTTGAAGGGTTTGCTAGGTGATGTGCTGTAAATGGGTGTATGTATTGGATAAAAGCGACTTGCTAAAAAAAGGAGTAATGCAACAATGTTTACAAAGAGGCGGTTGTTGGACTGGCTTTAGGATATAAAATCAGATTCCAATTAATACCACCAAAGAGCCCTGGTTCATGACAAATGTTTAACTGCCTAAAGCTCTAGAGCATAAACCTGAAATATACGGTCCTTCAATTGAGAAGGCGCCTCAACCCGGCTGGCTCATGTGCCCATAGAGACAACAGTGGGCAATACAACCAGTCACGTGCTGATAATAGCCGATTTGCAGAGGTGTTCTTTCCTATCAGTCTCGAACAGTGGACCGCTTATCAGACCCGTTAAATTTGATTAGTAATTAGTAATCAATTAATGAGACTGCTTTTTTAACTGGTAATGATTGTTTTAGTTGTCTTTCAAGAAAAAGCAATTATAAATTGTTTACGATTACACAACAAACAAACAACTTTTTATACCTTTCATGAACATGAAATGGTATTATATGTTTGTAGGTATGAGAAGAAGAAGAGATAGGCCCACCAATAAGTATACTGATATGATTAGGGCGATGAGCTCAGTCGATTTAGCCATGTCCGTCTGTATGTTTGTACGCAAACTTGTCCCTCAGTTTTTGAGATATCTTAATAAGATTTTGTATGAAACCGCCATTTTGCATGAGATTAATCATTTGTCGGAATTAGCTAGATCGGAGCAATAGTTCCCATGCAATCGATAGTTTCGATAAATGGGTTTTGGGCTATAAATTTTGCAATTAAAAAGCTAGGAACATAAAGTTTTGCAGGTTTGCTACTTATTATGTATGTAATGTGTGTAGTGAAAATACGTCAGATCGAACCCACCTAACATAAAGCTCCCATACAATCGATAGTTTCGATACATGGATTTTGGGCTTTAAATTTTGCAATTAAAAAGCTAGGGACGTGAAATTTTGCAGGTTTCATACTTATTATGTATGTAATGCGTGTAGTGAAAATCAGCCAGATCGGACCTACATAACATATAGCTCCCATACAATCGATTGTTCCGATAAATGGGGCTTGGGATGTGTATCTTTAAATTAACAGTTTTGCAGAGTTTGTACTAATTGTTAGTAAGGATCGGACACTTAGAACCGTGATGCGTATTCATGAAAGGTATAAAGTCTTCGGCACAGTCGAAGACAGCCCTTTTCTTACTTGTTTTTGATTATTTTTATTAACCCTAAAAAATCATCTTTTTTTTTACCAATTGGAAGATAATTATTAATAAAAACTGGAAGTAATTGGTAATCAATCATTAAATGGATTTTCAAGAAAGTAATTAATCAAACCGATAATTATTACGATTAGTAATCATTATTTAACAGGTCTGCTGCCGATTACCTGAGTGTTCGGCAGTGGAGCTCATAAACGGAGTTATATGAAAAAAACATCAGCGTTCTGTAAGCTTCTCATTTATTTCAGAAAGCTTTTATAAATTAACCTTATTTTCTCTTTTCTTATTAGATAAATACAAAAATCTCTGCCAGAAAATATTTTAAATACTCAGATACTCATGAAGTGCAGTCGGTAAGTTTCCTAATATAAAGCTAAATAATTACCTTGTGTTCATGGTATGCTTCATGGACTAAGTTTCATATTCGAGTAGTTATGAATACTCTACACATATAAACCTAATTTGTTTGCAACAGTCAGTCCTAGAGCCATATTCGAATTCTTGTACCCACCTACATTTCACAACTTCGCACTTTAAACTTTTCATATGCACACATTCATAAGCATGAACATATTTAGGATTTTGAGGCGCAGTGGCCAAAAATTTACGGAGCCTATCAAAATGCTTTGAATCAGTGCAAAAGCACTGCGGGAGTCAAATATATACTGGTGCAATTCCATTGCAGACTGCTGAGCGTGGAATGGGATGTCGTATATTTTCCCCACCTACCCAGCGATCGCTTCCTAGACCATGAACGCAGCGACAGGTAAGTGATGCCCTATTCTGACGATCTTGGCCGAATGAAATTACTTCACAAGTTACGAGATAGCAAGATTCGGTGACCAAATGGTTCGTATGATGGGAATATATCGGAATTCAGACCACTTCCAATCACGTTAGTACCACTGGTTGCTTTGTGACACTGTAGTGGGGCTATTATTAAGAAGTTAAAGATATTAATCAAATCGACAAACATATTAGCCTTTTACTAAGAAGCTTACAGAGGAAAATAGACAAAAAATCGTTAAGAACCATGCCCACTTTTGTAAGAAAGGTTTTTAGTAGGACGATAGGCCAATATTAAAAGACATATATCTGCGAAAAACAATATTTTATCCAATCTAGTTGACTTTCTTCCCAAAGCTAAATATAAAATATTCTAATACTCCCGCACTTAGACTCCCTTACTTCTTTACCGATAAATTTTATAGGTGATTTCCGATTCTAGAGGATCAAATTGAAGTATTAAAGGTGCATTACCAGATTACTCTACCGAAGACGTAGGAAAGGTTTAAGTAAAGTCAAAACCATAGTGAAGCTTTACTATATGGTCTGGCACGGCAATACTCAGCTGAGTGTCCATTGTTGCTTTCCATCAACCGGCTGATTTACCTGGGCCCCCGGACCCACAGGGCCCTACTGCAAGCCCGCCCCTACATGCGAGTACCAACATGTCCACACAACTCATATTTAAAAATAAACAAATTAAATATTTACCACAAGAAATATCACAGTTGTGACCCAACAGGTGTAATTGGAGATCTCTTTAGGCAATGGACAAGTACTAAGTTTTTCAAGTATGTAATTATTTACCTGCGATACCAAAATAGAACTTTTTATGACGACAGACATACTTACAAATGTATAGTTTAAGCCCCAAAGGAAACTTGAGGTAACATTAACAAGTCAACACTTAGTCTATTTTTGTTGACTGAGCGATGTGTCCACAATATTGGTATCATTTTGGTGATACTGTCTATGAGACGTATGCATTTTTTTTCTAGCCTTTACATGTAGTTTCAAAAGGACTACAAGGACAATAGTGAAGAAATCCAATATCTCCATGTGGTTCCACAAGATATTGTTCTAACTAGTCGGTTTTCTGGATAAGAAGGGGGCGTCAACAATGTGCAGGACGGGGCTTTGAGCCGTGATTTGTTTGGGATTTGATGGAGTTTTGTTTAAGGGAAGCTTATAATGCTTCGTAATATGACGTAAAAGTTAGATATTGTATTACGAGCAATCCAGCATTATTGCAATACAGATTACTGTGTACCGCAATCTAATTTCTATATCGTCATTCCTTCGAGGTAGGAATGGTTCGAGGGGCTCATGTGGGGGACATGTGAACTAGCATACGGATTGATGTAAGCCGCTAGTTCAAGCTTCCTGATCAATTTAGTGTCATACAAGAGAAAGCTGCCGCAATACAGGGTAAAGCAAATGAGTTCGAAGATCAATATTTACCCGGAATCAGACCGATTGGCTACTTTTGTATCTGGTCTGGGGTGTTGGCTCTTGTGTACAGGTGAGCCACGAGCTACTGAGCAAGCGCTGGACTAATGTTACCTCTTGCAGGGTAGAGCGATCTTTCTGGAGCAATTGAATGGATAAGGATCGGATGAAATCATAGCGGTGCAATCGTCGAGTAACTTCAGGCAGAGCTAACCAACTTTGCATGACCTAAGCGGATCTACTTTGCCCTTGGATGAGTTGGTTCTGCAGGGACTTATCCGGGATCGAGGCTTGTTTTATTCGGAACTATGAATATCGTTGCAAAGTATCGATTCAAAAACCTCAACTTTATTTTATGCGGTATAGGAAAGGTAACTGCACTCAACCTAACATAACTTAGGATACTTGTAGTTTATCAATGGTAAAAGCAAGCGAAATCCCTAAAGCACAGAATTATGTGTGGTATGAAGGGGTGGTAGTACTGGTAGAAAGGTCAAGAGAGAATAGATACCGTTTTAATGGTGGTATTGCGATATATAAAAAGTGGACGTGGCAATAATACAATTTTGCTCATTTCACACAGCAATAGGAGAGGAGAGCCAAGGAAAAGGAAATAGAATTTGAATAAGGTAACCCAAAAGGGTTTGCAGACGTACACGGTTAAATAATTTTTTTTACCTAGTGAGCAATAATAAAATCGATATATTCTGTAAGCTATGCTCAGCAGAATATACAAATCATCTTTTTATGATTGATGCCATTAAAACTTTCTTCTCAGCATTAAACCTCAATCAGAGACTCCTTCTCTCTTTCAGCAATTAACCCATTAGCTTTCAAGAAATTAGTAGCTCACAAAAATAACCCTATCCATATCATATAGAATACCGCATTCCTTTCTGACAAACCAAATTACAATGCGGCTCGTTCCGCCCCATTTTGGGTCACTTGTTAGCTTGTTGCTTGGGTCATGTATCACGACGTGGTCTTATTAAAATTGTTGATTGTACACATTTGCTGTGGTCATATTGCCATTCGCAGCACGAAATCTAATGTGGGGAAATTGTGCAAAAATATAGTAGCGGACGAAATGTCAACATCATTGCAAATTGTGCAAAGGACAAGGCGTGACAATAAAAATAGTTGCACATTTGACCTTTTGGTGTTAGATTAAAACCACTTTTCCCTTTTTCAGTCTTTTTGGTACAAAATTATGTTGAAAATCGTGAAGTCACATTGGTTGATTCGCTTTCTGCCTCTGGACGATTTCTGACATTCGACTTTATTATACACTAGCGGACCCGGCAGACGTTGTCCTGCCTAAAATTTTACGTGCCTACATTTAACAAATTGTACTCTTTTCCCTCCCCACTTGGCCTTTCTTCTGCATTTATCTGTGTATCTTCCTTTCTCTTTCTGCTTTTGATTTTTCCCCAACCCCATATGCCGTTACTATTCTTTATCCACCTCTATTTCAAATTTCTATTCCTACTTCCCTTCTTCTTCCATTTCCTCTGCGAGTACTGATATGTACATATCTTCGAAGATATATGGAATTAACTTTTATTTGCTCCTGGTACCGCTTTCTGTTGCCAGGGTTTTTTGTGATGTATAGAAGAGATATCTAAATATAAAATATCATTAACTTGAACCAAATAAATTCCTAGCTATGCCGCATTGCTACTGCCGTGGCCGCCCACTTTTCCAAAATTATGTAAATCTTGACTTAATGACACATATATCCAAATATCATTAATTTAGACCAAATAAGGTCAGAGTTATGACGACTTGAAATTTAATATAGCCTGGGGGCGTGGCGCCGCCCACATTTCCAAAACTATATGCGCTGAGATAAATTTCTTCAATTTTTGCCACGCCAGCACTTTAAGGTTTGTCCAACTCTACAGTTTATTAATTTTTGTTATTCCATTTTATATTTTTTCAAGTACGACATAGTAGAAGATTGTTATGCAAATTACTCTAAGTTTTAAAGATTTCTTTAAAAGTAAACAAAAATTGGTAAAACTTAGTAGTTGGTGAATGAAAAGTACTAGAATATATCAAATTTTAATATTTTGGTGTATTAAAAATTAAGGACTATAGAATTTCCTTTGCTATTCTTCAATTTTTAATAAACGTTTAAAACTTTCTAGTATTTTACAGTAATGTTTATTATAATTTAATACTTTTTCGAATATTTCTATAAAATTTCATAGTTTTTCCTTAGTTTTTAATATATTCTTGCTCATATTTCTCTCCGTGTATATAGCCTATGCTTTAACCCATGATCCGAAGAATACACTGTGAAAATTTCATAAATATCGGTTTAGTACTTTAGACGCCTACAAAGAGCACACAGTCACACGTTCATTTTTAACTCGACTCTCTGCTGAGAAAAATTGCAATAATTTAACAAATTTCGAGTAAATGTGAAATGTTGCAATTAAAGTGAAAAAATGTGCTTTTCTGACTAGCCAATTACCATCAGGAAATAGTTTCATTTTTGAAGAATGCTTATTTAATTTTTTTTTGCTTATTTGGAAAATTACCCAAATACGAACCTAGCGCCGTATACTTGACTCCATATATGTCAAAATCAATATATTATTTTTATTCAGATTGTTTGCTAAATGGCATGGCAATTAATATTAGTTTTCTTATTGGTTAATGTGGTTGTGAGTTTAAAAGGATATGTGTAATATTCCAGCCAATTTTGTGTATCAAGAAAATAGGAAAAAAATTAGCTACAGTGGGAAAATGAGTTTGAAATTTAATCTTTTCATATTTTGTAATTTTGATTTCGTTTCAAAAAAATTTGATTTTCATTGCCATCTTCTTTTTCCGTGTTCGATTGCAATGCAAAGAGAAAACTTCATACAAAATGTGTGTTCATTTCATAAAAAGGGGAATTTCAAGAAACAAAAAATGAAAATTTTCCTGCCTATGAAACTTTGACAGGGTTGTATTTACACTGCACAAAGACCCCTTCTTTGTTGAAGCGAAATCATTCATACTGTTTTTATTCTCGAGGGTTTAGCATCTTTGTTTAAATATATAGGAAGCTGTAGGGGAAACTTGGTTTGGAGTTAACGGGTTGGAACCAGTTCCTGTGCTGTAAATTTTTAAAAGTAAGGGCTACAGTTTTATTTCGTTGATTTATCTACATGGTATAGTGGTATTGTACTGACTTAATATAACGAGAGGTAATAATTCAATTGTGACAAGAACTATTAAAACTGTCCAAAACTGAAAATTCGCTAAGGGCGATAGACTAACAAAGTATGGGATTGATGTAAAGTTTAAAATTGTAATGTGAAAGTTGCTTAAAAATCCCTTCGAAAAAAGCTGCCTGATATATTATTATTGTTGAGATGTTTTTTTTTGTGTTTAGAATTTATTTCTCCAATGAAAAACTGTTTATCGTTCGACAGTGTTATCAAAAGTAGTCAGCAAAAATTCTTCTGACAAAAACTTGTATTATTATTTGTTCCCTTTTTCGTAATAGAAGCAAATACGGAATGGATTTCTAGTAACTTCTTACTTCTGACTGCTTCTGTACACTTTTGACTTGTACGAGGTAACAACTCAATTTTAATGAAAAAGTGATACACATAATTTTAAAATTTACACAATAAATGCATTTTGCTGCATTACTAACAACCATGCCGGAATAATCAGGTGGTGGTTGTACATCAGCTGATTGCTTTTTTTTTTATTTGAAAATTTTATATTTGACATTACAATCGTTGACTCTATGATTTACCATTAGACAAACAATATTAAGTTAACAGTATTTATTTCTACATTTCGTACAGAACTGAGAAGAGGATGCTTACTTTTACTATCAATCATTTATTTACCGAATATAGATGCGCTCCAAAAGACCTTTAAATGAACCGAATAAAAATGTCGAGTATTTTATTTTGTATCGTAAAACATTCGATCAAGAAAACCTACAAATTCAATAAAGAAAATTACTAGATTTCGCATATTTGGAGCTAAATAATCTGCACTTTTAAGGTACTAGGTAACTGGATTTATATTGGAACGAATTTTCGTCATCCCTTGTCAATTTTGGTTTTGTAACAAACCGGTTTCGGCGAACCGCCATCTTCAGTGCTTGATTTCGTTCTGATCTGTGTCTATCCGTTGTCATGTATTTATAGTCTGGATGCTGTATCAGGTAGTGTTAGTATTCGTGAATATGAGTCGTGTCTTGCGAACGTATCCGAACGGGTACCTGCAATGAGGGTTGTTTTTAACGCTCGTTTATTAGTTGTCGTGTTATATCGGATAATTAGTTTGAGGATGTTAGGTTAGGTAATGTTAAGTGTATATTTAAGGGTGGGTTTTGACGCTCGTTAGGCATGCAGAAGTCAGTGATTTTTGTTTTCTGATTTGTTTTGTATGTGTGCTCGTTTATTGTTACTCGTTTTGTTATTGTACCTGCGGTGTTGTTTGGTCCTCTGTAAATTAGTTTTAGCGGTTCAAATATTGCGTCAGAAATGGTGTTTGTTTGTTCGTTAATTACTCTCCCGTCAAATGTCTTAAGTTTACGAACAAACAAACACCATTTCTGACGCAATATTTGAACCGCTAAAACTAATTTACAGAGGACCAAACAACACCGCATGTACACTAACAAAACGAGTAACAATAAACGAGCACACACACAAAACAAATCAGGAAACAAAAATCACTGACTTCTACATGACTAACGAGCGTCAAAACCCACCCTTAAATATACACTTAACATTACCTAACCTAACATCCTCAAACTAATTATCCGATATAACACGACAACTAATAAACGAGCGTTAAAAACAACCCTCATTGCAGGTGCCCGTTCGGATACGTTCGCAAGACATGACTCATATACACGAATACTAACACTACCTGATACAGCATCCAGACTATAAGTACATGACAACGGATAGACACAGATCAGAACGAAATCAAGCACAGAAGATGGCGTTTCGCCGAAACCGGTTTGTTACAAAACCAAATTTGACAAGGGATTACGAAAATTCGTTCCAATATAAATCCAGTATCCACCCTGTCGGAAAAACACAAAACCAAATCAACTCAGTACAAGGTAACCTTTGAAACCTCTTAAAATTTCATCAAAGCGCCAGGTATTTTTTGTTATTTCATGTGGGTTCGCTGTTAATCTTAACTTTAGATAAACCCTGTGTTTAAAATTTCTATGATTGACTAGAATTTTAAACGCTTGTATGATTAGTATTTACACACAAATTTACATATAAAAGTAATACTTTTTCAGAAATTAAAGACTTTTTGCTGCATTCCAGGTCATCTTTCAGTAAATCCATAAAAAAATTTCATTAGATTAAACCATTTCCCGTTGGTACATAAATATGTATGTATATGTATAGTATGTATGTTTCCTAACACAGAAATTGGTGATATTAAATTTCAAAACTAAATATAAATTTTTACTGGTCTACCTTAGCTAGTTTAGATCTTTATGAGGATCCAAAACTGCAAAACTGCTAATATACAAAAATTTAGGTATTTTGCTATTTAAAATGAGCAAATTGGACCATTGGCACGCCCTTCTTTCGATATCAAAAATTTCGAAAAACTTATAAAATGAGATAACTCGTTAATAAAAGCAACTAGAATAATACAATTTGGTAAGTTTATCGACTAAAAAGCGGTGTTGCAGCGCTGTCTTATGAGTAAAGAAAAACTTCAGAAAATATGAAAAATCGGTTGACGAGCACTCTCACATTTATATTAAGCTACATAAATTTACCTGCATATAGAAACATTGCCTATCCCTATCCCAATCCATATCCCTATCCCTATTTCTATCCCTATCCCTATTCATATTCCTATCCCTATCCCTATCATATTTATTCACCTTTTAAGCCTTATCTGGACTTCCACGAATAATTCAAGACCTAAATTAGTCAAATTGCGACCGCCGTGTTGTGACGGTTCTGTTGATGGCCTACCACACCGAAAGTCGAAGGTTTTAGCGCTGGTACAGGTAACATCAAAAGTGGTTTGAAAAAGCTTTTTCAAAAACGGGGTCTCCCTCGGCAGTGGTTTGGCAAACTCTCCGAGAGAGTAATTATGCCATGGAAGACTTCTCAGAAAAATTCATCTGCTTTGCAGATGCCGTTCGGAAACGGCAAAACCGAAAACTCTAGGTTCCGCCAATTTGTAGGAAAAATTAGAAGCAGCACACCACTAATTGGTAGAGAAGCTCGGCCTTAAGCTCCTCAGGAGGAATATATCGCGCCAATTATTTATTTAAATTATCCAAATCGGTCCAGTCGTTCTCGAGTTTTAGCAAGACTAAAGAACATCATTTCATATTTATATATAGATTATTCTTAACGTATGCAGACACAATGATATAATTTGTTAGTTACCAGATCATCTTATTAATAATTTTTGAAAAATGGCTACCGCCCACAAAACAAAATAAGAAAAAAATAAGGTAAGAAAACAGGGACGGAATTACGACATACGTTCTCTGATCGTAAGCCGTTTTTAATGTCATAATAACTTTTAAACTTTCCAACTTCTTAAAAGAGTAATAATGTATAATTGAACCGAAGAGGATTTCCACCCAATTGCTAACGTATGACGTCACTCCGAATTACGTGTTTAGAGCTGTTGTGATTTAAAAATTCGCTTTCGATCACGGAACGTAAAACGTACTTCGACCCCAGAACATACGAAATTTTTGGTGATATCAATTTTTCTCTGTTGATGTGTATATTTTTTTCCAATTGATATTGGCCGTTAATCATAAGTCGCTTATGGAGTTCTCCACAGGGTAGTGGCTTGGCGTTTATTTGAAATTGCATCTTTATTAAAAAAATTCAGAAAGCGTATATTACGACGTTATTGGAATATCGATAGACGTACAATCTCTTTGCCTTTTTGCAGCTCAAAAAGTAATGGGACCACACCTTTGAAATTTATTAAGGGCATCCCGAAGCTTGGTATCAATACTACATACCCTAACATATCACTAGCAAAACTTTATATTTATATACTACATACCGACATACGGACAGATTTTTATGAATTGAATATGGGCGTGGGCGGCAACTAAAATATTTAATACACACTAAAAAGCGGTCAAATATCGCAATTTTAAACAGTTGAGTTTTGATTGTATTGAAATAACTTTCATAAGCGAATAAGTGAAATAGCGAATATACAAAAAACCACAAACAAACAGTGCTGCAATAGAAAAGTAAAAACCATAACTTTTCGACACTCAGTAATCGACTGCGGCTGACGTATGAATCTGCCTCATGTGATCCTATTGCTTATCGTTGTAATGCTGCTTTAAGTAGCATTACAATACTTCACACATAGACTCTACCTTACTACCACACACGCGCCCATTGCGAATGAAAAGGTAAGCAAAGCATAAAGCACAAAGTAAGTGAGCGCCTAACATGAGTTCGTTCATGCGCGATCAAATGCGTATGCGCAGCTGTAATTCGCAATTAGTTCATCCCACCTTATGTATAAGAAGATTATTCGCGCTTCAGCAATTATCGAAAGTGTGGTTTGGGTAAGTAGCCTGCACAACCCTCCTCTATCGATCAACCCACCGGCATTCACCAACCCGTCATCGGTGATTCATACCGATCAACCAACCCGTCATCGGTGATTCATACCGATCCACCGACCCGTTATCGGTTATTAATACCGATCCACCATCATCCACCCTTCTAGCCACGTTATACGTCGCTACTGGCACAACCTATTCATCGTACCCGACTAGATACTCTTGTGTGTGTTCGTGCCCGACTGAAATAACACCATCAAATCACCGTGTTCTTATTAGTAAACTGATGTCATGTTTGAATCAAAGTTCTAATAAGCCTCGCTCCGCTCTCTTTGCCTCTATCTTTTTCTCCGGGGTATCCTCATTTGTAGGGCGGATAGGTCATCTAAAGGAAATATTACATAAGACCTACTATTCGCCAGGGGATGTCTTTTAACTACTGGTTCACCTCTACTTTTCTTTCTTTAAAAGTTATAACAAAGCGACTCTACTGAGTGTAATGGAAAATCGCAACTCTTCCGTACATTTTGGACAATGATAGCTTTGTAGATACTTTATGCGGTAACCAAGCCAAGTTAAATCTAGGCTAGTATCGGTGATTCCACTTCGATATATTTTATTTAGGGCTCATCAAGGGGTACTGCTGCCAATGATTCCTTATACTTTTTTCTTCAATTTCATAGGCGGGTTGTGTGGTGGGCTTGAGTTTCCAAATAAAACGAAGCATCTGTTTTCAATGATTGTCTTGCGGTTGTCCTCTTGAATTCAAGGACTGATATTACCGCCCTGCAGTAAATTCTTTGGTTAGGTTTCCCAGTAGCCTGGGGGAACAATATTGGATGAGACGGATCTGAAAGTATTTTAGAGAAAAGTTCTTTGAAAGCTTAATGGACCTTGGTCTAGAATGTATTCATATTAGCACCCATTGGCGGAAGAAGAGAAAGGGTCACGGGTCACAGTAGGTTATACTTCGTCAGTATTGAAATTAAACGGATAATATATTTTACCAAAATGGTTTACTTTTAACTGAGATTAAAAAAAATCACATTCTTTCTCGAAAAAAAGGATCATACTTTATATGCCTCTTGTCATATCCGTCTATATAAATATCTCCAAATCATAGACATTGTCAAAAATAGATAAGGCAGCAATTTAAGTGTTCGAATGGAAGGCAAAGTATGAATATTAGACGCAGCAATCAAAACGATCCCAAGCAAAAGATATTCTTATCGATACTCGATCGTGGGAGAATAGGATAACGATTGGTTTGGCTGAAATATAACAACTGCAAGCTGCAGTACCTGGTTTTAGCTAATTTTTTTTGGGTGAGAGGGATTTAGTCATTCATATGGCTATATGTGTTATATTAGTTTTTCGTACTTATATACCAAAGAGCGAATTTACATGAGGATAAGTCAGTCAGTTTATGAGTAAAAACAACAGAATATTAACGACAAGAGTTTATTTATTTAATAATTATCCTCAAATCATAACAATCTGACATCCGAGTTGCTGAATTTAGACCGTCGAGTGTTTTCATCTGACATTTTCAAGGCGTCAAACCATTCTCAATACATCGTATAAGATTGCTAATGACGTAGTTCAATTTGTATCAGAGTTTAAGGACCTGGGAGTAGTGTTTGACGTTAAGTTGACGTTCAATAGTCACATAAACTTCATACTTTTAAAAGCATATTCAGTTCTTGGCTTTATTCGCCGAAACTCGTCTGGGTTTTCTGACCCGTATACTTTCAAACAGCTTTTTAGCTCTCTTGTACGATCGCACTTGGAGTACGCTGTTTTCATCTGGAGGCCGTACGATCAATTCTCGATTAGTAGGATTGAACGAGTTCAGAAAGTTTTTCTAAAACATGCGCTACGTTCACTACCGTTTGAAGATCCGGCTCCGTCGTATGAATCTCGACGTTTGCTAATTCATTTGGATTCATTGGATAAACGCAGAAAAGTTCTTTCTCTTTCCTTTGTATTCAATATTATAAATGGCAACATTGACTGGATAATCTTACTACAGCGGATTAGTTTTAATATTCCGCAAAGGAGCCTCCGGAGTTATTACCCTTTTTATGGAGACAACTTCCGAACAAATTATGCTAGTAATGCACCTATTGCTCGTGCACTGCGAGAATTTAATGCTTTGTTTTTATCTTCAAATCAGCTTGATTTTGCGTTATCTAAATCGAATTTCGTGAAAATTCTTAATTATATTTGCAAGTAAGAAATTTATGTTTGTCTCTCACTTTTTATTTATACTAACTCCTTGGGGGTCGTATGTAAAATAGTTCTAGTCTGTAAGGTATTCTGTAGACTCAAATAAATAAATAATATAAATAGCTTTTGTTAGCCATAGCAAAAAGTATTTTTAAAGCTGACGATGCTGTACAACTCCTCCTCGTGAGTTTATTTATTTAATAATTATCCTCAAATCATAACAATCTGACATCCGAGTTGGTGAATTTAGGCCGTCCAGTAATTTGTATATATGAAAGTATTTTCGTCGGGCAGACCACTCCCACATTGTTGCGTTGTTATTTTCGAACATCCCTAGTATTTATTTGTGCAAAAGTTTGGAAGTGCGTATTTCGTTTGGAATTGTTTTTATATGTGACACAAGCAATTTAAACTCTATTTTCGCTCAATTGGAAATGAGGTCGTGGGAAATGGGAAATGGTACGTGCCATTGGATAGAATTTTTTGTGCAATGACAGAGCAATATTCTTGGTTGGATATTGTCATTTTGAGTTGAAGATGTCACTAGATAAATAGTGAAAATAATATACTGTACCCAAAAACATAGGTTACAATGTTGGCAAGGCTGTGCTTATTTTGAAGATATATTTGGTTAGGTGACAGTTAAAGCTATTACAATGCGTGGACTGAAATTATATCAATGTAGCGTGGGCATGCTTGAGTAGATAGATTGTGGCCCTTTTCTGCGTTATAGTTTCGTCAGATAAAACCGGGACTCAATGAGTTGAATAATCTCATCATTATGCTCAAGAAGTTGTCGCGTTATTACATAGGTTTCGCGTAGAACTCTATAGATGGTATATAGGCTTCATAAAACCATCATACTGCTACTGTGCTAACTCGTCTTACTTGTTTGCGTCATTCTTTCGACGCTCTACAACCAGTGGAGATAGCTTCAGCTACCTCGCAAATGATCCATGTCATCTTGAACAAGTAGGCCAAGTTTCTCCGCGGCATAGTCTTAACGGACTGCATTCGAATCTCGTATTATCAAATGTTAGTCCGCCAGCTGGTTAACTCAAGAAGTGTGTTTCAGAATGTAAAAGAACCTCACGAGGGGCTTAGAACCCTAAGCCCGCAATACAAAGACATGAAGTTTAGTGGTCTAAATGAAACTTTTCTCGCTGTACAATTTATATATAGTGGCACGGCAGCCTTGTTTTAACTATTGTTGCAACTTAAACTCACCAACTTAATGGCCCATTCTACCTCACCTTAAGCTATCGGATTTGCCCTTAAATATTTCGGTTCGTTAATTATATGTCTGCCTCGCTTCCTGCAACGTTAGTCTTTAATGAACTTCCTCGAATTACTAAATTGCCTACAATTGGCAAACTAGCTTCAATTTACCATTCCTATCACTTGTAACTAGGGACGCAATATTTTGGATTTCAGTCCCGTGATTTGCAAGATAAAATATGTAATAAACTAATAAACCCGGATCGCTTCGCTACGTCTCAGAACTAATAATAGACTGAGTCCGATTTTAATCATTATATTTCATACCAGATAATATATGGAACTTAATCACATCGCTTATTGCAGCAATAATTATCACCTTTCGTTTGATACCCATATTGTACTAAAGAAATTTTTGGTCATGTTGGTCGACATGTTTGTCAATATCTCTTGCCTAGTAATACAACAGTAAAAGTTATATTCAATTCCATTCAGCAGTTTTTGACTGATGCGCCCAAACATAGAGAAAGACAGACAAAAATTATAAAAACGTTTGATTTGGCTTCTTTTGTCTTAATAATGGTCCCTGCCATCGATTTTTCTTCAATATCTGCAATGTACAGACATCGACCTTTTACAGTTTTATTACATGTAAGTATATATATCATACAAATTTAGTTTTCGAAACGTATTTCCAATACGGAAAAATCTAGGATTGTAAAAAAGAAATACCGATACTTTCGCCACGTAAAAAAGCACGGGGCGGTATTGGCATCCCTACGTGGCACACACAATGACATCACATTCAGTGTAACCAGGTGAGAGAAAAAAAGAGGCTAAATCGGCAAAAAAAAGGTTAGAAAATGCTAAAATTAAGAAAAAAAGAAGTTAAAAAAAGTAAGAAATTTTTTAACGAAATCCATTTCAATTTTTTTATTTTAGCTTAAACTATTTGTATATAAAGCTGTATACATAACTAAAAGTAACTATTCTTGTTTCAACACATATCAGGCACATTTTCCTTGACTAGGAATTTTTTCAAAGAAATACATACTAGAGAAAAATCACTACAAACTAATTAATTTTATAATATTTTCGCCGTCTGATGAATCAGACGAGTTTGAGTCTGCGTTCAAAGTTTGGGTATTTATCATAGAGATGACATCATCGGTAATTCAAAATTAATACAACATTTGGATAAGCGTTTTAACGAACATCTATTAGTAAGCAGCGAGCTGGCATTTTCATTTTTAATCTGTTCTTTAACTTAGTTTTAAAAATATTCATGGCACTAAAAATTCTTTCAACGCATTACTGAAAAAAGAGGGTTTGTTTAATGAATGTTTATGTTCTCGGACTTCCGCCCAAAATTCAATGGTAGAGGCCACACTTGTCCATTGCACGGCTATAAGCTTTCGCAACTGCAGCTCAATTAATGCTACTTGACTTGGAGAATACCTAGACTTTTCTTCTTTAAATTGAGTGAAAATACATTTAAAGAATTATCAACTGAAAAAAAATGAATCTTTTGTAAAGAGTTCATATTATCAGGTAGGCGATGTCGCTCCATTAAAAATAGTTGACAATTTTTACAAATAACTTTCTGTATTTCGTCATTAATACTACCCTCATTCAACTTTAATTTTATATACTTTTTATATACTCCTCGAAGTTGTAAGAAAATATGTCGTTGGGACCAGAAAAGGTTTGGTGTAAAAAAATTCTAGAAAAAAGCCACGAAGCTAAACCCAAAACTATGAGACTAAAGGACAAAAACAAAGCTTGATCTACGAGTATTTTGATCAAAGTGCTGGTCTCATATTTCATTGAAAGTGGTAGTCATCTCATTTACTTACAGCAACTTGAACTCAATTTCTATTAATTCTTGGTGGTATTGTCTGTTTATGAACAAACAAGGGTATCTAGATAGTGTGTAAATATTTTGCATACTTGAGTCGTTTAGTAATTAAATAATTTCACTACTCTCGGCTAGTGACAAGAGGAGTTATTTATAAGTATGTACCCACAATCTCATATTTAAAGTTCGATTACACTAATTATAAGCAAAAAGCCAAGTGACAACACATTTCTTTTGGTGTTAAGCCATTTTTTCGTATGTGTGTACAAGCTTGACTGATAATATAAATAGCTTTTGGTAGCCATGGCAAAAATTATTTTTAAAGCTGACGATGATGTACAACTCCCCCTCGTGAATATCTGCTTGATACAAAATATTGCAGCCGTTTTATCATCATCACATAGGACTGCTTTTTTATCAACTCAGTAGAACGACGCGATTATCGTTTGTCGAAAGAGGGCTTACAGTTTCGAATTTCATTTGCCAACTGTGCGTCACCTTGTCGCATTTTCTTTGAAACCGACAAAGGGCTGAGGAGTGTTGATTGGTTTTTGGTGAATTTTTTCAGAATATCGCGTATTGTGAAATTTTGTCGGTGGTAGACTGCTGCTGTAGGAACAACAAAATCTGTCTTAAAAGGCATATTTGGACTCTGGATAGTTGGGCGCTTGCTTCGATTAAGTTACGCTGCACCTAGTAGTACAGATAAATATATTTTTTGTTGCTGCATATTCAATAAAACGCCTCTAATTAAGAGATATAGGTTAGTGTAGACTGAATTTTACAACTCCAGAACTTTCTACAGATTCCCTCCCCACGTTTACTTCAAGATAGCTTGGCAGGACTTTGATATCATTACGTATCACGTTTATTTGGTATTTCATTTAAGGCGTCCTTATGCGTATTATTCGCCTTTTACGGTGGTGTAGGTTCAGAAAATCCACATGTTGAAGTGGATCATGCGAACTGGTTGCATGCTTAGCGAAACTATCTTCCGCCACAAATTTAACATCGCAGCTTCACTCCTACTCCAGCTTTTCTCCGGACATCGCATTGCTTAGAGGATAGCATTCAATGAGTCGGACAGATGCACATTTCCTTTGCTCTTACGAAGAAGCTTAAAACGATTTCCATGGTGCTTGTAAATGGCAGACCCATAACTAAAGAATTGGAGAGAACTTACTCCAAGATAAGTGACCGCTTCCAGCAACACTTACTGAACATATACTCCAAAACTTAGCAAGCCCTTACAAAAAATTAGTACCGGCAGTTTACTTGTTATTGTATCTAAGTCGAAACACCAGTGTTTAGTGTTCTTGTCAGTCTATCCATAAAAAAAAAAATTTCCTCGAGGTGTTTCCAGATTTCTAATGCAAAGGTAAATATTTTGTTCACTTAACATAGTCGCGGCAATGCAAGTATCTTAAATATATTTTATACAAATAGTGGGATTGGAATAGGTAGATGTCTGTTGTTAAAAAATGCTCTGCAAGATGCACTTACAACAGGCTTCAAAGCGACAATTCTCAGAATAAGAAGTAAAAGAGCTTCTTTAACACTTAACCTGTTTGAATTGACTTAGCATCTTACCTTCTCCGTGTTACCTTGTTTTTATACCAAACGCTACTTCTCCATTTGTGCAAGGTTCTCTCTAACATTCACTCATGTCCTAGTTTGTGCTTTTCAAATATATATTCCAACACTATCCAGCTATCCAGTGCTCCAAGCTTTAAGCTCTGAAAGTTGTTTACAGCATTAACCTTTCGCCAAGTGGCTAGTTTATGGTAGCACGTGCACCAAATGTAATTAATTATTTTTCAATTTTCTCCTGCAAAATATGCATAATTTATGTGCGAAATTGATCAGGTGTGAGCTATAAAAACTAAAAATGCCGGACCACGAAAACATTCTTCCTGCTAGCCTCTTCTTTCTCTTATCCTTTATACACCATTTACAACTTTTATGTTACACCTTCATATCAAGTAATGCAAGAATGAAGGTTGTATGTGACAAATTTTAAATTATGCAAATATAGTGTAATGTTCTTAAATTTCTTATATTCATTCAGTTAATATTATTTTTAAACAGTTGTGTTTTTAAGTTTTGCAAATGTTTGAGAACTACTTCTTGTGGCTAAAAAATTGTAAATACGACCTACGACCACGCATGGGGCGTGCACTTAAAAATGCGAAAATCCCATAGTTCGACATAACACCTTCATCCATGTCTTTCTACATAAATATATTTGCTTTACAATTTTCGGTTTTCATTTCCTCTATTATTCCCGGTTTGTTGTATATACTGTTACACTTAATTTTTTCTTTCTTTGCCATGTCCGTTTAATGGTAGTAGGTAAACTGCACGTCGGGATTACTTTAAAAATTTATTGTTTCCTTGGAAATTTCCGCAGAGAACTTTCCCCTCTTATACACCGGTAAACCTGCGTCAGTTTACGGATTTTGAAATAATCCAATTACAATGCTACTTACTTGCGTTTGTATATGTTTGCAAATTTGTGCTTGCCCAACTTCTTCAAACGCCAAAGGTGTAGCAGCTCTTGCACCCCGTCACCTTTCCCTATCAAAGAAGTTTTAACCTCTCTTAAGGTAATTTTATAGTTGCATTCCAAACTAATTTCGTAAATTCAACCATAATTCAAGTCAAATGAGGCAATGAAGGCAAACTACAATAAGAAGCAGCTAAATGAAATTGCAACCAACTAATTAAATGGAATTAGTGAGCAATTTTATTGCAGTAATAAAAGTGTAGGTTTGCGGGAAAAACAATGAAATCTTGATTAACAATAACAACATTTGAAGAAGGTACAATCAGTAAGGGTAATAGAAGGGAAAGGAAACGAAAGGACGGGAATCGAACCCGTAAAAAATCAAATAAAATAAACCAATATTAAACTAAATTAAACTAAATTAAACTAAATTAAACTAAATTATTGTTATAAGTTTTACGAGCTCAAAACCAGCGATAATAATTATTATTCAAATTATTAAATTCAATGAAAGTAAATTATATTAAGTTAAATTAAAATAAATTATATTAAATTAAATTAAATTATATTAAATTAAATTAAAATAAATTATATTAAATAAAATTAAATTAAATTAAATTAAAATAAATTTAAAAAAATTATATTCCCGGCGGGGTATCGGTTCCCCTACCGGGCGCCTCCTCGGGTGGTGGATAGAGGAACGCTTCCCAGAAATGGGTGGCATTGAGGAAATGAAATACTCAGGGCGAACCAAAACGAATAAAGGGCGAGTGGATGCGGCCCTTAAACTCTAACTAAGCATCCTCAGGATTGAGTCCAGTAAGATCCTGAAGACCGAAACTGGAAACATGATTAGGAAAAGTATGTTACGGGCTGGCGAGGCCGGTAGTCTGCCACCTCAGTAACCAAGGGTGACACCTTGGCGAAATGGCTGGTAGGTTAATATCGGCATCGTCTCCGTCTCGTTAAAACCCTAGCAGGTCTTCAAGTACATTCGAAGCACGTCGTCATTAAGTTGGTGGTGCAGGCTCAGTTGAGACAACTCCTGACTAATGCCGGATTCTGGCACTGAACACAGACTCTCATAAGGACCTGTGTCAACCTTAGCGTGGCCTCCCTGCAAGCGCATAGATAACCACGGGTATCAATAACGGCGACTGCACATCGCGCTGAGATAGCGGCTTGAAGCGGAGACCCAATAGAAATGAACAAACAAAATCAAAACAACGAAGAAAGAATGGAGAACGAAAGCGGCGACGAGGTCGCATTCAGAAAAAGCAGTAAACTGCTAAGATCGCCGGTTCTAAAAACGCCGGCTAGAGTGGCCACTCCAGTTATGCCTTCGCGAGGCTCTGGACCGGCACGAAACACACCAGTGGGATTCGGCACCAAAACGCCCGGCCAGTCAACACCCACTGCTACCGGCGGGAAGCTAGATTCCACCCACAAGAAGGCAACCCCCTTAAAAAGCGCAATGACACTTTTTAGCCTTAAGGGGAAAACTCAAGGCCAGTGTTTGGACCATGACATAAAAAACGGAATGGCTCTTCTCGAAGAGGTGTTGAGCTATATGAGCTCATTGAGCCCAAATAAAGAAGAGGGTGACGAACCGGGCCCATCAAATAAGCTCAGCTCATAGACTCGGAAGCCAAGAAGGAAAGGGACGAGGAATCGGAGAATACCCAGTCCGAAGAGGCTTGGTCCAAGGTAGTAGGTCGGAGACGGCAAGAGCGTCCTAAAGCAAAAAAGAAGCCGCCTGCTCAAGCCCCGAAGGCAGTCAAAAAGAACAAGAGGAACAGCAGAGCCGTAACGATTCTGGTGAAACCGGCCGAAGGCAAAAGCTACGCCGAAGTTCTAGGGGCAATCCGAGGTCAGCTCCGGCCTGCCGAAACCGGAACGGTGATACGGTCAGTGCACAAGACCAAGGCTGGTAGCGTACTAATAGAAACGGCGCAGTGCAACGACCAACCGGCCTTTAGAGAAGACATTGGTAGCGCGGTAGGAGAAGTTGGCGATGCACAACAAATCTCTAAGCGTATAAAGCTAGAGGTATTGGGCATGGACTGTCTCACAACGGCTGAGGAAATAGAAGAGGCCGTTCGACGAGAGATCGGAGAAAGCTCAGGCCAAATCCGTATCTCTCTTTTCACCGTAAATCAGAGAGAGCAAAAGAAGGCTGTTGTCGAAGTGGACGAAGGTCCCGAAAGCCAACTGCTAAAAAGGAAAAATTCCCATCGGCTGGATCCAATGGAGGATCAGACAGCGTGCGGAAGTGCAACGCTGCTTCAGGTGTCTCGGCTACGGACACCGACAGGCTGGCTGCAATGGGCCCGACAGGAGGAACGCGTGCTGGAAGTGTGGGAACTCTGGCCACAAATCCTCATCCTGCACTGAAAAGGCAAAATGCTACCTGTGCACCACGGGAAACCTCGACCATCTTCCCGGGTCTGGAGCATGTGGCACGTTTAGAGAAGCACTTGCTTCGGCGAAAGTCAAACTGTCGCCCCAATGATGCAGGTTAGCTGATGAACTGCTAGACCAACTGGTGCTTGATCACCAAATCAACTATGCAATCATCAGCGAACCTTACAAGGCCAGAGACAACTGGTACATCGACGAATCTGGCGCTGCTGCTATCTGGATAGTGGACGCCAATACCAATGTTACTAATCGTGCTGCCGGACATGGCTACGTCCGTGTAACTGTAGCGCGAACAACTCTTGTTAGCTGCTACCTGTCCCCAAATGACCCCATTCAGAGGTTCAAAGAAAAGCTGGAGCTATTAGAGGACGACCTACGGGACCAAACGGGCAACCTGGTCATCGCTGGAGACTTCAACGCTAGAGCAATAGAATGGGGCTTGCCTCAAACTAATACAAGGGGAAAGCTAATTCTGGATATGGCAGCCCGACTCGGTGTGGTCGTACTGAATACGGGCACGACCCCGACATACAGGCGCCCGGGCTTTGGGTACTCGATCCCCGACATAACGCTCGTCTCGGAAAGACTCTTTCCAAACGCGGTTGGAGAGTGATGGAGGACCTTACTGGCAGCGACCACAACTACATCACCTTCCAACTCGACCATCCTGGTCAGAGACCGGCAGCGAATGCGTCATACAAAACCCGTAGATGGGATGCAGCTAAAGTTGACGCCACCAGGTTCACCGGAACAGTGCTGGCGAAAGCCAAACGGATAACCGAGGGCACCAATACGCCACATCCGGCAGTTGAAGAAACCATGCAATGCATGCGCCATGCTTGCAAGGTCTCTATGCCACGAATAGGAACGTGGCGGGGCAAGAAGCAGGTATATTGTTGGAATAGCGAAATCGCGGAACTCCGGAAAACATGTCACAGAATGCGAAGACTGGCAACGCGCTCACGTGGCAGATCCGAGGCTCTTGAAAGGGTGGAGGCGTACAAGGGGGCGAAAAAGGCTCTCGGCGCCGCCATAAAAGCAAGCAAACTAAGATGCTGCAAAGAGCTCTGTAAGGAAGTGGATCAAGACCCCTGGGGAGAAGGGTACAAAATAGTTATGAAGAAACTTCGACCACCAAATCAGACGATGGACGAAGATGACATGAAAAACATCGTGGACGCGCTATTCCTCACGCAACCTACTAGAGAAGAGGAACATGCAGCACGAGATGACCGCAACGTGTTACCTTTCAATGAAGAAGAGCTAAAAAGAGCCCTGCGTAGCATGAGGGCTGGTAAAGCCCCAGGACCCGATGGAATACCTGCGGAGGCAATCAGATTAACTGCTAATAGTTGTCCAGAGCTCTTGTTACACATGTACAACAAATGTCTAGAAGCAGGTGTCTTCCCCGCCAGATGGAAGACAGCACGGCTCGTCCTCATACCGAAAGGCAAAGGGGACCCAAACTCTCCATCATCCTTTCGCCCACTATGTATGCTCGACACAGCGGGAAAAATGATGGAGAGCCTTATAAAGCAACGTCTATCAGCAGCCATAGAAGACGAGGGTGGACTCTCCCACCGGCATCATGGCTTTCGGAGAGGGCACTCCACAATAGAAGCCATAACAGAAGTCGTAGAGGCAGTCCGGAAGGCCGAGACGGTAAGCCATCAAGCAAGGCCGGTGGTACTATTGGTGACGTTAGATGTTAAAAAAGCTTTTAACTCTGCCAGGTGGGAAGACATGCTTGATGCATTAGAACGCTCCTTTAAGGTCCCGATATACTTGTTAGATATATTGAGGGACTACTTAAGAGACCGCTGGCTAATCTATGAAACGACCCAAGGCCAAAGAAAGGTGAAGCTAACAGGTGGGGCAGCACAAGGGTCGTTGCTCGGCCCTGATCTTTGGAATGCTACCTATGACAGTCTCCTTCGAATGCAGATGCCAGAAAGCACTGTTCTAGTTGCTTTTGCAGACGACGTGGCTGCGGTGATAACAGCACGAAACTGAACCAAGTGATGCGCAGTGTAGACGAATGGATGAATAATCACGGCCTCCAACTGGCTACAGCCAAGACAGAGATCGTGATACTAACGAAAAGAAGGATTCCCACAATCATCAACATGAATGTTGGGGATCAACAGATAGAGACGCGCCGCTCTACGAAATATCTAGGGGTGAAATTGGACAACAAGCTTCTCGGAGCATCTAAGAAGCTCCTGCGAGAAGGCTGTGAAGACCATCGTAAGTCTGAGTCGGCTAATGGCAAATACAGGTGGACCAAAGCCATGCATAAGAAAGCTGCTAGCGTCCGCCTCAGATTCTATACTGTTGTACGGTGCAGAAGTCTGGGCGGACGCAATACAATTTGGGAAGTATCGGGCCGCTATTACCGCAGTCCAACGTAGAGGGGCCCGGAGAATCGCCTTAGCATACCGCACGGTCTCCGCAGATGCTGTTCTGGTCATCGCGGGGACTATACCGATATATCTCCTCGCTGAGGAAAGAAAAATGATTTACGACACTCGTGCAGAGGTACGTACAGACGTTGCTGCAACGCAGGCGCGGGGTGATTCGATCCGGCGGTGGCAACTACAATGGAGCAGCAGTGCTGCTGGAAGGTGGACCAGGGTATTAATCCCCGAACTAGAACCATGGCTGAACCGACCTCATGGAGAAGTCGACTTCTACCTGACCCAGTTCTTAACCGGACACGGTTATTTCCGTGAATATCTCCATAGAATGGGATAGACGACGTACGCCACACCTTCTTCGAATGCGAGCAATTCGCAGAAGAAAGAAGGCGGGTGGAAGAGACAATTGGCGAACTTTCCCCGGGCAGTGTCATTCGCAAGATGACCTGCGAAAACGTTAGATGGGATAAAGTCAGACGATACGCGAGGAATGTCCTCCTTGCGAAACGGGAAGACGGTTGTCTAGCCAGTTAGCGTGAGAGTAGCCATAGAGCTCACGTAACGCGCTTCCTTACCTGAAGTAATGCTAAGCGCGGTCCCAGGTAAGGAAGAATGCGCGGGCCGTGGGAGGTTAGGTTTTAGTGCGGTATACTTCAAGATAAGAAGGAGTCCGACACTCGGAGAGTTCCGCTGCTAGAGCATCTAGTAACGAGGGCTTAAATCCGGTTAGTGCATGAAGCATTTCCTCCTCCCGAACACAAAAAAAAAAAAAAAAAAAATTATATTAAATAAAATTAAATTGGATTAAATTAAATTAAATTAAATTAAATTAAATCAAATTAGATTAAATAAAATTAAATTAAATTATTTTAAATCAAACTAAATTAAGTTAAGTTAAATTAAACTAAATTAAATTAAATTAAACTAAATTAAACTAAATAAAATAGAATAAAATAAAATAAAATAAATATCTATCAATAGCAATCTTCTAAAAATACAAAGAAGAGTGTACAAAAACAAAGTCCAGCATACATGATTTGCATATAGACAGAATGTCTAAAATATTGGCAAGATAACAAACAGTTAGAGGAAAACTTGAATTAAGCAGCTTGAAAAACTACACGCAGCATAGCCTATGGGTTGGGCAGCTGCGTTTACAATCAGAGTGAGTGGGTTCGATTCTCCACAAGATCCTCTGAAAATAGCAAAAACTATACGAATTATTCTGACGAGAAATCGTGGCTGTTTTCGAAATAGTACTACAACTGTAGCCTGTATATGTTTGTTGCCTCTATCAAAAATAATAATAATTAACTAAGAATTATTGTCAACTGGTCTTGAACTCGCTAAACTTACAAAAATATGTACAAATTAACAGACTATAAAACCAACAACAAAATAAAATAAATTAAAAAAAAATAAAATTAAATATAATTAAATAAAGTAAAATAAAATAATATTAAAAAAAAAACAAAATAAAATAAGATTAACTAAAGTGAAATAAAATATAATAAAGTAACAAAAAACATAGTAAATTAAAGTCATAATATCATTATATTCGTGAAGCTCGTACATCGCACCGTTACATTTATTTCGATACTCTCGATTCAGGTTTTGCATTATCTCATTGTAAGTGTTTTTCTAAATTTAAATAATCTTCAAAGAGAGTTGCATTTTAAAACGATTCCAGGCGCTTTAATTGTTTTAATAAATATCAGTTTGGACGCTCACACTCTCATTTTGGTAGTATTTGCTAGACCAAATTATATTATTTTCTCTGCCGAATAAGGTTACTCATACGCCATGGTCGCTGACAGTGATATATCCAGTTAACATTCTTTGTTTTTCTAAAGCTGCATCAAGTGAGACTCTTTACCGATTCGCTCATGCTTCAAAATGCTGTTCGATTACAAACCTGTACAATATTCAAAGAGAAATAAATGTATATGATATCTACGCCAGCCGAATTTTCGAGTGCATCATTCAAAGATTTTAAGTGCAACGGTATCTAACAAAACCCTAAAGAATTTTTGGAACCGATTTTCATTTGCAAATATTTTTCGACTAATATTTGCATATAGTTATGTATAAATATATGTATGTATGTATGTACAACTAGAGAAGCAACTAGTTAGATATGAATGTAGCCATATATAAATATAAATATGAGCTTGTTAACATCAAGGCATTGTTGCATGCTCCCATTGATGACAAACAATCACGAAAGTCAACATCGATGAGTGTCAGCGAAATTGAAAAATCTATGCGGTTTTATGCTCGTAAAACTAAATTCCAACCACTTTTGTCAACTTTAGCTGCAACATATCGCTGAACAACTTATTGTCAACGTCAAATAAAAATTATGAAGGAAATAGAAAAAGCAAAATCACACAAATACATATAAATGGGTAATTCCTTTGTACTTGCATTGAATTTAGGGATACTTTTTGAGTCGAAAAATCTCAAAGATGTGGAAAAGTGAATCACTTTTAATATAAATGTGATTGTAATATTCATAAATTACCCTACTCAAAGTATAAACTTGGATTTATTTATTTATTTATTTATTTATTTATTTGAGTCTACAGTTCATAATACCTTACAGACTAGAACAATTTTACATAGGACCCCCAAGGAGTTAGTAAAAATAAAAAGTGATAGATGAACATAAATTTGTTACTTACAAAGAGAATTAAGAATTTTTACAAAATTCGATTTTGATAACGCAAAGTCAAGCTGATTTGAAGATAAAAACAAAGCATTAAATTCTCGCAGTGCACGAGCAATAGGTGCATTACTAGCATAATTTGTTCGGAAGTTGTCTCCATAAAAAGGGTAAAAACTCCGGAGGCTTCTCTGCGGAATATTAAAACTAATCCGCTGTAGTAAGATTGGGCAGTCGATGTTGCCATTTATAATATTGAATACAAAGGAAAGGGAAAGAACTTTTCTGCGTTTGTCCAATGAATCCAAGTGAATTAGCAAACGTCGAGATTCATAGGACGGAGCCGGATCTTCAAACGGAAGTGAACGTAGCGCATGTTTTAGAAAAACTTTCTGAACTCGTTCAATCCTACTAATCGAGAATTGATCGTACGGCCTCCAAATGAAAACAGCGTACTCCAAGTGCGATCGTACAAGAGAGCTAAAAAGCTGTTTGAAAGTATACGGGTCAGAAAACTCAGACGAGTTTCGGCGAATAAAGCCAAGAACTGAATATGCTTTTGAGAGTATGAAGTTTATGTGACTATTAAACGTCAACTTAACGTCAAACACTACTCCCAGATCTTTAAACTCTGATACAAATTGAAGTACGTCATTAGCAATCTTATACGATGTATTGATAATGGTTTGACGCCTAGAAAATGTCAGATGAAAACACTTCTTAATATTTAGAGAGAGTCGTGACTTCTCACACCAACGAAAAAGATTATCTAAGTCTGTTTGCAGACGAAGCGAAGATCTTGCGTCGCAAACATTCGAAAAAATTTTTAATTCGTCGGCATAGAGCAAAAAATTTGAGTGCGTGAAGCAGCCGCTAATGTCATTGATGAAAAGTATAAAAAGGAGCGGGCCTAATATGCTTCCTTGGGGTACGCCTGAGGTGGCAACAAAATGGTACGAGAGCACACCGTCAATGGAAACTGCACATAACCTACCCGTTAAATAAGATTTAAGCCACAATAAAAAAGAAGAGTGGAAACCAAAGCACGATAACTTATGTAGTAGTATCGTGTGTGAGACTTTATCGAACGCCTTAGAAAAATCGGTATAAATACAATCGACTTGGAGTCCTGACGAAAAAGATGAAATGCAAAAATCACTAAAAACAGCTAAATTAGAAGTTGTCGAACGACCCTGGACAAAACCATGTTGATTGGGATTGATTAAAGACTTAACAGTAAAAAACATTTTATCTTTAACAACACATTCAAATAGTTTTGCGATACTTGAAAGCTTTGCTATAGGTCTATAGTTGCGAACGTCACTTTTTCTTCCAGTTTTAAAGAAAGGTGTGATGGTTGTAAGTTTCCAATCATTCACAAAGATACCCGAAGAAAGGGATTTATTAAATATGATCTTAAGCGGCAAGATTAACGCCGGACAATTTTTGAGAAGCATAGATGATAATCCATCACCGTCAGTTTGCGACGATGACTTCAGATAAGCTAGCCCCCGTCTAATGTCCTCAGAAGTAACTTGCAGCAAACCAAAATTCAGAACCGACGGGATTTCAGCAGCAAAGTCAGGGGAATCCTCGTCATCCTGGACAAAATTTGATTTAAAAAAGTCAGCAAATAGGTTCGCTGCCTCACACGGGGTGCAAGCGAATTTATTATCAAACTCAACCGAGGTTGGGATATTTGTTGACGCTTTTTTGGATTTCACAAAATTCCAAAACTGTTTCGGATTAGCTTTAATATTACGCTCTGTATTACTTAAGTAATTTTTATAAAGCTTACTACTAAGAGATTTGAACTTCCTCCGAAAATACTGATATTTAACTAAACACGATGATGTACGATTTGCTTTATATTTGTGAAGGTACTTGTTTTTGAGATTTTTTAATTTTTTCAAACGCGTGTTGTACCATGGAGATTTGATACGACGCTTCTTTTTTAACGGAATGTTTTCAAGACAAAATTCATTCATTATTGACTTAAACTTGGAAAAACAAATATGAGTATCTAAGTCGGAAAATAGATCCTCCCAGTTAAATTTCAAAAGAGAATTATTTAGACTTAGGTAGTCACAAGAAGCAAAGTTATAAGCAACTGCATCCATACCAGTTAAGGGTAAAAATTTATAAAAATCGATTTTAATATCTAGAGGGACATGATGTATACCTTCAGCTGATATCGGAAAAATGCATTTTGATATATCGCACTTAATATTCTCTGTAACAAATATTAAATCTAAAAGTCTATTCATTTGATTATAAAACCCATTAATTTGTTTAAGATTTATGCTTAAGAAACTATCGATAAAATATGATTCAGTTTGATTAGTAATGTTGCCAGCCGCCAGACCTAAGTTGGACGTATCACTACACCAGCTAACATTGCTTAGGTTGAAATCTCCCAGAACGCATAAGTGATTATCACCCAAATTGTCCACCGCTAGAGACGTCACGTTATCAACGTGAGCTTTATATAGATCAGTACCACTGCTTGGTGGTATGTACGAAGCTATTATAAAAATGCAGCCATTTGACCCTGAATTCTTAATGCATACGCACAGTTGGTCAATTAACGAATCGTCATTTGCGAGCTTCATTGCGAAAGCGTGATACATTCTTTTTACTGCAATTAGGACACCACCACCTCTTGAACACCCAGTTTTAACAGCGTCACGGTCTTTGCGAAAAACATCATATAGTTGCGGATCAAAGAATTCATTGTCAAAAAAATCAGAGTTCAACCAAGTTTCAACAATGACAATTATATCAAAAGACTCTTCAAGGCTAAACTGATACATTATATTAGATTTAGTTCTTGACCCAGAGATATTCTGATAGTAGACTCTGAGTCCATTGTTACACGAATTGCCGCTATTCAGTGTCACTGTGCCGGGCTTTGAGCGGCTGCCTTCTGAAAAGAATGAAACGGCTTCACTTTAACGTTAGCCGGCCAGACAGATGATTCTAAGATGCTTTTGTAGGCAATTGAGGGTACTCCCAATTTAAAATTCACGCGCTTGTAATTTTCTACTGGGACGTCTTTCTTCCGCAGAGCAAAGCAATGGATAGCATTCAAATCAATATTCGCATGTTTTGCTACATAGCTTTTTATGTGATCAGCTGTAACAGCAGGCGCAAACGACGACAGATGTACCCATTTGTTACGAATCGCGACACTCAATTCCGTGTTGTCATTTGATCCAACAACAACCACCGGTTTCGTTTGCTTCTTGTTTATATTTCTCCTTTTATGCTTAACATGGGACCAACCAGCCGTATTGTTTGCAATCGGAGATGACGGCTGAGAAACAGAAGAAGCACCAACAATAAGCTCAGTTTGTTCCATATCGATAGTAGCAGCAGCAGCAGCAGCAGCATTGCAAGTGGCTGAGTCGTGTATCGGAATATCAACAACAACATCGCTATCACTATTGTCATTCGTGCCAGTGAGAGCACCCACACGAATATTAGGAACAGTTGAAATTGAAGTAGATGAACTAGCATTAGAAGACAAAGCACCACGGTCACCGAACTTTGTATTAGCTTGTGTGACTCTCTTATTGTCATTGTCTACAGAAATTTGTTTACCGTCAGCATTGTTTTTAGCTTTGGCACTTTGTTTTTGGCTGACTTTAGGCACACTATTGTTGGTAGATGCACTTTTATCAGGTTGTCCATTACACTGTTTTGGTTTTTTTTGGCCAATGAATCTTTTACGAAATTCGTTTAACGAACTCACTGCAGTTTCAATTTCACACAAGTAAGCCGAAACAGGCAAATCAATGCATTTATTACACTTGAACATAACGTTCCTGCATGATTTTATAAATTTGACAAAACCAGAGTTTAGATTAGTGCACTTTATGTGAATTGTATCTGTGCATAATCCACACGATAAATATTCGCCCGTGGCACACTGTAATCCACAATAAGCACACGACATAGCGCAAGAATAAAATAAATAAAAAAGAGCACTTATTACAATGAGCTCAAAAAGGACCCACAATAAATGAAGGACGGAAACTATTTCACTAACTTTGTTCTTCTATGGCCATTAAAAGAGCTTCTGACACAGCCTTGTGCATTACGTACCACCATCTTACTCCACACCCCCCAGTTTCCAATTAAAGCAGTAACGGTAGTCAATAGGCAGACTTCGGCAAATCTTCTGTCATGAATACCTCTTACCATCAAATATGTGCGGTACCTAGAAGAGGTATATTAGGATGAGTGTCTGAATTACATGTTCGAGGTTATATCGTTCTATTGCTGAGTTGCACAACACTTCAAACAACAACAAAATATTACATCAACATGCTTTGAGTAGTAATTGGCTCTTAACCGCCTGGGAAATGTCTACTGTTCCTTAGCAGAAAAGTTACAGTCATCCCTTTTTACCGATAACTAGCGCCAATTGGAAATACCTACTGAGGTCAAGTCATCTTGAACTTTTTTTTTTTTAATCAAAGGCATCTGCTACCAGGCTCGGATTTCGAGCACCCTTTGATCCTTACCGCCCTTTTGCATGCCCATTATGTGACCATGCTCATATCGATACATAAACTCGCAATTTTATTTCGAATCCTCCAAGAGCCATTCAATTTTCTTTCTGACGCCGTGGTCTGAGGATTAGCACACCGAATGTCCAAGGTTTCGGGTAAAGAGGCAGGTAACATCAAAAGTGGTTTGCAAACCTTTTTTCAAAACGCTATCAACCCTCGGTTGTTTAGTTGGCAAACTCTCCGAGTATATTTATGACATGGAAAGCTTCTTAGCGTGAAATTCACCTGATTTGCCGAACGGGCTCGGAGTTGGCTAAAAACTGAAGGTTCCGTCCTACGGTAAAGCAAAAGCCCTTATGTAGGAAACTCAGAAATTTACACTAACAAATTCGCAATGAAGTTTTGTTTTTCAAATTTTTGATCACTGACAAAAATTCGTTAAAAGGAATGGTTCCTCAATATAAGTGTATTCGAGCTTAATTGAACCAAAAAAAAAGGAAAGCTTATGGGTGCGTAATTTTGAAGACGATGATGTATGGAGCCGAATTCCATCGCAAAGTCCGTCTGAAAAAGACGATCAATAACATGCGTAGAACGGTTCCAAAAGAAATGAAAGCTTTATCGTAGAAACATAGACAATCTGAGGAAACTCGAAAAACAATACCATGGAAGTTAAAACGAAAATAAGAACAACATTTGACAAATTTTTATAGACAGAGTTACACCGCAAGCAGAGCTGCTCCAGGATGTCTTCTTATATCTTCTGAGTATCTCCTTCATCAAATTCTAATGGACGACGAAGAAAGCGAGTCACTGTTGTTGTTGTTGTTGTGGTAACGACAAAAACACTCCCCGACGGTGTTGGGGAGTGTTGTCGAATTAACAGTCCTTGGCCGGATTTGAACCCTGTACGTTCCGGTACTTTTGAAACTTGAAATATAGGTGGTGTTAGAGAAAAATAAAGAGGATTAAGAACAGTTACGGTACATATATGGGGTTGGAGGAAAAGCAAAATCAGAAAGACAAAGGAAGGTATACGGATAAATGTAGAAGATGAGCCAAGTAAGGAGGAAAAGGGTACAATTTATTAATAGTAGACAAGTCAAATTTTAGGCAGAACAACGTCTGCCGGGTCCGCTAGTACTAAATATACTTATACATATATAACTTCAACTAAATTTGATAGTAGACTTCAATAGATTGCAATCAAATGAGTAACTACAATCAAAAATTAATTATGGCCTTTAGTTGACAGAAAATGATATATGCTCGCAAAGTTTGGCTTCAAACCGTTTAAACGGCTCAGCGCCATTTAATGAAGAATCTTCTTTCTTCAGCTTCAACTTAATTTTTCCAATCCAAACAAGTTGTAGTTTTGATGGAAGATTTCCTGGAAATACTCATATGTATGTGCATATATACGTATATGTAATAAAATGAAAGCTAAATAAATCTATTTGGTTTACGTGAATTAAACTACAATAAAATTGCACCAAATACTGTAACGTGAGCTACTGAATCCTTGTGATTTTATGAACAAATACTTGCAATATTACTCATGTATCTATTTCTATTTCAATCTCTGTCTGTTTCATGATGAGGGTGGCATTGAAAACATTAGTGTTGCCGCTTTAGAGCGTTATTTGTTGATAACTCATGCGATATGTGGGAACAGTTGAGGGAATGACAAAGCTTGGCTGTCGGAATCCATCATGCAACTTTTCAATTAAGAAATATTGCTACATTGATGTTTTTAATATTGGCAAATGTTGGTGAATGAAATTGAATCTGTGTGATGGAAAAGTTTAAAAAAGTGATGTGGTTAGAAAATGAAAAACAGACGTGACGTTGTCAGATGCATTGTGCTTATGATTAACAAGGAAGTTCGGGTTTTGAACTAGTCATGAGGGATACTAGGTCTGAAACTAGTGCCAAAGTGATATAAATAATAAATGAAACCAGTTCTCTGAAAAGCAGCTTGAATGTCGAGTACATATGTGATAAACGTAATAAATATAAAAATTCTAACATCGACCGATATTCATCTGGTATATGCATCGTTATATATTACAAGGATATTTTAGAAACTCTATCTGATATAGCCTTTTGATTAGACTCCGATTTCTGAGTTACAAATAACTAGCATCCATGCATTTAACTGCTACTTTCCGCAATTGTTTAACATGGAGAGAGAAACGTTAAGCGGCCTCCTATAAAGTCGCATTAAAGGAAATATTTTGCTTTGTTTGAAGTTATGTGGGTGGAATCTTGACGTCCTTATTCAAAGTTATCCCTTTAAGTCTTCTCAATATACTCGTCAATGCGGCTTCTCACATCCCAGCAAAGAGATGTTAGTCAACATATCCAAAAAGTGCTTGATGGCTTTAACAGCAGAGCAGAATACAACTAGATCCACCACATGAAATATGTGTCGTCCCATAGTTGAAAGGACTAAAGAAAGCACAGTACAAGAGGAATTAATACTCGGATCTAAGTGAAAGTAATTTACTGCTACTATCTATTGGGACACAGCAGCTGTCACTACTTAAAGCAAAAACCTCTTTCCAATTTCAGTGTACACTGGAGCCGTAGGCTAAAATTTGGTTCAAAATCACACAGAGGACGCAAAACTCAACCTTTTTCAAAAATTTAACCAGGCAAGTGTTTTTCGATGCTGGGCACAACAGCGACAAAAAAAAATTTTAATTCAAAGCAACAAGAAAGTAAGCCAGCAGAAACTCTTACGAGCGTTCAGAATTTTGGTTGCTACTCGCAGGGTGAAGTAAATAAAAAGAGACAGAAAACATACGCTACCTGAAATGGTACGGGTGTATTTTTAAGGTACTACTTTCTAACATGAACAATAGCAGAAATTCCTGTCTTGTATTTTAGTGCTATCTAACGTGCAGAATAAGAAGGTGATTAATAGTGAGAGGAAAAAGGGGTCACATTCATGGAATAACCATTGACTAGCTTTTTACTACCTTTTTCGACTCTTAAATTTCAAAATTAAAACATTGACTTTTAGGCTGGAATCGATCAAAATGTTTTCATCCTCAAACACTTTCAAATAAGATCGACGGACATGGTAAATCTTATTCTGAGTCGATATTAAACTGTAGCTAGCACCAATCTATAGGTAAAACTGAAGAGGATACCTCCTAAAAGTCATCACACTTGCCTTAAAGGGGATGGATTTCCTATCACTTACTACTTTTTATTTAAAAGTAGGGAATTATAGCTAAAATATCTTAAACTATAAAAGCGGGGGAATTTGTCAACAAGAATAAATATAAAAATATGAATAGTTTCATAATTTTTTATAAATATTTTGTTGTTTACCTAATTGGCAGAAGATACTTTTGACTCACTTTTCACATGAGCTTTTTCATATATAAGGCGTGGTTTGAAAATTGTGTTTTTGTGAGGTACTGTTAAGCCTATCTTCACAGCTTCGGGGTAGGGCTATCGTAGTGACAGTCTTTGGTTGTATATGAATCCGAGTCGTTGCATAGACCTAGATACATTTTTTTGTAAAGAAATTGAACTTATTTCATAAAGGTATCAACAATGAAAGTATTGATTATACGCGGGCCTTACTATGGTGATATGTAAACTACTGTTTCAGGGGAAAACTTCTTACGACCTTTTAGAAACCTATAGTTTTTTGATTTCGTCTAAGGATATCTGTAAAGGTAAATCGACTTTTTTCATAAAAATATCTTCTACGATATAATTTTGCTGAACTTTGCTTCCAAAAGCTAACCAAAATGCTTTTACCGTAATATGACCCGGGGATAGGACCGTTTAACTAGTATACTTATATAAAAATAGTAGTAAAATAGCAGTAAATTTATGTACTAAAATGTACCTATTGTACGCACAAGACAACACTTTTGCGGATACAACATTTGCTCTACATTAGCGGATAGCCGAATGACATTGTTTAAGCGGCATAAGTAGTAGTCATTTCTTTCGTTTATTTCATTTGCATTGCATGCAATTCGCAATCAGCTTATGAAATATTCCAAAGAAATTGTTTATATTTTTCAATCCCAAACCTGGATTTTTCACAATGAAAAAGAGGAAGCGAATCCCGCGCAATGCCTCAGAGCCAACAGTGCTCGCCCCCAATTAATACATACAAGGTGTAACAGGTGCGCCTCAGCCCGTTCTATATAGAACAAGGAAGAAATTCAAGCAAGACAACTGACAACTTACTTCAAGTTGTTGATTACACTATGGGTTGTAAAATTTTTACAACTCCTTTATGCACCTTCCAGATTAAATTTGGATACAAACAGACCTAACTTAATACCAACCTCAATTTGATACCACGCTGTTGAACAATCATTTTTCCTAGGCCCATATTTATATGAACTTTTTGACAATTTATTAATTTATGAATGGACCAAGAACCTTGAGGCAACAACTTGTACGCGCCCTTTTTATATTATTAAACTCAAAAAAGATTCAGGATTCTGATACAATTTGTTGTCGGAAAGCTTTAGGGTGCAATATTTTGTAAAGCATCTGCCCACTCCTGCTTTTAAGAATCAAGTTTATAGGTTCTCGAAATTAGTTGTCTCACAATCTTGGACTTGTTGCCCAATAAATCTCTCTGTATAAGCTCTAGGTTTGATGGTCCAATGCCATGAAAATCGCAGTTTTTCGCTCCCACTTAACGTAATGATTTCAGGACATCTTTGTTAGACTACTTGCTAGTACATAGATTTGTTATACCTAAGCTTGTGTAAAACAGAATTTTATTGCTATTTGGTTTCAATTCATGCAATTTTTGTATTTACAGTCTGAAACCGATTTCATTTGCATGGATTATATCATTTGAGTTTCATGTCACCAATGCAATTGCAGTGCAGAACTGAATGGAAGATAAAAAGATTATTCATACAAGTAGGTGGTTTAGGAGAAAAAAATGAGTTGACTCTCAAACTTATAGAATAGTTCAATTTATTCCGAGTCATCCAAGAACCGCCTCTAGGCGGACCATCTTCAAATATATATAAAAATAGTGGAGAACTAGTTTTTAAGTTACATTGGGCACTAGAGGGTTGAGACAGTTTATTTCCGGTAGTGGATAAACATTATAAATTAAGTGTGCTTTTAGATATCTTGTGGAGTTATGGTGTGTAGGTTCTTTGGTACTCATCACCCGTTGCTATTTAAAATGGACGAAATCGGTTAATAGCCACACCCACACCCACCACATAGTCTAATCTTCCCTGAGTCAATTATATATGCATGATTGGTCATTAATCATGAACCGATTCAGATATCAAAACCAAATACGAATCACAGATTACAAATTTTACAGTGAATAAGCCCGAACCAAATGGAGTCTCTCAAATACCACGCCCTCTTTTATACAAAAGATTTAGAGTTTTAAATATCAAATACAATAACTTTACCAAAAATAGTAACACCGCCTATTTCAAAAACGTTTACCATAACTTCACCCCCGTTGGGCTTGAAAACAACCACAAACACAGTTGAATACGTTGGCTTTAATTGAACTCATTCTTCGGTTTAAGTAAATTTTTAAACTTGATTTAAATAATATAATTTGATTATTTATCATTAATCAAACGCACAACCTTAAGTTACTTTACAGTGTTTGAACTTATAAAACTTAAGAATAACAATATATGAAACCATATATAACCAGCGCAGATCGAACATCGAATGCAGCTCATAATAACCGCCGAGGTTTCTGTTGTATCGGTAAAAGTTTACTACAGTTATACCTTTCATGAACATAAAATGGTATAATCACCTTGGTCCGATGCTTGTTAGTATGCGAAAAAGAAGAATTGGACATATCTAAAAGTATACCGAAATCGTCAGGACGACGAGCTGGGTCGATTTAGCCATGTCCATCGATCCAAGTTTTTTAATTTAATTTTTTTATATTATTCTATTATTTCTTTAGAAAGTAAAACTGGGGGTACGGAGCATATATTGCTTAGGGGCAACCTTTTAGTAATATTTTTTTTAATTTAAATTATTTGTTCTGTATAAAAACGGGTGGTGCGAGGCACCTTTCACACCTTGTATGTATTCATTGGGGGCGAGCAGTTGTGGCTCTTAGGTATTAGCGCAGGATTAAAAAAGAAATAATAATAATTGGCGCTATATATACCTCCGGAGGAGATTAAGGCATTAATTTTTAATTAATTTTTCCTACAAATTGGTGGGACTTATAGTTTTTTGCCGATTCCGAACGCAGATGAATTTTTTCTGGGAAGATTTCCATGGCAGAAATACACTCGAAGAGTTTGCCAAACCACAGCCAAGGGGCGACCCCGTTTTTGAAAAAACTTTTCCTACACACTTTTGATATTACCTGTACCAGGACTAGAACCTTGGACTTTCGGTGTGGTAGGCCAGCAACACTACCGCCGCACCATGACGGCCGCTGGATTGGCCTCCTTATTTTCGTTGTGAAAAGCTCTAATTTGGGATTGCAAGCAAAAACTATATCTTTTAAATATTTCATAAGCTGGTTGCGAATTACAATAGCATGTAATGCAAATTAAATAAACGATAAATTTGGTACGCGACCATTTTTTCATATATTAGTCATTTGTCAGAACAAACAAGATCGAACTAATATAACATATAGCTTCTATACAATCGCCTGTTCCCATAAATTTGGTTTAACTATATATCTTTCAATTACCAACGTAAGACCGTCAAATTCCTCACAGTTTGGGCTTATTGTAAATAAGGATCGTACAGTGGAACTCGTGATGTGTACAACGCTCTTCCTTACTAGTTTAGAATAAACGGGCAGGTAAAGTAAGTTTTTGCATACAGGGATACTCACAGATCCGATAGAGTAATGTGGAAATGTGATATAAATCTCTATTCTAAACCTTATGAAAATTTTTATAAAGTTAACATTTTAGATTGCTATATATATAGTTGTGAAAGCCAGTATATATTTTGTGATATATTAACACATTTTCCACATTTTCATGTTCACACAATCATCTCTTCGGTATTTGGGCAACTATAGCACCTTAGTGCGCCACATTGATTTCAATCTATTTAGTTGTTGCCTGCTCACCAGTAGCAAATTGTTTTTCAATTAGCGTCATTGACTCACACTCTTATCAAAACCAATTTATTAAAATGGAAACTTATCACTTTCGAGTTAATTAAAATTTTAATTTTCACCAAAGCGTTCACCAAAACAATTTATTGTTTTCAATGACAGCCACAATCAAAAATGCTTTTATCAAATATCATACAAAATACGTAGAGGTATTGACAAACAATTACAAAAACAAAAGAGAAATATAGAAAAAAAAATATATCAGCCCGCACCATTGTGTGAATCATCGCGTGGCACGAATTAACCCTCTTCATATACCATTCATGAATATGTGCAGCCAAGCACCTGCATACACCCGTACATATGTACATGTGTTTATATATTGTTAACATTTTTTTGTGCCATTTTAATTTTTTAACTCGCAATTATTTAGTGAACGGCTTAGTAAAATCCATCACATCCCATATACAACCGCCATTTCTCCCATGGCGCGCAACCCACAATGTGCATGTTTTCTTTCCCACCAACAACATACGACATCCAGGTGCTGACGTATCCTTTGCCCGGCTCACAATTTACCAATATTGGTGCAGCGTTCGCCTTTTGACACATGAAAAATTTATTTGGATCCACAGCCGCCCATGTTTGTTTAAAATTTTCTTCGTCATTACATGGTTCTACGGTGCCGTTAGCTTGCTTGCTCCCTCGATTGTCATTGCTGCTGCTGTCAATACAAGCCGGCCACTTGGCAAACGGCAAACAACCATAGTAGCCGTTTCCATTGAAAAATCCATATCCCACCGGACAATGCAATTGCCTCGTTGCATTGCTCACTTCATCACAAATGTAGAATTTGTTGGGATCGGCATCACCCCACATGGGAGCTTGCCGTGAATTGTTGCAGTGGCGCACATTTAAGTTTGTTGCATCTTCGTGAGTGTAACTGGCAGCCATGTTATAACTAGCATCGAGACTGGCGTCAGCTCGCAAGGATGTAAGCGCAATCACGGTTAGTAATGTTGCATCCAACGGGAATATCATTTTAATATTTTTATTTATTATTATTTTGTTGTGTTTTGTTTGCTTCTTTATTTCATAGTGAGCACTCGCGTTCTTAATTTATGGCTGGAGTCGCATTTCCATCATGAAAATGGTTTAATAAATTATTGCTTTATACCCATGCTATCTCAAATTGACTGATTGATGTGTGTCATTGTCATTTACTTTTATAGAAATTACGGCACGTTTTCGATCATATCGATATTTATACTACATACATATATATTTATGTAGTGGAAACAGCCTAGACAATGGCGCCGTTGGCATCAATGTATATAGAAGAAAATTATTTAAACCATTAGAGGCTCTTGGGACAAATTCGACCCATTTCTACATATGAAAATTGTAACAGGTCGGTGTCTGTACATTGCAGATATTCAATAAAAATTGATAGGAATGATCATTATTGAGCCAAAATATTTCAAACACACAGTTTTATGAAATATTTTTCTGTCTACCAGTCTGTATGTTTGGGCTCATATCGCCCAAAAACTGCTTAATATAATGAATTGCATTATTAGATAGGTAACTTGAAATTTAAAATATCCTTTATTTCGATAACTGGACTATAACAGAGTGTCCTTAAATATGTTTGTGCAATATGGGTATCAAAAAGGTGCTGTTATAAGCCATGTGATTACGCGTAAGTCATATCTCAGTTTAGCGGTTTTTCAACTACAAAATGCTTAATTTAAAGACGAAGAATGGCTTTATGGAAAAAATAGTTTTCTTTTGAATAAATAAATAGATCTTAATGGCAAGGGCCTATGAAAGTTCTTGACACAAATGTCACTCTGTTTTGGATTTTTAATTTTTTTTCTACTTTTGTTTTCCCCACCCCCATATCCCGTTAGTTTCTTTTAACCATTTCAGTTTTTCTTACACCTCCTCTAATTCCTAAATTTTCTATTCCTATTTCCACGCTTTTCCTCTGCGAGTACTAATATGTACATAATTTCGAAGATATAGGGGTTTCACTTTTTTTGGTCTTGGTACCGCTTACTTTTTCCAAGGTTTTTTTGATATACAGAACACTTATCTATGTACAAAATATCATTAATTTGAACAAAATAAATGCCTAGCTATACCTAAGTGCAGCTTTATATAACCTGGTGGCTTTTCCAAAAACTATATATAGCCAATATCGTACCCAGCAAACTCCTAAACCTATCGTGAAAGTTTCATAGACATCGACAATACACTGTGGATATTAATGAAGCACAAACCAAACACAAAATAAGGGGGCGTGGCACAGTTTACTTTTATAAAGCTATGTAAATCGTGACCCAGTGACACGTATATCCAAATATCTTTAATTTAGACCAAAGACATTCAGATTTATGACGAATTTAAATTTAATATGGCTTGGGGGCGTGGCACCGCCGTTTCTTCGCAAACTATATATATGCTGTAACGAGTGAACCCATGAATATACTGTGAAAATTTCATGAAGATCGTTTGAGTACTTGGGACGCCTATAAAGAACACATAGACACAGCTTTGAAATCTGGTGTAAAAACAGTTCTATATATAGCGTAGGCCTGCAGTTAGGTTATTTTTGTTGGGTTGCCTGACCTTAATCGAAATATCTTGATAAACAGCAGAATTGTTATATAGAAAATGGGCCGCGCCACACCTACTTCTGGGAGATTCGGACTAGTTTTCTGTGATTTAGTTTCTCTTAAAACGCGTTTTATTTTTTCCAAATCTTATTTATCTTATAATCTTATAAATAAAAATAAATGTGTCTGTGTGTCCTTTATAGGCGTCCAAAGTACTCAACCGCTTTTTATGAAATGTTCACAGTATATTCTTGTAATCACAGGTTAAAGCATAGGCTATATATAGTTTCGGAAAAGTGGGCGGTGCCACACCCCCAGGCTATATGAAATTTCAATTCGTCATAACTCACAACGTATTTGGTCTAAAATAATGATATTTATATATGTGTCCTTTAGTCAAGTTTTACATTATTTTGGAAAAGTAGGCTGTGCCACGCCCACATATTTTTTTCTTGTTCGTGCTTCATTAATGTGCCCAAATTTATAGTCGTTCTATAAAACTTTCACTTCAGGTGCCACGTAAAAATTTTTTGTGTTTTATTTGTGCCATTAATGTTCAAAATTTATTGTCGATCTCTGTGAAACGATAGCCCATATTTAGTTTTTGGCCTCCAGGCTATTTAAAGTAGCAATTCGGCATAGCTTCGGATTTAATTCGGTTCAAGGTAATGATATTTTATATACAGATATGTGTTCTATATATCAAAAAAACCTTAGAAACAGAAAGCAGTACCAGGATGAAGTAAAAGAAAATTCGATATATCTTCTAAACTATGTATATACCAGTAACCGCAGAAGATTATGATTATTATTTTAAAAAAAATAGAAGAAAGAGGGGGAAGAGTACGTACAGAAGGAACAAAGTTTGACTTGGAGGCGAAAAGAAAAAAGAAGAATGGATTTACGAAAGCTGGCTGCAAGCATTGTTTGTAAACAATTGTTTAATCAGTATCCTATCCCATTCTAAAATACAATATCTGAATTTTTTTTTAGCATTGTATTAAGCGGCAATATGTGTCCGATTTTCGTTTAGGAGTAATCTAACTGATAATTCGAGTAAACACGGCCGTAACTCATAACAGTAAAAAGCGATTTGTGCAGTTTGGGCTAAGCATAACACCTTCAAACCTACTAGGTTACAAAGAGGAGGAAGATATTATCTATAACGAAGCAATGAAAATTTAGCATAAGATTAGCCCATATGATTCGAAAATACTCTACTAAAAGTAAATTATAAATAATATAAATTCAATACACTCTCAGGTGAGAGCACTGATTCTGCAATGTGAAGATCAAACCCACTGCTGGGTACTTAAGTGTCCGTTACCCCAGTTTAGAATTCTTAAATATCTGTTTAATAGAGAGTTTGTTCTTTATCAATGAAAAGGGAAAGGTAACAAAATTTCAGTAATTAAAAAGTAAGTATCTTTTTAGACCTTATGTCGTAATTGAATTATATTTTTTTCGGTGAATAAATGTACAGCTGTGTTCATTATAATAGTAGTGAACTTAAAATGGATATCGTTCGACGGAATAAGAAGAAGCTGTGTTTTTAATTATTTTTATTTAAAATATAGCGAATTCCATAACAGAATCATATAAAAAGAAATTACAAAGTTCAGGAAAGATAATTAAACTTTAAAAATGGCCATTTAAAGCTTCAAAATTTTTGGCAGAGTCTCTAGAAAATTTTTAAGTACGCAGTTTTGCAGACCAATAATTTTAGTATAAGATTTTGCAAGTTAGAACTAGCATAAAATGTCCCTGAATTTTCAGAACTTTTTTCGTCAAGGGCGTTGAGTGATTTCTTCCACACAACGCTTGAAGAAAAACTAATTTTGTATGGAAAAAAATACCACACATCGTTGACAAAAAAAATTCTAAAAATTCAGGGGAAATTTTGAGGTACTTCTAACGTGCACATTATTGTTCTAATTGCGTACTCTAAAAATTCTTCCAAAAATATTGATGTAAATTTTTAAAAGTTTAATTAACTTTGCTGAACTTTGTGTAAACTTTGAAATTTTGTTTATGTGGTTTCTGTTATGGAATTTGCTATATTTTAAATGACAGTTATTAAAAAGACAGCTTATTTTCATTTCGTCGAACGATATCAAATTTAATTCCACTACTATTATATTAAACGCAACTATATGTAGGTTTGTGTATATAGATAAATATGAAGAATTCAATACTAAAGAGCTTTATTCATTTTAGTTTCCAAAGAAACGCCATATTTACAGCGAAGAGATAAGAAAACACAATTAAATAAAATCAACAGGAACATCATACCAATCGATAAGTTTAATTAATTTCTAATTTTATGATCCTCAAAATGTTCATATAATGGCAAAACCTTTCATTAATATAATCAGTTTGAATTAGATTTTTGTTTAAAGCATACTAAAGCTGTGGCCTGATATACGGTTAAAAACTATACGGAAGCCGGCTAAACGCTAAACTTTTGTGTCAATATGGATAAAGGTGTGAGAACTAATAAAACTATTATACTCGTGGGGGTTATTTTAATTTAATGATTGGCTTTAGGTACTACTAAAATTAACTTTAAAACGTGCTAAAAATTATTTATGTGTTACGGATATAAAGACTACTACACACTGCGATTCTATTTATGTTGAAAAGGGAAAGTTAGTGGTTAAATAGCGCTTAAGTAGGAAATAGCTGGTTCGACGATTATAACTGATATCAATTATAAACACCAAAGAAGGCAATTTAGCTGCAACGTGTTTGTTTCATATTCGTCGAGGTCTCCACTTTCCCATTTGTGGAATTCTGGTGTAGATAGGAAAACTTTCGGATATCGTATTTGTTAATTCATACCTAGCCAGTGGAACCTTTGGGTTTTAATTCGGTGCTCTATAGTTCATTGTTGAATTTCCTTTATTTGGTTGAGTAGCGCCAAAAAAATTACCTAAATTTTCTAATACTATTTTTATTCATGTATTTGTAGTAGACCACGCAGACAGTTTCCTACCCGAAAAAAATACTTTTCTCTGTCTGAAAAATTATGCCCCTTCCACTTCCAATCCCGCTCAACGTCTTCCTTCACTACTTCTTTTCCATATTTTAGCACTTTCCTTCCCCACTTATTTTCCTCTTTCTCGGCCTTTCCTTTTATTTCATACAGATTGATATTCGAAACACATACATATAGCTATGTTCAATATAATAGTAGTGAAATTAAAATGGATATCGTTCGACGAAATAAGAATCTGTGATTTTAATAATCTCCATTTAAAATATAGCGAATTCCATAACCGAAACCACATTAAAAGAAATTTCAAAAATTTCACAAAGTTCAGGAAATTTAATTAAACTTTTAAAAATGCCCATCAATATTTTCAAATTTTTTGGCAGAGTTTTAAAGGAGATTTGAGTAAGCAGTTTTGTAGACCAATCAATTTTAATATAACATTGTGCAAGTTAGAACCCGCTCAAATATTTTTCTGAGTTTTCAGAATTTTTTTCGGTAATGGTGCTGATAGATTTCTTTCATACAACGAATGAAGAAAAATTAATTTTGTTTGGAAACAAATGCAAAACATCCTTGAAAAAAAATTTTTTTTTGATTCAGGGAAAATGTTGAGGTACTTCTAACTTTCATGTTATTTTGCTCACAGTACACAGTAGGCCAGGTAAGCAAAACAAAAGACAAATTGTTTGATTTTTGTCTAAAAGGTGTAATTTGTGTTAACCCAAAATAAATAAAGTTTTATGAACTTTTCTTGAATATTATAAACTTTTAATTGCTTCCCGAAAAACAGTATATAAAAAGACAAATTCAAAATAATTCGCATGTGTTACATCATTAGAGGAAAAACACTTATGTCCTTCCTGATGCAGTACAAATATGACCCATTCAATGAGCAACGATCAAACACAAACAGAGTTAGATGTGCATATATTTATAAGGCAGGGTTGCGCATCCGAATACGACTGTCCGGTTAATATGATAATATGGTTTTTTTTCCTAACCCCTGGATCGTATCGAAACCACATGACAATATCTACATTAGGGTGGATCGATTTGTATGGACGAAAGTTAACCGATATCGCGCCATCGATTTTTCGATAGGTTATGAGCTCAGGAAAAAAAGTTCCACTACGCATACCCAAAAAAACTAATTTTTGAGCCTGCGAAATTTTATTTTTTTGACTTTTTTCGACTTTGCTTTTTAAGGTTTTTCTCATGACCTACTAAAAAAAATGTTCATGTATACCCTGTCCGACCCAAAAATGTCCGCTAAAAACGTTGGCGATAACAGTTTTTTGAAAAAAAATTTTATTTTCGGGTTTTGGAACTTGTTTCGGTCGAAAAATCGACCTCCAACTTAATTTTACTACTATTATATTGAACACAACTGTAAGTATATTCAAACATCAGTCATCTGAACCAAATAAATTCGGTCTATATGCAGCCTCCGCTCCCACTGAACATATAAGCTGCTAAGGACTTTGCACGTCTATGAAACAAACACAAACATAAATTAATTAGTTTTTATATATAAGCTTGTTTATATGTATGTCTGAAAGTGTAAATATCAATAGATAATCACCAACTTCCTAACATTTTTTCTTTCAGTTGCACTCTTACTGTCATGTATTGTGGTCCTGGCCACTGCAGCAATTCTTCCCTTGAATGATACCAGTCCAGCCCAAACTACCGGCTGTATGTATCAAAACGAATTATGGGGTTCTGAAGATGGCACGAAATTCTATTTCTGCCTAATAGGAACTAACACATCTATTGAGCAGAATTGTCCTAATGAATCGTTCTTTGTACGCAATGCCACTTTGACTGGTTGCGTTCCAAACAAGATGATGAATCAGAACTGTGTGAATAATGTCGAAGTGGGTAACTGCACTGGCTTGAATCTGCAACAACCACAGCTGAGTACTGATCCAGATAAATTTTATTTATGCACGGGTGAAGGTGCTACACCGTTGTTATTGAATTGTGCGGAGGGCAAAGCTTTCATTAACCAGAATGGATATGTGGGCTGTTTCAATTGGACACAATGGCGTGTTTTGCGCCAATGTAATACTCTTACTAATCAAATTACGCTTGAAATTGAATGAAGCTATTGTCAATTAAAATCCAATGCATATTAGACATATTTAATCGTTAGTCATAAGTTGGAATACAAATCACAGTCAGCAGTAAATTATTCATTGGTCTAAATAATTTTATTTACGGGTCCGACACCAGTGGATGGCATCTGCTAAATTTCTATAGCCACACCTAACAAATTCAGGTTCAATACATTATGGTCGACCGATCGTTGTCAATGCGTAGCTATAGCAACACACTTATGGCTCAGTTATACTTGCATAGCATGGCATTTCATGGCACGTGTGCTCTCTCTCTTAAAGTATCTGGTCCAATAGGTGTATAATCGATTAGCCAAAGCAACGCATTCCATTGACTTGCATAGAAGTCTGTTAAATTTTTATGCAGCCGCCATGCGCACAGCTCTTTTTCTCTTTGTTGTGTTGACATTGTTATTGCAAAGAGTTGAAAGAGTATCAACACTATCAGATTGAAACTTGCTAGAGGTACAGTAATTTAAATCGCTCCACTATTTTCTAACGCTGATAGTTTTGATATAATGGAACTTCCATAACTCCAATCGCTAGTATCACAAAAAAAAGTTCGACTTACGGACAATCGCAGCTATAAAATTTTTACGTTTTTAGTAGAAAAAAGTCAATGGCACACCTGTATGTATTTTTTAAAAAATGAAGGGTATATTTTATTTTAAAAACATAGTGTTAGAGAAAACTATGAAAGGAAGTTAGAACAAAGTGAAATATTCTTAAATTCTTCTTCTTCTTTAAATGGTCATCTAACCGCCTGGGCGATTTTGACCGTCCAACATAGCTCGCCAGTCGTTCTTCGTAGCGCCAACTGGCGCCAATTGGAAACACTGCGGGATCACAAATCGGTCTCCACTTGGTCCTTCCATCGGAGTGGTGGTCTGATATTCTGAAATTAATGACTGAAAATTTAATAAACTCCAATGTGCTTAAAGCCTTATAAGGTTCTTCAGTAATAGTGTCATTTTAGTCAAATTAATTACTCCCTGTGGTCATACTCTGTGGAAAATGCCAATTCAATAGCTTTTAGTTTATTCTAAACTAGGATGAGCTGCACAGTTATCGATACACAGTAAAATTTGTCCAATTTGAGAACCCATTCTTCAAAAAGTTATCCTGACATCCAAGCCTAGGAATTTGCTTTATAGTATATGGGAAGCGACTTAGCAGCACGAAAGCACCGAGGTTTTGCACTTTTTCCAATCAATAAAATTTTAAGTTTTTCGGAACCATCCATATTAACTGACAGCATTAGCGAACCTGGTCCCTACTACTTTTACCTCCGTGGCATTGCTGTTTTTTAAAAGGCGAGCTTTTGTCCGGCAATCATTTAAAAAATAATTCTGTTTTATCAGCTCATCATCATTAAAAAAAATCCCGTTCGCAATACTTTTGTAATAAATTCGGCAATTCACTTACCGAACTTCCTTCACCACATGCTTTTTTATAGCCCACACCATGTCCAGAATTAAAAAGTTTACAAATTATTTTATCGACTGTTTTGCCAAATTTACGCTTTGTTCGATACCTTTGCTTTCATTTATCAAGCCTACTTGAGCTTGCCATAAAATGGCCATCTCCAAAAACTTGGCGAACTCCATTGCCTTATCCCTTAATTTTGCTCCAGATATAGGCATGTTTACATTTCGTGCTGCTGTGAACCAATCGATAATTGCAATGAGGATATTCGCATATTTTGGGGTTTTAATCCTTTTACTATATATAGGAATTCCTATTTCGGCAGCCTTGATAATTGACTCCTTACTTTTAAAAATCGTGGATACTGTACTTGGCGGAATACTATGTTTGTCAGCAGCTTGCTTTTTCTTTACCTCGCCTTCCACTTCTGTAATAAATTTATTTTTGAATTCAATCGACAAACATTTTAAGCCGCGTATAGTTACCATTATAATGAACAAGTTGCATTTACCTTAGACCTGACAGCTACCTGAAGTTAAACTGACTTAAAATTAAGAAAAAAAACATTTCATGCACAAAAAGCGGTTTCCCCGAAGTATGAAGCACAATTCAAAAACAAATATGCCTTTCTTAGAGTTAGAGAATTGCTATGTATGGATTTGTATGGATTTTCTTTCGAGTTATGGAGAACTTCGAGTTATGGAAGTTCGCGTTACGAAAGTTCGACTGTATATCTATATCGACCTATTCATGCCCGAACAACCAACCGTTATGTGAACAAAATCATAATACTTTGCGGGTAAGTGCTAAGCAAATCTGAGTATAAAAAGATGAATTAAGTAAAGTTTTGCCAAAAGCTTAGCAGAAAAAAATCACCACCTTCACAGAAGGTGCTTACACACCTAAATAGCTCAAAGTACTCGGAAAATTAAAATCTTTGTAAAATTATGACTATTTACATAGTTATGGGAGAGCTTTGGATGAACTTTCGAAAGAGCACAATTTCACACACCATTTAAATTTTAATCAGCATAAATTCTCATAAATAAATACATAACACGTCAACTTGAGTTCAAGGCATGTGTCCTTTTATAAAGGGTGTTTTTTTTAGGGGTATAGAACTTCAAATTGAAATAAAACACAAGAAAATCGTTTTAAGGTCCATCAATTTGGCTTTATTGGAAGGATAATTTTATGCGATTAATGCTTAAATATGATTTCGGGCATGTGGCCGCCGCGGCTGGCTCGAATAAAGCCAATTCTACAGGTCCAATTTTCAACCACTTTTTCGAGCATATGGGGCCGTATGTCGGCAATAACGCCACGAATGTTGGCTTCCAATTCCCCTAACGTTTCTGGTTTGTTGGTGTAGACGAGCGACTTCACATATCCCCAAAGAAAATAATCCAATGGTGTCAAATCACACGACCTTGGTGGCCAATTGACATGTCCATTCCGCGAAATTATGCGCTCATCGAATGTTTCCTTCAATAAATCGATTGTGACGTGCGCTGTGTGGCATGTAGCGCCGTCTTGTTGGAACCACAACTCATCCACATTCATGCCATCCAATTCGGGAACAAAATAGTCGGTTATCATGGCTCTATACCGGTCTCCATTAACGGTAGCTGCCTCTCCAGCATTATTGCGGAAGAAGTATGGCCCAATGACTCCACCAGCCCATAGAGCACACCAAACAGTCAGTTTTTGTGGATGTAATGGCGTTTCAAGGGTCTCATGTGGATTCTCTTCACTCCAAATGCGGCAATTTTGCTTGTTGACGTAGCCATTCAACCAAAAATGAGCCTCATCACTGAACAAAATTTTGCGATGAAAATCAGCATCGAAATCAATCTCATTTTCGGCCCATACACCAAAATCACGACGCATTGCATGGTCTCGCGGCTTTAATTCTTGCACAAGCTGGATCTTGTAAGGTCGCAAGCCAAGATCTTTGCGCAAAATCTTCCATAAAGTTGATGGACAAAGCTCCAATTGCTGTGCACGGTGGCGAATCGATTCATTCGGGTCCTCTTCAACACTTTGCTCTACAGCGGCAATTGTTTCTTCGGTGCGCACTGTTCGACGTCTCTGCGGATGCGTATTATCACATAGAGTAAACGTAGTGCGAAAACGATCCATGGTTAACCGAATTAATTGCTCTGATGGACGATTATGTCGACCATAAAATGGACGGAGCTCACGGTAAACTTCGCGAACTGAACCATTATTTTCGAAATAAATTTGCACGATTTGCAAGCGTTGTTCTTTTGTCAACCTGTTTATGATGAAATGGCAAACCAAACTGAACATAAATGACATTAGAGTTGCCAGATTTGACCACAAAATGCCAGTTTTATCTCTATTTGAAAAACAAACCTGTAAAAAAAACACCCTTTATTTATTTACGTAAGTGCATAACTAAGAGCATACGTTAACCATAAAAATAAGGAAATGGCAAGCAGTGAAGCTTTTAATGTTATCTAGAAAATATAGCGGCACTAAAACATGCTATTAAACTTAACTTGAAAGAACGGCATTAATGTCTCAGCATCTTCACAAGGTAGAGCTAAGTAGCATTAAGGTAAGAAAAAATACATAAAGAAAAGGAGTGGAAGGTGCGAAATAAACGGATATCCACAAGAAGTTAATTCAAGCAAACTTTTGCTAGTAAAAGTTGACAGAAATATGGTTTGGCATGCACCTGAAAAAAGTACCGAGTCAGCGACAATTACCTTTAACGAGGTGACTTCAAGTACAACAACAACTGAATAAGAAAATAGTAGGTATCATCAACAGCAACAACAAGTGACGACGAAATTTTTTCTCTTTTCGATGCATTTGTTGTTCTTGCTTTTGCATTCATTCGTCGTGTTGACAAAGTTGCCGCTGCAAGAGCTTTCAAGTGTCGTTTACCGTGGAATGACGCTCCGAAGAAGATTTCATTTAACTGCGCCTCCAATTATGATGCTTGGCCTAAGCATTTGGCAACGCTTAGGGCAAAGTTCAAGTTAGATAGGAAGTGGTAATGATTTCCGCTGAGTGAATGTTAAAGAATATGAGCATGCAGCTAAGTAGCTTCTAGTCTAAATTAGTCAAAGTTCAGCGGCAAGTGTTAATTTGCATAAAAGAAGGTAAGATGGATATTTAAATGACAAACGATTTTATATTGCTGTTACTTTGCATATAATGTGGTAGTTTATGATATTTTCGAGTTATTCGGTGAGCATAATGAAATACATTTTGAACACATTTAACCATATAAGCAGCTGGTGTTTTTAACATAGCAATGGCCTTAGAGATATCAATTTTGATACTTCGCACAGATATACCAATACCAAACCAATTCCAAATCGACCGACAAATTTTGATGGAATCGTGGATAACCTGCAGTCAATTCGACTAGTTTTATACTAGGCAAATACTAGTTTGCCAAACCGGCTCAACTAGTTCTAGTTCTGTAATTTTTCCATATTAGTGACTGGTATTTTTGCAACGGCGATGTCCTACGAGATGGCAATTGTCCGCTTCTGCATCAGCAATATACCAGCTAACATACTAGTCAGAATATACACCAGTATCATACCAATTGACATACTAGTCAGTATATACACCAGTATCATACCAGTTGACATACTAGTCAGCATATGCATCGGTATCAAACCAACAACTGTACCACTTCATAATAGGTTAGTATATTTAGGGTTGAAAAATACAAGAAAATTTCCAAATTACATTACAAGCCACTTAATTGAAAATTCATTCATCAGATATAAAATATGTTTCCATCAAAATAAATATTACTTCACTATATTGAACAATTGGAAAAAATTTCAATAAAAATAAAGTCGCTATTCATAGCAAGTTTACCCTTCGCAAACATTTATAAAAAGTATTTTTCTTCCATTTTAAATGAATTTTATAATTGATTTCACAGTCATATATCTTTAAATTTTCTTAAAACATTTTGTGGCAGATTTTAATATGTAAATATTATTCTCAGATAGAATCTAATATATTATCTTTAAAGGAAAGATTAGCTTTTTATGGTGAAAATTATAAGTTTCAGAGCTATTTGCCAATAACCACTGGCTTCTGGAATTCTAGTACATAATGTGCAAGTTCTTAGTAACTAAAGTTTTTAGAAAGTGTTATTTTTAACCACCTTGTTATCGTATGTATCTCTGCTCATCATTTTCGTTGTTGCAGCTTCTAAATGATTTCTTTGGAGATTAACTGTCATTTGACAATCGCAATAAGTCAACCCTGAAAAATAACAACAATACAATATTTATAATTTGCATTTGTTATAAACTTTTTCTTCAGAAAAACGTTACTTTGATTATTCCAAAAAGAAATGTTATTCACTTACAACGATTGCTTTGACAAATGGTAGTTTTGTTTTCACTTTTCTTCGTGGTTTCATTTTAGCACTGCTTACTCATTTTTGCTGTTACGCCGCTGTTGCAGTAGCGACATCGCAAAAAATATAGGTGATTTTGTTGACATGCACTCACGTACATGAACTGCAACCCAAATGCACTGTTTAAAGCAACAAATTTTTCAAAAGGATTATGATTTCACTATTAAAACTATTATTTACAAGAAAGTTTTATATTCAAATTAAATAAATGAATCTTTAACAGAAACAGTATTAGTTGACAGAAAATTAAAATGTAGAACGGCGTTGTTAACCATAGTACAAGGTGGCGCAAAAGTAAGCTTCCGATGTTCAGCATATCGGTTGTGGCACGTGCAGTGTGTGCTGTTGCACCGTCTTGTTGGAACCACATGTTTTCCAATCCCAATTCATCAAGTTGCGGCAAAAAGAACTCGTTGATCATTGCTCTGTAGCGCTCACCATTCACAGTAACCGTTTGGCCCCGACCGATTATTGGTCAAATAAATAGTCAGCAATATTCCGCGTTCTGGAGCAGTGTAGCGTAACATTGTTTATTAACGAGTATTTCGCATGTGTTCACTACACAAATGTCAAAACAGAACTGACTTTAGGGGCCAATCGCAAAATTTATAGAATTTTCTGATAGGAGGATTACTTTTGCGCCACCTTGTATATGTTTACTAGTAGCACAACTTATTTCGAATCTGCAGACATACACACAATACACAGGGTGGTCATATAACGGTGGTTTGTAACGGTACAAAATAATGGAGATAGATATAGAGTTCCATAAATCAAAGTTCTTAGAATGTACAGAGGAATCCGTCCATCTATCCGTCCGTGCTAGAATTTGGTAGTTACAACGACCTGATGATCTTATTAATAATTTTTTTAAATTTTGGGAAATGAGCGTGGCATTGCCCACATATAAATGAACGTTTAGTACGGCTCACTTTTTCCAATTTTTTGTTTTTTTTTTTTGATATATAGGCCACGTTTATATAAAATATCAGAATCTGGAATTAAATGAATTCCAACTTTATATAGCGTCGCACGAAAAGGCCCCCTGAACCCACTGTGAAAGTATCATAAGTATCCACTGCCCACTTTTCTAAAGTTATGTAGATATTGATTAAAGGAAACATATATCCAAATTTCAAATCATTAAACCGAGTTTCCTTTGACTTCTTTTCTATGCTGTTCCTTTACTTTAATATATTTTTATTTAATTTGCTTTTCTCTTCTTTCAGCAATCTGTATTATATTTTATTGTTTCCTTTTCTTGCCAACACTTTCCTTTTCTTTTCTTTCCTTTACTTTTCTTTTCTTTACTTTTCTTTTCTTTTCTTATTCTTTTCCTTTTTTGTTTTCTTTTCTTTCCTTCGCTTTTCTTTTCTTTTCTTTTCTTTTCTTTTCTTTTCTTTTCTTTTCTTTTCTTTTCTTTTCATTTCTTTCCCTTTCTTTTCTTTTCTTTTTTTTCTTTTCTTCTCTTTTATTTTCTTTTCTTTTCATTTCTTTGCTTTTCTTTTCTTTTATTTTATTTTCCTTTCTTATCTTTTCCTTTCTTTTCTTTTCTTTTCTTTTCTCTTCTTTTCTTTTCTTTTCTTTTCTTTTCTTTTCTTTTCTTTTCTTTTCTTTTCTTTTCTTTTCTTTTCTTTTCTTCTCTTTTCTTTTCTTTTCTTTTCTTTTCTTTTCTTTTCTTTTATTTTCTTTTCTTTTCTTTTCTTTTCTTTTCTTTTCTTTTCTTTTCTTTTCTTTTCTTTTCTTTTCTTTTCTTTTCTTTTCTTTTCTTTTCTTTTCTTTTCTTTTCTTTTCTTTTCTTTTCTTTTCTTTTCTTTTCTTTTCTTTTCTTTTCTTTTCTTTTCTTTTCTTTTCTTTTCTTTTCTTTTCTTTTCTTTTCTTTCCTTTTCTTTTCTTTTCTTTTCTGTTCTTTTCTTTTATTTTCTTTTCTTTTCCGTTCTTTTCTTTTCTTGTCTTTTATTTTATTTTATTCTGTTTTATTTTATTTATTCTATATATTTTATTTGTTTTACTAATTTTATTTATTTTATTTTATTTTATTTTAGTTTAATTTATTTTATTTTATTTTATTTTATTTTATTTATTTTATTTTATTTTGTTTTCTTTTACTTTATTTCGTTTTATTTTATTTTATTTTATTTATTTTATTTTAGTTTATTTTATATTAGTAAATTTTTTTGCATTTCATTCCATAAGTATTCTGAACTAAAATAAATTTAACATAAATAATAATTTATATTGCCTTTGTAAACACTGTGCCTTCGTCTTTGATAACATTCATCGTGTTTAGGCACGATTACCGAATAATAATGTGGCGAGTATTCTCAAGCATGTATCATCCCTAACTCAATAACACTCTGATCAATGCTGATAAACAACCAGTGTTATAGAGCTATCCAGAACTGGGGAGACGCTGGCGCTGATGAAATTGGCGCTCGGCGAGATTATAAAAGGCAGCATACAAGCAAGCCAGGATGATCAGTTTATATACAAGTGTTGTACAGTGAACTTACTGTGGAGTGACAAAACTCGTGAATTTTTACTGCGTTTACTACTAGTAAATAAAACTAGCTATTTGTTGCAGTATTTGTGCGAGTGTTTATTTGGCATTATAGTGATCGAACTCAGGAAGAAATGATCGAAGACTCGTCGAATTCGGCACAATAACGAACAGCAAAGCTCTTGCATACACACACACCCACATAAGCAGAGCGTCACGTAGATATCAGCAAAGCAGTCAAACATTATTGCTATACACTTATGGTGCTATTCTCAGCTTGCTTGTCATCTACGAAAGAGGTGGTGACAGCTGCAATGACTATTTTTAATTATAGGAACAGGTGGAATTGGATTATAACAATTGTCAGTAGTCACGATGACAAGCTGTCCCAGAATAGGACTGTTAGTCTCACGTACAACTGAGATGTGCATAGACCCAGCATCAACAACGAGGCACAGAAAGAAGCACGATTACAAGCAACTGCAGAGGCACGCTTACAGGAAGCGACGCGTAAATTTGATGAACTACTCTACCGAGTCAAAAGTGGTTTACACATCAAAAACTGTACTTAAGGTCTATAGTTTTTGGTGTAATCGAACCCAGGCCTTTGGTAGGTAAAGTCTGCAAACTACGCCTGCCATAGTAAGCACAGCGAATGGTTTAATCAGCAAAAAAATTCTTTGCAAATTAGGTACAAAGGGTGGTTTTAATTACGTTATTTCTTTATACGACCCAGCATGAAAGTCACAGTTGAGCGCATGGAGTAAACATTGGACACCTACACCGCCCACTGTATATGTATGTATGTATTGCAACGCATGTCTGAAACCACAAGTAGTGCGAGTGGCAAATGGTAAGTGGCAAACATTGCGGATCGCTAAACAAATGCAAACTGGAAACGGGAGTGGCAAAAACCGCTGTTACGCTTGGCTTCAAGAGTTCAATCGAAGCCAGCAAGAAGCTAGAAGTGGCAATTTAGCAAATCATTGTGGCGAAAAGGAACGTGCAAAGTGGCCACTTAAAGCTACATAACTGTAGAAAAAAATGTCGTTACAGGACTGTTAGTCTCACGTCGTCGCTGTCGTTTGACATTTGTCGCTTTCTTGCCTAGCGTTGGCAGTTAATAGCATTTTTAATTAATGCTTTAAACAATACAAAAAATGTTTGCTAACGTTTTACACTCGTTTTTTGACATTAATTCTAATCTAAGTGTGAATTTTTTTATTTGTACGAGTTTTGAGAATTATAATTTTTGATACTAATAAGAGCAAAATTGACACTAGAAGTAGGTGATAAAAGCCTAATTAGCAAATGGTTTCATATGAAAGGGAGTACTGTAGTTGTACTTAGTACAGTGAAGTGAGGCAACCCCCCAAAAAATGCGATTATTCTGGAATGAATTTTGTATGAGTCACAAAAGGACATGTCTTAAATTTGACCAATCCCCACTACTCTCATGAAGGACTAGTTGGGAGCAATGATAGCCCACTGTAGCCGAAAGGAATTAGTTGTAGGCCATATTATTAAGATGCTAGTCAGACAATATTTTTCAAGGAGGGTACCCCAAATACCCAACCTCCCCTGTTCAGACCAGACAGGCAAATAAGCTTAACGGAGTCTTGACATACTTGTATTTCCATATCGTTTGGTGTTCGATATGTCAAAATCAGACCGGTTTATTTGATTAGTAATCAATTAATTAGACGGATTTTTTAATTGGTAATGATTATTTTAATTGTTTTTCAAGAAAAGGCAATTATTAATTGATTTCGATTAGAAAAAATCAAAAAGAACCAAAAAAAAAAAAAACAAGTAAGGAAAGGGATGTCTTCGACTGTACCGAAGACTTTATACCTTTCATGAATACGCATCACGGTTTTAGGTGTCCGATGATACAAAAGTTATAAGCATTCAAATAAATATAGCCATATAATACTGCAGTACCTTACACGGACATACATACTCGTATGAGTAGTATTCATATAAAGGGTGTTTTTTTAGGGGTATAGAACTTCGAATTGAAATAAAACACAAGAAAATCGTTTTAAGGTCCATCAATTTAGCTTTATTGGAGGGATAATTTTATGCCATTAATGTTTAAATATGATTTCGGGCATGTGGCCGCCGCGGCTGGCTCGAATAAAGCCAATTCTACAGGTCCAATTTTCAACCACTTTTTCGAGCATATGGGGCCGTATGTCGGCAATAACGCCACGAATGTTGGCTTCCAATTCCCCTAACGTTTCTGGTTTGTTGGTGTAGACGAGCGACTTCACATATCCCCAAAGAAAATAATCCAATGGTGTCAAATCACACGACCTTGGTGGCCAATTGACAGGTCCATTCCGCGAAATTATGCGCTCATCGAATGTTTCCTTCAATAAATCGATTGTGACGTGCGCTGTGTGGCATGTAGCGCCGTCTTGTTGGAACCACAACTCATCCACATTCATGCCATCCAATTCGGGAACAAAATAGTCGGTTATCATGGCTCTATACCGGTCTCCATTAACGGTAGCTGCCTCTCCAGCATTATTGCGGAAGAAGTATGGCCCAATGACTCCACCAGCCCATAGAGCACACCAAACAGTCAGTTTTTGTGGATGTAATGGCGTTTCAAGGGTCTCATGTGGATTCTCTTCACTCCAAATGCGGCAATTTTGCTTGTTGACGTAGCCATTCAACCAAAAATGAGCCTCATCACTGAACAAAATTTTGCGATGAAAATCAGCATCGAAATCAATCTCATTTTCTGCCCATACACCAAAATCACGACGCATTGCATGGTCTCGCGGCTTTAATTCTTGCACAAGCTGGATCTTGTAAGGTCGCAAGCCAAGATCTTTGCGCAAAATCTTCCATAAAGTTGATGGACAAAGCTCCAGTTGCTGTGCACGGTGGCGAATCGATTCATTCGGGTCCTCTTCAACACTTTGCTCTACAGCGGCAATTGTTTCTTCGGTGCGCACTGTTCGACGTCTCTGCGGATGCGTATTATCACATAGAGTAAACATAGTGCGAAAACGATCCATGGTTAACCGAATTAATTGCTCTGATGGACGATTATGTCGACCATAAAATGGACGGAGCTCACGGTAAACTTCGCGAACTGAACCATTATTTTCGAAATAAATTTGCACGATTTGCAAGCGTTGTTCTTTTGTCAACCTGTTCATGATGAAATGGCAAACCAAACTGAACATAAATGACATTAGAGTTGCCAGATTTGACCACAAAATGCCAGTTTTATCTCTATTCGAAAAACAAACCTGTAAAAAAAACACCCTGTATTAGTACGTAGGTAGATTTTCGAAGGCTTATTAGATACAAAAAACTGTTAATGTCGTTTTCTCAAGTAGGTAAACTTTAAAATTTCAAGCCCAGGTACATTTGAAGCAAGACCAAACTTTTTAAAGCCGATAGTGTTTTCTTTGTATAACTAAGGAACCTTTTTGTCTAGGTAGGCTTCGATTTTTACTTGATCTGAATATAAACAAGAGTACATGCGAATTTTTCCTTCATAATATCTGCAAGGCTCACCGGATACTGTTAAGTCTATAAGTGTATTTTATAACCCGTCATTTACTTAAAAAAAAATATGAATAACAGGGCGCGATATTTTGAGTAAAAAATGATAGATATGTTCGGTTTTATCTGCGGTCACTATATTGTTAAAAGGATGCGACGAGTGTTTCCAAATTCTTTGAAAGTTAAATGCTATAAGTATTTTAGCATTCAGCCTAAAAACACTGGAAAATCATGAACAACTAATACTGTGCGCACCACATGTCGAATCGAATTGATTCATTGGGAATCCGGAACAAAGAGGTGCGTATTAAAATTTAGGAATTTGATACTTTTTTAATGCATATCTTTTTTTTGAAACTATCTACTTAGGCAAAATGAAATTTAGTACACCAATGAAGTGGAGGGCAACAACTTGCCATTCGACGGGCTGCTATATTTGTACTACAGAAATATTTGGGGTTGGAAAGTCAAGAAAAGTAACGCATGCCAGCGTATCTACAGCGCCTTGCCAGTACCAAATTCAACGGAAGTTGCTCATCTAACTACATTGCCATTGCCACATTCAACTTAAGTTCCGGGTCCAGTTTCATTGTCAACAGCAGCATCTGATTACGCGGCATCAAGTTGTACTGAACTTCAAACGAAAAACGAAAGAAACGCTTTGTCAAAAGCACAACTCAATGATTGGATAAGATATTTGAATTTGTCCAAGGTAAGTTTAAATTCCTTTTATCCAATGTTAAGGTAACATATTATAGAAATCGTCAAGAACCATTTTCCAAGTTCTATACGAAGGAGGACAGTATTTGTTACCGCAAAGACATTACTGGCTTATTCAAACCGTTTGGTGTACCATATGATTCCAAAGAGGGGCGATTGTTCATAGACGGCAATAAACTAAGTTTAAAGGCGGTATTATTACATATTGGCAACCAAAAGCCATATATCCCGATCGCACATGCAGTAAATTACTTGAACTTATCAAATATGAAGAGCATTTTTGGAAAATATGTGCCGATCTTAAAGTCGTTGGAATGCTATGCGGTCTACAAAGTGGGTACACAAAATACTGTGGCTTTCTCTGCAAATGGGATAGCCGAGCTCGTCAATACCACTACATCATCAAGGATTGGCCAGACCGAATCGAATTTAAAGTTGGTGTGGATAACATAAAATACTCCCCTCTTATAAAGAAGGAAAACATTATTTTACCTCGCTCCACATCAAGCTCGGCTTTACCAAAAACTTTGTTAAGGCTTTGGACAAAGAAGGTGAAGCCTTCCGTCATTTAAAACCATCTTTCCATAAATTTCAGAAGCCAAGATAAAGCTAGGCATTTTTGTTGGGCCGCAAATAAGAAAGATGCTTAACAATAACCAATTCAAAGAACTATTGTCACCAGTGGAGGCAGCAGCGTGGGGAAGGTCGTTGCTTCTTTTTTAGGCAAATGCAAAAGTCTTAACAACGAGATGATAGTGAACGACTTAATCAAGAACTATGCGAAAATGGGTAAATAAAAAAACATATTTAAGGCCGGTTCCTAAAGTGAACTTTAAAACCTATTTGCCCGATAAACAAAAAAATTGTATGAAAATTTTAAAGTTTACATGAGAAAACGTATCCGAAAAGTGGAAAAAGAACGAGTAAAATGTAAACAAAATGTTTTTATGGGACTGAACGATGAATCCACCCTAAGAAAATTACACACAAAGTTGTCACTTATTTATCTGATTTGTTTATTAAGCGTCAAAACAAAACAAATAACTTATTCAAGTATAAAATAATATCATAGAGTTAAGACAAAACTTACATACATTGTTATCGTCTGATATGTACATATGATAATATTTGTAGGGTACTTAAGTATATGGCTATATTTATTTGAATGCTTATAACTTTTGTATTGGTCCATCGATTTTATTGGATTAAAGCTTATTTTTTTTGGAAGAAATAAAAAGTTTTCGATATCCTTCCTCGCAAAGTACAATTTTTTTTTATATTTTTACAAAAAAAAAGGTAAAAATCCGTATTGATTGTTCATTATCTTCGAACCTACAGGGCCTAGCGAAATGTATGCATTGTTTATAGCAAATTTTATTAGCTTTTAAATTTTTCAAACCGTTTTGGAATTGCTCAATTTGTTCTTGAGATATACATGATTAAGCGGAGTTATCTTTTTTTTTTTTTTTTGAAATAACGGTAAGTCGTGAACATCTCAAAAACGGTATCATATAATCAAAAATAACCTCGATTTTCAGAATCAAGGGGTGGTTTAACATACGAATTTCATATTCGCGTCTCTGGTGGAGAAAAAAAGTTCGAATTTGTAGACCAGTGTAATTAATCAAACCGGTATTCATTACTATTAGTAATTATTATTTAATACGTCTGGTCAAAAGTGTTGACACGATTACCCTTTAAAAAGCATTATAGATACAAATTTTCTCCTCCCTTAAAAGGTGGACAATAAACTGAGTGGCATCCGGCACAGCATAAAAAAGACCGTTTAATCCAAACGTGCACTGGCAGACCCTCAACATCTACACAGAGTAGTTAAACTCCTTGGTCTGTTCCAGGCAGGCGAATACAGTCATACAAGCACGAGCACTAGCAGTGAAAGGCTAACTCAAAGCCTTGTTTGAGTGTCCCCCATGACACCAACCATCTTTTTAACTACTTGACGGAGCAGACTTTTCCAGCAGCAACATTTAGGGTGGGGTCTAGATCGATTTTTGTCATCTCTTACCAAAGGCCTGTCCTTAGGAATATTCTCATACTCCTAGAACGGACAACTTTCGCTGATTACCGTGCTGATTAGGCATCGCGAAGTACTGTTAGCTCAACAACAGCTTGCAAGTCGAGTATTCTAGATTCTATATTGTAAAGACAGCGCACATATACAAAGCTCGAAATGCCTGCAACTAACAATGTAATATTCCAGTGAATTTATTTCGCTTCTGTCAGAAATCCCAGCAGACGCATCAGTGTCATCTAAAAGCTAAAAATCATACAACTAGAAAATACCCATCCTGTGCAATCACATGAACACCTACTATGTGTAGCTAACAAGTCAAAACCAGTCATACAAACACCGCCCACTGTTAGGTCACACATAAGCTACTCCTACACAAAACAATTCCATAACCATAGCACGTGTTAAATGTGCATTTGTATCACGTCAGGTCCACTGCACCCAAGTTGTGGTGTTCACCAATTTTCATTTGGCGGAGCGGATGTGCACTATGGCACAAAGGCTAGCCAGCAGATGGTCATATGTTGCTGGTTATACATAAATACGGCCGCAGTCGTGGTATAGTGGGCAGTGCGCTTCCCTACTGTATTGAAGGACTAGGTTCAATTAGCGATGCAGTTAAGATCAATTTACTAAGGAGCTACTTCGCATAAACTCACTTGCCTTGATAGATGTCTTTTTTTAGGAAACATTTGAAGCAGCACACCTCAAAGAAGAGAAGTCTGGCCTAAATCTTCTTAAAGGTACATTGTACGAATTATTATTTTTATTATTAGACACATACATTTAAATATGCAACTACCACATACGTGGAATCTACACAACTTGGTCAATATCGGTAGGGAATGAAGGCATTCCGTTAAACAACTAGCGGTAAAAGTACATCATGTTTTCATTTTCCTTTTGGAAATAAAGCTCGATTGTGCCATTTAGTTATTCCGCCAGAGCTCTAAGCAGGCAAGCCAACTGGAAACTAAAAATATGGCAATTTTTATTACAGCTATTCAGTAGCTCGTCATTGGTATGACCTTTGAGAATACAATGCACGCTGGTAATAAAGGGTGTTTTTTTTAGGGGTATAGAACTTTGAATTGAAATAAAACACAAGAAAATCGTTTGTTGGCTTTATTGGAAGGATAATTTTATGCCATTAATGTTTAAATATGATTTCGGGCATGTGGCCGCCGCGGCTGGCTCGAATAAAGCCAATTCTACAGGTCCAATTTTCAACCACTTTTTCGAGCATATGGGGCCGTATGTCGGCAATAACGCCACGAATGTTGGCTTCCAATTCCCCTAACGTTTCTGGTTTGTTGGTGTAGACGAGCGACTTCACATATCCCCAAAGAAAATAATCCAATGGTGTCAAATCACACGACCTTGGTGGCCAATTGACAGGTCCATTCCGCGAAATTATGCGCTCATCGAATGTTTCCTTCAATAAATCGATTGTGACGTGCGCTGTGTGGCATGTAGCGCCGTCTTGTTGGAACCACAACTCATCCACATTCATGCCATCCAATTCGGGAACAAAATAGTCGGTTATCATGGCTCTATACCGGTCTCCATTAACGGTAGCTGCCTCTCCAGCATTATTGCGGAAGAAGTATGGCCCAATGACTCCACCAGCCCATAGAGCACACCAAACAGTCAGTTTTTGTGGATGTAATGGCGTTTCAAGGGTCAAATGTGGATTCTCTTCACTCCAAATGCGGCAATTTTGCTTGTTGACGTAGCCATTCAACCAAAAATGAGCCTCATCACTGAACAAAATTTTGCGATGAAAATCAGCATCGAAATCAATCTCATTTTCGGCCCATATACCAAAATCACGACGCATTGCATGGTCTCGCGGCTTTAATTCTTGCACAAGCTGGATCTTGTAAGGTCGCAAGCCAAGATCTTTGCGCAAAATCTTCCATAAAGTTGATGGACAAAGCTCCAATTGCTGTGCACGGTGGCGAATCGATTCATTCGGGTCCTCTTCAACACTTTGCTCTACAGCGGCAATTGTTTCTTCGGTGCGCACTGTTCGACGTCTCTGCGGATGCGTATTATCACATAGAGTAAACGTAGTGCGAAAACGATCCATGGTTAACCGAATTAATTGCTCTGATGGACGATTATGTCGACCATAAAATGGACGGAGCTCACGGTAAACTTCGCGAACTGAACCATTATTTCCGAAATAAATTTGCACGATTTGCAAGCGTTGTTCTTTTGTCAACCTGTTCATGCAAAACGTTCGTGCAAACCAAACTGAACATAAATGACATTAGAGTTGCCAGATTTGACCGCAAAATGCCAGTTTTATCTCTATTCGAAAAACAAACCTGTAAAAAAAACACCCTATATTATGTGCAAGTATATACACTAAAAATTTGAGATGTTGCGCCAGCATTGTTAAAACTATTGAAGCAAACCCTAGTGAATGATAAAATTAATAACAATAAAAGTTATAATTCCGTCCGAAAAAGAAGGACGTTGTATACGTAACAGTCGTTAACGAGTTCACAATCGAAAGATCAAACATTACGTCAATCGACCAGAGAGTGATTATTACCGAAAAAAGTGAACGCATCGTAATTTTCAGTTTTGCTATAGTTTGTTTTCTTCTTCTTCTCCAGTTTTGCAAGTTACAATAGGCGTTTAAATGTCAAAATAAGGTTGCCACAAATAAAATTAATGTGTAACAAGTGAGGAAGTCTAAGTTCGGGTGGAACCGAACATTATATACCTAGTAGTGATCTATTATGGCATACCAATTTACGCAGGTCTATTTTAATACTCTTCAGTTCGTATTATAAAGCCAGCAGAGTTTCAATTATGAGTTTTGAGGGGTAAGTTAATTTATGTGAATACGAGTATAAACAGCTTCCCTACCACCTGCTAATCACATTTTTTCAAAATACCTATACATGCACATTTTTATGTTTGAAAAATTTGCCTTCAAATATACAGACGGACAGACGGGCATGGTTAAATCAACTCAGCTCATCGTCCTGATCATTTCGGTATACTTATTGGGGGAAGCTATCTCTTCTTCTTCTCATACTTACAAACATTTCAGCTCAAGCTATTGCCGTGGAGTATTATCTACTTGCCCGGATATTACGCTTGTGTGTTATCGGATTTGCCTAATTTTTGGCAGGAGAATACTACATACTAGGTACTAAGAAGCAGCTGACCAATTTTCATTGAAATATCTTGTTGAAATTACAATCAATAGCCTTTGAAAATAGAAGGACTTTTATGCTGAAAAGTGGGCGGCGCCACTTTGTTTAAAAAGCTTATTATGTGTGCAAGATCTAATTGATATAGCTTGCATGGTTATGGAAATATCGCGTTTTAAATTTTACAAAGAAATTTTTTAGAATTATGTTAAAAAACTGGGCGTGGCTCCTTACCGATTTCGCCCATTTTTACAATAAACAGTTAACTTTATATATTCAACATTTTCGCCAAATTTCGTTTCGACAAATCAATTTTTGCTGGAGTTATGGCATAAAAACTTTTGTGGAGTAATCCACTATAAAAGGGGCGAGGTCACGCCTATTTTCGAAAATTTATATTTTTCAAATTTCTTCCCTCACGGACACTTCGAATGTGAAATAGAAATGATATAAAGCTATTGTACGCTAAGTTATTGCTTATTGAATATATATAGGATCCTTTTCAAAAGTGGGCGTGGTTCTTAACCGATTTCGGCCACTTCGAATGTGTAATAGAAATGATATAAAGCTATTGTACGCTAAGTTATTGCTTATTGAATATATATAGGATCCTTTTCAAAAGTGGGCGTGGTTCTTAGCCGATTTCGGCCATTTTTTTCAGAACATTCCTAGTATTCATGGAAATCCGTGTGCCGAATTTCGCTTCGACATCTTGAACGGTTTTTGATTTATGATAAATATTATTTCTAAATTTAACTTAATCGAAAGTGTGCGGTGCCACTCGGTTTTCAAAAATTTCTAAAACAATTTGTTTTCTGCCTTAATGTTAATGTACACACCAAATTTTATCCTTATGGGTGTATTATGTTCGGAATAATCAATTTTTTTGTATTTTCGAAAATATTCTATATATAAAAGCTGGGCGTGGCTATCATCCGATTTCGCCCATTTGAAATAGCACCGGAGATGAGTGCCAAGGAACCTGCATACCAAAATTTACTCAAGTTATCGTGGTAACAGACGGACGGACATGGCTTAATCAATTTCTCTTTTGCTCCTGAGTATTTTGATATATATGAGTTAATATCTAGCTCGATTCGTTTATGCCGTTACATACTACCGTTAGACGAATGAAGTTAATATACCTTGTGGGCGTAGCACTACTAGGTGTAAAAAGGAATATATAGGGATAAATCTAAAAGAAGGGAAAAGCGTATAATTTGGTAAATGTAGGCATGTGAAATTTTACGCAGGACAACGTCTGCCCCGTCTGCTAGTATATTAGAAATAAGGATAATTTTACGTACTAACCACGTAATACAAACACTGTCCTGCCAACGATGAGTCACGTAATATCTTATCTTACGATTGCCGTGTCGATCAGGCAATACACGACCCCTCTTCGTTACTGAGAAGTATCTACAAAAAACTTGGTAATTGTTTCCTTTAGGAGACAACTGCTAAAACGCGTCCAAAATTATCGGGAAAGGTATTAAAAGACGCGTTTAGACCTCGGTAACAATAATCCGGAAGCGGATTTTCGAGTTTTTGTTTCAGTGCAATCAAAGTTGAAAATTTTCTGTCATTTTCATGTGGTTGTTGTAATCACAGATTAGGGTGTACCGAAAAGTGCAAAAAGTGTGTTCTGCGCAGAAATACTGTGGACCGCGTAGCCGGTGTTGGACCGGCTAAGGGTTATTCTTTTGAAGCGCGGCCAAAGGCCGCCTACGCAGAAAGGTGTTGTGCACATAAATACCTTGGATCAAGCCCCCTATTTGGGATCGGACCTGGGTCATTTTTGGGTTTTTTGCGAAACAAAAAATTGAAAATCCGCTTTTGGATTGTTGATACCGGAGTCAAGACGCGTTGTTTGATACCCCTCAAGATATTTTTGGACGTGTTTTAGCAGTTGTCTCCTAAAGGAAACAATTACCAAAAACTTAATTATATGGGAACCTCTAAAAATACCTAGTAAAGGTAGGTCACCCAGGTACTTCGTAAAACAATGGCTGGGTGCGTAGTACTGATAAATTGAAACACCCGAAAATTATAACATTGGAGTTTTGTTTTTGTGTTTGAGATATTGCGTTAGCTAAATGCAAAGTCCCAGTGACTCCGAAGTCTATTCACTATGTCCAATATCAATCTCTTGTAACGCCCTTAATCGAAAGGATTCGAAAGGCAAGGTATAACAAACAAATACCTGGTTCGCAATCATATACACTTGACTTTAAAGCGTTCAACGACATAAATTCGAATACGTACCTAAGGGTGAAAAGGATGCTAAGAGCTTTTTGATGCATTTAAATGCGCTCGAGTTCAATTGCAACGCGTAAACGTAAAAGCTTTACAAAGGGCTAAAGCACGTAGGACACTCATGATATGGAACATTGATTGCAAATATACAAGAAAATTGCCCGCTATACCAATAGCATTTAGTGACAACAAACTCCGCAAAAATGGCGAAGTAGAGGTTACAAAGTGTAGCAACAATGGAACAAGCTACTTACTTTACAACCATATATGGACTGAGAACGAACGCCAGTTAAAGCGATTATCATGGCCTGCGGTGCGAAACATAAAGCCAGACAATTTTTTTGGTTCATGGGCATAAATAATAAAAAAAATGTCATTGTTTAAAAATTGTGGGTATCCTTTGCTCATACTGATCTTTAGGGTGGAAAAATAAGGCCGCTACTGAGTTGATGGAGCCCTTTATTGTTTCTCGCGGCGGCTCTTAGTTGATCTTTTTATGCAGGATTTTAGTGCTACAATGGACATATTTTGAGGCGTTGTGCGGTCAATCAAAGAAAAGATCAGCCCGGCAAAGGTAGTTTCCCCTCATAGGGACGGAACAATCCAAGTACTCGCCCTAATATCGTAGACCTTTAAACTTTTACCATGGTCGTGACAACAAAGAGGATTTATCAAACCGATACTGGTTGTGAGTATTTGCAAAACTTCAGTAAGCATTTAAAAAGATTGTTTAAAAGTTGCCTCAAATAGGCTCCCTTTCTTTCCGTCGCACCATAGATATCAGACAGGTTGGCTAGCCTATCCAGTACCTAGAGATCACACATTTCACAGAGTATGCAATGGATCTGAACTAGCCTCTTGTCTTTGAAATAAGATCATTTCCATCTTAGAAATGCAGTAGAAAACGAAATACTCAATAAATAGAACGGTTATTATTTACAATTTACTTAATTAAAAACAGTTTTAACTAAATATTTTAAAGAGCCTAGATATTCACTAACAAATTACTTATTTCCAAATTTATCTGCTTTCTTTGTTTTAGTAGGTCGACTAAGTGGTTCCTTTGGATCCACCCATTGCCATTTCTTCCAGTCAATACATTTTTGTTCGGATTCCGAATAAAGTTTATTCGTTTCACAGCGTACAGCTTTCGCCGGTTCGCCCTGTAAGCCGCATTGCCAATATGAGGTGGGATCCTCAAAATTACGATATCTTTGATTTACTTCAAGTGCAGTTTTACAGCCTGGTTCACCATTGTCTTCAATGTATACCATTTTTATTAAAGTTCAACGTTATCTAGAAGTAAATAAAAAGGGAAAAATAATAAATTTAGCTTATTTTAGCTAAAAGACTGTCAAGGAAAGCCTTAAATTTTAAATGAAAGCAATTTAATAACGTTGACGCTTACTATATGTATGCAATCGATTAGTGAAAGTTTAAAAATGGTTGCAGATGTGGGCACAATACATGTACCTACAGTAGACCAGGGGGTCAATTCTGGTTTTGCCCTATCGTGAAGTGAAAAAAATTGTTTAACTTTAGTTATCATTTGACATTTCCCTTTCTTCACTTCACTGAGCTCTAAAATGCGATTCTGATAATCGCGTCGACACAAGTTGATCTTGCTAAATGAAAGTTTATTACAGAATTGAAAAAATAAATTTAATTGTTATCACTTAAAATGTTTAAATTTGTAAAAAATCCGATGTTTGAATTTTTTGAAATTTATATTGGCGTTAACTTTTTTCACTCCACTTCAAATCGAAAATTTAAAGTAAAATGAGAATCGAAAATCGTGGTGAATTGACGTATATTCTTTTTACTTGACGATAACGCAAAACTAGAATTGACCTCCAAATAAGCAAAAGAAATTCTATTCAATTTCTGTCATTTGCGTTACTCCATGTAAAACACACAAATGTTTTCATACAAGAAATAAAATAGCAATATAATTTATGGTCAAACAAATTGTACTGTTTGAAATTGTAACAAAGCAGTTTCTACCGCGACAGTGACAGAAGCTCGAAAAAGTCTGAATGCCATGAAAAAGTTGTACAAGTTTTAATTTTCTTCGTGTTCTACGCTTTTATAGTGCCAGAATTACCTTATTGCTATTATGGTGATGGGTAACAAGATCAACGGAAATAATATAAATTAACTTTATTTCTCATCGCAAAGGGAAATAACCTCAATTGACAAGTCAACAAAAGTTTGGAAATAAAGTCATTGATGTTATTTTCTTTTTCAAATGGAAATAGTGTCAGCGTTACCTATAGCATGTCGATTTCTAACTCGAAATTTTCGTTTTATAATATGATTTAAGTTTAAAACATTCAATGGTATGATTTTCAAGGCGCGATTTTTAATTAAAAATTTTAATTAAAATCGAGCGATTTCTTACCATTTGACATTATTTTCATTTGCGATGCGAAACGAAGCAATTGACCTTATTTCCGTTGATCTTTTTATCTTTCACCGATATTATTTTGCAGAATGAAATAAAATATATTATAAAAGTTACAGACCGTATTATTAATTTCTAGAGGTCTATATTCCTAGATTTTTTTTGTATTATAGTTTTGCTCATATAACGGTGGTTTGTAATGGTACAAAATAATGGAGATAGATATGGAGTTCCATATATCAGAGTTCTTAGAATGAACAGAGGAATCCATTAAGACATGGCTGTCCGTCCGCCCGTTAACACGTTAACTTGAGTAAAAATTTTGATATTTGAATGAAATTTGGCACACCGGTTGCTTTCTGGCCTAGGTAGGTTGCTATTTAAAATGGGCGAAAGCGATCAATAACCACGTCCTTTTTTCGAAATCGATTCGTTTAAAATCAGATAATTCAATAATAAAAGCAGCTACAAAATAAAATTCTGTAGATTTATTTAGTTGGTTGTCCTATTGGCGATTTTTTGAAACTTTTGGAAAAGGGTAGTGGCACCGCCCTCATATGAGTGCACAAATTTTCAAACTTCGACTGGTAATAACTACAGAACTGTTTATGCTAGAATGACGAAATTTGATATGAGGTATGCTGTAGTTGTCGTACATACACCCATGGAAAATAAGCGACATCGCTTTTTGACCACGCCTACTTTTTCATAAAAGTTATCTGCCATATCTCATTGACTGATACAGGCAATTTTTATATTCTTGAGACGATTTTAGCAAAATTTTGGAAAGTGGGCATGGCACCGCCCACTTATAAGTCAAGCAATTTTCAAATTCGACTGTTAATAAGTTCATAACCATGTAAGATAGAATTACGAAACTTGACACTAGGTTTACTATGGGCATGTAGAGATAAGCGGTGGACGACCACGCCCACTTTTGTACTAAAGTTTTCTAAGAGGGAAGTAGGTAAACAGAAGATGCCATATCTCCTTCCCTGACTCAGATGGAGTGCTGAAATTTGGTAGTTACAATGGCCTGATAGTCTCATTAAGATTTTTTTAATTTAGGGAAATGAACGTTTAGTACCGCTCACCGTTTATATAAAATATCATTATCTGGAATCAAATGAATTCCAAATTTATAGAGCGTCGCACCCAGAGGCCCCTGAACCCACTGTGAAAGTATCATAAATATCCACCGCCCACTTTTCTAAAATTGTGTAAATAATGATTAATAAACACATACATCGAGATAGTAATTTTTTACAGCATGAGAGCCTGGCACCGTCCACTTTTCCTGCTATTCTGTAACCAGTGAGCCCGAGAATCTACTGTGAAAGTTTAACAAAGATCGGTTGAGTACATTGGACGCCAGACACACAGACACATATTCATTTTTATACCTAGTAGTGCTACGCACACAAGGTATATTAACTTTGGTCGCCTAACGGCAGTACGTAAGGGCATAAACGGATCGAGATAGATATTGACTTATGTATATCAAAATGTTCAGGACGAAAAGAGAAATTGATTAAGCCATGTCCGTCCGTCCGTCTGTGAACACGATAACTTGAGTAAATTTTGAGATATCTTAATGAAATTTGGTATGCGGGTTCCTTGGCACTCATCTCCGAGCGCTATTTAAAATGGGAAAATCGGATGATAGCCACGCCCACTTTTTATATATAGAATATTTTCGAAAACACAAAAAAAGTGATTACTCAGACATAATACACCTATAAGGATAAAATTTGGTGACTTCATTGAGATTGAGGCATAAAATAAATTTTTGGAGAAGTTTTTGAAAATGGGAGTGGCACCGCCCACTTTTGATTAAGTTTAGAAATAATATTAATCATAAATCAGAAACCGTTCAAGATATCGAAACGAAATTCAGCACGCAGGTTTACAGGTATGCAGTGAATGTTCCAGGACTGTGGACTGTTCCACAAAACTTTTTGTGCCATAACTCCGCCAAAAATTGATTTGTGGAAACGAAATTTGGTGATAATGTTCTATATATAAAGGTAACTGTTTGCTGTAAAATTGGGCGAAATCGGTTAATGTCCACGCCCAGTTTTTTAACATAGTTCTGAAAATTTTTTTTGTAAAATTTAAAGAGCGATATTTCTACAACTAAGCAAGTTATATCAATTAGATTTTGCACACATAATAAGCTTTTTAAGAAAAACTCGGCCGCAAAAAAATGTTTTCAATTTCGAAGAAGTAGGCGTGGCGCCGCCCACTTTTCAGCATAAAACTTCTGCTATTTTCAAAGGCAATCGCTTATAATCCGATCTTGATATTTCAATGAAAATTGGTCAGCTGCTTCTCAGTTGTATGTGTTATACTCCTGCCAAAAATTAGCCAAATCGGGAAACACACAAGCGAAATATTCGGGCACGTAGTTAATAGCCCACTGCAATAGCGAGTTATATATCTTTTTTGATTTTCATACCTTTCATAAGCATTAAATATAAGTAAGTATGAGAACAAGAAAAGAAAAGTTCACTAAAATGATCAGCACGATGAGCGGAGTCGACTTAGCCACTCCCGTCTCTCCGTCCATCTGTCTGTCTGTCCGTCTGTCTATTTGAACGCAAACTAGTCCCTCAGTTTTACAAAACAATGCTGAAATTCGTTGTTTGCTTTCGCCATTTTATAATATACTAGCAAGCCCGGTAGACGTTGTTTTGACGTTTTGATACATAGAACACATCTATATATAAAATGTTATTAACTTGAACCAAATAAACTTCTAACTATACCGAACTGCAGCTTTATATGACCTGGAGGAATTTCCAAAAGCTACATACAGACTGTGTCGTGACCAGCGAACTCCTGAACTTATTGTGAAAGTTCAAAAGCAAAACAAAACACAAAATAAGTGGGCGTGGCACCGCCCACTTTTGAAAAATGATGTAGATATTGACTAAGTGACACATATATCCAAATTTCATTTATTTAGACCAAAAAAGTTCGGAGTTATGACGAATTTAAACTTTCTATAGCCTGGGGGCGTGGCTCCGCCTACTTTTCCAATACAATACAATATATATTGTAAAAATTTCATAAAGATCGGTTGAGTTCTTTGGCGCCTATAAAAGACACCCTTTTTTATATCTATTTTTGTTACGCACACAAGGTATATTACTTCATTCAGCATAAACGAATCGAGATATATATTTATTAATGTATATCAAAACGTTCAGTATGAAAAGTAAAATATCCGGGCAAGTAGTTAAGACCCCACTGCAAAAGCGAAGATGTATATCTTTTTTGGTTTTCATACCTTCCATGAACATGAAATGTTTGTACGTATGAGAAGAAAAAGAGATAGTCCTATCAAAAAGTATACTGAAATGATCAGGAGGATGAGCTAAGTCGATGTAGGTATGCCCGTCTCTCGCTACGTCTATCTGTCTGTCCGTCTGTCTATTTGAACGCAAATACGAACTGAAAGTACTAAACTAGACCTATGTAAATTGGGATGACATAATAGATCACTACTAGGTATATAATGTTCGGTTCCACCCGAACTTAGACTTCCTTACTTGTTTAGGACTGATGTCAATTCTCTAAATAATTTGACATTAATTCTCTTTTCGTAAAGGTGACTTTAATGCCATTGACATTATGGCACGTCACCTTAAATACACATGAGAGATCATTAAAATAGAAAATGAATCAATATGCTAACTATATTTTATTTCTTTCGTTTGCTACGCATATTGTATGCAAATATTAAGAAGCCAATTTTGACCGACATCACAGTTTTGGATTAATTTATTGTGGCACAGCTCACTTTCCTAATTGTTAACATCTCGATCTGTATGACTTTTATACGAAATATCATTAGTCTAGCTCCAATATACTCAGAGCTGTAACGAACACAAGATATAAAAAGTGACTGTTTCTAGGAGGCCCCCAATCGTATCCTATGTTAATTCTAATACCTTCAAGAACATGTGTACAAGGTGGGATGGCGATGGTATGGATGAGCGCATATTACGTTGGACAAAAAAAAGATATTTTAAAAGTTCCAACATACTTTCGAAAATCTTTCTCAAATACATACATTAAAGCGGATATGCACTTATTGAAATACTTCAACCAAAAAACGTCCTGCAGCTAAAAAAACCAATTTTTTATACACCACTTTTTACCCAAAGCTGTTTAAATAGCACGATATTGTAATCTTATTCTAGACAAACTGAGCTTACTCGGACCAATATAGTTAAACCAAATATGTTTAATGACTCAGCAAAATTTAACAGATCTTGGTTTAAACTAACTCAGAGATTTATATGAGAAAATGATTTGCATTTTCCACCCACACGCTTTATAATGTAAGTATTATAGTTTACAACAGCAACGTTGTGATAAATTACACAAACAATTTCAAGGTCCAGCAAATGCGCCGGAGAACACCCACAAAACACGTGTCGATTATTGCATTTCAAAATAAAACTGAAATAAGTATTCACAGCTGCAACCGTCACATCATCAATTACACCATGCAAATAATGAATTTAATTTTATATTTACCTATTACCTACTTTGACACTTACACTTTCAGTCACTACAGCGTCAAACAAAAAATGCCGTAAAATTTAAGTACTGAACTTATTTCTAAAGAACTTAACGGTGTGAGCGCGTGCAAACAAATGGCTAATGACGGGCACCTCATTAATACACATGGAACCTATTACTGACCGAGAAAGCTTTAAAAAATCGAAAGCTTTCTTAACAAGTATTCGCTAAATAGAAATTCATAATCAGAAATTTGAAATTTCGTAATCGTAAACTAATCCCTTCATTTCAAACGCGAGGCTAGCAGGCGTAGCAGATTTAGTGAAGGTGCACCCTATTGGCATTGCAAGACACATGCATACATACCCTGTAGGGAAAATCAATGCATTCAAACATAAGGTACTCTCTAGGGCTTGGCACAGTTTGGTAAGTTTTTATCTGGAGATCAACCAGTTGCACCGGTCGGGAACCCTTCAGCACCGTTTTAGGATAACTTTGAGACCATTTACAGATCACTTCAACACATTTGACGGACCATTTTTATTTGCGGGATCGCTTTTTAGGATAATAATGTAAGCCGGTCTCGAACTCGAAAAATTAGTTGAATTATTTAACATTTACGGAGCTATAAACTTTAATATTAGTATAATAATAATAGAATTGCCACTACAGTATAGGGTAAGCATAAAATATTATCCCAAAATAAAGTGAATCCTAAGCTACAATTTAAACTTTTTGTAAGGCAACAGTGAAAGCTGAATGCAATACTGTGCAATAGTTATAGAGGAATTCGCGGTCAAACACACAGACAAGCAAACAAAAATTCTGAAAATTGTACATTTTGATTTTGTTACTCTAACATGGACATTCCCCCATTAATTTATAATAATAAATTTTACGTGCAGACATCGGCCTAGTACAATTTTGTTATACGGCGGCCGCCGTGGTGTGGCGGTAGTGTTGCTGGCCTACCACACCGAAGATCTAAGGTTCGAGCCCTGGTACAGGTAACATTAAAAGCGGTTTGGAAAAGTTTTTTCTAAACATGGTCGCCGCTCGGCAGTGGTTTGGCAAACTCTCCGAGGGTATTTCTTCCATGGAAGGCTTCTTAGCAAAAATTCATCTGCTTTGCAGATGACATCCGGAATCGGCAAAAAACTGTAGGTCCTGCCAATTTGTAAAAAATATTAGAAGCAGCACATCACAAATTGGTGGAGAAGCCAAGCCAGGTATACAAAGCGCCAATTATTTATTTTATTTAATAGATTGTAAAAATTTTTGCGAAATTTCTGTAATATTGTGGAAGTAGTGGTGGCGCCTCCCACTTTTCAGTAGACAAGTTCTGTTACTTTCAAAGGCGATTACTCATAGCTTTAGCAAGGATTTTTAAGTTCGGGATGAAAAAGCTTCGTAATTGCTAATAGATCAACACTAAGTAGGTATATAATATTCTATTTCCCCAAACTTAGACTTTTTACTCACAGAAATATAATACTTGCTCTTATCTGCTAACTCATTTATTGGTACTACTCCGTTAATTTCGAACCGTAGTAAAATTCTGCATAATGATTAGACTAAGATCTTTAGGCATTTATATGTCGGCTAGGAATCTGAAAACATCAGTTACAAACAACTTTTTAAGAACTCCATATCACACAATATGCTTTGTATGGCAACTCATTTGACTTTTTCCTATTACTCACTATAGGTCAAGTTCTGACCAGAAATATCAATCAATAGTTATTGTGTTCCCTGTAGGGTATACTTATACTTTTGTGTATAATCATTGCAAAGTGTCGAAGGTGGCATTTCCCGTGATTGTTTTAAAGTTATCTTGACGGTAGAATTAATATCAATTATTGTGAAATATTTATATTTCAGTTTATCAATGAATAAACAACAAACAATTAGAAGGTGTTCATTTATCTTACGAACACGTAAAATGTCGAAATTTTTTTTAATATCTTTAAAAACAACCCACGGAGAAAAGCCAATACATACACACAATTTGGGATGGCAAGAAAAATATTTTGCTCGATTAATGCATCAAATGCTTGATTTTAAAGGAAAACAGAAATATTCGAAATTGTTCCTTTATTTGGCAAAACATTTTGCTTTTTAACTTGTTGAATACTTATTTAGAAAATTTGTGTGCAAAGTGTGCACTAGGTGCATGTCAATCCCAGGATTTCTTACATACGATCCCAGGGTTTCCGGAATTGTAAATGTTTCTTAGGAACTAAATATCTGTGATTTATATGTGAAAATTACTTACTTAAAGTAACATAAGAATTTCTAACAACAAAGTTTTATTTTTTTATTCAACCATTCGATTTTTTTATGTAAATGTAACATCTTCTATAACAAAAATTTAGTTAACACGGACTTTAAAATTTACAAAAGTGTCGTTTCATACATTACTATTTGCATTACCTTTCTGCTCGTTCGTTTTGTTTTTGTTTTACACTTTTCTTGTAATATTCTTCATGCGTCTTATCTTTTAAGAAAAGTGTAATGCATTCCCTATGATTACTCGTAAACGATATATGGTTTCCACACGTAACATAGCATCTTCTTCTTCCTCATCAACAACTTATGTCAAACTGTCATATCTTTCTTTTTGTTTAAATTCTTTGCTTACAGTTCTGCGAAAAGCTGTTGAGTTCTCTTCGAGTTTTATTGATTTTTAATAAAAGATCGTTGTGAATTGATATTTAACTAGTGCTGTGTGATAATATTTAAAGAAAAATTTGTGATTTATATGTGGAAAGCTTAGAAAATATGCTGATCGTTTTTGCGCGTTCCCTCTCACATGTGCCTTTTGATATAAAGAGAAACGACGTCAAACGGTAATTTCGTGTTGTTGCCCGATTGCGGCCACCATATAAATCATTGAATCATGGCATTCAGCACTTTCCCACTTTGAGTTTACACAACCATACATACATGTATAAAGACTTATGTTTATTCAGTTATAAGTTATAACTTAAGGCCTTATTATGAAATAAATTCCATTCGATAATGACTGGCGACATTGGCAATTTTGATAATTTTAACCAATGTATCACCGGTGGTCACAACAAAAAAGTACCCGCAGTTGCCAAGCAAAAAAATACGTATTGCGCTTTAAGTTAAAACGGGACTTTTTAACCATGAATAAAAGTCATGCTCCCGACGCGTTTGAGCATGTTTTTATGTTGTGATCACCGGTGAACACTTGCTGTTTATTTTAAACTGTTATTTTTTTTTTTTGCAATGTGTATCACCGGTGACGACATTGCGAAAATGTAAATCAGTGTAAAGCTAGAGTTCATAGAGTACAGTTGACTGCAAGTGTTCAGTGAAAAAGTGAATTGAAGTTGTGAAGCTATGAATTCCGTGAAAATAGGCGACGTGTTGGAATTAACAGAAAATTCCAGTGATAGTGGGGAAGATTTTAGTCCAGATGAATATTCGTACATCCCAGATTCCAGCAGTCAAACATCGAGTGAGGACAGTATAATTTATTTTCTTTTCTCACTTTAGGAATAGATTTGGCTGATCAGATGGCAAGTTACTTCAGTCCTCTCCGTAAAACTATTCGCTGGTTTCATAAAGTTGCTTTTGATGTTCTTTTAAATACTGCGGTTATAAACGCATATATTTTGTACAACGAAAATAACTCCAATATGAAAACATCTGACTTTCGGCAAAATATAATTGTGAATTTAAGTGGAAGAGCTAGTGCTTCAATTGCGCGAAAACCTCCTCAAGGCAAGCACATTTTGACGACATCAGTGAAGGTAAAAAAGGACGGAAGGCGAAAGAGACATCGTTGCGGAGGGTGCTATTCCGAACTAAAGGCCACAAACTCTTCGTCGGCTGCAAGAAAGGAGGCCAAACTTGTAGCAACATACTGCGCACAATGTCCGCGGTTTCCATTGCTATGCCTCAATCATTTTCAGCAAATACTTTGAATAAATATAGTTTTTTTAGCTAACAGAAAAGAATTACATTTTCGTATTATTTATGTAGTATCAAAATCAATTAATTAATCAATTAAATCAAAAAGTTCTCCACAAAAAATTTTCAAAATTATAATTTTTATGTGAAGGACCAGACCATGATCCAACTACAACAGGTCGTAGCAGCTCGAGAAACATACAAAGACACAAAAATTTTCCATGTATTTTGTTTTTGTAATTTCTGAGTTTAACGTCAAAATCGTACTGAGAAATGAGTGTAATGTCAAAATTCGAGCCAAAAGCAAAAATCAGCTGGTCTATTAACACGACCTGTATTATTGGATCATGGACAAGACGTGACCAGGATAAATAAATACCTACTAAATGTAATTTCTCAATGAAAATTTGTTTGGATATGTTTGCAATTTATTTTAATAATAATATAATAATTTGGCACGATATACCTACCTTCATTACAATTCGATAATTATTTCCTTTGCCTTATCGTGAATTAATAAACGCAAATAGGAGCACAGTAAACTTAAAAAGGACTATATAAAAGAAGTAAAAAGAAACAACAACAACTAAACGAAACTATAACAGCAACAAAAACAACAACTAAGTCAAGCAGCAACAGCAAATAAAACAAACAACAATAACAAGTGAATAAAACAACAGCAACAAATGCAATTATTTTTTACTTAAAAAACTTAGCTTAAAAGCCCTAGACTATTTAATTTTATTGAAATGCCATAAGTTGTTTGTTTATAAACCATTCTTTCTTAAATTAATTAATACTAAATTAATTACGCATTAATTTGCTGTAAGTAAATTGTATTTATTATCCTGTACTTTTTGTTAACTAATCTCTTATTTTTGTATTAAGTACTTACATGTTTTTGTTAACACAAAAATAAATTAAATAAACTTGAAATCAACTAAAAAGGCACCTTTTTTGTATGGGGAACAAATTGGAATTCATCGCTAACGTAAGTATTCTCGATACTGTTTGAGTAGTGTTGAGTCGGTAGTTAAAACGTACCGAAACAAGATCCGTTTGCATTCCGCTGCCTCACACTGAGCGAAAGATTATACTTTTACGATAGTTTTACGGAATCCGTTTTCGATACTTTTGTCAGAAAGCTTCGTTGGTCGGGTGGGGGCATATCGATAAATCATAATAAAGCACAGGCCACGAAAGTGTGCATGTGTATGTACGGCATTGCAGAAAGTCATTTTGTAAACATTTTTTATATAATTTTTATTTTTTTTTTTGTTTTTTTTCAAAAGCAAACAATATCAATATTTGTTCCAAAGTTGCTCTTTTATCATCACATAAGAGTAATATAAGATTCTAAAATGATCATACTTCTGAGGCTCATATTTTTTACGTATTTAGGACTCGTTGAAGACTCCTGGAAATTAATTAAAAACAAGTAAGGAAAGCGCTGTATTCGGCTGTGCCGAAGGCTTAACACCTTTCATGAATACGCATCACGAGTTTAAGTGTCCGATCCTTACTTACAGTAAGTACAAACTCTTCAAAACTTAATGGTCTTACCCTGTTAATCTAAAGATACATACACCGGAAAAATGTGCCGTACGGGGGCTATACGATATATTGGTCCAATCTTAATGATTTTTGGTACAAATATTACATATGTAATAAGTACTGTACCTGCCAAATTTTGTGTTCCTCGGTATTAAATTGTAATAGTTATAGCTCAACCCCCATTTATCGGAACAATCGATTGTATCGGAGCCACATTACGTACTATATAATATGTACCAAATCTGAAAAATTTTACGTTCCTAGCTTTTTAATTGCAAGAGTTATAGACCAAACCCCGTTTATCGGAACAATCGATTGTATGGGAGCTATTCGTTGTATTGGTCCGATCTTGTTCGTTCCGACAAATGAATAATATATTATATAATAAAGTACCAAATTTCATTGAGATATCTCTATAATTGAGGGACAAGTTTGCGTGCAAACAGACAAAAAGACAGACAGACGGACATGGCTATATCGACTCCAGCTCATCGGCCTGATCATTCCGGTACACTTATTGGTGGGTATATGTCTTCTTCTTCTCATACTTACAAACATCGGAGCAAAGTTATAATACCATTTTATGTTCATGAAAGTTATAATTACATAATTTTCACTGGCTTGGTTTGGATCACTTGTTTCGAAGCCACAAGCTCCTGTGAGAAATTGAGAATAGTCTTTACTCGCACTCATTAGTGGCACCGCTGTTCGGTAAATCCAGGCTGTAAAATTTTACCAAAAAATTGTTTTGTTGTATTTATTTATTTGTGTCAAACAAATTTTTCGGTCCGGAGGGGGTGTAGGTTTGAACCGTAATACTCCCGCCGTAATTTCTTACATGAAAGTGTGCAATATAATATATATACAAAGAGAAATGTAAGATAATATATCTAATGATAGACAGATGTGCGAAATAAAGCACAACTAGCCAAACAATATAAAGAGCTAAATATACCTTGTCAAAAGATCATTGACGGCAATTTCGAGGTCATTTTGTTCATAAACTTATCACTTTGCGTCAGACATTTTTTATACCCTGCAGGGAAATTAATAAGTAGTAAAATTTCTGGTTTGTAACTAGAGCTGAAATGCCAAACAGAACCAGCTCAAAACTATACAACAAATTTTTATATTGATCCTTCGTACGGAAATGTTTGTCTGATTAGGAATTCACGACGTACATAGCCGTTAAACAAACTTGACCTAGCTGTGAAATTTGGAAATAGCTCAGAGCTATAAGGGTAACCCCGCTGTTATAGCTTGCACTGACAAGAACATTGCCATTTGAAGCTCGCCAGTTGTAGTATTTGCATTTAAACTGCTAACCAGTCTGGAAATTAGATTTTGATAATTACGCATCCATAAGCAGAACTCCCCTCAACTATCCAAAACAAAGCTACTTTAGAGCTTTCCTACGCAAACTAGTTGAGAACGAGTTACTTAGTAATGTACTGTTAGACAATTGACAATAAGCGCCACTCATTTATTGGAATTGAAATATAACCAATACTGTCGAGTAGGGAGATACCCCTGCAAAAACGATACGGATAAAATGATTAGTCAAATTACCCGGAGCCATACCGAAAGTATCCGTATTTCTCCCATCACTTTTTTAAGAGCACCGGTAGACTTTTTGACTGTTTCTTTCCTTGCGTTCTTGTGTGTGCGGTTTAAATCTCGCTCTTTCTCATTTATTTTTTGACCTAAGATAAACATATAGTTGTCCTTAAAAGTACGGGATATTTTACCGACATGAATACCAATTGGAGTTTCAGTCATTCGATTTTTGCAGGGACATTAGCTGTGTTCGGTGACAAAACTTGCAAACACTTGCAAAGAACTGTCACTAAAGTGACAATGACGTAAAACTCTCTCGAGACGCCAAAAGTAAAAAGTTTTCGCCGAACAGGAGTCAGTAAAAACTTGCAAACAAAATACCTGTTGCTTTTATGATTGGTTAATAGTTACAATTTTTAGATTCAGCTGTTTCTCACTTACAAGTTTTACTAAGCAGACACTTGCAACTCCCTATCTCAATTAAATGTTAAAATGCGCTCTCTCGCTGCAAATGTTTTGTGTCACGGGACACTTCCCAGTAAAAGTTGTATTCTCACCGAACACAACTATAGGTGCGTTCGTTTGAAAGTCCAATAACAATTATCCAGCAACGAGATTTTCTAAAATTTTTAATTATTCTCTCACGCTGAGAGATGATTGCAAATTTTTACACGAACGCTAAATTTGCAAAAAGTGGCAAGCTTGAGCGTCAGCTGATCGCCGTAGTGCAGCAGACAAACAAAATTGCAACATTATGAGAATAAAAATATTTTTTGCATTTTAGAGTGCTATATTTTAACTAAACTATGTACAAAAATTAGAAACATACGCAAATTAAAACTTGCAATTGAACTGTTTTGTGGAATAAAACACAACCATGTGTCACAATCAGCTGATTTCCTTGATTGCAAAATCTTGCTGGCCGAAATTTATCCAGCAAGAATTTGTAAAGTCTCCCAAAATCAAATGTCATTTTACTCTCTCAAACTCTTCCCACAAATCATGATAATTCGTAACGATTTGTAACAGTTATTTGCATCACAAACGGACCTTATTACGAGTTAGACAGGGTTATAGCGGTATTAGTAATGCAAAGGGATGTGCCGTATGTGGAACGTTAGCGTTTTAAACGAAGAACGGTTAATATATGATCTACCGTGCCACATGCTATATAGTTCACTTATAAAATTTGCTTGATTGCATAACTTATGGGCACTTTCCGTTGGTAAATACTACTAGATTACGACATCGTGTGAAAGTAACCTTCCTAATCAAGAACACCTATTCTCTCGAAATTGCGGCTTACCCAGCAAAGTTGTTTATATGTACGTGGAAGTGAGAACATGCGTAAGTTTTCATACAGATCATGATAGAAGAAGTGCATAACTACCAAGTGGAATATAAGTCTGATCTGTCACAAGCCCACTGGACCTATCGCGTTCCTTCAGGTCTGCTGGGTTCACCACCTATGGGATTTTCTAGATGCACTAAACCTTGCATAAGACTTGAAAATGTAATCGGCATGCACCGTCCTAATTTTTATTTGAAAGCAGAAATAGAAGCTGCATATATATCCACATTTCTGAAATTGGTTGGCTGTTGAGGTTTACGTAATTTTCCTTATTGCCTAAATCATACTTTACTAAATCGTGAAACCCAGACCAAAGATATGTTCGGAGTCATGTCGAGTGGTTCACTTGACAGTCAGGCTAATTTCTGTACGCGAAAGTACCCGAATGTCCTGAAATCAACTTCGGTTATAGACTGGGACATTAAAAAAACATAAAAAAAACAATCCCGTAAAATCAAGCGAATAAAAATCCAGAGAGTATTCACATCGGCAACTTCCAAAGATGGTAAAGAAATCGGGTGTTCTACGGGTGTTATTACCTTGTATTCGTTTGAATGTTCCGATCGGGACCAGTTTACGCAAAGATATTTTCAACGTCAATGAAGAAAAAGTGGAATAACGATCTCTGAGAACAATCTTCGACCGAGCACTGGAGCATATTTGTCACTCACTACGCAATACAGCTGAGGACACTATGTAGTTTCAGGAAGCCCAGAAAAACAACTAGTACGATGAGGAAAGTTGTTCTGTCTACACAACTGCACTCTGTACGGTGGGAACCCTGTTTCAATTTCCTTAAAATTACTATAAGAGATATTTTTAACAACTCTGAACGTCATAAACACTCAGTCGCGCTGGACCTGTCGCCAAGGGATGTAAGTAAACGATCTGTATATTTATCTCTGCCTCCCTGTGGACCGCCAATCACCTGGGTGGTAGGCAGGAGTGTGTGGAGTTCAGAAACGAAAGATGCCATAATATTGAACAAGGCACCATGGTGTCCCGCTCACCAACCTAGCGGACACACTCTGGAAGTAGTTGCATGCATACCAGAACTTCCAACTTAGGCAAAAATTCTTCATGTTGGAGAGCATATTGAGCTGCTGAACAGGCAATTCGTGGTAAATTCTTGGAAATGGCAAACTCCTAACAAGCAATTGCTTAAAACCAGTCACTATTAAGCAACGCTCTCTTCCGAGAGATATGCGAGGCACTGTGGCCGAATTTCTATCTGGATAATGCAATAGGTTTAAGGTTGAAAGCGTAGTACATATGATTAAAACCCAACAGCTTCGCATTCTAGGTCATGTTAACCGTATGAAGAAAGAGAAGAGGGTATTTCGATTTCCACCCAATTTCGCTCTCAAAGGACGTGGTAGGGCTTTCTGAGTTTTTTTTTTCAGAGTCTTTTCGTCTGTCTTGAAGCAACCGACTCGCTATATAATGTATATATTATATATATGTTTGGGACCGGCCTCACCAAAACAACTTCCAATCAAGAGCAATTAATGACTGCAATGAGAGCTCTCTAAACCCTGTGAAACTTATAAAGGACTATGATTTGAGGGCATATGCCTGTTATGTCCTTGCTTTCTTACGGAACTGCCGAAATGAAGTGCTGCTGCTTTCGAAGAACTCCGTCAATACAAAATTAAAAATGCGCCATATTTACCAACACCACAGATATAATACTTAATATTCAACATATTTTCAAATAAATTATAAAACTTGAGTAGAAGGGGGATATTTTATAGCTTCCTGCGAAGGTGTCATCTGAAGCGCTGACTGCAATGTAGACAAGTACTGTGAAGTACTACCTAAATATGGTAATGATGACGATATTGTCTGCGATGACTGCAATGACTGTGACTGCCCGAGGTGTGGCACCATTGGAGTTTGTGATGCTGGCAGCAACAACGCCGATGGAAGTGGTTGCGTACCACCAGGTGGCAAGCACATCACACCATCAGGACAACTCGTTGGATATTGTGGGGGCTCCCATCTCCAAATCGTCCATGAAACACATCGATTTAAACTTTGTTGGAAACCAGTACCATTAGGACAACTCTCTAATAGTGGCTCCATATTTAAGCCGATGCAACGCCAATAGCGGAGAGGATCCCAAAAATTCCTATAGTTTTGACCAATTTCGGTAGGAGTTTTACAGCCGGGCTTTCCATCGTATGTACTAGTCGCAGCAAAGCAGAAACCAATACTTAAGCTAAGAAGTAGTGTGTAAAAGGCTGTAAAGATTGTAAATTATTTTATTATTGACTTTGGATGGAATGCAAATCTAACCTATAAATCGCATCTTCATATACAGCACCAGCGCTCCTAATGTGAAGTTAAAATGATTGCAAATGTTGTCTGCTTTTATATTTATGCTTTAGATACTGATGATAAGGCGGCTTAAGAAAGATGGCAGCAAAGCAGAAACCAATGGGCATTCCTCACTATCGGTTGAGCTGATATGATCGGGGCAATCCCTCACATAAACACAAACAGATATCAAACTCTTTCCACAGATATAATGATCTGTAAGTCAATGACCGTTATAGCAGCTATCTGATAAGCCCGTACAACGTCATTGAGAGTAATTATTTGTTCAATTTTGCCTTCATAAAGTGAATATATTGGAGCATTTGACCTTTAGTTTTTCCTCAAGTTGTAGTTGTAAATTTTAAACTGTGAGAGACTTCGTATATTTGGAAACCAGTCGGTCTAGAAATTCAACGGAGAATTTCTCTTGTCAACAACAACTTTTTTGGACTGAGGAGTACGAACAAAGATCAGACTCTTTAAGTCTCTCATCATATCTGTCCTGTTGTACGTCTCGGAGTCATTTAGTATTCGAAAGAAAGGTTATTCGGAAGCTTTATGGCCCTAACGATGAGCTGTAGGAGCTTTACGCAGATACGACCATAGTAGAGCGAATTAAAGGCAAAGGCTGCGTCATGTTATGCGAAAGGACAGAAAAGCTCTGACCCAGAAGATTTTCCTATAGACACTCAAATTCGGCAGAATAGAAAAGGGAAGGTGGAGGATGACTTGAACTCCCTTGGTGTTTCCAATTGGCGTCATTTATCGTTAAAAATTAATGAACGTGGCACTTGAAAGGCGGTTTAGTGCCAATAAATGATGATGATACTTAGTATTCGAATGGGCAAGATTCATAGCTACCCTGCAGAAAACTGGACCAGCTCAGAACTAAACCGTTTGACGACAACAGCCGGTTCTATCTCACCGGAGTGACCCGGGTTTTTTACCCGGCCAAGGGCTGTTATTTCAGTGTAACCCTGTCCAATCTGTCCCGTCCCACCCTTAAATTGTCATAATCGGAGCACACCCTGGAAGCTGGGTTGCTCCATTGTCTCTTGTTACGGGCTGGGGCCGAACCCAACCGTGGAAGAAAATTTATATTAAACGGTCGCATTCGGTACAATGCGCGAAGTGTAAGAGATGGTTACATAAATCTGGATGCTCAGGGCTTAACCCTGCCATTCACAGACCCCGTACTTTCTTTAGTACTTTTGAGGCACCATGCTGTACACGTCCAAGGATGTCCCGTGGTAGTCGCCGCTCTGGCACTCCCTTACCGCTTCTACCTACTTCCAATAGCCACAATAGTGGCTCAGTCTACACGACTGGCAGCACTGCTGCCACTCCCGACTGTCCCTCACGCACACCAGCGTCTCCATCTCAGATATGAGAATCACCGAGCGTCAGTCCCCTCTTTCTCTGCCCCTAATGCCCCCCCCCTGCTCGCAGCCTGCACGTGGGTCAGGAACACCACCTCCTAGTACCTTTCACTACGTGCACCGTTTGTCGGCAAAGATTATATACGCCTGCGACATCGGTCAAGTGCAACAATTGCCTTGGCCTGTGTCACACCCTTATGTGCTCTGGGCTCGCAAACGGTAACCTTTGGACGGATTCATTCATAGCCCCCTGTTGCAGTACACAGCCGCCTTCCATGCCAGACAACATCGGTCATGGCGCTGTCAACTCTAGACTGCGACATAGTTTAGGCCTTAGCCTACCTCCACCTAGGAAGCCGCATCCGACCCTCACGCCTAGTATGTCCCACGTCTCCCCTCCTACACACTGCAAAATTTTGCAGCTGAACTGTAAGGGATTAGCTGGAAAGATCGCGGAGATAACTGACTTTATGAAGACGCACAACATCAAAACCGCCGCGATACAAGAGACAAAATTGAACAAAGATCGGACTTACGAGCTTGTGATGGGTGTAATGTACATCGAAAAGACCGTCCCAGCGGTCTTGGGGGTGGCCTTGTGTTCATTACACATCACTCTGTACAATACAATCTATTTTCCCCTGACGTCGACCCCAGGGACTCTACCTTAGAATGCCAAGGCATAGCAGTCCGGTCAGGAGACGCCGACCTGCAAATCATAAACATCTATATTCCTCCTGTCACGTGTTGTCCTAGAGATTATCATCCCGACATTAGTGCGTTGCTAAGGGGCGATAACCGTCTAATCCTAGGCGACTTCAACGGGCATCACGATCTCTGGCACTCCAACTTGCCAGCAGACAGCAGAGGGCACGCAATTGCAGACCAAATAGATAACTCAGCATTCTGTACAGTCAATGCAGATTCCCCCACCAGGGTGGCAGGTAACTGCCACAGTTCGCCAGACATCTCCATAATGAGCGCGAGCCTAATTAACTTTGTCATCTGGCGATTGATGCTTACATTAGCTTCAGACCACCTACCCATCTTACTCTCTGTTAACCGACCGACCGACTTCATAACGACTGATAAATTAACATACATCAACTTCACCAAAGCGGACTGGGACCGCTTTACTGACTATACAGAGCGCTCCTTCGCTGCCTTACCCACTCCTACGGACGTACGCAAAGGCGAAAGAGACTTTCGCAAGATCATTGATTCAGCCTCATGCCGCTTTATTCCTGCCGGTAGAATACCAGAAATTCGTCCGAATTTTCCGGCAGAAGCTGCGGCGATGGCAAGAGAACGTGACCAAGTGAGACTCATCAATCCCGCAGATCCCAGAATCAAAGATCTCAATGCGCAAATTCGTAGGATAGTCAACGAACACAAACTGACCAAGTGGAAACAACACCTTGAGGCATGCAACCTCTCCGGCGGAGTCGGCAAATTATGGTCGACTGTCAAGGCCCTATCCAATCCGACCAAACACAATGACAAGGTCGCCATTGCATTCGGCGACAGCGTCAAATCGGACGCCAGGAAATGAGCAAACTCCTTTTGCCGGCTGTCTATAATGCATCCACCTGCGGATAGAACTAAGAGAAGAGTCTTCCGACATGCGCACAAACACAAACACTCCACTGCGCCTATTGCCGTCTCAGTCGCAGAGGTCCAGGAAGCCATAATAAAGGCCAAACCCTCAAAATACATCGGACCTGACGAAATCGCCATGAAGATGATGAAACACCTAGGCCACGAGGGACAGAGTTATTTAGCGGCTCTTTTCAACCTCTCTCTAACTACTTTCGTCAAACCTGAGATATGGAAACAGGCGATTGTAGTTCCCCTACTAAAACCAGGGAAGCCGGCGATATCGTCCGATATCCCTCCTTTCGCCGGTTTCGAAATTACTAGAGACCATTCTGCTCCATTACTTCATTGCAAATCTGAAATTGGCCGATCACCAGCATGGTTTCCGCAAATCTTATAACACGGCATCCGCTTTGAACGCCATTACAACGCAGATTAATAACGGTTTGAATCAACACCCACCAAACCATAGGACGGTTCTCGTGGCACTTGACCTATCAAATGCATTCGACACGGTCAATCACGCCACACTCCTGCGAGATCTGGAAGAGACACCGCTCCCTGCCGGCCTTAAAAGGTGGACCGCTAATTACCTCAATGATCGACAGGCATCAGTCAAATTCAGGAACAAGAAATCTAGACCACGAAGAATAAAACAAGGGGTGCCGCAAGGTGGTGTTCGCTCTCCCCTTTTGTTTAATTTCTATATTTCGATATTTCCCCCCCCCCCCCCCCCACCACCAGAGGTAGTCTCCATTGTTTCCTACGCTGACGACTGCACGATAATGGCCTCGGGCAAGGGTCTCTCCATTGACGAACTCTCTATTAGAATCAACAGTTACCTCCGCGGCCTTTCCAGCTTCTTCACCGAGCGAAATCTGACCCTATCTCCGACTAAATCGACGGCGACCCTGTTTACTACATGGAATGCGCAGATGGGGCAAGAGTTAAATGTCCACGTAGACGGAGTACCTCTACCCACTGTCAACCACCCGAAAATCTTGGGTGTGACATTTGACAACGGCCTCACCTTCGCTGGTCATGCCACCGCAATAGCCTCAAAGGTACAGAGCCACAATAAGATCCTCAAGTCGGCAGTACTTGCTACATATAAGGCTATTGGCCGGCCGGTTATTGACTATGCTGCGGCCATATGGTCGCCCAATCTTTCTGACACCAACTGGAGGAAATTACAAGTCTGCCAAATACCGCCATCAGAACTGCTACGGGATGTCTGCTTATGTCATCTGAGTCTCACCTCCATCAAGAGGCAAAATTGCTCAATGTTCAAGAGCACGCGGAACTCTTGAGTAGACAGTTCCTTCTCAACTGTCATAAGCTTAGTCATCCAAATCGACATCTTTTGGATGCAGCACCGCTCCCCAGAGACATAAGGAGACATCTTCGTAAGCACTACGATGAGATCCGGCACCATATCTCATTGCCGTTTGATCTGCGGAACCACAGACGGGCTCTAAATGACCTCAACACCGAGTCGGTAGACAGATCTCTCAGATCTCGGCCTGTGAATCCCGTTATTAATACTCGACCACCTGAATTGGCTGAAGAGGAGCGTGTACTTCCGAGGAAGACTAGAGTCATACTAGCACAACTTCGCTCTGGATATTGTAATAGGTTAAACTCTTACTTATCCAGACTGAACCCCAACGTACCAAACACATGCCCTGCATGTGGTATGTCCCCTCATGGTACCATACATCTCTTCTCCTGTTCAGTTGAACCCACTCTTCTAACACCTACATCACTCTGGTCCAACCCTGTGGAAACTGCGCGTTTCCTCGGACTTCCGTTAGAAGAGCCTGATGACAATCTAGAGTGATCGAGCCCATTGGGCAGGGCGAAGCACTGTTAACAACAACAACAACAACGACACCACCAGTTCTAGCTCTATGCCCAAGCAATGCTTTCAATTGTCGACTTATACATGGCGATGTCATTGTCGGCGGCAATTGTTGCCAGTGCATTACTTTGTTCCGACAGTTCTAAGATAGTTCGGCTTTGGCTAGTTCTCAACCTGTGCCATTTCGGAAAGTTTACGGGTAGTTTTGGTTGTGGATGACTGATTATCGATATCCGATATTTCAAACTGTCTTTAAAATATCACTTTTGTAACAGGCACAGGACGATTCGCAAAGCGTGTAGCTCAAGTCTGGCTCGCAATTTTAATGCAGGGTAGTTACGGGCTGGCATTTCTGCTTACCTTAAACCTAAGGCCTGTCCGGCCACGGTAGTTTTAGGGGACGTGATATTTCAATAGAGTTATTGTTGTTGTGCTAGCGATACGGGCCCTGCCTTGTCGTCATTTTCCTTACTTAGCATTGTCATCAAGCTCTTCTAACAAAAGTTCCACAAACCTCGTGGCTTCAATAGGGTTGGACCATAGTGAAATGGCTGCTAAATGAGTCAGCTCAGTTGAGCAAATGAATAGATGGTTCGTGTCATGCGCAGACTTTTGTCCCCCTAGGCAGTTTGCGTTCCTCTTCGGCAACAGATGGGACTTGTTCCTGAATGACGGCATTCGCTGGACGAGAGCTGACAAAGGAGTTTACCGACTCTATATGGATGAGTTTGAGGACCCATCAATGCACCTTTGGATCAAACGGCGATTTCAATAAAGTCGGTCATTGGTGTTAGATTAACTCCATAGAGCATGTAAAAAGTAGTTTGCTTAAGAACTTTCGTTACTTCTTTAAAGTGTTACAGACAGTGGTACGCTCCCGTACTAGCATCTTCTAGCACAAGCCCGCCTGACTCCGTCAAACGTTCAAGTCGTTTCGCACTGTTAGTCCAAAAGATATTTGGACTTAACAGCTTCACCTAGCTCGAAGTTGTACCGATCGTCTTGGTGGTTCTGTTGTAACAATAATTCGTCCTCCATAGTTCCATTTATGAATTTCAAAGTATATCGTGTAAATATCATTGCGCCATCTGCATGTGAGTATAAAACATTATTTAGATCCCCGCGCCACCTATCGGTAGATAGGTAGACCATCGGCCTGAGCAACATTTACTGTCATTTAATTGAATGAATGTTGCTTGAAACAGTTCTGTCCAAAGTGTCAAATGACAGCAAAGAACCCCTTATTTTCGCTGTCAAATACACGAGAAATGTCAAAGTGAAAATAGAAAAAATTAGAATATGAAGTGAATCAAAGTAAAAACGCAGAAAGGCGACGGAAAATTGTGAAAAAGTGCAAAAATTCTTACTTTGAAAAGCGTTGGCCTATCAGCAATTATAATAAATTAAATAATCAAATTCATAAAGAATATTTGTATATATGTGTGTATGTGCATGTGCTCGAAACGTAAAATTTGTTGTGCAGTCGTAATACCGATTTTACTACGATTATGAAAATGCAACGAGTGTGAAAAGTGGAAACGAAAAAAAGTAAAGAAAATTCCTCCCAAAAACAAATGTAGCAGTGGCAAAGTGCCGCGCCCCCAAGCCCACTTGCTACCAACAGCAGCAGGTATTGTAATAATGGGCAGAGTGTTCCTTTTTCCATAAAAAATAATCACGTATAAGAAATATGTATGCGTTTGTTTAAATAAGCAGCGAAAATTTAATCAAAACCAAAAGAATACTAGAAACCAGTATAGATTTAACAGCAAACAGATCAAGAGGGACGAGTGTATCAACATTCCATCATACTCACCAACTGGGTGGGGATTGGGGTGAACACAAGCAGACAATTAAGTGGGGGGCAAATAATTCATTAGCGAAACTCAGTAGCAACGCTTGGCTTGGGAGCATTAGGGGAATCAGCTTTTGCAATCCAAAAACAGCGATAACAACTTGTGTCTTCAGCAAAGCAACGGTTTGAACAACCAAATACACGATTTTACAAGTTACAAATCATAGAGAGTAATGGCCGCACAACTAGATCCCAATGTCAAGGACGATTTAAAGACTCAATTTGTAACGCGTGAGGGCACTTATCGGCTGCTTACGCTTTCCGAATATTCCCGTCCAAATCGCGTTGGCTATACAAGTAATCAAAGTTCGCCACAAGTACGCGTTTCCATAGTATCTTTGCCAAACAGTCAAAACATAGCAAGTGGTAGTAATGTACACAACGCATCCGTTGGTCCACTCAATGGCAATACAAATGGTATGTCGACGGTCATAAACAATTCCAAAGGTAGCGGTGATGGTTCGGTCAATGGCAGTAATGGTTCCGGGTCCGGTTCATTGATAAATGGACCGCAACAAGCGCTGGCGGCGACAGCTTATGGTGTGCCAGCTGCAATGGATGCGCGGCTGGGAGCGGGTATTTCGATGCACACAATGATCAATGGCGGTTCAGATGGTTCTAACGGATTGGCCAATCAGGTTTATGGTGGAGATCGGATTTGCTTTAATTTCGGCAGGGAATTGTACGTTTATGCATTTAGGGGAGTGAAAAAGGTAAGTTATTTTATTGATAAAAATGTATATCTTGGTAATGCTTACTTTGTTTGTGTGTAGGTTCTTTTAATGAAAGTTTTAGTCGTTAATATAGACCCGTCGAGCTAAGTGTACTCCACCTAGTCCCCCTCTCTTCCATTGGCCGGTCTTTAGTAATCATTTTAAACGAAGCGTTTTCTTAATTACTCGAAGAAGTTATAACTGGACTAGTCAGAAGAACAGCCGGCCTAGACCTCAGCAAAAGGCTATGTGAAGAGTCTATCATGGACACTTTGTGGAGTTTTTTTTTGCAGATTCTGTTCAAGCCCAACATTTGCGACCACAATTTCTAAGATTGCAAGATGTAGGTTTGCGGATATTTGTCAGCTTAGTGACCAATACATTATGCAAGGACGAACATCATTCACTAAACTCAATTTATCCCCAATAAATTCAATATACGAAGTACTCAATTGTATTTATAATACTCTCGTTAGTTTAAGCCTACCTATCCTTCATTCCCACGGATGCTAAATATTTATATGGAGTTTAACTAGCCTTATTTGGACAAGTGACTGTGCAAATGACGCTATATCAGTTAAAGTGTTCCTTCTCAATTGAAACCAATCGCTGACTAACAAATCCCATTGATTCTCAGGTGTGCCTTGCACGACTACTCTTGTCTTTTTGCATATTTTAGAAATGTAAATTTGGTCATAGACAAGTGAAGAAAATTTCGTAAAGAATCTGCCTATTGCGGGTGTGTTATTAGTTTGTTGTTGTTTTTTTGCTAATAAATGCAACTAGTTAAGTAATTTATTTTTATGTAGCCGCATCTTAAATATGACCTAGTTCTATACTTCAAAGCGAGGCACATTTACCATTTTATTTTATGCGAATCACCTTATGTCCCCATCATCACCAGCAACACTGCACTGCACTAATCAGGTTATGCTAGAAATCTGAAAATAAATAAAGAAAAAATTTATATAAATACCAAACATGCGTCTTATCTTAACTAACGCGCGTCTGACACGACGTGGCTGCACGCCGATGTTCCCGCACTGCTGCCTTTCCTGCTCCGATAGCCAATTTTCAGTCGATCCAACAATCACTTCACATTCTAGAGCTGCTGCGTTCATCGCTCATAAAAAAAGTAAATATGGTTGTTGTTGGTGTTGCTGCTACTATCATTAGTTCATCCATGTTATTTGAAGCGAATTGTGGCTGTCGCTCCTTTCCTGGCTAATTTCAGCCGAGTTTGTTTAATTGAATTGTTTGTGAATTACGCAAGAGTTGTGTTTCAAGTTGTACTTAAAAACACCCCATAAACAAGCAAGCGAATTAAGACTGCACAAATTAGAAATATATGTATATAAGTAGAACGAATAGCTTTTTTAATGGAATAATATGATGGCGTGAAAAAAAATGTGTGTTCCATTTTTCTTAAAATTTTCCCAAAAAGAAAATTAAGTTTTAAAAGGTCAATTGTTATCCGATTTCTTCCCTTCAATTAATACCCCCTCTGCCTACAATAAAGTTGTTGTTGTTGTTTTTAGCGACACAAACACTGAAGGTCTTGGGGAGTGTTGTCTGAAGAGAAAGTTCTTTGCCGGATACGGTACGCTCCGGTAATCCCTTGTGGTACATGCCCGACTGTTGTGGGAGTGCTTTGGTACGACCAATGAAACCGTTTAGATCATCTCACCCCCTCTTTCTGTTAGAAGGAAAAAGGTAGGTAATCTGAGGTGAGAGGCATCATTGCCGTGATCAACCATCAAGTTGCACGTCCTACGACCGGCATACCTACCTCGGGCATATTCTAACCCCTTAACCTGCAGGCGGGAAAGTCGGCACAACCTCAAATTAGAATGGTATGTGTATCAAATATCTGCAGTATACCAGATATGTATACTTAACACCTTCGGGTTAGGGGTTTAGAATATGCCCGAGGTAGGCATACCGGTTGTTGTTGTTGTTAACAGTGCTTCGCCCTGCCCAATGGGCTCGATCACTCTAAATTGTCATCAGGCTCTTCTAAAGGAAGTCCGAGGAAACGCGCAGTTTCCACAGGGTTGGACCAGAGTGATGTAGGTGTTAGAAGAGTGGGTTCAACTGAACAGGAGAAGAGATGCATGGTATCATGAGGGGCCATACCACATGCAGGGCATGTATTTGGTATGTTGGGGTTCAGTCTGGATAAGTAAGAGTTTAACCTGTTACAATATCCAGAACGAAGTTGTGCCAGTATGACTCTAGTCTCCCTCGGAAGTACACGTTCCTCCTCAGCCAATTCAGGTGGTTGAGTATTATTAACGGGATTCACAGGCCGAGATCTGAGAGATCTGTCTACCGACTCGGTGTTGAGGTCATTTAGAGCCCGTCTGTGGTTCCGCAGATCAAACGGCAAAGAGATATGATGCCGGATCTCATCGTAATGCTTACGGAGATGTCTCCTTATGTCTCTGGGGGGCGGTGCTACATCCAAAAGATATCGGGTTGGATGACTAGGTTTATGACAGTTCAGAAGGAACTGTCTACTCAAGAGTTCCGCGTGCTCTTGAACATTGAGCAATTTTGCCTCTTGATGGAGGTGAGACTCAGATGATGGTGTTTTGGCAGACTTGCAATTTCCTCCAGTTGGTGTCAGAAAGATTGGGCGACCATTTAGGCGCAGCATAGTCAATAACCGGCCGGCCAATAGCCTTATATGTAGCAAGCAATGTTTCTTTGTCTTTTCCCCAAGTTCTGCCGGGCAGTGACTTGAGGATCTTATTGCGGCTCTTTACCTTTGAGGCTATTGCGGCGGTATGACCAGCGAAGGTGAGGCCGTTGTCAAATGTCACACCCAAGATTTTTGGGTGGTTGACAGTAGGTAGAGGTACTCCGTCTACGTGGACATTTAACTCTTGCCCCATCTGCGCATTCCATGTAGTTAGGCATACCGGTCGTAAGAGGCGACTAATATGCGTAATGACGTGCAACTAGATGGTTGATCTAGGGATATGATGCCTCTCATTACCCATCTTAGCCTTTCTTATGGAAGGAGGGGTGACATGACCTAGAAGGTTTCACTGCTCATAAATCGCTACCACGACATTCGGGCAGTACCGAAGCGTACCGGGTTCAAATACGGCCAAGGACTGTTAATTCGACAACACTCCCCAAAACTTTCGGGGAGTGTTTTTGTCGTTACAACATGGATTAAAAGGATGTGCATGCCTGTATTCAACTGCCCCAAGGAACAATATCTTAGAATGTCTTACACGGACATTTATAGGGGTAGTCGCAAGTCTTATTATTCAGCAAGACCATCGTCGTCTGAATTTCCCTTAGCAAGCAAACGTGATCTAGTTTGATATGTCGCCCCTGCAGATCCCCAAATAAGAGATCTCAATACGACAATTTCAACAGATACGCGATCGCTTTCCCGCAAGTTCTACCGCATCCAACGGTTGACAAGCCGAATCGTGTTACGGGTAGAATATGTCGGAGGTATGCATACCTGTCATAGGAGGTACAAAGGCAAAGGACTGCCACTTTCCTCAACGCTTCCCAAAACCTTTGTGGAGTGTTTTTATCGTTAAAAACAACAAGCTATGAAAGAGACAGTTTAGTTTGTCTCTGCCCGCCTTTGTCAAGTTGTACACGCTAGTATTCCACCTAAATCCTGGTAAACTGTTTAAACAAGGTGCTCCTAGGCCGATATGCCTCCTCTCGCTAATAGAAAACATTAGAGACCGTTCTACTTCCGTACCACATAGCTAACTTGCGTCTGGTTTGCTCTGAACATGGATTCACAACACCCGCTCAACACCACCACCACCCCGATGTATGCCGTAAACATTTTGTGAATAGTTTTCAAATGATTTGCAAACAATCATTTAATTTGTCGAACAATTGTGCGGCTGTTGGCAGTGAGCATTTTTTAGTAGTGAAAAAAGCAATAGCTATAAACAATACCGCACACGAGCGGAGCATCCATACAGAGGAATGTACAAAGATTCAATAATCGCAAAATAGCTAAATTGAAATTATTAGCTACCAGTAAATGCCAACGCTCTATTTGTCGAGTGTGATGACTAGTTTACCCATTTATGTGCCGTTACATATGTATAATATAAAGAGTTTCTCCCTTGTACTCAGGGAACTTCCAAGTAAGTTTGAGATGTGTAGATATGTTTAACCCAACCCTAATGTTTACCAATTTTGGCAGTGAATATCCACATATGGATTTGTAACACTCCGTCACTAAGTAGTATCTTCTTGTTTTACCTTCCCGTCATGTCGTATGAGTAATGAAGAACCAAAAAATCTTAAGATTAGGCCCATCCGTTCATGGAATGGGCCGTGATGAACCAAATAAGGCTATACTGATGTTGACAGTCCTTTACCAGATATGAATCCGATCCAAGAACCAAGCACCCTCGGAAACGGCTTAAACCTACCTCGGGAATATTCTAACCCCTTAACTCGCAGGGTTATCAATGCGTTTATTTGGTTTTTGCTTTGCTATTTTGGGAAAAAAATTAAAAAGTCTAATTATTTGCCTCTTGTTTTAACGGTATTGTAAAATCCGATTCCGAAAATCCCGGGATGGCTAAAATACAAAACATAGGCATCCCTAGTAGTCACAATGGCAATAATTCATAAATTGTGCTACGAACATCGCCCTGATTAGTTGCCTCAACTTATTTCTTGTTTTCAAAACCTGAAGAAATAGCTGGACGGGAAGAGATTCAGGCCAAAAGAAGATCTCATCACTGAAAAAACTCATATTTCGAAAGCCTCGACAACTGCTATTTGGAAGAAATACTAAATGTATTAACAGGAAATTATATTAAAAAATAAAAATTTTTTTTTCTCTCTAAAAATTACTGAATTTTCAAAAAGCAAGTTTCGCTTAAAGTTGTTGAATTTTTATTCTGCTAGGTAACATCCCTAGTTAAAAACTGGCCGAAGCGAGTTATGTTGATATTGTCCGTGTCCAAACAGAGCAGCTCGGCTTTTATATGTATAGTAAACTCAATGTGTTTTAGCTCAAATTTTTGGCTGAACAACGCCTTTTTGTATATTATTCATATTACTTACATAGGGAATTTAAACTAAATTTGAAGAATATAGGCATAATTAAATTGCAGCCAATATACATATAATAATTACGAAGAGCGGCAACACGTATTTCGGGAGCACAGGCAACTCGGTACCCGTCTCCTTACATCGTCGCTCTCTCTCCATCAATCGGCTAAAAAGTAACATGTTGCCTGCAATTAGTATTTGTGTTTGAACATTGAAAACAATTTAAATTATAACAATACGATCGACATCCATGCAGATGTATTTAGGGGCAGTAAAAATTCCAACACCCAACAAACCATTTAGTTTGATATTAACTTAAGACGCAGTTGATATTAAATACCTTTGTCAAATCTCCGGAATCATATTACCGTTTATCAACTTAAGAGTGGAGAAGTTATTGATTCGCAATATTTGCACTTTGAAGCATTTATTTGATTGAATTCGTAGTTATAATGCCGATTTTTTTCATTTTTTTTATGAATAAAATAACAAAAAAAATTGAAATTTCCTTTGAAGGCCAAATGTGAACTTGTCTTTGTGAGCGCTTATAATTTTCCCTGCTTGCTTATTTTTTTGTTCTTTTCAATTAAAAAATTTGTTTAGGCAAGCAGAAAATATTTTATGTACCATCGAAATTACAAATAAACAAGTAAGGAAAGTGCTATCTTCAGCTGTGATGAATACGCATCACGGTTTGAAGTGTCCGGTCCTTACCTACAATAACTACAAACTCTGCAAAATTTGATGGTATTACCCTGTTTTTTAAAAATACATAGCCCAAACCCCGTTTGTCGGAAAAATGTGTGGGGGCTACACGATATATTGATCCAACCTTGATAAGTTTCACTACACACATCACATATATAATAAGTACTTTAGCTGCCAAATTTTGTGACTCTCGTTAAATTCAAATAGTTATAGTCCAAACCCCATTTATCGGAACTTTCGATTGTATGGGGGCTATGCGTTGTAGTGGTCCGTTCTTGTTGGTTCCAACAAATCATTAATATATTACAATTGCCGGCCACATACCGAATTTCATCCAGATAACTCTAAAAATGTGAGACTAGTTTGTGTTCACCGCCCTGCTCACCGCCCTGATCATTTCGGTATACTTATTGGTGGGTCCACCTCTTCTTCTTCTCATACTTACAAACATCGGACCAAAGTTCTAATACAATTTCTTGTTCATGATTTTTCAAACAATTCTCGAATTCCGCACAAGTTGAGGAATAAGCGTGGAGAAAAAAGCTAACCTCAAACAGAAGAAAATGCTAAAACTCAACTTGTTAGTGCTTGTTGGGCTTTAATATGTAAATGTGAACCACAGCGTGACTACAGCAATGACGATCAATTCCGCTTCAACGGCACTGTTTCACAATAAGCTGTGAAAACCTTTCGATGACGCTATCAATAGTCACATAATCGCAGATTCTTTCTGGACACTGTAACACATTAAACTCTTACCTATCCAGACTGAACCCCGACATGTCAAATGTCTGGCCGGCATTCGGCGTATCTCCCCATGATACTAACCATCTTTTCATTTGCTCAACTGACCGACTCTTCTAACAGCAATTTCACTGTCGTCTAACCCTATTGAAGCCGCGAAGTTTCTGGGGTTCCCGTTAGCTTGATGACAATGTTAGGTAAGGGAGGTGAGGAATATCGCTAATACAACAACAACGTAATACATCGAAAGTTTTGGTGGCATTACAGAATATCCTTTGAGTCTTTCATGTTCAAAAATTGTATGTAATGGAGTATACATTATTTCGTGGCATATCGATCGGTCAAACTACAATTGAACGAATTTTAATGCAACAATGCAATCATAAAGATTGATATTTGTTTTGCTATTTTTATTGTATTTCTGGGCTATAAGAAAATAATTTGGAGATAGAGTGTCATGCATGCCCCTGCGGGTTAGGGGCTTAGAATATGCCCGAGGTAGGCATACCGGTCATAAGAGGTGACTAATATGCACAAAGGTAATGACGTGCAACTCGATGGTTGATCTACGGATATGATGCCTCTCACCTCTCATTACCCAACCTATCCTTCCTTACGGAAGGAGGGGTGTCATGACCTAAAAGGTTTCAATGGTCATAAATTGCTACCACGACAGCCGGGCAGTACCGGAGCGTACCGGGTTCAAATCCGGCCAAGGACTGTTAATTCGACAACACTCCCTAAAACCTTCGGGGAGTGTTTTTGTCGTTACCACAACAACAACAACAGAGTGTCATGCAAGAGCCTTTAGTAAAGCATTAAGGGGGTCCAGTGAATATTTTTAAGCCTTTGAAATCGAATTCAATGATCATTTTATACCTGTTTGGGTAACTGGCAATTACAACTTCCGCTCATTTATTTTGCCGTTACAGCTTTATATATTCCAAACCGTTCAAGTACTTACACCAATTTCAGTTTAGTTCATTGAGGTTTAGATTTAAAACTTAACTCAAATATTTTTTTTTTTTATTTCTTTACATTCATTTCGGAAAGCTTTCTCAAGTCTTTGAATTTTTTTCAAAACAGTTTTGTGTGTTGCGTAGCTCAGTGGGTAGAGTAGCGACTGTGATGCGGAGAGCGTCGGTTCGAATCCTGCCAACTGATGCGAATGTTTTTTATGTTTTCTTAATTGTTAAGACATTTCCGGTTTAAAATTGAAATTCTTTTCTTCACGCACATTTTCTCGACAACTGGTACAATAGATTCTAAACCAAATTTGGTTTGGACATATATGTAGCCCAAAAAACATTACAATTTAGGCTCATATTTTTAGCCGTGTAAGATAACAGGATAAATTAAATTATTACATAATTAATACATAATTTAATTTAATACTTAATTTAATTTACGATTAAATAGGCCATTCGCCAAGCATTTTATAGAATGTTTGCGTGATTATAAACTGATTGACTCCATTTTGGCAGTTAAATCCCCATGACCTCAACCCAATTAACAATATCTGGAGTAACCTCAAGAGGAGACTGGCATCCCTTTAAGTTTAGAATAAGGATTAATTGTGTCCGAAAGTCTAGGAAGTCTGGGACAAAACTCTTATGAAAACCTATTCAATCTAAGCCCAATAAAATAGCCAAACTTATACAAAACTTTGGAGGATATACTGGTTTTTGAACAACCATGGAATTAATAATGGATAAGCCTATTGACTTGCGTGGCAAAAGGTGTAAAGAACCTATTATTTGTGTTGTAATTTTATGGAATAAAAAATGTTATCTTTGTATGTATATTAAAACACTAATAAAAACTATCGATGTTCTTCGTAGAACTAATGGGAAATATCGATAGTTTACCAACACCAATCTCAAATGAACTCTTATGCTCCAATTAAAGCAATCACAATAGCTGTGTTCGGTGAGGATAAAAATTAAAAAAATTGGTAAAAATTTTACCGAAAAGTGTTCGGTGACACAAAACATTTGCAGCGAGAGAGCGCATTTTGACATTTCATTGCAAGAGACAGGAAAATTCACTCAGTAAAACTTGGAAGTGACAAACAGCTGATCGTGACATAGGAAAGCAACAACAAAAATCTAAAAATTGTAACTATTAACCAATCAAAAAAGCAACAGCTGTTTTGCTTGCAAGTTTTTACTGATACCTCTTCGGCGGAAACTTTTTGCGTTTCGGGAGAGTTTTACGTCGTTCTCACTTTACTGACAGTTCTTTACAAGTTTTGTCACCGAGCACAGCTAATGTTACAATTTTATCTTGCATGTATGTTCTTGATCGTGGCTACGATACGGCTGACAGTCGGTGAGTGGTCAGAAGTGTTTACTGTTGATAATAATGAAGTCATCAAACGTCATATAAACGATAACAATGCTTTACTATCGTAACATTGCACTCGAAAGAACTCATTGATTGCAGTCATATAATTTTTGAAAATTTAATAATTTTAATGGAAACATACACAAGTGTGCAATTGGGAGGATATTGCCCGGGATATCACTATGTAGAACTAAGAAAAAACTTATTTACTTCTCGAGATGGTAATAAAAGCTAAGGCTTAGCTAGTAAACACAATGACCTCCGGCCCTCCACGCCAGACAACATCGGCCATGGCGCTGTCAACTCTAGACTGCGACATAGTTTAGGCCTTAGCCTACCTCCACCTAGGCAAACGCATCCGTCCCTCTGGCCTAGTATGTCCCCCGCCTCCCCTCCTACACACTTCAAAATTCTGCAGCTGAACTGTAACGGATTAGCTGGAAAGATCGCGGAGATAACTGACTTTATGAAGACGCACAACATCAAAATCGCCGCGATACAAGAGACAAAACTGAACACGAGATCGGACTTACGAACTTGTGATGGGTATAATGTACATCGTAAAGACCGTCCCAGCGGTCTTGGGGGTGGCCTTGCGTTCATTACACATCACTCTGTACAATACAATCTATTTTCCCCTGACGTCGACCCCAGGGACTCTACCTTAGAATGCCAAGGCATAGCAGTCCGGTCAGGAGACGCCGACCTGCAAATCATAAACATCTATATTCCTCCTGTCACGTGTTGTCCTAGAGATTATCATCCCGACATTAGTGCGTTGCTAAGGGGCGATAACCGCCTAATCCTAGGCGACTTCAACGCACATCACGATCTCTGGCACTCCAACTTGCCAGCAGACAGTAGAGGACAGGCAATTGCAGACCAAATAGATAACTCAGCATTCTGTACAGTCAATGGAGATGCCCCCACCAGGGTGGCAGGTAACTGTCACAGCTCGCCAGACATCTCCATAACGAGCGCGGGCCTTATTAACTTTGTCATCTGGCGACCGATGCTTACATTAGCTTCAGACCACCTACCCATCTTACTCTCTGTTGAACGACCGACCGACTTCATAACGACTGATAAAATAACATACATCAACTTCACCAAAGCGGACTGGGACCGCTTTACTGAATATACAGAGCGCTCCTTCGCTGCCTTACCCACTCCAACGGACGTACGCAAAGGCGAACGAGAGTTTCGCAAGATCATCGATTCAGCCTCAAGCCGCTTTATTCCTGCTGGCAGAATACCAGAAATTCGTCCGAATTTCCCGGCAGAAGCTGCGGCGATGGCAAGAGAACGTGACCAAGTGAGACTTATCAATCCCGCAGATCCCAGAATAAAAGATCTCAATGCTGAAATCCGTAGGATTGTCAACGAACACAAGCTGACCAAGTGGAAACAACACCTTGAGACATGCAACCTCTCCGGCGGAGTCGGCAAACTATGGTCGACTGTCAAGGCCCTATCCAATCCGACCAAACACAAAGACAAGGTCGCCATTGCTTTCGGCGACAGTGTCAAATCGGACGCCAGGAAATGCGCGAGCTCCTTTTGCCGGCTGTTTATAATGCATCCACCTGCGGATAGGACTAAGAGAAGAGCCTTCCGACGTGCGCGCAAACACAAACACTCTACTGCGCCCATTGCCGTCTCAGCCGCAGAGGTTAAGGAAGCCATAATGAAGGCCAAACCCTCAAAATCCATCGGACCCGACGGAATTGCCATGAAGATGATCAAACACCTTAGCCATGAAGGACAGAATTATTTAGCGGCTCTCTTCAATCTCTCTCTAACTACCTTCGTTATACCTGAGATATGGAAACAAGCGATTGTAGTTCCCCTATTAAAACCAGGGAAGCCGGCGAACCTAGGAGAGTCCTATCGTCCGATATCCCTCCTTTCGCCGGTAGCGAAATTGCTAGAGTCCATTCTGCTTCCTTACTTCGTTACAAATCTAAAATTGGCCGATCATCAACATGGTTTTCGCAAAAATCACAGCACGACATCCGCTTTGAACGCCATTACAACGCAGATTAACAACGGTTTGAATCAAAATCCACCAAACCATAGGACGGTTCTCGTGGCACTTGATCTGTCAAATGCATTCGACACGGTCAATCACGCCACTCTCCTCCGAGACCTGGATGAGACACCGCTCCCTGCCGGCCTTAAGAGGTGGACCGCTAATTACCTCAATGGTCGACAGGCAACAGTCAAATTTAGGAACAAGAAATCTAGACCACGAAGAATAAAACAAGGGGTGCCACAAGGTGGTGTTCTCTCTCCCCTCTTGTTTAATTTCTATATTTCGAGACTTCCCCCCCCACCAGAGGGAGTCTCCATTGTTTCCTACGCTGACGACTGCACGATAATGGCCTCGGGCAAGGGTCCCTCCATTGATGAACTCTGTATAAGAATCAACAGTTACCTCCATGACCTTTCCAGCTTCTTCACCGAGCGTAATCTGACCCTGTCTCCGACTAAATCTACGGCGACCCTGTTTACCACATGGAATGCGCAGATGGGGCAAGAGTTAAATGTCCACGTAGATGGAGTACCTCTACCTACTGTCAACCACCCAAAAATCTTGGGCGTGACATTTGACAACGGCCTCACCTTCGCTGGTCATGCCACCGCAATAGCCTCAAAGGTACAGAGCCGCAATAAGATCCTCAAGTCACTGGCCGGCAGTACTTGGGGAAAAGACAAAGAAACATTGCTTGCTACATATAAGGCTATTAGCCGGCCGGTTATTGACTATGCTGCGCCTATATGGTCGCCCAACCTTTCTGACACCAATTGGAGGAAATTGCAAGTCTGCCAAAACACTGCCATCAGAACTGCTACGGGATGCCTGCTTATGTCATCTGAGTCTCACCTCCATCAAGAGGCGAAATTGCTCAATGTTCAAGAGCACGCGGAACTCTTGAGTAGACAGTTCCTTCTGAACTGTCACAAACCTAGTCATCCAAACCGACATCTTTTGGATGTAGCACCGCCCCCCAGAGACATAAGGAGACATCTCCGTAAGCATTACGATGAGATCCGGCATCATATCTCTTTGTCGTTTGATCTGCGGAACCATAGACGGGCTCTAAATGACCTCCACACTGAGTCGGTAGACAGATCCCTCAGATCTCGGCCTGTGAATCCCGTTATTAATACTCAGCCACCTGAATTGGCTGAAGAGGAGCGTGTACTTCCGAGGGAGACTAGAGTCATACTAGCACAACTTCGCTCTGGATATTGTAATAGGTTAAACTCTTACTTATGCAGACTGAACCCCAACATACCAAATACATGCCCTGCATGTGGTATGACCCCTCATGATACCATACATCTCTTTTCCTGTTCAGTTGAACATACTCTTCTAACACCCACATCACTCTGGTCCAACCCTGTGGAAACTGCGCATTTCCTCGGACTTCCGTTAGAAGAGCCTGATGACAATTTAGAGTGATCGAGCCCATTGGGCAGGGCGAAGCACTGTTAACAACAACAACAACAACCTCGGGCAATCGCATGTAATCCATCCCCGATTTCCATACATCAGCCCTATTTAGCTGATGGTTTTTCTGAAATATTTTTTAGGTAATCGCGTGAGACGTCAGCCATTATCGGATTACCCACGACTTCACCAGCCTAGAAACTCAATAGTTGCTCAACTCTCTGAGTAAATATTTAACTACTTAACCGTGTTAGCTTGCTAGTGGCTAGTGTTTACCCAGCAAACACAGTCTCAAACTTTAAAGGAATGCGGTAGTTTTAAATTAGAACTCTAATGTAGTTCTCTAATGTATCTCTAATCAAAAATGAGGTTAGAGAACTAGTCTAGAAGTCGATTACATAGATTAGAAGAGCACTAGAAAAAAGTTCAAGTTTGAATTCGATTTGATAACCAACGTATTTCTCTATATCGAGAACAAAGTCCCTTTTTTATAGAGAATACTATAGTTCTCGATAATTTCTCAAACCTTCTACCTAAGAGAAGTACATTAGAATTAAAGCCTTTTTTCAACGGTCCTTAACGTAAATGCTTGCTGGACAATGTCGCATACACTGCATCCATGATTGCGGTCTCTTGGAAGACCCTACAATGATCAAGCAGCTTGAACCAACTTCGAAACATGCGTGAAGCAATTCACCGGCCCGCTATCCCAAATGAGTCCAGCGGCGCATTCCTCTCTCGTGAGTTTGACGATATTGAAACAAACCAGGGAAGCAGTTACCGACCCTCAGTAATCTATCCAACCGCAAATAAAATGGGAGCCGACAAGACTGCTCGTAGGTCACGAGCCTTTATCCCATATCACGAAGCCTGATAAGCGCCGGATACTAGCGGTAGACAGGCATCGAAGACAGGCATCTTGCGAAATGAAAGAATTCGCTTTTTTAGGGTTGGCAACCAATCCACAAGTCTGCTCCATCTAGTCATCGTGCCGAGATAATTGAAATATCATCCAAGTAGGCAAACCATCGTCTTCAAGCTCTAGTAAAAGTTTATTTAGGACCAAACCCCAGAGAAGCGGGACAAAACTCCGCCTTAAGGCGTACCGCTGGGCATCCATCATCGGTTTGAGAGCCTGCCCCATTCCGCTACCACAATAATGCGGCAAAGGGCGTTGTAATCCATTTAACCAGCGTTTTGAAGAAGTTCAAATTCCCCTAAAAATGCACCTGCGAATCCTGTTCATTTGCTCTTAGTATTTCTCTTCGTCTGCAATGCATCCGCATCATCATCTTCAACATTATTATCTTAATCCTAATTTTAGTACTTCCTCCTAGTTTCTTTTGTGTTTTTTGTAACATAAAAACACTATAAAGGTTTAGGGGACTTTTACTGAGGTGATTGATACTGTGCTCTACGATACTTCCGTTAGTAGCCCGACTAACGCGGATACCATTTATTTGACCTGGAAACTTCTGGTTGTAAATTTTAGTAGCCTCTTACTTCGGTCATATATTCTAAGCCCCTTTGTTTTCCTTCTATTACTTCCTTCTATTCTCTTTATTTATTGTTATCCTTTCCTAATGTCCCAATTTTCCATTTCTAATCATCGGCGCTTTCTCTTATGCTGTTATAAACGCATCCAGGTCAAATATGTATGTAAAGGGTGTTTTTTTTAGGGGTATAAAACTTCGAATTGAAATAAAACACAAGAAAATCGTTTTAAGGTCCATCAATTTGGCTTTATTGGAAGGATAATTTTATGCCATTAATGTTTAAATATGATTTCGGGCATGTGGCCGCCGCGGCTGGCTCGAATAAAGCCAATTCTACAGGTCCAATTTTCAACCACTTTTTCGAGCATATGGGGCCGTATGTCGGCAATAACGCCACGAATGTTGGCTTCCAATTCCCCTAACGTTTCTGGTTTGTTGGTGTAGACGAGCGACTTCACATATCCCCAAAGAAAATAATCCAATGGTGTCAAATCACACGACCTTGGTGGCCAATTGACAGGTCCATTCCGCGAAATTATGCGCTCATCGAATGTTTCCTTCAATAAATCGATTGTGACGTGCGCTGTGTGGCATGTAGCGCCGTCTTGTTGGAACCACAACTCATCCACATTCATGCCATCCAATTCGGGAACAAAATAGTCGGTTATCATGGCTCTATACCGGTCTCCATTAACGGTAGCTGCCTCTCCAGCATTATTGCGGAAGAAGTATGGCCCAATGACTCCACCAGCCCATAGAGCACACCAAACAGTCAGTTTTTGTGGATGTAATGGCGTTTCAAGGGTCTCATGTGGATTCTCTTCACTCCAAATGCGGCAATTTTGCTTGTTGACGTAGCCATTCAACCAAAAATGAGCCTCATCACTGAACAAAATTTTGCGATGAAAATCAGCATCGAAATCAATCTCATTTTCGGCCCATACACCAAAATCACGACGCATTGCATGGTCTCGCGGCTTTAATTCTTGCACAAGCTGGATCTTGTAAGGTCGCAAGCCAAGATCTTTGCGCAAAATCTTCCATAAAGTTGATGGACAAAGCTCCAATTGCTGTGCACGGTGGCGAATCGATTCATTCGGGTCCTCTTCAACACTTTGCTCTACAGCGGCAATTGTTTCTTCGGTGCGCACTGTTCGACGTCTCTGCGGATGCGTATTATCACATAGAGTAAACGTAGTGCGAAAACGATCCATGGTTAACCGAATTAATTGCTCTGATGGACGATTATGTCGACCATAAAATGGACGGAGCTCACGGTAAACTTCGCGAACTGAACCATTATTTTCGAAATAAATTTGCACGATTTGCAAGCGTTGTTCTTTTGTCAACCTGTTCATGATGAAATGGCAAACCAAACTGAACATAAACGACATTAGAGTTGCCAGATTTGACCACAAAATGCCAGTTTTATCTCTATTCGAAAAACAAACCTGTAAAAAAAACACCCTATACATAGAAATAGAGAAATCTTTGAACATATCAGAATTCCAAATAAATAATCAGTATTATTTGACCCTAAAAATTTTTACTTGCTCTTTTAACTTGGCTTTGTTTTGCTTGACCCTTGTTACAATCATACACTAGTTGGTGACATAAATCCAGCTGCTGTTTATACCTTTCATGAACATGAAATGGAATTATAACTTTGGTCCGATATTTGTAAGCATGAGAGAAGAAGAGATAAACCCACCAATAAGTATACCGAAATGATCAGGGCGATGCGCTGAGTCGATTTAGCCATATCCGTCTGTACGTCCGTCCGTCAATTTTACAGATATCTCGTTGAAATTTGGTATCGGGCCGCCATTTTGTAATATATTTTGACGAATTCGATGATTCCTCGATTTATAATCCTGAGTTCGATCAAGGAAACACACGCACAAATTCTTTCTTCTTTAAATGGTCATCAACTGCCTGGGCGACTTTGACCGTCCAACATAGCTCGCCAGTCGTTTCTTCGTTGCGCCAACTGGCGCCAATTGGAAACACCGGGGGATCGCAGATCACGTACAAATACTATAACAAATAGCTAGTTTCATTTACTAGTAATAAAAGCAATACAAATTTAAGAGTTTGGTACGAGTAACTTCACAGTAGTTCACTGAACAACACCTAAAAATAAACTGATCACCTGCCTTGGTTGGTTACTGCCTTTTATAGTCCGACGGGGTGCTACCCTCCGCACCCAGAAGTTTCTTGGTTATTCCCTCTTCGTGTTCTCGAAGGGTCGGTGTCATTCTTGACATCTCCTCTTTGCCTTGTATTCGCAAACACTCGCGCCATCTCTCTTTCTCTTCCTTGGTACATGCTTGCATGCATAAGCGTAGCCATCGTTATCTCTGTTGTGTTTTACTAGTGGTGGGAGTGTTATTGAGTTAGGGATGGAAGATGCTTGAGAATATTCGCCACAATATTAATCATTTGTCAGAACCAACAAGTTCGGGTCAATACAACCACACCTGTTAAATTCCCATTAGAATTAAGTAATCAATTGATTAAGTAGCTTTTTCAATCATTTATGATTATTTAATTTGTTTTCAGAAATTTTGAATTACTAACACCGCGTTACACACATTCTGTCCTATGAACCAAATATACTTTTTCGGAAAGGGGTGAAAAAACCAAAATAAACGTGAAATGTATAATGTATAAAGTATAAAGGTCGTAGTGTCCGTCTGTCCGCCTGTGTGAAAGACTTTGGATCGATTTTTAACCTTTTTTTCGTCTGTCCGCCTGTGTGAAAGACTTTGGCGGACAGACGGACACTGCGACCTTTATACTTGATACATAAAAAAAAATTCTGACGTGTACATGAAAATGCCGATACACGTGTATTTTTAAGTATATTTGGTTCATAGGACAGAACTAAAGCTCGTTTTTGTAACGCAGTGTAATTTATTAGAATTTGAAAAAAGTTTTTTTATTGTTTTTGATTACTTTTGATTATTTTAAATTTTTTTTTACTTTTACTGATTATTTTTGATTGTTTTGCCACATCGTTGTAAGAATCATCAGAGTTTTTTGCTCGCGCATGCTAATATGTATATAAGAGTACATTTGGGAGTATTCATAAGATGTAGTCGTGAACCGTAGCGGCCCCGCGATGTGGTAGTTGTGTGCAAGCCTACCACACCGAAGATCCTACGTTCAAATACAGAGGCAGGGAACATCAAAATGTTTGGAAAAAATGGTTTTAAAACAGGGTCGCTTTCGGCAGTGGTAGGCAACCCTCCGATTGATTTCTTCCATAAAAAAGCTTCAAGGGAAAAATTAAATGCATCTCACTACAAAATTGGAAGATAAGATCGGCCTTAATCTCCTCGGAGGTATATTGCGCCAAATTATTATTATTATTGCTTTTTTATGCCAACAATTTTTGTTGATTTACGGCCTGTACATTTTCAAGTATTCATGAAACGAGCTCAAGGCCAAGAATAATAATTTTTCACTTTTTGAATTTTTATGAAAATTATTATTGTTTTTATTTTTTAATAATCATTTTTAATTAATTATTAAAAGTTTTTTGATTGAATAGAGCTCGTTTCATTAATACTTGAAAATGGACAGGCCGTAAATCAACAAAACTTGTTGGTATAAAAAAGTAAGAACAAAACCGAGAGCACGCGGTAAGGCAGTTCTGCTGATAAAACAGATCTGTCAAAAAATCCATCATGATCACACTACTAACTGTCAAATGGCGGAAGTTGTTCATGCATATGGTAAAGAAGAATAGAACTAGGAGTTCAGATGACATCAAAACCAGCGTATTGTTAGCTTAATGGTTAGCAATGCGTGCCAAAATTTCGCTGATGAAGAAGCTTAGCAGCTTCCGAAAGAAATAAGAAAGGCTATGGCAGTGGTCTCTTAACATTTTTCCTACTCTATTCAATCAAAAAACTTTTAATAATTAATTAAAAATGATTATTACTAGTACTGAACCGTGCCGATGCAAAAACCGTTGGATCCTGTGTGATATTGGAGTACTCGCGTAGTACTCCTTTGCAATGCATTAGCGGGCCAACTCAGCTTACTACAACCCAATCTTTGCGAATGGTATTGGGCTGAGTTGAAAAAAAATATAAAACAAATAATAACAAGTAAGGAAGTATATGTTCGGGTGGAACCGAACATTATATAGTTACCTAGTAGTGATCTATTATGGCATACTAATTTACGCAGGTTTATTTTAATACATTTTAGGTCGTAATATAAAGCCAACTGATTGTTTTCAATAAAAACACTTCTGCTATGAGTTTTGAGGGGTAAATTTATTTTAAAAAAATATAAATATATGGCGCGATATACAACATGTATATCATCATAAACCGCCTGAGAGATTTTTGCACCGAACTTCACTTCCAATTTAAATTTTTCCTACCAATTGGCGGGACCTACATATTTTTGCCGACTTCGAACGGCACCTACAAAGGAAATGCATTTTTGCTGAGAAGCCTTTCATAGCAGAAAGACACTCGGAGAGTTTGCCAAACCGCTGCCTAGGGGCGACCCCGTTTTTCAAACCACTTTTAATGTTACCTGTCCCAGGACTCGAACCTTGGACCATTAATTTATTTGTGTTTAAATAGCTTCCCTACCAAAACTGCTAACCGCATTTTTTCAAAATACATGCACATTTTATGTTTGAAAATTTTGCGTTCAGATAGACAGATGGACAGACAGACAGACGGACGGAGAGACGGACATTGCTAAATCGACTCAGCTCACCATCCTTATTATTTCAGTTTGCTTATTGATGGGCCCATCTCTTCTTATTCCATACTTTCAAACATTTCATGTTCATTAAAGGTATGAAAATCAAAAAAGGTATATAACTTTCCTATTGCGCCCATTTTTTTTTATTTAAATGTGTGTTTTATGTTTTATGATTAATATTATTTCTAATTTTGACTTAAACAAAAGTGAGCAGTGCTGCTCCCATTTTCAGATTGGACAGGGTTACAAAATGGAAGTGGCCAATCTGTCCCGTCCCACCCTTAAATTGTCATCCTCGGAGCAAACCCTGGCCGCTGGGTTGCGGTGGCTCAGTCTGCACGACTGGCAGCACTACTGCCATTCCCGCCTCACCCACTCCCGACTGTCGCTCACGCTCACGCCCGCCAGCGTCTCCATCTCTCACGGCCGCTCAACACTCCTATCCCCTCCGGAATAGGCCATATATGAGCATCGCCGAGCGTCAGTCCCCTCTGGTCAATCTCTGGCACTCCAACTTGCCAGCAGACAGCAGAGGACATGCAATTGCAGACCAAATAGACAACTCAGCATTCTGTACAGTCAATGGAGATGCCCCCACCAGGGTGGCAGGTAACTGCCACAGTTCGCCAGACATCTCCATAACGAGCGCGGGCCTAATTAATTTCGTCATCTGGCGACCGATGCTTACATTCGCTTCAGACCACCTACCCATCCTACTTTCCGTTGAACGACCGACCGACTTCATAACGACTGATAAATTAACATACATCAACTTCCACTCCGACAGACGTACGCAAAGGTAAAAGAGAGTTTCGCAAGGTCATTGATTCAGCCTCAGGCCGCTTTATTCCTGCTGGTAGAATACCAGAAATTCGTCCGAATTTTCCTGCAGAAGCTGCGGCGATGGCAAGAGAACGTGACCAAGTGAGACTCATCACAGATCCCAGAATCAAAGATCTCAATGCGCAAATTCGTAGGATAGTCAACGAACACAAACTGACCAAGTGGAAACAACACCTTGAGGCATGCAACCTCTCCGGCGGAGTCGGCAAATTATTGTCGACTGTCAAGGCCATTGCATTCAGCGACAGCGTCAAATCGGACGCCAGGAAATGCGCGAGCTTCTTTTGCCGGCTGTTTATAATGCATCCACCTGCGGATAGGACTAAGAGAAGAGTCTTCCGACGTGCGCACAAACACAAACACTCCACTGCGTCTATTGCCGTCTCAGTCGCAGAGGTCAAGGAAGCCATAATAAAGGCCAAACCCTCAAAATACATCGGACCCGACGGAATCGCCATGAAGATGATGAAACACCTAGGCCACGAGGGACAGAGTTATTTAGCGGCTCTTTTCAACCTCTCTCTAACTACTTTCGTCAAACCTGAGATATGGAAACAGGCGATTGTAGTTCCCCTACTAAAACCAGGGAAGCCGGCGATATCGTCCGATATCCCTCCTTTCGCCGGTTGCGAAATTGCTATGGACCATTCTGCTCCCTTACTCTATTGCAAATCTGAAATTGGCCTTATCATAGAGCATTTAACTGAATATAATATAATTTTTCTGTATTTAAACCATCTGGGCACATGCATTTCCTTTTCAGGAACATTTTCTAGAGACACTGATCATACTCGATTATTTTTCGAGTTGAAATATTTCATCAGATAATTCGAATTCGTCACCGCCGTGCTATCCAAGAATATTAGATACTCGTTTGGCTCTCTTTTCTTTCGCTGATGTAGAAACGCCGTGAATTTTTTGTTTCTTATACAAGGTGGCGCAAAAGTAAGCTTCCGATGTTCAGCATATCGGTTGTGGCACGTGCAGTGTGTGCTGTTGCACCGTCTTGTTGGAACCACATGTTTTCCAATCCCAATTCATCAAGTTGCGGCAAAAAGAACTCGTTGATCATTGCTCTGTAGCGCTCACCATTCACAGTAACCGTTTGGCCCCGACCGATTATTGGTCAAATAAATAGTCAGCAATATTTCGCGTTCTGGAGCAGTGTAGCGTAACATTGTTTATTAACGTGTATTTCGCATGTGTTTACTACACAAATGTCAAAACAGAACTGACTTTAGGGGCCAATCGCAAAATTTATAGCATTTTCTGATAGGAGGATTACTTTTGCGCCACCTTGTACGCTTTTAGACCAATATCCTTATTCAAAATTAAATGTGTTGAAAATTTGCTAATATTCAATTTCGCAGCAATTTTTCTAACTGACCGGCAATGGTTTCGCCGAATTTGTTCCCTGACAACTTTTATGTTACCACTATTGCGAACCGTTTGCGGTCTTCCGCTTCTTGGTATATTTTTAACAGACGAAGTCTCATTGTACCGCTTTATAGTTTTATAAACAAAATCGCCTTTGAAACCCACACTTTTAAAGTCTTTAATTATTGCGCACGGTCGTCTGCCCTGTAAAAATGCGTTGACAATCAGCTGGCGCTTCGACTCCATCGCAGAAAATGATTATAATACCACTATTATAGACTTGTCTCAAAGCTCACTTAAATGGTGTTTTAAATAAGTTACAAAGTTTGTATTCGAACTTTTTGGACACCGTGTATATAAAAACTAATTGCTGTTTGTTAGTCTTGCTAAAACTCGAGAATGATTGGGCTAATTTTGGTCTTGAATTATTTGTGGAAGTCCAGAGAAAGGTTTGAAAGGTAAATAAATATAAAAGTTGCATAGGGATGGGGATATGGACAGGGATAGGCAATATTTCTAGATCCATGCAGGTAAATTTCTGGGCAGGACAAAGTCTGCCGGGCCCTCTTGCTGTAAACAAAGATCTGACACTGAAAACCGTGATGCGTTTTTATAAAAGGTATAAAGCCGAAGATAGCACTCGCTTTACTTGTTTTCGGTTCTTGTACTTACTAATTATGTTGGTATAAGTAATTCGATTTAATTCGTTAATTGCTTTAGTTTGCATTACGTTTGTCCGCTTTCGACGCTTCTCCAAGTATTGAATTTCATAAATCCTGCTGACTTATTACATTTACTTAAGTTCATTCCTATACCTTTCATGAACATGAAGTGGTATAATAACTTTGGTCCCTTTGTAAGTATGAGACGAAGCAGAGATGGACTCATCAATAAGTGTACCTAAATACTAATGACGATGAGGTGAGTCAATTTAGATATCTGGTTGAAATTTGGTTTGCAATATATTTATGATTTGTCGGAACCTACAAACTCGGACCAATATAAAATATAGCCCCCATACAAGCGATTGTTTCGCTAAACGGAGTGCTATATACATACATATATACCTTTAATTTAAATAGGTAAGAACGTAAAATTTTTCACAGATCGGAAATTGAAAATCTCATTCATGAAAGGTATAAAGTATATTGTAGTTATTTTAGACAATACGAGTATTCACTTAGTTGACGGATTTGCAAAGTACGTCATAAAAGCCATTGTTTATTTGTTTACTTTGACTGCAAAAAGCTGTACATTTTTCAATATACTCGTACTACATAGTACGTACATACTTATAGCTCGATTCTTGATGGCACTTCTTTTTTAAACGGTGCTCCGCATAAGCGATTTTGGTTTTCCGATAACTTACAAGACTCTTAATCGATTCGCATCATATGCCTAATTGCCCTCGGGACGGGTATAATACGAAACTTATACGAGTTTCTGAAAGGACAGTGCCAAATCGCATCGTGATCTGTTGTGCCAGGGTGACTCATCTACAGGTGGTGCTAGGCCTGTATGACGTCATTTACCGGGCGTGAGTTGACAAAGGAGCTTACCGAGTCTGGATTTTATTGAGGGCCTGCCACTTTGGATGAAACGACGTTGTAATGTGATGCCGAATGTTATCGTAATAATTCCGGAGATCGGTTGAGACGGTTAGTTTATGCAGTGGAAACAATTAAATAGAATTTCCTTTGCAAATGATGCTCAAGATATATTCCGTTCTGGCAGACCAGTAAGTTCTTTCAATGAGTGTTAGACTTGTATGCTTCCATTGTCTTTGTCTTTTCCCCTGGTACTTCCAGCCAGAGGCTTGATGATTATGTTGCTGCTTTGTATTTATTATAAATCCAAGATTTTTATCTGGTTGGTAGGCAGAAGCCTGATGCCAGCGGTTTAGATGTCTAACCCATGTTCACTTACGGAGTCCCAGTCGAGATGTAGAGTTAAACAAACGCTGACCTCTTATAGAATTGCCGGTCATTTTTTAGGCTTGGAAGGAAGAATTGTATCTTCGATATCTTGAAAAAGTGTCGCTTGATTGGCCGTGGTTATTCTATGGCTTAGACCGTAATTTATCTGAGTTTCAATGGTATTCAGCGTATTGGGGAGGGCTGTGCATTTTTACGCTGATGTTCGGGCTAGCGGCAAGATAAAGGAATAGGAAGAGAGAAGTATTGTCTAACGTGCCGACTACTGGCGAGAGATATCAACCGATATGAGCTCCCTTCGTTAGAATAAAATCTTTCAAGTACTAACCCTGGTTTTATTTGATGTTTCAATAGGTTCAGACGAAACGAATTTTAAGGTGATATTCCATTCGTTGCAAACAACTTTTAAACAAATTGGGAGCTTAATCTACTGAAACCTTAAAGCAGAGTGGTTAGTTGTTGGTTGTCGCATGGGATATGTCGTTGCATCTCTATTTGTCTATTTGTCAGCTCATAAGCCTTATTTTATTCGCCGAAGGGCTAGTTGAATCGGACCCTTTGAACTTCGTCAATTTGTTTATGATAAGAGGTCTAGTAAGACAATAAACCACTCTTCCACTGTTTACCATTGGTGATGCAGTCATTGAATACCAGACATTACAAGTAAGCTGAAGTAATTTTCGATTCATTTCTGTTGCATCTCTGGAAAGCTTCTGTGGAGGGAGCTTATCTACATTTTCCCTCATCGAAGCGATGGCGCAGTGTTTTTCTATGAAGCCCATCATGACAGTCTTGGCTGGATGGAGTAGTTGGCTGTCAAACCGAAAGTCCGTGAGGCAAGTAAAGTTGAAATATTTCAGAAAAATTTTAAAAAAGCGGCAGTATCGGCGAATACTCCGAGCATCACGATCCTCCCAGCAACAATTCATCTACATATAAGCACCGCGTTTACTTATTTTCCTATGTCTTACATCATCGTATTTGGTCCACGTTGAAATTGGTTGCAGTGGTTTTATGTTCATCTTGAGTCCCTTGAATGATCGTTTGTGTGTCGACAAAAATACTCCCCGAAGGTTTTGGGCAGGGTTGTAGACGTTGACAGTCCTTTCCCGCTTTGTGTATATATAGTAACTTCAAATAATAATTTGACTGTTTTGACTCTCTATTTCTAATACCGTACAGTCGGATCTAAGTATTTATTCTTTCTGAGAAAGTTTGCGGAAAGCATAACAGTTTAACTCCTTAAAGCTATTTTTTGTATTGCTTATATCTTCTTTATTTATATTTTAAGTTAAAATACTTTCCATCTTCTTATTTATAGGGCGCAGAAATGACAAAACCAATCGATAAAAAATTCTACAAGGGTACGAACCCTAGTTGTCACGACTTTAATGCAATATCTGCCACACCAACTGGTGCACCACTGCTTGTCGGTTTCACCACAGGACAAATTCAACTGGTCTCTCCTCAGCCAGGACCACGTGAATTACGAAAACTATATAATGAAGAAGTATTTCACATTCCATTTATTGTATATTCAAATTTACTAATATTATCCTATTTCTTTTTTTAGCGACTCATTGACAAAACCAAAGTAACATGTCTGAAATGGTTACCGAACTCACCGAATTTATTTCTGGCGTCGCACGCATCAGGCAATCTATATTTATACAACGAGGACCTACCCTGCACGCCGACAGCGCCCAATTATCAGCCTTTCAAAATGGGCGAAGGCTATACAATACTCACCTGCAAATCAAAATCGACACGCAATCCCCTCTATAAATGGATATTTACTACAGAAAATTGTTGCATCAATGAATTTTGTTTTTCGCCATGTGGTTCAAATTTAGCCATCGTATCGCAGGATGGCTTTCTACGAGTATTTCATTACGATACCATGGAGCTGTTGGGCATTGCACGTTCCTATTTTGGAGGTTTCTTATGTGTTTGTTGGTCGCCAGATGGCAAATATATTGTTGTGGGTGGAGAAGATGATTTGGTGACGGTGTGGTCGTTACATGAGCGGCGAGTAGTAGCGCGCGGACAAGGACATCGATCCTGGGTATCAGTAGTGGCGTTTGATCCCTATACAACATCATATAGCAATTGGGATGGTGGTGATTTTTCAGATGATGAAAATCAATTGAATGAATATAGTGTGGGAAGAGAAGCTCGTTTCTCTGCTGATTCCACAGGTAACGGATTTGATTTCGCACCCAGCGGTGGAGGTGTTAATGCACATGAGAAAAATTCAACGCCAAATCATGGACGCCAACGGCCACATTCAGCCTCATTTCGTTCGGATGCGTCATCATCGGCAGCTTTAGCGCCAGATAAATTAGCTATCAGCTATCGTCTCGGATCGGTTAGTCAAGATACGCAAATTTGCTTGTGGGACATAACGGAAGATGTGCTACGGCATCCATTATCACTACGTCAACGAGTCAATAGCGTTAATTTAAATGAGACTAGTTATATGAATGGTGGTATAGATGCGGATGGCATCAAAGTGATACGACCAATAGCCATAGGTAATATATCGGGCGCTTTTTCGCCCCCGCAACATGCCAGCAGTCCAATGAAAGAGACTGTAGCGCCCGAGAATAATAGCAATAGTAGCTCAAGTAAATTCTCCACAGCGAATTGCACCATATCATCGCAATCATCGAATGCCAATACACCACCAGATGATGTAGGCTCTTCGGGTGCCACCAATGTGACTGCGAATAATAATAGCAAAGCGAACAATTCCAATAAGACGAACACAGCGGGTAATTCAATAAAATTTCCCAACTGTATTAGTGCCACCAAATCGGACTCCATTGAAGGCAACACAAAGGATAATGTTTCGTCACTCACTTCGACGTCCGGTTACAATAGCAAAAATTCTAACAGTTCCACCAAATCATCAGATTTAAATGTGTCTGCATTCAACAGTCTTACACAACGTTTGTCGAATTTTAGCTTCTTGGGCAGCGGTTCAGATAAGAAGACCACCACCACCTCAACTTCCGGTTCCTTTGATGCATCGCAAATTGCGGCGACGCATCGCACACATCGCAAAGGTATGAGCCTGCTTAAGTCAAACAACAATCAAGCCAATAGCAACCACCAGCAATATGGAGGCGTAGGCAGTAGCAGCACATCCGGTGGTGCTGGTAGCATCACCGGTGGCGGTGTGGACCTCAGTAATAGCAGCGTTATTGGCGGTGGTGGTGTTTTAGCTAGCAGCACCACGACGACACATAGTTTCGGTTCACTTAAATTGGGAAAAACGTCAACACATTCACACAGTTCTTCGTTGAGTACAGCTTCAAATGCGGTGGTGACGTCCTATGATCCTATGAAATTAATTGGCACACCGTCGTGTCCACGATTTGACGAATGTCCACTGCTGGAACCGCTTATTTGCAAGAAAATTGCTCATGAACGTCTTTCAGCACTGATATTCCGTGAAGATTGCTTCCTAACAGCGTGCCAGGATGGCTTCATCTATACGTGGGCGCGACCCGGCTACTCGACCGTAAGCTTAACCTGTATTTTTTTTATGTTTATCTAGAGAAATATACCTTTTATCTTTGCAAATTCATATTAAAAAAATTCCCGCCGTTTATGCACACAACTTGAAAGAAAATTAAAGTTTTGAATGAAAATGACCATTGATATCAAAAAGTACAAAATTAGATGCTTCTTTAACTGATGCATATTTTAACAATATTAACCACGATTGTTACGATAATTTTGTAAAAGCCCCGTGGCACTAGTTTCATATGAATACTTTATCAATAGCTTCGACTAATTAAAAGAAGATATTCATAAAAAATAATTTCACTTTAAAAATAACCTCACTCTACCTTCACAACGTCTCCTTTAATTTGTAAAATTTTGTTTTCAAACAAAAAAACCTATATATTTAAATTGAAATTTGTTTTTTTTTTCAGCAAACTATGCAACAACACTTATCACCAAGTCAAGCGGCGCCTCCTGGTGGCACGGTAATATAGTTCGATAAAATTAATATAAACAATTATGAACGCAATCGGATAAAGAGCAGTCGCAGGTCGTTAGAAATGCCCGAGTAAATTTAGCGAAACTACGCCAAATCTGCATAAAGTAAATGCAACAAGTGATCTGGATCATCGGGTAAACAGGACTGGTGAATTGAATGAAAAATGAATGCATGCAAACTACACTACAATAAAATTTACATACAATTGCTAAATGCATAAACATAAAAAGTCATATAAACAAGATAGGAAAACAAAAATAGCAAAGTAAACTAAATAAACAATAATAAATGAATGAATGAAAACGTCATTAAAAATGACGGACAGATTAAACTAACCTAAGTAAAACCTATTTTCAAATATTCCACTGTAATTAGCATAAATATATATATATATATACAAGTAAAGTATGTAAAACAATACTATTATGCATATAAATAATATATTAAATATTTTTAGTAACGATTAAGTCAACTTGTTAAAAGCAGAACAAAAAAATCTAAAGAATTAAAATAGCAGTAACAACAACTAACAAAACAGGAATCCAAAAATAAAATTAAAATAAAAAATTTATTAAAAAATATACATACATAGAAAATAGAGAGCACTAATGCATTTCAAACAAGAGGACAACAACAACAATGGAATAAAAGATAAACAAAACGATAGCAATGCAAAATGAACCTAACAATTGCAGTCGAAAAATTTTAAAATGCGAGAATATTTTGTATGTAGTATGTTTGCACTAGACTGTAACATCTTATAGACAAACAAAGGTCATTGACCTCAAATATCATTATATCTTACGTGTTATTGACTAAGTGTATCTTGAAGTACTGTACTTACATGTTTTTTTGTCTCTTAAAGAAAATGTTTTTTTTTTGTTATAGGGCCAATTCGAATTGTACATTGACCTTTTTACATGGGAAATAATGCATTTATTCGGCTTTTATGCCCAGATCTTAGATCTGACAGATACCCTTTAGGTGCACGTGAAATGGACGGTGCAATGTGATATACCGGTGACCGATTGCATATATGCGTATCGCTCTTACACATTTTTCGCAATTTATAGTGAAACCCTGAAGCATAACAGGTATATCGAATTTTTGGCACTTTAGTTTTCGTAATGTCATCGACATTTATATTCAAAACTTAAAATATGAGACATCGAAGTTGGAAGCCTATAAGAAAGTTGTTGGTTTTCGAAAAAAAAGTATTTAGTTTGCAGTTATTTTTCAAAATTTTTATTTAACTAAGTTGTTACGGTCTAATGTGCATTCCTATATAATTTAAACTTAAACTATTAGCAAAAGCATGCATATGGAGATACGAGTACATATGTTCAAAAATATTCTACTGTGTGCGTTTATTGAACTCGAAAGTGTTTAGTGTTAAAACTTTGTTATGTTGTATGAAAATTGCAATGGAACTGAAACTTGAAACTTAAAAAAAAGATCAAACAAAAATGTAGCAAAAATAATTAATTATAATAAGTAAATAAATACCTACTTGCAGACAAATATAAACACACATTATAGATTTCACATTTATCCATGCAGCATACACACAAATACCATACATATACAAACATTATGGTGAAGCGAAATAAAACACAATCCTTGCTTGGCTTGATAGTGAATTTTATTGCTTATATAAACAGCAAACTTTGGCTAACACGTCGACACCCTCTTACCAGAAACATGAATGTGCAAAAATTTATAGATTTCAAGTTTATGGGTTCATAGCTAATAGATGGACAAGTCCAGGGGATCTTAAACCTGTGTTTGACCCTTTAAATGTGTTATTTTCATTCGCCGTTTGCCCCTTTACTCAACATTAATACAATTTTTCCGATCAATCCAACCCGATTTGAAGTAAACAGGGGTCGAATTATGTTTTACGTTCCGTCATCGAAAGCGAATTTTTAAATCACAATAGCTGTTGTTGTTGTTGTAACGACAAAAACACTTCCCGAAGGTTTTGAGGAGTGCTGTCGAACTGACAGTCCTTTGGCGGATATGAATCCGGTACGCTCCGGTGCTCCCTTGCGGTACTGCCCGATTGTCGTGGTAGCGATTTCGTATGACCAGCCGAACCTTCTAGGTCATGTCACCCCTACTACCGTAAGGAAGGAGGGATGGGTTGCACGTCATTACCTTTGTGCATATTAGTCGCCTCTTACGACCGGTATGCCTACCTCCGGCATATTCTAACCCCTAACCCGCAGGGGCTAATCACACAATAGCTCGAAGCCCATAATTCGGATGAATGGCATACTTGAGCAATTGGCGGGAAGTAACGGTCGGTTCAATTATGCATTATTACTCTCTTAAAAAATTGACAGTTTCAACGTTATTGTAACTTAAAAAACGGATTACCATCACGGAAAGTATGTCGTAATACCGTCCCAGAATTTATTATAAGTGTCAAAATTCACGTAAATTAGATTTTAATATACGGTAGCATTCAGCCAAGGAAGCATGTTAACTTAAATTCGAAAAAAGTTAGTATTCATAGTTTTGGCAATGTTGTTGTTGTTGTTGTTGTTAACAGTGCTTCGCCCTGCCCAATGGGCTCGATCACACTAAATTGTCATCAGGCTCTTCTAACGGAAGTCCGAGGAAATGCGCAGTTTCCACAGGGTTGGACCAGAGTGATGTGGGTGTTAGAAGAGTGGGTTCAACTGAACAGGAAAAGAGATGTATGGTATCATGAGGGGTCATACCACATGCAGGACATGTATTTGGTATGTTGGGGTTCAGTCTGCATAAGTAAGAGTTTAACCTATTACAATATCCAGAGCGAAGTTGTGCTAGTATGACTCTAGTCTCCCTCGGAAGTACACGCTCCTCTTCAGCCAATTCAGGTGGTTGAGTATTAATAACGGGATTCACAGGCCGAGATCTGAGGGAATAGTTTTGGCAATAGTGGACGATACTTTACTGAAGTAGTAGCCACGAAATTTAGACAAGGTCAAATATATTTTTCTACTTTTAATTCGTAATTCGATAGATATCAAAGTCTTAGTAGTAAGCGAGGAACTATTGTAAAGTATGTGTATCTATTTATAGAATTGTGCTAGTTTTGTGGGCTCTTTTTAGCCTCCCACAGTTGCATTGTCGAGTCCTGGCTGTTATTGGTAGTCTGGCATAGTTAAACTTTCACGCCAAACTGACAATTTCCGACTTTTCCGATGATAAGGTGTTGCGCCGGTTGATCCAGAGCCAGTTCAAATACCCTTTGGCTCATCTAAGTATTTGTTATGCATGCGCTTTTCTAAATAACGATACTTTTCCTAGATTCGGGCCATCTATGCAAACATTGGTGAACAGTCTTCAATTTTAAAAAAAGAAGCGTTCATACTGAGCAGTTTGTACGCGCAAATATAAGTACTGTAAGCCCTAGCTCTAAAAATGTGATGACATAATAATTAGCACTACTAAGATTTTAACAGCAACTGTAAATTTTCTCTTTCAAACCTTTGTTTACAAATTACAAACACCGTCCCAAAGTTAACAAAACATTTTTGTTTACCTGTCTTCGCTTCACCATAATGTGCATACCTATAATATTTGCTTACAATCGGAAAAAACTAGTAAAGAAGAGAAGAGATAAATTTTGAAAAATTTAATTAGAGAATTAGGAAAATGTGAATCATTTGCGAAAGTCCAAAAAAAATAAAAATCAAAATTCAGTATACGTTTTGTCATAATACACACATAAATATACTCTAGATTTTTTAACACTACCTACTATATTTCAAATGGGGCTATGTATTGCCTTTTTCTCTATAACTAAAGAACTGCGCCCAGCGAATTTCTAAATCAAATGAGAAACGTCTGACTCTGCACTCTTTAACACAGAGATTAAGGTAAAAAATGTTTTTTCTTTCTCTTAATTGTTTAACTTTTGTTATTAATTTATTATAGCCACTGTGCTATCTGACTCTTTATGTAAATTTAATGCTACAATGTGCATTATTAGAATTTTAGTGGGGAATGTTATGTTGATAATATGTTAATTTGTAAAAAAAAAAACAACAAAAAAATATAAAATAAATGCTATATAAATACATACATATTTAATAATTAGTTTTCGTTTATGATTTAACGCTATGTTTATTTATACATATGTAAAATCTATGTATCTGTATATTAAAGTCATATCATTATAAAAACTATTCAATTATAATGCGTTAAACAGTTAAACGCATTTAATTGTTTATTTTATTTTAGTTTTTGCTTAAGCGTTATTGTGTATAGATTCATAAAAAAAGGAACGGAAACAACAAATACATTGTTATTATAACTTTAAAATGCTATTAGACATGACATTTACTGTGTATTTTGAAAAAAAAAATTATAATTTCGGGACCAGTACGTAGTGGGAAATGGTCATGTATAGCCATGCACCCAGGAATGTATCGGTCAGGGCGATGTCCTAGGAAAGTAATGTATCCATTTATAAATGACAGGGTAATGCAGACGAATGTTTTGGTGACTCTCATTATCTCTCTAAAAGAATCTACTTGAATGCGCTTTGATGGTCAGCTTAAACCTTTGGGGCCGTTCTCACCATCCATAGTTAACGCTAACTGACAGTTAGATATATCTTGTCAGATATCTTGTCAAATGAAGTGCCAGTTAATATTTTTTTTGATTGGTTTTAGTCAAACATTTGCCCGTACATGGAAATACGAATGAGCGATCTATATACATATGTAATTGTAGCACGTGAACGCTGAACAGGAAACTCGTGTTGTCGATTGTAGGAAAATTTCATTATATTCAGTTAAATGTTCTATGCTAAAGTCGTTTATCAACAAGCATAGCCATATTTTCATAAGGTTGTAAAAATCATTACAGCAAAAGGTTTTATCTAAAGAATATTGCTTATTATAAAACTACTTAAATCCCAGGCTCCATATTAAAACCTTTTGTTATCAGAAATAAACAAATGCGAAAGTAAATTTTTAACACTAACATTTCTCATGTTGTTGTTGTTGTTGTAACGACAAAAGCACTCCCCAAGGTTTCGGGGAGTGTTGTCGAATTAACAGTCCTTGGCCGGATTTGAACCCGGTACGCTCCGGTACTTCCTTGCGGGTACTGCCCGAGGTGAGAGGCATCATATCCGTAGATCAACCATCGAGATGCACGTTTGTGCATATAAGTCGCCTCTTACGACCGGTTAGCCTACCTCGGGTATATTCTAAACCCCTAACCCGCAGGGGAGACATTTCTCAAGTGTTTTATTATAATGCAGGCATTCGGCTGAGCCGAAAAACCAATTTTCTGGAATCCGATTTGGTAATGGAAATAGGGGCCATATACAATTTACATAGCGATGTGTTATGACAGCACCCACTACTCATTTTGTTTCTGAGTACTCCATGAAACACCTACGGTAGAGTACTTCTAAAGTTATTACTCTATGGAGTATCTTCAGGAAAGTACTAGCCAAACTGCTGTCTAAATATAGTGTTATAATGATTTGTTTTCTTGATGTAGTGTACATTGTACACTTTAAGGTCATGTTAATGTTAATTTGAATTTGGATGCATAGGTTGAAATCTCTGTGTAAAGTGACGTGTGCTACAAACTGGTAATTGATATCCGGGAGCGGAAGTCTCTTCCTGCTTTTGCGATATACATTGTTACGGCTGGCTGAGTGACGCTGCCTAGTCAAGGATTATTTTTGCGCAAATTTGAATCTAGAGGAGTCACATGTTTTGGATTGAACCTGCAAACCATTGAATCTTTTTATGAAATTGCGTGTGACCTCTCCTGTACGTACTTTTTTTAAATTTGTGCCATCTTAGGCAAATTGTAGGATTGTCTAAAGCCTAATATGGAGTCTTCGAAGTTTTTCTCGAAGGTTCCAATGGCGGAGGATGATTTTGAGGCCTTCGTGTATACCAATCGGTAGAAAGGCAAACGCAGGAAGCGTACAAGTGAGCTTAGGATTCACGATTTTTTGAAAAGAAATAACGATTCGGTCTTTCAGAAAGCTAATAAGAGGACAAAAAAGGTAGCCAGTGGGGACACCTGTGAAAAGGTAAAACCAACAACAAAAGCTTTTCTTTAAATAAAAGAATATAGATAGATAAAAACAGTTTTCTTAGAAGATGTCTTGGAGTGACGCTACTCTAATACCTCTTCTCTATGCTAAGGCAAATGAGTTTCCTCTGGACATAAGGGCCTTGTGGCTTACTGCTAAGGAGCTTTGTACTGTTATTTCTATTGATCCAGCCTTTATTAGTATGTTGAACTTATATCCAAATTCTAAATCTAGTTACAATACTGTCTTTCATAAATCAAGGCATGCCTTTGACCGTCTTTGGGTTGTTGATAATTTTTCTCCTAGTCCAGTTTTAAGTGTTGTTGACTATTCGAGAAAATGTAAATGCGAGTTTAAACTTAACTTCAGATCGTCCTCAAGTTTTGGGAGGTTTTGGCGATAAAAAAATACGATACAGATTTCTGTGGAGCTTAAATGTGATAAGGTTGTGATTTTTACTGATAGTCTGGTGGCATGCCAACTACTATCCAAAGTGAAACTTACAATCAGCATATTGCTGGAATTTATTAACTCACGACATTGGGTGGGTTTGATAAAGTTACTATTGTATGGGTACCTAGTCATTTAGGTATACCGGGTAATGAAAAAGCAGATAATATGGCTAAAAGTGCGCAAAGTTGTAGTAATGTGCTTGAAAGCAAGCCGTTTTAAGGATCATTAAAAATGAAATTAGATTTTCATGGGTCTAAGATTTCAGGAACTTTTCTATCCAAATCAAATTTATTTGATGTTACTTTTCACGATATACCAAGCCAAGTTTGGTTTAAAAACTTACGTTGGAGCCTAGGCTGATCAAGGTACTAAACAGGGTCTTCACTTTCAAAGTGTCCGTGAACGAAGAAAGTCGAAAAATAAAAATTTTTTAAAATGGGAGTGGCTCCGCCCCTTTTATAGTAGACTATTACACAAAACCTTTTATGCCATAACTCCGGCAAAAATTGATTTATCGAAACGATACTCGTATTTGGCGAAAATGTTGAACACATAAAGGTTAATGTTTTTTGTAATAATGGGCCACGCCCAGTTTTTTAACGTAGTTCTGAAAAATTGGTTTGTAAAATGTAAACCGCGATATTTTTATAACCATGCAAACTATATCAATAATATCTTGCACACATAATAAACTTTTTAAGCAAAACTTGACCGCTACCATTTTGTGGATTTTCTGGAAGTAGGCGTGGCGCCGCCCACTTTTCAGCATAAAAATTCTGCTATTTTCAAAGTCGATTGCTTGTAGTTTGAACTAGTTTTTTCAATCAAAATTGGTCAGCTGCTTCTCATACTATTGATACCCCTGCCAAATATTAAGCAAATCGGATAACACATAAGTAAAATATCGGGGCAAGCTGTTTATACCCCACTGCAATAGGGAAGTTATATACCTTTCTTGATTTTCATACCTTTAATGAACATGAAATGTTTGTAAGCATGAGAAGAAGAGATGAGCTCATCAATAAGTAAACTGAAATAATAATAACGATGAGCTGAGTCGATTTAGCAATGTCCGTCTCTGCGTCCGCCTGTCTGTCTGTCCATCTGTCTATCTGAACGCAAATTTTTCAAACATAAAATGTGCATGTATTGGTATTTTGAAAAAATGTGGTTAGCAGTTGTTGGTAGGGAACCTACCCTGCAAAAATCGAATGACTGAAACTACAATTGGTATTCATGTCGGTAAAATATCCCGTAATTTTACGTGTTATATACGAGTCAAATGACTAGTAGCTGGGACACCGATAAGAGCAGTACAGCTATATGTTTATCTTAGGTCAAAAAAAAATGACAAAGACCGGGATGTAAAACCGCACACACAGGAACGTGAGAATAGAAACGGTCAAAAAATCTACCGATGCTTTTAAAAATGTGATGGGCGAAATACGGAAACTTTCGGTATGGCTCCGGGTAAATTGACTAATCATTTTACCCGTACTGTTTTTGCAGGGTATTTATATAGAAATACATTAATGGCGGTAGTGTTTCCGGCCTACCACATGGAAGGTTCAAAGTTCCAGTCCTGGGACAGGTAACATCAAAATTGGTTAGAAACGGTTTTTTCAAAACGTTTCGCCCCTCGGCAGTGGTTTGGCAAACTCTCCGAGTGTCTTTCTGCCATGGAACGCTTCTCAACAAAAATTCATCTCCTTTGTAGATGCCGTTTGAAGTCGGCAAAAATCTGTAGGTCCCGTCAATTTGTAGAAAAAAATTCAAAGGGCACACCACAAATTGGTAGGGAAGCTCGGCTCAAAAATCTCTTAGGGGGTTTATGATATACCTGTTTTATATCACACCATACATTTATATTTTCTTTAAATTAATTTACCCCTTAAAACTCAACAGAAGTGTTTTTATTGAAAATTGGGTTTATAATACGAACTGAAAAGTATTAAAATAGATCTGCGTAAATTGGTATGCCATAATAGATCACTACTAGGTATATAATGTTCGGTTCCACCCGAACATATACTTCCTTACTTGTTATTATTAGTTTTATATTTCTTAACAACTCAGCCCAATACTATTCGCAAAGATTGGATTGTAATAAGCTGAGGTGGCCCGCTGTTGCACTGCAAAGGCGTACTATGCGACTACTCCAATATAACACAGGATCCAACTACCACAGCTCGCCAGACATATCGATCGTAAGCGCAGGACTTATAAACTGCGTCAACTGGCGACCGATGCTGACATTGGCATCCAGCTACCTGCCAATTGTACTCTCAATCGAGCGACAGACGGACTTCATTACCTCTGAACGAAGAACCTTTATCAACCTCAGCAAAGCGGACTGGGACCGTTTTAACGACTATACAGGGCGCTCCTTTGCCACCTTAACCACACCAACAGACGTTCGCCAAGGTGAACGAGAGTTTTGCAAGGTTATTGATTCAGCCTCCGGCCGCTTCATTCCCGCTGGAAGAATTCCGGAAATTTGACCGAATTTCCCTACGGAGGCAGCTAAAAACTTGGAATTTTCTCTCGAATTAAGGCCACGCTAGGTATCAATAAAAGGATACCTGCATTTGAAAACACCGTCTCCCGTTGCCATATGACAACCCCAGGGTGACTCGGGTTAAGCCATTCCAAACATGTAGTCTTTGTCAACTGCATTTTGGTTAAGACTATATTGGTTTTGCTGACTACTATCGATAAAATCACTGGAGAGATTTTACTGCAAATTAGGCCTAAAATGTGCTTATATCTATACAGTCGAAACTGCCTAACAAATATTTGTAGTTGGATTTTGTTTGTATTGTTACTTTATTATTTATTCCACTTACTCGACATTACCCAACTCGAAAATCTTAGGTACTCTATCCCTCACAAACCGTCTGACACATGCTATATTTCCGTTCCATTTAGGTTTAAATATATTACAATTGAGTCGATTTTTCCTCAAGTTTATCCTTTTTCAAAAATAAATTAATCTTTACTGACAATACAGTCAAATGTCAAAAACCTTTTGACACAATCTGCTGGGTCAGTGGGTAAATCAGGTATTCGACGTTTATGATAAAAGTCATGATCCTTTACATCGTCATAAATTCTTCTAACAGGAGTCCAAGAAAACCAGCAGTTTAACAGGTCCACATCAAAGCTGACCAAGAGTGGTCTATTTTTCCTGAGAAGGATGCTATATTCTTCAACTATTTCAGGGTGTTGGATGTTAATAACGAAGTTCATAGGCCGAGGCATGATATAGGTAATGAAATGAGGTAGGCGGGGCAGTTCATGAGTCCTGGGCTGACGAGGGTAATTTTATTTAATGAATTTGGCTTATTTTATTTAATGAAATTCGCAAAATTTTAAAACTAAAAGGGCCAATCAGGTAACTTTGAACATATTTCCATAAACCTAATACATTATAACACATTTTTTTGATACACACTTTGCAAATAAACAATGTGCTTGCACGCTTCATTGTGAATTCACATATTCTCAAAAGTTGATTGTAAATAATAATATTCTCTCTCTGATGAATCAGCTTACTTAATATCGATTTAGTGAGGGATGTACAAGATGTTTCAGTTCGGGATCCCGATCGCTACTGTGAGCAATCATATCTCATCTTATTTTGTAGTGCGAAGTTGAAATTGTTTTTTTTTTTTTAAATAAAACTGAAATGCAACGACGATACCATATATCATATAGCCTTTGTCACACGGCTAACAATGTGAGCTTAATTTTTAAACCTTTCGTCGGCTTACGCAATTTTTTAAACTTCTTTGTAATAAATTCCAAAATTTTCAATTACCTACACCAATTTTCAATTTATTGCGTTTTAGATTTAGAACTGAACTGAAAAAAACTGCTAAAATTGTTTTAATTTATTTTCATTTATTTCTGAAAGCTTTTCCAAGTCATTGAATTTTTCTCTAAACAGTTTTGTGTGAGCCGTAGCTCAGTGGGTAGAGCAGACGACTCTGATGCGGGGAGCGTTGCCCCTGCGGGTTAGGGGTTTAGAATATGCCCGAGGTAGGCATACCGGTCGTAAGAGGCGACCAATATGCACAAAGGTAATGACGTGCAACTCGATGGTTGATCTACGGATATGATGCCTCTCACCTCTCATTACCTACCTTATCCTTCTTTACGGAAGGAAGGGTGACATGACCTAGAAGGTTTCACTGGTCATAAATCGCTACCACGACAGTCGGGCAGTACCGCAAGGGAGTACCGGAGCGTACCGGGTTTAAATCTGGCCAAGGACTGTTAATTCGACAACACTCCCCTAAACCTTCGGGGAGTGTTTTTGTCGCTACCACAACAACAACAACAACAAAGGATATTACGATAGAGGAGAGATGACCCCAGATTTATTATGACGGATTTTGTTTTGTGAAAATTTTCATTGAACTCACAAAGTAATTCAGTAATTAACAGTTAGTTGATAAAATTTTTAAATGCATATCGACGGCCCCTATGGCCGAATTTGGTTGAAGAACGGCATTTCTGAGAATTTAATTTTCTTTAGGAAGTTTACATTTCAGATATGGCGTTTTTTACACAATTTTTATAGGTTCTAACAATTTCAATCATTGATAGTGCTTGATATACAGTAGCTTTATAGATTCACTTATTTTTTAATCAAGAAATATTGCTAAACAAAAATATACATAAAAGTATGGAATTGAGTTTAGAATTTATGTATATACATATATATGTATGTATGTAGAGATATTCGTAAGAGAAAGCTTTCTAGTTATGTAGCAACCTCTGCTGTGGCCCTTTCTCCATTTTAGACTTTTGTTAATTGATATTAGAGGAAAAATTACAACCATATGCACAGCGATGGTATGGGATGACATGTTTCGAAGTGCCCAACTTCTCATCAGACCCCTTCTTTTTTGTTTGATTGTATAAAAATTTAATCACTTCTGTTCAAGTCGTTCGTTTTCAACATTTAATAAAATGATATACATACATGCATTACATATACATACGATTTAGAAGTATAAAATTTAGTTTACATAATTACAACTGTAGGGGTTTTGCTTTCCGTTAAGCATATAAGTAGTATATTACAGATTATATAAAATATGTATTATTTCTTAGTTTTCCAAATTATAGTTAAAAATTAAACTTTCGAAACAAGTGTGGGCACACTGGCCTCGTATTCGTGGCATACTTTCCGTGATCGAGAATTATTACTTGAGTTATAATAATGAAGAAATTTTCCAAGAATAATAGATTATTATTCTAGTGAGTACGCGTAGCCACTACTTCAAACATAGGTCATCAAACCGCCCTACCGACTCAGCGCTATTGTGATTTACAACCAATCACGGAACGTATGTGACCATACGGCACTTTATTTACTGAAAGGGACACTCGTAATAATACAATAAACACAGTTGATTATTAAAATTGTGTATTTCGAATTTCTAAAGTAGCACGATCCGGAAAATACAAGTGTTTCGATAATAAAAATGATAAGAATGCTTGGCCACATACGATGAGGAAAAGAAAGTACAATTTCCGTTTTCGGCCGCCAGTATAATCAAGTTGTTGTGGATTACCATAGGGATCATAATTGATTGCATTACTGTTGGTTGTTGATGCAGCATCATGTAGCACCTTGGTCTTTAATGTTCGAAGCTGTAAGTAATATAAAAAGAAAACAAGTAAGAAAGTCTAAGCTTCTGTGTGATATTATAGAGAACTTTTCAAGGTAACGTATTCGAATAACTAGAAAAATTTTAATACGATATAAATCCGAATTTTGACTTAGCTTGTTGTGGTTGTTTATAAAATTAAAATCCCTCTCCGAAGTTGTGGGGCTGTTTGCATTCGAAAGTATTTGTTTATACTTAGAATCATTTCATGCCTTATATAAACCCCACTGATCTGTCAATGTTGTTGTTGTTGTGGTAACGACAAAAACACTCCCAGAAGGTTTTGGGGAGTGTTGTCGAATTAACAGTCCTTGGCCGGATTTGAACCCGGTATGCTCCGGTACTCCCTTGCGGGTACTGCCCGGCTGTCGTGGTAGCGATCTATGACCAGTGAAACCTTCTAGGTCATGTCACCCCACCTTACGTAAGGAAGGATAAGGTGGTGAGGTCTTTTTGTGTTACCAAATCTTCGGAGAGCGTTTTCGTGGTTACAACAACAACCTTATGATATAGTACAACTGTATTACTGTCTATTCTGCCTTATAGCTTAACATCCAACTTACCAAAAAGAATCCCAGCGTTAGACTGCTGTAAAGTAGTGCCGCGTAATAGCCAACACCATGGAAAAATGCGCTCATCACCAATGCTGCTACTATAATAACAAACTTATAACCAGCAAATGCGAGCAAATCTAAAGTTTTTAAACTTGTTTTTATATTCACAACATATAGTGTGATCGAATAGACAATCAATTCAAAAAGGCTGTAGGCTAAGGCGCTGGAGGCCTGTATACCTAATTGTTCAGGTGTAAAACGATTCTGCATGCCCAGCATTAGACCGGCAACAACTACATAGGTTATATAAGCCATTGCTGGGATGTATAAATCTGGAGCATTAATATCATAGCGCGGTTGCACAGGATTCTCTTGATCATACTTTAGTGACCAGTCCTGCCAGATAAAATTTATACATTAGTGATTTGATATTATTTTCATACTGTGTAAATACCCTGTGCATAAATGGAAAAAATAGTAAGCGTAATTTATTGATGACGTATCTGTTGTCCACTGCGAAATAATATTTCAATTTTGCTACGGGGACCCATTTCTCAAATTGGTTTTCAACAATTTGTTTTCCTTGATCAGCCAACCGCTGTCCATACTGCATGGCCATATCCTGTACAATTGGCTGTTGGAACATGGCGAATTGTGGTGCACCTCCTTGAAACTGTGCTTGTGTATTTGGTGGTACACCCACCCCAAAAGGTGACCCCATTCCTACATTTGAACCGAATTGAGTCTGCGAACCTGGATCGGCAGTAGGAAATGTAGATGATTGCGAAGTTGGAGGGGCTGCTGATGCATAGCCATAATTTTGATTTGTCATTTGTACCGGATCAGTGTTGAAACCACCTATGCCAGTGGTGGGTACTTGAGCACCGATCCCGTAAACGCTACCAGCTACACCTGCTGTGGAACTTTGCATTTGTGCTGCGGATGCGGTGGCTGATGGTGGCTGCATGTAGGTCATTGGCGTTGCTATAGGAGTGGCTGGGCCCATTGCGTTCACATCACTAACACGTTTTGGCTTGCGGGATGGACCTTGTGCTTTTGATATGAAAATAGAAAGTTGATTATTAATACTACTAGTTATGTTAATGGTTTTAGGTACAAAAATTCAAGCTAAACTGCAAGACTAAAACACGCAACAGAAACATGAGAGTATTCACCCCCATTCTACGATAGTTCAAAGGGTCAAACAAAGTAATGTTTCCAATCCTACAAGTTTTTGTTAGAGTTCATTTAGTACTAATATTTGAACAAATTACTCAGCCACTTGGTAGACATAGCTGCTTGGCTTGCTCTTGAGGTACTTGCGTATTTTCATTCTTACAGTATTCCAACTTACGATTCCGTATCCCAGCAGTGGGATTATAGTTCATTTTGTCTAATTAATACAAAAATTTATGAATAATTCTTAAATTACTTCAACTTTTTAAAGCCCTAGTACACATCACCAATAACACAACTTTGACAAATAACTTGATAGCTGGTGGCGGTGATAGTTTGTTTTTGACAACTCGCGATGTGGCCACATCGAACTATTATTCTGGCGGTTACCCAACCGGACACTTCTGATGCGCACCAACACAAAAACATTTGATTGCTTAGTGACAACTCTGCTGATACTCTGGTCTGAAGTGGAAGGACACTATCTATCTATCTATGGCGCGATATACAACAGGTATATCATCATAAACCTCCTATTTGTGGTGTGCCGATTTGAATTTTTCCCTACAAATTGGTGGGACCTACAGTTTTTTGCCGACTCCGAACGGCATTTACAAAGGAGACGAATTTTTTGCTGAGAAGCCTGTCATGGCAGAAATACACTCGGAGAGTTTGCCAAACCACTGCCGAGGGGCGACCCCGTTTTGAAAAACTTTTTCAAATCACTTTTGATGTTACCTGTACCAGGGCTCGAACCATGGACCTTCGGTGTGGTAGGCCGCCAACACTACCTTCACACCACGGCGGCCGCCAGTGGAAGGACACATATATTCACAAATAGCAAGTATCTTCGATTTGAAACAATATACTCAAAAGAAAATCGGAATCCAATATGCAGCGGTACTCTGTAGTTCGTTCGAATTTACTTTAAAATATATTCTTTTTACTATTATCCATCATGTTTTCAAAATAAGGAGTACCAAATTTTTACAGAGTACAAACCCCTCAAAACCGAACAAATTTTCTTTCGAATATAGATTAAGGACCCTGATCTGAAGAATAGTCCCATAAAACAAGGTTATAGCAGTAAAAAAAACAACATGTAAGTAGAAGAAAATAAGTATACTTCCACAATTTGGCTGTCTTTAAAGGAATAGTCGGAGAAAAGAGATACTGCGTTTCAGCTTTTCTACACAATGGGAGCACAATTACACCGACTTTGTTACCAGTAATCTTGAAGGTATTCATATTAAATAAGTTCACTTATTGTCCCAACATAAATATATACATCATCTCACGAGCAGAGAACATGTGAAAAAGTGCAAAAGCATTAGCTGTGTTCGGTGATAAAACTTTGCAAAGACGTGTCAGCAAAGTGGGAATGATGTAAAGCTCTCTCGAAACGCCAAAAATAAAAAGCTTTCGACCAACAAGAGTCGGTAAAAACTTGCTCGCAAAATATCTGTTGCTTTTTTGATTTGTTAATAGTGTGGCGATTATTCTCAAGGATATACCATCCCTAACTCAATAACACTCCCACCACTAGTTAAACACAACAGAGATAACGATGGCTTCTCTTATGCATGCAAGCGTGTAACTAGGAAAAGGAAGAGAGATGGTGCGAGTGTTTGCGAAAACGATGCAAAGAGGAGATGCCACTAAACAACACCGACCCTTCCAGAACACGAAGAGCGAACAACCAAAAAACTTCAAGGTGCGTGGGGTAGCACCCTACGCATTTTTTCGGCGGGTACATGGGTACACAACTTCCCAAATTGGTATGTTTTTGCAATTTTTACTCCAACGCAACTCTGATGACACTGCTACAAATATCAAACCTGCATTTGAATGACTACAAAAAATTATTTAGTCATAATGTGTTGTCTCACTCTCCTGCTCTACTGGCAGTAGAAGTGAAGTGGTACCAGCTGTATCAACTTATACGTAGGAGTCTTCCTCTGTCATACGTCGCTTTGATATTTTTAGAAAAAGTTGTAAAGAGTTGTACCACTATTTGCTTGTGATAAAAAATAGCACCACCAAGGAGTGCTAATGAAATTAAAATTATTATTATATTTGTCTTAGTCCTGAAGCGGAAAAATAAAGATGGATAGGTAAGTTTTATAATCGGGGGAATATGCGCAAGCAAATGAATGGAATTGTGAACTTTTTAATTTATTTATGTACTTTTACTCACTATAGGATATATTTAGAAGAATAAAATGTTATATGTTTTTAGTTTTTTATGTTTATACATACACATATATATATTAACCCCCGTTTCTGTGTAAATTTATGTCAGCAGATGAACTGCTTAAAATTGTTTTAATAAATGTTATTTTGTTTGCCTAACAAATTATTTTGGTACGTTTTTTTTCGGCTTGGTACGAATTTTGGTACGCAAAAATTTTAGGCAAACGGCAACCGTGGTTACAACCTCTTTGACAGTGGTATGTGATGCTTTAGTTTGTGAATTAAGGTGATACCTATTATTCATTAATTGATATAAGTATTTTTACATCTTGTTGATTTTAACCCGTCAGAGGTGAGTTTAATAGTCTATTTATTAAAATTGTATAATGTTAAATGATGTGAAAAGAAAAGAATTACAGTGTAAGCTTATACCAAATGCTTGCAAACTACATTTTTTGTGTTTTAGAAACCATATCTCGTATTTTCCTATAACTTTTTTGTTGACCGGCATTCAACAAGTTTTCTAAACCCACATGTTTACATTTTACTGCAAAGTAAGTTGTATGTGGAATGTCAACACCCCCAAAAAAGTGTCACCTTAGAAAAAGCTTATAAATATTATTTAAAAGTAATGATTATAAGAAGACGTGTTAAATTTGTTGAAGCTTTAGTTGATTTCAAAGATTTTAAAACCGTCCTGTAAAAATGGCTCTCTCAATAAAAAAGGGTTTTCACTGAAACTTTACCCTGCAAAAAATTGTGCGAAAGAGTTGTCTGCGATTAATAAATTTTGTCCACAGTGGGCTATAATTCAATATACATAAATAAATTGTTTTTTTTTTGTAGCATACTCATAGGTGTGTCAGTCAATTTTAGATTTTAGAAAATGGATTAGTCTTTTCGCACCCGTTCGGGTACAAATGGGTACACTTGGTCTCTCCATAGGACATGCTCAAACAAATGTGAACAGTTCAACCCATACAAAGTGATCAGAATTGGTATTAGTCGCATTTGGTAATAGACTTCGTAGATTATGTTCCAGTCGAAAACGAGTAACATCTACATACCTCCAAAGTAAATACCAAAACAAAAGCTTCCTACTCATTCTTTTATGTGAAATAAGAAAGGTAGAAAATTTTATTTTTCTTTCAATATTTCTACTAGTTATGAAGCGGCGTTGCTCTGTGCAAGACACAACTATCAGAGACTTTGATAATTTGAAAGAAAATGTATCGAAATTGAAATAAATAATGAGATTAGTTTTCATTAGTGTCCAAACGATACTGAAATTTTGTCCGAAACCAAATATGTTTTAGGCATTATCTAATATTAAATTTTACGTTTAAAAAATAAATCATAACCATGATTTTTTATTTCACTAAAATTCAGTTTTATTATTGCTTCAATAAAAGAAACAGCCAAAAAAAAAAAATAGTTAATACAATATTCGTCGTCGAAAGTCTTACTTTCCATGGAAATAATTTCTGGCAGATAGATTTTTTCCATTGAAAAACTTCCACAAAACGCTCATATTCCGCCAAATTCATATAAACATGATAAACATTTTGAAGGAAGTAATCGTCCCCACCCTTGACTTATTGATTGAAATTCTTACATATCAATTAATTTGCATAAGTTATTGTTCGGATTATTGTTTGAAATTTATAAAAGTATAAAAGTACAACTTACCTAAGTTCCAATTGTATGCTAGATGTAATAAGTAGATAAATATTTTGAGAACGGAAAGGCTGGTGGTACTAGCTCAATATTTATTGACGTGGTCCATATTGATATAGCTCGAAATGTATTGAAACACGTTTCACGATCTAGCATGCAACACTGTCAATAAATATCGCGATCCATGGATCACGTCAGTAAATATTGAGCATGTACCATCTACGTAACATGTTTGGACGGATTACAGCTAACACCGTTTTTTGCGGGGAATCCGCTGTTGATCTCATGTGGTAAATGTGTATGTAGTACATCAGGGCTGTCGAGTTGTGGTTAATGTAGTAGGCCAGTGTTGCGGTTCGTTTTATCAAGAGACACGACTCCCAGAGTGGAAAATTGTTGAATGGAAATTGCTTACATCAAAATAATATGCACCGATAATAGAATAAATGGGTTATCAACAAGGAAAACTAGCTGGGCCCGTGCGCTCCTTGCGCAAAAAAAAAAACAAAAATGGTTTGAAACCTTTTATTAGTCCAGGTCCAGGATTTTTCAAACCTTTTTCTCATATTATAAAAAAAGATTTTCAGCTACCCTTGTTGTTAGACCACAAAAAATTATACAAATATGCGCAAACAGCTATTTGAAATTCCACCACTTATATTACATTCACATTGAGCCATAAACTTGAGTTGATTGACAACATCAATATGAATTAACTCAAAAAATGTCCCTTTAACTCGAGTTTATGACCTAATGTGAACGCAGTCCTATTCACTTATTTTAGCAATGTTCAAGTGTAGATGGCGCACTGTTCAGTCTTAGCATTCAAATGTAGATGTCGCGAGGCATGTGAATGTCAGTCACAATAGCGTTGCAGTACAAATTGATTTTTTAGTGCATTCACAATCGTTTATTTTAAAGAATTCATTTTTATAAAATACGCTTAAACAAAAGCACTCCGCTAATTAAAACATGGTTTCGCATGTAGAGCTAACCCCCACCTTTAAAACGATACCTTATTTATTAATATTGGTTCCAAATGAAAGCAGAAAATTAGGAAATAACACAAAAAGACCTTACAGAAATAATATATATGATAAAACAAGATCTCATGTGAGCATGGCTTCCTTGTAGAGACCAATCATTATCATTTTTTGCCTTTAGACCAATCAATATCCTTTTAATTTCTCGCTAATTAAAAAAAATTATATTGGCCCTGTATTGAATCTTTCTGCTACTAGCCTTCTTAACTATAACTAACACCAATTCAAAGCATGAAGTGAAGCGGAACTTCTTTTTTACCTCAGAGTCTTTGTCTGTTAAAATCTCGTACAGTGAACAAATCTCCTTTGGTGAGATAGCAACAACTAATAAATAAAAAAATATATTCCGAAATTTTATTGACCCCACGCTTAGTACCCAGTAGGCTTTCTTCTTCGGCTTTTAATCAATGCATTTGTTGAGTTTCCATTTATAGCTAGCGGTTCAGACTAAGGTTAACTTGTCCAATCGGCATGTACTATCTCCCACGAGTGGAATTAATTGCCCATGCTTATCATAGCCAATCGCAATGTAAAGAATGGGTGTATGCTGCTGGTGAAAGGAGGGGACGTAACCCAACATAATACTACCATTAGTCAAATTTTAAATTTTATCAAAGGGTTTCTACTTGGGAATATTTGGATTATGAGGTTGGCTGGATTCAAAACCTAATTGCCACGCCGATATTTTTATAAGGTAGCAGAACGCCCTTCATTTGTGTACATAACCTCGTATATTTAACTTAGGTTAGGTTAGGCGAAATAGCAACTTTTTCTGATAAGCTGCATATGTTCCACGCCATGAGGTTCTGGCTACCTTGGAGGTTCGTTTAGTTGATACGTATGGAGTTTGCCCCAGAATAGACTGCAAGTGGCTACTGGAACTCGGAACTCTCACTGCACTTCCCACAAAAGTGGTTTTAGCCGATGACCCCCTTTGGTCTATAGCTAGCTACGCCCCTGATTGTTATTAAAATTACGTTTTTTTACAATATTCTATAAATCAGCAAACATGTTTTCGAAAATCTTAAAAGCTAAATAACAAAAACAATCTGATGTGTACAACTTTTATTTACAGTTAGACTGTTCTCATTATCGCATCATATTAAAAGTCTTTGCAAGCAAATATCTGACAAAATGGCATCAAAACGCATTGGTAAGTCTAAGGAATGTTACTGTAAAAAGATAATACGATCTCACTTTTAAACTAGCTTTGCTGAGTGTATCGGACAAAACTGATTTGGTAGACTTTGGTCGGAGTCTTGTCGCCTTGGGCTACCGTCTGGTAGCTAGCGGTGGTACCGCTACTGCACTACGTGATGTTGGTCTTACTGTCGATGATGTTTCGGACATAACGGGGGCTCCAGAAATGTTGGGCGGTCGCGTTAAGACGCTCCACCCAGCCGTGCATGCTGGCATCTTATCTCGTACAACAGAGACTGATCTAGCTGATATGAAAAAGCAAAACTTCGATTTAATTAATGTGGTCGTTTGCAATTTGTATCCCTTCGTGAGCACGGTATCTAAACCAAATGTGACTGTAACCGATGCAGTTGAAAATATAGATATTGGTGGTGTCACACTCTTGCGAGCAGCCGCTAAGAATCATGCACGCGTTACGGTTGTTTGCGAGGCAAGCGATTATGCCAAGGTGTTGGGAGAAATTAAAGAAAATGGCGATACTACGTTGGATACCAGGTTAGATGGAAAAATATATAACAAAGTGAGATTAACCTTTTCATTTTCAAAGGAATCGAGGACTATTAGTGAAATTAAGAGCGAGCCATTGATTGAAAGACAATTGAAACTATTTTTTAAACCCTTAAATACGACCCTGTATTTTGAGTTAGACTGGGGCGAGGGGTCACCTAAGGCTAGATGTTGCTGTAAATTTTATGGACTAGTCGCCTATTAAGACAGGCATACCTATCTCGGGCATATTCTAACCCTCTAACCCGTAGGGGTAAACGAAGAAAAATCCCACCTTGTTTGTTATCTCGGTATCGCAGACTGTCTTGAGAAATACCGTTAACTTTAACCTGCAACTGACCTGAACCCACTTTATTTTCTGCATTTCAACATGCAGAAAAGGCTGATACCACTATCAGCGTCGTTTTCCTACGATTCCTTCCGTTTCGAAGAGGACAAATTAAATCGATCGCACAAAAATGGGGTTGGTCTAGTTCTACCCGAATCTCTTTTATATAATATGTGAGCCTTCTGCGATGTCCCGTCGGATGATTTTTGTATACAAGGTATAACAATGACAACAACCACAATATGAGCACGTGCTTTACGTTTAATATGAGCATAGGGCACCTAGTTAAATCCGAAAAGCTTCACTGGGTGGGTTAATTTAGGTGAATGAAGAAAGAAGCCTCGGCACAGAAGATTTTTCTATCGACACACGATTTTGGCCTTTTCCCAAGCTTTATTGCATTTCCATACTTCAACGCTTACCCTCTAATATATTGAAATTAACCTATCACGATATTCTATTCCAGGAGTAACATTCAGTATTCTTCATATCTCTCTCTGACAACGCAGAGATTAGCGAAAATTCTCAAAAACTAACGGCTTAAAAGATTTTTTAAAAAGTTTAAAGTTGCTTACTAATCCACTTTTTTATTCCACATTAGAAAAGCTTTGGCTCTGAAAGCCTTCACCCATACCGCCACTTACGATGATGCCATCTCAGACTATTTCCGCAAGCAGTACTCTTCAAGCGTTTCACAACTTAACTTGCGTTATGGCATGAATCCACATCAGAAACCTGCGCAGCTCTTTACTCAACTTGAATCGCTACCTCTGAAGGTCGTCAATGCTTCACCCGGTTTCATTAACTTGTGCGATGCACTCAATGGCTGGCAATTAGTGCGTGAACTGAAGCGTACGCTCAATTTACCTGCAGCTACCAGCTTTAAGCATGTATCACCAGCCGGTGCAGCTGTCGGCATACCTCTAAGTCACGAGCAAGCCAAACTTTGCATGGTAGATGATTTGTATGACAGCCTAACACCACTGGCTACAGCTTATGCGCGCGCACGTGGCGCTGATCGTATGTCGTCTTTTGGTGATTTTGTTGCACTCTCGGATGTTTGTGATTTGGTTACGGCAAAAATAATATCACGTGAGGTCTCCGATGGTATTATTGCTCCAGGCTATGAACCTGCTGCATTGGATATTTTGAAGAAGAAGAAAAATGGGGCATATTGCATTCTACAGGCAAGTTTATAAGTAATAGTTATACGAAATTCTGTTTAGTTAATAGCAGTTTTCTTTCGCAGATGGATGCCTCCTATGAGCCTAGTGAGCTTGAACGTAAAACCATTTTCGGCTTAACCTTGGAACAGAAACGTAATGATGCCGTTATTGATGCCTCACTGTTCGCCAACGTTGTTACCAAAAATAGCAAATTACCAGCAAATGCTTTACGGGATTTAATTGTAGCTACAATAGCCCTAAAATTTACTCAAAGTAATTCCGTTTGTTATGCGCGCGATGGGCAGGTGATTGGCATTGGCGCAGGTCAACAGTCGCGTATACATTGCACCCGTTTGGCTGGTGAGAAGGCTGACAACTGGTGGTTGCGCCAGCATCCACTTGTTGCTGATATGAAATTTAAGGCAGGTGTTAAGCGTGCAGATAAATCCAATGCAATCGATAACTATGTGAATGGCACAGTGGGTAAAGATATGCCACTTAGTCAGTTCGATTCAATGTTAGTATAATTTTCGTCCTGGATGACTTGAGGGTGTGATCTATTTTTCGGTTTCGTATTGCAGGTTTGATGAGGTTCCACAACAATTGACTATTCAGGAGAAATCCGATTGGCTTAAGAAATTGAATGGGGTCTCGCTTGGCTCGGACGCATTCTTTCCGTTCCGTGATAATATTGATCGCGCAAGGCTGGTAAGTAAGAATTATAGGTTAGGTAACTTGAAGTTCTCAAAAAAAGCAATATACAATTTGTTTACTGAGCAACGACAAAAACACTTCCCAAATATTGTCGCCATTTATGGACGGGGATTAAATACTCCAGTAACTGCCAAACTTTAAATGCGGTACGTAGAATTCTCTGATGAATGGTTGGAGCGTTGACGCGATACGACCACGTCTTTTCATAACGAATTTTCGGCTCGCTGGAGCCTTGTCTAAATATGTGCTTTTACGTTTTCTTTTACAAGTGACCCACTTACTTGAATGCCTTCAGGATCACTGTCTCCACTTCAGTTGTGGGAATGCTTCCTAGATGACGAGGTACTTATGCTTGTTGTAGATAGAACAAACAAGTATGGTGCACAAAATAATGATCCTGAATTTTGAACACCAATAGACGAGGTAAAAAGTTTCCTTGGCATTTTATACATTACTGGCTACCACACATTGCCCAATATAGCAGCATATTGGTCTAACCGTGAATCTCTAGGCTGTGAGTACATAAAACAATCTATGAGTCGAGATAAATTCAAACAAATCAAGAGATATACTCGTATACATGTTTGTGACAACCAAAACCTTCCGCCGAGTGACAAATTTGCTAAATTATCACCACTGAACGATATTTTGAATAAAAAGTTCATGCAGTTCGGCGTATTCTCCCAAAATTTAAGCATAGAAAAGCAGATGATCGCTTATTATGGACGTCATTCTTGTAAAATGTTTATAAAAAACCAGCCAATTAGATTTGGGTACAAATATTGGTGTTTGACGTCTGACGATGGCTATTGTTACCAGTTTATGCCCTATGCTGGTGCAGCTACCAAATTTCAATTATTAAAGATTATTATTCTTTGAATCCCTTCAATGAACCCTATAATGGATTTTTTTCTTATGCGTTGCCTAATAGTCTAGACCGGAAATGGTAATACTCTTGTTGCCTATGGACAAAGGTCTATAAATCTTCCAAAGATCTTTGAAACTCCAATGCTATTTCCTCAACTAAATATTAAAGGCTTTATTTCTCAATTTTCTCCGGCGAAATCCTAGTGATTTGAATATGACATGGTATCTTAGTTTGTTTAAATTCGAAAGAGCTTTGCTGTCCTTGACTGCCCTCTGCCGGATATTAAACCAAACCTAGTCCGATTTGCGAGTAGTTTGATTTTACCAAGTCAAACCTTCTAGATCGGTGGTCATCTGTTCTACAAGTAGATGTTAGGAGTACAATTGCGCCAATTAACGGCAAGAAAGAATAGGAGAGGGCCAGCTGAAAGGTACCAGCCAAAAGCTGCACTGGCTGGTATCTAACACACTGTCCTTAGCTCAACTTATTTCATAACTTTATGTATGTAATCTTTTTCAAATATTAATAATCTACACTTTATTTCTTTTTTAAGAGTGGCGTCTCATACATTGGCAGTCCAGCTGGTTCCACCAACGACGCAGGTGTGATTGAGGCCTGCAATGAACATGGCATCGTATTGGCTCATACCAACTTGCGCTTATTCCATCATTAATATATATATCATTTTATATTCTATTTTATAAGAACGAATCTTTATATGCATTTACTATTAAATAAATAAATTACATATATACCAGGAAATAATTAGCCTACCTGCTAGGAACTTACAGATTCCCTTGAATAACTGACGATGTTGACTCAAAAATACTTCAAATAAGATACCTAGTGAGCCGACGCTAGCCCCTGGCGGAACAGAAAATTCTAGATAAAGAACAACAAATGTAAAAGAAGTACTTTCTGGCAACCCATACTATCGTCGTTTGATCCGAAGGTGCACCGACAAACCCTCAACAACATCTAGACAGAGTAGGTCCAAAAGCTCCACCTGTTGCCGTAGAAGAACGCGAACTTCCGAGTCACACTTTCCCAACTTCGATCTGACACCTGTGACAGATTAAATTCCAACCTATCCAGACTGAACCCTGGCATGTTGAATGCTTGCCTGGCAAGCGGTGTGTCTCACCATGACACCAGCCATATCTTTAACTGCTCCACCGAGCAGGCTCTTCTAACAACAATTTCACTCTTGCTCAATCCTATTGAAACCACTAGGTTCTGGGACTCTCATTAGAAGATGTTGATGACAATGTTAGGTAAAGAGATTGATGACTAGGCAGGGCGCAGCATTGCTACAACAACGAGGACTCTCCAGTTCCAGACGCCATTTCAAGAGCAAAGAAAACTGTTCTAACAAAAGAATGGTAGGCTGATTTAAAAATTTTGGAAAGATTATTATTAAGCCAATAGAAATGAAATCAACAGTTTTTAGAATTTGTGTCTGTCTGTCTGTATGTTTGGTCGCGCATCACTCAAAAACCGCTGAATTGAATGGAACTTTCATTGTTTTATTACTAGGTGTCCAACTTAAAATTCAAGATATCCCTTATATCGACAATTCTACCGATTTCGGAGTTATCGACCAATATGTGGACCAGGGTGACCGAAAATGTGTTAGTACAATATGGGTATCAAACGAAAGGTGCTAATGAGTGCCGCAATAAGCTATGTGATTAAGTTCCACATCTCAACTGGGTTCAAAAATATAATGATTAAAATCAGACTTGGTGTGTTGTAAGTTTTGTAACGCAGCGAAGCGTGGCCGGGTTTTCTAGTATAGAATACCTTTTTACGTTGCTGCTGCATATAAAGTGTTTATTAAGATGAGTGACGAAATAGTAAATTTATCAAAACGTTGCATACAATCTTTCCTGATGGTTTAATGAATTTTGCTCTACATGTGTGTGCTATAATTTTTTATAATTTTTTTTTTAAATATGACATTATCTTTATTTTATTTTTCGTGTTTTTAAAATACATTATGAGCTTAAATTCATACATAAAATATATAAAAGATAAATGATAATATTGAAGTACCTAACAATTTATTAATAATCATCGCTCTTGGTCTTTAAATTGGTTTAGGATATGTATTATATAAAAATATTTTTTTTATTAAATATCGTATATACTACATCAATATTTTTTTTTTTTAATTTATGTAATTAAATGCATTGTTAAAATGTGCGTAATTTTGCTACATTCTATGGAAGTCAACGTAAATTTATTGTAACAATAAACTTAGTATTAATTTTTCTCTATAACTTGTAGTGTTAACATTTTTTATTTAAATTAATTTTAAATTTTTTGTTTGTTTTTAGTTTCATCGTTTTCATTTATTTAGTTTTTACATTCGCTTTTGCTTCTTACGGAAGGTATTGCGACAATTGCACACAAATACGAAAAATGTCACTATAAATAATATGATGGATGAGAGCACCAAAGCAAGCGTTGTCGTCTGCTCATATGATTCGGTTGGATCCAATATGTGATTACGTTGCAACAATTGAAATTCGACTAGCACGTGTGTACCGTTCGGTGGTGGGCATGGTTGTTGCACAATAATCTCCTGATGTTGGACCTGAGCATGGAAGTGGAATTAATCTCAGCGAAAAAATTACAAAGATATGCTACATACCTGTTTATTTCGACAAAGCTGTAGCCCAGCCGAATTGGCTAACGTCTCTGCGCTGTATTCATCTTGCACCAAAACCGGCAGCAACCATTTTTCTGGCGATATCAATTGCGACCACGACCAAACTTTAGAAAGATTCCGCGGATGTACTGCATATCCACCGACGGCTGTCAGACCCAATGTTATAAGCGCATTGAATATGGTGGCAGATATTTTGGTGGGCATAAGATGGGCACAGAAAAGGCCTAATGTTTGCAGTACCGTTAAGTATAATAGCATATAACCTGAGAGAGTAAAGATTTATTAAACTAAGCCACGTTTACTGCTATCATTAAAGAGTTCTCTAGATATTAATATTATAATGATAATACCAAATATGCATAGAAAGTGAAAAAAAATTTTAATTATTGGCGCGATATATACCTCCTGAGGCGATTTAGGCCGAGCTTCTTTACCAATTTGTGGTGTGCTGCTTCTAATTTTCCCTACAAATTGGCGGGACCTACAGTTTTTTGCCAATTCCGAACGGCATATGCAAAGCAAATGAATTTTTGATGAGAAGCCTTCCATGCCAGAAATATTATCGAAGAGTTTGCCAAACCACCTCCGAGGGGCGACCCCGTTTTGAAAAAACTTTTTCAAACCACTTTTGATGTTCCCTGTACCAGGGCTCGAACTTTGGACCTAACCACCATTAACTAAATAAGTAATTTCCTTATAGCCAAACTCTTTACATTATACAAAACTAATTGACGCTAAACGAAGACCCTCCGTAGTCTACATGTACCCACAGGTTCGAGCTAGCCTCCCTTGAAAAGGTCAATTCTTTACGGGCCCAGTTTCAGGGTGACTGGCAGCTTTGTCATTAATAAAATCATAGCTGTGCTGGTTCGACTTATAATGCGTCACTATGAATTCTGACACAATGAAATATAGAATGTCGAACACTTGGTTTGTCACTGCCCTGCTATGCGTAGAACAAGCCATCGATTTCTTAACTGATGTGTATTCGACTACCCAACAGATCTTATCTCTGAGGAAGTCGGGGATATATGTTTCATAGGCGTTGGAGGAGAGCACGAGGTATCACAATTAGGTAACTGTTCCTCGCTGCCTTAAGCGCCGAATGAATTCAGAGCATATTTTTGGATAATTTCGCCAACTCGTTGGATGTTTTTCGTAAGGAATTGGGAAGAAAGGCTTCTTTATTTTTTCCAGATAATTCCGGGATAAGGTCGCTATATTTTCCAAATCATTTTGAATACGCCTTGTTTCAGAATCATTTCGTGATTCAATTTACACTATTTTGAGATATTACCAATATTACCGAATCGATCAAGACATAAATTTCGAAAGCGTTTCATGCTAGTCCATTACCAATCTAGACCAGGCCTTGAAACCAGGATTAAAAATTTAAAAATATCTTCTGTTATTAGGAGGAAATTTTTCCATTTGGATCGATTGCTTCCCAAAAGTTCCGTGGTAATGCCATTTGGATCTCATGACCACCTGATCAAACCATCTCCTAGATAATTTATATATTTCAGTCTCTTACCCCACAGTGAAGAGCATTCACAAAGTAGATGCTTCACTGCTTCAGGCTCCTCTTTGTCTCTACAGCTTCTGCAGAAGTCACTGAAGGGTATACCAAGCCTTTCGGCGTGTTTGTCCATACATATGTGCCTTGTGAGAAGACTCATTAGCAACGAGAGAAGAATTGGTTTTACTACTACAGTGTAGAGGCAAGTTTGAGGAATAGTCCCCATATTTGTCCTTTGGCTTCCCTGCAAGAGTGTAGGGACACCATTGCCTTTTAGTAACATCACAAACTAATTATATTCAAAGTCCACCTTTAAATAAACCCTGTTACTTACCCATATAAAGATATATACCGGCATCACTGCTTGTGGAATACGTATAAAGTCCAGCCATGCTATGCGCTGGTAGCAGATAAGCTAACCAAATACAAAGACTAGGAAAGAGTCCCAACAGGCACTTTTATAAGAAAAAAAAAAACTCTTAGTTACATAACTAAGTCCATTAATTATAATCCGTGCTCCCGATTTACCTGTATTGTTATATAAAGTGAACGTGTATATAAACCCAAACGTATGTCACGTTCGGCATGCCTACGATCCTCTTGCGCATCGCGTATTGTTAACATCAACAATGGCCAAAATGTTACCGCCATCACGCAGTGATGATATCCCAAACGATCATTGTAGGTAAGTTGAGGATCTGAGGCTGGCACATCCCAAAATATGCAACCGATACAGAGCGAGAGCACCGCGGCAGCTATTAACTTGCTGATCCAAGTGAGAAGTGAACCTGGTTGTTTGTACGTAGCAAAACGTTTTATTAAAGATTTAGCTTGTCCCCAAAAACTGGCCTTTTTCGTAAAATTGGGTAGAGTTGCCGGCGGGGCGGCGAGCGGTGGTTCTGAATTGATTTGATCCCATGAATTAGCCAGCGACTCGATACGCGCCGATGACTCCAGCATTGCGGCAGCTGACAAATCGTCCAGTGTGACTAAGTCCACTAAGAAAAGTTAAGTAAAATAAGTTTTATATAGAAAGTAATTTTATGCTATTTCGATTTCGAATTCGATTCGGACATTTATTTTGATAACAAATTCGACTTAAATTAGAAAGATCGGTTATTTTATTAAAAAAATATAAATTTACTCCATTTCGATTTCGAATTCAATTAAAGTTTTAATTCTAAGTCGAGTTCTGAGATCGAGAACTCGAAATCTATTTTCATTTACTTACAATAGTAATCTGCTGGATTTTTAAATGGCGGACAAGGATATCCCAATTCGCCCATATGCCGTGGCAAATCGGAGCGACTGCCCGAAAAGACAGTGCGTCCGCCGGACAACAGTAACACGCTCGAACACATAGAGAGTATTTCAAATGTAGGCGGTTGCAGGGTCATGATAACAATGCGCCCACCACTAGCCCACTGCCGTAGATATTCCACTAGGAAGAACGTATCAAATATATCCATGTTGCTAGTGATCTGATCAAGTATGAGCAGCGAAGATTGCGCGAGTAATTGACATGCAACGCTCAGACGCTGCTTCTCGGAGTGTGTGAGCGAGGATACGTTTGAAGCGCGCACAGTAGTTAAACCGAGGTCTTCGATCAGCACATCCATCTATAGATTAATACATTTTGGTTTTAGATGATAAATAAACAATTTTCTCTCGATCCCACCACTTACCCTCTCCTTGAGGTCGGTACGATCTAGCGGCCCTCTCAACGCAGCATGAAAGTTTAACGTACATTGCACGCTCATACGTGGATCCAAAGAAGACACTTTCAGCGCTGGCACATAACTACACAACTCACGCAACCCGCGTCTATTAATTTGTTGGCCATTGATGAGTATTTCACCACCCATGCGTTCATGCAATCCCGCTAAACATTCGGTCAACGCTGTGCCTTCCTGCCGCGTCGTTGCCATTATGGCGAATAGATCGCCTGCCTTTGCCTGCAGTGAGACACCACGTAAGCATGGATTTACATCCAAACAATGCACCTGGATATTCGGATAGACCAGTCCTATACTAGAATGTTTCCGACTGGACATGATGTAATTGTTGTGATTATGAGCGCCGTTCGGATGATCTGAGCCCCGATTGCGTGATGTACCATATATACGTGATTCACCGTAATCTCCATAGCCGACGACGTCAACGCCACCAGACAATAAATCGGCTTCACTATGCGAACGATGACCGTAGTGTTTACCGTTCGGCATATAATGATGAGTATTGATATGATTGCCCACTGTGAAAGAGTGTAGACGTTAGAGAAGGAAGAAGATATTAAGGCAGAAAGCAAAACAATTTAGCACATTCATGCTAAAAGGCATCGCTTTAGAAAAACTAATAGATAGTTCACTCACCCGCAATGCTAGCGCGGCTATTCGCTTGTCGCAGCGCTGTCATGGGTACACCTTGTGCGCGTGATTCTGGGCGTGAGCTGGGTATACCACCAATGGCACGAAAATCCGACTCGCTGCGGTATTTTCTAAATAAAAACAAAATAATGTATGTATGTATTAGAAAGACTTTCTTCCAATGCGTTATATTAATATCTAACTCACCTCAAGTTTGGCGGTACACGACTGCGCGTTGTTTCGTTGTCACTGCTGTCATAACCCGACGAACCAGCCGGTGGAACTCCTGCGCTATCTCGAAAACCACGATTAACTCGTCCACGCACGCCACCCGGCCCTGGTCCTGACGGCCGACGGGAGCGCTGCGAACCGGCATTGGGTGGGAAAACGCGCGGCAGACCAAACTTTAAATATGTATACATATTCGCACCCAAAGGGGATCTGAAACAAAGAAAAATGGCGTTCAATTAACAAACTACTTTCCGTTTGACAAACGAAAAACTTACTTTGGCCCGTAGCGCGGATGATTTAGTATAGATTGCACTGTGGTATCGCGTAATTGGAAGTTTCCATATGGCAGCGGTGATTTGTCTGATGAGCCCAAAGCGGAATCGGTAAAGTCTGAATTGAGATTTTGCCTGCGGAGGAGGAGAAAAGGCGAAACAGTTTGTTAGATTTTACCCAGCTCTGTATGCGGTTTACTTTGCTATGTTTGTTGTTGTCACAATTGCAATTAGTTTCATTACACTGATGCACTGATTCGCAAGGGTGGTTCGATATGTTTTTCAAAATCTCAAAATCAACCAGAGTATATTTGGGTCGTTTTTTGTGCTAGTTAACTTTTCAAATTTGTGTCGCGGCCCAATAAATTGTGTCGTCTTTACAGCTCATTTAAAGGTCTTATAAAGCACCGCCCAGTTAGTGTCAGACGTTTTTTCGAAGAGGAAAATAGCTGTGGTAGTAAAATAGTGATTTGAAGATAGTCATTGTCCCTCTGCCTAGAGAGAGCTTTTCAAATATTTCAAACCAGCGAGCCTGATATAGAAAGTGTATCCCTTTGTAGATTAAACATTCATCAGTGAACTTACAATATTTTTCATTGTTTATTTCGGGATTTGTCCACGCTGGTCGAGTCGCTTAACATATAAGGCCTGGTATATAGTGCGGAATCATGGGGGGGTGTCGAAAGAATATACGATGGCACATGGAGTATTGAACATGAAATTTCTCCGGAAGATTAAGTGATATTGTCCTGGGGCCAACACCTTATATCGAAACAGACTTAAAGATGAGCCGTATGCAGTTATGAGCAAAGAGCTAAATCAGGTTACGGGAATGGATGCGTCTTTCCAGACTAGCGAAGAAAATGGAAATCTGGACATGTGCAATATGGACAGTGGAGTTGGGAGATTTCGTTCAATTTAATGATCGAACGAACAAGTTCCTGACTTCATTCAGTTGTTCGACATTTCAATCAAAGAGGAATGAATGCATCGAGCATAGGAAACAAAAGAAAAAGCGTGGATAAATATGATGGTGTGCAGCTTGGGAAGAAATTCGTCGCTCGGTAAGTAAAAATGACTATGGTCATAAGAGCCAGTGTCAGTTTTATAAATCACATAAGCTGTTTTTCCAACCCAATATTAAGTTTCGTAGCTAAAGCAATTTTAGCTTGCCCTTGGTTGTCATTGTTGTTGCCACAGGAGCACTTGCACTACTACATTCACTTAACGAGGTTGAAAGCATTTGAACGGAGTAGTTCGTTCTTTCAGTGAACTGATTCGTTCAATTTAATAGTTCATTCGAGAACTCTAATGCACAGTTCTTTGGCGGAATAAATCTGGTACGTTTCGGTGGTGGTACGATTTCTCTCGGGCTTTTCTTCAAGGGGCTAACATAGGCTTTAAAAGAGCAAGTAAAGCGTGCTTTCAGTGAGAGATATCAGTGAGGTAAGACGACTCCTTTAAAGACCAAGCTAACAAAAGTTCGAATTTTTGATGCCACAACTAAGTTCCAAAAGCTGAAACTGCAGTGCTCAGTATCCTTTGAAGTAACGAGCACCTCGGCCGAAAACCTTTTGAACCATTTAACTTTAGAAGAACTCAACTTTATATCCGCTACTTTTATGGAGACCGGCCATCTGGCAGCAAGTTTTTTAAATAAATAGTAACGACTTTTTGGACGACCCTCATAATCATGGGCAGTTGGGCGCAAAATGCACCTATAATAAAGATGTAATGATGGTTAATGTCAAATTGAAGGGTTTGGTAAGCATAACTGTATATGGACAGGTAAAAAAGGTGTGGCATTGAGTATTGCGGTTCAATAATTTTGATGAACGTCAAAAATCAATCATTTTAAACGGTTGAGTGCTTCCGCTATTGGAAAATCATTCAACCACAAATACGTCATGGTATTTACAGCTCAAAGCTTAGGCTACGCACACACAACTGTCGGTATGTTTATGCTCGAACGGAAATGGGGCATGTAATGAATGAAATATTTATGACATGCATTCGACAGGTGTGTTCTATGGAACTATTAGTGCGTTAGGTAATGTCAGCTGGTCTTCTGTGTCTTTTGGGTTCAATGACTACTTACAAGAGAAAATATACATACACACATTCACTTACCTATATATTGACCATGCGTGTAGATCCTCTGAAGCCGCCGGCGGCTGTGGTGTGTTAGGACCATGAGGCACGGAATAACGGCGCTCTTCTCTTGATATCTTTTTCGATGTATTGAAATTGCTTAACTCCATGGTCTTGAAAAGAAGAGAACAAAACAAAAAACGAATTATATACAATTTTGGAATTAAGACCTTTTTAATTATGTTAATATACTTAATTAACTAAAGCGCAGAACTAAAATTACAAAAAAACAAAATAACTTAAGTAATTAGGGAACGGCAGGGGGTGCTCATTCGCACCGAGGAATTAAATTTGCACATCAATGCACTTATTGTCAATAACCTCAAGCAGAAGAAAAATAAATGTAAATAACACTATAATGATGGGAAAATAGCGAGTCATAGATAAACCGTTTTTAAACTTTTTTTATTTAACAGTTATTACCATCGGCTGTGGTTGTGGCTTACGAGTTTTTTGTAATAAATATGTAATAGCCAAATTCCAAGCGTAATGGAGAAGATAAGTTTTTTCTTCATTTTGAAAAAAGTGATTTGTTGTGGGATAGCACAGATTGGAATGTTTAGAGAACCTCTGCTGAATTTACATAATTAGACTAAATATTTCTTTGAAATTTACTCTGCGCCAGGTTGTTGTTGTAGCCTTAATAGCCGTTTGGAGAGTGTTGTAGAAGCTTTGTCGTTAATTATATACGATAAGATACGATCGAGTTCTTTCAGACACTAGCGCGTCTCTCGTGCGAAAGATTTATTCTGGCGATTTTTACTTAATTTTTCTAATCACTGGCAGGGGCACGAAATCTCGGAAATACTCAAACGGTATCACCACGGTCCAACGCAATGGCTATCTCTGAATTACCTCTACTGCACAGAAGGCGAGTGGAAGAAACACTATCCCTAGGCAGTGTCATCTGAAAGGTGATCTGCAAAAGTGACAGATGGCATATGGTTGAAACGTAATCCTCGCGAAACTCTACATTAGCCCCGAAGTTCACGTAGCACTTTCGTACCTGAAGTAATGCTAAACGCGGTCCCAATTGTAGAACAAAGCGCGGGCCCTGGGAGGTTAAGTTTTATTGGGTAGTCCTTCAAACGAAAAAGGGAGTGTCACACTCGGAGAGTCCCGATACCAGAGCATCTAGGAGCAAGGGCGTACACTTATCTATCTTATATTTTCGTACAAATTGGTGGGGACTCTACATGTTTTCTGGCCGAGATGGTGATATTACTCCCTATAAGTATTGCGGGAAAACCAAATTCAGACATAGCGGCATACAGGCAGCTTCTTTTTTTTCTATCGAAGTCGGCCTTAAAATCAAGAAAGAGGGGCTGTGGTTGTGGCTTACGAGTTTTTTGTAATAAATATGTAATAGCCAAATTCCAAGCGTAATGGAGAAGATAAGTTTTTTCTTCATTTTGAAAAAAGTGATTTGTTGTGGGATAGCACAGATTGGAATGTTTAGAGAACCTCTGCTGAATTTACATAATTAGACTAAATATTTCTTTGAAATTTACTCTGCGCCAGGTTGTTGTTTTAGCCTTAATAGCCGTTTGGAGAGTGTTGTAGAAGCTTTGTCGTTAATTATATACGATAAGATACGATCGAGTTCTTTCAGACACTAGCGCGTCTCTCGTGCGAAAGATTTATTCTGGCGATTTTTACTTAATTTTTCTAATCACTGGCAGGGGCACGAAATCTCGGAAATACTCAAACGGTATCACCACGGTCCAACGCAATGGCTATCTCTGAATTACCTCTACTGCACAGAAGGCGAGTGGAAGAAACACTATCCCTAGGCAGTGTCATCTGAAAGGTGATCTGCAAAAGTGACAGATGGCATATGGTTGAAACGTAACCCTCGCGAAACTCTACATTAGCCCCGAAGTTCACGTAGCACTTTCGTACCTGAAGTAATGCTAAACGCGGTCCCAATTGTAGAACAAAGCGCGGGCCCTGGGAGGTTAAGTTTTATTGGGTAGTCCTTCAAACGAAAAAGGGAGTGTCACACTCGGAGAGTCCCGATACCAGAGCATCTAGGAGCAAGGGCGTACACTTATTTATCTTATATTTTCGTACAAATTGGTGGGGACTCTACATGTTTTCTGGCCGAGATGGTGATATTACTCCCTATAAGTATTGCGGGAAAACCAAATTCAGACATAGCGGCATACAGGCAGCTTCTTTTTTTTCTATCGAAGTCGGCCTTAAAATCAAGAAAGAGGTGATGTGTGCCAATTCTTTTTTCACACGCTGTTAAAATCTCGATGGTAGATTTATCAGGTCTGAAGTTTCATTCTATCGCACAATACTATTGTTAGAACGATACATGCAAAGGCTGATTCCGCGATGGTTGGTGCAGTTGTCCAACCTTCAGACACGCATTCATCAGAGCATAAAAGCTCTTTGACGGCGTACTTGAATAGTTCAACATCTCAATCGACTACTTAATCCAAAATGGAACTAAAAGATAAGTCCTCTGTTGGATTTCTAGGCATCGAACGATTGAGGCACACTCTTCTCAATCCGAACAAAATCAATGCATATATGGCTTCATAAAGAGCTATTTCATACGTTAAAAGCTCTATTAAAGCTTTACAGCTTCTAATGGAGTCTTCTAAGCTCCTTTTGTTAGTGGGTGGTGCATTTAAATGATTAAAGCTAGGGATTTAATGATATACTTACACTATCCTTATTCTTAATCGTCTTTATATTCACAATAATAGTATAAAATTAAATTCCACGAAATAAAAAGCTGTGCTTTTAATAATTTTCATTTAAAACATAGAGAGTCCCATAACAGAAATAACATAAGTAATTTCAAATTTTATACAAAGTTCATTACACTTTAAATAAATGATGATAAAAAATGTTTAAAGATATATATTTAAGTCGCCAAAAAACAGCAGCAAATTTGTCCTTAAACAAAGACATTGTATATCGTCCTGGAATAAAGAAACATTGTAAGTGCTACGTACACTATTATTCGATAATTGCACCGTGGGATAGACAGTCCCTTAATCTATTATACAAGTCTTTAGTTTTCGCAAATATTTTATTGTCTCACCAATTTATTCGCAAAAAAGAAATTGTATAATAAGTGTAAGGTTCGCTCGCAGGATTATTAAGAAACTCTTTGCAAAATACTTGTAATATGAAAAAAGCGTATAGTATTTTACATTATTATATTTATAATACCTTTTACAGGCAGCAGCACTTAATCAAAGTTTAAAGTTGAGCGATGACTTTGTAGAAACCTTAAACTCATTTTTCTCAAAACAATACTTTTCATTTTACACTGTTTCATTATTCCAGCGACGATATGTGAGTTTTAGTTTTGGAATTTTAACCAAACGAATTGTAATCAATTTAAGAGGTGTAGTGCAATTAATAGATGGTAAATGTTGTATCAATTGCCGAACTTCCATTTAAGATTCTAAAGATTAGTTGCCTCAGTTTATATTTTCAAATCTCAGAAACTGATTACAATTGTTATGATTAAAAGTCCAAAACTTTCTTGTCTTTGCTTAATTACAATTTTGCTGCTATTTTTTTGCGACATAAATATAAAGGTAGTCATTAAAATTTTTTTATCATCTTTTTGTTTTATATTTTTTAGTGCCAATCACAAAAAAGCAAGATTCCACCTAGAGGAACTTTATTTTCAGCAAACCATAATCTCATCGTGTCTTGACTTATGTGCTAAACTTTAAGTCCCTGGGTCGCCGAGAAATTAGTTGAAACTCGATAGCCGGTTCCCCCCGTTTTTCAGCAATTTTTAAGTTATCTCGATCAGCGCACCACTTATCGGAATTCTACAATTTATGTTTGTATAACAAGTTAGAACTCGCTCAAAAATTTCCCTGAAATTTCAGAATTTTTTTTTTGTTAAGGGTGTTGAGTATTTTCTTCTTACAAAATTCAATTTTGTTCATGCTTTGTATGAGGAAAAAATTCTGAAAATTCATGAAAATTTTTGAGCTACTTCTTACACAATCTTACGCTTAAATTGATTGGTCTATAAAACTGCGTACTCAAAAATTTTCTAGAAACTAGCAAAAAATTACCAAAATTTCATGGCCATTTTTTAAAGTTTAATCAACTTCCTAAACTTTGTGTAAACTTTAAAATTTTTTTTTTATGTGGTTTCTGTTATGAAATCCGCAATATTTTAAATGAAAATGATTAAAATCACATCTGCTTATTATTTCGTCGAACGATATCCATTTTAACAGGCTATTTAGTATTATGGATTTTGTCTTTGCTATGCCAAGATCCCTCTTCAAGACACATATTTTAACTAGTAGTGGGACTATTTTCGAATAATATTCGAATAAATACTATTCGAATTTTTTGAAACGAATATTTTTATTCTTTTATTCGTTAATTCGGATAGTATTATTCGAATAGTTGTATTGAAATGCGAGATTTTGGATGCGAAATTCCTTCCTTCTGATAATAATAATAATAAGTAAAGAAGTCTAAGTTCGGGTGGAACCGAATATTATACACCTATTTTAATTTGCGTTCAAATAGACAGACGGACAGACAGATAGACGTATCGAGAGACGGACATGGCTATATAGACTCAGCTCCTCCTCCTGATCATTTCAGTATACGTAGAAACATTTCATGTTCATGAAAGGAATGAATATCAAAAAGATATACAACTTCGCTATGAGCATGCATTCACGTTTTGTATGGATGTATGTATGCTTTACTGTGCAAATGTGTGCATAAGCTGTAGTGATATTTGTTTAACTATTCGAATACCTATTGTTCGAATAGTTGTCATTTATTCGAATTAAAGTATAAATTATTCGAATAAATATTATTCGAATTTTTTATAGCCTTCGAATAAATGTATTTTTAATTCGAATAATTTTTATTCGAATAGTCCCATGCCTAATTTTAACTGTTAAATTAGCATTAAATATTTTGTAAATCTAGTCAGTAAAGTTTTGTTACCATTAAATTAATAAAAAAAAATGATAATAATAATCATAAGTAAGGAAGTCTAAGTTCGGGTGGAACCGAACATTATACACCTATTTTAATTTGCGTTCAAATAGACAGACGGACAGACAGATAGACGTATCGAGAGACGGACATGGCTATATCGACTCAGCTCATCCTCCTGATCATTTCAGTATACGTAGAAACATTTCATGTTCATGAAAGGAATGAATATCAAAATGATATACAACTTCGCTTTTGCAGTGGGGTATTAACTACTTGCACAGATATTTTACTTTTCATACTGAAGGTTTTAATATACATTAATAAATATATATCTCGATTCGTTTATGCTGAATGAAGTAATGTACCTTGTGTGCGTAACAAAAATAGATATAAAAAAGGGTGTATTTTATAGGCGCCAAATAACTCAATCGATCTTCATAAAATTTTCACAATATATACTTGGGTTCACTGGGTACAGCATAGACAATATATAGTATTGGAAAAGTAGGCGGAGCCACGCCCCCAGGCTATATAAAGTTTCAATTCGTCATAACTCCGAAGTTTTTTGGTCTAAATTAATGAAATTTGGATATATGTGTCACTTAGTCAATATCTACATCATTTTTCAAAAGTGGGCGGTGCCACGCCCGCATATTTTGTGTTTTGTTTTGCTCTTGAACTTTCACGATAAGTTCAGGAGTTCGCTGGGCACGACACAGTCTGTATGTAGCTTTTGGAAATTCCTCCGGGTCATATAAAGCTGCAGTTCGGTATAGTTAGGAGTTTATTTGGTTCAAGTGAATGAAATTTTATATACTAGAGTTCGCCCAGTGGTTGAAATTCAACCAATAAACTTTATTTTATTTTATTTTTTTGCTGTAGGTATGTTTTATCCGCCTTTTTTTCTTCCTTTCTATGTCGTTCCTTTCCTCTAACATATTTTTATTTTCCTTGATTTCTTTTTTTACTCTCTTATTTTATTTTTTACTTTCCTCAAACTTCTTTTCCTTTCCCTTCCCTTCCTTTTATTTTCTTTCTTTCCCCTTCGTTTTCTTACCTTTCCTGTAATTCCCTTTCCCTTCCTTTCCATTCATTTCCTTACCATTCCTTTCCTTCGTTTAATTTTCCTTCCTTTCCCATCCTTTCCATTCCCTTCCCTTTCCTTCCTTTCCTTTCCTTTTCCTTTTCTTTCCTTTCTTTCCTTTAATTTTCCTTCCTTTCAATTCTTTTCCTTTCCTCTATTTTCCTTTAGTTTTCTTCGATGTTTAATACTCTTTATGAGTAATCATTTATTTAATTTTTGTAAACCCTGTTTGTAGGTATCAGCAATGAATTTTACATATTTGCTCATATTTTACATTGCTTGTGTAATGTATCCAACAAAGCAACTTTTCGTGCTCTCAGGAGAGCAGCTGACACTGGGCATCGTAGCCAGTAGTCAATACAATAACAACAACTAAAGCAAAACTGCATGACACAACAGAGTATCTATAGTGCGAATACTTATTTTTCATTGGTCCACTACCAACTCTTCGCACTCACAGTGAGAGCCGACCACACGAATAACACAAAAACATGCATGGCAAGTATACTCACACTACTACGGCTCTTAATTTTTTCCTACAAAGCAACTCCTCGGCCATGCTCACGATTCAGCATCCCTGTAAAAAACGTTGGAGCATCAGAGTACTCCAACACTTATCCTCATTCATATAAAAAAGTTGGTCCAATTTACATAGCGATGTCCGGTGATTGGATCACCTAATCCTATTCGGAGTACCATTTACTTTGCTTCTGAATAGTCTATAGAGCACCTACGTTGGAGTACTTTGAAAATGCTGCCAAAAGATTACTCTATAGAGTATTCTAGACGAAAGCGAGAAGGGAGTATGTGTTCTTTTGAGGACCACCTACTCCCGCTCTCGCTTTGCTGTTGAATACTCTATAGAGTAATCCCATGGGAGTATTTTGAGAGTACTCTCACGTAGGTGGTCTATAGAGTATTCAAAAGCAAAGAAACGGAGTACTCCGAGATGGATTAGGTGATCCAATCACCGGACATTTCCATGTAAATTGGACCACCTTTTTTATATGAATGAGGATATGTGTTGGAGTACTCTGATACTCCTTTAGGAGTATTCTATGGAGTATGAAACGGAGTATTTCCGTTTTTTGCAGGGATAGTACACAAAAAGCAAGTAGTGTGAATAAGTGAATGTGTAGTGGTGTGACTTTTATGTTAAATTTTTTATATTAAAATGATTTTTTAAATTTTTTTATTTACATATATAATTTGTATACCTTAGAACTATAGTTTAGGAGAAAACGGTTCTACATTGCATTCATCTTGTCTATTTATATATAAGATAGATGTGTTCTATGTATCAAAACGTCAAAACAACGTCTACCGGGTTTGCTAGTATATTATAAAATGGCGAAAGCAAACAACGAATTTCAGCATTCTTTTGTAAAACTGAGAGACTAGTTTGCGATTAAATAGACAAACGGACAGACAGACAGACGGACGGAGAGACGGACATGGCTAAATCGACTGCGCTCATCGTGCTGATCATTTTAGTGAACTTTTTTCTTCTTGTTCTCATACGTACATACATTTAATGTTTATGAAAGGTATGAAAATCAGAAAAGATATATAACTTCGCTATTGCAGTGGGCTATTAACTACGTGCCCGAATATTTCCCTTGTATGTTTCCCGATTTGGCTAATTTTTGGCAGGAGTATAAAACATACTACTGAGAAGCAGCTGACCAATTTTCATTGAAATATCAAAATCGAATTATAAGCGATTGCCTTTGAAAATAGCAGAAATTTTATGCTGAAAAGTGGGCGGCGCCACGCCTACTTCTTCAAAATTGACATAATTTTTTGGGTTTTCTTAAAAAGCTTATTATGTGTGCAAAATCTAATTGATATAACTTGCTTAGTTGTAGAAATATCGCTCTTTAAATTTTACAAAAAAAATTTTCAGAACTATGTTAAAAAACTGGGCGTGGACATTAACCGATTTCGCCCAATTCTACAGCAAACAGTAACCTTTATATATAGAACATTATCACCAAAGTTCGTTTCCACAAATCAATTTTTGGCGTAGTTATGGCATAAAAAGTTTTGTGGAATAAAAAGGGCGGGCCACGCCCATTTTCGAAAATTTTAAGTTTATGGATTTCTTTGTTCACGGAAACTTTAAAACTGAAATATAAATGATGTAAAGGTATTTATGTAAAGTTATTGCCTATTTAATATATCTACGATCCTTTTCAAAATCTTTCATATAAAAGTGGGCGTAGACCTTAACCGATCCCTCCCATTTTTTCCTGGAATATTTCTTGCATCCCTGGAAACCTGCGTGCTGAATTTCGTTTTGATATCTTGAACGGTTTCTGATTTATGAATGATATTATTTCTAAATTTGACTTAATCAAAAGTGGGTGGTGCCACACCCATTTTCAAAAATTTCTTGAAAAATTTATTTTATGCCTCAATCTCAATGTATTCACCAAATTTTATCCTAATAGGTGTATTATGTACTGAGTAATCACTTTTTTTGTGTTTTCGAAAATATTATATATATATAAAAAGTGGGCGTGGCTATCATCCGATTTCGCCCATTTTAAATAGCACTCGGAGATGAGTGCCAAGGAACCCGCATACAAAAAATCGGACGGACGGACGGCCGGACGGACATGGCTTAATCAATTTCTCTTTTCGTCCTGAACATTTTGATATACATACAGGGTGGCTGATGAAAGCCGCTACCAAAAAAAAATTAAATAACTTTTTTTCTATTTAATGAATCTGGTTAATTTTTTTTTTATTTTGCAGATTGACTTTTACATTTAACAAAAATGGATAACTGGGACACTGAAACAAGAATTTGGATTGTCCGCCGCTATCACGCACTGGAGTCCGTAGTTTCGGTTCAAAGAGAGTATAGGCGCACGTTTGGCGGCAATCCTCCGAGCAGATGGACCATAATAAGACTTGTAAACAATTTTGCCGAGCATGGGACAGTCAACAGAAGACCTTACCATCGAAACCCTTCAGTTCGAACGGAGGAAACAATCGCTGCTGTAGCTGCTGCCATACAAAACAATCCACGTGTTTCGACAAGAAGCTTATCTGCTCAAATGGGTGTAAGCAGACAGTCATTACAGTCAATTATGCACAAAGATTTGTACTTATTCCCATATAAAATTCAAATGGCCAACAAACTGAACGCTGCAGACTTGCCGATTCGCTTGGAATTTTGCCAGAAAATGCTTCAAATGGTGGAAGAAGATGGAAACATGTTGAACTGTCTTTTCATGTCTGACGAGGCCGATTTCGATTTAAACGGCAACATAAACAAACAAAGTTGTCGAATATGGAGTGCTTCCAACCCACAGATACTCCATGAGACGGAATTGCATCCACTTCGTGTCACAGTGTGGTGTGCAGTTTCATCACGCTGCATTGTCGGGCCCTACTTCTTCGAAGAAAACGGTCACACCGTTACGGTTACTGGAGACCGTTACTTGAGCATGAGAATTTCTTTCAACTTTGTGTGGTTTCAGAAAGATGGTGCAGCTCCTCATATAGCCCAACCTGTTATGACAGAATTGCGACGAAAATTTCCCAATAAGCTGATATCCAGAAACTCCACATTCCGTTGGCCACCCAGGTCGCCTGACCTTACTGCACCTGACTTTTTCTTGTGGGGTTATTGCAAACAGGAAGTCTTCAAAGCAAAACCAACAAATTTGAATGAACTAAGGCAATCCATTCGAGAAACAATTGCGGCTATTCCTGTCTCAACTCTCCAAGCAGTAATGAACAACTTTTTGGTAAGATGCCGCACATGCATCGACGAGCAGGGGGGGCATTTAAATTCCATTATTTTTAAAACTAATTAAGCTATATTTAATTTAATGAGCTTTAACATGAATAAAAGAAAAATGAATTCCATACACTGAAAAAAAAATTATTTAAGTTTCTTAATGTAGCAAAATTCATCAGCCACCCTGTAAGTCAATATCTACCTCGACCCGTTTATGCCGTTACGTACTGCTGTTAGGCGACTAAAGTTAATATACCTTGCAGTGGCGTAGCCAGGATTTTTACAGGGGGCGGGTGAGAAAAAAGAATATGCTTCGGACCAGAAAGTATTATTTTCGGAAGCCGCCGGTGGTCGCAGAGGAAGAGAGAGACCAACACTTCCATGGAAGTACCAAGTGGAGCCCGTTTTGCGATTCTGTGGTGTTGCCATTTGGCACCAGTTGCAGAAAGAAGAAACGACTGGCGAGCTATGTTGGACGGCCAAAATCGTTGAGACTGTTAAGCAGAAGAAGATTTGAAAAGTTGCGTACTGCTATTGAAGTGGAAACGGGGAGAGTTGGAAAAATTTGCAGCAATTTGTATAAGTTATATTTTGGTTTTTAAAACGCGGTTTATAAAATTCAACAAGCTTAAATAAATTTGTGGCATTTTCTTCACTGTGATTAGTTGCAAACTCTAAGCGAAACCTCTGAAGACTGTTTTATGTTGAGTGAATCTAGTATCTATTCTCATTATTATATGATCAATAAACGGATAGAAAACATAAATCTTGAAATAAACATCTGGGTTAAATGTTTGCGAAATCCACTACAAGCGCTAAATCAATCTCTATTTCTTGGAGCTTATTACACAAAGGCAGAACGCAACGTTTTGCAGTAAGAGATTTTTAGTTTTAACAAAATTGCCAAAAGACTGCGTTTATTATTTAAAAAAAAAATTGTTTTTAATGTTGACCCAAGAATTTTAGTTTTCACAATATAGAAAATGTTGAAATTTTTCCTCTTTCTCATAACAAAACTGACACCATAAATTTATCAATAAATGCCAATGATTGGCGCTATTTTTTGCCAATTTATACTAATAGGTCATAAAACTGCATATCTAAATTTTTTATAAAAATTCGGATCAAAAAGTGTGGAATTTTGATGAAACTTGAATTAATTTTCTTAGGTTTTGTACAAAGTTTGAAATTTGTTCTTGCATGCTTTTTATTAGATAATGGGCTAAACTTTTATAGAAAACACTTAAAAAATGTCGTCGCTATCTTTTTTCCGCTACTGTTTGCTCTGATCAAATTAATGAGCCTGCACACACTATCATTTTCAGACCTTCGGATTTTTATAGACGTGAGAGATAAGGGAATGGAGGGATTTCAGGCCGGGAAAATTACGGTATTTCTTCGGTCTGTTATTTTGTTACTAACAGAACTAATGTGCACGCATACCTCGAAATAGGTTTTATCGTCTTGAAAGCCCAGAGAATTTTGTAAAAGGTCTTGAAAAGATGATATAATATTCAAAGGCATATTCCACTAGCTGATAATTTCATGTATTCATAAAAATATACTTTGCCATTAGTCTAAAATAAAAAAATTATAAGTCAGAAGCATCAAATGGTATTGTGTTATTCAATCGAGAGTATAACAGTAGTAGTTCATTGACGGAGGGGGAGGATCTATCCCCCCATTCCCCCCACCTGGCTACGCCACTGATACCTTGTGTGCAAAGCACTACTAGGTATAATAATAATAATAACTAGTAACGCCCGTGGTCGAAATTCGACCAACTTAAATTTATTTTGAAGTTTGCAAACAGTGCTGTACCTTAAGATCTGTTTTTTTTGGCGGGGGAAAATTGCAACTTCAGAATATGATGGTTTTCTGCTTTTTTTCCTAAACCCTAATTAAGACATATTTAGCCATTTCATATTGACTTATATAGCATTTCAATAATATTTTGTGACCTCAACTTATTATTTATCATATAAGTATACCCTAAGTCCTATATCCATCCAAATATAAAGACAGTAAAAAAGCAAACTCCTTAAAAAAACCTTCAAGCTTTGTAAGTACATATTACATATTTCGTTATGGTAAATTTTAGTATTTTTCTTGCGTTTTTTTTTGCATAAAATTTGTTTTAGGAATATATTGTTTTAAAATCTTAGTAAATTCTAAAGTCAAGATAACAAGAAAATCTATTAAAAGAAATGATTTTTCGCAACCTGGGCTAGAACCACAGAACGCACGCTTTCCACTGCAGACGCGTACACCTGCGCTGTTCCGATGCATACATGGGTGCTGTCAAATACCTTACCTAAGCGCTATAGCCACAGAAAAATTTCCACCGTTGGGAGTATACCTATATACATACATATCCATATGGCTTTTGAAATAAATGAAGCGTTCATTTCTCAAATTTCTCAACATTAGCCCGACGCCAGTTTTTATATCGGTTTTTTTTTATATACAGGCAGTTTTCGCAATTTTTCCTTCAAGTCAGGATTTTATTACAACTTCAACATATGATAGTTTTCTGGCCTTTTTCCCCAACCACAACTTGTACCCAACATGACGGGTCAAATTTAGTCTACATATATGCAAGAGCTCCAACTAAAATATTTGAAGAAGAAAACAATTGATATACTTAGAAAAATTAACACGATTTCTAACCCTTTTTAAATATAAATTTCAAGTAGCTACAAACTGTGTTTTCTCTTTTTGCATTTTATATATAGGGTCTATCTTATCGGAAAACCTCGATAGAAATAATTAGCTCCGATAAATTTCGAGATTACTATAAAGTTTCTCGGCCCGACAGAATTTGCTTTTTTGCTTTGATGTATATAGTACATACGAGCAGCATATACTCATTTTCTGGAGTTATTTTGAAAAATTAGGTTTTTTCACTCTAAAATAGAGGTCATGAACAGAAAAATATAGGGCTAAGAATAATTGCAAATATGTATATATGAACATTAAGGAAAAGCTTTTCAATCAAATACTACCTGTTAGAGTAGTCAAACTATCCAATGTACGATGCCAGCCATAGTTTACATTTTTAGGCATCAATACGCATTGATAGGATTTCCTTGTTAACTTTAGTATTTCATTTGAGGTTACTAAAGCCTGGGTAGGCCCTTTTTTCACAAGAAATAACAATAAATCGATGTTCTCCGTTGTTTTTTAAAGCTATTTTGCGTCAAATTCAGTGAAACTCTTAGTTAAGAAGAAAACACGCTAAATTTTGAATTAAAGACGACCCCTCTTAAATCGTGTGGTTGGACATTCATACATAATTTCGTATTAAAAAAAGTAATTAAATGCATTCAAAGAAACTGCTAAGATACAAAGTGGGTTTTAAACTGCATTTTGTTATGATTCATAAAATTTAAAAGGTAACAAATCCTTGCTTACAATTAATTTTTGGTTACAAGCACAACAAAGCTTTGTTGGCAATTATGTGAAAACCTACATAACATTCCTGTCCTTCGGTTTGGTAAAGTGCCAATTGTAAACACCGAGGGATCTCAAATAGTTCTTCAAGTATCCCTCTGCCTTCTTCAGTGGCCGTGCGTGTTGTAGCTCAGTTAATAAAAAGGTCCCTAGATCCTCGCCTGCTAAATATGTATACAGGATTTGTAACAGGAGCAACCCAGTGTAGGAAAGGGTGACAGTTATATTGGAGCAGCTATAGCTACATATGTATTGCGCTTAGCAGCCCCTTGAATACAAATACCACTTAGACGGTATTCTATATCCCGGACAACCTGTGTTTACAACGAATAATTTCATAGGATTTGACTTAATTATAGTATTACTCCTGTGATACGCTTTCCCATATGTGATACAAAACGAGCTCAAAATTTACTTGACTCTAATACGGTCTTCTGAACTCGCCTAAGCATTTTAAGATGGACAATTCTCTGATTTCTTAATAATACCTGCCATATATCCCACAATATAATTCAGGCCGAGGAAATTAAGTTGTGTAATTTCAGCAGGAAACTTCACAACCAGAAAAATGCTATAAAACACACACCTAACACCTTGATTATGATTGCAAATGAATACCTTGAGTTAAATTGCTATTTTTGTAAAATACGAGGTGTACCGGATAAGAATGTTGTCGATCACGTTTTACGCTTAGTCAAAAGTCAACTTCAGTGCAAACTTACCATAATAATATTGATAACATTTTGGCGCAACATACCTTCTCCTGTAATTTTTTTCGGCACAACTAGGCGGGACCTACATATTTTATGACTACTTCGAACGGCATCTGCCAAGTCAGAAGAATTTTTACTTTTTTATGTCACAAATAATACTGACAATGGCGACCCCATATTGAAAAATCAGTTTTAGTATTTTCCTTCGCTATGGCAGGCCAAAACACTCGCACTGTACAAAGCTGGCCACTATCAGGTAGAAATCTCTTAGCAATACTAAGCAGACTGATCATTGGTGCGGTTTTGGCTTTTTAACTTTCCTACAATGACGGTTTAATTAAACTTTTTGGGAGGTTTGGAAGTTTATTCTTTTTTGTTCTCTTCTTTCCTTTCTCAAAACTGGAATATTATATTCCTTACATATCGGACAAACCTGATGTGCACCATGATAACCTAATCATGGCTTGTCTCAGAATGACATTTTCGTTTACACAAAAGTCTGATTAAGTTATCATGATAAAGTTGGTCATTGTGAACGTGTTTGGGAAAAAATTCACAAAAGTTGCATTGTGAACGGATAAAAAGTGACAGCTGCTCTTGTTTACAATTTTAAATTAACTATTTTAGCGTACAAATCTCGATTGTGATATTTCTTTATATGGATATTATTACATTTCTAAATTCTATTACTAGCAGAGTTTGTTATCAAAACAATTTATCACAAAATCTGGTTTTTACTTTCAGCTGTCACTTTTTGTTCTGCTAAGCACATAATCAGAGGTCCATCCTTTTATAACTTTTATCAGAGGATAATTAGCGAATCGTCGATAATCAGATATTGATTGAACGGTTTTTGGGCCAACCTCTCATAAAGTATATTGATTAAGCAGATTAAGTCAGACATTGAGTAAACAACCCTAAGTTGGATGTATAAACTTTAAGTTGGATATGCAGCCATGCATCGGAATAAATTGAATTTAATTCCATGCAGCGGTTTTCGAGGGAAGCGTAAACAAACGTACATACCGAAAGACACATATTCTAAAAAGTGATAAATGCGCTTCTATTTCTCGAATGAAGACCCCCCTTTGAAGTTTTCTTTGATATCTTTAATGTACAGACATCTACCTAACAGAATTTCATTGTATATCAAGCTTATGAAGTTAAAAGTCTGCCCTCGTAAAACAACCACGAGTTTAAGAGCAAACACAATAAAAGCCAAAAATTGCGACATTACCATTCTAGTCAATGCGTAGTTTTTCTTTAATTACCACTCAGGCGTATTATATATGTGCTTGTGTATTTTACAAAGTGACTTCACCGGCGTTACAGTTGTTGCGGGAATTTCACATGCAAATGACTTAATAATTAAGTAAAGTTGCTAACAGTAGTCAAAGTCAAGCAATTTGCAGTTGAGTTATTTAGCACTAAAGACACACAACGACGTGAATGTGCGGATGTTAGATTACATAACTTTATAGCTAGACCAATATGGCTGGCCAGTTAGTTGGTTGGTTGGGTGGCTGACAGCCATGTAGACTCACGCAGGCGCAGCACAACAAAGCGTTAGCCAAATCCGGCTAAACAAATTTCAATGGCCATAGTTGTGATCAAGTAAGCAATGTTTGTATTTAATAAATAAAATTGTTGCTGCACAAACAGAGCTAAAACAATGACAACAAAGCGAATATAACTCGCACTTTAGGCGCGGAGCATTTTATTAGGCATTTTTGGGATTGGCGCAGCTGCAAATGTTGTTGCGCCGATGCAACGAGGCGTATGAATTTCCGTTTCAGTAGCGTGCCGTTGAATTTTGTTTTTGTACTTAAATGTTCAAAATCATTTTAACGTTTGATGATTTCGCTTTCAACTGAGATAGAGTTGAAGTGTGCTATCAGTGAGTTATTAACTTAAATTAACAGTGGTTTAAAGCAACAATTCAATTTGGAAAACATATCTTTGCACAAACACCTACATATCTACCTGTCTAGTTATATACAGGGTAAAGTAATCTAATTGTGAATGTAGTTTTTTGTGTCTTTAACTAGGAGTGCGAGAGCCTTGCACAACTGCAGTCATCTATTCGAGCAATCTAATAATTTCTGATGCAGACCTGTTAAATTTGATTAGTAATGAATAATAATTAGACGACTTTTTAAATTGGTAATGATTATTTTAATTGTTTTTAAAGAAAAGGCAATTATTAATTGATTACAATTAGAAAAAATGGAAAAAAAAAATTTTCGAATAATTTTAAAAAAATTTAAAATGTTACTTTTGATTATTTTTGATATTTTTTTTCTTTTGATTTGTTTAGTATTGTGGATGTGTATATTTATGTGCTTCTACAACAATAAAGAAAAAAACCTTAAATAATCAAACGTAATCAAAAAAAACTTTTTTTTTTTTGATTATTTCTGTTTTTTTTTTTGTAATTTTTCAATAATCGTAAAAAATCATAACTGTTTTGGATAATTTTTTTAATTAATTGGAAAATAATCATTAGAAATTAAAAGAAATTGCTAATCAATCATTAAATGGATACTCAAGAAAATAATTAAACCGGTAATCATTACCATTAGTCATCATTATTTAACAGGTCTGTTCCGATGTTATGTTCCCTGGTGTGGTAGGGCAGCACATAAAATGTTCCTTCCCAACAGGCTTGAGCTCCCTTAGTATTATCACAAAACACGGATGATTGATGTACTCCGTTAAACTCAACCAATATCTTCCAGGTGATAATGAACAATTTAATAAAAAAAGAAACAAGTAAGAAAATGCTGTCTTCGGCTTTGCGCCAAGCCTCTCTTCCAATTTGTCGTGTACCGTTTTGAATTTTCCCTACAAATTGGTGGTTTTTTTGCCGCCTCCGAACGGCATATACCAATGAGATGAATTTTTGCTGAGAAGCCTTCCATGGCAGAAATACACTCGGAGAGTTTGTCGAACCACTAAGGAGGGGCGACCCCGTTTTGAAAACTTTTTCAAACCACTTTTGATGTTACCTGCACCATAACTCGAACCTTGGACCTTCGGTGTGGTAGGTCGGCAACACTACCGCTGTTAATTTAAAGTTACATAGCCCAAACTCCGTTACTCGAAAAAATGTGTTGTATAAGGCAATACGATATAATGGTTCAATCTTAATGATTTTCACTACACACAATATATATGTAATAAGTACTGTAGCTATCAAATTCTTGTGTTCCTCGCTATTAAACTGCTGTAGTTATAGCGCAAACCCCATTTATCGAAGTAATCGATTGTATGGGAGCTATGTATTGTATTGGTCCGATCTTGTTGGTTCCGACAAATGATTAATATATCACCAAATTTCATCGAGATATCTCAAAAACTGAGGGACCAGTTTGCGTTCAAACAGACAGTTGGGAAGACGGCCATGGCTAAATCTACTAAGCTCATCGCCCTGCTCATTTCCTCATGGTATATATCTTTTTCTTCTCATACGTACAAACATCGGACCAAAGTTATAATACCATTTCATGTTCATGAAAGGTATAAATAAAGCTACTGAGAAGAAAAGTCCTATCTCGCCGAACAAAAATCAAGTATATAAATACATAGTTTCTTCATACTTCTCAACTCATTAAATCGGCACACCCTGTTTATTCACAAATGTCTGCATACGATGGTATTTGATTTTAATAACGCAGCTAGTGTGTATGACTGTGTGCGTGTGTGAATGAATTTTTACGCTTTGTAGCACTTTTACTTTCTTCTTTTGCGCACCGGCCGAGTTCAATGCACACAAACAGTAACTTGTTAATGTGTTGCTAATATATTTGATTGTGCTGTTTTTGCTTTTGTAGCATTTATTGTTTATGACCACCCCATTATAGTAGGCTAGTTGTTAAATAGCTCTGGCCATCAAGCGAAAATTCTAATTACATTTGGATAACATTCATATGTAAATACTTATGAGTAGATGTATATGTTTGTTTGTATGTAAAAACATTTCTGAATATAAACTTCCAATAAATGCGATTAGTCTAGGATGGATCCGGGACGAGTCGCAAAGGAGGATGCGACTAATACCAGCTCTGATCACTTTGTATGGGTTGAATTGTTCACATTTGTTTGAACATGTCTTATGGAGAGACCAATTGTACCCATTTATATCCGAAAGGGTACGAAGGGATTAATCCACTTTCTACCCAAACGGGTACTTTTAACTCCTATAAGTAAACTACAGCAAAAAAAATGTTTGATTAGAGGAAAAATTTAAAGCAACAAACATATACAGGCTATAGTTATAGTACTATTTCGAAAGCAGCTACGATTTCTCGTCAGACTAATTCGTATAGTTTTGCTATTTTTCAGAGGATCTTGTGGAGAATCGAACCCACTCACTCTGATTGCAAGCGCAGCTGCCTAACCGATAGGCTATGCTGCGTGTAGTTTTGCAAGCTGCTTAATTCAAGTTTTCCTCTAATTGTTTTTTAGACATTCTGTCTATATGTAAATCATGTATGCTGGATTTTGTTGTTGTACATTCTTCTTTTCTATTTTTAGAAGATAGTTATTGTACATAACCGCGTGCTCCTGTATAAATTTATTTTAGTTGTTGGTTTTTATGGTCTATTCATTTTTACATATTTTTGTAAGTTCAACGAGCTCAAGACCAGTTGATAATCAAAAATAATAATAATTAACTAAGAATTATTATCAACTGGTCTTGAGCTCGTTGAACTTACAAAAATACAAAATCTTTCGTATAATTCTTTGTTAATTCTTATTATTTTTGATTATCAACTGGTCTTGAGCTCGTTGAACTTACAAAAATATGTAAAAATGAACAGACCATAAAAACCAACAACTAAAAAAAAAATTATCTATGTATACTGATTTAAGATTACTCACACGATTTTTTTGCAGGTACATATGTACATATATGTACTGTCCATTTGCATGTATATTCCAATCAACTGTGGTTATATTGAGGTTAATGTTTGTGAAGTGGGCTTTCCATTTCTCTTAACTTTTCATATTGCCTGAATAAATTGTTTAAACCGCTGCCAGTAAATAAGGCGAAAATGTATGTTCAAGTTAACATTTAGGCGCCACACACAAGTAGTCAAACCTTATATTTTCCTTTAATTGGTTTTATGTTTTTAAAGTTCACTCTTTTGGCATACAAATTGTATCAAGCAAATTTGCTAGTATACCCAGCTGTAGGTTTTTTTTTAGATGTCAACCCTTTTTTTGCACCACCTGAAATTTATCGCTTTAAGAAAATGACGGCGGCCGCCGTGGTGTGAAGGTAGTGTTGCCGGCCTACCACACCGAAGGTCCATGGTTCGAGCCCTGGTACAGGTAACATCAAAAGTGATTTGAAAAAAGTTTTTCAAAACGGGGTCGCCCCTCGGCAGTGGTTTGGCAAACTCTCCGAGTGTATTTCTGCCATGACAGGCTTCTCAGCAAAAATTCGTCTCCTTTGTAGATGCCGTTCGGAGTCGGCAAAAAACTGTAGGTCCCACCAATTTGTAGGGAAAATTCAAATCGGCACACCACAAATTGGAAGAGAAGCTTGGCGCAAAAATCTCTTAGGAGGTTTATGATGATATACCTGTCGCGCCATAGAGAGAGAGAGAGAAGAAAATGATAACATGGGTAATTGTACGTAATTGGTTGAAAGTACCACGCAAAATTGATCCTAGGCCTTCTTGTATTCCTAAGAAGTTGAATATTGAAAATATGCACATATGTTACGATAGATACTTCAACTTCTTGAATTGAGCGTGAGGTTAGTTTTTGTCGATTTCAGCTGGGAATGGCAGAGCTATTCAAGAACGTGTTGTACCCAGCACATTCCATTCAAAAAGAAGATGAATCCTAAAAAAAATCCTACTACGAATTTAGGACACACATCGAAATTGTGCTTGACGATCTCACAATTTTCGTGTCCATTTATTTTAAACTTAATTATTCCAGCAGAACGCAGAAAGATTTTTACAGAATTATTAATAAAAAATTTAATTTTGTTTGAAAAACACAGAGCAGAAAGTGTTCAAGTTATGATAACTGGCATCCAAGTGTTGGGATATTTTTCTTCTCAACGGAATATCCTATAGAGTAATATTTTCCATATGTGGTTATTTTTTTGTGTGAAAACTTGCTCTGGAACAATTTTTTTGTATGGGTTTTTCACCGATTTTTAAAGCGGATTTATTTACAATTAGATTTTAAGGAAATAAAAAAATTCGCTTTTAAAGAGTTTCTGAAAGCGTGAATACTGGCATTTGAATTATCAAAATCGGTCCAGTATATCGGAAGTTATTGAACTTTGACCTAAAGAGGACAAATATTTTCAAATGGCCATAAAACAGGATACTTTTTTTTTGCAAAAAACAAAGAGAGGCATTTGTTTGTGCTGTCAATAGCCACCAAATGATACCATTATTGATCAAAAATAAGTTTTCTCAATTTTAAGTGATCCGTTTCAGAAATTCTTACCCAGCTACCAATTGTCATTTATCTTATATGTTCATAACTATTATTGTGTCCACTGGTATTATATTTTATTGTATGCACTATAGTTATACATCTGACTGAGTCATGCAAGGTTTTGCAATAGCAAAAAAATTTTTAAAACAACAAGTCCACTTGCCATCCGAAGAAAGCATTGTCAGCGAGCTGATCGAGTTAACCAGAGCAAAGCATTTGAAGGTGCAAACCAAATGGAATAGCGGCCGATCGTCTTGCACTCATTCAGCGCGGACAATGTCAAATGCACTGTTACCAACAAACCCGTTTTCAAATAAACCGTTTTCTATGATTATACACTGTTACCGCACTCAACCAATGCTACAAGCAAAGCTACCTACATACACACATATGTATGGATGTAGCATGCACCTAGAACTTATTTATTAATTTTTGTGCATCAATCGTTTCCAATTGACAATTTTATTTGCGGCAATAACTGGAACATCATATTGACCATGGCTGTGAGTGTGTAATTGTTGTTAGCTGCCCTGCAGAGAAAATCTGTACCTCTAAGCTGGTGTGATTCTAGTGCATTCACAGCCGCTACTAGTTTGCCTTAATCTCTTTTACATGCAATCAACTGGCAAATTTAACATGCAGATGCCCTAGGAATATTACTGCCTGCATTCTCTTTTCTATAGTTCCGAACTTGTGATATAATTTACATCTCCGGTATAGGTCGTTTATTGGTACTTTTTCGCTAGTTCCAGACTAGACTGCCGTAGTTCCAAACTTAATCTTTCGAAAACTCCGAATCAGCTCAAATTCCAGTCATTTTACCTATTACTTACTTTTTTAGGAATTTAGAACCTTCAATTTAACTTAATATTTTTTTTTATACCTAGTATTGATACGCACACAAGGTATATTAACTTTAGTCTCGTAACGGGGGTATTAATGCAGCAGTCAATAAGGCTAGAGGTGTTCTCCCTCTCCTTTTACTACATTAGTCAGACCTATACTTGAATACGGTTCTATAACTTGGAACCCGCGTTACCAGGTCCCTGTAGATCGCCTCAAATCAGTTCAAAAACGATTTTTACTATTTGCCTTAAGAGATTTTCATTGGGATCCCTTGTATAATCTGCCAGCGTATACGAGACGCTTAAAACTCATTAATGTTCACACCCTTTCTAGTCGGAGGGAAATGCTTGGAATTGTTTTTATGATTAAATTAATAAATTGTTCACTCTCAAGCCCGTTTCTTCTGATCGAAGTGAACTTAAATGTACCCTCTCGTCCATCAAGACATTTTAAACCACTTGTCTTGAAACATTGCCGAACCAATTTTGAGTTAAATGAGCCTTTCCGCTGTTTGTGTCAAGATTGTAACTCTCATTCTGGTAAATTTGATATTTCGGACTTGCTTTTCAGCTTAAAAAAACTTATTCTTTCTATTCTAAATATATAGTAACTAATTGTTTTATTATTCTTTGATTCCTATATTAATTTACAATAACTTTCTTCTGTTAACTAGTTATTTCTTAATGTATAATCTATCCTATATCAACTTTACTTAGCTGATGAGGTTTTCTTTGTAGCTGAGCAGTTTTAAATCTCGACGATTAACAAACCAAAGCTTTGCAACGACTCGGCACGAACGAACAATCCGCGCGTTATGCGGATGCACCCCTCGCACCGGTCGATCGGGATATGGTGAGTAATCCGTTTGGGAATTATTATTATTATTTGTAGATGCCGGTGGAAGTCGGAAAAAATCTGTAGGTCCCGTCAATTGGTAGGAAAAAATTCAAATTGGAAGTGAAGCTCGTCGCAAAAATCTTTTAGGAGGTTTATGATGATATACCTGTTGTATATCGCACCATACATTTATATTTTTTTAATACGAACTGAAAAGTATTAAAATAGACCTGCGCAAATTAGTATGCCATAATAGATCATTACTAGGTACATAATGTTCGGTTCCACCCGAACTTAGACTTGCTTACTTGTTACGTTTCGAAGTTACCAGACTTTGTTTTTATTTCCTACCTCTTCAACTTTAAAGAAAAGCCTTTCGATCAAAGTGGCGGATTTAATAGTTTTTACCACTGTAGCGACGAAAGGTTTTGCGTTGAAGGGCATTCATTTTGTACTACCGACTGTTTTTATGTGACTTGAGTTGTGGAAAATTTATTAGAAAAACGCCTTTTTTATTTTATAATATGCCGACGTTTCGACCTTTTATTGTGGTCTTCTTAAGGGATAAAAATCGTTGCGTTCTTTTTCGTCAGGACATTGTAAGAACAATAGTTTTCCTCAAATACAATTCTTATTTGGCACTTCATATCGAGTTCTGTAGTAGACAGTGGTCTCATTGTTTACCAAGCTCCCTACAGGGTGTATTTGTATGCCGTTTAAGGTGAGTCAATCAATTTCCTTAAACAAAACAAAAAATAAAACTCTTTGGACTTATTTTGCACAATTGCAGTTAATGCAGTTCTACTTCTTTTACAGTAACGTTACACCCCAAATGTTGTTGCTATATTTGTCTTTTGAATACTTACGCATACATCAACAAGTTTGTAATTTGCATTAGTCATTAATTGTCGGTTCATAAAAGTAACAGTAATTTTTTTTTTAAAAATTTGTTTTGCATATGTTGATATGGGCATGTATTTATGCACTTCTTCCGGGGATAAGTTGCTCAAAAAGCGGTTCCAACGAACTGTTGTTCACATGTCGTATTTATAAGTGTAACTTTGTATGCTTACCACTTGTAACATTGACCTAATTGTGTCTTCCACATAATTTGCAAAAATCAAATGTGATATGTATGTATAAGATTATTGATAGAAGCAATGCCCGAAAGAAATGCCCCAGACGACGGAAAGTTTTAAGAAATGAAAACATTCCTGCAGGGACATGAACGATTAACGACTATGGAACAACGTTCCAGCTCCCACCTATGTCAAATAATGGCAATATCGTTGATCAAAAATTATAGAGTGGCGGTAAACGACAGACTATCTACTAACTAAGCGGATTGCGGTCTTAGAATATACCCGTTTGAAGGCGTGTGTACCGTAAGAGGCGCCTAAAATCCCGAAGTTTCGAGGGGTGCAACTAATCGATCTCTTGGTAGTAGGAAGTGAAAAGTACCGGAGTAAGCCGGAATGTACAGCAACAACACGGAAAGAACCTTGGAAGCGTTTATTAGAAGTATCATCAATTCTTTTCCAAAATATGAATATACATGCCCCCGGTTTAGACCTTAAGTGCACTCTGTCCAAGTCATGATAGGCAGATGATCACGTAAAATCGCTCAAACTACCTTGAAATTAGTATGCCTGGACCTTATTTTCACAGCGCGACAAATACTGGAGAAGATTCATTTCAGCAGAGAAAAGGTGGCGATTGTGGAGGATTACTTGAACTTCCTTGGAGTTTCCGATTCTGAAGTTCTCTCTAAAAACGTATGACTGCCAAGGCAGTAAAGCGGCAATAAATGATGATAGTTTGTAAGAAAATTAAGCAGAGTCAGCCTTGGCACCATAAGTTTGATATAGTATAGGACTTAGTTTACCTGGGAACCAGCATTAACACAAACAATAACGCCAGCTTACAAATCCAGCGAAGAATTACCTTTGCCAATAAATGCTACTTTGGACTGAGTAGGCAATTGAGAAGCAAAGTCATCACCCATCCTGCAATAGAAAACAAAAGCATGGACAGTCACAGCTGCTGATGAGTCGCCCCTTATAGTATGCTAGAGACAAGTCCTTCGAAGGATTTATGTGTCTCTACGCGATGCCGACAGTGTTTACCAAAAATAGATTTAAGAATGAGTTGTAAGAGATCTACGCAGACATCGCCATAGTCCATAGATGATCCGGCCGAAAAGGTATTGTTGTCGGAAGCCACCCAGAAAGAAGAAGAGGCTTCCAATTAAATACTTTTCAATAAAAATTATTTAAATAAAAAATCGATTTATTTGAATTATACTAGTATTATTCGAATAGTACTATTCGAATAGTTAAAGAAATATCACTACAGCTTATGTAACACCCCAGCAAAAATGGAGTGACCGAAAATGGCGTCCAACAACAAAAATACTACTTTGTTCCTTTAGACACAACACAATGCATACAAAAATATGATTTACTTATAAGTGCGAGCAGTTGCACAATCACATAAATAGGTACAATATGAAGTGGAACGGTCAAAAGATTGCCCGATGCTCTTAAGAATTTTACTGAAAGTTTTACGCTGTTTTGTGGTCACAGTGCGCGTCATTTTACCAGCCAGTTTACTAGTACTAGAGGTCGCCCAGTGGTTGAAATTCAACCAATAAACTTTATTTTATTTTATTTTATTTTTTTTGCTGTAGGTATGTTTTATCCTCCTTTTTTTCTTCCTTTCTATGTCTTTCCTTTCCTCTAACATATTTTTATTTTCCTTGATTTCTTTTTTACTCTCTTATTTTATTTTTTACTTTCCTCAAACTTCTTTTCCTTTCCCTTCCCTTCCTTTTATTTTCTTTCTTTCCCCTTCGTTTTCTTACCTTTCCTTTAATCCTCTTTCCCTTCCCTTCCTTTCATTTCCTTACCATTCCTTTCTTTCCTTTAATTTTCCTTCCCTTCCCTTCCTTTCCTTTTCCTTTTCTTTCCTTTCTTCCCTTTAATTTTCCTTCCTTTCAATTCTTTTCCTTTCCTCTATTTTGCTTTAATTTTCTTCGGTGTTTAATACTCTTTATGAGTAATCATTTATTTAATTTTTGTAAACCCTGTTTGTAGGTATCAGCAATGAATTTTACATATTTGCTCATATTTTACATTGCTTGTTTAATGTATCCAACAAAGCAACTTTTCGTGCTCTCAGTAGAGCAGCTGACACTGGGCATCGTAGCCAGTAATAAATACAATAACAACAACTAAAGCAAAAATGCATGACACAACAGAGTATCTATAGTGCGAATACTTATTTTTCATTGGTCCACTACCAACTCTTCGCACTCACAGTGAGAGCCGACCACACGAATAACACAAAAACATGCATGGCAAGTCTACTCACACTACTACGGCTCTTAATTTTTTCCTACAAAGCAACTCCTCGGCCATGCTCACGATTCAGCATAGTACACAAAAAGCAAGTACACACACACATAGCGTGTCTATAGTGTGAATAAGTGAATGTGTAGTAGTGTGACTTTTATGTTAAATTTTTTATATCAAAATGATTTTTAAAATTTTTTTTATTTACGGATAAAAGTACACCTCAAAATTTCCTATCTATACATATATAATTTGTATACCTTAGAATTATAGTTTAGCAGAAAACGTCTCTACATTGCATTCATCTTGTCTATTTATATATAAGATACTTTTTGCTTGGACTTTTGTACACGCAAACATACATATTTACATACAAAACGTGAATGCATGCTCATACCCTGTGGAGAAGTCAGTAACAAGTGAGAATAATTTCTGGTTCAGAACTAGATATAAAGTGGCTAATAGAAACTAGTGAGATAGTAACTAGATTTTCACTAGTTCGAAACCGGCAGTTGTGTAATCATTAAAATTTAATAAAATTTAGATTCGTGTTTGGAATGTTTTGTTCTTGTAACGTTCTTTAAAGCAAGGCTAAAATTTGAAATCATAAATAAAAAAAATTTATCAGCAGGATTCGAACCGACGCGTCCCGCATCAGAGTCGAGGTCTTTACCCACCGTAGGCAGTCATTTGGCAAAAAGTCTTCGAGTGTAGTTCTACCATGGCAGGCTTCTCCAAATATATATTTTTTTTTTTAATTCTAAACATTCCAACTGTCGAATTTTTAACTATTTCGGAACTGTCGAAAAGGTGTAGCAGCAGGGGACAATTTCCACCGTCGAGGACATCGCCATGTTAAATTCGCCAGTTGATTACATGTGAAAGAGATTGAAGGCGAACTACTTCTGGTTCGAAACGCACTAGATGCGTACTAGTTCAGAACTAGAGATTTTCCCCACAGGGTAAGTACAGCGATGAAGACAGTGAATTTCGCTTCCGATATCTCTAGCATTTCAATAGAACTATTCGAAAACCACTATTCGAATAATACGATTCGAATAATATTATTCGAATAAACGGATAAATTATTCGAATTAATACTATTCGAATTTTTTGAAACGAATATTATTATTCGTTTGTTCGTATAGTATTTATTCGAATATTATCCGAAAATAGTCCCACTACTACTAAATACTCATTCATCCATTAAAGCCCGTGTGATACATAAGAAAGCGCCTAAGAATCTTCTCACTCATAGGCAATTAAGCAAGAGTTGAGCAACAATAATGAATCAATTAAAGCTAAGAGTTTCGACGAGACGAATTGTAATTTTGCTTTGACAAAAGACTTTTAACGCAATCGCTACGAACTAACTTGAATCCGATTTGTCAGCTGTCTAGACTGTTACCACGTCGCTCTTCTAAATATAAATTTTCTAATTATTTTGTTGCAAGTAACCGAGCGAAAAACTGCTCACATTTGTATGCGTAGTCGAGCCTAAAAAGTGATACTTCCATATATATGTCTCTATGATGTCGACACGCGTTGGATGAGATGTCAAACGAACTCGTACAACAAGAAAACTTGGTTAACGCGTCGAAATGGAATGTCGGTCAGACTGCATTTTATGAATTGATTTAATTGACGTGCTAATTTATACAAATTCTATGGTTGTATGTTGTATGCGTGAGCCGAAACCCAGCGGAAACTACGAAGGAAATTCATAAATGAAAGTTGAGATTTAGTGAATGTGTTGATGTTGCTGTGCGTAAAGTGAAGCTGACGGTGTATTGATGGAAAGGTGAAAGGTGTGTAATAAGTTAATGGAATGCGAGAACTATGAAGAGAAATGTATGTATGAGACGCTATATGTGTGTGAAGCTGAGCCTTGAAATATATGGTGTGAAATATGCAAAAACAAATTTATTGCTACTTTAAGATTTGGTAAGTAATTGTTAATTTGTATGTTTAAACATGAAACTGGTTAATAATATGTCTGCATAGTAAACTAGATTACCGGGTCATATGTGAGCCATTTTCAAAAATCTTACTATTTTTTTTAATAGAAGAGAGTGTGTGTATGTTTTTGTGTTTGTCTTTTATAGACAGCAATTTTCTCAACCGATCTAATTGGAAACACCAAGGTAGGGCAAGTATCCTCCATCTGTTGTTTCCCATTTCAGCCAGGGTTTCGTATTTACTTTGCTGCCGGACTCTACCGTGGATAGGGAAACCTTCTGGGATGGGCTTTCTATTTGCATAACATGGCTCAGCCATAGAAGACGTTAAGCTTTAATGATTTGCACTATGGCAATACATGCGTAAAGCTCGTACATCTCATTGTTAAATTCAATTCGTTACTCGCCGTTGGCATCACGGAAAGGACCATAAATCTTCCGGAGATAATTTCTCTATAATACTCGAGCTCGAACTTTCGAAAATGGGCGTGTCCCCGCCCCACTTTTTATACCATAACTCCTGGTTTATCGAAACAATATTTCGCGAAAATGTTGAATACATGAAGGGAAATGTTTGTTGTAAAAATGAGCGAAATCGGCTAAACGGCCACGACCAGTTTTTTAACATACGAGGTGTGTTCAAAACGTATCGCGAATTTTGAATTTTCGCTGGTTACGTATATTCGAATTTCGAATTTTTTGTGGCGTTATGTTGGTACTCATGTCTCTCACTTATGCCGACAAGCTCGGCCATTTTGAATGTTCAGTTAATTGTTGACAACTGCTTTGCTTGCACGTGTTTTGGATCGTTTTCGATTTTTACCTATTCAAAAAAATGGATCAAAGAACCTGTATCAAATTTTGTGTGAAAAACGAAATTAAGTGCGCGGATGCATTCCGAATGTTGACTGTGGCATACGGAGAAGCTACCTTGGACCGAAGCAACGTTTATCGGTGGTACAAAATGTTCTCAGAAGGCCGAGAAGATGTGCAAAGAAGAACAAAAATTGGCTTTTGCACCACGATAGCGCCCCTGCTCACGCATCGTTGCTTGTGCGCGACTTTTTGGCCAAAAACAACACACTAATGATAAATAAATAAATAATTTTTGAAAAAACACAAAATTCGCGATACTTTTTGAACACACCTCGTATTTTATTTAAATTAATTTACCCCTCAAAACTCATAACAGAAGTGTTTTTATTGAAAACGATCAGCTGGATTTATAATACGAACTGAAAAGTATTAAAATAGACCTACGTAAATTGAGATGCTATAATAGATCATTACTAGGTATATAATGGTCGGTTCCCCCCCGAACTTAGACTTCCTTACTTGTTTCTATGTCATGTTTCTTGATATTAGAAATCGGATTGGTATTAAATTAGTGATGGAGTTATGACTGATAATTGATAACACTTGGTCTAGTATACCTTACAATTGACGTCACTGAATACAGACCCTTGCACCACCAGTTAGCTATAGCTAGCAATCTAAATCAATTACGTAACAAGTGTAAAGACAATTACATATACAAAACCCAGCTTAAGGTGCTTGAGAAGTCACTTGCCCCACATTTTTGCTTGTTTTGTATGCGAAAAGACTTTTTATTTTGTTTTCTAATTTATTGTTTTTCTGTGTTTTTTTTTTGGTTGTTGCCAATTATTTGCTAAATTTATAAAGTCAAACATCGCTGCATTCAAGGCAGTAAGGGACCGTCACGAAACCCTCAACAAAAAAAATATAACAGCAACAACTGGTGCAGTTAGTTCACACATGACCTGTGATTTGCCCCACTTAAGGTGTAGACTTGGCTCTAAATATGTGTAGATATGTATTTGCTATTTAAGCCGCTAAGTATTATAGCTGTAATGTTTTTATTTCCAGTTAACAAACTTTGGTATTTGAGTTAAACTTTTGTATGTTGGTTTGTATTTTTTCGCTTTTGTTTTTGTTATAGCGCTGAGAAACAGAGATTTTTTAATGAAAAATTTCACTTTCTTTCTTCGGTAGTCTGCAAATGGCTCATATTTTATTTGTATCACTTTTTAATTCTTCGAAATCATTTTTCAACATCCATTAACACTTAAACAACTAGGTGATTTTGGTAGTTGCCTATCAAAACGCGGCAGTCATCCCATTTTGGCAATAATTGTAGCGAACTGGAAATACCAAGGGAGTCTTAGTCATCCTACAACGGTTTTACCAACTCAGTAAAGGCTCTACCCTGCCCCAGCCTGCCTCTTTCGGGTGTGGATAGGGCTTTAATTCGCTGCACTATGCTCATAACTGCGATTCTTAACGCCGATTGGAAGCATGACGCCATAGGCATCTTCGGGAGAACTTTTCTTGCTCATCTTCTTTCGTCACTGCCCATGATTTCGAGCCGTAAATAAGGACAAATCTGATCAGTGACTTGTAGAGCATTACATTTTTTCGTCGAGAGAGGATATGTTTAAATTTCGACATATCAGCATCCAGGAAGCTCCTTTGCGCGCTATACAAAGCTGATGGTGTATGTGAATTCTATTATGATAAGTCCAGTATTTGGTGTATCCTGAAGATCTTGTCGACTAGACTTACTAGGTTCGAATGGACTGATAGGTCCCAATCTGCTTTTAACCTATGAGTTATAGTTTTGTATTTGTTCTGCACTTTTCGATAATCAAAAAGTGCGTATGGGTATCGGCCAATTTACCTCTTTTCAATACCAATCTTTGCTAAATGCATATGAAGCCATATATCAAATGTTTATAATGACTTTTAGTTCAATCGCCTAATATTTGGAAAATATGGACCACAATTTTAGTCCAGGTATATAATTCCGATGTGAATCTAGCAACTTTAAGTGGGTTTGAAAGAAAGGACATCACACTAAAGTTGTTTCCGAATATTTAAATAGTGGGAGTACTTAATTTCTATGCTTTAAACGGCTTGGGAGAGCCATATGGGCCACACATTTTAAGTGTTGTGGGTTGCTTGCAGATATATTAAATAAGACTTGCCATGGGAAATAGTTAGAACTTGCTCTGGTGTTTCAACTAATGGGAAGATGGCGATGGTGATAAGTACGGAAAGTAAAAGAGGCGGGTGTTAGAAAAGGTCATGGTAGAATCAGGGATGGAGGAAGGGCAAGTAAAAGAACGTGTGAGTTATAGTTGGAAAGGTAGTAAAGAAAAAGCCAGATAGAACCAGATTAAAGTAGTGAGGGGGACACCAGTTGCGGTAGCTTCACAAAACCAAAACATATATTTATGTTGAAATTATTGGGGGTGAAAATTTCTACATATAATAAAATTGTCACAGGTCGATGTCTATACATTTCAGATATTCAAGAAAAATAGAATAGATATCAACAGTTTTTAGAATTTTTATCTGTCGTCTTTCTGTCTGTCTGTATGTTTAGTCGCGCATCACTCAAAAACTTCTAAATAGAAATGAATGCAACTCACACCGTTGCATACTAGACTTAACTTAACTTTAACTTAAGAATTAGGATATCCCTTATTTCGATAACTCAACCGGCTTAGGAGTTATCGACTAACATGTAGACCAAGATGAACGAAAATATGTTGGTACAATATGGGTATCAAACGAAAGGTAATAATGAGTGCTGCAATAGCCGATGTGACTATGTTCCAAATTTCAACGGATTTCGGAGATACAATGATTAAAATCGGGCTCGGTCTATTATAAGTTCTCAAACGCAGATAAGCGCGGTCGGGTCTCCTAGTACTCAATACAGGAGTTTATTTTGTTTTTGTACCCTTTGTGGTTACCTTTGTCTGGAATAAAATTCAATAAAGTAAATAAAATTTGGGCAAAATGTAGGCATATTAAAAACCCAAGATACAATGGCCCTTTGAAATACCAAAATTTAAAACGAAGGACAAAAATAAAGCAGACACATAAAACTTGCGAATTCAATTTAATTTTAATCTGCAGTATGCGTGTAAATCTATTAAAATGCTATCTGGTGTACCACTGTACTAGTCAAAGTAAGCATTGTTAATTGCTGTTGTCGCGGAATGCTGCCACACCAGTTTGCAATGCAGTAAACGTCATGTTTTTATTGTTGGCGCTGCTGATGCTGCAAAACCTCTTATCTACTGGCAAAATACAAATATTTCAGATTCATTTTCTTTTCCTTTGACTGCATTTTTCTGTTGCAATTCACGGTTTTGACCGTTGCAAGTGCATTCGCTCGCGAAACTCGTTGCATTTTAGTGCAATGCGGTTGGTTGTTGTTGGTGTGTACAACTTTTGATGACCAACGAAAGTTTGATGATGAGATTTGTCAACGACTGATCGATGAACGCAAAAATCACAATCCCATTTTACTTATTTACATCTTAACCTGAGCTTGTTCAAAATTCGGTTGGATCTTTGAGTTATAATTGATAATTGAAAGGGAAATGGCTGTCAGAGTTCAAAGATTATGGGAAGAGTACCTGATAGCCATTAGACAGTAAGATTTTTTTGCAAATGTTGAATGAAAAAGTCAAAACTGACCACTTTGATATTATGGAAGCGTTTTAGCCTAGTGTCAAAGCGAAAGTACTTAAAACATTTAAAAACTCTCATTATTGAACAGCGACGTTTCTTCGGACAAAAGGATGTGAAGTGCAGAAAGTACAGTACTGGCTGAAATCCTGTTTTGTCTTCCTTTCTCATGACGTTGCATTTTATTGTAAAGAGATAGCAGCAAATTTTGATTTTCCGCCCCTTGTAGTATTTTCTAGGCGAATGTCGCTGTCATTAAGGATTCTTTGGATGGGGTGTTGTCCGCGATTTAGCTGTTCGGCAGTTAAACATTTACTCGGCCAGTCAAGGAGAAACTAAATCCCAGACCGCGAAAAAGTTGTGGTTGAGGACGATTAACAACTGCATCTACTAGTTTGTAAACGAAATTATCTCTCAGGAACGCATGTCTCGGTCGGGTACACGCAAAATTGAAGTGGAAATGGTAGAATGTTTGGTTGACTACCTGTTATTCACCTCTGGTCGGGCAGGTATCGGTCAGCTAAACAAGCGTTGAGTTGCATTTGTCTAGACCCTTTAGGCTAGCTGATGATGGCAGGAGATCATTGGAAGTCATCTCTTTATAGTCATAGGAGTGTTGACAGGGCAGCCAAGCTTACGCGATGCGTTTGAACATCTTCGATGACCCCAGCTGTGTTAGTTATACAAGATGCCAAGGTGGTAAAGCAGCTGCAATAATGAGATTTGGTAGATTTATTTAGTTGGTTGTCTTATTGACGACTTTACCAAATTTTTGGAAAGGGGGCGTGGCACCGTCCACATATGAGTAAACAAATTTTCAAACTTCGACTGTTAATAACTACAGAACCGTTCTTACTAGAATAACGAGGTATACCATGGTTGGGGTACATACACCCATAGAAAATAAGCGAAATCGCTTTTCGACCACGCCTACTTTTTCATAAAAGTTTTCTGAAAAGGAGGTAGAAATACTGAACTGCCCATATCTCAATGACTGATACACGTAAAATTATATAATTTTTCAGGTACGTCCATTTTTATATTTTTAGACGATTTTTGCAAAATTTTAGAAAATAGGCGTAGCACAACCCACATATTAATGAAATAATGAAAATATCTAATTTTAGCTAATGTTAACTTCAAACCGTGTTAGATAAAATTACAAAGCTTGATACGAGGTATACTATCTACGTGTAGAGTACGCCCACCGGAAATAAGCAAAATCGGTGGACGAACACCCCCAATTTTGTACTAAAGCTTGCTAAAAGAGAGGTAGGAAACAGAAACATGCCATATCTCCACCATGATGCAGATAGAATGCTAGCATTTGGTAGTTACAATAACCTGATAATCTTATTAATGATTTTTAAAAAATTTTTTGAAATGGGCGTGGAACTGCGCACATATGAATTAACGTTTGTTAGCTCGCCGTTTTTCCAAAGTTTTCCTTCTTTTGATATGTAGGATAGGTTTATATAAAATATCATTACCTGGAATCAAATAAATTCTAACATTATATAGCGTCGCACTCAGAGGCCCCCTGAACCCACTGTGAAAGTATCATAAATATCCACAGCCCACTTTTCTAAATGTGTAAATATTGATTAATATCCAAATATCATTGATTAGATCAAATACGTTCTTAGTAATGACGAATACTGGTTTTATACAGCATTGGGGTGTGGCACCGCCCACTTTTACAAAATGTATTCTGTAACCAGTGAAGCCGAGAATCTACTGCAAAAATTTCATAAAGATAGGTTGAGTACTTTGGACGCCAGACACACAGACAGGCATTCATTTTTATTTATAAGATTGCCCATGTACATGGTAGTAGAAAAAGTATAGAAAGTAGAAAAAGTAAAGGTCATAACTCCACAAAAATTTACCAATTTACCAAGATCACTTTTACACAGCTGGGTATTTAATGTTCGGTTCTACCCGAACTTAGAATTCCTACTTGTTTTATTTTAATGTCGGATCCTATATAAGACAAACCCATTTAATTTATTTCAAATTTGTTGGCCGTATGCAGTGGTCAGTAATTCTCGGATTGTATTCTTGCCATGAAAAAGAATAACGAATACCTGCATCCGGGGACTAAATCTTGAATCCCGAAATGGGGAAGTCATATCCTAATAGTAAAATTTTTCAAGATAATAAAAATATGAAAAATTGCCATCCCTTGTGCACATTAAAATATTAAGTGATGAGTTCAGTTACTTCTAATTACATACATAAAGCTTCACATATGTGAGGTCATATGAACCTGCAAAAGATGCTATTAGTCTAGAATGGATCCGGGATGAGTCGCAAGGAATCATGCGACCAATGTCAGTTTTGATCTCTTTGTATGGTTGGAGGGATCCCTTTTGTTTGAGCATGTCCTATTAAGAGACTAATTGGTCCCTTTCATACCCAAACGGGTAGTGTCGGACACATTCCCTTTGTTCCCCTACGGGTACGGTCGGACAAGTTTACTTTTAACACATAAAAGCAGGCTACAGAAATTAAAATCGACTTACCCCAACTATTCCTTAACGGAATAGTGGGGATCAGTTGTAACCCACTGTAGACGAAAGGTACTGATCGCGGATCACTCTCTTTAGAGTTCAGTCGCACGATTTTTTGCAGGGGAGGTACGCATACACATGTATGTACGAGTATGTATGCACTGCTGAGCAGATGCTCTTAAAATAGTGTGGAAACGCGGTTTTAGTCGCTTTTAATTTCTCATCAAGGTCACCCATTTTTTCAACAAAATATGAAATAAGATCTCAGATATAAATATTTGTGGGTATGTATATATGTAGGTATCTCATTGCCAACTTTACGCAATCAAATTACCTTTTTATGACAAAAATGCTAAGCTTAGTTCCCACATATTTACATAATATTATTAATTAAATATACCATGTACTCTATTGTGCTTAAAATGTATACATAAGTTACTGTGATTCGTCACCAAATACAATTTGTGGTATGCATGAAAACAAAATAATAATAATTTGAGCAATTTGAACTCTGAGAATTTGTTGTCCAAGTTTCGTTAAATTTGTAAGGGTTTACTTGTTATAACTCTTTACTTTGAAGAAGTCACCAGCATAGATCCGTAGTTTGTGTTACCGATGAATATCCATCGAAATTCATTTAAATAAAATATGTGCTGGGTACAGTACAAAGCCTTTATTGATCTTACGCAAGCTTGTAAATGCTTCTATAGCTGCAAAGCACATACTCGTACATGACTCACTAAGAAGTTTACCTTCATCCATTACAAAATGAAGTATGTTTAAGATCCTGGTTAATATATGAAAGATAACATCTTAACAATTATGTGAGCTGAAAGCTTTTAATTTTTCGAAGTTTCTTGAGCATGACAAAATAGGGAGATTATAAGGTATTACCTGAGATAATTTCGAGAACTCGAGCAGCAAAAAACTACCTATCCCAGTTTTAACTTGTTTTCGTCAGCAGTTAATTTTATGAGAAAGGTTTTTGTGTGATTTTCCTTTCATTGGAAAGCCGCTTAATGTTCCTTCTCCCATTCAAAGAACATGTTTTTGCCGGAAAGTTCATGCAGGCTACCGGCTACGTTGGCGAAATTCGGAAGAAATATCCGATAATACGGTCAGGGAAGAGAAGCCTCACCCTACAAATTGCTGTGACATTCAGGTTTTATGGCGACTATGCACTTTAAGACTTGTCAAGGATATTAACCTGGTAACTTTGGTATGGTGTACTAGCTGATACCACGACGGTCTTCGGTTGGATAATAAAAACAAACGATATGCGAATGGTTAAGTTATTTACTAGCATAGAGCTGTTAGCCCGGCTCAAAACTGGCCCAGTTCATGGCACTAGCTTTTTCCCCCATTCATTTATTTGCACATATTTTCACGTTTAGGTCATGCGTAAATGTAGAAAAACATTTTTCATATGCAAACTCAAGAGGTCAAAGCGAAAAAGTACCAACAATAAATTGGCTACAATCCGAATGACACAAATTCCACAAAAACACATATTCGTGCATATAATTTTAAGTAAAAACAAAAGCAATAACAACAATACTCAATTTATATGCAATGCAAGTTTTATTTTTACTAACAATGTTCTTTATGTTTTGTGGGCTCATTTTTGTTGTTAAATGTATGTAAGTATTAGTTAGGTAGGCTTTGTATAGTCAATTGTAGAGTAGCAATAACAGCAGCAGTGGAAACATAAAGCTACATTGCCAACAAAACAACAATTTTACTATTATCTTTTGGCAGACAGGCCAATGTTGCTCTCATATGTACTCAGCCACAGACAACAACACATAACTCAGTGGTGTCGCCAGGAGAAGGCATTGGTGGGTTTCAAAGCCTAATGATAAAATGTTGACAATAGTAATATCTAATTATTATTTGGGATCTCATCCTCAGAGTGATTTTTAGGCCGATATTTTACCCCATTGTGCTACTTTATTTATCCTGCATGTTAGCGTCACGTGAATATTTTATGGTGGCTACAAACAAAAACTGGTTAGACACATGAGTTTTGCTGAGAAGCTTTTCAGCCAAGGGTCAAACACGTTTTCCCAAGAACTTAGCCTGCCCAGCGTATGGCAGAAAAATCAATCCCATCAATGTGTACTACTTTGAATTTGTGTGACTATTGTGGCTCGAGCCCTTTAATTTCGCAATAGAAATGTAGTACGCTTCTCAATACTGGACTACACATCAACCTTAAATAGTTGACGAAATAAAGTTTCAGATTGTCATTTTTAGATTTGGGTTTTAATTTTAAAGGAATCAATAAGAAAGTTATTTAATAACTCCGCCAGGAAAACAATGGGTTTTTCCGATCCTCGAAGGAATAGCTTTACTCATTTAATTCTCCACCGTTCGCATCTGTTGTGATTGCGCACTAATACTCTCAGAACTTCTGGTTTCCGACATAGTAAAAAGAAATGTCCAAAAAGTAGGAGATCAATTTAAGACGAACCAAAAGAAAGAGTACTAAAACGAAAATAGTTTAAAAACTCTCCGGAAATCGTGGTTGTATAAAGCAGCAATTAATTCGTGGTTTAACTCCAGACACTCAACCGAGCCACTGATACCAAGTAAGGAACTTTACTAATGCAAGAGTGCTTTGGTTGTAACAAGAATTATAAAAGGATTACTTTTGCCCAAATGAAAGAAAATATAGATCCCCCCACCGAATTTCCCGCGCAGCTAAATGACCTTTTCAACTGAAATCGCTATTCGACCCCCCTAGAATTTTCTGCCGTACCAAAATATAAGTTCATAGTTTTACACAAAAGAGTACTTGCATGATCACTAGGCGGCATTTATTTTCTTCTTACGTATTTGCCGGTTCCCACCCAGAGCAATTTGAAAAATGATAGTAAAAAGAATAATTGAAAAAAACATAAGTGTACGATATAAGGCTGGTAACCGCAAAGCAAGCAGATAAACCCACATGTATCAGCTTATATATGTATGTATGTATTTGTTTATGAGTATTTATATATAACCACCAAAAAAGCGTATAACTAGTTATGATCTATAACGAACAATAATAATAATAATAATTCCCAACGGATAATCCACCATAACGCACGCCTTTTTTTTTATATATATATATTGCCGAGTCGTTGAAAGTTAGGGGTTTGTTAAGTGTCGAAATCTTAAACTGCTCAGCTACAGAGGAAAACTAATCAGCTAAGTAATACAAGAAATTAAAACTTATAAATAATGTATTAAACGAAGAAAGAATCAGTTCGATGGTAAAGAGTAAATTCATAAAGTTGCTATGGGTTAAGCGAGGATAGTATCGATTTTTTAATGCTAACTAAAAAGCGAGCCAGAAATATCAAATGTGCTGGAGTGAGTGTTATAATTGCCACACACACATCGGAAAGGCTCATTTAATCCAAATTAGTCCTACACTGTTTCAAAAAAAGGGGTTTAAAATGTCTTGATGGCCGAAAAGGAATGTTAAGGTTTACTTCTCCCAACAAAAATGGGCTAGAGACCAACCCGTTTAATAATTTAATCATAAATATTGTTCCCAGCATTTCTCTACGACTAGCAAGGGTAGGAAGGTTAATAAGTTTCAAGCGATTAGTATAGGGAGGCTAATTATACAGGGATTCCCATGAAAGATCTCTTAAAGCGAAAAGTAAAAATTGTTTTTGAACCGACTCTAACCGATCAACGTGGACCTGGTAGCTCGGACTCCAAATAATTGAGCCATATGCTAATATCGGTCTTACTAATGTTTTAAAAAGGGCTTTAGTTACATACGGATGACTAAATTCTTTCGACCATCGCTTAACGAATGGTAAAACATCCCTAGATTTATTGACGGTTGCATTAATATGGAGATTGAAGCTAAGTTTACAAATCCATCGTAATTCCCAAGTCCACAGAATCATGAACTTGTTCAAGACTATGATTGTTGATTATGTAAGAACCTGTGTATTTCTGCGCGAAAAACACATATATTTACATTTTTTAAGATTGAGTAGCATATAGTTTAGATCGCACCAAGCACCCAGTGTATCAAGATCTGATTGAAGTAAAGCTATATTTTCGCTCACCGAGTAAGACATACAAATCCTAACGTCGTTAGCGTACATAAAAATTTTTGAAAACTTGATAGTACTGGATATATCATTAATGAACAGCAAAAACAGAACCGGGCGAAGATTGCTACCTTGAGGAACTCCAGAAGATACATCAATGACCTTAGATAGCGAATTTTTAAAAACTGCTCTTTGTGTCCTAAAAGGAAGATAAGAAGATATCCAGCAGGTGACACTGGGTTGAAAGCCCAGTAGAACAAGTTTATGAATAACTAACGAATGGCAAAACTTTGTCAAAGGGTTTACTGAAGTCTGTATATATAGCATCTGTGGGCACTTTTTCTTTAAACCCGTTTGAAATATGGGTTGTGAATTCTGGTAGGTTCGTTCTTGTTGATTTTCCTTTACAAAAGCCGTGCTGGCAATCTGCAATCAATGAGGATATAGAAGTTGTAAGCTGATTTGTAACAATGGCTTCAAATAATTTGGAAATAATGGATAGCTTTGCGATGCCGCGGTAGTTATCTACAGATAACCTACTCCCCCTCTTATAAAGTGGTATAAGGAAAGATTCTTTATAAGCAGTTGGGAAGACGACGCTTTTTAAAGACGGATTGAACAGATCAGTTAGAGGATGGTAAATGTAGTTAGCACAGTTTATGAGAAAACATGCCGGGATCATATCAGGGCCACATTTAAATGATTCCTTTAGAGTTTTCAGATGGGATAAAATATTTTCAGAAAAAATTATTGGACTATTAATGATGTTGTTTGTATTTAACTGATATGGATATTTATTTAATCGAGGAAAGTTGGCAGTAGAATAATTAGATTTAAAAAATTGGGCGAAGAAATTTGCAATATCTTGATTATCGCTGGATATATAGTCTTGGCATTTCATGGCAGAAGATGTATGCTTTTCAAAGAGCCTATAAATAGTATTATTAAAATGTTAAACGTTAAACTCAATATCGCCATAATATTCAGGCCAAGTTAATTTAGACAAATCTTTATTTAATTTCTTAAAGTTGGTTTTAGCAAAGTCAAAGCCAAAGATACTACTAGAATCGCATGGTTTAGTATCACTGCCTTCTACATTAGTTATGATCTCGTAAAGGATCTCAAAAGAAGGATGGTAAATGTCTTCCGGTAAAACCAAAGAATCGCATCTACTCAAACAGAATTTAGATGTTTCATCGACGAAAGCTAAGTCCAAGACATTTCCAAAATTGTTTGCGATAGCATTTATTTGATTAAGACAAAAATCCGCCATTAAATCTAAAAAGTCATACTACCCCGCTTTGGATGGAATTGGCACTATGCATCCGTCAAAGATATTCCACGATATATGCGGTAGGTTAAAATCGCCCAGAACGATCATCGAATCGAGAAGTTTAGTTATTAAATTTATAGTATGCTGCATGTCGATTGAGATATCAGATGCGGGAGGAATATAACAAACCGCTAAGTATATATAAGCGTTGTCAGCTGTATTCGGACGCACTTGAATTCCCTTGATTCGATGCCAGGAACATTAACCTCCTCAGAGGGGATTGACGAATGCATAGCTATCACAACGCCACCCCCGACTCTGTTAATGCGATCGTTTCTGAACACCTGATAATCATCAATTATTATTCAAGCCTCATACCTGGATGGCTCTCTCAGAGGTAAAAGCGCATTGTTGTAATTTATCTGTATGTTCTTAACATACTAGGTCAGATTAGCTATAAATGAACATCATAAACTTTTATTCAAATATTTATATGATAGGTGTGCTCTTTTCGTGGCCAGAGGTATACCACGAGTTACTGCGGGCGCTAGTTTGGTGTTCTTTCATCAGCTTAAGGAAAAATGAAACAATAAATTCGAATTGAATCAAACACTGAAAGTCAAAAAGGGTGGAAAATGGCGAAATGTTTTTGTTAAGTTTGTAAAATATTTGCAAAATGTGTTATTAATTTAAAGTACTAAAGTCGCGTCAGCCCCCATTAGCATAATTCGCAAAATAATTGTCATAAAATTAGTGAAGTTGGTGTTGAGGTATAACTTCAAAATGGCATCGTGGTAGTTACTAAAGATTATTCAAACCAATTACTTATACTCAAAAGTTCCGAAAATTTAATGGCCGCTTTGTAAAATCTATTCGCTTGGGGTTACGTCCGTTTCTATTACTTTGGTGCTAGTTGGGATAGTGGTCCGATGTTATGATAATTTCGATGCACTTATAGGTGGGTCTATCTTTCTCTGCGTACTTGTAAAGATACAACACAATTTATTATTCCTTTTTCTGGAACCTGGGGCCTTCTAATAATACCTTTTACTGATTTCAGATCTCCAATCATATACATATATTACTAAATTATGAATGCCTCACAAAAAGGCGTAAATTTTTTGGTGGGTTTTGTAAAAATTTACCACCAATAAACATACTCAATCACATTTATAAGCACTCACTCATTCACTTCTTTAATGGCCTGACTCAGTTGGCATTTGGCCACAAGCTGCTGCTGCTGCTGCTGGGAAATGTGGGACCAAGTGGTGAATGTTACTAATTCACAAGTTGAATGACATAAATTCAACGGTAAATTTTATTCGCAGCACGTCAAAGGTGGCTGCCTGTTGTTGTTGATGAGAAATTTACCGCGGGGAAACATGGGTGCCTTTGAGGGGTAAGCAGAGTTGGGGAAACTATGACAATGCGTGTTGAAAGCTATGAAAGTGGATAAAATAGATGTGATGAGAATTGTCGTGCAAATACAAGTGCTATATACAAACATAAATATTAGCAAGAGAACCCAAACTCTCTATTTAGTTAAGTAGAAGTATATAAATGGAAATGTAAGTCATTCAATGCAAAATTTCTAAATTATTTTCCATTTTTTGACCTGGCCGATGGAGCTGTCTCTGCTGTCATTGTGTCAAAGATAGTAATTGTTAAAATTTATCAGCCTACTTCACGAAATATTAAGCGCAGTTATTTAGGGTGAAAAAAGTTCAAACTCGGAAGTTGCGATACGTAGTCGAAAACTCATCATTAAAAAAAGCATTGCAACTTTGGTATTCACATTCCTAGTGTATTCATAGTCTTATACACGCGACTACCGCGTATGTGCTCAAATATTAACCATTGTAGGTTAAACGTACACATATAAGTATGTGTTTTGGGTGTTCAAAAGTATATATTTAACTACTCTAATTGAATTGGGGCAAAAAAAATGGCAATAATTATGGGCGAGGTCGGTACTTTTTCCAAAGAAGCAGAAATCGGCCTTTCCTGTGTTGCGATCAAGCGTGGTGTGACAACCAGTTAAGGCTTCTCTATTTACATTAAACATTTTTATTTATTTATTTATTTATTTATTTACATGAAATATAATTATAAATAATTATATTACATAAAAAGGCACCTAGCAACATGGGCTACAATAAAAATATCTGCGATTTTGCTATTAATTACGAATAAGACAGATCTCGATCCCAAATAAGTTTCCAAACAACCGAGCAAGCCAAAGCTGAGGTACCTTCACTTAGCTATGCCAATATAGGGACAGCTAAGCATGTAGTGACTCAATGGTTCAATCTCGTTATCTTGCATGCAACTCTGGCAGGAAGGGTTTTCCAATATGTCGATATACCGCATGTGCTCCTCTTGACCACTGCGTCATAACGCCGATGACAAGAAGTATATAAGATTTATCGCACGTATTGAATTCTGCAATTCCCCGGTAACCCATCTAGGAAAGGGTGATCTGGCTAGCGGTCAAGAGTGCCGAAAGAATTTAGTGGCAAGTACCAAAGTAAATTTTAGCAAAGTTGAACAAACGAAATCTAGCAAAGAAGGTATTCACATCGAGACCCGACTTTGGCAGCAAATAAAAAGTGGGAGACCCTTACTCCTGCATGACCGGGGGCCTCTTGTGCATGCTTCTACACTGGTTTTGTAAGATTAGAACGCATTGGAAATATCTAACAGCATTAAAAGGCTAGTATCCTAATGCTCGGTAGTTATCAGAGGTGCTCTTGAGACTACACCCACCTTGGCTTTGAATGTCGATATTTAGTTAAAGGGTGGGCATTAATTTGGCTTCGAGATATACACTGCGTTACAAAAACGATCTTTAGTTCTGTCCTATGAACCAAATATACTTTTTCGGAAGGGGGGTAGAAAAAATAAAAATACACGTGTATCGGCGATTTTCATGTACACGTCAGAATTTTTTTTTTATGTATACAGTATAAAGCTCGTAGTGTCCGTCTGCCCGCCTGTGTGAAAGGCTTTGGATCGATTTTTAACCCTTTTGCAGTAACACCCAATGAAATAAGTCCCAATAAAACTGAAGCAACACCCAACTTGTAGAAATGAAATAACTCCCAAACAAGTAAATTAAATAAGTAGCAATATTTGAGAGTTATTTTATAATGAGACCCCAAGTCTAAAAAGTTGGGAGTTATTTCCCAAATGAAATAAGTCCCAAAAAAATGAAATAGCTCCCAATTCAAATTTTCAAATTGCATTTATTTAGTATATGTAAATTTATACATAACCATACTCGTAAAAAATTAAGTTGTGCTAAACGTTTTAAATTTGTATATATATTATAAACAAAAAAATAAAATAAACAATACAGAAATATATGAAATATGCATTTACAAAAAAACCTGAATCGAGTCGTTAACTTTTTCTTAACAAATAGGTAAATTAAAGTTTTGAAGCCGTTCGTCAATACACTTTGAGCTTGAAGTTTAAGAACACAAGCATTGCAGATTTTCAAATATTTGCAAGGAATCAGCTAGATACAAATCGACGTGGCATACGAAAACTAACACTTTCGACTCTTGGCCGAAGAAAACTAGCACTTTCGGTTTGTGATTGATGAAAACTAGCAATTTGTTTTGGTTTTTCTGCTTATTTACAGAGTCTAGATTCTTTTAAGAGGTTTTGGTTTTTAATATTAGCAAGAGCCGACATAAACTGCGATGTGGTGTAGTAGTAGTTTTGCTCGCCTACAACACCGGAGGTCGCCAACCCTCCGAGTGCATTTCTGCCAGGAAGAGCGTCTCATCTGCCTTAGTAAATGCCATAGAATATCTAGGACCGGCCAATTTGTATGATAAAAACTTCAAGTAGCAAATCAAAAACTTATAGAGAAGCTCGGTCTTAATCTCCTTGGCGGTTTACTTATCCATTATTATTATTTTTTGTATATATAAGTATCGAAACGACTACAATTGAAAGATTAATAAAGCCACTGCATTCGTGATATCCATGAACTGAACTAATAGAATGAAATTCAGCACACAGGTTTTTTTCTTTGTTACGAGGTATACTATGGGCCCACGGAAAATAATCAAAACCGGTGAACGACCACGACCACTTTTTGCTAACGTTTTCTAAAAGAGAGGTAGGAAGCCGAAACCTACCAAATCTACTGCACTGATGCAGCTACAATGCTAGAATTTGGTAGTTACAATTACCTGATAATCTTAGTCATACTTTTTTTTTTTTAATTTTGGGAAATGGGTGTGGCACCGCCCACACATAAATGAACATCTGGTACCGAACACTTTTTCCAAAGTTTATTTTTGATATATAGGAGACGTTTGTATAAAATATCGGCGGCCGCCGTGGTGTGAAGGTAGTGTTGCCGGCCTACCACACCGAAGGTCCATGGTTCGAGCCCTGGTACAGGTAACATCAAAAGTGATTTGAAAAAGGTTTTCAAAACGGCGTCGCCCCTCGGCAGTGGTTTGGCAAACTCTCCGAGTGTATTTCTGCCATGGCAGGCTTCTCAGCAAAAATTCGTCTCCTTTGTAGATGCCGTTCGGAGTCGGCAAAAAACTGTAGGTCCCACCAATTTGTAGGGAAAATTCAAATCGGCACACCACAAATTGGAAGAGAAGCTTGGCGCAAAAAATCTCTTAGGAGGCTTATGATGATATACCTGTTGTATATCGCGCCATAGAGAGAGAGAGAGAATCAAATAAATTCGTAGGTATGATGGATTCCATCTTTATATTACGTTGCATCCAGAGGCCCCCTGAACCCATTGTAAAAGTATCATAAAGATCCACCGCCTACTTTTCTAAAATTGTCATTAATTTAAACCAAGTACGTTCATTGTCATACAGAATTATTCAAAGCCTATATTGTAACCAGTGAACCCGAAAATCTGTGAGAATTTCATAAAGATCGGTTGAGTACCTTTGACTCCAGACACACAGACACACGTTCAACCCGGTTAAGACGGAAATTTAGCTAAACAAAGTTCCACCCAAACTTAAACTTCTTTACTTGTTCTTATTATATTTACTTTATTATTATGCGATCCCTGCCATTTTAAATAAGCCCCACATTTTCGGTGAGTACATGTTCGTGATTCGTTCTCAAAAACGCTCAAGCCTTATTTACCTGCAATAACGATGAAATTGGTATGCTAATTTTGAACTTAACTCACATGCTCAATATCTATCTACATATCGAATTCCCATTTTAATATATATTATAAGCAACAATTTTTTATCGAGCCAACATCCTTTAAAAAAATAACAAACTCAGTTTAAGTGCTAGTTTTCGTCATTCAGAAGATGAAAGTGCTTCTTTTCGTCAGCCAAAAATCGAAAGTGCCAGTTTTCGTCACACACAAAAATGATGGTGCTAGTTTTCGTATGACACGTCGAAATGATCTTCAAAAATATCTTCTTCTGGGTCTATGTACATTGCATTTTTCTGACTTATTTATCTGACAAAATAAAATATAATGGAAAAACCTAGTAAAAGTAATGCGAAATTAGTGTGTATATATAAAACAATGAAGATAAGGGCTGTCTCCGACTGTGCCAAAGACTTTATGTCCTTCAGGAATACCAATCACTGTTTTAAGTGTCCGATCCTTACTCACAATTGGTAAAAACTATGCAAAACTGATAATTTAAAGATACATAGCCCAAACCCCATTTATCGGAACAATCGATTGTATGGGAGCTATATTTATGTAGGTCCGATTTTGCTGATTTTCGGTACACGCATTGCATATATAATAAGTACCAAACCTGCAAATCTTTACGTTCTTAGCTTTTTAATTGTAAAATTTTTAGCCCAAAACCCATTTATCGAAACTATCGATTGTATGGGAGCTGTGCGTTGTATTGCTCCGATCTTGCTGATTCCGACAAATGACTAATCTCATGCAAAGTGGCGGCTCCACACCAAATTTCATCAAGATATCTCAAAAACTGAGGGACTAGTTTGCGTACAAACAGACAGACGGCCAGACGGGCATGGCTAAATCGGCTCAGCTCATCGCCCTGATCATTTTGGTATACTTATTGGTGGGTCTATCTCTTCTTCTTCTCATACTTACAAACATCGGACAAAAGTTATAATATTATTTCATGTTCATGAAAGGTATAAAAAGAGCAGTCTTAAATAAGCGAAATATTGAAAAATAATTGAAATTCAAATGATAATATAAAAATAAACGCACTATAACTACAAATGCATGTACGTGTAATTAAGTTTGTATGTACATATACGAATATATCACAAGTGTTGTAGCTGTGTTTCATTTGAGTGCGTTGATGAATTGCCCGCAGTTGGTTGCAATTTGTATCGGAAGTATAGAACGCACGTGCACGGCATGAAAACTTGTTTTACATAGAAAATTTTGTCTAGTACAGTAAAGTCTCAATAAGTTCGGTTGAAAGTATTTTTTGATTCGCCAACCATTCGATATCACTTTCGCATTGCTTCAGGGGTGGCTTCCGATATTTATAATTTATTAAGAGCCTTACATTGTGTAAGGCCACCTTTTTTGCCCTGAAGTGGATTATACCAAGTTGCTGATTTGTGGCAACACTCCTGAGCCGGCCACCACTTTTTTTTTTTTTTGCTCGAGCACTTGTTGCTGCTGGATCCATCATGAGCATTTGAAGATGCTGTGTTTAAAAACTCAATCACATTCAGGAGGCTTTTAAGGCTTTTTCTTTCGTTGCTGCTTAGGCAGTCGCTTGCATAGTGGGCCTCAGCCTAATATATACTAACCTTAGTAGCAGGCATCAATTCTGCTATACCCTATTCGCACCAGTAAACGGAATTTTTTATCCGCTAACTTTGTAAAGCCTGATATTACTTTATGACAGTCCTATTGGGTGCAGATCATGGAAGTTGTCACACACTCTCTGACATACATACATACATATTTATGTCAGCAACTATTGGTTGACTATTTAGTTTCGACAGGCTCGATATGTGTGCCCTTTTGCTTGTGTTCGTTCTTGAAACTTCTTGCGGTCCTGCCACAAAGTGGTTCTCCTGATGACCAGTGCCAGTGAAACAATCAATACCTTTTTATTTCTTCCCAGCTTTGCCTCCAAGACTAGCGGCCTCCTCTTGACTTAGCACCACGATTTATACAAAACTTCCTTCGAATAGTCGGAATGGCTGGGTTCCCAATCTAGTTGATGAGGATGTAAGAAATAAAGTGTTAATGTGAAAGAAGTGCACTTGCAACTTTTAGGGGCGTAAAGCTGATCTGAGGTAAACCAGGGTCACTATAAGTACCCAATCGTCAACAAAGCGTTACATTTTCCCCTATTATGTTTAAGTTAAACTATGCTTGTCTCTTTCCTCTGTCAACCACTTTATACTCAAACAAAATCTGATATTAGAATGCTATAAAATAAGTCTAAACAAAACGAAAATCAGAGAAGTATCATTAAATGCTTAAATGGAACAAAGAACATTGCCATAACTAGTAATCAGCAATCCGCAATCACTGAGCAGTGTCCAATGTAGCTATAATAGCATTAAGTCTAACGCACCTCTTGTCTTCATAAAACCGTTAGGTGCGCTAGATAGAGCAAAACGTGTGTCTACTAGCCATGCTTAGTACACGCATACATTCATACAACATATGTACATATCACGAACTGTCAATGGTGTGGATCATTTTGTATTGAATATTTACTCCACTGATATATGTTTATGCGTGAGCTTATGAGCGACTGAGCTTGTTTTGTTTTATTTGTTCTATCAAACGAGTTTGTGTCCAGAGTCTTTCGGTTATTTCACTTTGAATAGGAAATCAAGAATATTTTGATTGATTTTTAATTTTTTTGCTTTTGATTGTATTGAAAATATGTATATAATTTTGGAACTTATAAATTATTAACTTCATATTATTAGCGATTACCTATATAGCTATTAAGTAATTATAAAACGCTTTGTATATACAAAAAATTCGATTAAGTGAAACATTTAAACATGGCATCGATAAGACTTCGAAAGTGCTCCAAAGTTGGCCTTCTAGAATAGTTTGGAATAAAAATATACAATAATCTAATCACCAGAAATGACTTAAAGTCTAAAATTTCATCCAGCCAACCAGCAGGAGCATTATTTCCTTTCATTCGGGAGAGTCTATTGATTCCAAAACTTTAGCAAAATATCTTTTTCCACGCCTATGTGCGAAGATTGTTCAAATATAAATATGAATGTAGATAGACAAGCATTTAGAAATCTAAGATCTAGGAAGCATAAGCTACTTATAATGTATTAGAAACTGAGCATATTGCATTGTACTGCTCTCAATCCCGTGGTTTTTCAATATAACGTTTATCTGCGGTCGAACGTCGAAAGACGAGTAGAATGAAACGAGAAAGGACTCCTTCTATGATAAACTAGAACTTTTATGTAATCTCTGCCCCTAACTTGATATCAAAATCGTGCCTGGCGAACTTCAGGGTGAGGAAAGGAGAGAGCCTTTGGTATTGATCGTCATCATAGTTTATTTGAGCTCAACCATCAAGCGATGGAAACACCAAGGCTATATCGCTATATTCTAAGACTTATTTTTGGAAATAATTTTCACTGGATCTTATAATTTGTAATATATTTTCATTGATACAGGAAAGGCGGTTTTTCATATAAAACAGGATTTATGAAAGAAAATCAATTATTTTCGCTTTATCTATTAAAACGAGGTTGTTGAGTAAGCAGTTTTCCTACTACAGACATCACCCCTAATTAATAGCCAACTGAACAGCTTCAGGTCGAGGGGAACATTGTATATCACGTTGCATCTGCGAGGTGAGAAGCTATCAGAAAAACCCATCTATTTTAAATAATAATTGTACTGGAACGCATAGATATAAATAATTAAAAAAATTTTCTTATTGCTTTTTTATACCAACAATTTTTGTTGATTTACAGCCTGTAAATTTTCAAGTATTCATGAAACGAGCTCAAGGCCAATAATAATAATTTTTCACTTTTTGAATTTTTATGAAAATTATTATTGTTTTTATTTATTAATAATCATTTTAATTAATTATTAAAAGTTTTTTTTTTTTTTTTTTTTTTTGATTGAATAGAGTAGGAAAAATGTTTAGAGACAACTGCCATAGCTTTTCTTATAGATCCATTTTGGAAGCTGCTAGACTTCACTCATCAGAGAAATTTTGGCACGCATTGCTAACCATTAAGCTAACAATACGCTGGTTTTGATGTCATCTAAACTCCCAGTTCTATTCTTCTTTACCATATGCATGAACCACTTCCGCCATTTGACAGTTAGTAGTGTAATCATGATGGATTTTTGACAGATCTGTTTTATCATCAGAACTGCCTTACCGTGTGCTCTCGGTTTTGTTATTGCTTTCTTATACCAACAATTTTTGTTGATTTACGGCCTGTACATTTTCAAGTATTCATGAAACGAGCTCAAAGCCAAGAATAATAATTTTTCACTTTTTGAATTTTTATGAAAATTATTATTGTTTGTATTTATTAATAATCATTTTAATTAATTATTAAAAGTTTTTTTTTTTTTTTTTTTTTGATTGAATGGAGTAGGAAAAATGTTTAGAGACAACTGCCATAGCTTTTCTTATAGATCCATTTTGGAAGCTGCTAGACTTCACTCATCAGAGAAATTTTGGCACGCATTGCTAACCATTAAGCTAACAATACGCTGGTTTTGATGTCATCTAAACTCCCAGTTCTATTCTTCTTTACCATATGCATGAACCACTTCCGCCATTTGACAGTTAGTAGTGTAATCATGATGGATTTTTGACAGATCTGTTTTATCATCAATTTGTAGGGAAAAATTCAAATCGGCACACCACAAATTGGAAGAGAAGCTTGGCGCAAAAATCTCTTAGGAGGCTTATGATGATATACCTGTTGTATATCGCGCCAGAGAGAGAGAGTTTTATCATCAGAACTGCCTGCGTGCTCTCGGGTTTGTTATTGCTTTTTTATACCAACACTTTTTGTTGATTTACGGCCTGTACATTTTCAAGTATTCATGAAACGATCTCAAGGCCAAGATTAATAATTTTTCAGTTTTTGAATTTTTATGAAAATTATTATTGTTTTTATTTATTAATAATCATTTTAATTAATTATTAAAAGTTTTTTTTTTTTTTGATTAACTGTCAAATGGCGGAAGTGGTTCATGCATATGGTAAACAGAAGAATAGAATTAGGAGTTTAGATGACATCAAAACCAGTGTATTGTTAGCTTAATGGTTAGCAATGCGTGCCAAAATTTCTCTGATGAGTGAAGTCTAGCAGCTTCCGAAATGGATCTATAAGAAAAGCTATGGCAGTTGTCTCTAAACATTTTTCCTACTCTATTCAATCAAAAAAAAAAAAAAAAACTTTTAATAATTAATTAAAACGATTATTAATAAATAAAAACAATAATAATTTTCATAACAACTCAAAAAGTGAAAAATTATTATTCTTATCCTTGAGCTCATGAATACTTAAAAAAATTTTCTCTAAAAACCTCCGGTAGGTGGGTAAGTCGCCAAGCCATTTTCCCACATAACATAAGCGGCTCAGAAGGTATAAACAGCCGAGGTTTGTTAACTCAAATGTGGGTGGTTTTCATTCGAATTTCTAAAGCTCAATAATAAGATGGCCAAATTAATATTTTACTATTTTAGCTACTTCGGTATTACATACTAGCCTTTAACCGCGGTCCTGTCCGCACCTAGAAAGTAAAACATCACATTATGCTTAATTAAAAAGTCACATTTTTGCTGGGAAGTTTATCGTTAAGTATTTTTGATAAGGTAAATAAATCCGCTATTCCTAGTACGCAGAGTGGGATATACCGCACTGACAAAGTTTCCAAAATTGCTTGGGCATCGATCTATGGGACCCAAAAATCAAATCTTATTGATCTATACCAAATGGGCTCAGAGTAGTGACAATTGAAAACATGGTGTTCCCAAAGAGAACATCTGAAGTTCAAACTTTGACATTTATATAATATTATAGAAGTATTAAACAACGGTCTTCAAAAATATCATTTTGGGTGCTTCTTCGTAACATAATGAGGTATCTTAAGAATTACCCTAAGCGGTATAAGTTTGAACGAAAAAATAAAAAGCCTTTCCTTTGAATTATTAAGCTATGTAACAGTGTTCTTATATTGGTAAGGTTTCTAAACAAATTATTCAAAACCGTGTTCGAAAAATATTGTGTTGCGTTCTTTCTTCAGGTTGCTTTAAAATTGAAATTAAATTAAAAGGTTTGTTTTATTAATTGATTTTGCTGATGTTTTGTATAGTAAAAATCGATTGAAACTGAGATTTTTGGATTTTAATATTGCTTTCGTTTTAAGTATTGAAAAAATTACTTTGTTTCCCAATAATACTACTATGGCAGTTTCGCTCATAAAAGTTCCACCGAGGCATGTCCGTTGCTTATAATATTTTTTAGCATATTTATAAGTTCAGAAACTTAATATCGATAACTGGTTCGATTTCTTAGAAAAATGATCATTTAGTTTTTTCATAACTAAAAAACAACAAAAAAAAGGAATATGAAGTTTTTCAGCAGCGTCTTTCAATACTTAGTTTTGAAAACTTTACCAGTAACCGATATCAAGTATTTAGGGGAACCACATTTTAAAGAAACCATATTTTGAGCGATAACTTATTTATCGATAAATATATCGAAATATGGAACAGTTGAAATGAAAGCTGTGTCCTTGCCCTTTCGTTTTACACCCATATTGTACGCAAATTCTATACCTACATACCGAATACCATTAGTATAAGTCAAGTATACACAGAGTTACATAGAATAAAAAAAAGTAATGGTTCTTAGGGGCTCGCAACCTCAAAAAGACATAACCCATCCCTCCTTCCAGACTATTAGCTATCTGCGTACCAAATATCATATAAATCCGTCAAGCCGTTCTCCCGTGATTGATGGACAATCTGGATCTGGACATCTTCTCATCTTCACATCCAAATATTCATATATATAATATTAATATTATATGATTTGTGTCTTTTTTTTCCGATATCGATAGTACGACCGTTGTTATAATCCGATTTCACTCAGTACCAAACTTCGTTATTAATCAAGTTGTACTGTGCCTAAATGGATTTCTCTATTCATCCTTATTACTAATTCCATACCTTCACGCCGTTACAAACTTTCGTTAAGTGAAAAAAATTATAGTACATTGTGTACTAATGCCACCTTGTGTAATTATTAAATTAGTTATACATTTACTTTTATCATCATAATTCATCTCAATTTACCTTTCATCACAATTTTAAGCAATTAACCGACTTTAAACGTCTTTTATCTTTTATGACAAAAATTAAAATTAAGCACACACAGACACAAACATACTCGTACATATATTACGAGTAAAGCTATTTCAAAACAATATGATATTCGTTGGACAAATGCCCCAATAGCCTTATCACATACCTCACAAAGTTGAATCATTTTCGAGCTTCATGATATTTCACAGCAAGTGTTGAATTGAAAGTGTCTACCACATCCATACATATATATACACTGCATAAAATATTTAAGTGGAACTTTGTATGATTTCAGGTTGGAGTCGTGAAAGTGGCACTTGCGAGTAAACACACAGTTCACACACTGACACATAAATACCTTTTCGTTGACAGTTGGATGTTTGGCTTTAGGGGAAATGTTAAGCTGATGAGCAGAAGATTTAAGTAGGTGAATGTCATTTCATGATGTTGGAAAAAGTTTTTACTTTGTATAAAAAATAATTATTTGTTGCCGCTCAAGCAAAACGTAATCCTTTTATTGTAGTGAATGAAGTAAATTTAAATTACTAATATCGATGTATGTAAAACATTTAGCGCAATTGATGCGCAATACTTCGTCCGTGACATTCACGTATGAACCTCTGCAATTTGGGATGCACGAATTTTTCATACGTGAGCAAAAATTTTAAATGAGCCATTGTAAAGATTATCACTTATATATATACATTCTTCAATTATAAAACAGAAATAGATAAATGTATATAGGTAATCATGGAGCTTGTGTGGAATATGAAATTTTCCGATATGGCTCATATAATAAACTAAAGAAAGTTGCTTCCCAGACCAAAGTACGTTAGCGATAACTGGCGCCAATTGGAAATAACAACGGGGACCAATTAAGCCACCATCTGTGTTTTCGAATTCAGCAGATGTCGTTATTAAAACCTTATGTATCGGAGCATCTTTGTTGCTAAGGTGAACCAGTTTGCCCGTCTAAGGCAGCTCGGCATGTCTCCGATTTCAACAGAGCCTAGTTTCGCTAAACGTTTAACGACCTAGCCAGAGGAGAGTATTTCACATTAGTTGGCTATGAACTCTTGTCAGACCGTGTTTTTTTAATACCCGATCAATTATTTTGGATAACGAGATAACGAGGCCAAAACTCGCCTTTTTATACCTTTCCCGACATTTTTGGATGTGTTTTAGCAGTTGTCTTTCAAAGGAAATAAATACCAATGATATTATGTCCAAATATGATGTGACCCCAGTACAGGACTGCATTCAGTATACCACAAACATTACAACTTATCAGGAGTTTGTAACCTAATAGAATTAATACCGATCTTTAATCCAGAAATCCTATCATTACAGACCTCTTCATTTTTTAACCTTCGCCAATTACTTGAAGCCTAAAAAGGGAAGGCTGATGTGAACTTGGATCATCTCGTAGTTGGAGCAATAATTTATTAAACTCAGAATTTTTGCCAAACACCTAATTTGAACAGTTAAAAATAACTGCAAAATAGTGCCGAATATGCACTCAATTTATGCCATTGAGTTTACTGCCGATAACGTTATAGGAAAACAAAATGGAAACAAATCATCAACTTTGTATAAACTACACTCAGAGTAAAAAAGCGGGACCTGGGCGCAGGTACAAAAGACGGAATGAGAAATATGGAACGCCACCCTGAAGAAATACGAAGGTGTTCCCGGGGTGAGCGGCAGTTCCAAAATTTTTGGGAAGTTTTTTAGTACAAAAGGCTGGTGCGACGGTATCATCCCCACCCGCAAAGAAAAAAAAAATAGCAGAGATATTCCCAATACTCGTAATGGCATCCTTCAGAATAATTTGATACTTCGTTTTACGGAGGACGCACATATCTACAGACTTTGTAGGGTTGCAATGGATTTCAGACTTTATTAGCCAAGTTAAACTAGTAACGCGTTGGCGGCAGCGAGTACCGAAAAAGATTTAATGATGAGCTGTATGAGCTCTACGCAGACGCTGAGATAGTCCAGCGAATTAAAACAGCGGATTCGTTGGCTAGGCCACGTTATAAGAATGAGCGAAGAGGCTCCAGCCCAGAAGGTATTCTTATCGGCACCCGCCGGTGGAAGCAGAGGAAGAGGGAGACCACGACTCCGATGGAAGGACCAAGTGGAGACCGATTTGCAGTCCCGAAGTGTCAGTTGGCGCTAGGAAGAAATGACTGGCGAGCTATGTTGCACGGTCAAAATCGGCCAGGCGGTTAGATGACCATTTAAAGAAGAAAGAAATAACTAGTAACATTACTTACCATTTAGAACAGAAGGGACATAGTTTGTAAATTTCAAGTAGATAAAGGATCTGTACCTGAATGCATATTTATAAGCATATCAGTTAATTTTTAGCGACTATTTTTATCTTCTTTTATTTGTTTTGGAAACGAGTTTGTGTCCATAGTCTTTCGTTCGTTTCACTTTGATTACGAAATCAAGAATATTTTGATTGAGTTTTAATATCTGAAACTAAACTAAAATCATAGGGAAAATCACAAGCTAAAATAATTATGAACGTAGTGATAATATTTTTGTGATGAGTTTCGTAGTGAATCAATCCGAGTTTTAATTTGATTGATGATGCAATTCGGCAATACTACCTTCATTTAAAACAATTTTTTGGCTTCTGGGTCAGTTGTATAATGTTATGTCATATATGAAAAATAATCTGTTTTCTGGAATTCGGGTTCCCATCTTTGGACATTTGTTTTGCAATTTAGTTCTAACAACCCGACTTAAGAATTCCACGATATCGCTACTATCTGCGCTGAAGGCTAGGCGTCTTGAGTTGATTAATCGTTTAGTTGAATAACATACCTTATTTCGGCAGAAACAAAATGCCACTAAGCGATCAAACCTCTCATAATCGATTAAATGTCAAGTTAAGATTTGGAATAGATCTTGTTTAAGACTGAAGTTGCTTTCGAACTTAATTCCAGATTACTTTTCTATGCCTTATTATAAATGTTATTATAAAATAATGCACGCAATGTTATTAAAATTCCTTAGCAAACTTAGCTATAGAAAAAAAATTGCATTCGACTTTCAATACATACAAAAGTTGATAATCGGATAAGCAACTGTATTCTATCGCTTGTATTCAAGAGCCGTACCAAAGACATATACTTTTGCTTTCTTCGGGTGACTAAAACATAAGGGATCTACTTAAACAAGTAACCTCTATTTCGTTGTGACTACTTTGGGAAAGTATAAAAAGAACCAAAGCTTCTAATTATATTAAAATATCTTACATATCACGTCTCAGAGCTCACAACAGGTTTCCCGGCTCCCAAAACTATTCAGAAATTGGAATTACTTAGCTTTGTTTAGAAACAAGATGATAGCATACATTGTTCTTGTCACATAATCGCTTACATTCACACGACTTGCTGCTTCTTCCTCACTTAATTTTGAAATTCTTTCGAGATTACTGAATTAATTAAACAAAGCACAGATGTTTAATAGTTAAAACTGTTGTAAGTTTTTAAAAATAGATAAATGAATATTTGTTATTAAACGTGTAAGTGTTCATTGCTAAATATATCAGTAATTTAATGAACTTTTGAGCTGTTAGTAAACTTCTTAGATTCTTAATTTTTTGTTAGACCTCTAACACTAAATTGGAGAGCAGTGCATTACATGACGGGTTTTCTATCGGTTCGCAAAAGCACACGTAAGGGTAAACAAAAATATTAATACTTTCCTTGCAAAGAGTATTAGTTTAATTAGCAGGTGCCGAAAATAATGATTATTTTTTACTCATTCTTGTGGATTATTTCATTTTTCAAAACTCCAATATTGCTCAACCAGACGAAATTTTGGTTTAAAAGTTTTAACTAACAAACTTCTTACACTAAAGTTCTTGATCCTAGAGATAAGTTATTGATACTTGTACTTTAAATGGAGGTATTTAATGGTGGAAATGGGTAAGTATTTATGAGATGGAAATGAAGGCATGCACGTTTTCATACACATTTTCAGGCACAATAGAACTTAGGTATTTCGCAAAAACATCAACTACCAATAACAATAGATATTTTGAGCTTTTCATACTGTTTGGTATCAAAAAGTGTTACTTTTTTCTGAAACGGTCTAAAAACGCTTTGTGCATTTTAACAGCAGGAAATCAACTGAAACAAATCGAAACTGAAACCAGATATATTTTATTTTTATGTATTTATCGCATGATGTAATTTCAGTTATCATGGCAAAAGTATAGCGCATTCTGGAAACGGCATTAGAATACGCTTAACAGTAGGAAATAAATAATATAAATTAGGCAGCAAAACTATTGAGTTTTAGTTCATCACACTATGCTCATATCTGTTTGCCGCTACTCTTAATAGCTACGACTTAATAATCTGGTATCTTCAACGATACACACCTTGGAAGGAGGTAGGGCGGAGTTATGGTTGTGTTTTCTGTCAAGCAAATATCGTTCAGCAGTGCTAAGAGCTCAATTTTTCATTCATCCTCACACGTGCCAAACGAAATTCATACTAGCAAATACACAACGGTAGCAAAGTTACAAAGTTAGAGTAAAAACTGGTATTTTCTTACTAACCTAAGAAGTAAGAGAACAAACATAGTTCGGTGCTGATGATTGAAAGACAAAATGTATGAAAAATAGAGACTAAAATAGCAATGGTTGAAGCGAGAAGCATTTTGTAAGAACAGTGCTGTTGTTGCTAAACGAAATACAGGCAAACATTTTATGTAAAGAAAATATGTGCACTACCAAGAATGGAATTCAGGTAAATGCAATAAAGCGAATAAACAAATGCTCGTTTTCTTTGGCAAAGCCAAGCCCAGATCTTTCGTGGCATTGCAGATAAGAATGCCTTCCGACGACATGTTTTTTACTCTTTCAGTCTTTGTAAACAATATTTGGAAAAATGGACACGAAATTTGAAAGAAATAACTCTATCTAAGCTTTATGGAGAGCGAGTAGCTTATTTAAGTTAATTTTTGTATTATTTTATTTGGTTTGGCTCAGGCCTAGACGACCGTCTTGCGCAAAAGTTTTATAAATTATTGGTTCTATAAAGAATGCGGGATGCGAGGCACCTGTTACATCTTGTATGTAATAATTTGGGGCGAGCACTTGTGGCTCTGAGGTAGCGCGTGATTGGCCTCCTGATTTTCGCTGTGAAAACCCCCTTTTTGGGACAGCAAAACATAAACTATGTCTTAGGAATATTTCATAAGGTGGTTGCGAATTACAATATCATGCAATGTAAATGAAATAAACTTAAGAAATAATTACAACTTATGTCGCTTAAACAAACTCAATAGCTTTTAAAGCACTCGTGTTAAAATCAATCATGAAAATTGTTTGCTATTGTATCAAACTGGGCAAACAGCTACAACCAATTTCCACAAAACTTCTGTTTGAAAGACCACACCCATACAATGATATTTCTTTGTAGTAAAACTCAATTAAAAAGTTTGGAACCTTTTGAAAAAGTTGCTGAAAGAGTACAGAGTATGATTTAGGGAGTGCTATGGATTTACGCAGCTCTTTGCTGGCATGAAGTCGGTACATTGCGCTACTAATACCTTCCGATACCAGCGCGACTGCCTGGAGCAATTTAGACGCTCCTTACTACAGGCATAGCAATCGCGGGTCTTTTCTAAGCCCCTAGGCCAAATCGAAGGAAGATGCTCCTGCCAGAAATGGGATCCTTATCGGCTTAAACAGATGAAACCAGAGACCGGCACTATGCTGGCACAACCAAGTAGGAGTGAATAGAGATTCCCTGGCCTCTCAAACTGGCGGCAGTTTGAAAAAAGAAGAAGCAAAAGTCACTCTTTGGTAGAGCCAAAAGAGTTTAAACGGAAAGGGTTAGTTAAGTAAGTAAGAAAGATCAGTTTATTTTTCTTCACCTGCCGGTTTGAGAAACTTATTTTATGAATCACTTTTATAATAATCAGCTACTCGTTTCGTCACAGAGCTAACGTTAATTTTGTATTTCCTGTCGATAATTCTAGACTGAAAGTTGATTTTTATATGTAACGTGACCTAACAGTTACCTTCATTATGCATCAGGTGAACATAGCAACAGATGAACTGAAAAGAAAGATAACTAACGTAGGAACACAAAAACATAAATACATACATACACATGCTTGTATGGTTAACAGCAAACTAAACATTAGCCCTAATATATACATTTATTTCCTAATTACAAAAGCAGGTATACTTACATAGGTGTTATAAGAACGCGAAGAAGGCGCCCAGATACTGGTAATGTGTGAAGAGCAAAAGAAAAGAGTGGAAAGAAAAAAGCATAATGAAGTTGGAACACTTCTGCAGTAACTTCAGCCACATATTCTTGTCCCATACAAGTCAGTACTACAGTTGGGCGAAGGTAGATATAAATAGTACACTTGGCATTGCTGCAACAGGTCAAAGATCTGGAAAGGCATTTAGCAAACATAAACAACAAAGCAACAACATAAAACACGTTTTTAGCAAGAGACAGAATAACACTTGTTAGAGCAAAAGAAAATGCTGTTCATATGTACAAAGCTATCAGTAAGAACACAATTATGGGGATGGCGGTCGCCGTGGCATATTGCATAGAGTTCAGACCTACCATAAAGAAATATCGCAGCTTCACATATAGGGAGAAGTAAAATCGAAAATGGTTCATGAAAGGTTTTCTCAAATCGGCCTTGACCTCGTCAGTGGTGGGTAACACTTCGACTGTATTTCGGCCATGACAAGCTTGTAAGAGAATACCAGAAGCAACTTACACCTAATTGGAAGAGAACTGCGTCCTTACTCTACTCGGAGATGTACCGCTCCAATTAAAATAACAAACATTGGAACAGATGGTTCGTATTGTAATCAAAACAGCTATCGGTTTTTCCACCTGCTAAATGTGATTGTTGTAATTTCATCAAATGCTCTGTCATGGTAGAGCCTGACCTTCTGACAATACGACAACTTATCGGTCGATTTCACAAAATCAAAATCATTGCAAGAACGTACGGTTGTTGCTGTTGTTGTAGCGATAGTTAGCCTGCCTAGTCATCACCTCCGTTACCTTACATTGTCATCGAGCTCTTCTAACGGGAGTCCCAGAAGCCGGCTTCAAAAGCGGCTTCAACAGGGTTTGACCTTAGTGAGTTTGCTGTTAGAAGAGTAGAGAGAACGTACTTGGAACCCAGCGGCAACACCTAAATTAATAGCATCCGAGAAAATCAACTACGAATTACTCTTGCCGGCAAGCGTATGTTTGCACTGAGTTGGTAATTTAGAAGTAAAGTCCAGACTTGACAAATACAAATTAAAATGGGGGGGTCCTTCTGATATTATAGAAAATAGTTCTCTGCAAGTTTTGTGAGTCAAAGGCGGATATCGAATAAAATTTAAAGATCAACAAAATAAGCCCAAAATAAACTCTGACCAGTTCGTTTTTCTAAAAGCCCCAGAATTTGGAAGCGCGAAAGGAGGCCCTAACTGAGATGGAAGAATAAGGTGGAGAATGATGAATATTTTAAAAGTTCTTATAGAAGCATTTTTAGTAATAATGTATCCCAAGAATGGCAGTAATCCACTCAATATTTCCATTTTATACCCAATAGTACCCGCCCCCAAAGTGCTTATATATTCCATTATAAACTGAATAAATTCCAGGGCTTTACAAACTGCTTGCAGCTTAGGTTTCAAGTACTTATACATATTTATACTTAGAAACTGCTCAATAGAAGGGCCACCTTTTTTGGTCAGACAGCTTAATGTATGAATCAGCAGGTGGCAAAGAGTCATTGAACGTTTCAGTATAATGTAAGAAAATATTTATAAACATGTGCAAATATACCAACTTCACAAATACAAATATCTACAACTGCAGTTCTTGGTAAATTAAAACAAAATATTAAAGAAATGCTAGTGTGTAGGCCAGCCTAAAGTCTGAAGAAGGCCAACGTCATATGCACTTTATTTACATTACACCTCATAATCGGCATTTCCGTTTTAAAAAATCATAATGCAGGCGTAACAATTTTATTTATTTTTGCTGCATTTGCAGTTGTTATTTACATATGTATGTATACACGTCTGTAAATTAGGGAGTTGTGTTTTCAGTGGAATTTATTTTCAATGGCTTAGCTGGAAAACTTTTTCCAATAAAAACAAGTAAGGAAGTGGTCTTGGTAAATTGGTAAATAGTTTTGGAGTTATGACTTGTAGCTGTTTTAAGCTTTTTCTACCAACATCTTGGCAATACCAGGCTCATTCTGTTTAGCAAAATTTTCTTATTTAGCTGAATCAGTTACTTAAATAGCTAATTTTAAGTGTTTTTCGAAATGCTCGATATAAGTCTAATAACAGCCGAAATTATAAATGTCATTCATTCAAATGTGGGCGGTGCCACGCCCATTTTCCAAACTTACAAAAAAAGAAATTTATAAGATTACCAGGCTATAGTAACTACCAAATTCTTCCGCAGGCGTGCCCTATACGCCCATATTGTACCTCGTTTCAAGTGTCCTCATTCCATCGGTAACGGGTTGAAAGTTATTACCACCCCAAATGCTTGACTAATAAGTGGGCGGTGCCACACCTGCTATCCAACATTTTGTGTAAATTGTATAACGAATAAGAAAATTGACGTAGCTGCCAAATTATATCATTATACCTGTATCAGTCAATGAGATATGGCAAGTTTAGTATTTCTACCTCCTTTTCAAATACTTTTAAAAAAAGGCGTGGTCGAAAAGCGATTTCGCTTATTTTCTATGGGTGAATATATCATAGTATACCTCCTACCAAGTTTCCTTATTCTAGCGTAAACGGTTCTGAAATAATTAACAGTCGAAGTTTTGATCACTCATATGTGGGCGGTGCCAGGCCCCTTTTCCAAAAATTTGGTAAAATCGTCATTAGAATGATGAATTCAATAAAGCTACAAAATTTCATTACTATAGCTACTTTTATTACTGAATTATCTCGTTTTATACGTTTTTCGAAATTTTTGATATCGAAAAAAGGGGCGTGGTTATAGTTCGATTTCGCCCATTTTAAAAAGCAACTTACCTAGCCGGAAAGTAACCTGTATGCCAAATTTCAGTAAAATATCTAAATATCAAGTTGTCGTGTCCACGGATGGACATGTATTAATGGATTCCTCTGTTCATTCACATCGCTATATGGAACTCTATATCTATTTCGACTATTTTATACCGTTACAAGTCACCGTTATATGGACAAAATTATAATAGTATATGTACTAGCACAGCTGGGTATAAAAATTAAATAAAAGAGAGTTCTACGGAAAATCGAAATTTTGAATGAGCTAAACCTTCGAACTTCTTTTTTAGTTTTATATATTTTATACGAGTATATATTAGAAATCAGATTTCAGGTAACAAAAAATGGAGCACTCTAATGCTCATATATTTACAAAGGTATTTAACTTACCACACTTTATATTATCATTTATAAATGCACTTTTGCTGATCTAATTTGCGCCACAAATTCCACGAAAGCAGAGTGGGTTGTTGTTGTTGTAAATTTTTTGTTTACTGTTGATTTTACATGAACTAAAAAAAAATCACTTATGTACGAATATAGCATACAAGTTATGCATACCACTCACACAAATATTTCAGCGCCCAACGGCATTCAACACATGCCCGATTTTCTTATAAGCCAAGGTACATAGAATATAGCATATTTCTATTTTTTTGTATTCGTATAAGTACGTATATATTTATGTATCTATGTTACTGAAAATCTGCAGTAGTAGACAAAAATTACGTTTTGTGCGCCTCTTCGTATACTCGCCTTTGGCACTTTTTCACAATTCTAGTTGGATTCTATTGGATTGCATTGTCTACCCTTTCCCGCTTACAGTTGGCTATATATGCAAGTTGTAGAATATTTTATTTTCTTCTCTCCAATAAACACTTTGCTACACTATGCATAATAAATTTTAGATTAACGTATTAATTTTAATATTTTTATTACATGTTTATTGTTGCATTTTTTAAATAATTAATCAAACACTCTTTAACAATTTCTTTCTTTTAAAATTTTGTACTTTTTTATGCTTTGTATTTTATTGAAACTCACGCCGCGCCGAGCGCCGACTAACTGACGTGCGCAAACTCTCTTGTTGAACTGAACTGAACTTGGCCCCTGACGCCATCTTAGTCGTCAAGTCTAACTTGAAATTTCAATTGGAAGTATATTTGAATTTCCAGTTGGATTTTAGCGGGTTTTCTATTTATTTAGATAATTTACATGCATATGTGTGTTATGTGGCAGAGAGGTGGTCAACGAAAATTTGTGTGATAATGTTGTTGCTCTCAGATGAGCGCAGGTGAGTATTACAACTTAGCACAGTGAAACATTTTTACATTTTTGTTGCTTAAAAATAAGTTTAATAACTGTTTATATAATCGTATAAGTAAAAATGGATGTGTGTCTGTGTGTCCTTTATAGTCGCCCAAAGTACTTTACCTATTCTTTTGAAATTTTCACATTATATTCTTTGGATCACTAATCACTCTGAACGTATGTGTCCTTTAGTCAAGATTTACATAATTTTGGCGATCCCACACCCACATTTTTCGTTTGTGCTTCATTAATGTCCAAAGTTTAAAGTCGATCTCTACAAAACTTTCAGGGTAGGTTCAGATATTCGGTGAGTATGACATAGGCTATATATATATTTTGGAAAAATGGGCGGTGTCATGGTCCAGGCTATATAAAATTTTAATTCGTCATAACTCTGAACGTATTTAGTCTAAATTAATGATATTTGGATATATGTGTTCTTAAGATTTACATTTATTTATTTATTTATATTATTAGGCATACATGTAAGATTTTAGTCTTTTATAGGACATCAACAAAACTAAATTAACAATATTTGATTCTTAACCTCTCTCTCTCTATGGCGCGATATACAACAGGTATATCATCATAAACCTCCTAAGAGATTTTTGCGCCAAGCTTCTCTTCCAATTTGTGGTGTGCCGATTTGAATTTTCCCTACAAATTGGTGGGACCTACAGTTTTTTGCCGACTCCGAACGGCATCTACAAAGGAGACGAATTTTTTGCTGAGAAGCCTGTCATGGCAGAAATACACTCGGAGAGTTTGCCAAACCACTGCCGAGGGGCGACCCCGTTTTGAAAAACTTTTTTCAAATCACTTTTGATGTTACCTGTACCAGGGCTCGAACCATGGACCTTCGTTGTGGTAGGCCGGCAACACTACCTTCACACCACGGCGGCCGCCGATTTTTTGATTCTTAACCTATTACATGGAATTTTAACTTATATCTAATATGCAATCTAGTACATAAGTGGAAGTAAGTCCAGATACATATTACTCAAATTTAAACCCAATATTAGTAAAAGTTATAAGGCTATAGCGAAAAGTATAGTCGAAAAGGGGAACAGCTCAGGAAACAGCTAGAGAGCCAGATAGAGAAAAAAACATATAAATTAGGGTGGGTCGATTTGTATGGACGAAGGTTACCGATATCGCGCTATCGTTTTTCGATAGGTTTTGGGCTCATGAAAAAAAAATTCCACCACGCATACCCAAAAAAATAATTTTCGAGCCTGCGAAATTTCATTTTTTTGACTTTTTTCAACTTTGATTTTTAAGGTTTTTTTCATGACCTACTAAAAACCTTTTCATTTGATCTTTAAATTTTCATGTATACCCTATCCGACCGAAAAATGTCCGCTAAAAACGTTGGCGATAACGGTTTTTTGAAAAAATTGTATTTTCGGGTTTTGGGACTTGTTTTGGTCGAAAAATCGACTTTTCCAAAACCCGAACACTCCCCAAAACCCAAAAAATATTTTTTTTTCATAAAACTGTTATCACCGACGTTTTTAGCGGACATTTTTGAGTCGGACAGGGTATACATTAAAATTTTAAAATCAAATGAAAATTTTTTAGTAGGTCATGAAAAAAAACCTTAGAAATCAAAGTTGAAAAAAGTCAAAAAAATGAAATTTCGCAGGCTCAAAAATTATTTTTTGGGTATGCTTATTGGAACGTTTTTTCCTGAGCCCAAAACCTATCGAAAAATCGATGGCGCGATATCGGTTAATAAATCGACCCAGTCTAATATACATTGCACCCAATTTAATTTAAATTAAAGTAAATGTGCATTAACGTTTTGTAGTTACTCCAATTCATAACAGTCTTGACAGATTCTGGAATGGAATTCCAAAGGCTCTCAGCATTAATGGAAAACAACCTTGAGGAGGCCAGGTAGGAATACTTGGGAATTATAAGATGTTGATGCCTATTAGAATTTGTCAATCGCAACTTCTCGTAAAGATATTTAGGAGATGTATTCTCTAAAAGTTTGTACATGAATACACAATTTCTTACAACTGGATAATTACAAATACTGCAACCAAGAATTTAAGTTTTGCATGAAGAAATGTGGTTATATCTTTTTAGACCGAACACGTTACGTTTAGCATTGTTGAATGCAACCTCAATTTTATGAGACGAAACAGAATCAAGTTTACTATACACAAGTTCAGAATACGTGATGTGAGGCAATATGAGTTGCATAGCTAACTTCCTTCTCGTATCTAATGGGAAGCTGACACTCTCAATCTACGTAAAACGGCATATATAATACTAACAACTTCATTTATTTGGTCAGAACAACTCAATTTAGAATTAATAATAAAGCCCAAATTTCGTATCTGGTCCGTAAACTGTAGGATTCTGTTACCAATAGACAATTTTGAAAAATCTACTACATGGACTGAATCATTGCTAATCGGCAACACGTTTGATTTAGCAGCCTAAAGAAGAAGATAATTAGCAAAGGCTGATTCGTTCAATTGCTAATAGATCACTGCTTATTTTGAAACACAAATCCTCAACTAGACCAACACGAGTGAACAAATACAATTGAATATCATCAGCAGAACCATGCACTTTTACATGCTGACATACAGAGAATACATCATTGACAAAAAGACTAAACAAGAGAGGACCCATAACAGAACCTTGCGGTACTCCAGAAGTAACGACACTGAACATGGAGGATTCAGCCTTACAGGTCACCATTTGTGTTCTGCCTGCAAGATAGCTGGCCATAAGCATAAAAGAGCTATTCGAAAAACCAAAATAATATTTAAGTTATTTAAGTAGCAGGACATGGTCTACCGAATCAGACGATTTAGATAAGTCAAAAAGACAAAGAAGTGTAAGGTTACCATTGTCAAACTGTACCCTTATGTCATAAATTATTTTCATCATAGCAGTAGAGCAGCTTTGGTTTGCTCGAAAGCCTCACTGAAATGGAGATAACAGATGATTCCGAGCAATACATTAGGAAATTTGTGCTGCCATTAGGGACTCACATACTTTGGAAAACACTGGAAGTATGCTTATTGGTCTGAAGTTACTGGGATTATAGGCATTATTGTTTTAAGTGACGGAAATAATAACAGATTTTTTCCACTCATTAGGAAAACAAGCAGTAGTAAAGCAATGGTTAATTGTGTGAGTTAGAGTGCCCGGTATAAAAGCTAATACAAGTTTCACAAATCGCAGGGACATTCCATCATTTCCTACCGTATTCGATTTTATCATCATAAATGATTTAGAAACCTCAGCCTCAGTAAGTCCACTAAATTGAAATTTCTTTTTTAAAGTCTATCAACAAAGGTGTGTAATGGAGTGAAATCCATCTATTTATTTATGTATCTTCGTGGAAATTAAAGCCGAAGTTCTCACTCGATTTGTGGTATAATGCTTCTAGTTTTTTCTTACAGACTGGCGGTACATTTTGAATGCTGACTCCGAAAGGCATTTACCAAGGTAGATGCATTTTTCTTCATTTTCGGCATGGTAACACACTCTACCATTATACCATGGAGACCGCTTTAAGCCTCTGGCTTTATATTTGCATATTTTTGCCTTCTTATATTGTCGAGTTCGTACTGCTTGGGTAACGAAATAATTTGGGTTTCGCCCAACCAAAAGTTTTCAATTCAGCTTAGGAAGCATTTTGACCCCCACTTATAAATAAAAGTAAGATTTTTTGATCAATGTTTAAGTAACTTCCTAAAGTCTTCATATTTCGAACATATTTGTGATATTGAGAAAATTCGAGATGAGCGAGATATAAAAAAAAAACAAAAAATGTTCAAACGTTTTAGAATCTTGCGAATGATTTTTATTACTATCTAAATACCTAACCTAATCTGACCATTATCGAGGTGCAACATTTTTTTTTAGAAAAGCGGACAAATTCTCTTTCGCATTTCACTTAAGACATGTTTGAAAGGTCTGCCAGAAATTCTTTGATTTTAAATGATGGCATTCTCAAAACAGCAAACTATTGCTCTAAATAAATAATTCAATCCAAACGACAATACATAATTTATTCTCTTTCTGCTTCTCAATAATTTCAGGTATAAATGTGTGCGTGAGAAAATAAAGCTGTTTAGTTTGTTAACATTCCAACTGGAAGTTGGCCAAGTCACTAACACGGCCAATACCGCTGAGCTGGCTTAACAAGCGCAGTACAAACCATTCCAGGCTTCAGTTAGATCGTAGCTTCTTTTGTGTGCGGACGTTTGAGCGGATTATATAGAATAGATATTTGATGTTAGTTGGGTGTTACTTTTATATTTTGGAGTAAATATATATTTTTGTTCAGCAACGAGTTGGACTGTGTGAAGGGGCTTGCAGGTATAGGTGATAAATCGAATGTGTGAGCGTATACTATGCATCATTTCTTCTAACGAAAGTTGGAAACAAAAGTGGTAAAATATTGTGTACATACAAGCGTGTAGATAGTTGCTTGTGTATGTGTGACATCAGCACCAATTAACCCGTGAAAGAAGTGAATGAAATGAAAATGATTGGCAGCGATTACGTTCTAGAGGCACACAATATTTTTCACACAACAGAGGTAAAACCAACAAAAAATGTGAAATTAACTTATTGTTAAAATACATAGTTTTTGATTTGCAATTTTATTATGTAAAAAAAATTAACCAAGATTTAAAAACTGCATAACAAAGTTCGCTACCCAAGTCTTTCGTTTGTTGATACATTTTTGCTTTATCGCCTTGCAGGTAGATGGCGGTGGCTGCTTCAATGGTGGTGGCAGTTCAGCACTTGTACTCAAAGGTGTCAATTTGACTGTGCATAGTGGCGAAGTGATGGCCATACTGGGCTCTAAAGGTAAGTTAGCATTTCGAACTAAAGATATTTAAAAGCTTAACTTCTCCCCTTACTTCTGCAGGTAGCGGCAAACGTGCACTCCTCGATGTTATCGCTCGGCGCGCAGATGGTGCAACGCGTGGCCAAGTGTTGCTCAATGGCTCACCGCTGTCCAAAGGGCTATTCCAACAACGTTGTGGTTATGTGACACAATCTTGCTCATTCATACCAGGATTGACAGTGGCCCAAACTCTTCATTATACGCCAACAATTGTGAGCTATAAAATATTAAAGTTTGTGCGTATTCTAAATTAACTTTTTATCGTTTAGCTTTCTGGTTATTTAAAAAGCTCAAAAGTGCGACAAGTCCTTGCCGACTTAGCACTCTCCCAGGTGGCTCACAAGCATGTTGAATATTTGAATATGAGCGAGGCACGTAGATTGGCCATTGGTATTCAGCTAGTGAGAGATCCAGGTATGTGTCGTTCGCTTACTTGAATTTAAATTTGAAAAGGATTCAGCTTTTAAATGAACCAATGAAAGGTATTCATTTAAAACTAACAAATACTCAATAGTCACTGTGGGATGCACGTCAAAATATTCCAATGCCATTGAGTGTTAAGAAGTTCAGAGATATTGCCAAAGAAGGGCGCACACTTCATTATGCTATGCAATTGCGCTCGATAATCCGACAGCGGGTCCTGAACCGTCTCATCCGCTTCCGGTAGATTGCAACTGCAACATATTAGATAAACGATATATTGACTTTCTAGTTTCATGTTTACTTTCTGCACTAACCAACCAGGCTCGGTGTTGTCAATGCTGAGCGCAAGCCTGTCAGAGTTGATTCCAATTGTTTTAACCCTGATGTCCGCACACATTAATGCCTTTTGGTTAGCATAGAGATCGAATTAAGAGACAATCGCTGAGTCCGAAAAACGCAAAGATAATGACATTTCAGAGTGTTTTGCAAAGATTCCGGCTCCAATGAATTGTAGATGGAATGGCCAATTTTCAAACCTGCCTCGAAGAAAAGAGAACTCTTAGGTTTGTATCGTAGACTGTCCGGGAATAGATGAAGTCCATCTTCATTTTGATAAGTACACCCTCGGTTGCCATTTTCTTGATAAGGATTTATATTGGCATGTTACAAATATTCAGTAGGGAATGATAAAATCGCTCTTGTGATGGCGCTATAACCAAATCACTTTTCATTCATGATGTGAAGTGAAGTGAGCTCAGATCATACTTTTTACATAATATAATTTAGTGTGCCACAAAACTCAAGCACCTAAATTCCTAAAACGTTTTACTCAAAAAAATTGTAAGTACAAGTTCGAGTAATAAGTGTTAAGGGGTTATATACTAAGTTTAGGGGAAAATGTGAACTAAGTTCGTGATTGTTTTTAAGGGTGTTACGTAAATTTTTTTTGAAAAAGCGAAAAACAATTTGTTGGTAGTGTTATCGAAGAAAAAAGAAAGAGTTAAATTATAAAAAACTATTAAAAATTGTTGTATTAGTCCCTCCCACGAAAAGCGTTTTTTTGCATAGGCTTGCGGTGAACACTCTCCAAAGCAAACCGCTCAACAGAAATTAAAAACGCGAAAAACTTATTGGAGACAAATCTATTCTGTTGTCCCTGAACGATTTGGTTTCCCTAAAGAAATTTGTTTTCCAATACAAAAACCATGTGACAAAAAATCGATTTTTCAGTTGTTAAAAATTTCAAACAAAAATGTATTGCAAATAATCGAGAATTTTGAAATGAAAAAGGAAACGGTCAAGGACACGAGATCGGTTGAAAAGTTTTTAGATATCACGTTCACCCCAACGGAACTTTCCAATAAACTTAATTCCAAGATAATCGCGTTTAAAAAAATGTGTTAAGTGCTTACAGATGAAACCAGCACGCTTTGAACCGCTGTAATTTGAAAAAACAACACGGCGGCCGCCGTGGTGTGAAGGTAGTGTTGCCGGCCTACCACACCGAAGGTCCATGGTTCGAGCCCTGGTACAGGTAACATCAAAAGTGATTTGAAAAAAGTTTTTCAAAACGGGGTCGCCCCTCGGCAGTGGTTTGGCAAACTCTCCGAGTGTATTTCCGCCATGACAGGCTTCTCAGCAAAAATTCGTCTCCTTTGTAGATGCCGTTCGGAGTCGGCAAAAAACTGTAGGTCGCACCAATTTGTAGGGAAAATTCAAATCGGCACACCAGAAGCTTGGCGTAAAAATCTCTTAGGAGGTTTATGATGATATACCTGTTGTATATCGCGCCATAGAGAGAGAGTGTTCCTGTATCGATGAAATTTCGCGCAGATATTTTCGAAAGTATGTTCTTCCAGATTATGCAATAATCTCGATTTTTCCAGCCCCTACTTTGTATATAACCCCTTAAGTAATTTTATTCAGGAATTATACATATAAGGTATTTTAAATTTGAATAAATAAAAGCCGTTTAATAGCTCATCTAAAAAAATGTGTGCAAAGAATCAGATGAACTCAAAAAGTGCAGCGATAAAACTAAAGCACCATCAAATATCTATGGGACAAGCCCAGTTTTTCCTCGTTTTTCGTCTGATATCATGGTAGGTTCATATCGTATTGGCATTGAGTGCATATTTTAAGTAAAATATCTTTGGACAAAACGTCAATATTATTAGCCGTAAACTATTTTTTGAATGTCTTCCTGGTAGACCCACCTTAATGGCATTCCTTTCCCCACAAGAAATAGGTTGAACTTTTATGAATATCTTTCTACATAAAACGATCTAATACCAGTTCCATCGTATGAATGGGACCCATGTCATGGCCAAAGAAACGTCTACTAACCACTGCACTGCCTCGACCATGTTTCACCTATTAAAAAGTATAGTAAATATAAGTAAGCGTTGTTCTTTAGGCCTGGGAACTAGGTTCAGAGCGTCCTAATGTTTCAGAAAACTTTTATTTGTCAGAAAATAAGACTTCTTGTCGTATTGTACTCCTCCAATTTAGTTGGAATCTCGAAAACCCTTATTTTTCTTCTATCTGAAAGCTCCGAAGTGAAGTAATCGATCTTAAAGAGCACGTCTTTAAGTGGTATTACATGGGGTGGATATCACAAATTCTTTCATAAAATTTCTTGTGGAAACAAGAAAAAAACTATTTTTAGGCCACGAGCGATTGCCCGATCCTTACTATTCGGTATTTTACGTACACTGGCACCTCCCTGTACAGTGCTAAGGGAGCCAATTGAGTGAAAAAACCTTTATAGTACGCTAAATAAGGTCATGGAGAAGGTTAACACATTTTAAAATAGTATTTCCTGATTTCCTTTGATTCAATTTGAGTAAAATTCTTTCGCGACGTACCACGAAATAATTGTTTCCAGCAAACCTTTTAGATTTCTACAGACCATCTAACCTGGTTTAACGGCTACATTAAAGAAGGAAAACGTTGTTTGCAAAGTTTCGAAAAATATCGGTGTGGTTATTGTGGCTCACATTTACTACGATTTTAGAGTTTTTACAACACATTAAAGGAAAAACAAGACCTAGCTTGATTTGATCCCTTAGTTTTGTCTCACACATTTTTTAGTTAACCTGAAAAGTGCAATAAATTTTTTTTAATGGACTATGAAAACAGTTTTTTGTTTCATATTTCAAATATCTAATATGTGGCCTTTATCAATAAAACCCACTAAAAAATTTAAAACCTGCACATAGAATTTTATTTAATCACATTTAACAGAGGGACTTTTGATGCTTTAGTTTTGTCTTACACTGTATGTCCCGCATTCGTTGCCCTGACATAACCCCAATTTTTTCACTTGGGATTATGACGCTGCACGTTTGATCTTAAAAAATGGAGAAACATTTAAAAGCATTTTACCCCAAATGTTATTGTTGTTTGCAGCGACAGTTATGCCTACCTCGGGCATATTGTAAACCCTAACCCGCAGGAGCTCCCCACATAGAAGAGAATTCTTTGCGGGAAAATTGTGGCTTGCAAAGCCTGTATTAGATTGCGTTAGCTTCTGATTATGTCTCACTTTAGGCCGGGTTTTATAATCCCAAATGTTTCAATGCAGGGAGAGTATCATAATGCCAATTTTTGGATTATTTAATGTCACCTCCACATTTTCGTACATCATGAATAAATATAAAATCAAATTTATTTCAGTGATGCTTCTACTCGACGAACCCACACAGGGTTTAGATCCGCTCAGCGCGTATTTGCTCATTTCAATACTTTCGAATAGTGCAAAGAAAACGGGATCTGGAATTTTGCTCTCTTTGGAAAAACCACGCTCTGATGTGTTTCCCTTTTTGGATCGTGCTCTATTCCTTTGCCTGGGTGGCGTAGTTTACTCTGGCGGCACACGTGCAATGTTAGAATATTTCCATAGCATTGGTTTTCCTTGTCCACAACTTGAGAATCCATTGATGTATTACCTTTGTTTGTCCACAGTGGACCGTAGGTGAGTCAGAAGCTAAACATAGAAATAGAACCGAAGAAGTACTAACATGAAATTTACTTTTGTAGAAGTCGCGATCGTTTCTTGGAGTCCAGTCAACAGATTGAGGCATTGGTGGAGCGCTTTTCACGGGAAACTTCTTTGTCTGATGCACCAATCAACACAATGGGTACTGGCAAGGTACCTTTGGCATATGGAAAGCCTGGTGAACTAAAAGTTTGGATAATGCTATATTTGTAAGTGCCATGAGTTGAATAGACTAGACTAAGTTTGATAGGAAGAGAACTTTTGCATTATATACATGTTTATACGGAGCCTTTGTATATAAACTGTATTTACTAGAAGAATGTGATTAGTGACTCTTCGAAAGGTACTAGGGACACGATATCGAATGTAAAGCATCGATACTGTACTCATTTAAAGTATCGCTGTACAAGTATCGGGTACCCGATAGTATCGAAACAACAAAACTCGATACTCAAATTATAAATACTAAACTTACAACTTAAATAAGCAGTTCGATAAAGCAATAGAAACGTTGCACCTTAAAATAGGCATGTTACGTTCCAATTAGAGGTTGGTAAATAGGTACTTGAGTTTGATTTCAGCTATTTTTGCAGAGAGCTCATTAAGAGTTTTATCAAATTAATTTCCCTGAACAGTAGCTGCTAACGTAAAGTGCTTAATTAATAATTTTTATTCACTGTTTCTGTTTCAATGTTTATTTCCGCTTCAATACTAAACTTTTCGGGTTTCAATTGCATAATATTTTTTTCCATTTTTTTAAAAGTATTGACTTCTTTCTAAGAAAATTGTAATTAACTTGAAAAGTAATTGTGGAAAAATATGGATCTGATTCAAATTCGATTCGATACCAGGGTCTAAATACTTGATGCCAAAAAGTATCGTTATAAAAGTATCGAGCACAAAATATCGTTATCGAAGGACAAAAGTATCGATATGGTATCGTATCGAAATTCGTGTCCCTAAAAAGTACTGATCTTTCTAACTCTCCTTTGTTTACTGGTTTTCCAATAAGGGACGAATATTTGCCATTTTGGAATATGGAGACAGTGCCTACCAGTGAGTGTACAATAGTCCAATCTAGTATTTCTTACTCCTTTTTGAACCACTTGCTTTCCATTTTAACTTAAGAGGTAGCGAAAGATCCACTTGCCTCACCTCTACCAGAAAGTGGTGGATCGACTGCTCTTTCTCTTTGTACTGGCAGCTTCTGCCTAGACAACTTGCTGGTGTAAGTCTCTTACTATATAAAAATGGCCGTAGGAACCTTCATGCTTCGCAATCATCCCTGCTAGTCCAAACTAAATGTCTTGCTTAAACGTATGCTCTCTCGTTTTCCTTCTCGATACTTTCCAATGGTGGTATCGAGTCTAGTGTATGTCTATTTCGCACTAATACTGCTCACACGGCAGCTCACAGCTACTTTCTGTGTCGCACCTCCCTCTTGGATCTGGGCAATGTGGAACGATAGCCCTCCCTTACCCCTTTCCCCTTCATTTTCCTGCACTAGCATTAATGTAAGCTAAGACCAGCTCCTAGTACCTTAAACCACGTACACTGTTTGTCGGTTGAGATTATATTCACCGCCGGCATTAGTAAAATGCAACTCATTCCTTGGCTTATGTCAGCTGCTTATATGCTCTGAACTTGGAAACATGAATATATGGACTGATACGTACCTTGCGCCATGTTATCGAACTGCGCAGCCTACAATGTCGACAGATTCACTGGATTGGTTTTCTTAACTTTACTGAGAGCTACCTCGCTGCTCTTCCCACTCCGTCTGGCGTACGAGAAGGGGAAAAAGCTTTTCGTATGGTCACAGATTCGGCCTCAACCCAATACATTCTGTCATGGAGAATTCAGGAGGTTGGTACTCCCTTCCCGGCAGAGGCAGCGGCTTCGGCAAACGAACGTGATCATATGCTACACTTGGACCCCACGGATCCTCAAATTAAGGATCTCAATTCGAAAATCAGACGGCTGATTGATCAACACAAACGCGTCAAGTGGGAGGAGCACCGAAGGTCCTCCATCCTCTCTACTGGTGTCGGAAAATTATGGCCCACTGGCAAGTCCTTGTCCAATCCCACAAATTATAGATCGCCTTTGGCGATAAGTTTCAGTCAAAACCGCAGATATGCGCTAGCGCTTTCCGCCAACAATTTGTATTGCATCCTCCGGTGAACAAGGAAATCAGACGCGCCACCAGGGAAGCTTAAAACCAAAAACTAGTCAATTTACCATTGCCATCACTACCAGAGAGGTTCAGGAGACCATTTGGAGGTCTAATGGCTCAAACTCCATAGGCCCAGATGGAATATCTATGCTGCTGTTAAAATATCTCAGTGATAAGGAAGTAAGATATCTAGCAACTGTCTATGACCACCTTTGTCATTCCAGAAAAATGGAAGCAGGCAAAAGTGGTGCCACCACTAAAGCCTGGGAAACCGGGTAATGTTGGGGAGTCATATCGGCCGATATCGCCCCTCTCGCCAGTAGTGAAGCCCCTGGAGATAGTCTTGTCCCCTTACTGCACCACTAACTTCCGGCTCGCGGAACATCAGCATGGTTTCCGCAAAATGCACAGCACTATACCCGCGCTGAATGCCATTACCACTCAGATAAATGTCGACCTCAACCAAAATCGTCCTAAGGACGGGACTGTGCTGGTTGTGCTTGTCCTGTCGAAAGCTTTCTGAGGTGTGTCTCCTCATGACACTAACCATCTACTTATCTGCTCAACTGAGCCGACTTTTCTAATAACAATCTTACTCTGGTCCAACCTTTTTGAAGCCGCAAGTTTCCTGGGATTTCCGTTGGAAGATCCTGATGACAATGCTAAGTAAGGAATGTGACGACTAGGCAGGGCGAAGCATGGTTAATATGTACAACAACAGCCCAGTAGAGAAGTGCTGAGTTGATCGAGAGCCTATAACAAATTTCGGTACCTTTTCACCATATCGGATTTCGTCCCATTGGATTCGAGTAACTTTAAGGCAGCTTGGCTATGAACAAAGGTAGTTACATTGGTTGCTGGTTTTATATTACCAGTTTTGGCTCTGTTTAGTCCCTTTGTCATATCATCTTATATCGTTGCGTGCCCATAGATCAAAGACTTGCACATGTTGTATTCAAGCCCTGATCAAACACATGCAGCGGTGACATCTCCTGATATTCCCGGCTTACATCTCCTGATATTCCCGGCCACGCTAGTCTTTAAACTTTCACTATAGCGCCACACGTTAGTATCGATCCGATGACGGGATTATATGGGGTGACAGCCCTTGTTCTTCCCAGCGGTTATTTTGCAGGTTTAATACTCTTCCAGATTCTTCTTTGATCTTACCTCAATATTCCCAAGAGATTAGGCTTCCGATGAGATTAGTATCGGTAGATTGAAAGAAGGAATTTTACTTTAATATCACTAAGCATCGATAATCTGCTAAGTTATAGAATTTGGGAACAAACTGGCAGATTGTGGGAAGCTTTCTATGATTATGTTTGTTCCAAAAATAGAAAAATTTTATATCCGACGCACGTATTCTGGGTAGCGTAATGTTTTTTAAGTCGGCGATTTTACACATTTTTGTTAAACTCATGGCTATTTCAAGCCGATCTCGTTTATAGGTCTACATTAGTAGTGGGACTATTTTCGAATAATATTCGAATAAAAAACGAATAAAAATATTCGTTTCAAAAAATTCGAATAGTATTTATTGGAATAGTATTTTTCGAATAGCGGTATTTGAACAGTTGTATTGAAATGCGAGAGATGTCGGAAGCGAAATTCACTGTCTTCATCGCTTGTACCTATGAGCATGCATTCACGTTTTTATGTATGTATGCTTTAGTGTACAAATGTGTGCATAAGCTGTAGTGATATTTGTTTAACTATTCGAATACCTATTATTCGAATACCTATTATTCGAATACCTATATTCGAATACCTATTTTTCGAATAGTTGTCATAAGTATAAATTATTCGAATAATACTATTAGAATAAAAGTATAAATTATTCGGATAAATACTCTAATTTTTAATAGCTTTCGAATAAATGGATTTTTTATTCGAATAGTCCCATGCCTAGTCTACATACGATAAATCTAAATACGAAAACTGTAAATTATATTTTAGAAATATATGTAAAATTCGCCAAAATTCGAAGTATTTTCTTTCATATACAAAAATTACTTTCATAAATTTGTATGGAAGAAAAACCAGTAGTCCGCAAGAAAACAAAATTGCCAAAAATCCGCAAAATGCGTTACAGACTTAAGATTAGCACCTTAGGCCCGGTTTTTCAGTACAAGTTCAACTCAATTTGTCAGTTAAACTAAGCTTAAACTTGTTACGCAGTTTTTCAGTCAACTTTAAACGAAGTTTAAACGTAGTTTAAGCGGCCAATTTGGCAGGGTTAAACTCTAGTTAACTTGTCAGCTGTTTGCATATTTGATAGTTTTGGTTGTGAAACAATAAACTGAACGCAATTAAAAAAGGACGATATTTTTATATTTAATTAAATACTGGATATATCATCTGACAAAAGTGATTATAGTGATGCAGAAATAAGCGAAATCCTAACTATTACAATACTGAGGAGAAGTAATGGCGTTGAATATGTAAACAAATGTCATCTGTTGCCGTATCTAGATAAAAAAAAAACCAATGTTGCCGTATAAAAAGCAAATCTTAAAAGCGGCCTTAAACTCTCACTAAAAAACCGCTCTGCAGTTTAACTGGAGTTTAAATTTATGCCGAGTTTAAGCAAACTTAGTTTAAACTGAGCTTAACCAAGGACTGAAAAACCGGGCCTTATTATACCGAAATTCAATGCACTATAAAACTGCATACTCAAAAAAATTCTGAAAAATCTGAGAAAAAACTTGAAAATTTTTAAGAAAATTCTCTGAATTTTGGCGAATTTCGCATGTATTTTTAAAATATTATTTACAGTTTTTGTATTAGATTTTGGCCCAATATTTTATAGAAAATTAGTAAAAATAATTTTACCAATGCAAAAATGGCTGAAAATTGTATAGGTACGCGGACTTATTCTGTCGAGTGTATATACTCGTATATCTATATTGGTTCCTCTGTTGGTGCAAAGCCAACAATATTTTAAGAAGGATATAGCTGCATATTTAGTTAAACAATTTTGTTTACAAATTTGAAATAAAAACCTTCTTTTTCACAGAAAATTACTCGCATCAACATTTTCCTGTGGAATCGCTGGTATGCAAGCGCTATTTATGCGTCTGCTAATGTTGCCAATAACCTTGGCTCTGATGTGGCTATTTTACACGAACGTCGGTGTAAGTTACTTTTAATCATTCAGTTTTGTGCGCTAAAGCATTTAGTATCTTTCATTTTTGTATGCAGGACGATGCTCAAGGTTTCTTCAGCAAGAACGGCATGATACTCAACATAATTGGCTTGGCATATGGCTGTGGCATGCTTTCAACTATTTCGCTGTGTAAGTAAAGCTTCTAAAATCCCGCACAAAAAAAAACTAAATATTTTCTTTTTGTTATTGCAATTTTAGTTCCAGTATGGCGAAAACGTTTCTCACAGGATACACCCGAAGGGCTTTACTCAGGCGCTACACTGCTCATAGCCTACAATTCCATTTCGATACCGTTTTCTTTGATTTCAGCAGCAATCGCCAGCTGTGTTATTTACCCGTAAGCATTAACAGCACTTATTAATCTTGTAATAAAATACTCAAAATCTTTTAGACTGATCTTGGATCCCAAGTTCCCGAATGGCACGGTGTTCACTTATCTTTTAGTAGCATTGTGGTCGAGCTTTGTGTTGGCAGAGCAGTTGAGCATTGCTTTCTTGTTGGTTGTGAAAATACCGTTCAATGCCGCAATTACCGTTACTTACATTCTGGTGATCAGCATAGCATTGGCCAGTGGCACTGTGCGTTCCTTTAAGGGCCTACAACCTTGGCTGCAGGATAATGCGAAGGGCACCCACACTCGTTACGCATCATCGTTGTTGCACAGCATTGCCTTTCAGTCACGCAAAATGAATTGTACGCCCACAGCGTCGGTTATATGTCCAAAACCGGCAGATTTTCTACATGAACGTCTTGGCATGGCGGATCCAGATGTAAGTTGCATGCTTAAGCTAGAATTCCACTCCAGCTAGCTTGACCTTTTTACATGGTTTATTCAGCGGAAATGGCAGAAATACTAAAACCACCTGATGTGGAGCTCTAGCTTTGCATATTTTGTGTAAGCAATTGTATACTGCATCTCATCTCTTCTCTTTTCCACAGGAAACGATTGATGTTGCTGCTTCGTGCGCTTTCGCCATTGGTTTGGCTGCCTTCAACATGCTGCTTTACTTGTTTCCAATGCCCAGATGTGTGAGACAAAAGTTTAGAGACTGACAATATTTTTTAGTGGATTGGTAGAAATCTTGTCCATGTTCGGGCACTAACTATATAACTATATAAAGAGTATTTAATAAATTAATCAAAAATACGACAGATAATTTTTGGCTTTAGAAGCCGTTCTTCGAAAGATTTGTGGACCTCTAAGTGTTGCCGACGGCGAGTACCGAAGAAGAAGATTCAATGAGCTTTACGCAGTCGCCGACATAGTTCAGCGAATTAAAACAGTGCGGCTTCGCTGGCTAAGCCAATTTGTGCTTATAAACGAAGATTCTCCGGCCCAGAAGGTATTCTTATACCCGATGGTGGAAGCAGAGGCAGAGGTAGACCACCACTCCGATTAAAGGACCAAGTGGAGAGCGATTTGTGGTCCCGCAGTGTCAGTTGGCGCAACGAAGATATGACTGGCTATCTATGTTGGACGGTCAAATTCGGCCACACGGTTAGATAATCATTTAAATAAGGCAAGAAGAAGAGACCGTAAAAGTAAATATGTTGGCTGATGTCAAGTCATCCTTCACCTATTTCCTTTCTTTGTGGCCTAGTTTGCGGCGTTGATAGAAACCCCTTCTGGAAAGAATAGTTCATTTGCGTAGCTTGAGCTAACCGTCTACTATGTTCATATCATAAATTTACTTCAATACTCTATGTTGGCATAGCGATAGAGAACATTAATTTTTCGGAGTGCAGGTATAATGAGAGATTTATATCGGGTGATCTTTGCTAGTGGGCATATGCGCCTATTCTTTATTTCACCCACTTTTTTCTCTCCTCTATGAAGACAAACGAAGGAAGAAATTACCATAGGGGGTCCCCCTCTCTGAAACTTCATTCAGTTTTGGACGGCTTGTATAGGTCCTTCTATTTTGCACCGTTGTATAATCCTGTACAAATCATCCAACAAATCTCTAAAAAAAGTTATTCCGCACTTAATTCCTTAGGCTTGCAGGGGCTATAATTAATCCCAACTATTCGCTTATGATTATAGTTGTGATTATACAAACATAATTTGTGTAGCATACTTATGGGGGAAGCAAGTAGAAACAAGTAGAAAGTATTCGGCCGTATCCGTAAGGGATCTGTCCGACAGTATATATTGAGGCATACAAGGATGCGATTAGTCTCTTCATAGGACATGCTCAACCAAAATGTGTCAGTTCAACAAATATTAAGAGATAGAAGCCGGCAATAGTCACATAGTCCTTTGCAACTCATCCCCATTTACTCCAGACAAATTGCATTTTTTGCAGGGAAGCTTTACGAGGACACCAAATTACGGCATAACGGAGTATAGGCAGTTCCTTTTCGTCCTACTGAAGGTGGCCAAAGGGGCGATGTGTGTCGATCTTTTCTTTTAAAGATTTTGGCCAAGATTTGGGGATTGTGAAAACAATTATAGATTTACAAGATTTGAAACCACGCTGATAGGGTGCAAATACTCGAATTCCTTATATGAGATATTAAGGGAGCTGATTTTGCGTTAGTGGGCTCAAATTGCGGAATCGCTTCTAGTGGATTTGTTAGAGAACACTTATATTCCAATTGTCAAGCATCCCACCATAGTCTGCATACAACCAGACACATGCGCTTTAAAATCTCGCAGCCGTACTGGAATAGCCAGAAAGCTGTCCATAAGCTCCCAAGGCTTTATTGTTTTTAAACCAGCTTGTCATAATGGAGTTGTGAAACATAAATTCCATTTTCTTAGTCCGGTCCCTGTCCTCATTTTTATATGTTTAAAAGCTGCGTTGTTGTTAGCTCTACCTTTCACAAAGACATCAACTAGTTAAACAGAGGCACCTTCCTTATTAAGGGCCGTTTTTTCTTTCCACAGTTAACGCTGACCGGCAATTAAATTGACAGGAATTATTGTAATTATTGTGGCAGTGATTCGCCCTTATGTAATGGGACATGACGGCCAAACAGGGTTATACTGATGATTACAGTCCTTTGCGAGATATGAATCCGGTACGCTCCGGTACAAGGATCAGCCCGACTGCCCTGGTAGCGATTTCATTGACCCGACACCGCGGTCAATGTGGATTTTAGTCGCCTATTACGACAGGCAAACCTACCTCGGGCACATTCTAACCGACAGACAGAGAGAAATGGTTCGGCTATCTCTCAGATAAAGTGACAGTTGGCGCTAATTTGAGATGGTAAAAACAGCCCTAGGACACCAGACATTCGTAAACGTTAAACCGTTGGCCATGGTCGTCATATATTTCATATCTTAGCCTTTACAATAAACTGTGGTGCAACCCGTTCTGTTTGATGTGAACCACTCAATTCAAGACAGACTCACGCTTGCAATGCACCTCATACTGAACTGGTGCTTCTGATTAAAGCCCCCCAGCGGCCTCTTGCACCTGAAACTTGGCCTTGTGAGTTGGGTAAAACTTCTACACACGATCTTTTTTTATAATAATGTATTTTAAATATTTTTATTAAAAATTTATTTACAGTAAAATTTACAAAGTAGACATACTTTGCTTTTACAATACATTGTCATTATCGAACTTATGTAACTTAAATTGGTTTCGTTTTAAATAGTATTTTCGTAAACATAAAACATACAAAGCGAATTCATGCAAGGTGCTGTTTCTAGAATAGCTGATTCTATAATCTTGATGGTCTAAACGTCATTTTAAATTTTTGAATAGTATTAGAGAAAAATTAAATCTGTTATTGTGTTGTGCTAGTAACATCACCTCATGTGAATTCACTATTCGATTCACTTATTAAACGACAAATATAAGTTTTTAAATAATTGTGGAAAGAAAAAAAATTGGAAGGGAGTCGTCGAAATATTTCAAGTCTGGAAAGTTAAACAATTAACTTAAAGTGTTGAATATTTTTCTAACGACTTTTTTTTTTTTTCTCTTGTGTTAATTTCGAGAATTTTTTAAATTACTTTAACAATTCACAAATAACTAGAAACACGCAAATAATAAAATTATTATATTACAATATATTGTCTTGGGGGAATAAAGGTAAGAATACGTAGGTTAAAGAGTAAAGTGGATGAACCTTGCAGTTATGTATGAAATACCTATGGGGGCGCACTATGGGTTAATTTGAACATAGTTGTCAAATAATCAAATATATGGGCAATGAATAGAGCTAGTAGAGCAGGTAGTCGGAAAGTGTCAGTGCGGAAAATATAATATTAGTAAAAATTTTGAAAAATTTCCTTTCGGATTCTTTTAACTTTTTTTCTAATGTAAAAGAAAGATTATTAAAACTTGGAACCCCTACTTAGAGAAGATTCTGCAAAGTTTAACTTGGACACGTCAAAGACAATTTTAAACTTCGCGCTCAAGTCACATAAATTTACAAGATTTCGAGCAACCAAAGAGACATTTTAAACTCTTTTCAGAATCTTTCGCGTATGCAGGTCTGTATCTCAAAAATTTATTTTATAGCAAATTGCAAGTTTGAATTCGTTATAAATTAGCGTTGGTTTTTGAAAATAAAGATTCCTCCTAACTCGGCTACCTGTTCGAAAACGAACTATTTCTGAATTAGGGTGAACAACGTCTAAAGCCAGTTGAAGACGACGTATTACAATTTGTTTGAAAAATGCTCTATCTCGAAGTGACTTCAGTAAAATTTACTAACAAAACACTTTTTGAAACAAACACTGGCAAATGATGTTATCCAATCGAATTCTGACGGAGAGCGTGTTTGAAAAAAAATGTTCAGGCATGGAGTTTTCAAGTATTCATTGGATTAAAAAAATTTTGAAACCGTAAGAAATTAAAAAAGCAAATATTGAAACATCTCAATTTAAAAATTGGTTATTAAACGGCTCACTTGAAAAGTTAGCAAAATTAAAAAATTAAATGCTTTGACGTAATTACTATGCGTTTCAAAAATAAAAATTCGACATTTTTACATAACTATTCAGCTTCTAAAACAATTTAAAGGGGATTTTAAAAACAAAATATTGCTTCGATTACTTTTACCGATTAAAGAAAACAAAGTCACATTTGCTAGAACTCAGTTTGGAAACTATTGACAATATTAGGTTTTTTATATCTGCGAATAGTTCTCACATAAATTAGTTTTCTGATTAGCTGCGCCAGGTTTATTTGTTGTAAAAGTATCTTATTTGAGATAAAGTTTTTTTCAAACTAGAGCATAGTGCAGCGCTGTGAACTTAATCTGTGGCAACTAGTAATAACAGCCAATGTCTAATTTTATTATTTTAAAGGAAGTCCTTTATTGAAGTTAAAATCGTTTACTTAAATCAGGGATTTGAGATGCACTTAAAATTTTTACACCCCATAGATCTGTTCGATGAACGCACCATAGTACTCTGGATCAGGAATATCAATATAAAAAGTATGGAGTTTTCTTCTCGAGACTATGTTCTGCCGTACGTTCTGTTCCGTTTTAGTATACTCAGGGAACGTACCTAAGCAGAAGTCAATAGCACAAGTATAAGTATTTTAATTTATTATTTGATTTTCAAAGCAAAATTAGTAATGCCAAGAAATATAGAAAAAGTGGACAACTTGGATATTTTTCAAAGTTTTGGATTGAAGTTTTAAGTACTAATTCAACCTTAGCTGTGGTGCCAATGATTTTCTGTTAGCTTATTTTAAAATTTTCCTGGAAAAATTCGCCGGAATGATCTCTAAAGGGAGTGATTTGCGACACCTTTCATCTACAGCGGGCTATAATTGATCACAACTATGCCGTTATAGGCATAGCATGTAGCGTACTTAAAAGTGTTGAAAGTAGACTTGTTCACAACAAAGTAGATCTGTCTCTTCATAACAAACTTAAACAAAAGCGACCAGTGCAACACATATAAAGAGATTAAAACTGGCATTAGTGGCATCCTCCTTTGCAACTCATCCCGATTTTTTCCAGACAAATTGCATTTTTTGCAGTGAAGACACTAATTGGTCCCTTTCATGCCCAAAAGGGTAGTGTCGGGACGGTCGCACAAGTTTACTTTCAACACCTAAAAGTAGGCTACAGAAATTAAACTCGATTTAACCCAACTATGCCATTTTTAGTCCACTGTAGACGAAAGGTATTGATCCCGGATCACTCTCTTTAGAGATCAGCCCCACGATATTTTGCAGGATACTGAGAACACAATACTTATATTTTATTTATCGCGAAATTGGCTGTTATTGCTTATTTACAGAGACATCTTAAAAGGATGAATCTGCGAAGTATTTATATAAGGGGGAAAAATGAACTTTTCTGAAAGGGCCTGGTACAACTTTTCTGAAGATATAACCCTACAGCAACTTTCTAAACTCTTCTCGCTAAAGAAAAGAAACTCATTTAAAGATAACGACTTGACTGTGTAGAAAAACAAAAAGATTTAGTGGACTTTCCTATTTTTGGGTCTTTCGAAATCAAGAAGATGGTTCTAAAAAGTAATGCACAGTTGAAACGGCTGTGCGAATTATTTAAAAGGTAACATTTATTTATTGTCTATTTTTTGAAGGATGGGTTAGAAAGACTTATTGAAGTTAATGTGACACTTCGAATACAGACATCCGCACCAACTGCAAATATGAACTATTGTAATATCTTATCTTAGAGAACTTGCTGTATAGGTCACACGAGTTTCGGAAAATCAATCAACTTTGTCAAAGAACTAAACTCAACTACATAAACAATGATGGCAGCGTGCGACTGCGAAGCTTAGATTATTTTGTGAATTCTTTCAGCTTCTAGCTCGTCTTACACTCTCTTCAGTTTTTGCGTGTCTTCACAAATTCTGCAATCTCATACTCGGGATACTCTTGCGGCGACTCACTCAACGTATCCGTATCATAGTAAGCATAATCATAGCTGGTATCCTCATCAGCGTGTGGTGGTCGCTTTGAAGCTCCCTTGCCCTTTTTACCTTTCTTTCCCGAAGATTTGCTACTTTTTGGCGCCTTTGTGACTTTCGCTGTGGAAACGGACAGACTGTAAGGGGTTGTCGCATAAGACGTGGTTGGGCGACGCGTTGTGACTGTAGATGATGGAGTCGCTACTGTTGTGGATGGGCTGGTATAAAGCCGTGTTGATGACAAACTTGTCGAGTAAAGAGCAAAGAAGTTAGCGGTTGTGCTGGGTGGTGGCGGTGGTGTAGTTGTTGGGCGTCGCGTACTCGATTGCTCAACGCTCGGTATATATTGTGAATTGTATTGTTGCGAAGTCTTCTCGGCCTTGAAGATGTCAGCACGCAATTTATTAATGCTGGCCGCACCAAAATTCAAAGAATGTGCCGTCTTGAAAAGTTCTTCTTCATCGCTCAAATCGACAGGTTCGGATTGTTCTTGTTGTTGCTTACGGAAAGCACTTTGTTGTTGAGTTTTCAAATGCTTTTGTGGATTTTGGAAGTCGTTGTCATAATTATATGGCTTTGCTGTTGTTGTTGATGGAGTTGGGGATGCAGTAGTCGCTTTTGTTTTTGTTGTAGACGAACGTTGCAAATTGTGACGATTACGTGGAAAATCGATCTCATACAATTCCGGATGATATTGACCATCATCTTCGTCGGGATCATAGGAGGGATTCGCAGTAGTGGGCGTAAAAGCGTTAATCGAAACTTTCGGTTGCTTAGTCGCCTTACTCGCTGGGCGTACAGTTTGTTGTGTTTGATAAAAAAAATTATCCAAAGGTTTTTGATATGTCGTGGGTTTAAAGGTAGTTGGAGTAATGGACTGCTGAGTTCTTGGCACGAGCGTCGAAAATTTCTTGGTTGTGCTAGTTGTGGGCGCATAGTAATCCGTTTCACGCAGAGTTGTTGCCTTATAGTTAATGCTACCACGGCTGGCGAAACCGCGTGGACGCGTATCCGTATATACAGAGGACTTGCTTGTGCTAACGGCAATTGTTGGCGCAGCAGTTTTTTGTTTCTTTTCGCCAATAAAAGCTGTTGGCTCTTGATTTCTCTGACGCAGAGCTATCTCCCCCGCTGAGGCACGTGAACGATAATAATATTGTGGCTCCTGGTAGGGATTATTTTCTACTGGGCGTTGCAAGGGTTGTGTGGGTTGTACGTGCTGTATAGGTTGCACCGAATTTATAGGCTGGAATGGCTGCGGTTGTTGTAGCTTTATTTTAGAGAAATCATCGAACTCGTTCGCAAAGGTAGCGCTTGAGTTATGCACAGCTACCTTCTGTTGAGCGCGCTCCAATTTTTGTGATTTTCTCGTCGAAATTGTTGGCTTATTTTGACTCTTCGTAGTCTCTAACGGTAGATAGGTATTTGCGCTGGAGCTTCTGCTTCGGCCACTCCCACCATTCTCCCGCGCCAGTTCGGTGTATTTTGGTGTCGTGCTCTTCACGCGATAAACACTGCTCGGGTTGTAGGTGGTCGGTTCAATTTTTTCTTGGGTCTGGTAGTCATGCGCATTGAAGCTGAAACGATTGGCGGCGCTGCTATAGCTAGGTCGAGCGGTAGGTATCACTGCTGAGGTTGATATCGCAATTACTGGTGTTCCTGTTGATTTCTGTGGCACAAAATCATAAGCGCTGGTGTTATAGTAATTTGACTGTATCGTGGGCTTTTTTGTGACCTTCTTTGCAGTGGCGCTAGTTGAAGTGGTTGTTGTACTCGTTGTTTTTGGCGTCGTTGTCGTTTGTTTAATACGCTTTGCGCGTGTTGGTTGGGGTTGCACTTTACCCGAGGTGGTTGTTGAGTCGGAAGACTTTTTGTTGTTGTAATCTGTGAAGTCATTAAATTGTGTCTTTGCTGGATGATCAATAAAATCATCTTCACGTCCACCGTTGCGATTCGAAAAGAAATGTGAACTATGGGAGCCCTTGAAGATGTCATCATACTCTTCTACAAATAAAGATACAAATATAATTTTTGTAAAAAATCATAATAAATACAAAATCAAATTTCATATGTGGATACCCTGTCATTTGAATAGAAATTTGGCAGACCAGGTGGAGAGAACCCCCCCTGTGGGTTAGAAGAGATAGTAGGCATACTGGTTGTAAGATACGACTAAATTCTTAAAAGGTAATGACGTGCAAATCGATGGTTCATCTAAAAATATGATGCTTCTCATTACCCATATTCTTCCTTAAGGAAGGAGGGGTGACATGACCTAAAAGTTTTGCACTGGCCATGATTTTCAGGGAGTGTTGTTGTCGTTACAAACAACAACAAGGGACATCTTACATTTTACTTAGTCATTTGTCTACCAGCAAATCCTGAGCACGTCATTTAATTCGGAGGGCAGGATGTTACATCACATGTATTGAAAAATGTTACATCATTTGCTTACAAGGCGATGCGACATAATTTGCCTTAATCTCTTGACCAGGGACCCATAAAAACTAGCAAGCGTCGCATCACTTGATGCGCAAAACGTCATATCGCTAAAAAGCCGGCGCCCGAAGGCAAGTGAAATCTTTCATTTTGTGTCCTCATTTGCCTACAAATAAATCCTGATCACGTCACATCACCTGCTGATGAGGATGTCACATCACTTGGTGATCAGGATGTCACATCATTTGCCTACCAGCCAATGCGACATCTGTTATATTGTGTACAAATTTGCCCATTAATAAATCCTGGACAAGTCGCTTCTCTTGGTGATCCAGATGTCACACCATTTGCCGACTAGAGGATGCAACATAAATTGGCTTCAAGCAACTAATGCGCACCAGGCGCTCAATAAAAATAACAGATGTCGAATCACTTGGTGAGCAGTACGTCACTTCGTTCGCTTACAAATCCGGCACACCAGGTGATTCGCCGTCACAAATTTTGTGGCCTCGTTTAGGTAAGTCTAACGATATCTATTGGTATTGTATAGGTAGGATTGAGACCGCTAACCTTAATTTGGGATCGACGTTTCGAAACTTGATAATGATTTCGAAGTATTCTTACTAGAATCGGGCATCTGCGCAGAAAATGCTAGACGGAATACTTATATTTCCTATGTAGATAGAAAAAGGACTTGCCCTCAAGGACTACACTCTGGGCATCTTTCTCGACATTGAGGGTGCCTTCAATAACGTAAATCCTCAAGCGGGACTGGAGCCCCCGCTAGTGGAACTCGTTAGGCAGCTCCTGTCAAGGAGAACTATCCTAACTAATCTGGGAGAGGACTCAACAGTGCGATACGCATCCAGGGGAACTCCTCAAGAAGGAGTTTTATCTCCTCTTTTGTGGGACCTAACAGTTAACACCCTACCCTCTTCAGATCTGCTCCAAACCGCCTTGAATATCGTGGAGGACTGGGCCTTGGAAAATGGCCTTAGTGTTAATCCGTCTAAAACGGAAATTATCCTTTTCACCAGAAAGTACAAAATAAAAGTTTTTGTACCACCACGCCTGAATAGGCTCAGGCTGAAACTCTCTCCAGAGGTCAAGTACCTCGGCGTAATACTAGATAGTAAACTCAACTGGAACAAACATGTTGAGGACAGATCCAGGAAGGCTATTACTGCCCTATATGCATCCAAAGCAGCCGTGGGGAAGAGATGGGGATTGAACCGCCGAATTATGCACTGGCTGTACATCGCGGTAGTTAGACCCATCTTCTTCTATGGCGCTGCTGTGTGGTGGCCAACACTCGAGCGTAGCAATAACATAGGCTGGATGGGCAGAGTACAGCGATCGGCGGCGGTGCTTATTCCGGGGGCACTTCCATCAACGCCACAAAAGCTTTGGAGGTCATGCTCAACCTACTTCCGGTTGACCTATACGGTAAACTCCAAGCAAGCTATAGGGCAGTGCGACTGAATGCCGTTCGACACTGAAACGACACCAGATTTGGACACACAAGCATTCCGGAGACCATACCCAAAAATTTGAAGGCTGTAGTCTACACTACGCCTACCGGCTATGAGCCAAACACCAAGTTCTCCACCAGAATCCCTAAGAGGCACGAATGGCAGGACGTGCACATTCTAAACCCACAATCAACCTCAATTTTCACAGATGGCTCAAAGCTCAAAGGCAAGGTGGGCAGCGGCATCTACTCGGAGGAACTTTCACTCTTCTTAGGCATCAGACTACCTAGCCACTGCAGCGTATTCCAGGCTGAACTTACAGCCATAGAGAAGGCTGCACATCAGTGTCTATATACAGCGACAGCCAAGCAGCGATCAAATCCCTTTAGGGTAGCAACACTGCTTCGAAGGTAGCACTAAACTGTAGGCAATCGCTCAATGAACTGGCCTTCGTGGCCACACGGACATACCTCGAAACTGCGCTGCTGACGAGTTGGCAAGGAAGGCCACAGAGCAATCAGGGCTGAACCAAGCAAGGAGCATCTCCCCCCCTTTTGCTACGACTAAGCTCTGGCTCCTACGCGAATTCGAAGAAAAAGCTAATTCTAGATGGACTAGGGAGACGACATGTGAGGTGTCCAGGCAAACGTGGCCCTGCACATGTAGGAAACGGACCGAGTCTATACTCAATCTAAAACGATCCTTCCTAGCGCCCTTGATTGGGGTACTCACTGGACATTGTCTAATGGGAATACATGCTGAGCGCATGGGGGCCCCTTCAAACGACTTCTGTCGCAGCTGTAGGGACGAGGAGGAGATATAAAGTGTTGAACACTTCCTTTGCAGCTGCTCTGCACTAGCCAGGACCCGTTCGGGGTGCCTACTCGCTAGTTTAGCGGAGCTGGGCTCTGCCGAAATCGGAGACATTCTGCGCTTTATCAAGCGGACAGGGTGGATCGACTTTTAGAATGTTTAACAAAGGACGAAAGGTCGCAACCCGTTCAGTGGTATCACAATGCAGAGAGGCAGCCACCTTAACCTAACCTAACCTAACCTATGTAGGCTGCTATAAACTGAGGGTATTAGATCAAAAACAAAGTCTAAACGATCACAAAAAGGAGAACAGCTGGGTATAAAAAAGATAGATAAATCGGGCATATGGATGCCTATGCTTTGCATGCCTGTTGTGCTCTAACCACTTCATTATCGTCAATAATAAGCTACTTACTGTACAACATAAATATTTAATGAATTAATTTTGCTCAACTTACGTCTGGATTCATCGAAATAGCGTTCAGTAGTTGTTGTTGTAGTTGTCGTCGTTGATGTAGTTGGGGTATAATAATTAACAATGGGTCTGCGTGCTGGTGTCGTCTCAATTTTTCGCGCTTGTTGTGGCTCATTTTGATAATCATTGTTGTTGTTGTTTTGTTGCGTATTCGACGTAGCATAGTTATAAAAAGAGTTACGTCGAGATGTTGTGCCAAAATGTTTTGAATAGTTTGGCGGTTGGTCAGGGCGTACTTTTTGATCTACGCGCGTTTCTTTTGAGCGACGAATATCGCCTGTTTGTGATTAAAAAGGTACAAAAACAAATTTTATTGAATAATGTATGTTGAGTAAAAACTTAAGTTATAGTGTGTGGGTGTGTTGAAAAAAGTATTTTTTTTTTGCTTAAATTAAAGGAAAGAGCAATCTTCAGCGGTGCAGAAATTTTTACACCTTTCATAAATACGAAGCTCGATTTTCATTTTCAGATCCAGATTTTCAGATTTTTGATGGATACATCTTTTCTTCATCTCTTACAAGCCGTCGGAGCAAAGTTATTATACGATTTTATGCTTATGAAAAGTATAAAATAATTGTAAACAGCAGTTTGAGATGGTCCAGCCTATTTCTAAATAAATAATTTATCAAGTAGGGTAGATGTAGTGGAAAAACAGTTTGAGGTGTTCTAGAACCTGCAAGGTGCCCTCTTTTGTTTTGAAAGAGGATATAAACATTTGATATTCAAAAACTTTCGAAAGTTGTTTTTAGATTTTGTATCAAAAACAATATTTAATTTAGAATATTTATTAAAAAATTTAGTGTCCACATAAAAATTTTAGGTAAATTTTTATTTTTTTCTATTATTTCAAATTTTCCAAATTCACTAATCGAAAAAAGTGAATGTTATCCCACCCTAATGTATGTATTCCAAGTATAATAGAAGTTGTGATGAGGAAGCCCGGCTGGTTGTAAATTATATTCTGAAATTATCACCTCACTTTGTTCAAGTTTGAAACCCGCATAATTATTCAACGCACGCCACGACTTATGACAGTCAAACTTCCAAGTCAATGGTAGAGGAGAGTTCGTGGCACAGCAAATAGTCCACATGGCCGCACAGTAAGTAGAGGTGCCCCCAAAAGAGTAGTCCAAACTGGTCTGAAATCTCTAAATGCCTCGACTGACCCATGTATCACTCTCTCAGAGGGACCCACACTAAAATCTCTCTGACCGGTCAGACGACTTCACTAGACACGGTAATGAATATAACTGAATCAAATAGTAAGCGCACCTAAAGACGACGTGCAACTCTCCATTTATTGTAGGGAACAATAAAATTCTTGTTTATTTCTTGTATAGGTAGCAAGTTTAACTTTGTCGAAAGCAAATTCTCTGAGTGATTATGTATATATGTATGTATTTTAATAGGACTAGCACGTGTGTCAATGTTTCGAGTATGGCACAGGCGGACAGAGATAGGTTGATGTAAGATAACTTATTCCAGGCGAGGCATGACGATGGCAACTGAGTTGATGGAATTGGAGGCTTTCTTTTGCTTTGTGGCTTCCTTAACTTCATTGCTGGTGACGATAAAGAGCTCATTTTTGATTTTCACTTAGTGGCCTGATTGATGTCTCAGCGCTTGATCCCGTGTTGCGAAGGTTGCAATATGAACAGTCAGCAAAAGGAGCTGCCGCAGATCTTTGGGTACAAAAGGAAATTGCTAGTAACGTCAAATTCAGAAAGAAAACATCTAGATCAAGAAAAATTAAACAAGCTGTGCCACATTGTGGCGGCCGAACTATATTATTATTAAATTTCTACATATGGAATTTTCCATAGTTTCTGACGCAGATGCCAGTTGGGTAATGGTAATCCGTACCAAAGTTAATCAGCTTTGCTCTGAAAACAAAAAAAAACAGCTACCTCGCTAACCTCTTCAGCTTTCTTAGTCAGCGCACCTTCACTCACAAAGTCCGGCCACACTATTCACGACTTGGCAAGTGCGGATGGAACCCCCATTATCCATTCACGGCCACAACTCTACCTAACTTCGTCAAACCTAAAATTATGGGTGTGGCTTTTCGCAGCAACGCTCAACCCTGTTGAAACTGTAAGTGAACTAGGGCTTCAGTTATAAGATCCCAGTGACAATTCTAGATGCGCGGACTTATTACGGATACGACTGAAGTGATGTAAAAGTTGTTCAAATTGAATTCCTAGTAGACTCAACACACGTTATCCTGCTCGAACATTTACTTCTTGTTGTCTCCTTGCCTCTCTTAACTCAATTTATCCCTCATCCATCCACGCACCTACAACCCTTAGTAATGCCCCCTTTTTCCTTGGTAGTAAATCAGGTTAGTAACCACTTTTTCGATCGCAAAACTTACCACTTTCGGCGCGTTGCAAATGGAATGTTGCTTCTTCTTCCTCAGCAAGTGGTGCTCGTTTGCTCTCAAATCCTGAACCAATACGATAAAGATCGAAATTATCGCTGCCATAGTAGAGCACAGAGGACTCACAGTCCACATCACCCCAATCTGCACATATTTGAGCTTCTTGATCGAAGGCTGTGCTATTGGGGCATAAGAAACGGAAGTCTTGAACCTGTAAATAGGAATGATTTTAGTTTTATTATTTCACTCAAAATAGTCTGTCATAAATGAGTCTTAAATACATAAATGGACTAAGTCTACACAGGATTTGTTCCTAGATGCTTTATGCACTCCATCCGGTCCAAATAGTTCAATGGGAGACACTGCCACTGGGCAAACACTTCACAGCCACTCCACTGTTGATAAATACACATTTGAAACTATTAGGGACTTGGTCTATTTGGAAAGAGCGTTAACATGAAAAAAAGTGTAAGAAAATGAACGGAGTATCGAACTAAGTACAATAAGGTACAATAAGTTCCCTATGCGGAAGTGGTATGGATGAGGAGGAAAAGGAGTATATCCACCACTTGCTTTGCCGATGCCCAACACTACAGACGAGATGGCTCAGATTTCTAGTTAATGGTCTAACCGAGGTGTGGAAAGTGGATCATTCGCTCCTGCTTAAGTTCATATAGGAAACTGGTTTAAAAAGCAGTTAGCGAGAAGTGACAAATGTGCCACCACCTGCCACGCTCTGAAAGCATTCACAATGGGTATGATTATCTCCGAGTTGAACTGTATGATATCCCATGCCCGCGCTCTTAACCTAACCTACCATTCCGATAAACAAAGATCACTAGAAGTCTCTCATCATATCAGTCCTGATGTATGTTTCGGCGTCATGTACAGTGTGGAGAGAATATGGGATGGCCCTTGGATAACTTGAGAAAAAAGTTCTCTGGATCATTTATGGTCCCGGAGGCGATGCCAGCGATGAGTATCGCATGATGATATATGCGAGATCGAAGCAGATATGATCACATTGCAATGAATTAAAGCAAAACGGCTTGGCTGACTGTGTAATGTTTTTCCGATAACCAAAAATACATAGACAAATAGGTGGAGAATGACTTGGCCTCTCTTGATTTTGCACACTTTCTTCGCTGCAGTGAGGCATGTGCGTGCCCTTATCTGATTCGTCCATATGCTTAGTCGACGAGCACGGGCAAATAAATGTTATGTAGAAAAACCTAACTTTGATTCGGGCGTGCCGAGACACTTGTCCAGGGGAAACACTTGCCGAAGGTTCTAGCCTGACTGACGCCGAAACGATTTTAACCCCTTAAAATTTCTTGTATAGGAGTTTATTTGCCTCTCACTTTATGTACTAGCCCCCACGCGAGCATTACTTTTTCTGCAAAAACAACAGCAACAGGGTTGGTTTCTCGGCACTCTCTCACCTAACAATCGGTTACAAAACAAAGTGCTGTCGATAAAGGAGTTTCACTCTATGTGAACAGCTTAGAAGACAACCAAAGAAAATTTTTTATTCATACGTTGAGTAAATACAATGGCAAAGGAACAACAACCTATAAATTAAGAAGTGTGTGGAGGCGGAGGTTACGATACCCGCCAGCGTGCTATGTAGCTAACTTGCCTACATTGTAATTTCTCATTACTGTTGCGCGATTTTTATTTGAGTTTTCTATTTTTATTGTCAACAAATTTTGCATCAATTGTAAATTTATACATATATGTATGTCTTATTGTACATATGTAAGCATGTATTGTAAATTAAATTAATTTTATTGCTAGATTGGCAATTCTCGAGATTGTTTATGTTGAATCACCACAGCTGGTGATTTGAGTTGATTGTCGACAAAAGTGCTGAGCTGGAGCATCAAATTTATTTACGGTTTGGCTTTTAAAGCTAACGGTAGTTTGCAAGTTGCTTCTAAGAAAGAGCATATAAAAGAATCATATGTCGATGTACATTAGACTGGGCGAGAATACAAAACTAATTAGTTTTCGAAAAAATATACTGTAAAATTTTAAAACCTTAATACTATTTTTAGAGGTCTATCATTACTTGTTAAGACTATTTTTCAATCCGTAAACATTTTTATGGTTTAATGTTTCAGCTTCGGACATTTTTCAAAAACGCAAAATTAGTATAGAAAAGAGATCAATATAGATTTTTAGAGACGTCGGCATGTTATAAAGGGGCGGGGCCACGCCCATTTTCAAACATTTTTATTTTTCGAATTTCTTTGTTCACCGACACTTTGAAAGTGAAATAGAAACGATATAAAGCTATTTTAAGCAAAGTTATTGCCTATTGAATACATCCATGATAATTTTTTTTCATGTATTCATGAAACGAGCTCAAGGCCAAGAATAATAATTTTTCACATTTTAATTTTTATTAAAACTATTATTGTTTTTATTTTTTTTAATACTAATTTTTAATTAATTATTAAAAGTTGTTTAATTGAATAGAGTAGGAAACATTTTTAAAGACAACCGCCATAGCTTTTCTTATTTCGTTCATATAGAAGTGGGCGTGGAGCTTAACCGATTTCGCCTATTTTTTCCTCGACATTCCTTGTATTCATGGTGTGCTAAATTTCTTTTCGATATCTTGAATGTTTTTGATTTATGATTAATAATATTTCTAAATTTGACTTAAGCAAAAGTGGGCGGTGCCAAACCAATTTTAAACAATTTTCTAAAAAATGTACTTTCTGCCTAAATGATGAAGCATACACCAAATTTTAACCATATAGGTGTATTATGTGCTGAATGATCACTGTTTTTGTATTTTCGAAAATATTATATACATAAAAAGTAGGCGTGTCTATTACTCGATTTCGCCCATTTTAAATAGCGCTTACAAATGAGTGCCAAGGAATATGCATACCAAATTTTATTAAGATATCTAAAAATGCACTCAAGTTATCGTGTTCACACACGGGCGGACGGACGGACATGGCTAAATCAATTTCTCTTTTCCTCCTGAACATTTTGATATATATCAGTCAATATCTATCTAGATTCGTTTATGCCCTTACATACTACCGCTAGGCGAATGAAGTTAAATTACCTTGTGTGCGATGCACTACTAGGTATAAAAATCATCAACGGGTCCGCTAGAACTAATATAATTTTAAAACCCGAATTTTTAATTTTTGGCCCGATCTAATGTACTTATGAAATATCAAAGCTCGTAAGTGCATTTGATCATTAGTATGTGCATATGCACGTATGTTAAAATGTTTGTGTGTACTTCCACAATTATGGCATCTAAGGTGGCCACAATGACATATACATATCTACAAATGTATTTTGCTTATGCGGTTGAAGCTCCCACAGCGCCTGCTGCATTACCAAATGGCAGAGTTCATCTCAGCGATAATTATGCATTTCAACATACAAATATATTTTTGCAAACTTTGCTGTTTCGACTTATAGAATTTATGATGATCAGCAGTTCTACAGATCTGTTTTTATATCATATAACTACATACATACTTATGTACAGCATCTAAGAGAAAAATGCATCCATGCATGACTCTTTATATTGCTTGTTGTGGTTGCCCTCAAGGTGTGAGTGATTATGTAGTTATTGTTGAGTAGCCCGCTGTTAATTCTCATAAAGATGAGAATGGTACAAATACAATTATCGGAAGCTTTGTCAAAAAGATGTTCGCGTTTCAACAAAGCCCACTTAAACTTTTCGAAATTTGAGGTAGCTTGAAGCTGTATCAGCGGTTCCATTGTTATCTGGATTACAAATACTAATCGGTTGACGATGTTCGTATCCCTCGAAGTCGAGTGTCGCCGGTAGAAAGGAAACTGTTTGCTAAAGAATTTACTTGGTTCATTCGCCCATCGACTTGGCTTAGCCCTCATGATTATTCACCATAGGTATGATCTGGGCACCTAAGAAGTGTAATAGGATTTTGTTGCAAAAATCTACACTACTTAAGTTATTTTAGAAAAACTTTTGAAAAATTTAGAAAAGTCAGATTTACGTAATTGAATTACAGCTTGTTTGTGTGAAATATTTGTTTACAATCAAATTTTGTAGATTGCAATACGTTTAAATAGAAATTAGAAAAAAATTTAAGAACCCCTCCGAAAAAATCCTGATCAGGCTTGAGTAAGTACTTTGATCCATATTCTTTAATCTGGTTTGCCAAGATATCTCAATCGAATATGTTTTCATCCCTACAGCGTTTAACTATTGAGGGGCCCGATAAAACAGACTCGATCTTAATTCTAAAAATTCAGCGCGATTTTTAAAACAAAGAATTTATACTCTAAAATAGAATTTGATGGGCTACAAAACCATATTTTCGGCTTCGGGACTGGAAATAGTTCTTTATTTTTGGAAAATCTGTTTTGAACTTTTGATGGTATACTCGTATAAATGATTAAAAATGTAAATTATGAGCAGTGTGACCAGCTGCTAGAAAAAAAGAGGCTAAATCGGCAAAAAAAAAGGTTAAAAAAGATTAAAATTAAGAAAAAGGAGCTAAAAAAGTCAGAAATTTTTTTACGAAATCCATTTCAGGTTTTTTTTTTAGTTTAAACTATTTGTATATAAAGCTGTAGACATAACTTAAAGGAACTATTCTTGTTTCAACACATATCAGGCACATTTTCCTTGACAAGGAATTTTTTATAAAAAAATATAGAAAAATCACTACAAACTAATTAATGTTATAATATTTTCTTCGTCTGATTAATCAGAAGAGCTTGAGTCTGCGTACAAAGTTTCGGTATTTATCATAGAGATGAGATCATCGGTAATTTCAAAATCAGTGCAACATTTAATAGTAAGGAGCGAGTTAAGCATTCTAATTTTTAATCTGTTCTCTAACTTAGTTTTTAAAATGTTCATGGTACTAAAAATTCTTTCAACCTGAAAGGTAATACCAAAAAGTTAAATACGAATTCGACCAGTTCTAAAAAAAGGGGGTTCGTTTAATGAATTTTTATGTTCTCAGACTTTAAAAATTCAATGGTAGAGGTCACACTTGTCCACTGTACGGTTATTAGCATTCGCCACTGCATCTCAATCAATGCTACTTGATTTGGAGAATACCTAGACTTTTCTTTTTGAAAGTGAGAAAATACAATTTCGCATTACAAATCCGCCTTCGTTATGGATCCAGCGAACCTCAATAGCCATACGCACTAGTTCCTCCTCGGTGTTTGCGCTCTGAAGCCAATCTCCGACGAAAGTGTTGTCAATAATTGCCTGAGAAGCTTCAGCGTGGGTCTCGGTAAAACGATCAGCATTACGGTTCTTGACGTAGTTCGCCAGCGAGGGCGAGCATGAAGCGCCAAATGTCATCACACACATGGGGTATACATCCGGCTGTCGGTTCGAATCACCATTGCGCCATAAAAACTTTTGCGCGACTTGGTCCTCTTTGGCCACCCTGACCTGATGAAACATTTCAAGTATGTCTCCACATATCGCCACAGACCTCTCTCGAAATCGGAGGAGGATACCCATCATTGATTTCAACTGGTCAGGTCCCTTTAATAGCATACTATTCAACGGCGTACCTCCGACCTTAGCAGCGGCGTCCCATACCAACCTAGTTTTATTCTTGTTGGCGTTGAACACTGTAAATATGGGAATACGAGGTGTGTTCAAAAAGTATCGCGAATTTTGTGTTTTTTCAAAAATTATTTATTTATTCATGAATATCTATTTTGTCCCATTCAAAGTAATCCCCATGAGATATTATACACTTGTGCCAACGGTTTTTCCAATCTTCGAAGCACTTCAAAAGATCATTTTTTTGTATCTTGTTCAGCTCCTCCTTCGATGCCGTCTTTATCTCGTCAAGAGAAGCGTAACGTCGTCCTTTCATGGGCCTCTTCAGTTTAGGGAACAAGAAAAAGTCACAGGGGGCCAGATCTGGGGAATACGGTGGCTGCGGCATCATTAGTGTGTTGTTTTTGGCCAAAAAGTCGCGCACAAGCAACGATGCGTGAGCAGGGGCGTTATCGTGGCGCAAAAGCCAATTTTTGTTCTTCCACAAATCCGGGCGTTTCTGGCGGATTGCTTCGCACAAATTGCGCATAACGTGCAGGTAATATTCCTTGTTGACCGTTCTTCCCTGTTGCAAGAACTCTAGATGCACCACGCCCCTGCAATCGAAGAAAACTGTCAGCAAAACTTTCACATTCGACCGAACTTGGCGCGCTTTTTTCGGTGTTGGTTCGTGCGGCAGCTTCCATTGCGATGATTGAGCTTTGGTTTCCACGTCATAACCATAAACCCACGATTCGTCACCAGTTATGACCCTCTGGAGCAAATTTGGGTCGTCGCGGACAGAGTTTAACATCTCATTAGCAATGTTCATGCGATGCTGTTTTTGGTCACAATTGAGCAATTTTGGTACGAATTTCGCGTAAAAATCGAAGACGATCCAAAACACGTGCAAGCAAAGCAGCTGTCAACAATTAACTGAACATTCAAAATGGCCGAGCTTGTCGGCATAAGTGAGAGACATGAGTACCAACATAACGCCACAAAAAATTCGAAATTCGAATATACCACGACTTACCACCTGTCGATATTTCGTGCTCTTCCAATTTGCGTATATACTGCTTCTTCTTATAATGGTCAATTCTATCTACAATAAACCTGAGGAGTTGAGGATCGCGTTTCATCTTGGCCTCCAAACACGCTAGTCGACGGCGTGCCATTGGAAGGGATTTGGTTAAGTCGACGATATCTTGTTTCCACAACAATCCAGTTTCCCATCGCTTCTCGGATGGGAGAAACTTAGTGAAATTTTCCATAAGTTGTAAGGATCGTTCATCCTCCTTGGATCTAAGTTGTTTGCTTGGAGCGTAGACACCAGCAGAATCGAGGGCAAAATAAGCTTTCATTTGTTCATCCATGCGCTCACTTCTTGTGGGATCACAGCTGCAAATATGAAGTAAGCGTGGCGTTAATGCGTGGTCGGGTAGGTTGCTACAGAAAACCGTCCGAAGGTTGCTACCGAAAACCGTCCATCCCAACCGGCATCTGGCAGCAATGAGATTGGACCCGCTGTGTTCCTTGATTTCTATTGGCACACCAATTTTGGCGTTATCGACCCCGATAAGAATTCGTGCTCTGACGGAGTGATAAGGTAGTATAGGGAGACCCTTGATGTGATCGTGTTTCTCTATCGTGGCACTGTCTAAAGTTTGAACAGGATGGCCCAAACGTGCAATAGTTCGCACACCTCGTAGGGCATACCGTTGAGCCCCCGGCTGCATGGATGTAATGTCGAAACCTACAAACTTTGAGTTTTTCTCACTTTGCATAATCTCGCTAGTCCAACGCAGACATAACTCCTCGGACGGCCCGTCCAAATCAAGTTCACCCGCAAGGTCGTTTTCAATTAAAGTGCAAGAGGCGCCTTCATCAATAAGCGCGTACGTATGTATAGATTTAGACGCGCTGTGAATGGTGACCGCGACGTATCTAAAGAGAGTGTTTGTTCGTTCTATTATAGAGCCTGAGTGTCGTTCGTTATATAACGCAATCTGTTTTTGACTAGCGCCGCTAATTACCGGAGCAGGCGTAGGTGTATGCAGGAGAGGATTATGTGCCATTTGGCAGCCATCAACCCCACACCTGTTTCTCAAATTGCATCGGCGAACGTAGTGCGCGTTAAAGCATCGTAGACAAAGTTTCTTTTCCCGTATGAAATTCCAACGATCGTTTTTTGAGAGGGCAGTAAATTCGGTACACTCCACCAGCTTATGGTTGGCACTACATTTTGGACATATGATTACCTTAGCTCTTACTTCTTCCCTTTTATCGACGACGTCGTGAACTAGAATTCTGGCTTTCTGAGAATTGAGTCCACCTCTTTTGACCTCGGTGTTGTCAATGCTCGCAGTTGGTGTCTGAGATGATGTTACTTGACTTGCGCACATAGCTAACCTAAAAAGCCATTCATCAAACACTGCAATGTCAACCCGAGGGAGTAGCAAACGATAACTGCCCCAATTGAGCTGCTGGTCGCTTGGCAATTTAGATACTAGATTGTTGAGCAATACAGGGTCGTTTAAGTAGTCGGAAAGGCCGACTGCCTGCATTGTAGCGCGGTAGTTTTGCACTGCTAGTGAAAAAGATACCAGCGTTTCTAATTTGTCCCCTTTTACGGCTGGCTCTTGCCTTAACTTAGCTTGCATAGTTTGGTGAATAACATCTGGCCTACCATAAAGCATCCTTAATGTATTTATTGCCAGGCCTACTGTCGACGGCATCATTAATCTACCACGCACTGCTTCGAGGGCTGGTCCCTTTAAACACTTTTGCAATCTGATCAAGTTCTCTTGATCGGTGAATCCGCATCGCTCTGTTGACTGCTCGTAATTTGTGATGAATAAGGGCCAGTCCTCAGGTTTGCCGGAAAAGGTAGGCAAATCTTTCGTAATTACATGGCGGCTTGAAATCTGCATTGGGGTTAAACTAATATCGCTTGCGTTATGTGGACTAAAAAAATTGTAAGAAGGGTCATGCATTTGGGTATACATTGTATTTGGTTGCATAAAGACAGATGTTTTCAAGTTGATTTGGTTTTGTGTTTTTCCGACAGGGTGGATACTGGATTTATATTGGAACGAATTTTCGTCATCCTTTGTCAATTTTGGTTTTGTAACAAACCGGTTTCGGCGATCCGCCATCTTCAGTGATTGATTTCGTTCTGACCTGTGTCTATCCGTTGTCATGTTTTTATAGTCTGGATGCTGTATCAGGTAGTGTTAGTATTCGTGTATATGAGTCGTGTCTTACGAGCGTATCCGAACGGGTACCTGCAATGAGGGTTGTTTTTAACGCTCGTTTATTAGTTGTGGTGTTATTTCAGATAATTAGTTTGAGGATGTTAGGTCAGGTAATGTTAAGTGTATCCTTAAGGGTGGGTTTTACGTATCCAAGCCCTCCTCTCATCGCTTTTCGAAGAAATTGGGCAAAGGAGACCAAGTCATCTTCTACCGCCGAGTTTCGTTGTCGACTAGAAAACATTCTGGACAGGAGCTTCTTTGTTTATTCGCATAACATGACCCATTCAGAAGCTAGCAAAGCTCATCGTTGAATTTTCCTCGATATTCATCACTGCCCTAGCGAAAAGACCATTAATCATGAGACATTTTCTCACGAAATCTCATCTTATTTCGACACTCTTCGAGTTAAACATCAGAATAGGTATAATGAGAGACTTACACAGCGTTAATTGTTTGTCCAGAGAGGACTTCACTTCCAAATTGCCTACTCTGTCCCAAATAGCACTTGTCAAAGACAAAATCTCTGTTGGATATCTAGACTGATATTATTTTAGAGGGAAATTCTGGTTTCCAAATAGACGATGTGAATAGCTCGGCAGGCAATAACTACGTCAGCGAATGGGAAAAGTTCTTTGCCCGATTTGGATCCTTCTAGTACTACCGACAACATTGCAGTAGCCTTTTAAGACGGCAGAAAATACTGCAGGTATACTTTAGGCATTTATCTTTAGGCGTTTATCTCTCTGAACATCGATCACCAAGTCGCCACTTTGATATTCTTATACCTTTAATGAACATGAAATGTTATTATAACTTTAGTTCGATGTTTGTTAGTATGAGAAGAAGTATCAGGGCGATGAGCTGAGTCGATTTAGCCAGGTACGTCGGTCTGTCCATCTGTCTGTTTGAACGCAAACTAGTCCCTCAGTTTTGAGATATCTGTATGAAATTTGGTAAGGGGTCGTCGTTTTGTAATGTATTAATCATTTGTCGGAACCAACAAGATTGGACCAATACAAAGCTCCCATAAAATCGATTGTTTCGGTAAACGGGTTTTGACCTATAACTCTTGTAATTAAAAATCTAGGAGCGTAAAATTTTACAGGTTTTGAACATATTATGTACTTAATGCTAGTAAAAATCAGCCAGATCAGACGGACACAATATATAGCTCCCATATAAACAAAAGTTCCGATAAATGGGTTTTGGGCCTTAACCATTGCAATTTACTAGTGAAAATTATCAAGATTGGACCAATATATCGTATATCCCCCATACAACACATTTTTTCGATAAACAGAGTTTGGGCTATGTGTCTTTAAATTAGCAGGGTAAGACCCTCAAATTTTGCAGAGTTTGTACTTTGGTCTTCAAAACCTCCAGTCAATTGTCGAAATTTTTAATAAACTTATTTATACAATTGTCTGCCTTTTCTTCTTAATAATAAATGTATAAAGCAGTGAAGAATATTTGAGGACACATGGAATATCTTGCACGGAGAAATCCTGATGATTGCCATAAAGATTAGGTAAAGCGGGAAACCTACCTTGCACCTCGGCTGCTCACATATTTTCAGAATGAGAAAGAATTAACCGCATTTGGGGTAATATAACAGTGGACCAAACTACTTCATTAATTAAATAAATAAATTCTTATAGAAGCAAGCAACGTCTAACGAACAGATGTGATAACCTCTTGTACCTCATTTCAAGCACCTTAAGTTTATCGATTTGTTGTCCCGCACTCAAACTCTAAATGCCATATCGCTATGACATTGTAGCGCTTAGCAACATTTCACGATTTTACTTGGAAACGGATATCAATGACTACATCAGCAGGAGCAACAACATTCAGTAGCAATTGATTGCATGGCAAAACGAGAATAACTATCGGGTACTTGTTGAGCATGCGCAGTGCGCACATTCGATGCTTTGATTGCGCTACGTTTATGGGCAACGTTGGTGCAACGACTTTACGCTACCAACAAATGAATCGCATTCATACATTTTGACATTTCGATTGCTTATGCACGATGATCCGCATTTAGCACTTGAGTTAACGATTTTGTTATGTTTTATTGGTTGTTTTTTTTTTTTTGCAACCGTTAAAGGTGCTGTACTAACACTTGACTCAACTGGTTGCAATATTCGTATGCTTACTTACCCCAACACCGGCCACCTTAACGCACACATGAAACATCTGGCATTGTGTCTCCGCATCTGCATAGTAGCCGCCGAGTATTTTGTCGTGGCATGTGAATCTTGTCTGTGGCATATTTTGTAGGCTATAAGTTGGCCATGGTTTGCGATAGTCCAGTTGCGCTTGTCCCAGAATGCAATTGGCCGTCGCTATAAATATTGCTGCAATGATAAAATGACAGAAAACAAGATTTTTATACCTTTAGTTGTAGTTCAGTACTATGCATTATTGTTACTATTATTTTTATTATTTTTGTGTTTTTATTACGGTTTTATCTTATTGCGTATAGCGGCTACTTTGAAAGTACGCGAGCTGCTATGGATGGCTGCATGATCTGCTTTTGATGGAGCAACTCGTAAAGTGTTCATCACGGCAGATGGCCTTGGCGAAAAATTGGTTTTTTATTAAATTAAACTGGTTAAGACTGTGTAAATGTAATATTAGTGAAGGCGATTTTAGTATTTGCCGACAAATGTTTACTTATAGAGTTATTTAGGTCATTTGCTATAGACGACTTTTGCATTAAAATACACACGAATGTAGTGGCTTCTTACAAAGAATTTTGTGATTTCTATGGCGTAAGGTGCAAAAGTATTACCTAAACACTAGTTGAACCAACAGACGTTGTTTTGGTCGCAAATTTAATTGCCTACACTTTCATTTTCTATCCTTTCAACTCTCGCTTTCTATTCTTCTGCCCCTCTATCTACCTCATACTGTTTGCATTCTAACTCCACAGCCTCTCTCTCGGTTCCTCCTCTTCCGCTGCCCTTACCTCTTGCATTCCTATTCTTATACCAATTTATATTCCTCTTCATCTATCTCCCACTCTCACTCTTAATTTTCGTATTACTATAAAGGTTATTCGGGATTAATTTGTCGCTTATTCGCATTATCGTGTCGTCTGTTAAGCCTATAAGACATGGCGGGGTACAATAAAGCCTGTTGAGAAATAAAACCATATTAATCACTGGACTAAACTGCCGAGATGGGATTATTTCACTACGTGATATATTTAATGTGAAATAAAGCCATATCAATTTGAGAAATAAAGTCATATATCACATCGCACAAAAAATTTGAAAAAGTCACATTTTTATTCCTATTAATTTGATATTTAGTAAAAAAAACGAGCTGCGAGCGAAGATTTGGAATAAGAAATCGTTCGATTTTTAATTCCAAATTTTAATTTTTTATTATGATACGAACTAAAAGTATCCTATTCATTTGACAATTTTTAATTCAAAATTTTCATGTTATATTTTGATATAAAATTAAAATATAAGAAGTGGATATTTTAACTCTTTGACGTTTGTTCACTTTGGCTCGTAGCCCCCACCTACTTTTCGCCGCTACTTCTCTCGCGGTGGCGTTTTCTCCAAAAATGTTTGTAAATTTAAGTTCTCGTTCTTAAATGAAGAGAGTAGCGGGATTGTCTATTGTGCCAAAAAATTCCATTTTTTTTATATTCCGTTATCAATTTAGTACTGTATTTATGTCTGTGGCGCTTTTATACCTTTCATGAACATGAAATGCTATTATAACTTTGGTCCGATAGAAGAAGATATAGAACCACCAATAAGTATACCGAAATGATCAGGGCGATGAGCTGAGTCGATCCAACTGTCCGTCTGCCTGTTTGTACGCAAACTAGTGCCTCAGTTTTAAGATATCTTGATAAAATTTATTATGGAGCCGCCATTTTGCATGAGATTAATTATTTGTCGGAATTAGCAAAATCGGAGCAATACAACGCATCGCTCCCATACAATCGATAGTTTCGATAAATGGGTTTTGAGCTATAAATTTTGCAATTAAAAAGCTAGGAACGAAAAACTTCGCACGTTTGGTACTTATTATATATGTAATGTGTGTAGTGAAAATCAGCCAGATCGGACCTACGTAACATACGAAGTGTGTTCAAAAAGTATCGCGAATTTTGAATTTTCGCTAGTTACGTATATTCGAATTTCGAATTTTTTGTGGCGTTATGTTGGTACTCATGTCTCTCACTTATGCCGACAAGCTCGGCCATTTTGAATGTTCAGTTAATTGTTGACAGCTGCTTTGCTTGCACGTGTTTTGGATCGTCTTCGATTTTTACGCGAAATTCGTACCAAAATTGCTCAATTGTGACCAAAAACAGCATCGCATGAACATTGCTAATGAGATGTTAAACTCTGTCCGCGACGACCCAAATTTGCTCCAGAGGGTCATAACTGGTGACGAATCGTGGGTTTATGGTTATGACGTGGAAACGAAAGCTCAATCATCTCAATGGAAGCTGCCGCACGAACCAACACCGAAAAAAGCGCGCCAAGTTCGGTCGAATGTGAAAGTTTTGCTGACAGTTTTCTTCGATTGCAGGGGCGTGGTGAATCATGAGTTCTTGCCACAGGGAAGAACGGTCAATAAGGAATATTACCTGCAAGTTATGCGCAATTTGCGCGAAGCAATCCGCCAGAAGCGCCCGGATTTGTGGAAGAACAAAAATTGGCTTTTGCACCACGATAACGCCCCTGCTCACGCATCGTTGCTTGTGCGCGACTTTTTGGCCAAAAACAACACACTAATGATGCCGCAGCCACCGTATTCCCCAGATCTGGCTCCCTGTGACTTTTTCTTGTTCCCTAAACTGAAGAGGCTCATGAAAGGACGACGTTACGCTTCTCATGACGAGATAAAGACGGCATCGAAGGAGGAGCTGAACAAGATACAAAAAAATGATTTTTTGAAGTGCTTCGAAGATTGGAAAAACCGTTGGCACAAGTGTATAATATCTCATGGGGATTACTTTGAAGGGGACAAATAGATATTCATGAATAAATAAATAATTTTTGAAAAAACACAAAATTCGCGATACTTTTTGAGCACACCTCGTATAGCTCCCATACAATCGATTGTTCCGATAAATGGGGTTTGGGCTTTGTATCTTTAAATGATCAGTGTTGCAGAGTTTTTACTAATTGTGAGTAAGGATCGGACACTTAAAACCATGATACGTATTCATGAAAGGTATGAAGTCTTAGGCACAGTCGAAGACAGCCCTTTCCTTACTTGTTTTTAATTAACTTCAAATTAACAAGACTAAATATTTTTAATTCATATAATAATAGGACCACAGCAGCCACGTCTTAAGAAAATACTGTTTGGTTTATGTGATGTCATGTGATACATAAACATCACACGTTACCAAAAGTGCAATAATGCCATAATGGCCTTTTTCACATTAATTGTAGATATAATGAGATATTGATTAATAGAGCCTTATTTCCCAACAAGCCATCCCAATTAAATCGCATAAATCAAACAGCATTTTTCTGAGGCGTGGCTGCTGTAGCGGCCATGGAAACGAAGAGCTAGATGCAAAAGCGTGGCGACCGACAATTTTTAATCCCACATTTTAATTTTGCATTATGATAAGAATTTAAAATATTCAGTCTCGTTAATTTGACATTTATTAAAAAAAAAGTTCCGCAATTAAAGTTTTGGAATAAAAAATTAAGCGATTTTTAATATAAAATTTTTATTATGATACTAGTAAACCCGTCCCTGCTTCACTGGGTCTCAGAACTTATAATAGGCTAAGACCGATTTTAATCATTATCATTAAACTATCTAATGCCTTTGGGGTGTACAAATGTTTGCGTGTAACTTAAACAGGCGCCAGGCAAATACTATAATTATACACAAATGTAAGTGAATAAAATGTTGGTGTTCATTTTAAGCTAGCACACACACGACTTAATTAAGTGGTGATTATGTCAAATAGGAATCTTGAACAAGAAGTTTACATTCATAAAAAATTAATTGAAGACAAGGTTAGAAGAATCACGTACACAGAATAAACAAGTGAGAATGACAAAGTTCGCTTGAAATCGAAAATTATATACCCAGTAGTGATTTATTATAGCATTACACTTTAAGCAGGACTATCGTTTTAAATTAAATTAAAAAAATTGAAGGCAAAATATACACAGTTCCATTTTGCTGTGGGTACTAACTACTTGACAAAATATATTATTTGTTATCCGATTGAACTCGAATATGCTATATACAAATGTGAATCAGTTAAACACTTTTCATTGAAATATTCCTGTTGTTGTAGTAGCGGTACTTCGCGCTGCTTAGTCGGCACATCCATCCATTGAATGAAACGTCCTTTGCCAGACATGAATCCAGAAAAATCCGGTACTTTCCGGTACTACCACCTTGTCGTACTGTCCGACGACTTGGGGACGATTTCCTTAAGCCCGAACCCAGAGTCGAAGTGGAGTTTAGTTGTTTACTACGAGAGCCATACCTATTCTGAGATCTCTAACCCACAGCGGGCGAAAGCTTACTTACCCCCAAGTTATTTGCCTTCAAGTTTTGCCGAAAACCTCATTGCACAGTTTCAAAAATATATCGGTTTTAATTTTGCAAGCTAATTTTTTAAAAATACATTGAAAAGCAGGCGTGGCTACCTAACGATTTCACCTTTTTTCTGAATGAATATTTGCCGTCATAAAATCAATATTTTCACCAAATTTCGTTAGAACGAATCAATTTTAGTGCATTAAAACTTTTGTGGAACAATAAACTATAAAAGGGCCGGGCCACGCTTATTTTCCTCTTTTTCGCATTTCTTCGTTCACGCAAACTTTAAAAGGGAAATATAATTGATATAAAGTAATTTTTAGCCCTATTTTCGTCTTATATCCTTTAAGAACTTTTTATATGATAAATGGACGTGGTTCTTAGCCTATTTCGTACATTTTTCTCTGCCAGGTGTCCCAAGTTTTGTTATGATATATTTGTAAATTTCAAAAAAAAAAAAGAATTAGGAAACTTATATTTCGTCCTTATAGGTGTATTACGTACTGAATAGGGATGTCAATCATAATCTTCTCAAACCGACGTTATTTTCGGGATTGGAGATATGCTATTGAAAACTAAATATGTGTGATTTACATGCGAAGGTTATCTCATTTTTTTGATGTGCAATTCTTTTGATTTTATTTGTTTATTATATTAAAACTTCTACTAACTAACGGAAAGCCATTTATTTATTCAATATGCGCATTCTTGTGTTTAATTGTAACATGTTCTATAACAAACCAGTGAACACGGTGGCGTTTTCTTACGTAAATTTTGAATTTGCTGGGCTAGTAAACAAAAATTATCCATAAAAAAATCCCTTTCAAAAATTTGGGAACCTGTATGATTTTTCTTTACTACAAATTTAAAAGAAATAACTTTGGTTTAATTCCAATTATTCACTTTCGGATATTTTTTTCATTTATGTAAACTTAAAAACTTTTTAGAGGAAAAATTCATCGTGACGCTACAGGGCATCATAACTTAGTTGTGTTTTATAAATTAAGCAAAATTGTTTCTTTTAAAGGTTTCTCACTGTATTATAAATCAAAATTGTTGAAAGTCTATAAGTAACTATATTTAACGAATTTTGGCTATGTTTCTTTATCATACTAAAATCTGTGAAATACGAAGTTTCTAAAATACTTTTGGTTAAGAATTAATTTAACAGTGTGTATGTTCGCCAGTAAATTGATCTAAAGAAGCGATAATACACTTTTATATAATAGTAAAATATAGATTAATGTGCTAAGTATGTATGTGTGCTAATTAATCAGGGTTTATATATCTTCCAAAATATGGGATAAGTAAAAAACCGGCTATCATCCGATTTCGTCCATTTCAAATAGCGTAGGAAATGAGTACCAATGAACCTGGAAACCAAATTTCAAAAGCCATGCAAAATAGTGTGACTAATCTCTAAAGAGAGCGATCCGCGATTAAACCATTTAGTCTACAGTTGGCTATAACTCCGCTCTAGAAAAGTAGACGGTGGCACTCCCTCATAGTTTTGTGTGTTGTTTGTTCTTTACTGACGTCCAAGCTTCATCACCGATCTTTATGATACTTTCACAGTAGTTGCAGGGGTCCTCTGGGTACGACACAGGCTATATAAAGTTGAAATTCAGCATAACTACGAATTAATCTGATTCAACATAATGATATTTTGTATAAACGTGTTGCTATATCTTCGGAGCTACGAACATATCAGTACCAGCAGAGCCTCTTCGATGTTGGTCACCTTGATATGGCGAGGGGGATTAAACAGTGGCCTGTGGAATCTCTCTAACGAGAGAACCACAAACTGCGGTGAACTAAGCGGAAAGCTGGTCATTTCCTTCAATCGGGGGCGGCGGAACACAACCCAACAGTCTGTAGTAATCTTCTGACCTCGAATGTGGGGAATGGCGGGGTAGCCGCACCAACATCGGCCTAATGCAAGGTATCTGGTTAACCGTGCCGAGGGATGAATGGTCAGCGGGCGGCTTATTAAGATGCTGATTTCGAACGGTCCCCTCAGATGCCTGGTCAAGGTCGGTTGTATAAGTGCCTTTTCAACACATGCCGGTTCTGCGGACGAGTGACGTAACCCTTCCGGTATACTCGTGGGACCAAAACATGAACTTTATAAACAATAATAAACTAGATTTGACGAGGGCCGCGGACGGGGGACTGGCGACAAAGACGAAGACGGGCAAGACTCAGTACAGATCTCCGGATCTTGAGGTCAAAAAGTCTGACGAGGAGGCTTTACTCGCCTCCAGTCAGGAGACGATTATAAGTGTTAAGGGTAGTACCACCCATAGTACACCCATAACACAAACAGCCACAACAGAAAACTCATTGTCTAAGGGTACCAACCACAGCACCCCGGGTCCAGCTCCTATTTCTGCCCCAAGAAAGGTCGGTAGCGCCAGCCATAATGCACCGAACGGTGCTGGGGCAAATAAGAAGAAAAAGATTAGAAAAATTGGAAATTTTTATTTGTGTAGCATGCTCATAGGGGTGTAGGTCAATTTCAGTTTTTACAGCATACTTATAGGAGTTAAAAGTACCCGTTTTGGGTAGAAAACGGATTAGTCCTTTCGTACTCGGTCGGGTATAAATGGGTACAATTGGTATCTAAATAGGACATGCTCAAAACAATGTAAACACTTCAACCCATATAAAGTGCATTAGTCGCATCTTCCTTTTCAACTCATCCTGAATGCATCCTAGACTAATCGCATTTTTTGCAGGGAGTTATCTCAAAATTTGGTCAAGTTATCGTGTTCACACACGGACGCACGGGCTGGCATGGTTAATCGAATTTTCTTCGCCTTCTAAATACTTTGAAAAATAAATTTCTTTTTGCTTTTATAAATATTTACAAAAACACTTAATATGAGGGCGGGACGCTCTAGTTAATATCTCTCTCGTCTCGGCTATGCCGTTAAAAAACTAATCAACTTTGTGTGTGTAGCACTACTGGGTATAAAAGAGTATCCCTTGAAACATAAATTGTTGTTGCTTACATGTTGTAAATCTTATTTCTTTTGTGACCATTGACAGCCTTGGAACGTCTTAAATACGAACGCTGTAAACGCCCCTAACAAAGTAAAGTGCTGAATTAACTTACCACTTTACAACGTTATCTAACTATTAGATCGATTCATTATGTCACAATATTTCAGCTGCACTCACTTAATACAACCAAAATGTTGTGAAGTTACTATGTTATTTTTTCCTTCTTTTGTTTCATATTTTGTATGCCTTTCGTTTTATCGATTTTTCTCAAAGCTCCTTATGCAAGCGAATGTATCTTCATCGCCCTTTAATTATTGCTTATATGACAACTCATATCTTAACAAACGCTTAAACAAAAAATCATCTGCATATAAATTTTGGTTTCATATAAAATTTCCATCTTTGGCAACTCAGTAGATGATCACACAGAGGTGTGTGTATATGTATTGGCGTCCATATGAATCTGCAAATGTCAGCACTGCTTAAGAGTGGTCCACTTAGCAAAGTGTTTATTATTCAGGAAATCAAGCCTTTTCAAGTGGCTGATCTAGTTTTTTAATAACCAGCTCTAATTCGATAATATCCGAAATGACATAACGGAAAGGCAACAAATGGAGGATTTTGTTTTTTGGCAGTTTGAGTATGTTTTGCAAAAGCTGCAGGTTATTAAGTAAATTTTTATTTTAGCTGAATATATGGCCAAACTTGTCATGTTGTCAATTTGCTAAGCAATCGAAAATCTATGAAAAGATATAGGTTGTTATCACCAAAAGCCAGGTAAACAAACCGAAACTCGGATGAAACTGAACATAATATACTCCGTTGGTATGAAAGTCGCAGTGTTGGTATAAAAATTCAGTTCACTGTGACCAAGTTTGAATTAAATTCACACAAGAAGTATCTTAGTTAAGTTTCATTCTGAAGTATTTTGTACACATAATTTAAATATTGTATGCATGCAGGTAAAGGGTGTTTTTTTAGGGGTATAGAACTTCGAATTGAAATAAAACACAAGAAAATCGTTTTAAGGTCCATCAATTTGGCTTTATTGGAAGGATAATTTTATGCCATTAATGTTTAAATATGATTTCGGGCATGTGGCCGCCGCGGCTGGCTCGAATAAAGCCAATTCTACAGGTCCAATTTTCAACCACTTTTTCGAGCATATGGGGCCGTATGTCGGCAATAACGCCACGAATGTTGGCTTCCAATTCCCCTAACGTTTCTGGTTTGTTGGTGTAGACGAGCGACTTCACATATCCCCAAAGAAAATAATCCAATGGTGTCAAATCACACGACCTTGGTGGCCAATTGACAGGTCCATTCCGCGAAATTATGCGCTCATCGAATGTTTCCTTCAATAAATCGATTGTGACGTGCGCTGTGTGGCATGTAGCGCCGTCTTGTTGGAACCACAACTCATCCACATTCATGCCATCCAATTCGGGAACAAAATAGTCGGTTATCATGGCTCTATACCGGTCTCCATTAACGGTAGCTGCCTCTCCAGCATTATTGCGGAAGAAGTATGGCCCAATGACTCCACCAGCCCATAGAGCACACCAAACAGTCAGTTTTTGTGGATGTAATGGCGTTTCAAGGGTCTCATGTGGATTCTCTTCACTCCAAATGCGGCAATTTTGCTTGTTGACGTAGCCATTCAACCAAAAATGAGCCTCATCACTGAACAAAATTTTGCGATGAAAATCAGCATCGAAATCAATCTCATTTTCGGCCCATACACCAAAATCACGACGCATTGCATGGTCTCGCGGCTTTAATTCTTGCACAAGCTGGATCTTGTAAGGTCGCAAGCCAAGATCTTTGCGCAAAATCTTCCATAAAGTTGATGGACAAAGCTCCAATTGCTGTGCACGGTGGCGAATCGATTCATTCGGGTCCTCTTCAACACTTTGCTCTACAGCGGCAATTGTTTCTTCGGTGCGCACTGTTCGACGTCTCTGCGGATGCGTATTATCACATAGAGTAAACGTAGTGCGAAAACGATCCATGGTTAACCGAATTAATTGCTCTGATGGACGATTATGTCGACCATAAAATGGACGGAGCTCACGGTAAACTTCGCGAACTGAACCATTATTTTCGAAATAAATTTGCACGATTTGCAAGCGTTGTTCTTTTGTCAACCTGTTCATGATGAAATGGCAAACCAAACTGAACATAAATGACATTAAAGTTGCCAGATTTGACCACAAAATGCCAGTTTTATCTCTATTCGAAAAACAAACCTGTAAAAAAACACCCTGTATAAGTAAAGTGGCGTAAAACGATTTGACCGATCATCATAGTCATGAGCTGAAAATAAATTCAATATATTAAGGGCTATAGGGGAAAACGGGGCAAGCACCTTCCAACCAAATCACATTGCATATCTATGGAAGAATTCAGGCTAGACTACTGAGTCATTTGAGATTGATATCTAGCACCTCCACAATAATCAATAAAGTTTGAGGATAGTCACAAGCTGTATTCAGAGTAACCAGCTCACATTTCACCAGTAAAGCTCAAGGAGAGTCACTCAATGTCAATAGTTAATGTTTCACCCAAGACGAATTATACGTAGACTCCTCTAGAGATGATGCAGAGAAAAACGATTTTATTTATACTCAAAATAATTTTACAAGGAATATAGTATGTACAATTCCGTTCAGTAATAGAATAGATTCGGACTCAATATAAGTAGTACTATATGAGTCGAATGTTTAAGTAAGAATAGTTCTCTCTTGGTTGTAAAGTAATCACTATTAAGAAGGATTTGAACGTTTAGTTTTGTTGCACGGTTATCCGACTTATTATAGTATGCATGAAAGGCAGTCCAGTATAGTGTCATGAAATCTGTAGCCCTCCTACAATGCAACACTATTTTTAACCCTGAGGTAAATAGAATGAAACTATTCAGATTAGTTGCGGTGCTCAGTATGAGACTAGTAGGGGGCATACGGATGGGTCTGTGAGACATTACGCAAGACCGTGTAGCACCTGCTGTGCCATTGTTCAGCGCACTGAGGTGGCAGAACTAAATTTCTAGGAAACCCCTCTTTCATGAGCCTTTCCAAAGTTGATAGTATTAAGTCCGCGAGATTCTGAAATTTCTGAGGTCAAAAGCGTGGAACCGGAAGTCATAGAAATTATGTACTTTATATAATATAACCTATTAATCCAAGGGCCTGCAGGAATTCAAGGAATTTACCTTTTTAACAAAACTAATTGAAAAGATTTATGCTTTGTTAAAACATTTAAATAATACTTTTTTATTGAAATTTCTATAAAGTTTCCTCCTATTTTGCAGTATAACTCCCATACAAACGGGTTTCCTTTTTAAGTCTTTCGTTAATGGCCACATATTAAAGAATGTGTCACTATTCTGTATTTCAATGTGACAGATGCCAAATTCTGGGCGTTCCGATGCTTAGATCCCATAGTCGCGGAAACACAAAACAACTTCTCACCTCGTTTTCTACATGTTTCGGTATAAAAGGAACCGTAGTAAGTATTATAATCTGCGATAATTCACGATATTCCGCGGAAAATCAATTTCCATGGGGATTCCCTGTATGGTCGACAATTCGAAACCGAAAAACTTCTTTCCTTTTTCCTCCTATCAGTTTCGGTGACAAATATTTTTCAAAGGTACAACAACTCAAAGACTGACTCTACAAAAAGTCACTACAAAAACCACTTTTTTCAACATAATCTACTTTTAGCATTAAGGATATAACCATGATCTGCATTTGAAGCGAATTCTTACTTAATTTCTGGAGAACATGGATTGTGAGGATTAGTTCGTAGCTAGACCTGTTAAATTTGATTAGTAATAAGTAAAAATTAATTAGACGGCTTTCTAATTGGTAATGAATATTTTAATTGTTTTTCAAGAAAATTCATTTATTAATTGCTTGTGATTACAAAAAATGAAAAAAATGAAAAAAATCAGAGAATATCTAAAATAACCAAAAAAAAAATTTCTATTACTTTTAATTATTTTTTACTTTTTTTGATTATTTTAGATTTTTATTGTTGATGTGTATAATATTCATGTACTTCTACAACAATCCTGAAAATATTCAAAAGTAATCAAAAAAATCTAAAATAATCAAAATTAATCAAAACAACTTTTTTTGATTATTTTTAATAATCGTAAAAAATCATGTTTTTTTATTAAATATTTTTTTAATTAATTGGAAAATAATCATTAAAACCTTAAAGCAATGTTAATAAATCATTAAATGGATTCTCAAGAAAATAATTAATCAAACCGGCAATCTTTACGATTAGTAATCATTATTTAACAGGTCTGTACGTAGCTCAATTTTTAAAATGGTATAGAACGGAATTTTTTCCGCGCCGCACTTGATCAATTTTGCTTGAAATCAATTCGGATCTGAATAATAATCGAAGGTTATGGTTTTACCTCTTTTACGGTAATAAAGGGGAATGACACCCTGTGCATCCTAAAATCCATCAAGATTGTTGTGTTAAAAATTTTAGCTGCAGCGTTAAGCGATATTATCGACCTAGGATCAGAATATCATATTTTCATATGTGGTATGAGGGAGAGCAAACTCTAATTCAATAATGTAATAAATCACCTTATTAACACACAAAGACTGTACACCGCACTGAAGCTTTCTCTACAACGCCGTGTGAAGGCCTAGATGGAACACTGCTCACATGCAGTCGAGTGGCTTTTGTCAGATATTTCGATATAGGAACATAACATCAAATCCCTTGCATAAATCTGTACAGACCTGTATACATGGCTAAAATAAACCTAACGAACCAGAGTGTGGCAATGCAAAATAGGATGTTTGGAAACTAGTTTAGAAAAATTCTCCCATACTCCTAATGAATTGGTACAGTCATAAATGGGTTGTTTTCTAGGGAAAGTTAGTGTAAAGTTTAAAAACTGCTCCCGTTGTTTACTATACATCTAGACAAGACTTAATAAATTAAAGAAAATTATGGAGAGTTCTCTGTAGGTGAATATGTACAACGTATGCTTTATGAATAAATATTTGACTCATTTTGTTTTAAATAATTCGGAGTAAGTATACGCGGTTCTGATCCAGTCATAAATTGCAGTTGTCAAAGGAAAAGCTTAACTACCCCCTTTGATCTTTTGCAACACGGTTGACAAAAGGTTTAAGCTATTGTATATACCGTGCAGTAAAATTGCGAACCAGTCTCCAAAAGACACAGTCTTGAAGTACACGGGGTGTGAATCGTTCCGTGCCGGTTACAAAAGTGATAGTTTAAAGACAGTTTGAAATATCGGATATCGATCATTACTCATCCACAACCAAAACTACCCCCAAACTTTCCGAAATACCACAGGTTAAGAACTAGACTAAACCAAGCTATCTTAGAACAGTCGTAATGGAAACCGGTTAAAAACGAGTTGCAAGGTAATGCAATGGCGACAATTTCTACCGACAGTTGATAGCATTGCTTTGGTATTGAGCTAGAACAGGTGGTGTCGCCAAACGGTTTAGCTCAGCGATAGTTCTGAACTAGTCCAACGTTCGGCAGGGTGTTTATGAACTCACATATCTCATACCACTTTAAGAGATATGTGAGTAACAATGCGGATGTTGCAAGAACCTAGCAATTATTTGTGCACATTAATAAAAGTTGTGTTTAAGAAGTATGAAAAACTAGCAGCAACAACAAAATAATTTATCTTCCCTACAATCTACCAAATGGAAAAAATAACTCCATAGTATTTATAATAGTAAATACCATATTTTCATATTTCCATATTCATAATAATTGAAGAGTTCAAGAACATTCTAAACAAAATTAATACATACATATATTTCTTTCAGAAACATTAGAAATATGTTTCGCTTTATGCACGAAAATCCAATTACTCTCAATTGAAAGGAAATAAACTGAAGATGGCACTGGTCGCATGCAAAGTGACCTTCAACTGCTAATGCGCATAGTTCATGAAAGACGCCTCAATTCAGTGTGAAGCGTATGCGCCAACGGAATCAATTTTCTTTGCGTAATTAGATATGGCATCAACATTGCGAAAAATTAAACCAACGCAGATAATATATTTAAGTTATTAACAACTTCATTTGTAGATCATCAAGGCATACATCAACAGCAGTTGCGTTAGTCATTTATCGTAATTCATTTTTCAGAAACATAATTAGGTAAGCGAACCGTGGAATGTGCTTTTAAAGGGGAAATTATAACACATTAAACGCTTTAAATCTAACAAAGTCAACAAAATTTTTAAAAACAGTTGACCTTCTTGGGAATAACTATTTGGTGTCAGCTGGGATTGTTTGCGTCTTTGTAGTTTTTACTCATTTTGGTTGTATCATGGAGGTACACCATAATTTAGAACTTCAATTACTTTGACGAGGAATTGCGAAAGATTCGAAAAACTCCTGAACTTTGGTGTTTTACAATGAAAGTATATATTTTACTGTACTTTTGACCATTTTGAAAACCATTTTACATATACTTCAACTGGACCAATTTAAAAACACATAGTACAAAAATTATATCAGATTCTAAAAAACTTCCTGCTTAAGATTTTTGTCTACAAATTAGGAATATGCTTGTAATCAATTAATCGAACAAGCAAACTAACCTAACTGTGATGAACTAATAAATAAGGGAATAAAAATAGTTTAATTAATTGGATAATTCTGAAAGCTTAGTAATCACAACCATATTAATTAGAAAAGTTAAATGTCATTTTCGCGTTGAACAAAATTACTACTCTACAGTTTAAAAAACAACTTATCGTTTGATACTCTTAGATTTAGGCCCGTTTACTCAATTTCTGGTTACGATAAACTTTATCACATGATAACCTAATCATAGCTTGCCTCAGAATGACATTTTCGTTTACGCAAAAGTCTGATTAAGTTATTCTGATAAAGTTGGCCATTTTGAACGTTTTTGGAAAAAATTCACAAAAATTGCATTGTGAACGCATTAAAAGTGACAGCTACTCTTGTTTACAATTTTAAACAAACCATTTTGGGGCACAAATTTCGATTGTGATATTTCTTTATATGGATATTATTATATTTTTCAACTCCATTACTCGCAGAGCTTGTTAGCAAAACAATTTATCACAAAATCAAACTTTTACTTTCACCTGTCACATTTTGTTTTGCTATGCAAATAATCAGAGGTCCATCCTTTGATAACTTTTATCAGAAGATAATCAGCGCATCGTCGACCATCAAACATTGAGTAAATGGCCCTTAATCGTTAAAAAAAACTACTTCAAGGAAATCGAACATCTCTACATATAATAAAATTGTAAAAGGTCGATGTCTGTACATTGCAGATATTTAAGAAAAATCGATAGCAATGATCATTATTAGGCCAATAAAAGCCAAATCCACTGTTTTTAGAATTTTTGTCTGCCTGTCTGTATGTCTGTCTGTATGTTTGGGCGCATCACTCAAAAACTACTTAGTGGATTTCACCGTTGTATTACCTAACGTTCAACCTAATATCTAAGATATCATTTGTTCCGATAGCTTGACCGGTTTAGGAGATATAGACTGATTTGTGGACCAAGGTGACCCAAAGTTTGTTAGTACAGTATGGGTATCAAACGAAAGGTGACAATGAGTGCTGCAATAAGCGATGTAATTAAGTTCCATATCTTGTCTGGTATGGGATAGAATTATAAAAATCAGACTCAGTTTCTTATTAGTTTTGAGACGCAGCGAAGCGACCGGGGTTTACTATCTATATAAATTAAAAAGAAAGCTGTGTTAGTTGCACTTTTTATAACTTTATATGCTGAAAATTGGTGAGGAATTAGCTTGGAACCAGGAACAGGATATAGGATACTGTTTTTCCGGGAATTGGACCGACAACCGACCTATTCCAAAATTTTTTATTTAGTTTGCGATTTACTTGAAATGTAGTACATTGCTAGCCTTTTAGTTTTATTAAAGTTTGCGATTGGTTCTTTTCCGGGAAGTGGACCAGCGACCTATTCTAATTTTGTTTAAAAGATTTGCAGGGAAAGAGCGCATTTTGACATTTCATTGGGGGAGAGAGTTGCTGGGGGAAGTTCACTCAGTAAAACTTGCAAGTCAAAAACAAGTGGTCGTGACATAGGAAAGCAAGAACAAAGTCTTAAATATTTAAGTTATTAGCCAAAATCCAAAAGCAGTTTTTCTTGCAACTGTTTGCGTACGCTGACGATATTGATATCATTGGCCGAATTAGAAAAAGAAGTGGAAAAAATGGGTTTGGTGGTGAACGAAGTACCTTCTGTCTACATGCAAAGAGTCAGCGCATTCGCGCCTTGGCAACCACGCCACTGTTGACAGCAAAAATTTCAAAATAGCAAGGACTTCGTTTACCTGGGAATCAGCATTAACACCAACAGCCTGCTAGCCTAGAAATCCGATGAAGAATTGCTCTTGCAAACAAATGCTACTCCTCTCTCGACGAACGAAAATAACACTATATAAGTCACTTATCGCACCCGTCCTGCTATATGGTGCAGAAACATGGACACTAGCAACATCTGATGAGGCGGCTCTGGGGGTATTCGAGAGAAAGGTTCTTCGTAAGATTTGTGGACCTATACGCGTTTGCGGCTTTTTACTTTTTGCGTTTCGAGATTGTTTCTCGTCATTCTCATTTTACTGACACTTCTTTGCAAGTTTTAAAAAGTTAATATGTTGAAGTTGACAGGTTGATGTGTGTGTTTCGAGTTTTTATTAGTGTACTCGTATTGTGCCGATATTATCATTAACAATATCATGCCGCGACCAAGACGATCAAATCTTTGACGAAAAAACCGTAACACAAGTGGGATTCAAAACGGTACGAATGAAAGGACTGAAGAAGAGCAAGAAATTGCACGTGAAGAGCGCCGCGTTAGTATGGTTCGACTTCGTGCTTCTCAATTACAAGAGCAAAGAGAGGCAGCCCGAGAAACGGCTCGGTTGGCAATGCGAAATCGTCGAGCAAATCTCAGAAATCAACAACAAGATAATTTTCGACGCACAGGAAGAAATTTATCACAGTTTTGAATCGAGCAGCGTTTCGATACGATTGCAGCACTGATTACTGCTTGCATTCTAGCGTTCACATTGGGCAAATGGACGTTGTTTTGACATGACCATTACCAAATGACAAGGCCAATTCTTGAAAGTTTGTGGTCTGAATCTAGAAAATCCATGTTTTTCTCATGGTCAATTATATGTGGCATGCTCACGTCTGCTTTATTTGTTCTAACGGCTGATAATAAAACCAAAAATGCCCTCTATCACAAGGTGATTGATTGAAGAGTGCAACCCATGCACCAAAATACATGACCAGAAAGGAATCGTAAAAAAATTTATTTTTTATTTACATTTATCTGCTTATTTATTGCTTTTAAGGCGGAACAAAGTTCGGCGGGTCAGCTAGTCTATAAAAAAAAATATATGAAAACTGTGCCATCGCAATCTAAATACAGTGCAATCGCTCATAACCTAGTATCTGTCTAATCAGAATAAAAAAATTTTGAGTCAAAGGGCAGTTCAATGATTTATAAATCAAATGGCAGCCGTCGTGTTGTGGCGGTAGGGTGGCTGGCCTTCCACAGCGAAAGCCGAAGGGGCAGGTAACATCAAAAAAAAGGTTTTTTTATATCGCGCCAATTATTATTATACCTAGTAGTGCTTCGCACACAAGGTATATTAAATTTAGTCGCGTAACGGCAGTACGTTACGGCATTAGCGGATCGAGATAGATATTGACTTATGTATATCAAAATGTTCAGGACGAAAAGAGAAATTGATTAAGCCATGTCTGTCCGTCCGTCCGTGTGTGAACACGATAACGTGAGTAAATTTTAAGATATCTTAATGAAATTTGGTATGCAGCACTCATCTCCGAGCGCTATTTAAAATGGGCGAAATCGGATGATAGCCACGCCCACGCTTGAATAAAATTTTCAAGAAATTTTTGAAAATGGGCGTGGCACCGCCCACTTTTGATTAAGTCAAATTTAGAAATAATATTAATCATAAATCAGAAACCGTTCAAGATATCGAAACGAAATTCAGCACGCAGGTTTGCAGGTATGCAAGGAATGTTCCAGGAAAAAATGGGCGGGATCGGTTAAGATCTACGCCCACTTTTATATGAAAGATTTTAAAAAGGATCGTAGATATATTAAATAGGCAATAACTTTGCGTAAAATAGCTTGACATCATTTATATTTCAGTTTTAAAGTTTTCGTAAACAAAAAAATCCAAAAACTTAAAATTTTCGAAAATGGGCGTGGCTCCGCCCATTTTACAGTGGACTATTCCACAAAACTTTTTATGCCATGACTCCGCCAAAAATTGATTTGTGCAAACGAACTTTGGTGATAATGTTCTATATATAAAGGTAACTGTTTGCTGTAAAATTGGGCGAAATCGGTTTATGTCCACGTCCAGTTTTTTAAGATAGTGCTGAAAATTTTTTTTGGAAAATTTAAAGAGCTATGTTTCTACAACTAAGCAAGTTATATCAATGAGATTTTGCACACATAATAAGCCTTTTAAGAAAAACTAGTCTCTCAGTTTTACAAAAGAATGCTGAAATTCGTGGTTTGCTTTGGCCGTGTTATAATATACTAGCAAACCCGGTAGACGTTGTTTTGACGTTTTAATACATAGAACACATCTATATATAAAATGTCATTAACTTGAACCAAATAAACTCCTAACTATACCGAACGGCAGCTTTATATAACTTGGGAGCTTTTCCAAAAACTATATACAGACTGTATCGTGCCCAGCGAACTCCTGAACTTATCGTGAAAGTTCAAGAGCAAAACAAAACACAAAATATGTGGGCGTGGCACCGCCCACTTTTGAAAAACGATGTAGATATTGACTAAGTAACACATATAGCCAAATTTCATTAATTTAGACCAAAAAAGTTCGGAATTATGACGAATTGAAACTTTATATAGCCTGGGGGCGTGGCTGCGCCTACTTTTCCAATACTATATATTATCCATGCTGTACCCAGTGAACCCAAGTATATATTGTGAAAATTTCATAAAGATCGGTTGAGTTCTTTGGCGCCTATAAAAGACACCCTTTTTATACCTAGTAGTGCTTCGCACGCAAGGTATATTAACTTTAGTCGCGTAACGGCAGTCCGTAACGGCATTAACGAATCGAGATAGATATTGACTTATATATATCAAAATGTTCAGGTGGAAAATAGAAATTGATTAAGCCACGTCCGTCCGTCCGTCCGTGTGTGAACACGATAACGTGAGTAAATTTTAAGATATATTAATGAAATTTGGTATGCAGGTTCCTTGGCACTCATCTCTGAGCGCTATTTAAAATGGGCGAATTCGGATGATAGCCACGCCCACTTTTTATAAATGCATGTTTTCGAAAATACAAAAGAAGTGATTATTCAGTACATAATACACGTAAAGGGATTATTTGGTGTGTACATTAATGTAAAGGCAGTAAATAAAATTTTCAAGAAATTTTTTAAAATGGGCATGGCACCGCCCACTTTTGATTATTTCAAATTTAGAAATAATATTAATCATAAATCAAAAACCGTTTAAGATATCGAAACGAAATTTAGCACAATTATTTATTTTAATACAAGGTATGTTCCGGAAAAAAATAGGCGAAATCGGTTAAGGTCCACGTCCACTTTTATACGAAAGGTTTTGAAAAGGATCATAGTTATATTTAATAAGCAATAATTTTGCGTACAAAAGCTTTATATCATTTCTATTTCACTTTCAAAGGGTCCGTGAACGAAGAAAGGAAAAATATAAATATTTGAAAATGGGCGTGCCCCCGCCCCTTTTATAGTGGATTATTCCACAAAACTTTTTATGCCATATGTTTCTATAACCATGCAAGCTATATCAATAAGATCTTGCACGCATAAAAAGCTTTTTAAGCAAATGAAAATTCGTCAGCTGATTCTCAAAAATATGTATTATACTCCCACCAAAAATTTGGCAAATCGGATAACACAAAAGCAAAATATCCGGGCAAGTAGTTAGTATCCTACTGCAATAGATAAGTTATATATCTTTTATGATTTTCATACCTTTCAAAAACACCAAATGTTTGTAATTATGAGAAGAAGTATACGGAAATAATCAGAACGATGAGCTGAGTTGATTTAGCCATACCCGTCTGTTTGTCTGTCCGTCTGCCTATTTAAACGCAAATTTTACAAACATAAAATGTGAATGCATTGGTATTTTGAAAAAATGTGGTTAGCAGTGTTTGTTACCGAAGCTATTTTTATGCAATCGGTAAAATCGGCGCTTATCCGCGAGTGCATTGAGAAGCTAAACGACCTAGGAACCAACAATAGGGTGCTTCTAGCATGGGTTCCAGGTCATACAGTAATCGAAGGTAACGAGCAGGCTGATAGCCTAGCGAGACACGCAGCAAGCACAAGCTTGAGCCAATGTTGCCAGTGGGTCCTCAAACGCTAAGAGAATGCTTGAGGAAAGACGAAGAAAAATAACGAGAGGGATACTGGCGCAATGTGCCAGGCTTGCGGCGGTCGAAGTTGCTCTTGAGGGGCTACAACACCTCTCGATACACACATTGTTACTGTCTTAACCATCATATCTCTAAAATAGATTGAACGAGAGCTTTAGCACAAGAAGTTCGGTATTTGGTCAATAAATCTTAAAGGGTTCATAAGTGCATAACCCACAAAGTTAGGGTCACAAAAACTTTAGCTTACGGCAAAATATGATGCCTTCTTGGGGGGAAAAAGAGGACTAGAAAAGATTTATTCTCGACAGATCATATTTATTTTATCAAAAAGCCAACTAAACTCATTGTTGGAACTTTTTCTTGTATACAGATACAATTCGGCTTCATTGGAAGTATGAAACAATTTCGTGTTTTACATATCAGTTGGCACTTAGAAGATAAGCCCAAAATATGTGAAAAAATATGAGCCTCAGAAATATAATCATGTTTGAGTCTTTATGACTCCGGAGAGTGTTCATTTAACGGAGCAACTTTGGAAAAAAGTATTTCCTTTAAGAAATGTTTATAATATGTCTTTCTGTTCCTGGCATATGTATAAACATTTTCGTGGGCTCTATCTTAAGTCATTATGGCTCTATCGATATGCCGTCCCAATGGATTAGTGTTTCTTATTATTGTTTTTTTTTCAACCACTTGGGCAAGATACACAAAACTTTGCTAAACATAGCATCAGACATCATTTGCCAACCCATATGCCTCAATTTAAGTTCCAAAAAGTATATTTAAGAACCCAAAGGACATAAATCATATCGTATAGGAGGATTTTGGAGTCCAATAAATGCCGATTATGAAACCATCATATTGTTGGATGAGTGGAAGATCACCCTATTTCCAAATATTTTTCAAAAACGCCCTTATCTTAGAATTTGGTTCAAGAACGCCCTATCTCAGAATGAGTTTCAAAAATGCCTCTCAATGAAAATTCAATATATTTTCAGCTGAGTTGGGGCGTTTCTGAACCAAATTTTCTAATAGGTCGTTTTTGGAAAAAAATGCGAGATAGAGCGTAAGAAATTTTGGAGTAGCGATAGCGCGTTTTTTAAAAATATTTTGAAATAGGGTGATCTTCTACTTAGCCGTCGATATATGATTCCTCTTCAACCTCATATGATATGTGAAATGCTCTCATTTCAGACTCATAAATGGGGTCATAGGAGCGTAAACGCTCCAACTCAGGAATCCTTCCTAGCACATTTATGACTCCTATAGTCTGTTGAGTGTATATGAAATCTCAAAAGAAAATTTAAAAGAGTTCCCGAAATAAAAATTGTCGAAACCAGTATTTCACTACACCTTCACATATATGTAGATATGTATAGCTATGCGTAGCTGTGATCACAATAATAGTAGTGAAATTAAATTGGATATCGTTCGAAGAAACAAGAATACGTTGTATTTTTAATAATTTTCATTTAAACTATAACGAATTCTATAACAGAACCCTCATAAAAAGAAATTGCAAAGTTTACACAAAGTTCAGGAAAGTTAAGCAAAAGTAGAAAAATTGACATCAAAATTTCTATATTTTTGGGCAGAGTTTTTAGGAAATTTTTGAGTAAGCAGTTTTACAGTTCATTTAATTTCGACAATAATGGGCAAGTTAAAACTTTAGCTGAGTTTTTAGAATTTTTTTTGTAGAGGATCTTGAGTAGTTTCTTCCATACAACGCATGAATAAAACTCAAATTTTCAACGGAAAAAAATACCCCACATCCTTGACAAAAAAATTTCTAAAAATCCAGGGGAAAATTTGAAGTGATCCTTACTTGCATATTATTATGGTAAAATTGAATGAACTATAAAACTACGTACTCAAAAATTTTCTAAAAAATTCTTCCCGAAAATATAGAAATTTTGATATCAATTTTTAAAAGTTTAATTAACTTTCCCAAACTTTGCGCTAACTTTGAATTAGCCATATTTTAAATGAAAATTATTAAAAATAAAGCTTCTGGTATTTCGTCGTACGATATCCAATTTAATTTCACTACTTCTATTGTGAACACAACTGTATACCCAAATGCAGGGAAATACTGGGCTGCATTTATATAACAAATAGAGAAATGCTTTTTATCTGACTTTTGAATTGAAATTTCGACAATAACTGGTAAATTCGGTCCCTACTTATGGCTCAATGCATGACTAAGTTTGGATAAGTCCTTGATTTCTTCTTACTTACCAACAATATAAATCCAAGTTATACTTCTAAATCCCATTATGGCTTCCAAGTGATTAGCTCGATTTTTGTATCCAAATGATTTCGGTGGTTTTATCTACAATTCAGCACTGATTCTCACCAGCAACTCAAAAGCTCTCTATATTTTAGTATTGTTGTATTTCAATAATAATTTCGTTTGAGTACAATTATTTGCTCTATTTCACTTGTCACTAAGCTTGCACCTCAAGGATACTTGTATTTCTTTTTTTTCGTAATTTAACATGCACAATAACAAAATTAACCGCGTGAAACACTTTTACGTTTAACACATAAAAGCGGGGTCGTTGAGCAGACAACGGTAATAGTTACATATGTCGGTATGTACTTCAATGGCAATACGTTTCCGCTCGTCACCTATGTTGCAATTTAATTTCAGTTAATGATTTTCTAATTGCTGTACTACCAACAGCACCAACAACAACAAATTGCGAACACACGCGCACAAAACGTTTTATGTATTTATAATTTTTAAAAGTACAACACCGGCAATTTACAACAATGTTGTTGATGGAACGTACTTTTTTTCTTTCTTAAGCACTTGGAACTTTCGTAGTTGGACGCATCGGCGCTCAAGCGTTGCAACAAATGCAAATACGCATAATTATGTTTTTAAGTATCTCGGTATGTGTCTGCAATGGCAAATGTGTTGTAAGAAAAAGCAGTCAACACTGGAGCGGCACAGAAAAACTTAAGAATCCAACGTGAAACTAAACTTACAAAAAGGCTATAACAAAGTGTGTGCTCATAGAAAAACACTTTTTAAAAACCAAACAAACGAAACACAAAACACCACCGGTTGGCTCACTTCACTATTTTTCATACAACAAAATCTCTTTTGCTACGTTACGATGCGCGCTACACGTCTTGATCGTTTATGAATTCAAAGCGAAATGATCTGTGGCAAACGAAAGGAAAATCACATTGGGCACATCTCTGCGCAATCGCTTGGATGCTCGCTATGTCGACCCCACAAACATTGCAGTCATCTTCAGCGGCGCCAACAACTCAGCCGCAGTCGGCTTCAGTACGAAAAAGCCAACCAAACCAGCGCGATCAGCAACAGTGGCAGCGGCAGTCGTATCGATGGCAACCAGCAGCTTAGCAGCTCAAGACAATAAATAGAAAACAAAAACCACGTCGGCGACAGCAACCGGAGTCAACTCTACCAGCAGAGTTTTGCTTTGGAATCGACACTGTTTGACTCTTGGCTCATTGTAAGCGTGTTGCTTCTTCACAACTATGAATTGGCGTTATTTTGCTTGTGGTTTCTAGTGAAGTCATTGCTGTTAATGTTGATTTTATTGTTGTTTTGGGTCTCAAGTATTACAAATAGGTAGACAGACATACGTACATGCGCCGTATTTGCAGCTTTACTTTCAATATGATATTGCAGCCAAAGTAAGAATGCACATATATATTTATTTATTTTTGTATTGTAATTTATTTCGATTTCTGCCGTCGACTTTGGTTTCCATTTCAAAGAATGTTCTAAAAGTGAAAGGAATACAAGTTTTGTTGGTTAACGAGCATGATGACGATGCATAGCGTTCTGAAAAGTGTAATGAGATGAGCATAAAAACTCTCAAGTATTGATATCCGCAAAAATTTAAGCTCACTTTTAAGTATAGAGTAGAGCGTGTTTTTTTTAAGTAAGGTTTTTGACTATAATTTGTTCTTCTAGAAAACAGCATCTTCTTCAAAATGGTCTCAAAGAACTTAAATAAGAGGTGCTATAGCCTTTCTCAATTTAAACTTTTTCGATAACAAAGTTAATACTTATTTTAGATATAGATCTACAGGTTCCATTACCAGTAAATATACATTAAATAAAAATGAACTCTACTGTGTTTTAGGTCTAGATCAGTGTTGCCGTTTTATTCAAAATGGTCTCAAAGAACTTAAATAAGAGGTGCTATAGCCTTTCTCAATTTAAACTTTTTCGATAACAAAGTTGATACTTATTTTAGATATAGATCTACAGGTTCCATTACCAGTAAATATACATTAAATAAAAATGAACTCTACTGTGTTTTAGGTCTAGATCAGTGTTGCCGTTTTATTTATTTGTATCCAAAATTGGTAATTCTTCTCACTTTAAAACGTTTTTTGGTAAATTGGTAATTTTTTTTCCTCTTTGGTAATTTTTTCGGTGCCTTGAGGAAAATATGTCTGTTTTCATTTCATTCCCTTAGTAAGAAAAAGTATGCTTGTTAGGCAAGCGAGGATCATAAGCTCGCGAAGACAACGACTTAATATTAATCTGGCAAGCATTCACTACATTGTATGTAGTTTGTATACTCACATTCCTATATTTTGCACATCACTAATCATTTGTTGGAACTTTTTTCCTTTTTAGAACTTAGCAGGAATAAAAATTATGTATTTTGTTCTCCTATTAAGGATTGAAGTGTATTATTTAAAAATAAAAATTATCTGCGGTCAGGTATATAGTTTTAGGTAAAATCTCTCGCAAATGCTGGAAGATATGTATTTCAGAAAAAGTAACGTCAGTTATGACAGAAAAATTAATATTATTTTTTTGAAAACTGTATAGCGGCTTAAGAAATCGTATAACTTTTGAAGTATATTTAGCTGAAGAGTTTCAAGCAGTTTCTGTTGATTTACTCTTTTCGCAATTCCATCTAAGATGCCATATTTTTAAGTTATTTCTTATACGTATGTAACTGTAATTTCAAATAAACCTTTATGTGTTGGTTGGTAGTTTTATGGTAATTAATTTTTGAATTTTTGGTTATTTTTTTTTTGCTGTGGCAGCACTGGTCTAGATAATCTTCAGTAAAGACATTAAGGCCGTTTTAAAAACTTGCATATCTTGCTTCATTTAATAAAGTTTGCAGATGGATGAAAACATCCTAACTGCCAACACTCAAATGTGAGAAGTCTTTGTCGACATAATAGCGGATAGACAAAATAGATAAAAATTAATAATTGGGTGGCAGCCCTATGTGATACCCCTATTTATAAATATTTTCGTTGAAATTCTACGTAAAATTCTTTTCGTTTGATACCCATATAGGCACATCTTATTGACTTGTTTTTGTTAGTTTCCGATTAGTGGCAACCTAGTAAACACATATTAATTGGCAACACTTAACTAAAATTTCATAGAAATGCAAAAGAGTAAACAGAAAGAAGGATGATCTTTTCGAATTAAAATTTTCATTTAGATTTCTTTTCGAAATGTTTGTAAAAAATTAAACCCTTTTAAAATATGTTCAGGAATTTAAATATATAAAAGTGGGTGGACATACTCAAAAATGACGTTACTTTTTTTCTCAAAGAATGCGTGAAGCGGCAGAGCACGAGTTCTGTTCCACCATTGGTGGTGTGCAGAATAATTGCATAGTAGGTATTGCGCCATTTTTCAACACAAAGATGAGGTTATTCTAACACTGCCTCATCCCTATGAAATAGCCAACAGTAGTCCCATTTCCGAGTAATGCAGAAGTTTATCTTTCTAAGTCGCTCCATTTCGTCGTAAAGATGTCTGAAGTTTTTAATTATTTACGAGTATATGTATGAAGGCCTTGTACTTCTACTGAATCTGAATGATTGCAATTTTCCAACTTTTACTTGTTAATAACCATTAATAAAAGGGAGAGTACAAGGAAATTATACGTTCCTGTAGCATGGATTATGTATGTTCATCGTCGCCAAGAATGTAGTGATCTCCAAGACGGACCGAGAATATACATAAAGAAATTACATATTTTCCAAGAGTACTTCAGAAAGCAAAAACTGTTCTTCGGACCCTGTAAAATGTATTTCAGAATAGACAATTGAACACCATACATCTTAAAATGTATATTAGAGTAATGAATTGCAATTCAAAAGGATTAAAGTGTTTTTCAGAAAAGTCGCTTGTGTTACAGGAATCGTAAGTCGCAGTTGCGAAAACGTAATTGTACTTTGAACACCGTCAAATATATTTCAGAATAATCAATTGTACTTCAGAACTCTTAAACTATAATTTAGAATCATAAAATGCAGTTTAGATGACGTAAACTACAAACTGTACTTTCTTAAAATACAACTGCTCAATTTGAAAGTACATTTTACCGTGACTGAAGGAAATATTATAGTTTTTGAAGTACAATTATCTATTGTGAAACTAATTTGACAATTACTAAAGAACATTCGACTATTCTGAAATTAATTTCACGCTTTTGAAGTACCCTGGAAAACAAAAATTCTTTGGCGAATATATGATGTAAATTAATCGAATTGTAAATATTCGATTAACCGAAAATACACGAAAGTGAGCGCATAATCCACAGATCTAGCTAACATGTTTGCTGATTTCTTTAAGTCAAACCTTGCTACCGACAATGATGCCTCCTCGACAAACTTTTCTTCAAACTTTACCTTTCACTTAATTTTGGTAGTCTTACCCTATCTTCTGAAGACATTTCTAAGGCGGTTCCTTCACTCAAGCCCCCATATAAAACTGATGTTAATGGCCTCTCGTCCTTCCTTTTTAAAAAATGTCCTGTTCTAATTGAACCTTTGAAAATCTTTTTTAATAGATCTCTGTTATTGTTGTTGTTGTGGTAACGACAAAAACACTCCCCGAAGGTTTTGGGGAGTGTTGTCGAATTAACAGTCCTTGGCCGGATTTGAACCCGGTACGCTCCGGTACCACCTCGCGGTACTGCCCGACTGTCATGGTAGCGATTTATGACCAGTGAAACCTTCTAGGTAATGTCAGCCCTCCTTCCGTAAGGAAGGATAAGATGGGTAATGAGAGGTAAGAGGCATCATATCCATAACCATCGAGTTGCACGTCACTTCTCACTTCAGGCACTTGCGTTGATGATTGGAAAGTAGCTTTCATAGTTTCTATCGTGGTAGGAAAAACGATGTCCGGAACTATAGGCACACATCGAAGCTCTCTACTATTTCTAAGCTCTTTGAGTGCATTGTAAAACATAAGATCTACTTTGCAACTAAGTCGCTTATTTCTCACAATCAACATAGGTTTATTTCTGGTCGATGTATATTGGAACGATTTTTCGTCATCCCTTGTCAAATTTGGTTTTGAGACAAACCGGTTTCGGCGTTGTGCCATCATCAGTGTCGATTTTCGTTCTGATCTGTTGTGGTCGTTTGTCTTGTATTTATAGTAGGTAGCAGGTAACGTCAGCATGGGTGTCTGTTTGTGTACCTGTGTGCATGTGTTGTGTGTGTACATTCAGAAACGGGGGTGGTTTGCATCGATCGGTTTTATTGTGGTTGACTGAGGCAGGTAAAAGTTGGTGATTTTTGTTGTTTGACCTTTTTTGCTTGTTTGTTGTTTTTGATCTTTTGTTGTTTTGTGTTTATTTGTCGGTGCGTGTGTGTTAGTTGTACCTGAGTGATTGCTTTGTTTTTTGTAAACCAATTTTAAAGGTTCGAATATTGTGTCGGAAACAGTGTTTGTCTGTTCGTTTATTATTCTACCGTCGAATGTTTTTTGTTTGTAGATTTCCATGTTTTCGAGTACGTTCAGACGTCTGCCTTTTGCTTGTACATGTAGGACCTTGACTGTTTTTTTGATGTTTCCGGGAAGCATTTATTCTCCGACATGTGATTCGCAAAGTTGGACTCTGGTATGATGGTTGGATTCCGTATCTTTTTGTTGTAATCTCGAATGTGTTCTCTGAACCTCGTTCTTACTTGTCGTCCGGTTTGTCCTATGTAACTGTGCTGGCATTCACAAGTGAGCTTGTATACACCATGGCTGCTAAATGGATCTTCTGAGTTAGTTTTGGTTCTTAGCTTCCGTCCTAAATTGTTCGATGTTTTGAACGCTGTGCTGATGTTGTATTTTCTAAGGAAATTTGCTAATTTATATGTTGCCCTTCCAGTATATGTCATTGTCGTCCAGGTTTGTGTACTTTCTTCTCCATTGTTTATTTTTTGTTCTCTAAGGTCTCTCCTGAGTTTATCTACTAGTGCTTTTTTATATCCGTTGTTTGTAGCGATGTTATATATTATTCCAAGCTCTCTTCTATATGCTTCTTGTGTAAGAGGTGTTCTTTCCAATCTTTGTACTAAGTGCCTTAGCGCTGCATTTTTATGTTGTTGTGGGTGGTTCGAGGTATTATGTATTATTGTGTCGGTGGCCGTTGGTTTCCTATATATGTCGTAGTTGAATTTATTGCTAGCTTTATCAATACTTATTGTGAGGTCCAGATAATTGATTCCTCCGTCTTTTTCGGTTTCCATTGTGAATTTTATGTTCCCGTGCTGCTTGTTGAGGTACTCCAGTACTTGCTCTTCGTTGTTGGTAGTTAAAACGCATATGATATCATCCACGTACCTTGCGTAAAATAAAACTCCTAATTTGGAATTTAATTCCTGTATATACTCTTTTTCCAGGTTTTGCATAAACGCTTCCATAAGAATAGCCGATGTTGGGTTTCCCATCGCAAGTCCGTTTGTTTGTCTGTATATTTTATTGTTGAATTGAAAATAGTTTTGACGTAGTGTGGTTCTTACCGTGTTCGTGATTTGCGTACTTTTTACTTTATCTTTTGTTTTACGTAGTATTATAGAGTTTACTATGTTCAATGGCTCTGCTAGTGGTATTGATGTGTATAGATCTTTTATGTCGAAAGATACCAATTTGCTGTCCTTTGTCACTTCAACGGTCCTAAGTTTGTTTATTAGTTCAGATGTATTAGTTATGGTGTGTTCGTTGCTAAGTTCCAGTGTGTCCTTCAATACTGTTTTTAAATATTTAGATAGCTTATAGCATGGTGCCGATTTAAAATTGATGATTGGTCTCATTGGATTGCCTGGCTTGTGGATTTTTGGTAGCGCAATCAGTGGTGGAGTTGAAGGGTTCATTTGGACTAATGTATATGCCGAGTTTGTATATATTATATTTGTTGCAGTTTTTATAGCCACTTTGATTTCTTTCTGGTATTCAGCCGTGGGATTCACTCTTATTCTACGACATTCCATATCCTCGATGAGTTTTTCGGTTTTTGTTATATACTCATCTTTTTCAATTAGCACAGTTGTGTTGCCTTTGTCCGCCTTCGTTGCGACAATGTTGTTTATCCTGAGTTTATGTTGTAGGTTCTTGACTGTTTTTTGCTCCGTGTTTCTCTTCTGTCCTTCCTTTGCTTTCACTTCCTTGTTTATTATTTCTCTGCACATGTGTCTTGCGTGCTCTTGTTCCTCAACTGGTATTAATGATATTGCGACCTCTGCATTTCTGGTCGGTCAGCAGCCACGAATTTAGCTGTCTTCACAGACTACTGCAATACTCGGCTGGATCCCAGGCTGCTCGAAAGCCTTTGATAAAGTTTGTCATAAAGTTCTACTCGAAAAACGAGAACAGCCCAGGCGTTTTCTGTTTTCTGGAGTGGATCAAATCGTACCTATCTAATAGATGTTGTGTTGTTACAATCGATGGTATATTCTCAAAACCCTTCATTACTTCATTTGGTGCTCCGCAAGGCAGTGTCTTGGGCCCTATACTATTTGTTCTTTTTATCAATGATATTAGTAGCTGCTTTCTTTTCGCAATTTGCTTAATGTACGCAGAGGATCTGAAAATATTCGCAATAATCAAAGACGAATCTGATGAAGTTAAGCTTCAACGGGATTTAGCCGCGCTTCATACGTGTACGTTTTCACCTCTCTTTAAATATTAAAAAATGGTTTAAAATGACATTTGCTTAAATCCTCAATTTACGCAATACTTGCTATCACATTTCGAATACAACGCTACAAAATGTTGCCGAAGTTAAAGGGCTAGGGGTTATTTTTGATCCGAAGCTGTCCTTTCACAATCATGTTGACTTCACCATTGTCAAGTCTAACTCGGTACTTGGTTTTGCCCTTCGGAATACCACCAACTTTTGCAACCCTTATCCTCTAAAAATGTTATAAATAACATTTGTTTGTTTGCAACTTGAGCACGCAGTTTTCATTTGGATGCCCTATTTGTTTAATTAAAAGAATCTAGCGCATTCAGAAGGTGTTTCTTAAGTTTGCTCTACAAATGCTAAAATTTTACTATTCTATCCCATCGTATGCATCTCGTCTCACGCTAATTAACCTACAATCTTAGGAAACTCGTAGGACAATATCATTCAAGGGGTTATAGATTGCCGTTATCTTTTGGAAGGGTTACTTTTATTTTCCCTGTGCATAATCTTCGCGTCACTTACCATTTCAATATTCTATCTTAAAGTGTTGTAATTGATTTTTCAATAACCAAAGAAGCTTTTTTGATTCTTTTACGATCATTATATATTGATATGTAGAGTACGAATAAACAAATATAATTTTATTAATTTTAGTACGTAGTATATCCGTAATATTCATATGCAAATTTACATATTGTTATTAGTCTGAAAGAGAAGTTGCTTCATACACTGTATTGAACAAATAAATAAATAAATAAATACGTTCTTTCCTGAGAGTTAGTAAAATGTACGATTTCAGCAAAACTTGGCCTTGCGTCACTTGTTTTTCTAAAAAATCTTTGCAAATAACTTAATGATCATAACGATAGTTTTTGTTATTAACGATCCAAAACACTTCCTAATTGCATAGCCATCAAATTTTATACGCTTCATGCGTTTCCACTAATAACCCATTTCTACATATGTTCATACATACATAGATACGTACATATGATAATTGCTAACATAGTAACCCAGCTACTCAACCACCTACCTATCTAACAATCTAACGCCTCAACTAATTGTCACCCCACCTGCGGCTAACATTCAATTTATCTTTAACTCGAAACAACTAAATGTTAACGCATCATTTTCCCACTGCCGCACATTGAACAGAAAACTTACCAAAAACGGACTGACAACGAATAAAAAGCTAATACTAAAAGCAATTCTTCCACAATAAATATACAAATTATATAATAATAATAACAAGCACAACTGCTTATTCACAACGTAGCTGCAATCCACTGTGGGCATGGGCTTGTAGATTTTAATCTTTTGAAGATGCCTCAACTGCTATGGGACAGCATTTTTTCCAGAAGCAAACTGAAGACAACAAGTAAAGAAACTAAGCCAACAAACCACAACCAGTAACAATAGGTGGTTATAGCACAAAACAGAAGAAATAGAGGAGGAGGACGAAGAAGAAGAAAAGTCAGTCACACAACGAGGCATCTTCTTACGTTGTTGTGTAAAGCTTCGCACCACAACCAAAAATCGTAGCAAGCAGAATCTAATAATGCGGTGTGGTATGTGGTGTGTACGAGTACAACGGCAATGGTTATGAGGCATGCAACATAACGACTTGGGCGACTAGGCGGCTGAGCGGTTGGTAAATGCGCGGGTGATGCATCACACTTTTGGGCGCTTACATCATCTAACTAGCAGTGTACGAATAAGTAAATGTGTACGAGACGATGTTTGTAAGGCATTTAAAAGAAGCTTAGAAGAATGGATGGGAGGAGATGCATTGAGGAAGTTTGAATGTATCAAAGCTATTCGCTTTTCAACATTGGCAACTTGGTTGCTATGGCGCGGGTATAAGCGTGTGACTCAGTCGTGGTTGTGTGGCTGTGCCCGCATCTGTGATTGTTGCACTCCGCTGAGATACAAAGATGGTGAGATTATTTGCTAGGTATGCATGTAATATCGGCTGAACGCTTGTTTGTTTGTCAGTTTAAGTTGTCGATTGTGTGACTGCGGCTGGCGGCCATGGAAAATGTCTTTGACTTGTTGGCGCTTTTGGTGTACGACAACGACAAGCGAAGAGAATTGTTGCAGGCGGTTGTCGTCACAGTGTACAAATTGAAGAAGAAGTGAAAGAAGAAGGTGATATTGAAGAGGCGACAACAAGACTAACTACACCAGAACATGTGCAGCCCCTTAAAATTTTTTTTTTTCTAGAGTTTTTTCTCTTATCGGACACGAATGATGAAGTGAAATGGTGATTTTTCACTGCTGGTGCTTCACAAAGATCTTTTGTCGAGCTTAGGCTCGGAAAAGCATTTCGGATATAATCACGATATTCCGGCCAATACTATTTATATCTTATGAGCGGCAGTATCGCGGGACAAATTGCGGAAATACTTTCATGCTGGGCTAAGTGAGAGTGTGACTTAGTTATTACCCTTGTAACCAGGAATGGTTTAATGTCGATGTTAGGCATGTTTGCGCTTATGATTCGCACCGGTGTTTTGGCACAGTCTATGGAATATCAACCTGGTATAGGGCCGAAGAAAACGGCTTGGACCATACATTGGTGCCGTAGTTGCTCCGATGTGCTTTCTTGGTGGCCCAATTTTAACGGCGGCTGTATACAGCTGGCATTGTAGAAGGCCTTTCAAAAGTAGCAGTATGTGCACCAAGTGATAATTTTCTGTACATGGGCGGCCCCCTGGCTATCGGTCTCGGTTTGGTGTTCGCCTCATCGTAAGCTTCCATATGACTACCTCCAACAACAGTTTTTGATGCTAGCCTAGGTTCGATGCCACTTTATGGTGGTTTTATTCTTTTTGGAGGGTTTTTGCTTTACCACAGGCAACGCATAGTCCGCAGCGCGGAGAATCACCACCAAATATTTTCAAAATCATGCGATCCTATTAATGCATGTCTCTCCATTTACATGGATACGATTTTTTATACAAATTGCAACAATTTCTTGAAACATTCGGTGAAAATGTATACCTGACTAAAATTACAATAAAAAAAACAAGTAAGGACTTCGCTGTCTTCGGCTGTGCCGAAGGCTTTATACCTTTCATGAATACGTGCAAACTTAAATACGCATTGTTTAAAGTTCTCTAAAACTTTGTCAGCAATACATTTAATTTTCTTTTATAATAAGCTTTATTTGTTTAAGGGAAGTTTTTACTAGGGCTGTGCCTTTATTCGATTAATTGCTTATCTGAACGATCGGTTGTATGGCATATATACTATATATAGCTCCGATCTTGGTGATTTTTTTACGAAATCTTTTTCTATCCATAAGAAAATATCTCACCAAGTTTCAAGTTTTAATCTTTAAAAATGAGGGAGAAATGGTCATAATCCTCTTATTTTAACGATCGGTTGTATGGGAGATATATGCTATAGTGGCCCGATTATACCGGATCCGACAAATGTTTAATATATTACAAAAATACATCCGTGTGCCAAATTTCATCGAGATATCTCAAAAATTGAGGGACTAGTTTGCGTTCAAACAGACGGACGGACAGACAGACGGACAGACGGACATGGCTGTATCAACTCAGTTCATCGTCCTGATCAATTTGGTATACTTAATGGTGGGTCTATCTCTTATATTTCTAAACGTTACAAACATCGGACCAAAGTTAATATACCATTTCATGTTCATGAAAGGTATAATTACAATGTCAATAGCTATTATTCGCTATTAATAACGTCCAGCCTCCTAATAAAAATTTGTTCTATGATAATCTAAATATTTATCGGAAATACACTGTCCTACGGAAAACTAGCATGTTTCCTTATTCTCGCCGAAGGCTATTTGCACATATCTAAATAAGAAGTTCCCTATTACACTAATCTGGATAAGTTCCCGTGCCATTTTTCCCTTGATGGCGAGTACGTGATGCGTATACAAGCTGTATGGGTCAATGAAAAGTGTAGGACTTTTAGAAATAGGTAGCTGATCATGACCATTGTGATCCACGATTTCCAGATTTTGGTATTACATACAAGATCTACTTTGATGTACCAGAGAAATTTATTTCAGTGAACCAGTGAACTGTAGGATGAGTCTTAAGAACGATCTTAATGTAATGACAAGATCCAGCTTCCTAATCATTTCATTGTCTTCCAATAAAAATTTACAGCAGTTATTATCCAGTGAAATTCAATTTTTAGTCGGACGGTAAAGTAGCTTTTAAGGTTCTGAGCTCGATTGTGATGCAGTCAAGGGTGGTATGGGAGTGCTACTGTCTCAAGCTATTTCATTACAACCATATATCGGAACATATCAATACACCGGGCAACTAACGTGTGACCGCAGCAAACCAAATTCATATCAGGCAAACGCCTATCAAAATCGTTACTACACTCATAAACCTCCGGATAGTATTTTTGCTCAAGACCACCTCTGCACCTGCATTAGTAGACATACACTAGGTTGTATTCTTCGTGTATTTTTAATTGGACCTGTTACCATGCTTAAATGGAGAGAGAAAATTTCCGCCACTTACTTTGCTATTACAGGTCAATTCTGTGCGAAACCGGTAATTTAGTACCTGAAAGATTATCTAACCGAAAATCGTAACCGTTGGCAACGCAGTTCATTAACCGCGATTGTAGCGTACATGGCAACGCTGTCAAAAACAAACAATGCGCAATAGAGAAAAAAATGCAAACGCGAGCGAAATTTGCTGTAAAAAAATGCTTATATTGTTTATTAATTCTTGTGAACTAGCATGTGTTCGAAATTTGCGTTATTTTCTGTCCACAAAAATATTTACAAAACACGTGCAATTTTTACCCTATTTTGGTGGTTACGAAATTGAACTGCAACTTAAGCCGGCAGAGTACCAAAAGGGTGTAAAAGTTTCCACAATATTTATTTGCCGGTAGAACGAATGTTGTTACCACAGTAGAATTAGGATATTAGTGTCCACTCTGTCGGTGAAAACCCCTGCAGTCAGGTAGGAGGCTTAGCATATACTCCCGGTATGGTGGGCTTGTCATAAGAGGCTATTAAACCCAAGACCCGAGTGTTTGACGGCGGCAAATCTATCGCTTCCAAAGTTCTGTCGCATCGGTAACACCACCTTAACCTTCGGAGGGGGCTTTGCTCTTACAAAAAACCACAAATCTTGATTTAAAGTTTTCACCTCTTCTCATGGCTCCTCTCCTTCTTTCTTGGGATTATTATGAGTATTTCGTTAGCGTGCTTGAGTCATAATATACCTATCTGTGTGTGAGCGGGCGAAAATTTACTTCGGTTCTCTCTTTACTAGGAGCGGAGAGGTTTCACCAGAACACACCCTCCAAGAAGGGATCCGGATTCCGATTGAAAAAAGAATTCCAAGGAGCAAGACAACACTTTCAAATGAGATTCCGGCTGCCACTGCTTATCGTACAGAATCATAGGGTAGACTACCTATTCAATCATCACCAGGCAGGAGCTCTTGATCTCTCAATACCATGGTACCTTAGCTACGCATGTGAAAAATATTCGGTCTTCCAAAACCTAAATCAACATTAGGTTTCATAGTTCTGGGGTATTAAATACATTTCTCATATTCTGAGACAGAGTTTGAGTCAGAGTTTTCTTACTAATGAACTAAACTACGTCAGATTCGATAGCTTTTGGTCTTTGGAAGACCTTTTTATTTGGGCACTGAGCGAACTACGGGTACAAATGCAGCAAAGGATTCAATGCCACAGGGCCTTGCTGATTCCAAACAGAGAATAATTTTCTTAACCCTATCAGACATTAAGTGCCAGCGGCGATCCTCCAAAGAAAGGTGATTTAGATCCGTTGTATTTGGGTTGAAGGCTGAGTTGCAAGATTCGGACCACCTTATCGCAGGTATTTTACAACCACGACGACAAGAAGGACAGAACATACACCATCTCGTGCACACTGTTGTTGTTGTTTGTAGCGACAAAAACACTCCACGAAGGTTTTGGAAGTGTAGTCGAAAGTGACAGGTCCTTTGCCGGATATGAACCCGGTACGCTCCGGTACTGCCTTGCGGTACTCCCCGACTGTCGTGGTAGCGATTCGGTATCACCAGTGCAACCTTCTGTAGTAAGACTGATAGCCACTATCAAGACAAGGTTGAAACCTCCTCCGATGCTTTTGACCTTACAACAATTCCTTCTGTATATTTATGTAACCCAATACACGAGATATTTTTAGAAATGGTTGAATTCACTGCTTAGCAACATAACTGCTCGGCACCAATCTCACTGACTTTTTAAGATCGCTAATATATTTTTTTTTTTATTTTTTATTTAAGCTTATTTTTCTAAACTTTGTTAGTATTTGGTATTGCTTTTTTGCCCCAATATGTTTCAGTGAGCGTGTGTGCTAAACACAAATGTAGGTGACTATGCCGCACCACAACACAACCTGGCATAACATGGCATGACATTATTGGTGAGTGAGAATGTTGTTGGTTGGTGTGGCGTTGTAGACGTGGCAGTAAACTGCAGTGGGCATGAAGCACGTACTGCCGTTAGTAGGCGCAGTCAACTGCACTGCACCATGCTACAACCACGCTTACTTCTGCTAGCTAGTAGAGACGTCTATACGTCGACGTTGTTGATTGCGGCTGCTGTAGCTGAGTGAACGCTTGCCGGCGTGTGGGAACTCGTATTCCAGCATTATGTCGTTTCGTGTCATTTGGGAAATTTTTATTCAAATTTTTGGCAAGTATTCATGAGAACTACAATGACTGCTTGCTGAGGTAGCATCACAAAATATAATCATTTTAGATGCGCGAGACATGGACTATGTTTTTGGTTGTGCGATGCAGATTTTTAACAATTGATATTTTTATGGTTTATACTTAGTTTAACGTCTTCCCTGCACTTAAAGTGATTGAGTTAATGAAATGCGCATATTATATATTTTAATTTTTATATTTTAATATAAATAATGAATTTCATATTTATTGGTTGAATCAAGTTATGTGAAAGTAGTTGAGGGGATTTTGGTCTCAATAAAAACTTTTCTCTAGATCCATATAGTTTAAGTGAGGAGAGCAGGCACTTGTTTGCAAATTCAAACTCCAGTCCTACGTACATTGCCACAACAGACGGTTCTACCTTATAACTTTAAACGAGCTATTATTGTATATTTGTTTATCCAGACTATCTCGAAAACGGTTCAACCGCTTTTGATGAAATTTGTGAGGTACATAATGTACCACATTCTTAGAATTTTTACCTAGGTGTTTCCAAATAGGGCGTTTTTACGGGGTTGCCAACTATCTAATTTTTTTTAATGAAATAAAATATACCAATATGGGTATCAATCGAAATGTATTTTCCTGCGTATTAAAAAAAACATTTCTAAGTAGGGTTGCCACTTATTGTAGCCCTCTGAGCTTATTATATTTTGTACCTTTAAATGAGCTATTATTTTATCTTTGTTACTCAGCTCATCTTGAAAACGGCTAACCGATTTGGATCATATATGGTATGTACATAGTGTACCACATTCTAAGAATTTTTACCTAGGTGTTGACACATAGGAGGGTTTGAAGGGTTTTGTGGCGTTGCCACCCATATGATTTTTTTAAATAAATGAAATATGCCAATATGGGTATCAAACGAATGGTATCTTTCTGCGTATTTTAAAAAAACACATTTTTAAGTAGGGTTGGCAACAATAAGGAAGTTAATTGAAGCAGCCTCAGTCGCCTCGTAGCAACCGTCTCATGTAATGGTGTTGGGATATCAACAATATTTTCTGAAGTGAAAAGTTCAATCAGCTGTTCAAATTGGAGTAAGGCTTATTGTAACAGGCCTTTTAAATAATATAAACAAAGCTAAAATAGTTATCCGCGAACAATCCAGAAAACAAGTACATATACCGAGAATCACATAAACTTTTGAGTTTGTCGGAGTGGAGCTAAATTCATCGATGTTCATGCATGGCATTCAAATACGTTAAAAATAGTGCTTCCGAAATAAAATCAGAGACGTACTCAGAACATGTTAAGGAAGGAAGTACAGGCTTAGACTTCATATGTATTAAGTATAAAAATTTAAGGAGAATTCTAACTTGAAAAATAAAGAAGAAATCAAAAAATGTTGACCGATATATCGAGCACTAACCGACAAATATACCCATGTGACGCTATTCTTTCTAGATTATTTTATAACAACCGACAGCCTCTAACCACACAAGAAATCTTGTAAAGACTTTTTTTAACAGCCACCAAGGACTAATTACATGTATTCAAACTTTGTTACCAATAAAAAAAAATATTAAACATCTTTCTATTATCACGTAAGGTCTGTTTGTGGCTAGTGTTGGATATGTTTTTAAAATCTATTTTTGAAAAGCTCCACTGGAGGTAAGTAAAATAATACATACAAACACCCAGAATATCTTTACTGATGAGTATCTAAGGCAAACTTAATTCTATGGCATCCTATGAAAAGATCGGTAGCCCAGATACTATGAATTAATATGAGCACTACAATAAAAATTACATTGATGTGTACAAGGATTGTAAAAAGGTGGTTTTGGAAAAAGGAATGTCAATAGTTTTTCAGTTTTTAAAGTTTTGTGTATTTTGTATTGGTATATTTAGTACAAAAAGTTTACAATTTTGCCTGATTTTAACAGTGTACTGAAACACTTAAAACTGTAGTAAAGACCTAAAGTATCGAAATTTGGTAAGTCATACTGATTTGTTCACTCTGGCCCTCTAATGTATAAATGTGAAAAACCGGACATTAATTTTGTATGTTATTACATAAATTGTGGTATAATAGACAGGTGCTGGCATACCATACTAAAAGCACCAAGTTCACATCACAAAATTCTGTAAAAAAAAGTGTAAAATTCATCAGCCTTGGCAGATGCCGTTAGGAGTTGCCAAAAATCATGTAGGAGCCACAACTTTTTAAACAAAAATCAAAAGCAGCGTACCACAAGTTGGAACAGAAGCTCGGCCCTAATTTCCTCTAAGTTATATTGCGCCAAATTATAAGGTTTATGATTATTGCTCCATAAAATGTTATGGCCATCTTCACATAAAATCTTTAAACTTATACAGATGAATCTGTAGAGGAACCTGCATACAAACCTATGTTTTAATAATAATTGATTGATTCAGTTATTGCAAATTAATAAATGATAGTTTACTTCCGTCATTTTACTACTCTTTAATAAGCCATTACTCTGCCATGTATTAGCTACAACACCGTTAAGTTGAAAATTACAGCAATCATTTGCGCATGCAACTTCGACAGCAACCGAACGACACAACAAAAACGGCGCAAGCCCTAAAACTAAAAGACACTGCCAAAGTTTTAACAAAAGCAACAATAACTAAAAGAAAAACGATGACATAGAAATGCTGTGAAACCAAAAAAAAACACTAAAGGCCATTCGTTTAGTCATTTTATGTTTGGCTGTGACTTAAGGCAAATGTACTATGACTAAATGCGATTTTGGCATTTCAAATTTTAAGGTTGCCGGAAAAGCCAACAATACAACAATACTTACAAGTAAAGGGTGTTTTTTTAGGGGTATAGAACTTCGAATTGAAATAAAACACAAGAAAATCGTTTTAAGGTCCATCAATTTGGCTTTATTGGAAGGATACTTTTATGCCATTAATGTTTAAATATGATTTCGGGCATGTGGCCGCCGCGGATGGCTCGAATAAAGCCAATTCTACAGGTCCAATTTTCAACCACTTTTTCGAGCATATGGGGCCGTATGTCGGCAATAACGCCACGAATGTTGGCTTCCAATTCCCCTAACGTTTCTGGTTTGTTGGTGTAGACGAGCGACTTCACATATCCCCAAAGAAAATAATCCAATGGTGTCAAATCACACGACCTTGGTGGCCAATTGACAGGTCCATTCCGCGAAATTATGCGCTCATCGAATGTTTCCTTCAATAAATCGATTGTGACGTGCGCTGTGTGGCATGTAGCGCCGTCTTGTTGGAACCACAACTCATCCACATTCATGCCATCCAATTCGGGAACAAAATAGTCGGTTATCATGGCTCTATACCGGTCTCCATTAATGGTAGCTGCCTCTCCAGCATTATTGCGGAAGAAGTATGGCCCAATGACTCCACCAGCCCATAGAGCACACCAAACAGTCAGTTTTTGTGGATGTAATGGCGTTTCAAGGGTCTCATGTGGATTCTCTTCACTCCAAATGCGGCAATTTTGCTTGTTGACGTAGCCATTCAACCAAAAATGAGCCTCATCACTGAACAAAATTTTGCGATGAAAATCAGCATCGAAATCAATCTCATTTTCGGCCCATACACCAAAATCACGACGCATTGCATGGTCTCGCGGCTTTAATTCTTGCACAAGCTGGATCTTGTAAGGTCGCAAGCCAAGATCTTTGCGCAAAATCTTCCATAAAGTTGATGGACAAAGCTCCAATTGCTGTGCACGGTGGCGAATCGATTCATTCGGGTCCTCTTCAACACTTTGCTCTACAGCGGCAATTGTTTCTTCGGTGCGCACTGTTCGACGTCTCTGCGGATGCGTATTATCACATAGAGTAAACGTAGTGCGAAAACGATCCATGGTTAACCGAATTAATTGCTCTGATGGACGATTACGTCGACCATAAAATGGACGGAGCTCACGGTAAACTTCGCGAACTGAACCATTATTTTCGAAATAAATTTGCACGATTTGCAAGCGTTGTTCTTTTGTCAACCTGTTCATGATGAAATGGCAAACCAAACTGAACATAAATGACATTAGAGTTGCCAGATTTGACCACAAAATGCCAGTTTTATCTCTATTCAAAAAACAAACCTGTAAAAAAAACACCCTGTACAATGCAACTACGGTTATAAACATCGCAAAATTATATATTTGAAGTAGGAGGGGGTTAGAAAATTATGTCATTCATGTTAAAGTTCGAGGGTAGTGCCATCAGATGTCTGCTTAAAATCTTTGTAATAGTCTGTCACCGGTTCGAGCAGCGCACAAAATGTAAAATAATCGACATTTGAATGGTGCCATTCATTGGAGACAGCAGATGAGCATTTTCGTTGTCGCTTTAATCAACCAGGCAAAGATGTTTTGAAGAAGAAGTAAGCACAAAGCACACTATCGCAACGAGTCGTCAATCTTTTTTATTTTTTTATTAATTTTAAAGCGGCATCGATCACGATTTGCACCGTTAAGTTTCTTTCACATGATTCTGAAAATTATTGGCTTTGATATTAATTGTTGCGGACCCTATCAAACTAATTCAAGTATAGAAAACCATTTATGACAAGTCCACCTTATAAACCTCCACCTCACAAGCTGACTTTTACGATTCACAACCCCAAAAACAAGTTGATGTAATCGCAAATGGAGACAGACTAGCATAGCTCCAACGTCCTGAGGATTGACATCCTAATAGAATCCCTTTATTGACTCGAAGTATCAACTAAGGGCAGCCTCATGCGCCTCAATGCAACTAAGCAGGTGCGCACAGTAACCCCAAGAAAGTTTTTTGACGAGAAGCTGCACATGCTACTGATAGCTCATAATTTCTTCACTAAGTGCTGGCAGCAGCTCTCTGAGTACAGTCTTCGGCAAAACGTTGTAACTAAAACAACAGCATTCACAACGTGCCGATAGGGCAATAGCAGATCGCCAACTGGAACGATTTAAGAAGAATTGCGCTTCCTAAAAGGACACGTTGTGCACGGAAGCAAACTGCGATGGAAGTAAGAGTTTTGCGGCCACCATGGTGTGGTGGTAGAGTGTTGGCCTACAAACTGAAGGTCCCTGGTTCAAGTAACGGGACATGTAACATTAATATGCGTATTTCTGCCATGAGAAAGCTTCTCAGGAAAAATGCATCTGCCTTGGAAAGTGCCTTTCGGAGTCGGTAGGAAAAAATTAGAAGCGGCACATCAGAAATTATGAAAGAAGCTCGGCCTTAATCTAGTCGGAGGTATATCGCGCCAAGTTATTATCTTAAAATATAAAAATTTTCTGTGCGTAAGTCAGTTGTCGCTAAACTCCTTCTAAACGCCTAGACCGATATTGATAAAATTTGTATTGTATACTCAAGTGGGCTCGAGGATGGTTTAGATTCACAATCCGGACCACTGGATGATAATAATAATAATTTCCAACGGATTACCCACCATATCCCGCCCGACCGGCCGGAGGGGCGCATCCGCATAACGCGCGGACTATTCGTTCGTGCCGAGTGGTTGAAAGGCTTTGGTTTGTTAATCGTCGAGATCTAAAACTGCTCAGCTACAGAGAAAACCTCATAAGCTAAGTAAAGTAGATATAGGATAGATTATACATTAAGAAATAACTAGTTAACAGAATAAAATTATTGTTAAAAGTTAAAATAGAAGTCAAAGAATAAGAAACAATTAGTAGCTATGAATTTGGGATAGAAAGAATTGATTTTTTTATGCTGAAAAGCGAGTCTGAAATATCAAATCTACCAGAAAGAGAGTTATAATCTTGACACAAACAGCGAAAAGGCTCATTTAACCGAAAATTGGTTCGGCACTGTTTTAATACTAGAGGTTTAAAATGCCTTGAAGGACGAGACGGTACATTGAAGTTCACTTCACTTAGAAGAAATCCGACTAGAAAGTGTGTGTAGATTAATAAGTTTTTAACGATTCGTATAGGGTGGCAGATTGTACAAGGGATCCCAATGAAAATCTCTTAAGGCAAATAGTAAAAATTGTTTTTGAACTGATTCAAGGCGATCTACATGAACCTGGTAACGCGGGTTCCAAATTATAGAACCATATTCAAGTATCGGTCTGACTAATGTAGTGAAGAGGGCTGTAGTTAGATTAGAGTCGCTAAATTCTTTAGACTGTTGTGTTAATATGGCGGTTGAAACTAAATTTATAGTCCATAGTAACCCCTAGGTCAACAAAATCATACACTTGCTCAAGACTATAATTTTTAATTGTATAGGAAGCCGGCTGAGAAATTCAACGCGAAAAACCCATGTGTTTACATTTTTTAAGGTTAAGTGGCATATAATTTTAATCGCACCAAGTAACTAGTGCATCTAGATCTGATTGTAGCTTATTTCTATCTTCAAATGACGCGAATGACATGAAAAGCTTTACGTCGTCGGCATACATTAACATTTTTGAAAATTTTATTATTGGAGAAATATCATTTATAAACAACAAGAACAGAATCGGGCCAAGATGGCTTCCTTGAGGGACCCCCGAAGAGACATAAATGACATCGGATACTAAATTTTTAAACATTACTCTTTGTGTCCTGTCACTAAGGTAAGAAGAGATCCAGCGATTGAGACCCGGCTGGAAGCCCAACTGATCGAGTTTATGAATAAGTAATGAGTGACACACTTTGTCAAAAGCTTTGCTGAAATCCGTATAAATAACGTCGGTGTGCAGATTTTTTCTAAAGGCATTTGAGACATGACTGGTAAACTCAAGTAAATTCGTAACTGTGGACTTTCCTTTACTGAACCCGTGTTGGCAGTCAGCTATCAAAGTAGAGATCGGACCCGTAAATTGATTTGTAGCAATAGCTTCAAACAATTTTGAGATGGCAGAAAGCTTTGCGATGCCACGATAGTTCTCTATAGAAGACCTACTCCCGCTTTTATGCAGCGGTAGAAGAAACGATTCTTTCCACGCAGTTGGAAAAACACCACACTTTAATGATAGATTGAACAAATTGGTAAGGGGTTGGTAAATATGGTTCGCACACTTTTTCAAGAAACATGTAGGAATCCTATCAGGACCGTATTTAAAAGATTCTTTTAAGGTTTTAAGGTAAATTAGAACATCTTTGGCGCATATAATTGGTGAATTAATTGAATTTGTCCCGTGTAGCTTATAAGGATAGTTTTGAAAGTTTGAATTGGTGACAGCAGAATAGTTAGAAGTGAAAAATTGAGCAAAAAAATTTGCGATAGATTGATTATCGCTAGATATAATGTCTTGATATTTCATGGCTGAGGGAAACCCTGATACCTTACGTTTAGAATTTACGAAACCATAAAATGACTTTGGATTGAGAATAATATCTCTTTTGGTTTTAGAGATATAAGCTTTAAAGCACTTTTTATTTAAATCTATGATGTGGGCGTGGTGCCTCCCATACAAACCAGGTTTCCCGAAAAGCATATCTCTGTAAGTATTTAATGTAGAATATTGAAAATTGATAAGGAGTTTAATGAGATCAAACTCGAACACCTCAAGAATAAATGGGAGGAAGGGAGGAGTGAGCGTGACACCTCCCATACAAATGAGATTTTCCGTACTGGATATCTGCGAAAGTATTTATAGTAGAATATTGAAACTTGGTAAGAAGCTAAATCCGTCAAATCTCTAACAGCTCAAGAAAAAAGGGGTGAAAGGGAGAAATGGGCGTGGCACCTCCCATTCAAATGAAACTTTTCATACTGCATATCTTCGGAAGTATTTATGGCAGGATGTTGAAAATTGGTAAGGAGTTAAACGAAACGGATATGGGTAGGGATAGGGATAGGGATAGGGATAGGGATAGGGATAGGGATAGGGATAGGGATAGGGATAGGGATAGGGATAGGGATAGGGATAGGGATAGGGATAGGGATAGGGATAGGGATAGGGATAGGGATAGGGATAGGGATAGGGATAGGGATAGGGATAGGGATAGGGATAGGGATAGGGATAGGGATAGGGATAGGGATAGGGATAGGGATAGGGATAGGGATAGGGATAGGGATAGGGATAGGGATAGGGATAGGGATAGGGATAGGGATAGGGATAGGGATAGGGATAGGGATAGGGATAGGGATAGGGATAGGGATAGGGATAGGGATAGGGCTAGGGATAGGGACATAAGTAGGAATAATAAAGTAAATTTATGGGCAGGACAAAGTCTGCCGGACCCTCTAGTGATTAATAAAGGTTCAATAACTTCCACTGCGATTGGGTTAATAATAGGAAGTGCTAGTACCGGTGGGTATGGAATTAATTCCAAAAATTACTGTAACACTTCACAAACCTTTCACGGTTAACACAACAACAAGAAGAGCTGACAAAGCTGCCAATTCTGGCAAATATATAGATATACCAGTCTCAAACTTGTTCAAAATGACCCCCAAAAGTTGTAGTTCAATTATGGTAAGCCAAATTAATTTTAATAAGAGCTTTACCCACATAGGCAAATCACTGGTTCCAGCTCTAGTTCCAGAAAACGAAAAATTTAAAAACCCGGTACTGGGATAATAATATTTACTGGTAAAAGTTTAGTCCATTTCGGGCTAGTTCAATACCCGTAAGAAAATTGTGATTTGGTACTTCACTGCAAAGTATCTAGAAACTTAGATAGCCACATACACACATATCCACTTATCGGCAGATGTTCGCAATCACTTAATGCCAAAAACATGTGAATTTTCTTTCCTGGCGACATATGATCACGCTCGCCATTTTTCACGAGGCTAGAAAAATTGCTAAGTTCAGTCTTTGATGCTTTTCTCATTACAATATGTTGTTGTTGTACTTGTAGCTATGGTCAATTTAGTATGCCAATCGCAGCCAAAGGGGCTAACCCTCTGAATATTGTGCATATGTTAGACATAAGGATAGACCGATTCGAAAAGGGAAATATATTTTTTAGAAAAAAGAAAATTACTATGACGGCTGTCTTGTTCCGATGCCTCAAAGTTTGCATGCATCTCAAAGTTTTTAAAATAAAAACCAGCCCATTATTAATATTAATTTCTAGAGGTCTCTCATTGGTAGTACAGATTTTGTAAGACTGATCTCATTTTTGGTGTAAAACTGTCAAATTCCTTACAAAGAAAATTGTTAATGGAAATGTTCGTTAGGTTCGCCGTTCCGGAGTAGTCAAGCTTTGAACATTGGTATGGTTTTATGATTTCACGTTTTTCATTTGCAAATTTGAGAAAACTCTAAAAATCTATGTAGAAAAAAGAAAAATACAAATTCTTAAAGGGAATTCAATGCTAACTCCGAATCCAACATTTTGTAGGCATGCGTGCTTAAGCTAATTAACTGGGTAGACTTAGTTGTAGATGTGCACCCGGCTTAAGCTATTGGGTAGTGGGTAGATAGTTACTACCCCATTACTCGTGGGTAAGTCTAGTTAATAAGATTCGATGTAATAATACTCGCTGTAACTAACGACCAGTTTGTAAAACAGAAGGATTGATAGAATAAAAAGAATCATTCGATATTAACGCACGAAGTGGACAGACGTTTTTATTCGTCGCTAAATTTTAATTTAATTATAGGTCGAGGTTCGGCCTTTGTGTTGTGTCCAATTACTTTTTCAATGACTTTTGCTTTAAATTTTTCTTCATATTTATTTCCTCTTTCTCACTTCCTTTTCTTTATTTTATTATTGTATTTTATTTCTGTTTGCTCATAATTTTTTCTTGCCGACTTGAGGTCAAATAATCTGCCAAAATTGAAACCAAAATTTTAAAATTTTTTTTTATTTTACCGATATATTTCGATTACCCACAGCAATTACGTGCAAATTATTACACGTCTGTCCTGACAGAACTGAACAGCCTGACAGAACTGAATAGGACAGACATGTAATAATTTGACCCTGATGACAATTGCAGTAGGTAATCGAAATACAGTGAAATTCCTCATAACCGGACACTCACGGTCGCAGTGTTTTTGTCCGGTTATGGGAGATGTCCGCTTATAGGGGATGAGGTCAAAAAATATATACTACACATATAAAATTCATTGTAGTTTATTTAAGAAATTTTTCGAAGTAAAAAATATTTAAATACTTTAGTATTACATATACATACATAAATATATCAATTAAATACATTGTACAAGTCTTTACATTTCAATATCGACTAGTTTGATTGAAAAAATTGTGTGATGCTTGTTTGTTTTAACATTGATTCCTTTAATTTAAAATTTTCATTTTCAAAGTGACTCTCGATATTTTTAACCTGCTGAAAAGCTACATAGTCATTTTTTGCATATTGTTTCAAGCGCGCAACAAGTTTTAAAGCCTCATCATATGTTGTTATGGGGTCACTTATTTCTTCTGAAGGTTCATCTTCTGAATCACTTAAGTCCATAGTATCATCTGGTTGGTCAAATTAAATTTCTATATTGTTGTCCTCAGTGAAAACATTTTGATCTATTTGGAGAAAACCTTCGAAATCATTTGCCAAATCTAGTCCTTCCTGAAGCCTAGCATAGACTGCCAGTGGAATGTCATCTACGGGATCAAAATCTGAAGGATCCTCTAAAGTTTCCAAAAATCCTGCTTTACGGAAGCAGTTTCGGATTGTTGAGGCTTCCACCTTATCCCAAGATGCTTTGATGAAATACACAGCTTCCAGTACATTAATCGATTTTGAGAGCTCTGAGGCTGAACTTGTATCGCCAATTTTAGTTATCAAGTGTTTTAAAACTATGCTTCAATACAAAGTTTTAAATTTTTGGATTATACCTTGATCAAGGGGTTGGCTAACTGTCGTTGTATTTGGTGGCAAGAAACAAATTTTTATGTTGGTCAAGTCTAATTCCTTTGGATGAGAAGCCGCGTTATCTAGAAACAAGATAATATCTCGATTCTGGGCTTTCATTCTTCGATTGAACTGCTGCAGCCATTCGCTCATCACTTCTCGAGTCACATGCTTTTTTATTAGACTTCCAATCCACTGGAAGTTTTGCAATTGGAACATGTTTAAAGGATCGAGGACGGGCTGCTTTCCCTATAACCAAAAGCGGCTCCTTATCTCCAGCCATATTAGCACAGAACAAAATTGTGAGTCTTTCCTTTGATAGCTTACCTCCCACACATTTTTTGGATTTAAGAGCGAGGGGTTTGTGCGGCAAGGCACGAAGGAAAAGCCCACTCTCATCGGCGTTGTAAATGTCTTCAGGCTTGTACCCTTGTGCCTTAGCGAAAAAATCAAAACACATCCTGTCTATTTCCGAGCCGCCTTCTTTAAGGAAACTTCGCTTTTGGTGAATATTAGATCCAGACTCCCATTTAGAACGAATTTTTTCTTAATTTTTATTAATTTCAGCAGCTTGCGTTTTGCCAATATTGAACCTTTTAAAGCAAAAGAAACGTGTACCTACAAGTTAAATTTTGGACTCACCATACTTTGCCTTTTTGCAATTCCACGTACTGATAACTTTTCTTTTTCGAAAACATTAATAATTTCCATTTTCTCTTTAATAGAAAGTAGCTTCTTTTTCGGTGCCATATTATTACGAACTTTGAACGCAACCACTCGCATGCCCTTGACAAACTGAATAGAAAACTACCTTTTACTGGACACGGACGGCTTGAATGTGTGCAAACATTTTAAAAGGGGAATCCCCTATTTCATTTTTATAATGAACAACAAAGCTTGCTTGCGATGTTTTTGAATTTTGTCCGTTTATGAGAAATTTTTTCATGGAAATGGCTTGAAATACAGTGTCCGCGTCCGGTTATTAGAGCGTCCGTTTATTAGAATGATATTTGCATGAAAAAATTATTGAAAAACCTGTGTACACAAAATTTGTCCGGTTATTGGAGCTGTCCGGTTATAAGGACTGTCCGTCTTGGGGAATTTCACTGTATATCGGTAAAATCAAAAGAAAAAAAATGTTTGTTTCTCTTGGAAGATCATCTGACCTTAAGCCTGCAAGAAAAAATATTTATCGTTTATATATATATAAATGAATTGCTGTTCGTTAGTCTCGCTAAAACACGAGAAAGGCTGGACCGATTTGGCTAATTATGGTCTTGAATTATTTGTGGAAGCTCAGATAAGGTTTAAAAAGTGAATAAATATAAAAGTTTTATAGGGATGGGGATAGGTATAGGCAATATTTATAGATCAATGCAGGTAAATTTCTGGGTAGGACAAAGTCCTCTAGTTATAGAATATATTGTAAGCCAAAGTTGACTTATGTTCCCACAAACAAAAATCGGACCTCTCTAATGCACTGACATATACTGCAAAGCAGAAATACCTGAAAGATGTTTTAATCATATCCGTATACATTGACTCTGGCTCACTTACGTGCATAAGCAATTACTTTATTTGGCTTTCATGCTATTCCAAAGACTGAATGATTGAGTTCGCTTTCCATTTCATTGCATACTAACTGCCTTGTACGTTTGCATGTAATAGTCATGTATGTAGTATTGCTTTCGATCATGTCTACTTTGAATCCCTTAAAGCCAAGTGTCGATAACATTGTGGTAAACGCTCTAGTCTGCGGTCTATGCCAGCCATTGCATCCGGAAGATGTGTTTTTAAGACCTTGCGTGGGAACAATCAACACAAATCGATTGAGCTGAACCCAAAGACTTTTCTTTTCCGCTCTTTCTTTTGTGAAATTGCATTGTGTTCAAAATGGTTGACTACTAATTTATTGCCGTGGCAACGCAGAAATACTTTTTTTTTTGTCTTTTGAATCATAGACTTTGAGAGACATTTCCCTTTTTCCTGAAGTACTCAAATTGAAACATTATATTTAAATACAATACAATATTTAACTTTATATGAATTATACATAAAAGTAAGTGGCTTCCCTGTGATGAAGACACATTCAGGTACAACGAGTGAGTTAAGGCATTATTTAATTTTAAGTGAAAGATTAATGAATGCAGACATACTAGGAATGACAGTCGCGCCTTTCCGTGCTTTTTAGGTGACGACAATCTCAGTAATTATTTCTTAAAATCCACAGATTTTCGGTATTGGAAAATTGTTGGGACATTCCAGCTAAGAGAGGAAATCTACAAAATTTGTGAAATACCATTAAACCGCTCAGACAGAGCTCTGCAGTAATTATTTTTTTGTTAAAATCAACAGTTCGGCATAGCTTGTATTCTGTATTACTGCGTTAATAAATAATAGAGGCGATCAGAAGGAAAGGGGTGTTAGTGCAGGTTTTGTCGTATTTAAAAAAACAGGCTCAAAGTATATGCTCTGCAAAAAAAATGTTCACCAAGTACATTGAAGTATTCCTAAGTACCTTTTCTTTCAGCGGAGAGATGAAAAAAATTCATGTATGTCCCTTTGCCACCAAATACAACTTAGCTTTTAACAAAACTTAGTGTGCAAAATAAAATTTTAAAATACTTTCAATCACATTTGTTCAAATAACATTTTCTGGGACTTAAGAAAGCATTTTACATTAGTACCCAGTAGACGTGAAGCGAGATCTCCCCAAAGGATGAATAAGATAATACTCTCTTTGACATCGTTATGGAACAATAGATGATATTTTTATCGATTTCTGCTCTTATGCTACTCTATGAATAGGAGAGTACTCTCCTTAACACCCTTTCGGATCAATAACAGAGATTTCTACACTCTGTGCTTCGATTCTACTCATCTTGGAGCAATAGGGGAGACCTCCTCAAGTTATTAATAAAAGATTACTCCCTTCTATATATGTTTGGATCGAAAGTAGAGATTTCTACAACTTCTACTCCTAGCAAAAAATGTTTGAGTAAGCGTAGTAAGTAGAGGTTTTCCTGGGAAGTTTTTTAAAATTCGCCAAAACTCCCCCATTACTCTATTGCGATTCATAAACAAGTAATAACAAAAACTCCGAAGAAAGACACTGAAGATGGCACAACGCCGGAACCGGTTTGTCTCCAAACCAAAATTGACAAGGGATGACGGAAAATCGTTCCAGAAAAATTGCTGTCGGAAACAGCAATAATAAAGAGGAAAACTCCCTTATTGTTTTTTGGGAGGTGAAGGGGAGTTTTTCTATAACCCGCCCTCTTAGGACATGTAATGCTAAAAGGGAGCATACAAAATTATATGGTAATACACAGAAGCATGGGGGGTAATAGGGAGTAATCCCATACTTGCAAGGGAGTACTCCGGGATTAAAAAAGTGATGACTTCTGGTTCTACTGGGTAGACCAATCTAAACAATATATTAGACATAGCCAAAAAATGTTATCAAGTATATTGGTATGGTTTAACAGCATGGCGAAAAAAAATACTATAAAAGTTCCAGATCACAATATAAGTTCGTAGATATGTATCATTGCTTGCTTAGATTATTTATGGTTTAGCTAATTTTCTTAAAGAATCTGCATTCATCTTTATTTTTTTTTTAACAGAGATGTTTATTAAGTTAATCTGTTTTCAAAATTACACAAGAAAATACTTTAACCTTTTAAAAAATATCCGATTTCATCACTTTCGTCACTAAACTCAAATAAACGCGAATTTGCAAATCCTGAGATTCTAGTATGGTAAAAATAATGCTATGTAGAAACTTGAATTATGATATGAATTATGACTTGTTAAATATGTTAATCAAAGTGTTTAATTCATCAAGTTTTTCGGTTAAATCTAATAATGCAATATTTTTTTTTTGGATTTACGTACTGTTGTGCAGTGATTAAATTAATGTTTCAATATTACTTGTTTAGGGAGGTGTTTCATTAATGCTGCAATATAAATAACTTAATATTAATAATGTCTTTGTTGAGCGCTATTACTGAACGTCTGTATTCATTTGTACAATTGTAGTACAAGTAAATTTCTTTCCCTATCAATATACCCATAATGGATAATTAGTTGAGTTCATAAAAGTAACGGTTATGTATTTGCTTGTAATCGATTACGCCATTAAAATATTCCCAATTATAATTGTTCCAAAAATTCCAGCTGTGATGTGTGTGACTATTTTGAATGCGTTTGGATTAGGGTATTTGACTTGGTTTTTTTCAAACGGTTTTTTAAATATTTTGACTTTTAGACACAATTAGTTTTTAAGCATACGAGCTCCGTCAAATCCTATGGAGGTTCTCCAACTGGGAACAGCTACAAAAAGATCAGCTCGATTCTGTCCAAAAGCTGGAGGCAAAGCCAGGGAGCTCGTCTTTTATGTAAATGCGTAAGTTGCAGGGACCGAAAATAATGATTATTTTTATTTTTTACTCATAATTATTATTATTTTATTTTTCATAATAAAACTCAAAGCATGAAACACCTAAACTATGGAAAATTTCGCCTTACAAATTTGAACTAATATCCCTCTTGCTCTGAAGTGGGTGACGCCAAAGATAACTTATTGAAAATCCAACGATAAATGCTTAAAAATGGGTATGAAAATATTCGTGATTTCATTTCGATCTCATAAATACCCATTGCCATTACTAGATACTCCTTTTCTCCATTTAAGGTAGAGTTTTCAAAAATATATATTTAGGATCAAGAACTTTAGAGGGAGGAGTTTGTTAGTTCAAATTTTTAAACCGAAATTCCGGATAGTTCTGGATATATGATGCTTTGAGTTTTATTATGAAAAATAAAATAATAATAATTATGAGTAAAAAATAAAAATAATCAGTATTTGCGGTCTTTGGTAAGTTGTTTTTAAAATTTGATGGAAATTATATTGGGCGAATTTGTTTTGAATTGATACTAATATTAAGTAAAGATTTCAGATAGCCTAGAAAGTTGTGAAGCAAGGTTTAAAAGTGCAGAACATTTATCAAAAAATACGTACTAACCAGTTGTTGTGTTTTAAGGATCAGCTAATCGTTTTGAAAAGAATTCGAATAATCGAACACCCTAGCTCCTGCTTTCAATAAAAATATCAAGGCGGGCCCTGTAAAAACTGTAAGAGCGATTGCGCATGTCACAAGAGGTACTCGGTGAAAACAAATCGCGTAAGTATGCTCTTTACGCACATCAAATCAACTGAAATGAGACAATGATTAATTGAATGCGGCAGCTTAAAAATGAAAATACTATGTAACTACACAATAACAAAACACACAACATGCAGTAAAGCTGTGCACGATTTTGTTGTAATTTCATACATAAAAAATCTATAAATATATGTTTGTGTTAGTGCTTAGCTGCATAACATTATAAATGAAATTATAAAAAATAAATAATGCGCGTTTTATCAGTTAACAATTACCGCAACATTGCTGGTGAAACTTTTTCTTTTACTTCTCACTGTAGTTTTGTAAAGGCTGTGGTTTGCGGGAGAGCTTACAAGCGTGATGAAGGTAACGTCGTTTTGTATTTATTTATTGCCTACCCACACTATAAGCATTAAAGTCAAAGACAGGTTTTTCCTCTTAACTCATAGCCAATGTGCAAATGGGCCTAGTTTTTTTTCTGGGATCCGCTGAAATTGAAAGTGCCAAAAAAGTGAAGATTTGCTTTTGTCATACTTTTATTTTGTGTTTATTGTACTTAGCTTTTGTTGTTTGCCCTGCAGTAGCTCATGATTTTCGATATGTTATCACGATCTTTTTAAACATTTTGCTATAGCAGTTGGTTATATTTATTTATAAGGTATGTGATGCAACCTATTGATTCATGCCGAAAATTTCGGGATTTCTTTTTTACAATACCTGGGATTTCGGGATGGGAAATACGCTACTAAAAACTAAATATCCCAATTTTTTTGTTGATGTCCAATATTTTTCAATATTATAATTTTCTTTGTTGATTGAGTTTCTTAAGTAGCATTAACTTGTGGGCCACCCAAACTCTATCGAAATTTTTCAATTTATTTAAGCAATAACAGATTTTTTATTTAAATGTAACATCTTCTAGAACAATGAGAAATTGGCTGAAAAAATGTACTTACTTTAAAATGTTTTTATTAGTGCTGTTAGATTATGGAACTCAATCCCTGATTTTATTAAGCCTGAACTAAATGCATCTACCTCACTTGTCATCACTTTAATTTTACCATATGAAGGCATTTAATCTAATGTATCTCTCCTTTTACAGCTATATTATTTTATAAAGATGCACTACCTTCTCTTTCTTTAGTATTTAGGTTAATTTATGTTATTTAGTTTTTAATTTTAGATTTGAGATCTTAATATACCTCATATATTTCAAATTTTGTATAAGTTGAAATACTTTTAAAAAACAATAAAATGGCTTACTCCTTACTACATTTGTGAAATATATAATAATAACAATAATAATAAAAAATAATAATTATAATAATAATAATAAAAACAATAATCAAACTAAATAAAAACCATATAATAAATTCTCTTTTGTATACATAGATTCCATATATAACTCTTAAAATATAAATCATTGCACCTTGGAACAGTTTAAACCAGAACAAATATGGTTGCAGTTTTAAAATTGTTTTGCAATGTTTAGAACATACTGATTTTATTAGTCAAAGTAATGAAGAATAATCAACATTGTCCATCCTTGCTTGTTTAAACCCATACTGTTGGAAAAAAGTGAATATCCGAATCCCGATAGTAATCCCATTGTCCCGAAAAATTTACATCCCTAATGACTTGTCATAGATCAAAATGTCTTCAATATTTATTTGTGCATCATTTTAATCAGGGCTATTAGGCATTCCTGCTGCGCAAATGTACATTGCCACATTTTTCATAACTATAGCACAATCGATATTTCACTTTTTAAAGATGTGGAAAAAGCTCAGAATACAGATTTATATGTCTCTGTAATAAGAAAAATATGGAAAAAAATTAAATGATTTTACATAATGACTAAAACATGTTAATTCTGAAACGAGAGATATATTTTAAAACAGAAAGTACGAATAGAGTTTTGCAGCTCATCAAACTCTAGCATAAATTTTTAATTTTTTAAAAATCACTGCATTTGTCTCCATATTAAGTATGAACAATCTTTAATTTTATATAAAAACAACAGGGCCGGCAGACGTTGTCCTGCCCAAAAATTTACTTGGGTAGATATAAAAAAATTACCTGCCGTCCCCTCATCTATCTATCCTATTCTTATGCCCCATCTTCCACCTCCACCTTCTTTCTGTTTTTCTCCCTTTTCCTCCCCCCAGTTCATAGTCTTACCCTTTCCTTCCTTCTTTTCCTAATCGTACTACTTCATATAAAGGATCTCTATACCAAATATTACACAGCTCTTTTTAGGAGTGTTAGGTGATTAACTAGGTATAACTGTGTACCAATTCTTAGTATTCTACCATGAGTGAGATCAAAGATATGCAGCACGAAAAATTATATTTTTCTTGAGACTTTAGAGAATAACCTCTTATAGGTCTGCAGCAATTTGAAATAGTTTCCAATGAATGGTTCTGTAGGTATGCTGTATATCCCAGCCCCTTGATTTTCTTGCAGTATTAGATATTGACATCATATAACTTCTTACACATTTGCATTACTTTACCGTGATTACTTGGAAAGATATGTAGCATTTAACTGAAATTTTTATTGGACGTGCCACAAACTCAATCCCCACGCCTTGGATTTTTTCTTATTTAATTCTTCACCAATTTTCACTGTTCTACCATGAATACTTTCGGATCTTAATGACACTCTCCCTTCTCATTTATGTTACGTCATCTAGTGGTGCCGATTGTGAATCTAAAACATTCTCGAACCTACTTCAATACCGCCTATAAATGTCATCAAAATCGGTTTACACCTTTCGAAGGAGCTCATTCACTTGCCGACATATAGAAGATTTCTATGTTGTTGTTTGTAACGTCAAAAACACTCCCCGCAGACTTTTAGGAGTGTTGTCGAAAGTAACAGTCCTTTGCCGCAGTTGAACCTTCTAGGTCATCTCGCTCCGTAAGGAAGGAGAGGATGGGTAATGAGATGTGAGAGGCATCATATCCCTAGGTCAACCATCGAGTTGCACGCATTTCCTTCACGACTCTTAAATAAGAATTCTATGAGAGAAATATTGAAATTAAACTGATATTATTTCGTGGCCTTATTACCAGAAGCGTGAATGGGCTAAAATGAAAATGCTATGAAATGCATTATAAATACCCTGCCGAAAATTTGACTTACTCAAAACTAACCTATATAAATAATAAAGCATAATAATTTTTTTATTTATTTATGAAAATTATTATTGTTTTTAATTTTTTAATAATTATTTTTAATTCATTATTACAAGTTTTTTATTAGAATAGAATAGGAAAGTTTTTAGACACAAGCGTCTTACCTTTTCTTATAGATCCATTATTAATTTATTAATTAATATTTTCAACGACCAAACAGCTGAAAGGATTGACTGCCAGCAACACATTAAGGGGCTTTGCCCACTATTTATCTCTTGTTGTTGTAGTTAATAATTTCTCGCCTTGCCCAACTGTTCGAGGTAGAGTCAAAGTGACTCAAGTTTCCCTGGTGAACGACACTCTCCTGTTTAGCTATGTTAATAACGGGGTTAACAGGCCGAGATCTAAGATTTGGTTGCTTGTCGGAGGCTCGCTCAATTGCGGCCATCTACTTTTTTTACAAAAACAAAAAAAGAGTCTTCACGTTCTAATCCACAGGACCAATGTTTTGCTTGTAGTGAAGCTTCGATAATTTTCTGATGTCCAAACTGCATGAGATTTATACTAAATACGAACATTCATAAACTTAGTGAAGGTACAAGCAACCCAATAATTGTTAATTGTTTTCATATTCATGTCAGTAATTATTGCGCTAAAATACCGTAAACAAAATTTAAAATTGAGCACACAAACCAATGCGATACGCAATGTTACCACATATTAAGTCGTCTGGTGGCTACAAATTAAAATTATGTAACTAATAGATGATGGAAATTAAAAGCCACATCCATCCTAGACACTGAGTGGCTGAGACTAATGTACAGAAAACAGACGGGTTAAACGTTATCTAAAGAGGCAAGCAGTCTCAGTTTCATATAATGACGACAGCAACAAATTACAACAGCAAAACCAACAAAACAATTGTCTTCTTCTTCTTTTATTAGCACGACAAATACCAGGAATTTGAAGATGCGCCACAACCAACAAACCGCTAAAGGTGACGGCATTTACCCGCCAGATGGCAACCTAAACCAACCAAATGGAACACACAAAATAATTGTTAAGCTTATAGGCATGTACCAACATACAAGAAATTGCAAAAACAAAAAAATATTTGCACAGAAAATCATGAAAGATTCACTGCTTCTGAGCATTTACCAAATTAATGTGAAGAAAAATTCCAACGCGCAGCTGATGACTTGTGTGTGAGATGCGCCAATGCGCACACTCGCACTGGAATAAAAATGATACACACACACATTGACAAACATCTAATTGTTATATGTGGCTCGGCCACATTTTGATAGATTCGCTTCATTCTGTGCCACAACTAGTTGCTGGTAGAGTTTTGTCTAACTGCGAAATCCAGTGACGCTGCACAGTCACCGCAACACGACACAGTGGCACATATTTTCCCAATTTTTTCTGGCAATTGCGAGATGAGATGCGCATTGGAATAAGCAATTCACTTTTGAAAAATTAAAAACAAAAAAAAATGATAAAAAAATATTTTTTAAGACCACATTTATGCAAAAGAGCCAAAGACCAGCAATTATCGATCCGCGCACGACCTAGCGGAATATTTTAATGTTACAGATATGTATCCAGTACGCATCGATACTTCCTTTTACTAGCCCGGCTGTAGCGGGGTCTTGCATTTTAGTTGACAGGTATACATTACCGCTGGTGTATCGTAACTCTTCTATCCCGCTCAGAAGCATCTTAATCCTTCTCGGAGGTATGTACTCGTATATCGGTCCAAATTATTATTATTATTCTTTGAAAACCAGACGCGATATAAGATAAGGCGAGTCCCTATCGTGCTAAAACGTCATGCTTTTGATTATAGGTCGGCCGCAGACCTAAGCGGCAGAACTAAAATCTCTTAGGGCCGTTTACTCAATGTCTGATTAACTGCTTAATCAAGACCTTATCAGAGGTTGGTCCAAAAACCATTTACTCAATGTTTGATTGTCGACGATGCGCTGATTATCTTCTGATAAAATTTATCAAAGGATGGACCTATGATTATGTGCTTAGCAAAACAAAAAGTGACAGCTGAAAGTAAAAGTCTCATCTTGTAATAAATTGTTTTGCTAACAAACCCTGCTAGTAATAGAATTTAAAAATATAATAACATCCATATAAAGAAATATCACAATCGAAATTTGTACGCCAAAATGGTTCGTTTAAAATTAAAAAAACAGCAGCTGTCACTTTTCATTCGTTCACAATGCAACTTTTGTGAATTTTTTCCAAAAACGTTCACAATGACCAACTTTATTATGATAACTTAATCAGACTTTTGTGTAAACGAAAATGTCATTCTGAGACAAGCCATGATTAGGTTATCAGGTGATTAAGTTTATCAGTACTTAGTGCTCATGTTGTGAACCGGGTAAAAACTGAATTAGTTTGGAAAGGGGTTTCGTTATTGTGCTTCGTGCTTCTTAGTCGACGCATCCATTCGTGGAATGGGACACCATGGAAGAATATCAATCCAGTACGCTCTGGTCCTAGCACTTTGTGGTACTACCCCGACTACCTTAGAAATGATTTCATTGACCCCGGAACTGTGGTCCATGTGGATTATACTTACTTACCTCGGGTATATTCTTTTTGTTTCTACCTTTAAAATTCAAGACTTCCAGGTTTTGCGTTGGAAATAGGTGAACGAGCAAGAAGACGGGATAATATAAAGGTAGTAGATTTTATGTATAACAATGGAAATATAAAGACAAAATGTTAAGGAAAAATTCAGATTAATGCTCACTGATAACTGCTATTATTGCAAACGTTACTCATACCAAAACTGTGCGCCAGCAACAACTCTTGTTCCATCTCAATGAATAACCTACTGACGGTATGCTTGTGACTACGGTTTTGAATATGTGGTAAGAGGAGGCAGCCTGTATTGTATACCCAAATGTGTTAGCATATAGGGCATATTATATTTCTTAAGGTAAGTTCATCAGAGAATGGGGTTGATATTAGCCATCTGCAAGTTGCCTATAAGAAACTTTGTTTTAATAATATTGAGTAGCTTCGTATTTGTAGTCGTTATACGCCACTTCAAAGTTGTCATAACTTTTAAGAGGTTTTGCTAGTTTCAGCTACTGGTGGAGTTCCTTTTTTAATTTTTTTAAGTTAATGTACTTATTAGTTATATTTTTAGGTAATAGAATAGAATAGGGCATCATCATGATCCGCATAAAAATTTAAACACAATACGAAAACGCTGCGAAATAATCGCTGCGAACATCGCCTCGTCAAAATAGAAACTCTTTAATTACTTGAAATTAACCAAAATCGAAATCAAAACAAAATTTCTCCCGGCGGTATTTTGCGACGATGGATTTACTTCTATCGTTGCCGCCGGGGGGTGACGGCATTCCTGCCAAAAGTGACCGCAATTTTTTTTTTTCTAAGTTCAAAAAACAAAATTTTTTTTGTTTAAATTTTGGGTAATACTTTACATCCTACGTCCACTGCTAAACCGTTTCAAAAAAAGGGAAAAGTGATACTATTAACCGTTAAAAAGTATAAAGGTGTTTTTTGCAGAAATACTGTGGATCGCGAAGGCGGTGTAGGACCGGCTAAAGGCAATTTTTTTGAAGCGCCGTAGGCAGTCAATGCAGAAATATGGTCTGCACATTTGTAATGCAAAATATTGCATTATTATACGATTCTTCTTCTTCTTTAAATGGTCATCTAACCGCCTGGGCGATCAAGACCTTCCAACATAGCTCGCCAGCCAACTGGCGCCAATTGGAAACACCGCGGGATCGCAAATCGGTCTCCACTTGGTCCTTCCATTGGAGTGGTGATCTCCCTCTTCCTCTGCTTCCACCGGCGGGTGCCGATAAGAATACCTTCTGGGCTGAAGCATCTTCGCTCATTCGCACAACGTGGCCTAGCCAACGAAGCCGCTGTGTTTTAATTCGCTGAACTATGTCGGCGTCTGCGTAAAGCTCATACAGTTCATCAAGAAATCTTATTCGGTACTTGCCGTCGCCAACGCGTAGAGGTCCACAAATCTTTCGAAGAACCTTTCTCTCGAATACTCCCAGAGCCGCCTTATCAGATGTTGTTAGTGTCCACGCTTCTGCACCATATAGCAGGACGGGTGCGATGAATGACTTGTAGAGTGTTATTTTCGTTCGTCGAGAAAGGACTTTACTTTTCAACTGCCTACTCAGTCCGAAGTAGCATTTGTTTGCAAGAGTAATTCTTCGTCGGATTTCTAGGCTAACATTATTGTTGGTGTTAATACTGGTTCCCAGGTAAACGAAGTCCTTTACTATTTCGAAATTATTGCTGCCAACAGTAGCTTGGTTGCCAAGGCGCGAATGCGCTGACTCTTTGCAAGATGACAGAAGGTACTTCGTTTTGCCCTCGTTCACCACCAATCCCATTTTCTCCGCTTCTTTTTCTAATTTGGAGTAAGCAGAAGTTACGGCGCGGTTGTTAAGGCCAATGATATCAATATCGTCAGCATATGCCAACAGTTGCACGCTTTTATAAAATATTGTTCCAGCGCGGTTAAGTTCTGCAGCTTGTATTATTTTCTCCAGCATTAAATTAAAGAAATCGCACGATAGGGGGTCACCCTGTCTGAAACCTCGTTTAGTTTCGAACGGCTCGGAGAGGTACTTCCCAATTCTGACCGAGCTGGCGGTGTTGCTCAAGGCCATTTTGCATAGCCGTATAAGTTTTGCGGGGGAACCAAATTCAGACATAACGGCATATAGGCAGCTCCTTTTCGTGCTATCGAAAGCGGCTTTAAAATCAACAAAGAGATTATGTGTGTCGATTCTTTTTACACGGGTTTTTTCCAAGATTTGGATCTGGTCGATGGTAGATTTACCAGTGAAGCCACACTGATAAGGTCCAATCAGTCTGCTCACATCAGGCTTCAGTCTTTCGCACAATACGCTTGATAGGACCTTATATGCGATATTCAAAAGGCTGATTCCGCGATAGTTGACGCAATTTGCAGGATCGCCCTTCTTGTGGATTGGGAAGAGAACACTTAGATTCCAATCTTCAGGCATGCATTCATCCGACCATATTCTGCATAGAAGCTGATGCATGCGCCTTACCAGCTCCTCGCCTCCGTGTTTGAATAGCTCAGCAGGCAAACCATCAGCGCCAGCTGCTTTATTGTTTTTCAATCGGGATATTGCTATTCACACCTCATTATAGTCGGGTTGTGGAACGTCAATTCCATCATGCTCGGTTTCGGCATCTTCTATGATTTCTTGCTCAGTTTCTCCGTTTAAAAGGGCAGAGAAGTGATCCCTCCATATTGTGAGTGCTCTCTGAACATCGGCCACCAGGTCGTCGTTCTTATTCTTACAGGAGTTTGCCCCGGGTTTAAAACCTTCTGTCATTCGCCGATGCTATATTTTCACAACTTAATAAGTGTGCCTCGTTTTCGATTTCATACGTCCAATTTCCGAAATTACCACTCTTTTTTATTTAGTATTAATGCTTTTAAACGCATATGATCGTCAGGATTATAAATATATATCCAAAATTAGATTGAGAACAAATTTAATTACACTATATGAACGTTAAATCAATGAATTAGTTAGTGTTTGCCCGTGAAATGGTTTAACGAAAACAACAAAATTTTGCTAAAGTTTTTTTATGTTATAACTTTTTAATAATTGACAATATAACTTTTCCCCCACTGGGTTATGATTCCTGAAACCGAGACGCGTCTTTTGACAGCCCTCCCGACATTTTTGGATGCGTACCTAAAACTTTAACCAAAAAAAAATATTTAAGTGTTATGCTCTTGAAAACGCATATACACAAATTTGACCAGCCCTGTATTAAAATAAAGTTTTGCAAGATCATTCCCTAGCTCCACAAAAGTAAATGTATGGAGTTTTCATTATCTTCGTCTGTTTTTTTTTTTCTTCTTTTTTTCATACGGTCACTCTAATTAAAACTCAAAATAAATAAAAATAAATATGTCAAATGTCACCCCCGTTGTTATTGTAGATCCAAGGCGAATTCATATATAGGTGATATCATAAGAACATATGAGCAGCGGCGTCGAGTGTCAAAATAAAAAATGTCTATGCAATTTGACAGAAGAAGCGGCGAAAGCAAAAACAAAACACATGAAATAGGTGTGTGTAAGGCGAATTCATATACCTGGTGATGGCATAGACATAGCTGATTGCTTGTTCTTCCTGCACATTTGTACCTCAGAATGTCAGTAAAAAAAAATGGGAAACGATTTGTTAACATTCACCATGGGTGTCCCTTTATACTCTCTTTTACTTTGACATTTTGAGTTACAAAAATCCGAAGCGAATCAGGGCGAATATAGCTGAATTCGCTTTGCTATCACCATCTATAAATTCGCCTTGGGTGTGTGTATACAGCAATGAATTTGCGCGATATCACAAACTCAAAGAATTCACAGTCAAACCTAAACTCAAGTAAAATTTATAAACATTTTGAATACAATTTTTTAACTTCGGAAATGTTTCAATAGTTTTTTTGCTTACCATTTTTTGTTCATTTACTTATATGTTAAGTTTTTTCTTCTAATGAAATTACTCTTCATTTCATAGTAACACTCTTTTTTAAAGTATTAACTGGAAAGGTAAATGAACAAACCTTGTGCTTAACAGTTGATCGTGGTTTGAGAAATGACTGCGCCAGATTATTCTCAGCGTTTTTCCCACGGCGTTTCGGTATTGTGTTTCAAGCTTAAAAGCAAGATAGTTCAAACCACTTAGAATACTCTTTACCGATAACTAACTAGCACAAATCACGAAAAATTCTGAGAAAAACTCCTTCGTTAAGTGCCCAGGAGTAGACACAAAATCATGCTCAAGTCCCATAATTAGTTGAAGCTTCGTTCCAGCTACTTAATGTGCTAGTAAGAAACTGAGTATAGAAAGTTCACTTGAACCCGAAACTTGGCTTTCTTGCTTTTAAATCATTTTTATTTTAAATGATCTTCATTATTATTGTATAATATTCTATGTGACGTTGTGATTGTGAGTGCATCGCATAAATGCCAAGACAAAATAACGCATTTTACCTTAGACAAGTTTTGCTATCTACAAACAGCACCGGGTGCGCTGCGCACGCGCTTAACCACTTGCCATCCATCTCAAGTCCGTACTTTCAAAACTGTAACTATTTATACATTTTTTATTACGATTTAAATGTTTTATGATTGTCTGATTGTCTCTATGTATACTATTTTTATGAATGCTTGTCCAAAAACGTTAATACATTTGTACCCATTCAAGACAGGAAGATTATTAATTTTACTATTTCTTATAATTGACTTTAAATTGTGGAATGCACAATTAACTCTTTTACACTCAAAATCACAATGATGAGCATATTTTTGAAGCAATAACTTGATTTGTCATAAATTCGGCTTCGAATCTCACGAGTATATTTTTGAAGTGTTATGTGGCAAAAGCTTAAGCTCACTTACTTAATAGCGCTGATAGTCATGACATAGTATACAGGCTACTTGATCAAGAAGTAAATGAACTCATATCGAGTCTAAGGACATTTAAAATCGATATCTTCCAAGAGGTAGTGACAGCTTGTGAACGATGGACTTCCCCCACTGCTTATAATTGGATCCATCGCTGCATGAAGTATTGCTCTCAGAGTGCAGGTCCAAAGCCGTTTGGTGATATTATCAACTACCTGTGAATACTTTCTTCTTTGCACAGAGGAGTGTGTGCAAAACCCTGGCCACCCACTGCTAAATCAATCAATCTCTACCTGTTACGAGATGTTGGATCGTGGATACTGCTATTTACACATCTAAATTGTGAGCCGCTTACTCCAAGACAGACCGCACCTTCAGTCGCACCCCCTGGTGAACAAACACTACGAAATTCGAGCACCCCTGAAAATGAGTTTCTCAGAGTGGCCCCACCGATATCCTCTTTCTTCTCCGACCTTAGCTTTCTTACTGGCTGACCACAGCATTTTACACCTAGATAGTTTATGTTGCCCAGAGGGCACTTACGATGATCAGTAGTTAGGAGGATCAACTGGGGCTATTTGCCCAGCGACACACCCAAACTATATTACATTTAATCTCTTACGGGTCAATTCTGTGCGTAACAGGTAATGTTGTACCTGAAAGATTATCTAACCAAAAATCGTTACCGTTGGCAATGCAGTTCATGTAACCGCGATATTCTAGCGTACATGGCCACGCTGTCAAAAATAAACAATGCGCAATCTATATATACAAAAAAAGGAGCCTAAAATGTGTGTTCGTTGGTAAGGGGTGTTTGAAGATATGTGCCGACCGATCTTTTTGAAATTTATACATGAGATGCCCTTACCTATTGTGGTTGTCGTAACGAAGGTTTGGTGAAAATCGACGCAAAAATGCATGTGGTGTGCGTTTTGCAATGAAGAGGTCTTTCATCATTATTTGCAGAAGTTTAGACTTTGTTCTGTAATATATATAGATTACATGAATAAATCTTTAAAAATATTTTATCTTAATAAACTTTCTTGCTTTGTAAGTTATTTGTTTTGATTTTTCACGAACACAGGCTACCGAATTTTAACAAAATCACAAATTTTACGATTTATTTTGTACTGCGGAATGACTTGCGAAGCAGTCACGGGCAGGCTAGTAGAGAATAAAATGCAAACGTCAACGAAACTTCGTGTAAAAAAGTGCTTATATTTTTTATTAATTCTGGTCAACTAGTATGTGTACAAAGTTTTTGGTATTTTCTGTCCACAAAAATGTTTACAAAACAGGTACAATTTTTCGCGGTTACGCGACGTTACCACCTATTTTGGTGGTTACGAAATAGAACTGCAACTTAAGCTGACAGAATACCAAAAGGGGTGTAAAAGTTTCCAAATTATTTATTTGCCGGTGAAACGAATGTTGTTACCGCACTAGAATTGGGGCGTTAATGTTATCTTTTGAATATATGCCAGTAGCAGCCAAAAATATGCAATCAAATGCCAAAATGAAACAGCCTTTACCTGGGTTTCATTTGGTAATAAAACGTTATTGCTTTTTATGTAAAGAAGCTTATCAAGTTAGATTACTCGATCATTGTGTTGACTACACACTCACTGTTGAATGATTTAATTGACTTGATTCATTTAAGAGAATAATACAAATTTCTTTAGTCAACAATTGTATCTCGATGGCTTCCTAATTATTATGCACTCGTTAGTGTTGAAAAGTTCACAATGAATGACTGCAAATTCTTTTATTGAGGATGCATATTTGTTAACTTTCGTCCCAAAGACCACTAATAAAGTATAGAAATCTAGTTTTGGGTGACGCCGAACATGACGTAAATGCCAAGTTGAGAGCTATTGTGGCATCCTATACATTAAATACCCAGCTGTGTAAAAGTGGTCGTGGTAAATTGTTGTGGAACTATGACCTATAGAGGTTTTAAACTTTATCTACAACCATGTGGGCAATCTTATAAATAAAAATTAATGTGTGTACTCGCATGTGTATCTGGCGTCCAAAGTACTTAACCGATCTTTATGAAATTTTCACAGTAGATTCTTGGTTTCACTGGTTACAGTATAGTCTATATATAATATTGAAAAGCGTAGATAGTATACCTCGTATCATGTTTCGTAATTTTATTTAACACGGTTCTGAAATTAATAATAGTTGAAATTTGACATTTTATTCATTTATTCATGCCCATTTTCCAAAATTAAAAAAAAAATCAATAATAAGATCGTCAGGTCATTGTAACTACGAAATTCTAGCCTTCTATCTGCATCAGTGAAGGAGATATGGCATGTTCCGGTTTCCTACCTCTATTTTAAAAAACTTTGGTCCAAAAGTGGGCGTGGTCGTTCACCGATCTTGTTTTTCCATCGGCGTACTTTACGTGTCTATAGTATACCTCGTATTAAGTTTCGTAATTCTTACACCGTTCTGAAGTTATTAACAGTCGAATTTGAAATTTGCTTGACTCATATAAAGAATAAGAAAACTGATGTAAGTACCAAATTATATTATTATACCAGTATCAGTTAATTAGATATGGTCAGTTCAATATTTCTACCTCCTTTCCAAATAACTTTTATGAAAAAGTAGCCGTGGCAAAAAGCGATTTCGCTTTTTTACCATGATTGCATTTACCACAATAACAGTATGCCTCCTTAGAAATGGCGTTATACTAGCGTAAACAGCTCTGAAGTTATTAAGATCAAAGTTTGAAAATTTCTTCACTCATATGTGGGCGGTGTCATGCCCCTTTTCCAAAAATTTTATAAAATCGTCAATAGAACAACTTAATTAATAAATTTATTTTGTTGTTGGTTTTACGGTCTGTTCATTTTACATATTTTTGTAAGTATAACGAGCTCAAGACCAGTTGATAATAATTCTTAGTTAATTATTATTATTTTTGATTAGAGGAAAAATTGAAAGCAACAAACATATACAGGCTATAGTTATAGTACTATTTCGAAAACAGCCACGATTTCTCGTCAGACTAATTCGTATAGTTTTGCTATTTCAGAGGATCTTGTGGAGAATCGAACCCACTCACTCTGATTGCCAGCGCAGCTGCCTAACCCATAGGCTATGCTGCGTGTAGTTTTGCAAGCTGCTTAATTCAAGTTTTCCTCTAATTGTTGTTTGTTATCTTGCCAACGGTATACACAATATTTTAGACATTCTGCCTATATGTAAATCATGCATGCTGGACTTTGTTTTTGTACACTCTTCTTTTCTATTTTTAGAAGATAGTTATTGTACATAACCGCGTGCTCCGGTATAAATTTATTTTGTTGTTGGTTTTACGGTCTGTTCATTTTACATATTTTTGTATTATTTTTGATTAGAGGAAAAATTGAAAGCAACAAACATATACAGACTATAGTTATAGTACTATTTCGAAAACAGCCACGATTTCTCGTCAGACTAATTCGTATAGTTTTGCTATTTCAGAGGATCTTGTGGAGAATCGAACCCACTCACTCTGATTGCCAGCGCAGCTGCCTAACCCATAGGCTATGCTGCGTGTAGTTTTGCAAGCTGCTTAATTCAAGTTTTCCTCTAATTGTTGTTTGTTATCTTGCCAACGGTATACACAATATTTTAGACATTCTGCCTATATGTAAATCATGCATGCTGGACTTTGTTTTTGTACACTCTTCTTTTCTATTTTTAGAAGATAGTTATTGTACATAACCGCGTGCTCCGGTATAAATTTATTTTGTTGTTGGTTTTACGGTCTGTTCATTTTACATATTTTTGTATTATTTTTGATTAGAGGAAAAATTGAAAGCAACAAACATATACAGACTATAGTTATAGTACTATTTCGAAAACAGCCACGATTTCTCGGCAGACTAATTCGTATAGTTTTGATATTTCAGAGGATCTTGTGGAGAATCGAACCCACTCACTCTGATTGCCAGCGCAGCTGCCTAACCCATAGGCTATGCTGCGTGTAGATTTGCAAGCTGCTTAATTCAAGATTTCCTCTAATTGTTGTTTGTTATCTTGCCAACGGTATACACAATATTTTAAACATTCTGTCTATATGTAAATCATGCATGCTGGACTTTGTTTTTGTACACTCTTCTTTTCTATTTTTAGAAGATAGTTATTGTACATAACCGCGTGCTCCGGTATAAATTTATTTTGTTGTTGGTTTTACGATCTGTTCATTTTTACATATTTTTGTAAGTATAACGAGCTCAAGACCAGGGCCCGAATCGCCACATACGTGATCGTATCATTCGTCACGTAAAAACTTGGTTTTCGGATTGTTACATACGTGATCGTATAACTCGTCACGTAAAATGAAATTTTTTGGATTGTTACATACGGGAACGTACCCTACGAATCGTAATTCGGCATTGTGACAGCCGTGAACGAGCGAGTGAACATACTCGTTCTATCGTAATGTCATTCGATCACAAACTGCCAAACGAAAACGAAAGAATTTAGTGCAAAATGTTAGTTAATTTTAAAAATATGTATATAAATAAACATTTCAACATTTTTTTATTATTTTAGGACAAATTACAATAAACTAAACCCAAATCAAAAGGAAATAATGGCGCAATATATGGCGGACCACCCAAATTTGGCTAAAAACCAATTTGCCAATAGCGCACAGGGCAGATACGCGTCCAATAAACTTTGGGAAGAGCTTTCCAAACGTTTGAACGCTGTAGGACCACCTGTTAAAGATGCCAAGATGTGGAGAAAGGTATTTATGTGAAATAATTATTGAATTATAGTATATAATGTTTTTAATTGCTCGTAGGTTTTCGCTGATCAAAAGTATCAGGCAAAGAAGAAGCTCTCCGACAATAAACTGTCCAAGAAAAAGACCGAAGGAGGACCATACTGCGAAAGAGCTATAAGTGTCACCGAAGAGCTCATTATAGAAGCTGTAGGGCTAGAGGCCTCGGTAGCAGGCAATTCTACGGTGCGAACTTTTGGGAATGACCAAGCCGATATAAGAAACGCCAGCGAAACCAGCGACAGCAACAGCGGCAGCGGCAGTGATGACGGGTCAAGCTCATCCCACAGCGACTTACCGGGCCCATCAAGACCAGCCACAACGCCAACTCAGCGTCCAGCCTCTCGGTGCTACACACCAAGGCGACAGCGTAGTGGAAACAAAAAGTTGGAATTGCTCCAACAAAATATAAGCAAGGTGTCCGAATTTCAGAACAGCTTGGGTGAAAAATTGGACAGGCTAGTGGAAGTCCAAGAAAGGTTGTTGGCAGTGCAGGAGAGGATGCTTGTTATCAAAGAGGAGAAGCATCGCGCACAACAAGCTTCCAGAGAAATAGATTTAGGAATTAAGAATTTAGAGTTAGAGGCATTATCTATAAGTGTAAATAAGAAAAAATTATGTGACCTGTAATTGTTAGTTTTAAGAAAATGTGATGAAGTATTTTTTTTTTTTGTATTAGTGCCTGAATTTTTATTTAATTTAATTTTTAGTCCTAAGAAACGCTATGAAAAATGCATTTATATTACTTTTTTGATATACATATAATGTATGTAGACTTACATATTTTCCTCATAAACCCAAAAAAACGTGATACTATTTTAGTGGCATTGAAATTAAAATGAATTTATTTACATCCAAGTAAAAATATGCGTTTTAAATCCATAAATGGTTTTCAATTTGTTGTCTCAGCATTTTATGTTATTAAAGATTTACAGGTGTACTTATGTTAGGTGGAGTTGACAAGCGAGTGCTTTATTTGGTCCCTTATTGCCTGACCAATTGTGGTTAATTGACTCGCTTCACCCGGGTCAACTTCGGTGTTTTGTTCGGATTCATAATTTCGTAAATTATAACTAATTTTGAATTGTATGCACACATTGGCAAACCTTGCCACTTTTGTAGGGTGGTACCTTCCTCTATTACCATACCCTAAAATTCTCCAACGCCCTTTATATATACCAATTGTTCGTTCAATGATACATCTTGCCTAACCCATAGGCTATGCTGTGTGTAGTTTTGCAAGCTGCTTAATTCAAGTTTTCCTCTAATTGTTGTTTGTTATCTTGCCAACGGTATACACAATATTTTAGACATTCTGTCTATATGTAAATCATGCATGCTGGACTTTGTTTTTGTACACTCTTCTTTTCTATTTTTAGAAGATAGTTATTGTACATAACCGCGTGCTCCGGTATAAATTTATTTTGTTGTTGGTTTTACGGTCTGTTCATTTTACATATTTTTGTAAGTATAACTAGCTCAAGACTAATTCGTATAGTTTTGCTATTTCAGAGGATCTTGTGAAGAATTAAGCAGCTTGCAAAACTACACGCAGCATAGCCTATGGGTTAGGCAGCTGCGCTGGCAATCAGAATGAGTGGGTTCGATTCTCCACAAGATCCTCTGAAATAGCAAAACTATACGAATTAGTCTGACGAGAAATCGTGGCTGTTTTCGAAATAGTACTATAACTATAACCTGTATATATTTGTTGCTTTCAATTTTTCCTCTAATCGAAAATAATAATAATTAACTAAGAATTATTATCAACTGGTCTTGAGCTCGTTATACTTACAAAAACTAATTAATAAATCTAGCAACTTGCATCGTTGTAGCAGCTTTATTATTGAATTAACCCATTTTATACGTTTTTCGATATCGAAAAAAGGGGCGTGGTTATAGTTCGATTTTTTCGATTTCAAATAGCAACCTACCTTGGTCGGAAAGCAACCTGTGTGCCAAATTTCATTCAAATATCTCAATATTTACTCGAGTTATCGTGTCAACGGACAGACGGACGGACATGTCTTAATGAATTCCTCTGTTCATTCCAAGAACTTTGATAATTGGAACACGATATCTATCTCTATTATTGTGTACCGTTACAAACCACCGTTATATGACCAAAATTATAATACCCTGCGTACTAGTACACGCTGGATATAATAACTCAATAAGTTCTGCTAAGAAATTTTCTTTCAACTTTAGTTTGAGGGGAAGGCTATAATAATGTGGAAGGAGTGGGGTACTTCGATTTACTTAAGTTTTGAGACAAATTTACTTTATAGCAAAATCAGAAAGCTTACTGCGATGATCTTGGAACCTTTTACATCAAAATACATTTCAACCCAAGTCAAAAAAATCACGCTACATTAGTACGAATTTTTTTTTTTTACGATAAACTTGTTCGACATTTAAAGGACTGGGAATTTAGGACATAAACCTGCAAAAGCCCGGTCCCTGTTTGGGGTAGGTGCATGAGCCCAGGGTTAAGAAATACACCTTACTACCTTGGAAGACAAACTACATAGCCAAGTAGTGCCGTTATAACCTGTGAATGAGCGGTTCGAAACGATTCGCATAACAGCAAGATTCTTCAACACACACGACGACAGAAAAGAAGGAAGATGTAGAAAAGTACGCATTCTACGAGCGGCTGGAAAGAAGATACGAGCACTACCCCTATCCTAATATCAAAATCATGCTTGCGACTTTATGGGATATATTTGGCACCAGAGTCTTCGCGATAGGACTTCGCCAAATGGATTTAGGCCAATAAGCTTCATCGTTAAACAAGAGCAGATAAGTCAAGCCACATGGGTGAAAAACGGGACGGGATGCTTTAACGATTTCAATGGTTCCACTCTTCGAGGACTTAACATCGAGTAGCGCATTTGTGCACCAAAAAAGGTTAATCAAAGAACTAAAGGAAAAGCAAGTCTCTGTCCCACTTGTTCTCTAAGAGCGGAAGGTGAAGTAACTAGATGGCGCCGAACTTTAGGTGGTACTATGATGAGTGCTGCGTTACAACAAAAAAAATTAAGCTGCTTACAGGTCCAAGTCGAGATCTAATGCAACGAGGAGTTTGTCTGAAAACTACCGGGATTTAGAGAGCGAAGTGAGACACCTTTTCCATACTAAATAACTACCCTGCAAAACAAGCTATTAGTTCAGAATGAATCCGGCATGAGTCGCATCTGGTCGCATGCGACCAGTGAAAGTTTTGATACCTTTGTTGGGTTGAAGCGATTGCTTTTATTGGAGCATGGTCTAGGAAGATACTAATTCTGCCCCTCCATGCCTAAACTAGTAGTGTCGAACAGATTGCCTTCAACCCCAAAAAGTAGGCTACAAAAATTCAAATCGACATATCCCAACTATACCTATAACGGAAAGAGTGGGATAAAATGTAACCGACTGTATACGAAAACTATTCATCCCAGATCACTCTCTTAAGAGATCAATTGCACGATTTCTTGTAGGGTAGTTACATAAAGGCTTGAGTTTGCAGAGTTTGAGAAAAGGTTCTAAAGTTTCTGTTCGTCAGACACCCACTGGTCCTACCATATTCTGTTAGAGAACGCAACTTTTTTGGACTAATGCTCCTTACGTGGTAGCCAAATTGTTGGTACTGCGTACTTTATTGTTGATCTTCCATCAGTAAACTTACATAAATGTCTATAGCATTAGTCGCACACGACTAAAACGAAAAAAGAAATTCTGACGTGTACATGAAAATCGCCGATACACGTGTATTTTTATTTTTTCTCCCTTTTCCGAAAAAGTATATTTGGTTCATAGGACAGAATGTGTGTAACGCGGTGTTATGTATATGCTTTTGTTAATTTTGCAGACCAGCATTTACAAATCAAACCTATTTTAACAATTATACATAATACAGGCTAAGTTTAGAACCAAAACATGATCAAGGCAGTACAAAGTCAAGAGAAGACTAACAAGTTTTGTTAAATTCAACGAGACCACTCGAGATACGATCAAAGCCATTAAACTCCTAAGAGAACAGTCATCGAGTTCTGCCTTAACCTCTTCGGGTATAATGTCCACATATGCGGACTAAAGTTTTCTTTGTAAAATAACTGTTAATGTTTCATTATTTTTTTCAAACAATATAACAATTTATTGGGAACATATTCGCTCGCTTTGCTACATTTTTAGTTTCTCCCTTTACTTCTTCTGTCGCGTTCGTTTCATACGATATTTTCAAATGGACTTGAGATATGTAAGATTGGATCATATTTTGTCACAAGTGGGTCAATATTTTTTTGTGTACACATAATTTTTAATAAAAAACATTGAATTCGATTTTTCTTTGAATTACATAAGAATATTTTTTTTATTTTGTATTTATATAAAAAATTTCGAAAAACTGTTTTTAGTATTAAAAAAAAAATTTTTTTTAATTAAATTTTGTTTGAAATAAACTCTTTAGACAGCAGTTATTAAAAATAAGTCATAAAAAATTATTTTTCGAGCGTATTTTCGGTGTGGGATTGAAGAGGTTAAGCTCTTAATTGATCAATCAGAATCAATTAAGGTATATCCCATTTGACATACATATGTACATATATATTTATATGTTTATGAACAAGCCTTATCTTTTATTAATGGCCACTTAGCGCCTAAAAACCATACTGGAATGTTAATAATCGATTTATTAGTATCTCCGATCTAAATGTACAAACACACTTTTCTATGGTTTCTCGCTCATATCAACAACTCAGATCTTCGATAAATTTTCTTCTTACTTGTATTTATGTGTTTAAGTACCAACAACATGTTTGCGCATGTCGAATTCTTTTAAATCCCTCCGTGCTGCAGTTGGCGTTTCTATTGAAGGTGCGAAGTATTTGCTGGGAGTGCCTTGTCACTTCACTCTTGTTGTTGGCGTTGGAAAATATGCTTCATATGATTTATTGTTCAATAATTGGCTTTTTATAAAAATCCGTTTGCAATTTATTGCGGCACATTACAAAATATTTGTAATTTTATCTTTCAAGTCTACAACGCATATAGTATGTAACTACACTAGACTCAGCCCAAAAAAAATGTTGCTTTTTTAACAAATTTCAAATAGAAATGTGATTTTCTGATTTTACACCAATGTTTAAAGCTTTTATTACTCTGTAACGGCCCATATAAGGGAAATTTACATTGGATGCATTTTTGTGGGAAATTTAATTTATGGCAAAACTGTTTCAGTCTATATTTTTACTTCAGTGGTTGGCAGTTTTATAGCAAAAATGAGATCAGTGCAAAAAAACCTAAAACTAGCAATGCTAGACCACTAAAAATTAATATTAGGGTCTAAAACTTTGACAGTATTTTTCAGACAATCTGAAAAATGATATCAATAAAATGTTTAAAAGAAAAAAATTTATTTGGGCCAGTCCAATGTACACACGCACACTCATTTTAATGCACGAACAATACCGCAATTATGCAATGTAAAATATTTAAATTTTGAATTATTGGCATCATTCAATTGTGTATACATACAAACATGCGACAACTACCTATTAGAGTGATGCCAGTCCATTAGTAGAATGTCAAAAACTAATTAAACTACAATTATTTCTAAGTAATTTTCGTTTGACCTGCGGTGCTTTGAAGCCGCCTACATGTGTAAAGAATTTTTTTAAGGAGTTCATTGTTAACTTGATGTTGTATTTGTTTTCAAAAGTTCAAATCAAAAATAAAAATATAAATGTTTTAGTTACTTGGTGGCCGCGTGATTCGACTTGGTCCAAGAAACGTTTGAATTTGTATGTTTTTGGAAAAATGAATAACATTTTTTTACGAGGTGTTACAGTGATTTTCTTAGGGATAACTGATACCAATTGGAACACCATAAAGACGATCATCGGCTTCAAAAATCCGCATCGGCCTTTTTAGCTGAACCTTAGTCGATTATTTCAGCATTTTGTATGACTTTCCAGGTTTTTTATTTTAAAGTTTTAAACATTAATTATAACTAGCCTTCGCGCAGTGGTTAAAATTGAACCACAAAACTTTATTTCATTTTAATTACTTTCTACTAATTCCATTCGCCTTCTTTCCCTTACTTTCTCTGCTGTTCCTTTTCTTTCCTCTCTGGAGTCTCTATTTTTACTGTTTTGGTATTTCCTATTTTATTGTTTTCTTTTCTTGCTTATCCTTCCCTTCGTTTCCTTTCCTTTCCTTTCCTTTCCTTATTTTATTTTATTTGCTTTTATTCCAATTCACAAAAACCTAACCACAAAAAATACAAAAACAAACTATGGTGTTGAATACCCTTTATAAATAATTAATTATTTTGTTTTTGTAAATACCGTTTGTATCATCAATGCAGTTCACATATTTGCTCAAGTTTTTACTTACCTAATCCCTGAAAAAACGGGAATACTCCGTAGGAGTATTTGAGTACTCCAACACTTATCCTCCTTCATATAAAAGAGATGGTCCAATTTACATGGCAATGTCCTAGGATTGGATCACCTTCTCCATCCCAGATTACTCCATTTCTTTGCTTGTAAATACTCCATGGAGGACCTATGCGAGAGTACTCTCAAAATGCTCCCAAAAGATTACTCCATAGAGTACTAAACACTAACGCGAGAGAGGCAGCAGGTGTACTTTTAAGGACCATCACAACAAAGTAACAATCACTAAAGCAAAAATGCATGACACGTTTACTCACACAACGACGCACAGTGGCGCCTCTGCCGTTAAAGCATGGCAAAAATCAAAAAAATCATGAAAGCGTGAAAGAGAATTTTCCAGGGATCAAGAATATACAACTGTATTTTCACAGAAAATTATAGTTTACCAGGTAGAGCCGCTCAAAGTTAACCAATTTTCAACATTGGGAAAAATTTGAAATTTTTCTTCTTTTTCGTTGTATTGAAAATGGTTTTGTGAGTAAATAACTCGGCCGGTTGTCGTTTTCTTGTATAGCAATTAAAGATAATTTAATTTAGTTAAAAGTTGGCGGATATACCTGTTTTTCGAAATACCTATTTGTAGGCCCTTTTTAAAACTTTGATGGAAAATAAAAAAAAATGTTAAAATATGTGCTCCGTCAAATTAACAGTGGTTATTTGTGAAATATTCAGTTACCTAAATTCATAAAGTCTACCTGCGTCCAGCTGCAACTTCACTTTTTACATCAAATAAAGTTAAACATTCGTGTTTTGGAGATTAAGGAACTTCTGTTTCTGTTACTTAAATAAAGTGAATAGTATTTTTAAATATAGTTCACAGTTTAATATTTAGTCAGATCCACTCGAAGCCAATTCTAATATCTATCTAGAAAACTCGAAACTATTTGCGGTGTTTAAATCTACAAAGTCAAGACGTCGCGACGGCTCTATAGCGTTGGTGTTTAATGTCTCCAACAAAGCAACTCTTCGCTCTCTCAGGAGGGCCGCTGGCACTAGGTGATCAATACAATAACAATAATTAAGCAAAAATGCATCCCAGCTAACCAAAAGTAGGAAAAAAGAAAAAGCTTTACCCTCCGAAATGAGCTCTTTTCGGAGCCCAAATGGAGCGAAAAATCGTTCTACGCGGGCACCCTAAAAGGAGTCATAAAAAAGAGTCCAAAATGAGACCGAATCCGATGAATTTTGAGCGTTTTATGACTCTTTTTAAATGAACTTCGTAGTCTTTTTGGACTCTTTTTGGATCCTTTTATTGGTGCTTTTCTGAAGCTTTTTTTAAATTAACTTCGGAGCCTTTTTGGACTCTTTTCGGATCCTTTTATTGATGCTTTTCTGAAGCTTTTTTTTGAGCCTTTTTAGGCACTTTTTTACTCTTTTCTTATAGGTTTTTAACACTCATATCTGTATTTAATAAAATTTCTATAATAGACTTTGTTTTATTTTAAATGCACTTTAGTTGGCTTCCAACTTTTGTCTATTGATAAACATTCAGGAGAAAAAGCCACTTTACGTTCATTACGTAAAATAAAAAAACCTTAGAAAATGCTCTAAAACATACATATAATTGCACGTTGCTTTGCACGTTTATTTTCTCACAATTCTCTTTACGCGTACAACAAAAAGGATCAGAAAATGCTTTAAATCGTTCATATAACTGAGCCTTGCAGTTTATCCGCTCTACAATATTCCTTTCTTCCAAGGCTCCGTGAATCTTCATAAAAAAGTGTTATTTTTGATGTTTACTCAATAACACTCCAAAAATTCTCAAATTACGGACTCTTTTTGGATCATTATTTCGGAGCGCTCAGACTTTGGTAAGCTGGGATGACACGTTAACTTACACAACATCGGCTCTATAGTGTGAATACTTGTTTTTCATTGGTCCACTACCAACTCTTCGCACTCACAGTGAGAGCCGATCACACGAGTAATACAAAAACATGCATGACATATCTACTCACGCAACTACGTTTCTGTAGTGTGAATACATGTTTGGCACTTGTGTTGGTGTCATTTTTAAACTAATTTTTCTATATTATAATTAATTTTTTTTTAATTTTTTTAGATTGATGGCACTGCAGTTTGGCCATACCAATCCATACATGTATAATTGTTAATACTTTAGATGTGTAGTTTGGGCATAAAGTGGGACAATTTCCCTCAACTTGCGCATTTATATTATATTATAGATAAATGGTTTTCGATGACTGACAATTGTTATAGCTCACTTAGAACTAGGAATAGTTCACTTAGACTCACTTAGAGCTAGGAATCATTTGTAAGAGGGCAGGTACAACTGAGCTATGGCAATTGTCAGTAGTCATGTGCCAGAATAGTTTACAAACGTGTATCAATACTGCATGAATAAATATATATGCATAAAGGTGGTGTTTCTTAAGTAATCGGCATCGGTGTCGACCGATTATTAACCCGCGGGCCAGTTAATAGGGATCGGCATCGGTCGGACACTAGAACACTAGTTCCCCCCTCTTTTTCCCAACACAGTGGGAGCCAAAATCGTTTGCCAATAGGTCGGAACTTCTGGTTGATTAAGATATCTGATTCTAAATCGGAGTCATAACAAAAATGTTGAGGCAGAACTAATATAATTTTCTTATATTGTGTAATTTTTGTGTACTTATATTTAAACTTCATAGACTATGTGATAAATTAAATAGCTTATTAAGGTTTAATATTCAGTGACCTCTAAAGAGCTACGATAAAAAAAACAACCTTTAACGCATATATTATATATACGAGTATTTGTCTTATTTTATGCGATTTCCACCAAAATTCAAGGAAATGTTTATTTTGTTTATACTCCGGTAAACTTCGCTCTCGGTTACGATTCCAATTCCTAATGCGATAAATCAAATATGAAACGAATGTTGCTTCCCTTGACATCACGCCCGTTTTTAATTATTTCTAAAAATTTTGTTTTTATTGTTATAATCTCTACGAGCTAGATACAGCCTAACTAAGTAGTTTTAGAAGCCTTTTTGATGTCAAAGAAACTCGTCTTACCTACTGAAGATGATACGATGATTTGGGGAGTGTTGCTGAGGTGATATGCATCCGGTACGCTCAGTTACTAACACCTTTAGTTATTCACTGTTGTAATAGGAATCGCTACACACATATATGATTGACACTTGATTGGGATAGGTTATGTATTTCCCAACCTATTGTATTCTTTACTTTCTTTGTTATGCAGCTGACACCAATTAAAAAGTCAAAGAAAGTCAAGTAATCCCCTCCCTGTGACAGCCACCCCTTCTTCTGCTGTCTAAATAGAGTGTAAATAGGGCTACTATCATGTATGGCCCTGGTTTTTTTTCACATAGCAAGACTCAGGCAGCGAAGCCGTTCTTAAATCTTCTTCGATGCACACCGTTTCTATCATTTGACAGTATGCATGATTCCCAACCAACATCCTAAGAGAGGCTAATTAAGCGTGATCATTATTCGCAAAGAGAGGGCATTACTTATAAATTGGCTACTCAGTCCAAAGTCGCGCTTTTTTTCATAGTGATTCCCTGTTCAAATTGTCGCCTTACATCATTCCCGGTGTTATCCCAAACGAAAACTTCTCATACTAACAGAATTACCCAAAATATAGGAAAGTAACACCAAGATCTCGCACAGTAATACCCCCCTCCCCTTGGTTTTAAGTGGATCAATTGGTGTTAGCAAAAATAATTATTTTATAGCCACCAGAAGACCTGCCTAATCGAAATTATCTGTGAACTCAATTTCTATCCCTATCAAAATAGCCAACAGAAATGGGGAATACTGTCTTTCTTGCTAACATTGTCAAGTGGCAATTATGGCATTACAAACACGGATTTAGCTGCTTGAAGTACTCTTAGGTGAAAAATACTTAGAAATCGCGCACATTAATGCACCAACTGCATCCTGTTGCAATGAAGCTAAGTATGCAACTCACAAAACCGGTTGAAGTTCAACTAATCGTTTAGCTCGTTTGTTGGTATTTTCTATGAAAGGTGAACAAGTCACTCCCAGGCGAGCTCCCTCCTCTGTCTCTAACTTGCATAGTTGCCCACCAAATTTTAATTTTAAATTCCGCATGTTCTAGCTGACGTCGGTTAAAATAAAGAAGATACTAGAAAAGCGGCAAAGATACGACTGCAGATGAAGGAAACTTTATGTCGCCTCTAAAATTTAAATTGTAATAAAAATATTACAAAAAAAAGATATAAAATTCACTGGTTATTTAAATATATATTTTTTTCTTAGCATTCTTTCATACAGCTAAGCTGGTTAATTTGCACAACATCAATAAAAGCAATGTTTTGTACAAGTCCGGTTTGAAACAACAAAATAGCATTAGGCGGAATGCAGAAAACACTTACTCCCCTACATGAACAACAAAACACAAAGTGGCTCATTAGCATAGCAGAAGGCAATCATAGCATAGAAAAAAAAAATTTAATAAACAAAAATCAAAGAAAAACATATGAGGAGAACGCTGTATTCGACTGTACCGAAAACTTTATACCTTTCATCAATACGAATAACAATTTTCACTTCCGATACTCCGCATACCAAATTTAAGCCAGATATCTCTAAAACTGAAGCACTAGTTTGCGTTCAGACGTTCAAAGCTAAATCGGCTCAGCTCAGCCTCCTGAGCATTTTGGGTACTCTTATCAACGGGTTCATCTATTCTTCTGTCCAGCTTACAAACGTCAGATCAAAGTTATTATACTGTTTCGTGTTCATGGAAGGTATAATTACTGTGTTTGGCTTAAATAGAATATTATATACCCAGCTGCTGGCTTTTTACTAAAACTAATTTATAGGCATAGTGTTTCTCAATACTTTTTAAGTTCACTTCGCTGGATTTTTAAGGCCAATGTTATGCAGTGGATTCGGTTAAAGCTAGAGATAGGATTCTGTAGAAGTATAGTTAAGTGGATATTAAATTTTTTTCTACAATCATGAGTGACTTATGTTTTTTTGTCATTATAGCGAAATTTTTTCCTTTCTTCGAATTATAAATTTGAGAAGAAAACCTGCATGATCCAGCCAGAGGAGCCTTTGAGTTTGACTTGGCTGCACTATGTTCATTCCTCATTTTCAATTTTCCTTCGATGTTTGCTATTGGGATCACGGGGAGGTCCATAAAACTTCCGTAGAACTTTTTTCTCGAATACTCCAAGGTAGATTTCATATTCTTTCAACGCTGTATATGATTCCAAGCCGTACATCTGGACAATTACGATCACAAACATTTAGAATGTGATCTTTATTCGTAGAGGGAGGGCTTTACTTCCCAGTTTCCACACAGTCCAAAGAAGCACTTGTTTGCAATTCTCCGTGAATTTCTCGATGGTTCTCTAATATAAGAAAACTCTAAGGGCCGTTTAATCAATGTCTGATTAACTGCATAAACAAGATTTTGTCAGAGGTTTTGGGCCAACCTGAATGTCTGATAAAAGTTATCAAAGGATGGACCTCTGATTATGTGCTTAGCAAAACAAAAAGTGACAGCTGAAAGTAAAAATCTAATTTTGTGATAAATTGTTTTGCTAATAAACTCTGCGAGTAAAAGAGTTTAAAAATGTAATAACATCCATGTAGCGAAATATCACAATCGAAATATGTACGCCAGAATGGTTTGTTTAAAATTGTAAACAAGAGTAGCTGTCACTTTTAATGCGTTCACAATGCAACTTTTGTGAATTTTTTTCCCAAAAACGTTCAAAATGGCCAACTTTATCAGAATAACTTAATCAGAATTTTGTGTAAACGAAAATGTCATTCTGAGGCAAGCCATGATTAGGTTATCATGTGATAAAGTTTATCATAACCAAACATTGAGTAAACTGCCCTGAGAGTTTCCAATGTGCATCGTCCCCTAATCCATTGCAGCATCAAGAACTTACGAAACATTTCCTTATGCCCATGTATCAATATCATCAACCTAGACTAGCACGATCTTCTAATAGATTGTACTTGTGCGGTTTAGTTTAGCTTCTGCCGTCCATCACGACATGATCTAGGGACAGCCAGGTAGCTCGATGCATCTTTTCAAGCTGTAAATTTCTTCTACAGATAATCATATTTTCTAGTTTGTCATAATCTCTTCTGTAGACCGTTAGACCCAGTTAAAAAGCGAGTTGAAGACCGATATTATTCGAAGCCAATCAAAATGTATTCAGCAAAGTGTGATTGAATTTGACGTTTCTCTCAATTGGAAAAAGACTATGACGCCAAACAGTTTAAAATCCTTTAAAAAAAATTGTAATTATTTTTGTTTTAAATTTTCGAAATTTCAATATTTTTTTTCGACTTTAGTTCTAAAGTAGGAATCTGAGAAAAGAATATGTTGTAAAAATAAGAGTCTATTGTTGATACTAAAAAAACTTCTTTACTAGTAGAAAACGAAAGAAATCCGGGTATTTGTAGGGTTGGAATCGAATTTTACCAGAACATTTCTAACAAAAGTCTTGAATTTAATGGAAGTGAATTATTGAAAGCTGGAGTCTTCATAACTGCATTAGGTCTAAGCCAATTCGGCTTTAAAGTTGATGTGTGTCCACAGCATAGTTGACAGAGAAATGAAAGAAGAAAGATTCTAGAAGACACGAAATTCATAGCTTGTATAATAAAATAACGAATATGATAGCATGACTAAAACATAAACTGTGGGATCGAGTCACAAATCTAATTAGGAAGTCTGACAGAGAACATCTAGTGGATTTCCCTAATAGCAAAAGAAGAGTGAAGATTTTCAAAATATTTAAATTTCCCTAGGGTAAAAGTAACAGTTATACTTAAACTTGTTTACTCTTCGAATTTTTGAAAATATTCTATCAGAAATTTTCCATTATCCCTTGTCAGATTTGGTTTCGTGGCAAACCGGTTTCAGCGTTCGGCAATATTCAGTGTTGCCTTTCATTTTCTTAATATTCACAAAAAAGAAAAAGGAACTGCCATAAAGAATGAAACAATACGAAGTATGAAAGCAGAACAAACATTCATAGCAGAGTTGAAAGTAGAGAGGATTCCTCAAACAAGTATGACGACACCATGGACGAAATATGAAGTAAGTAGCATCATTCGAAAAATGGTGTTTGGCCAATATGAGCAAGCTACGTCGAATTTCGGATGGGACCCTTAGGAAACCAAATAACTATTTTCAAATGCTATAAAACAACTTTTAACTGTTTTTATGAAAGCTTATGGCCAAAAATAGCTAAAACGATAAAATTTCAATATTTAAAGTAATAGACGGAGCTCACACATATATTTGAATGAACACATAAAATCTTACTTTTACAGGGTGTTTTTTTTACAGGTTTGTTTTTCGAATAGAGATAAAACTGGCATTTTGTGGTCAAATCTGGCAACTCTAATGTCATTTATGTTCAGTTTGGTTTGCCATTTCATCATGAACAGGTTGACAAAAGAACAACGCTTGCAAGTCGTGCAAATTTATTTCGAAAATAATGGTTCAGTTCGCGAAGTTTACCGTGAGCTCCGTCCATTTTATGGTCGACATAATCGTCCATCAGAGCAATTAATTCGGTTAACCATGGATCGTTTTCGCACTACGTTTACTCTATGTGATAATACGCATCCGCAGAGACGTCGAACAGTGCGCACCGAAGAAACAATTGCCGCTGTAGAGCAAAGTGTTGAAGAGGACCCGAATGAATCGATTCGCCACCGTGCACAGCAATTGGAGCTTTGTCCATCAACTTTATGGAAGATTTTGCGCAAAGATCTTGGCTTGCGACCTTACAAGATCCAGCTTGTGCAAGAATTAAAGCCGCGAGACCATGCAATGCGTCGTGATTTTGGTGTATGGGCCGAAAATGAGATTGATTTCGATGCTGATTTTCATCGCAAAATTTTGTTCAGTGATGAGGCTCATTTTTGGTTGAATGGCTACGTCAACAAGCAAAATTGCCGCATTTGGAGTGAAGAGAATCCACATGAGACCCTTGAAACGCCATTACATCCACAAAAACTGACTGTTTGGTGTGCTCTATGGGCTGGTGGAGTCATTGGGCCATACTTCTTCCGCAATAATGCTGGAGAGGCAGCTACCGTTAATGGAGACCGGTATAGAGCCATGATAACCGACTATTTTGTTCCCGAATTGGATGGCATGAATGTGGATGAGTTGTGGTTCCAACAAGACGGCGCTACATGCCACACAGCGCACGTCACAATCGATTTATTGAAGGAAACATTCGATGAGCGCATAATTTCGCGGAATGGACCTGTCAATTGGCCACCAAGGTCGTGTGATTTGACACCATTGGATTATTTTCTTTGGGGATATGTGAAGTCGCTCGTCTACACCAACAAACCAGAAACGTTAGGGGAATTGGAAGCCAACATTCGTGGCGTTATTGCCGACATACGGCCCCATATGATCGAAAAAGTGGTTGAAAATTGGACCTGTAGAATTGGCTTTATTCGAGCCAGCCGCGGCGGTCACATGCCCGAAATCATATTTAAACATTAATGGCATAAAATTATCCTTCCAACAAAGCCAAATTGATGGACCTTAAAACGATTTTCTTGTGTTTTATTTCAATTCGAAGTTCTATACCCCTTAAAAAAACACCCTTTATAAGTGCCCGAAAATGTTCAGATTAAAAAACTTCAATCTCTAAATAGATGCTGAATCGCACCAAACTTATTTGAATAAAGCAAAAAAAGGCTAAAACCGTTTTGTAAAAAAATGTGTTTCATTTAAGTAACAAATGATTTTATTTATTGTACAAGGTGGCGCAAAAGTAAGCTTCCGATGTTCAGCATATCGGTTGTGGCACGTGCAGTGTGTGCTGTTGCACCGTCTTGTTGGAACCACATGTTTTCCAATCCCAATTCATCAAGTTGTGGCAAAAAGAACTCGTTGATCATTGCTCTGTAGCGCTCACCATTCACAGTAACCGTTTGGCCCCGACCGATTATTGGTCAAATAAATAGTCAGCAATATTCCGCGTTCTGGAGCAGTGTAGCGTAACATTGTTTATTAACGTGTATTTCGCATGTGTTTACTACACAATTGTCAAAACAGAACTGACTTTAGGGGCCAATCGCAAAATTTATAGCATTTTCTGATAGGAGCACTACTTTTGCGCCACCCTGTAGAATAAACTGTTACTTGTGGAACTCTATTTCCTCTCATTTTTTCCGTCTGGATGTATAGTTATTGTATTTTGTTCTTGTCATCTTTGACAAAGCTGTAAAATAAAAAAAAAAAACAACAAAAATAAAAACTTAAAGATGAGTGGTGGAAAGTTTACACCCGGTTGACATAATTATCCCTTACAAGAGAATCATATTTAGCTGTCAATCACACTTTATTTAATACACTTTGAAGCCAATGTAACAATTCTATTCAGATCTACCTGACTGGATGTAGGTATATTTGTTTGTACGCACATCACTAAATAACTACCAAATGGAAGTTAATGATTTCTTCACCAATATAATGCTGGAGGTCCATCTTTAACATAGAACTCGGTTTTCCGTTGCTGCTGTATGTACTGTTTTTATTTGATTACAGGGCGAAGCCTTGTGCCACCTCGGACTTTATATAGCTGCCTACCAAATCGTTGAATTCTTACGCCCTAATTTTAGTGTGGTAACAACATTCCTTTAAATAAATAATTTGGCAACTTTTGATATTCTTCCGGCTTAAGTTCCAGTTCTATTTCGTAACCATCAAAATAGGTGGTAACGTCGCGTGACCCAGAAAAATTAAAAGTGTTTTGGTATGTTGAACTTTAGCTGGCTCGAGGTCAATAATACTATTTTTATTAAAACCACAGGTTTTTTTAATAATTTTTCCAATATATTTCGGTTATTCCGCGATAACCGTTCTCAAGGATCTATAAATGTAACATAAACAATTTTCTTTATAACAAAATATATAAACAATATTTGCATATACATACATTCCTTTACACGTCTTTATCACTTGACGCGGAGTTTCATACTGTCTATTTGTTCGTTAGTAAATGACGAAACAAGTGAGCAACACCATCGGTATCAGTTTTGTAGTTTAGCCGAACGTCTGATGGAGTGTTAACACGAATGTCGTTAGGAGTCGGCCAAAAACTGTAGAGAAGCCCGGTGCAAAGATCTCCTGTTGTTTACCGCCCTTAGATCGCTACGGTCGTGTCCAATAGACGCACTGAACGTTATCCTCAATCAGTTACCACTGGACCTTCACATACGTAAAACTGCAGCATATGCGGCAGCCAGACTTCGCGGGTCTGCCTGCTGGAGCTTGAGGCAATATGGTCGTGGGGGTATCCTCCGCTGGTTACCTGGGAGTCAATTCTGGTTTTGCGTTATCGTGAAGTGAAAAAAATCTTTACACTTTAGTTATCACTTGCCGCTTTCCTTACTTCACTTCTTTGAGCTATAAATGCGATTCTCATATGTGCGGTGAAAAGTGTTCGCTGAAGAAGATTTTGAATTGCGTTCACAAGTTGTTCTTGCTAAATGACAGAATTGTGAGAAAAAAAGTTCTTTTTATCACTTAGAACGTTTTTTCAAAATTTTGACGTTAGCACCATATTTATATTGGCGTTAACTTTTTATACCTTTCATGAGCATGAAATGGTATTATAACTTTGGTCCGATGTTTGTAAGTATGGGAAGAAGAAGATATAGACCCACCAATAAGCATACCGAAATGATCAGGGCGATGAGCTGAGTTGATTTAGCCATGTCCGTCTGTATGTTTGAACGCAAACTAGTCCCTCAGTTTTAGAGATATACCGATGAAATTTGGTAAGAGGCAGCCATTATGTAAAGCAGTAATCATCTGTCGGAATCAGCATGATCGGAACAATATAACGCATACCTCCCATACAATCGATTGTTCCGATCAACTGGTTTTGGGCTATAACTATTGCCATTTAATAGCGAGGAACACAAAATTTGGCAGCGTTAGTACCTATTACATATATAATTGTGTAGTGAAAATCATCAAGATTGGACCAATATATCGTATAATCCGCCTATAACACTATTTTCCGATAAATTGAGTTTGGGCTATGTATCTTCAAACCAACAGTTTTGCAGGGTTTGTACTAATTGTGAGTAAGGTACGGACACTTAAAACCGTGATCCGTATTCATGAAAGGTATAAAGTCTTCGGCACAGTCAAAGACAGCCCTTTCCTTACTTGTTCCACTTCACTTGAAGTCGAAAATTTAAAGTAAAGAATCCTAAATCGTGGTAAATTGGCACATTTACTTTTCACTTCGCGATAACGCGAAATAGGAATTGGCCCCCTTCGTCAACGACAGACTATCACGCGCCTTTGTTGAATTTCGGGAGGAAAGGACTGGCAGAGAGACAGAGTATGCGATGACGAATCATTTTCGCTCTACACCGACGGGTCCAAAATGGACTGTGGGGTTTGAGCGGGGTGTTTTCAGAGCAACTAAATGTCTCGTTCTTAGTTCGTCTTCCAGATCCAGCTAGTATCTTCCAAGTGCTGGGTATAGAGAAGGGCTGTGGCTTCTTGATTGAAAGACACAGTAAGAAGACGTGACATATGTATCTGCACTGCCAGCCAAGCAGCGCTTAGGGTGTTTGAATCCCCCATCACATCCTCTAAGGCCGTCAGCAGCTGCAGGAAAATGCTGTATATGGCTGCATCACGCTCGTCTAGGTTCCCTTCCATAGGAACATCTAGGGTAATGAGAAGGCAGACGAACTGGCTGGTGCTGGTAAGGACGCTTCCGAGGAGGTGGCGATACATCCACCAATCACATCCATTAAAAGGCTCATACAAAGCAGTTTCAGAGAAATGGCAGTCTACAATTGGCGCTCTACCGATGCCTGCAAAATCTCTAAACTAACTTGGCCCACCTTCAACAATCAGAGCCCGGTAGACCTGCTCAACAGGTCAAGAAAGGAAATCTTTAGAATTACAGTCACACTCCCGGGGCACTGGCCTCTGGGCCAACACGCCGAAAGAATGAGCATCCAGTTCAGCAACAGAAGCAGGAGCTGGAGGAAGAGGGATGCAAAGAAACAATTGAGCACTATTTTTGCGAGTGTCCAGCTATAGCGCACATCTGGTTTGCAACTCTGGGCAGTTACATAATACCAGACCTTAGGGGCATCGCGAATTGCTCAGTAAGGGACAATAGAAACTATACAGAAAGAACCGGATGGTTTGTTCGTAGCTAAAATAAATGCAAAACACCAACATAACTAACAGCAGCATCCAAATAAGATGATGGTTCCAGGAGAAAGTGCATCAAAATGTCGCCCAGAGCGCTACTTGAGTTTGGGAATATTTCCTCCCCGAGTGGTACACTAACCAACCAACCGAAACCTTTCAAGGGAAGTCAAAGAAAGATTCTTACATCACCGTCCTATAGGAAATACGATGACAGTGGTAAGGTATGAAAACAATCGGACCTTGAAACATAGAATACAGTACACAGATAGAGAAGGGAGAAACGTGGTGGAAAAAAACTGCACAGCCAAGTGGAGAAGCCTACGCTGACTAGAAAAACAGATGGAGGATGAGTTCGCCTTCCTAAGGGAAGAACGGTATACTTTTTTTTACGAAGTAGGCGAAGTCCCTTTGGATGTCCAATGACAGGTGGACAGTGGCAGAATATTAGATCGCTTATTTATGGCGTTGTCATCTGATCCCAGAACTTTGCCTACATAGTGGCTTCAACAATCTCTCTTGTGTATACAGCAAGTTCTAAGTAGTTTTTATGCAATTTGTTTCGTTAAGGCAATAAATATCTTTTACCAGGAGGATAATCTCGCACCATGTCGGATATTAAATGAAAAAGGAAGTGCTTTGAAGCAACTGTATGATAATTCACGGAATTCGACCCAATAAATCTTATTGAATTTCTGTGAGGTGATCAAGTTTCAGTGTCCTATAAATAGAGAGAGACATTGGTAAGTGATGCAACTCCAAAGTCACCATGATGAAGATACCAAACCCTCTGGCGTGAGCATCTTCGTTTGCTGACATATCGTCTGGGTGGCTTCCTAAGCAGCTATGCTACTAGCCTTTGGGATGATTAAAACTGTTTGCAAACGTTGATGTATAAAATAAGCTATAGGGTTTGTGAACCCATTTTTTACATTGACATGAAAGTTAATGTTTTAAATGAATATGTTTACAGCAGCTAGGTTATATGTTCTGAAAGCATGGATTTGCCCCCCAGGTATCACTTTTAGAGGATGTGGGGTCAAAAACAAAATATATTTTTCTTTGCTTTTGAACAAATATTTTAATTTTGATTTAAAACGTATAATAAGACCATACATAAAATATTATATTGCCTATGTAGCATTATTAACCAAAACTAATGAATTTGTTTTGGCTGGTCGCTGAGAAATAATTATATTATTTATTTTGAACTTTTATTACTATGAAAATTTTAATTGTTTACAATTTTAAAATATAAAATGAAATTAGTAACTTTAGACGGAAGCCCATTTTATTTACAAGATCGGCATGGTTATGAGGCTTAGTGAGCCTTAAAATCCATTAATTCAAGTCACTTGGCAATTGAACGAAAGACTTAAGCAACGAACCTGTATGTTAATGAAGCTATAAACCAACATATCAACAAACAAAAAAAATTATGAGTTAAAATTAAAATAAATACGATCTACGTTTGATAAGTCAATGAAACTGGCCATCAGTAATTTTAAATTTAATACTGCTCAAGTCAACTACGGTATCTTAAAAGACTACTGTTGACAGAAATTCAAATCCGTATAACTTGTGAGTTTTAACAAAAATTGTAACAGGTTAATTTAGTGTGCGGGTTAAGCATTCTTTTAGCATATAAGGAGCATGTATAAAGCAAGAAAAGATTTGATAAATACCATTTTTGCTCCAATGGTTAAAAAAAAGTGGCTCCGTTGTGTTCGTACAAACACGATCCCAAAGTTCAGGTCCCGAAAAGAAGTATTCACAAAAGAAATCGTTGATACAAGGTGGCGCAAAAGTAATCCTCCTATCAGAAAATGCTATAAATTTTGCGATTGGCCCCTAAAGTCAGTTCTGTTTTGACATTTGTGTAGTAAACACATGCGAAATACACGTTAATAAACAATGTTACGCTATACTGCTCCAGAACGCGGAATATTGCTGACTATTTATTTGACCAATAATCGGTCGGGGCCAAACGGTTACTGTGAATGGTGAGCGCTACAGAGCAATGATCAACGAGTTCTTTTTGCCGCAACTTGATGAATTGAGATTGGAAAACATGTGGTTCCAACAAGACGGTGCAACAGCACACACTGCACGTGCCACAACCGATATGCTGAACATCGGAAGTTTACTTTTGCGCCACCTTGTATAATCCATAGAATGATATTGGACGATCGGAGAAAAAAGTGCGTGAAAAATCTGAAACTACAGGCATCTTAACTGAGCTAATATATCACATTTAACATGATTGACTTAATATAAAAAGGCTGTCCGCGCATTGGGTATAGCGATTCTTCACAATCGATCCGTGTTGAGGAGTGGGTGGCTATGTTCAACCGCAAAACGAACCATTTTATTGCCGTAGACGAAACATGGATCCATCAAACTACACTTAAAACCATGAAGCAAGCAAGACAGTGGGTTTGCCGGTAGGCTAACAAGGTTATGACTATGGTTGTTTGGGATGCACGAGGTTCCTTTCACATCCATTGCCTTGAAAAGGGCAATCGGATTACTGGCGGATAAATTTGGCGAGAAAAAAACTTTGTTCCATAAAAATAATGTGCGAGCGCACTCTTGCCTACCTAGTCACCGTGTTAGAAATTCAGAAATTGGGTGACAGCATGTAATCCATATGCCTATTTTGAGAGAAACACAAAAATTGAGAAAATGTATTAAGTATGAAATGTAAGATTATATTGAAAAATAAAATGTTTTTTGACGAAAAGTTTTTTTATATTAAAAGTCACCAAATTTTCAAACTGCCCCCGTATGTGTGTACGTACCCTGCAGTCAAACCAACTAGTTGCAAACTACTTTACATATTTCCATGTAAGCAACTGGTATTTTAAACATGGCGATGTCCCACGAGATGTCAACTGTCAGATTTCGACCAGCACATACACGTCATCTACTACTCATGAAATACTAGTTTGTATATAGTGGAAATTTACTAGTATCATACTAGTTCGAAAAAGATAAAAGAATACTAATCCAAAACCTATAGCAGGGATTAAAATAAGAAAATGGACTCATCAATACACCATTTTCATTTTTCATCATTTTCGCTGTGAAACCCCCCAATTTGGGATTGCAAAACATAAACTATGTCTTTGGAATATTTCATAAGCTGCTTATGTCGCTTAAATACATCCTATGAAAATTGGATAGTATGGATTGAACTTTTTCTGACAAGGATGATTTCAAACAGAAAATGTTAGTTGGATACTAGTATGTTTACTGCCTAGTTTGATATTTCACTGCAGGGTACTTTTTATTAAAGTTTTCTAGCGGCATATATTTAATAAGCAATTGGTTCTGGTAGCTTTTATGATAACGCGTTGACTTATGACCTACTTTCTATGGAATATCAAATAATTCGCGTAATCAATATAATTTTTTAATAATTGCAATGCATTAAGACTGGATGTGTGACATGTCATTAGTGTTTTGAAATATTCATTATTTTTATTCCTAACTTTATCCGGCATTTATCATCCATTTATTTACATACATACATATTAGAGGGGATCAAATTTTTTTTCCATCAGGAGTATAGCAAAAACGTAATCTACAAATGATTCTAAGAAAAATTGCTGAAGACACCGCAGATCTAAGTCCGATTTCGAGTCCCCCACTTTTGCAAAATAGATATTTTGCCATATGAATGTAGGGCTTGGCAAAAAACCTTCATAGCTTCTGTTAGAATTATAGGAAAAATATCATATTGGGCTTACTTTAAAGGTATCTTACGTACATTTCAGAATCTGTATTAATATCTATAGTATTTTTGAGTTTTAGTAAAGATATCAGGCTTAAATTATCAGAAATTAGCCTAAAATTAACTTTTAACTACTATATTATCATTTTTAAAAAATTTCTTATGGAAAATTGTTTTTTCTTTACAGCTAAAATAAGTTCAGAATATTTCCAACAACTTTCACTCAGACAGCAAAATTTTTGTATTTAAATTTAAAATGGATGAACCAAATCCTCCTACATCATCTGAATCCACTTTATCACATGTACTTGAACACGATATTATTGCATTTGGTTTATCAAGTGGATTAAATAATCTGAATTCACCGTCGTGACATTTTAAAATTTTATTTTTTTTAAGTGATCATGCTAAAATTCAAAGTAAAATGTTTTTGCATAAAAATTTTGAATCATCTGTAGATTACGTTTTTGCTATACTCCTGATCAAAAAAAATCCATCCATATAATTTGACCCCCTCTAATACATATGTAACTAAATAGTAATCAATTCGACAACAGTACCATCAATTTATTAGTATTAGCTTACCAAGAACATTTAGTTAGAATAACAACTAAAAGCCTCCGGTATAATACATACTTTTCAAGAGCGGGTTATCGAACGTTGTAAATTTAATGAGTTTTCAAACAGATCCGCTTATGTACATTAGAGGCTGCTAAGAAACACAGAATCTAATCAAACCCATTTAATACACTAAACCCCTTATACATTTAGAGAAAAAAAATAAATCTTTTCAAGAACTAGAAGTTGGCAAATAATTATTTAATAGTATACTCATATATTAAAACATCTAATATTTACATATGCACGTTTACAGTAATCAATATAACTCATTTACTAAGTGTGCTTGATACACATACATATATACATACACTTGTGCTCATACAATTAAGCGACTGTTCTGAAAAATAATATTTCAAAGAGAAAATCATTCAATTTATTTTGCAATTTTAATCTCTTACGTGCAAAAATATTTTATTATCTTTACAGCGTCTATAGAGGTGGACAAAATCCCGTTTTTCCGTGCTCACATACTTAAGCCATTTTAGAAAATACTGTGATCTGCAGACAAGATGAGGTCACTTACTCCAAAAAAATTAAAGTTTAATCAATTAAACTGTTCTTAAGGATTATTATTTTAAAAAAATTAAGCAAATGGCCAAAAACAGAAGTTCAACTGCATACGAGAGAAATATATGGGAGAGTTTCCAGAAGTGTAAGAAAAGTAACAGAACAGTAAAGTAACAGAAATTTTAGGTTTTTCTAGAGGAAGAATGTGAAACGCAATACAGTTTTATCAAAAACACAAAACTTTTCCCGATGCACCCCGAAAATGACCAAGAAACACGACCCCGAACGACGATCGGCTAATAGTTCACTCGGGTAAACTGGATTCTTTTAAGACATACACCGAAATACGGGCATATATAGAACAGTGTTATAATATAATAATATCGTCCAAAACAGTCCTCCGGCGATAGGCGAAAAATTTCTTGCATAGACGTACCAAAATGTTTCTAAAAAAGCATCAACCGGAGGCTAGAAAGTATCACCAATAATATGGAAAATTATTAAATTTAATCGTATCGAGTAAGTTTCATGTGTTTGGAAATAATGGTAGACCTTATGTCAGACGTCCGCCGTTACAGAAACTGAACCCGATGTACACAAAAAAAACCGTTAAACATGGTGGCTCATCCGTGATGGCATGGGGATGCTGCACCCCATCTAGGGTAGGTCCGATTGTACCAACTGAAGGGAAAACTACGGGCGAAATGTACGGAGATATTATAGCGGACCACTCAAAAGGAAATTACCCTGGAAATATATCGCTTTCTTTGATTTTCCAATAAGATAACGACCCAAACAGTGTTCTAGGGCTATTAAAAGCTGGCTTAGAACCAACAGTATCAAATTTCTCGAGTGTCCCGCGAAAAGTCCGGACTTAAACCCCATAGAAAATCTATGAGGCATTATGAAAAGGCCAATCGCTGGAAGAAACCCCCGAAATCAGACTGGTTTATGGGAAATCATAAAGAAAGAATGGGAAAAATTACTTCGGCCCAATGTAGCCTACTTGTGGCTACCATGAATATCAGCTGAAAGGAAGTATTCTTCAAAAATGGTTCTCCAACTAAGTATTAGTTGAAATAAGGTATATTTTGAGAAAAAAAACCTCAATTTTTCGGCATTAATTGGGTTTTTTTTACAGATCTAAATTATACAAGGTGGCGCAAAAGTAAGCTTCCGATGTTCAGCATATCAATTGTGGCACGTGCAGTGTGTGCTGTTGCACCGTCTTGTTGGAACCACATGTTTTCCAATCCCAATTCATCAAGTTACGGCAAAAAGAACTCGTTGATCATTGCTCTGTAGCGCTCACCATTCACAGTAACGGTTTGGCCCCGACCGATTATTGGTCAAATAAATAGTCAGCAATATTCCGCGTTCTGGAGCAGTGTAGCGTAACATTGTTTATTAAAGTGTATTTCGCATGTGCTTACTACACAAATGTCAAAACAGAACTGACTTTAGGGGCCAATCGCAAAATTTATAGCATTTTCTGATAGGAGGATTACTTTTGCGCAGTAACCGTTTTTCACCGACCGATTATTGGTCAAATAAATAGTCAGCAATATTCCGCGTTGTGGAGCAGTGTAGCGTAACATTGTTTATTAACGTGTATTTCGCATGTGTTTGCTACATAAATGTCAAAACAGAACTGACTTTAGGGGCCAATCGCCAAATTTTTAGCACTTTCTCATAGGAGGATTACTTTTGCGCAGTAACCGTTTTTCACCGACCGATTATTGGTCAAATAAATAGTCAGCAATATTCCGCGTTCTGGAGCAGTGTAGAGTAACATTGTTTATTAACGTGTATTTCGCATGTGTTTACTACACAAATGTCAAAACAGAACTGACTTTAGGGGCCAATCGCAAAATTTATAGCATTTTCTCATAGGAGGATTACTTTTGCGCCACCTTGTATGAACACAAATTTCGTACCTACGAAGGTTAAATCTTTTTATGTTCCAACATTTTAATTTTAACTCATGAAATAAGTAGACAAATTGAATTGAAATGCATTTCCGTTAATATTTTTGTAAACTTTAATTCGGGATTTCTAGTAAAAATTTCGAAAAAAGAACTTGTATACTTTGCCGATCGTATGGCTTAATTATATGAGCACAAGTGTACATGTATATATGGAGATGTAAGAAAATCGTACAGACCCTGTAGAGAAAATCTGCTTATACATATTTTAATCGACTAAATTATATGGTTATGCATGTAAGAAGATTGTGCGAGGCTTCGGCACGCACTTAATAAACCAGTATATACAGCAATAACCACAAAATGTATACTATATTATAAGTACAATATAGACAGTCAGCAACTTCACTATTATATTTTGAGCCAACTTTAATTGGGCAGCTGTATGCAAGGGAATACAATTTGTTTCTTCCCTAAATGTAAGTTGGGCATCTATAAGCACATCGGTGATAATTGCATTTAATTCTAAGCGCGCACAAACAAACAGGCAGACAGACAAAAATTCTAAAAGCAACACAGCCGACACAGATCTTAGCTACGACAAGAAACTGATTCGAGTCGATGTTAGGTCCCCAAATGGTTCATCATGTAGCCATAACAGGCTTAATAGATGTAAAATATGTACACAAGGCTCTTGACAGTGACAAACTTTCCTACGGGGTTATATGTAACTGTTTTCAATAGACATCAAACAACATTAAAAGCTATGCACGACATAGCCTTGGATATCATTAGCTATTTCGCATCTGTAGTAAATGTGTTATTCACGCTTCAGGCGGTCTGCTAAAAGTAGCGTCGATTAGTTTTTACAAAGCTAATAAATCTGATTGAAAGAGCTGGAGATCGGCAGCAAAAATTCTCAGCAACTGCAACAGGTTACGCAGTATACGCATTTCTTGAAGCTTAAATATTGGTAACCAATAAGTTCTGTTGAGGATTATCGATTCGAAATGGAAGAAGTAAGTCAACATTGAAAAGATTCGGCTTTGTGTGTAGCGTGCTAATACTGAAGGCGCATGAAACGAATTTGAGATGTAATGCCCGTAACGTATGAAATAAAAACTTGCCTCACTATAACTTATAAATTTTTGACGTGATCCGGTTTTCTAATTATCTGGCTTCATGCGCGTTTTGGGATGCTAAATTCTCATATTTTGGAATGTTATGAACGCACATGAAATTGAATTTCAATTTGAAGTATTATTAAAAGCCAATGCATCAATAGAAGGTTACATCTGTGTCAATTTACACTGACAATCAAGCAGCCATCAAAGCCCTCTTGAGGATTAAATATATCAATCGATTAGAGATAGCCGCTTAATGACCTAGCTTCGCTGTAAACCACAGCAGTGATGTGAGTCACAGAAAATATACCAAGCGAAGTAAGGCTTGCAGCTACTACCCTTGCTCCTGCCATTGCCCCGTGCAGACAATGGCTTGTGTTGGTTTGCGCCAAAAAAGCGAATGAGAGATGGATAAAAGCGAGGTGTGTAAGCAATTTTTTCCACGCATAAAAAGGTTCATAATTAATATTGATCTTCTCTACCTAGGTGCATGGGTTGGAATGCACTGTCCACCTAATCTAACATAACGCAACTATTTAAGTAACTCAGGGTTTTTCAGTATTTAAGTGCAGATTAGAAACACCAGAGGATTTGCCACTACATCCAAATAAGTAAGATAACTCTGAATGTGGTACAACAGCTGTGAAGGGTAATTCCTACGGAGATTCAAAAGCATTAACGATATTAACGTATTCTTCCAGCTGAAGCTAGGCAGCTGATCATGAAATGTCTTAATAATTCCACCTCATCACCATCCATTCAGCCTTTTGACCCTCTAACCATCATGGGAAAATGACAATAACTTGACAGAAGAATCTCGGCACCTGCCAAAAGAAGGCGTACATGCGCTCACCATTCTCGACTGCATGTTGTCCGAGTAAATGCTAAGTTGCCTAACATTTACAGTGCTGGATAATATCCCACTTTCGTTTTTAGCTTGTATCCGTCCACCCCATTTCTCCCTCAAGGGTATTTGAGTTTTGTAATAGGGGTGTGGTACCGTCCATACAAGTTGGCATGTATTTGTAATTGCTGAAGCAAAAGAACTGAAATTTAATATATCTGTCGGTGTTTTCAATATCAGGAAATAATCCAAATTTCTGGAACTACTCATACTAAATAAAAGAAAATGTGTGCGAACTTTCTAAATGATAGATATTAAACTTTAGACGGTAATTAGGAAATGTTGGATTTCAGGTTCAGATTTCCTCAGAAAGTTTCTTCGAATAAGTATGCTACAACTATATATACTAAGATTCGTCAAGATAACCTTTGTTATTGAATAAGGAAATTTGCAAGGTTTGTCAAACTATAGAGCTGAGGTTTTGCCTGCTTATTAATCAATCAAACAATGGTAATATAATTTCTGCATATTCATGAAAGCTATAAGAAATCATTACAGCTGAAGACAGTCTCGGTTTATTTTTATACTTTTTAGTGACTTTGATCCAATTCTTGTACAAATGAGATAAAGACAAGATAGGCCCACCGATATGTATACCAAGATGATCAGGACGATGAAGAGAGCCGATTTAGACAACTCCATACGTTCGTCTGCCTGTCTGTTTGAACACAAAATACTCCCTCAGTTTGTAGAGATATCTGGCACAGACGACGACAACGCTCTACTTGAGTTTTATTCAACACATAAATATTAAAAGAGTTTATCCACTATTTACAATTTCATGCCCATGTGGTATTAAAGCCAATTAAGTTAGATAAATTATTAAAAAAATACTGTTCATTCACAGATGTAAGCAAACAAAAGCACTTTAGGAACTGATTAATTTTTTTCGATTTTTCCTTAATGTACAACCTTTACATATATAGGGCGTTTCATAACTATAGCACTTTCAAAATTAAACTTTATCAAGATGTACACAAAGTTAAGAATTCAGATTTATATGAGCTTTAAATGAGGAACAAATTAAAATGATATATTAAAACATGTCAATTTTGACATTGTTATTGTTATGAAACGACACACATATTTTAAAGCAGAAAAGTGAATAAACAGTTTTGTCGGTAATCAAAATCTATGGTATTAATATGCAAATTAAAAAAATTTTGAAAATCGTTTCGAATTTTTAGAATTTTTTCAATCTCATTTCTTTCCATACAACGCATGAAACCCGTTTTTTATACGAAAAATTCAACTGAAAACTGGAAATTTATACATATTCTTTACATTAGAATTTGGTGGGCTGCAAAACTATATTTTCCTTTTCCCGATAGAAAATATTTCAAAATATTTCGAAATGTTTTCAAAACTTTTTTGAACTTTGATAAAACGCTCACAAGGTTTAGTACGCAGATTTATACCAGACCTGTTAAATTTGATTAGTAATTAGTAATTAATTAATTAGACTACTTTTTTTATTTGTAATGATTACTTTGTTTGTTTTTCAAGAAAAGACAATTTTTAATTGAATGCGATTAGGAAAATCAAAAAATTATCATGATTTTTCACTGTTATTAAAAAAATCTAAAATAATCAAAAAAAAACTTTGTTTTGTTACTTTTGATTATTTTTGATAATTTTTGATTTTTTTCAATTTTTTTGATTAATTTCGATTTTTTTCGGTGTAGTTGATGTGTATACAAAAAAAAATCAAAAATAATAAAAAATAATGAAAAGTAATCAAAACACTTTTTTTATTGTTTTTTATTAACTTTTTTTTTTTTTAATAATCGTAAATCGATTTTTTAAATTAATTAGAAAGTAAACATTACAAATTAAAAGTAATGGTTATCAATAATTAAATGGATTGCCAAAGAAATAATTAATCAAACCTGTAATCATTACGATTAGTAATCATTATTTAACAGATCTAATTTATACGACACTAAATTTAGAACTCTAATAAAAAAATATTGAAGTTCAAGTGATAGTATATAAATGGCTAAAACATGTAAATTCTGAGGGTGCTGTAGTTGTGAAACGGACTATAAGTATCTAGGTACCTAATTTCTCACAGAAGCAGCAAACACCTGTATTCACATTACAAAGTTGGCGTTTACCACATTGTTACACCTGCCTCAAAGTTACCCACATATTTCAAGCTAACAAAAACCGTTTGGAAATACATAAATATTTACTCAATTAAATCTTTGTTTGCCAACAAATGCTTAACAAACCCAACTGATGAGCTAACAAATAAACACCTTGCAAAACTAATTACTTTGTGGTAAGCCAAAATATCGAAACTTAAAAAAAATAAAATTTATTTGATTTATAAACTATGTTGAAAAATTCGGGCTTAAATATGTAGGAAGGTGTTACATTGTGCAGCCCAACAAATACTTTGATTACAGATCAAATGAACGAAATTTAAGTTGAAAAATTGTTTGCCATTTGTTTGTGAGCTGCCAGAAAAGCCTTGACATAAGGCAAAGCTTGAACAAAGAAAGTTTTAAATAATGTAAATTATCAATATTAATCATCAACGGCCTAGGCGATGTTGTAATACCGCCAGCCAACTGGAAAAACCAAGGGAGGATAAATCAACCTCCACCTGTTTCTCCATCTCAGCTGATGTCTCTCCCTTTCTCTAATCTTGAATCCGGATATAGAGAGGGAAAACCTTCGGGGCTGGAGCATATGTATTTATTTACCCTATACCCTTCCATGACTCAGCCAGTGGAACCTTTGGGTTTTAATTTGCTGCACAATTTTTATATCTGCGTAAACCTCGTGCAGCCCATAGTTATAAATTCGGTCAATACTCTCTATTTCCGCAACGGTAAGGAGAATTTTTTCTCGGATATATCCTTCACAATCCTGACAGAGATGCTGGGGTACCTTCAAGTCATTTGACAAAGCCGTATAAGCTTTGCATGCAAGTCAAATTAAGACATATATGCAGCTAATTTTTGCAATATTTAAATATGGTGTGTCTTGTTTATTGTAGGTCTCTCTCTAGGCTTCGGTGGCACAATACACTAGATAGGGCTTTATATTTGATACAAAGGTAACTGACCAGGTTATTGTTGTTCAGTAATTTCAAATTTGGAGGGAGGCACCCATCCCCACCATACTTCCGTAAGAGTTTTTCATGTATTTGAACAGCTCTATGTAGTCCGTCTTTTTCATCATAATCGGTTGGTAGGACGTTCTTTAAATAGTTAGTCATTGGGCTATGGGATTCGTCTTCTCTCTTGAGCAATAATAAATTATTCACGCTTTTTTTGTCCCTGCAGGAATTCGCGTAAGTCTTTAAAGCTTCCTCTTCCGAAGCTGCATTTATGTATATATCCGAGGTAGGCTTCAAAACCCTTTTAATTTTTTTAAATTTCTATATATAAACTTAACTTTTTAGACGGCTCAATCTCGTAATCCACTATGTTGGGCTATGTTTACTAGTTAAAGCGTTGATAAGTAGTAGTGGGACTATTTTCGAGTAATATTCGAATAAATAGTATTATTCGAATAGTTTATCCGTTTATTCGAATAGTATTATTGAAATGCGAGAGATGTCGGAAGCGAAATTCACTGTCGTCATCGCTTGTACCTATGAACATGCATTCACGTTTTGTATGTATGTTTGCGTGTACAAATGTGTTCATAAGCTGTAGTGATATTTGTTTAACTATTCGAATACCTATTATTCGAATAGTTGCCATTTATTCGAATAATACTATTCGAATAAAAGTATAAATTATTCGAATTTTTTATAGTCTTCGAATAAAATGATTTCTTATTCGAATAATTTTTATTCTAACAGTCACATGCCTATTGATAAGTTATCAGATAGCAGCATTTTATGCACACCGGTAAAAAAACCCATAAACTTCCCATTCCAAACCTAACTTTCTTCCCATCAGGTCTTATTTAGTCATATTTAAAACAATTAATGACTTCGCTGTATTTAATTGCAAATATTTTTACTATTGTGTCAAGGCATGGGCCGTCAAACTCTACACATCACACCCTTGCCCTTTTTTAGTATATTTGCCCGCTTTAATGACATTTATTTAGTGAATTTAGTTAGAGTTATTGTCACTGCCACACTAAGTTAACCCAAATTTTTAGTGTAACTTGTTGAATCTTGTTAGGCGGTAGCGTTGGTGACCTTTCCCCATTAAAGCGGAAGGCTAACCAGCTTATAATCGTAAATAAATAAAACAAATAATAAATCAGTCGAAAACGTCAATCTTAAGCGGGTATACAATACTGTAAAAAGTTAAGACATATTTTCGCTCTTTCTAACCAACAAGTAACGAGTTGAAGCGCTTGCAAAAGTAGATAATGAACCCTTCGAGCAAGCAAGCAATTGAAGTTGATACGGAAGATGGTACAGTCAACAATAGTATATTGACAACTGGCTGACCAAAAAACTAATGCTACATACTAGGTCAGCTCGAGAAGTAAAATGAAAAACAAGTATGGAAGTCTAAGTTCGAATGGAACCGAACATTATATACCTAGTAGTGATCTATTATGGCACCCCGATTTACGCAGATCTATTTTAATACTTTTTAGTTCGTATTATAAAGCCAGCTGACTGTTTTCAACAAAAATATTTCTGTTAAGAGTTCTGAGTGGTTTCCACATTTTTTCAAAATACCAATACATGCACATTTTATGTTTGGAAAATTTGGGTTCAAATAGACAGACGAAAGGAGAGACTGACATGGCTAAATCGACTCAGCTCATCATCATTATTATTTCAGTTTAATTATTGATTGGCCCATCTCTTCTTCTTCTCATACTTACAAACATTTTATGTTTTTAAAAGGTATGGAAATCAAAAAGAATATATAATTTCCCTATTGCAGTGGGGTATTAACAACTTGCCCGGATATTTTGCTTGCGTGTTATCCAATTTGCCTAATTTTTGGCAGTAGTATACTACAGAAATAGAAAATAATACAAGCCGCAGAACCACTCCGCTCAGGAACCATCTATTACAAGAGTGTACAATTGCTGGCGTATGCCGATTACATTGACATCATTGGCCTTAACAACCGCGCCGTAACTTCTGCTTACTCTAAATTAGAAAAAGAAGCGGAGAAAATGGGATTGGTGGTGAACGAGCGCAATCGCACCTGGGCACCCACGCCACTGTTGGCAGCTATAAGTTTGAAATAGTAAGGACTTTGTTTATCTGGGAACCAGCATTAACACCAACAATAATGTCAGTTTAGAAATGCAGCGAAGAATTACCCTTGCCAATAAATGTTACTTTGGACTGAGAAGGCAATTGAGAAGCAAAGTCCTCTCTCGGCGGACAAAAACCACGCTCTACAAGTTACTCATATTACCCGTCCTGCAATATGGAGCAGAAGCATGGAGTCGGCCCTTGGGGTATTCGATAGAAAGGTTCTTTGAAGGATGAATGGGCTTCTACGCGATGCCGACGGTGTTTACTGAAGAAGATTTAATGATAAGTTGTATGAGCTCTAGGCAGACATCGCCATTGTCCAACGAATTAAGGCCCAGCGGCTACGTTGGTTTGGCCATGTAATGCGAATGGAATAAGATGCTCCGGTCCGGAAGGTATTCTTATCGGAACCCACCTATGAAAGCAGAGGGAGACCCCCACTCCATTGCAAAAACCAAGTGGGGAACGATCTGCGATCCCTTGGCGTTTCTAATTGGCGTCAACTGGCAAAGGATAGAGTCAGGTGGTGCACTTTTACAAACAGCTATTAAGGGCTGTTGACCTGTATATGTATCTATGTATGTATACTACATACTATTGAGAATCAGCTGACCAATTTTTATTGAAATATCTAGTTGAAATTAAAAGCAATCGACTTTGAAAATAGCAGAATTTGTATGCTGAAAAGTGGGCGGTGCCACAAAGTTATTGCCAATTAAATATATCTATGCTCTTTTTAAAAATCTTTCGTATAAAAGTGGGTTGGGCCTTAACTGATTCCCCCATGTTTTCCCGGAACATTCCCTGCATTAATGGAAATCTGTGTGCTGAATTTCGTTTCGATATCTTGAACAGTTTTTTATTTATGATTATTAATATTTTTTAAATTTGACTTAATCAAAAGTGGGCGGTGCCACTCCAATTTTCAAAAATGTCTAAAAAAATTTATTTTCTGCCTTAATGTTAATGTACCCACCAAGTTTTATTATAATAGGTGTATTATGTACTGAAAAATCCCTTTTTTTTTGGTATTTTCGAAAATATTCTATATATAAAAAGTGGGCATGGCTATCATCCGATTTCGCCCATTTTCAATAGCGCTCGGAGATGAGTGCCCAGGAACCTGCATACCAAATCTCATTGAGATATGTCAAAATTTACTCAATTTATCGTGATCACAGTCGGACGGACGGACGGACGCGGCTTAATCATTTTTTCTCTTTTCCTCGTGAACATTTTGACATTGTACCGTTAGGCGAATGAATGAATGAATGCGTAGTACTACTAGGTATAATAATAATAGAATAACTAAAGCAAATACATACATAATTACAAAATCTCTTATATTCAAACTAAGTGCAAGCAATCGTTCAAAGACCTGCAATAACCCAACAACAAAAGCATTCTGAAAAGATGTTGAACACTTTGTAATTTCAGTTAAAAATTGTGTAAATATTGCAGTTAATGACACACCTCTTAAATTACGGGGGCATTTTGAAAATTCGGGTTCTTTTTGAACAACATTTTTTTTTTTCGACATGTATTTTAGTTTTCAACATAATCCGATTTTAGCTAGATACATTTAGTCCAGCTGTTTTCCAATTTTTGTATGATAGGATTTGCCAAAGCAGGGTAAACCGGTAAACACACTGTGGTTTTCATTGATGTATGTTCACCCAGTGAAATCGACCGTTTCTATGATTTCTTCTGGTTATTTATATATCCATATTTCGTCTGCTATAACAAAACGGCATAAAAATTCTTTCGGATTGCCGCTGAAAATCGCCTTTGAAGTTGTCATTGCCCGGTTAGCCTTTCCATACCTAAATATTTATGAAAGATTTGATGTATTCGCAAAGTTGAGATGCCTGTGGTCTCAGCTATTCCACGAACTTGAAACTGATAAGGCAAAGTCCCCATAATATTTATCAAGCCTTTACTTGGTTTGCTGATGGTTTCTTTCGTAACAAATAATGCTTAAGTAACAAACGGAATAGATTTTTTTTTCCATTTTGGTTAGAACCCACAAGGTCATCGGTTTTAAAATGCTCTTTTAAGTGATCAATCAGTGGAATTTCATAGTCACAGAATTTTAAAATTTCATGCCAGTATACTAGTTTGATATGGTAAGCTGTACGGGGCTTTTATTAGTTGAAATTAATCAATCCCCTTATAATTTTTTGTATTGTTTTAATCAATTTGATAAAAATCATTAAAAATTTTAACCAATGGTAATTTATCATTGAATGGCCTCTCGATAAAAATCTTATAATTTAAACGAGCTATTCTTGTATATTTGTATGTTTGTATATTTGTATATCCAAACTATCTCGAAAACGGCTCAACCGATTTCGATGAAACTTAGTATGTACATAGTATACCAAATTCTAAGAATGTTTACCTAGGGATTTCTAACATAGCATGTTTTTACGGGGTTGCGACCTATCTGAATTTTTTTTAAATGTAATGAAATATGCCAATATGGGTATCAAACCAAACGCATTTTCCTGCGTATTTAAAAAAAATATTTCTAAGTACGGTTGCCACTTTTTGTTGTCACCTGAGCTTTCGCGGAAGTGCTAAACGATAGATGTCGCCATGGAAAGCTCATTGAAGCAACCTCAAAGCAAATTTTGACATTTAACTGGTGTTCGTTAAACAGTAAAAGGTTATTGTTATTGGAAAAATTTATAAATCGGTGATATTTTAGAAAACGTGAGCTCTTAAAAGTGTATATAGCTAAAAAAAAATTCTGAAGTAAATACAAATTCGAGTGGAGATGTTTGGAAAGTATATCTAAGCGAAGAAGTAATAAACTTTTGAGTTTGTCACAGTGGAGCTTAATTCATCGATGTTCATGCATGGTATGTTATATGTGGCGTTTTCAAGAGTTAAGCTAAAGTAATGTTTCAGAATGACAATCCGAGACGTACTCGGAACATGGTATGGAAAGAAGTTTTGGTTTAGATTTCTATTTTGAAAAAGTGTTGACAGATATATTGAGCACTAAACGACATATATGCCCATGTAACCCTATTCTTTCTGGATTATTTCATAACAACTGACAACCTCTAACTATACAATTCAGCAAGAATACTTGTAAAGAGTTCTCTGAAATATGGGAAAAGTTTTTTGAGCAGTCACCAAGTAGTAATTATGTGTATTCAAACTTTGTTACCAATAAAAAAAAATATATTAGACATCTTTCTATTTTCACGATATGTTTTTAAAATCTATTTTTGAAAAGCTCTATTGCTGATAAGTAAACTTAGACATACAAACAACCAGAATATCCTTACTGATAAGTATCTAAAGCAAATTAAAATGTATGGCAACCTTTGTAAACACCGAGCAAAGCTCGGTCGCCCAGATACTAATCAATTAAACCGATAAACATTACGATAGATAATCATTACTTAAGCAACAAAAGTTATAGGCGAACTACACAATAACTTCCGGTAAAGAGTCACAGCGTTTGCATCTTGGCAACCACGATACTCCTCTGCCATAATACCGAAATAATAAAAAAACCTCCTTAAGCTGGAAACAAAATTTTGCAAACAACAATATCAGAAAATAATTACTTAAAACCCAGCGGCTACGTTGGGTTGGCCATGTAATGCGAATGGAAGAAGATGATCCGGCCCGGAAGGTATTCTTGTCGGAACCCACCACTCCGTTGGAAAACCCAAGTGGAGAACAATCTGCGATCCCTTGGCGTTTCTAGTTGGCGTCAACTGGCAAAGGATAGAGTCAGGTGGCGGGCTTTGTTGGAAGGTCAAAATCGTGTAGATGGTTAAACAAACAGCTTTTAAGGGCTGTTGACCTATATATGTATGTATGTAAGACCCACTTGCATAAAAGCCGGTTAACGCTAATCGGCAATTAATTTCACAGGTAACCGTATAAAATATCAAATACACCCCGGTTACCGCTTACCGGCTGTTATGAAAGCGGCCCTAAAGGAACTACCCGGGCTAACAAATCCTGCTTCGGATTAAGTAGGCAACTAAAAAGTAAAGTCCTCTCTCTCGAACAACGAAAATAACGCTCTTTTTAAATCACTTATCGTACCCGCTTAGACGCTGCCAATATCTGATAAGTGAGTTCTGGGAGTATTTGAGAGGAAGGTATTCGAAAGATTACTAGATCTCAACGCTTTGACGATATTGATTACGAAGGAGATTTAATGATGAGCTGTATACGGAAACCAACACAGTTCCACTAATTAAAACCCAGTGGCTTCTTTGGCTGGACCAAGTTTGACCAATGAATGAGTATGTTCCGACCCAGAATATGTTCTTAAGAAAAAGGAAGAGGGAGACCAGAAACCCTATGGAATTAGTAAGTGGATATCGATTTGCGATGCAGTTCTGTTTCCAATTTGCGCCAGTATCACAGCGAATAAACGGCTGACGCTTAACGCCATTTAAGTAAGTGAGTAAGTAAGTAATATACATATATATGTCCCTCTATTTTGATCTATCACACGACCCTCGTACCGAATAACCAGAAGCGCATTGAAGTTGAAGCGTTTATAACAGTTGATTATTATTTGAACATGGAACAAGAGATCTAAATGTTCAAGTATTACTTAGAGATGAGGCGTACATATGTATTAACAACAACAAATCACAACAAAACAAAGTAACGTATTTAAATATTACCTACCTCTACAGTTCTTAATATAGGTTTTCTATATTTATATCTACATTTTCATACCTAGTTGTGCCTCTCACACAAGGTAATTCCATAAACGGATTCAAATATCCACCACCTTTAGCTGTAGAACAACGCTATCTTCCACTCTGGCTTAAGTTCGGTTTGGCTATTATAATTGGTTAAACTCTTACATATCCAGACTAAACCCCGAAATACAAAATTTATAAATTTTTTGATGTTTGAAAGGGTAGGCTCTTCTAACACCAATTTTACTTTGGTCATACCATATCGAAGTTGAGAGTTTTCTGGGACTTCCAACACCTGTGACACCACGGTGGCCAACAACAATAGCAACAGTAAATTTCGGGCCATTTCACGCGCCTGCAGTTCTACGACATTTCACTTCAGCTCTTTTGGGAACTTGGTCAAAATTGGTAGACGTCTGAACCCTTAAATATGAAAAATCACGTTTTGAAAACCCCAGTGATACAAATCATTTAAAGCATGGTATAGGTGAGCAAGCAACTAAAAGAACTGAAGGCGGGGTCAGTACTAAGTATTTAATCCCCCGCGTCCATTCTTACTAGGTAGTACATTTTTATGTATCTTCAGCTGAGCAGAGGTCAGAGACTTATTAATTCTACTCGACTAACGGTATGTCGAAATAGAGGTTTGCTCGTGAGCAAAAAAACAAAAACAAATTGGTTAAGCCATAAGATATCTTATTGAAATTTTGTATACGGACTCGTTTGCTATTATCCCTCATCGTTACTTAAAATGGGCGAAGTCGGATAATAGATATTACGACCAAATTAGTGTGTAGATTGACATTTTCGCAAACAATTACGTTTTGAAAAGGGGCGTGGCACCGCCCACTTTTGATTAAATCAATTTTACAAGTATTATTGGCTAAATAAAAAGCCGTATGTGTCGGGAAAATTGGAAGAAATCTTTTAAGGGCCACGCCCACTTTAATATTAAAAATATTTGAAGGATCATAGATATACCTAATAGCCAATATCTCTTCAAAAAAATTTGTTTCTATACATAAATTCTTTTTACATAAAAATTGTTGTTTTAAGAAGCGATAAAATAAACATTTTTGAAAATGGACGTGGCAACTCCCTTTTTCCTTGACCAAGCCAACGTTTCGATAGTAATAACTTGAGGAAGAGTTTACGTAAAAACTGGTACAAGTATTTCAATTGTAACGAGAAACATATTTAGTAAAATTAACAAAATCGGTTGATAATCACGCCCACTTCTGATACTAGTGTCAAAAAAAAGCCTCAGTAAATGTATAACCTAAGTAAACCAAATATAACCATGATAAAATAAATTGTAAGTGGGTGGGGGGGGGGGGGGGGGGGGGGGGGGGGGTTGAACTCGCAATTCGGTTTTCCTGCTAATATCGGAGATGAATATTCCTTAAGTTATATGTATCTGCCTTTTCATGAGAATTGATGGTCCCGTTTCCAGTAGTTGCAATCATTAAATTTCCAGAAACCAAGCGAATCGGTTGATAACCATGCCCACATTTCAAATAATGATTTTTGGTGAATGGCACGTAAGCGAAAACTAACTCCGACTTTGTTGCTGAGGCTACAGCTGAATATATAATGTTCGGTTTCACCCGAACTTAGGCTCCTTACTTGTTTCTTTCTGTTTTCGATTGGGGCTTAACGTATTTCCTTCAAGTCAATAATAGTATTGTTGTTATTGTTGTTTATTGTTAACGTTAAATAAAAGCATATAATTGCGAGGAGAGCCGCATTGTGCGCCAACCTGATCCATTCACGTTTTTCCCACGCTTTAGCTACTCACCCTTCTCTTCATCTGCATCGCCATTAACTCAACGCTTTTGTATTGTGGTGTCATCTTCGGACACCTCAGTTCATCTTCAGCCAGAGCAGAGTATGGCATTTTCTTTATTTTTTTATTAATCTCTGATAGCCCTGACATCAAATGGCACCACACACACTCACACTCAGACGCTAGTTAAACGTTGAAAGCTAAACGTAAATCTATTGTCTTTGCATGTCCAATGCAACAACATCAACCAAACATTGTAAAGCTGTCAAAGTAATGCCGTGGCTCGTCAATGATTGCTGATGATGGAAAAATGCCGATCCACCAATTTCAAGTGGGCAGAGTAAATTGCGCTGTTTTCAAATTTTTTTTTATCGATGGGAAAACACTTGAAATTTTCAACAATAAAAGGTATGAAGGTGCATGCGATGGCTTTCAAAACAAATAAACAGCACGGGTGGTGACTAATTAATCCAACTATTTCATGTGTATGAGAAGATAATTAATGGAATTTTAATTAAAACATGGTTGTCTTTAATGACGGTCCCTCTCTTCACAAAAATTATGACCTTTAGAATCAATGAATTTGCTTTTTCTCCCAACTGCAACTGGGCGATTTTGAACGTCGCACCGGCGCATCTTCGTTCACTCGTACAACGCGGCCTAGCTAGCGAAGCCGCTGGGTTTTAACTCACTGAACTATGTCGGCGTCTGCGTAAAGCTCATACAGCTCATTATTAAATCTTCTTCGGACTCAGCGTCATCAAAGCATACAGGTGAACAAATCTTTCGAAGAACCTTTCTCTTGAATACTGGCACCATATAGCAGGAGGGGTGTGATAAGTGACTTATAGCCTGTTATTTTTGTTAATCGAGAGAGAATTTTACTTCTCAATTGCCTACTCAGCCCGAAGAATTACTTGTTTGCAAGAGTCATTCTGCCTTTGATTTCCATGATTTGTCAGACAAGGAAACTCTTTATCGTAGAATCGCTTTATTAACAACCGCGCAGTAAAATCTGATTTCTCTGGACAAGACGCTGTCATCCTTTAAATAACCAGCGCTTCTACACCTTCGCTTCCACGTCACTGTTGATAGTTACGAATCCTCCATTTCTTACGACAGCCGCTTCTCAGTACTGAACTGATCCGGGTTTTTTCACAAGGCCAAAGAATATTATGTATAGGGGTATAGAATATGCCCGAGGTAGGCATACCGGTCGTAAGAGGCGACTAATATGCACAAAGGTAATGACGTGCAACTCGATGGTTGATCTACGGATATGATACCTCTCACCTCTTATTACCCATCTTATCCTTCCTTACGGAAGGAGGGATGACATGACCTAGAAGGTTTCACTGGTCATAAATCGCTACCACGGCAGTCGGGCAGCACCACAAGGGAGTATCGTAGCGTACCGGATTCATATCCGGACAAGGACTGTCAGTTCGACAGCACTCCCACAAAACCTTCGGGGAGTGTTTTTGTTGATACAGTAACAACAACAACAAATTATGTCCGTCACGTCCTATCCTGACACTGTAATCCTAGGAGCAATCCCTTGCAGCGGGGCTGCTCCAATACGTCTTGTTACGGGCGTTTATTGCATCCAACCCTGCACCAAGACATTATATCTGCTGCGTTTGCTGGAAGAATATTATTGTTAAACGGTCGCATTCACTTCAATTTGTCATGTACATGAAATGGCTACACAAATCCGGACGTACAGGTTTTAACCCTCCCATATACATTCCCGTAATTTCTTTAGTATATTCTTGGCCCTCTGTTGTCCACACCTCGAGGTGACTTGCGGTACACGCCGCCAAGGTGTGCGCTGTCTCTTCCTACTATAGATGCACAGTATTCAGGACTAGCAGTGTTTCTGCACTGCACGTCTCACTAACTTCTGCCACTCGCGCTCAATGGTGCCACCACGGCACAAGACTACTCTACACTCCTCCTCACTTAGGAACAGAACATATACGAGCAATGCCGATCGTCATCCCTCTCCCTTTTAAAGAAACTAATGGGTGTGTTTGTAGCGGGATTTAGCCCGGAGAAACTTTATTTGTGCAACTAACATTGAGTAGGAAGCAAACGCAGCAGATCCAATCTCTTATTATTATCATTATTGTAGAAGCAGCCGGCTCATAGATTCATGGAATGGGACGTCACGGACCAAACAGGGTTATACTGATGATGGCAAACCTTTGCCAGATCTGAATTAGGTACGCTTCGGTACGAGCACCTTGCGTCACCAGCCCGATTGCTGTGGTAGCGATTTCGTCGGGGTCTATGTGAATTTTAGTTGCCTCGTACAACAGGTATACCTACAGCAGCCGTACTGAAATGAGCAGGGATTTTTACCCAGCCAAGGACTGTTATCTCAGTGTAACCGTGTCTAATTTGTCAAGTCCTACCTCGAAATTGTCATTCCCGCAACAAACCCTTGCAGGGGGTTGCTCCATTTTCTCTTGCTACGAGCTGGTATCGAATCCAGCCTCGGACCAAGACGCTGGATTCGCTGCGTGTGCTGGAAGAAAATGTATTTCAAACGGTCGCATTATGTTCAATTCGTCAAGTGCAGGAGATGGCTTCACAAATCTAAATGCTCAGTGCTGAACCCTGTCATTCAGAAACCCCGTACTTTCTTCAGTTCTTTGTTGTTGTTGTTGTGCTAGCGACTACTTAACCTGCCTAAAGTATCAAGTCTCATCCAACACTGTCATCAAGCTCTTCTAACGGGAGTCCCAGAACCCTCGCGGCTTCAACAGGGGTGGACCAGTGTGAAATTGCTGTTAGAAGAGTAGGCTCGGTTGAGCAGATGAACAGATGATTAGTATCATGGGCAGACACGCCGCATGCCGGGCAGACATTTGGCATGTCAGGGTTCAGTGTGGATAGGTAAGAGTTTAGTCTGTTACAGTATGCAAAACGAAGTTGGGACAGGATGACTCTTGTCTCCCTAGGCAGTTCGCGTTCCTCATCGGCAACAGGTGGAGCTTGTGGCTGTAGGACTGCATTCGTCGGACGAAAGCTGACAAAGGAGTTTACCGACTCCGTGTGGATGAGATTGAAGGCCCGCCGATGCACCTTTGAATCAAACGGCGAAAAGACTAGTGACTTGAGGATTTTGTTACGGCTTTGTACTTTGGTGGCAATCGCGGCTACATAAGCGTAGTTGAACATGTTATAAATGTGACCCCTAAGATTTTGGGGTGTGTGACAGTCGGAAGCTTAATGCCGTCGACGTAGACGTCTAATTCCATGTTCACCTGCGCTGTCCACGTCGTAAATAAGGCGGCCGAGGACTTGGTCGGTGACAGTGACAGATTTCGTCCAGCGAAAAAACGGACAGGGATGGGAGGTATGAGTTAACTCTCGAGCAGAGCTCATCTACAGAGGGGCCCGTCGCCAAGATCATGCAGTCATCGGCGTAGGAGACGATCGAGACGCCCTCTGGTGGTAAACAAAAGCGGGGATAGGGCACCACCATGTGGCACCCCTTGCTTAATTATACGTGGTTTTGATCTTTCGCCTCTAAATTCAACCGATGACTGCCGACCACTCAGATAGTTGGCGGTCCAACGCTTTAGACAGGGGAGAAGGTTTGAAGCCTCCAGGTCGTTAATGAGTTGCGCATGATTGACAGTGTCGAAAGCTTTCGACAGGTCAAGCGCAACTAGCACAGTCCTGTCATTTGGACGATGTTGGTTGAGACCGACAGCTATCTGAGTGGTGATGGCGTTCAGCGCGGTGGTAGTGCTATGCATTTTACGGAATCCATGTTGATGTTCTGCTAGTCGCAAGTTAGCGGTGTAGTAAGGGAGCAAGACCGTCTCCAAGGTCTTCACTACTGGCGAGAGGAGTGATATCGGTCGATAAGACTTCCCTCGTTGGCCGGCTTGCCGGGTTTTAGTAGTGGCACCACCTTTACCTGTTTCCATTTTTCTGGAATAACAAAGGTGGTCATAGACAGATTGAAGACAGTTGTTTGATACCTTACTTCCTCTTCTCCGAGATGTTTTAGCATCAGCATGAATATACCGTCTGGGCCGATCGATTTGGAGATTTTGGACCCGTATGGCTTCCTGAACCTCCGTGGCGGTGATGGCAATGGACGCTTGGCTATTTTTTTCGTTTGTGCGCTTCCCTGATGGCGTTGGATGGATGTCATGTCCAAAAATGGAAATTGCCGTAAATAAGTCGTTTAATTTTCTTTTCAGATGCCCCCAGAAAAACAGCAACAGTTTCCAAATCAATTATTCTACAGAGAATTTATTTTCAAATTAAATACAAAAGGCGTACGTACATAAATAATTATAAATTAGAGACAATTGATTAGGAAGACTTCTTCTTTGTGGAATTGCATAACTTCGATAATAATTTACGTATCATTGTAAATGAAGTGATCACAGGCACCATTATGGGCAAGAATAAAGGAATGTAAATAGCATATTTTTGTTCATCTGGAAAATATAATTGTGCCAATAAGCTAGCATCGAAGAAAGCATGCTCTGAAGCGATAAAAGCACTGCGCGCATAATCTGAAGCCGTCAATAAATTTCCTTCAGCCAACGCATCTTTAGCCAGCAGCAACTTATCGTAAGCATCAATAATGGACTCACCAACATCATCATTGATAACAATGTAACTTATATTGTCTGCAAGAAAAACTAATATGTTATTTTGCGAGATGATTGAAAATATGTATTTTACTCACCCAACAATTTGATGAGACTCTGCAAAGTGTTGCTCGCCGTGGTAATGTGCATTACAGCACTACGCCGAATATAGGCTTCATATTCCCAACGACGTGGTGTTAATTGTTCGAAAGCAACCGTTTTCACGCCATCCATATTAAACTAAAAAATTGCAATAATTTAAAGAGTAACGTAATGATGGCATTACACAATGGCTTACCTCTATATTTATATCTAACAGTTTCTGCAACTGGTACAACATAATTTGCATTACATCATTTGTATTGACATAAAACTCCACGGGCTCTTGTGCATTACTATATGAGAAGCATGCATCGGTGGGCGGATTGGCAATAATAATACCACCCCATTTAGGCGAAATAAATGAGTCCACCTTATGACGTGTCGCTTGCTTATTCTGCCGATCGTATATGTGTACAGGTGCAATATCGCACGGTGTTATATAAACAACTAAATTAATTGTTGGCTTCGCAGTGATACCAACACCTAAATTCTTTTCAATCGAGGTTATAATGTGGGGCAACTCAGTCTCGACCAAAGCATAATGGCGTCCAAGCGTTGTACTATCTCGTACCTGCTTCAAATCTGCCTCAAAAGGTAATTGATATTTCCATTGGGTTGTGAGGGTGTAATTAGATATTTGTGAAACTTCTTTTAGAAATGGTACTATGTAAGCTAAATCGAAATGGGACATTAATTATTATCAGCATAGAATTCGTTTGAATTTATTGGCACATACTCTCCACAGCCATCCGTATATTCCATTTGGCATTCATAATATCTGGGCGTGGATTGAGTATTGAAACTACTACATCATATTCAGGCTGTGGCGCCTCGGTTTTGACTGCACGTCGATAGCTCTCAAAGATTATCTGTTGTATACGATGCGTTTGTAGAATCAGTTGACTCACAACATTCTTAAGACGACTGGATGCTGAAAGAAAATTGGAAAATGTTTAAACTTTGTAATATATTTTATCTTGCAATTGAATTATTTCGAATGAATTTTGTAGAATTTTCGATGGCTAAATTCTAATTTCAAAATACGTTTTTAAAAAAATTTATTTTCGGTTCAAACGGTCACTGCTCTAAGTCGAAAGCCCTCTTTTCCAACAGAAAGTTTTAGCCGCAAATGGGGTATTCAATTTGCTCTCGAATATTCCGTTCATAATCAATTAATACCACAACCTGAGAGCTTAAAATTGTGCAGTTGAGTTTACGTTTTTTAATCTAATAAATTATCCTTATTTTCGACGCAGGATTTGAATATTACGAACCCAATTTTTAATCCCATAAGCTGAGCGTTTTTAGAGTTTATGGTAACTTTCGAAGCAGTTTGATGGTTTAAATTCTGTTTGGAAAATAGACGTCAAATATCTTGTTACCTCTAATGACATTAAAATTACTTTACGTTTGGACACATACAAGATGAATCCTCGAAAATCTTAATATGCCAATTTTCGGAATAAGGATTTAGTAGAAACTTACAAGTATCATTTCGTATTAATGCTGAGCGCTCCGATGTCAGCAAGACTTCTTCTTCCAACTTCGACCATTCGATAAAAATAAAATCACCCTCTTTTATTTCCTCTCGTTTCAGCAATTGATTTTCGAGACTAGCAGGAGTTTTCAAATTTAAAGCTTTTTTGAATGGTGCAATCTGTACGAACTGTGGATGCCATAAGCCTACGATACAGAAAATTAAATCCAGAGCTTTATACCAAATGCAAAATTGGATATGTTAACAAACCGTTATCAGCATAAGCCTCTGAAAGCTCTTTGACGAGCAGTTCCCCACGCGTCGCTTCAAAAGTGAATATCGCAATCTTTGTAGTAATTTCTATGGGTTCCTCACTCAAACTCATTATATCGGCTGATGGTAAGTTAACTCTTCAAATAAAGCACAATGTTATGTAACGGATTATTATGTCTACCGATTGAATTTTTAAGTAGTTACCTGTACACTTCCGTTGTCTTCCACCACATCGGCACGCCGATTATGATGACAACGATCATAAAAGCCATCGACGAAAAAAGTCGGTATTTGTCTAAAATTAAAAGACAGAAGAAAGTGCAATGTAATATTCAAATACCTGATTTTGCATAGAAAATGTACCACAGTACATTGCGGACACTAGAGGAAAGGTAATAAAAAAACAGCGGTCCTATAATATACCCGACGTAAGTATGCATGTCGTAAGAGGTGTTTAAAATCCTCGATCTGAAGGTTCTGGAGGTGCTAGTACCGGAACAAAAATATTCCCCTGAGACTGATATAGTGTTTTGAACGTTCTCAACTCTACCAATAGCTGAAGTGTATTTAAATGGGAACCTATTCTCCCTAATGTAAAGGAAGTATTTTTTAGTATACCTATTCGTTACCAATAAATTTGGAGGTTTAACCTTTTCCGAGCTTCTACGATAGGAATCCAGTTATTGTAATGTATATGAAATCGTATACATTTTCGCAGTTTCACATCAGCGAAGAAAAGATACAGTATCAGTATCAACTGGCAGACAAATATGTCTGCATATTTAAATACGAAGCCCCATATGTTCACATATCTTGGAAATTTATCGGATTAGACAAGGCTGAATGTAGCTCATATAATTGTCACATACACTTTTACATAATATTCTAACAAAGACCTGTCAATTCGAGTACATAGGGCGTGTAAACGAAGTATGCATATTACTGCAGAAAAGTTTTCTCTCTATTCTTTAAGTAAGTAATATAGATCCGTAATATAGGTCCGAACTTCACAACTAAATTCCTTTTGCATAATTGTCTGTATTTGCCCAAATAAGACATTTCGATAAATATAACTTTCAAATAAGAGACTGAGTTGTATTTTCAACACTGCGCATACTGCATTTACGAACACACTATGCTCAAAACTGTTTTTTAGCCCAAGAAAGAACGTTACACAATGAACAAAGTTTTTAATTAAAAGAAATACAAATTTCTTCTCGTATCTATCTCATAATTTATTATTTGTGCAAAGTAAATTTTAACAAATCTTATTCTTTATAACTGCAAGAAATCACATAAACCGGTCCTCTATCCAGCTGCGTATTCCGTGAAACATATTTTGTGAATTTCGTTGTGCCCTCACAGCGGTAAACAATATTTAGTGCATTATCCACAGGTGTGATTGTTAAAAGGACAGAATCGTCTTCGTCATCGTACGCATCCATCTGACGTGGTTCGTCAGCTTCAGGCGACAGATAGGTAATAACTCCAGCCCCTTCGCTAGCATTTAGATAGTATATTAAATCTAGCGTGTTCTCTTCACAAATGGCATCATCGCCCAATACCGTATAATTGCCATGAGACCACCGTTGTAATTGCAGATGATACTTGGGATCACCAGCATTTGGACCAGCCAAGTCAAGATCGGTATAGTCACGTAAAAGCGAAAACATTTCCGCACTTGCGAAGAGTGTTATGAGACTCGAGATTGCTTTGCTGGCGCTTTCAATTTCTAGGACCTCATAGTTGTGCGCATTCGCTGGTCCTTCCAAACGCCATTTTAGCGATGCGTCAGATAGTAATTCATCTAAAGCTTCTTCGAAAATGTCACGTCTTAAAAATTCATATAAGCAAATTTCTGAATTATCTTCAATTCGCTTTTGAATACTCTTTTTTGTTTGTGCATTTAAGTACACTTCGTTAAGGATTTCATCCAAATTAACTACAGTTTGATTAGCGGGTGAATTGAATTCAAGTTTGTCGAATGGCCGCAGTATATCAGCAATGGCATCATCATTAGATTCCCCATGAAACCAGCCGTTTATGGTGAGACGTGGATAATCGAATGACGTCACCTCACCCACCTGGTGAAACGATCGTGACCCAACTTTGAAGAACGCAAATTGATTATTCTTGGGTGATATTTTACGTTTAACAGGGAATAGTGGAAAACAATGTTCATCGCTACTGAAAAGCTCTAGGCAACCTCCTTGCCCTTCACTCCACTGTTCCGCATTCTCCCATGGTGATAAATAGTATATGAATGCGATTTGTCGATCTTTCAGCAAATCGTCGTGCACTAAGAGGTAATCACCGCAAGTATACATAGAACATGAGGCAGATACATAATCCAATTTGAGACCCGTCAAAGCCTCCAGCCATGGGCGTACAGTACGTCGCAGCATTTGAAGGAAATTTGAAAGAATTTTACATTCGGGCATGTTGGATAAATCGGAGCTTTGATAAAATTCATATAAGTCCATTTGCTTTCGAGACCATTGCACTTTGTGCACCATTTCATCGACTAGCTTTTTGCATGTCTCTTTATTTTGCAATAGATCTGGTAGAAGGCACACCTGGAAAGGGTCTCTATATACGTGTACATTAGAAGATGAATCGTGAAAATCATCTTTCGATTTTGCACACCATTGTGCTGTTAGCAAGCTTGAAAATGTGGGCGTTGTATATGAATGGTTGAGTGTTAAATCTATTGTCACTTGTTGATCTGCTGGGTTGAGCTTAGCGACTTTAGGCCGAGGTTCGCCATTTATCACAGATGCAGTTGCGTGTTTGCCAGTATAGATATCCGGAGCATCTGAAAATTAAACATAATGAATTTTATTGTATTAAAACAGAAAAATTATAATTCTCATACCTTATCAAGTAGGTTTCTTAAAAATATTTTTTTCGCACTTATTTAAAGACTTTTTGTAACTTATATAGCTCCATAATTTGAAAGCTGTGAGCAGCAGTAACAATTAAAAATATGACATGATACTGTAAATATGAGTCCTGCTTAGACAACTACACATCGAACCGGATTAAACACGGTTAAATTGGGGCATTCCGGCAAGTAGGCCGGGCTGCCGTGGGAATTGTCGCCGAGGCTAGCAGAGGTTGCAGGCCTGCCAAAACACCGCACTCAGAACTGCCACGGGATGCCTCCTTATGTCTCCTGAAAACAATCTCCATAGCAAAAATGCTCGGAGTAAAAGAGCATAGCGAAATGTTAACAAAGCAATTTCTGCTCAACTCTCATAAACCCCAGCATCCAAACAGGAGCGTGCTCAATGAAAATCCGCCTCCCAGGAGAATAAGGCGTCATCTCCGTAAGCACTATGATGAGATCCGTCATCATATTTTCTCGCCGTTTGATCCAAAGGTGCATCGGCGGGCCCTCAATCTCATCCACACACAGTCGGTACCCTTGGTCCAACCCTGTTAAAGACGCGAGGTTTCTGGGACTCCCGTTAGAAGAGCTTGATGACAATGTTGGGTAAGGAAGGTGGTATTTTAGGCAAGTTAAATAGTCGCTACAACAACAACAATAGCATAACATTTTCCATGAACGGTATTTGACTTAAAGCGGGAGGCGGACTACACCGAAGACTGTCGTTTCAAAGCAATATATTCTCCAATCCAAGTATAAACCCTCCCTAAACTAAGAACACCATGTTACAGATATAAACATATGCATACGTATACTTATTTGGAGTTGGAGTAGTGTCAGAATGTGTTAGTTCCTGCACATAGTGAATTAATATCCAGTAAAGTACTGTCGGTGGGCGTCTCGGAAGGGTGATAGAACCCTCTAAGTGTACTTCGTACGTACTGCCGTATACAACTCTCAACAACAATTTCTCCGCGTTTGTTCCATTTTTGCCTAAGAACCTTTAAAAAAATAATTGAGCGTGGATCGATTGTTGTTGTTGTTAACAGTGCTTCGCCCTACCCAATGGGCTCGATCACTCTAAATTGTCATCAGGCTCTTCTAACGGCAGTCCGAGGAAACGCGCAGTTTCCACAGGGTTGGGCCAGAGTGATGTAGGTGTTAGAAGAGTAGGCGTGGATCGCTTCATTGCCATTGGCCATGTTGCAGGCAGTATATAGTCGGATATCTGCTTTTATTCTCTTAACTATTTCATCGGATAGCTGCTGCGTTGTCCCCTCATGATACTAAACATCTCTGTTGTTGTTGTTGTTGTTAACAGTGCTTCGCCCTGCCCAATGGGCTCGATCACTCTAAATTGTCATCAGCCTCTTCTAACCGAAGTCCGAGGAAACGCGCAGTTTCCACAGGGTTGGACCAGAGTGATGTGGATGTTAGAAGAGTGGGTTCAACTGAACAGGAAAAGAGATGTATGGTATCATGAGGGGTCATACCACATGCAGGGCATGTATTTGGTATGTTGGGGTTCAGTCTGGATAAGTAAGAGTTTAACCTATTACAATATCCAGAGCGAAGTTGTGCTAGTATGACTCTAGTCTCCCTCGGAAGTACACGCTCCTCTTCAGCCAATTCAGGTGGTTGAGTATTAATAACGGGATTCACAGGCCGAGATCTGAGAGATCTGTCTACCGACTCAGTGTGGAGGTCATTTAGAGCCCGTCTATGGTTCCGCAGATCAAACGGCAAAGAGATATGATGCCGGATCTCATCGTAATGCTTACGGAGATGTCTCCCTATGTCTCTGGGGGGCGGTGCTACATCCAAAAGATGTCGGTTTGGATGACTAGGTTTATGACAGTTCAGAAGGAACTGTCTACTCAAGAGTTCCGCGTGCTCTTGAACATTGAGCAATTTTGCTCTTGATGGAGGTGAGACTCAGATGACATAAGCGGCCATCCCGTAGCAGTTCTGTTGGCGGTGATTTGGCAGACTTGCAATTTCCTCCAGTTGGTGTCAGAAAGGTTGGGCGACCATATAGGCGCAGCATAGTCAATAACCGGCCGGTCAATAGCCTTTTATGTAGCAAGCAATGTTTCTTTGTCTTTTCCCCAAGTACTGCCGGCCAGTGACTTGAGGATCTTATTGCGGCTCTGTACCTTTGAGGCTATTGCGGTGGCATGACCAGCGAAGGTGAGGCCGTTGTCAAATGTCACACCCAAGATTTTTGGGTGGTTGACAGTAGGTAGAGGTACTCCATCTACGTGGACATTTAACTCTTGCCCCATCTGCGCATTCCATGTAGTAAACAGGGTCGCCATAGATTTAGTCGGAGACAGGGTCATATTACGCTCGGTGAAGGAGCTGGAAAGGTCATGGAGGTAACTGTTGATTCTAATACAGAGTTCATCAATGGAGGGACCCTTGCCCGAGGCCATTATCGTGCAGTCGTCAGCGTAGGAAACAATGGAGACTCCCTCTGGTGGGGGGGAAGTCTCGAAATATAGAAATTAAACAAGAGGGGAGAGAGAACACCACCTTGCGGCACCCCTTGTTTTATTCTTCGTGGTCTAGATTTCTTGTTCCTAAATTTGACTGTTGCCTGTCGACCATTGAGGTAATTAGCGGTCCACCTCTTAAGGCCGGCAGGGAGCGGTGTCTCATCCAGATCTCGGAGGAGAGTGGCGTGATTGACCGTGTCAAATGCATTTGACAGATCAAGTGCCACGAGAACCGTCCTATGGTTTGGTGGATTTTGATTCAAACCGTTGTTAATCTGCGTTGTAATGGCGTTCAAAGCGGATGTCGTGCTGTGATTTTTGCGAAAACCATGTTGATGATCGGCCAATTTTAGATTTGTAACGAAGTAAGGAAGCAGAATGGACCCTAGCAATTTCGCTACCGGCGAAAGGAGGGATATCGGACGATAAGACACTCCAGGTTCGCCGGCTTCCCTGGTTTTAATAGGGGAACTACAATCGCTTGTTTCCATATCTCAGGTATAACGAAGGTAGTTAGAGAGAGATTGAAGAGAGCCGCTAAATAATTCTGTCCTTCATGGCCAAGGTGTTTGATCATCTTCATGGCAATTCCGTCGGGTCCGATGGATTTTGAGGGTTTGGCCTTCATTATGGCTTCCTTAACCTCTGCGACTGAGACGGCAATGGGCGCAGTAGAGTTTTTGTGTTTGCGCGCACGTCGGAAGGCTCTTTCCTTAGTCCTATCCGCAGGTGGATGCATTATAAACAGCCGGCAAAAGGAGCTCGCGCATTTCCTGGCGTCCGATTTGACACTGTCGCCGAAAGCAATGGCGACCTTGTCTTTGTGTTTGGTCGGATTGGATAGGGCCTTGACAGTCGACCATAATTTGCCGACTCCGCCGGAGAGGTTGCATGTCTCAAGGTGTTGTTTCCACTTGGTCAGCTTGTGTTCGTTGACCATCCTACGGGTTTCCGCATTGAGATCTTTTATTCTGGGATCTGCGGGTTTGATAAGTCTCACTTGGTCACGTTCTCTTGCCATCGCCGCAGCTTCTGCCGGGAAATTCGGACGAATTTCTGGTATTCTGCCAGCAGGAATAAAGCGGCCTGAGGCTGAATGGATGATCTTGCGAAACTCTCTTTCGCCTTTGCGTACGTCCGTTGGAGTGGGTAAGGCAGCGAAGGAGCGCTCTGTATATTCAGTAAAGCGGTCCCAGTCCGCTTTGGTGAAGTTGATGTATGTTATTTTATCAGTCGTTATGAAGTCGGTCGGTCGTTCAACAGAGAGTAAGATGGGTAGGTGGCCTGAAGCTAATGTAAGCATCGGTCGCCAGATGACAAAGTTAATGAGGCCCGCGCTCGTTATGGAGATGTCTGGCGAGCTGTGACTATTGGAAGTAGTTAGAGGCGGAAAGGGAGTGCCGGAGCGGCGACTACCGCGGGACGTCCTAGGACGTGTACAGCAAGGTGCCTCAAAAGTACTAAAGAAAGTACGGGGTCTGTAGATGGCAGGGTTAAGCCCTGAACATCCAGATTTATGTAACCATCTCTTACACTTGGCGCATTGTACCGAATACGACCGTTTAATATAAATTTTCTTCCAGCAAACGCAGCAGATTCAGTCTCTTGGTCCAGGGTTGGGTTCGACCCCAGCCCGTAACAAGAGACAATGGAGCAACCCCGCTGCAAGGGTTTGCTCCGAGGATGACAATTTAAGGGTTGGACGGGACAGATTGGACAGGGTTACACTGAAATAACAGCCCTTGGCCGGGTGAGAAAACCTGGGTCATTCCGGTGCGATAGAACCGGCTGTTGTGGAACTAAACATCTCTCTTTCTGTTCAATTGAAGCTATTCTTCTAACACCAATATCACTCTGGTCCAACTCTGTTGAAAATGCGCGTTTCCTTGGACTTCAGTTAGAAGAGCTTGATGGCATTTCTCAGAGTGATCGTGCCCATTTGCAGGGCGAAGAACTGTTAATAACAACAACCGGTATGTCTACCTCGGGAGTATTCTTACCCCACACCCGGAAGGGATACATTTTTATCTTTAAATAAAAATAACGATTGACAGAAAAACATTTCATATGCGCTTTCGGCTTATTGATGGCGAGGTCAAAGCGAGTCTCTGCAGACATTGCTAGACGTGTTTTAGCAGGGAAACAAATTCCCCGCAATCGAAACCAGACTAATTACAGCTATTCCAGGAATTCTCAACAATATCGCCTACGAATGTCTAAGGAAATTAAACATGGATTAAATACATCAGGGATTCAAAGGTGTAAAATGAAATGGGTGTTTGGATCAATTGTCAGAAACTTCATCCCAAACATTTTTCGGTAAGAAATGGTCGTCAGCCCCACCCCTACTTTTCCGTGGTTGTACATATATTCTAAAGGCACTTGTGCTTACCTTCCTTGTCAGCCACATCCTCACTTGCTTCTTTTGCCGCTGACTTGTCCATTATGAGCTATTAAATAAAAGAATCGTTTTTTTTAACGGAATACACAAAATGAAGAAGATATTCACTTTTTTGACAACGTGAAAAATATTTTTTTCAACTCTGACGGCAATTGTCGAATGTCAAACTTTTGCAGAGTTTCATGTGGTTAAAAAATTCTCATTGTTAGAAGGGATGCCATTTGGTTTGGGAGTTTTAAACATGTTCTGTGGCACATCCACCGCAACCACCAAAAGAGTGGGTTTGTTTGGTAAAACGTTATTTGGGCTAATAAGTTCTAAAATGCAATGAGGAAGGTTCAGTTAAAGGGACCCATCGAATATATTGCATGTAGGGGTTCCGCCCATGATTAAATAATTGATATGGTTGTCGTAGATGACATAGCGTCTTCTTCTTCCTCATCCACACCTTATGTCAAACTATCATATCTTTGTTTTTTGTTTACATTCCTTGTTGACAGTTCTTGGAAAAGCTATTGAGTTCGCTTAGTGTTTTATTTATTTTTAATAAAAATTCGCTGTGAATTCATATTTGAGTGCTTTGTGATAACATTTAAAGAAATTTTTTGATTTATGTGTGTGTGTTATAGGTGGAAAGCTTAGAAAATAGGCGGATCGTTATTGCGCGTTCCCTCTCACATGTGCATTTTGACACAAGGGCAATACGTCACCAAACGGTAATTACGTGTTGTTGGCCGCTTGCGACAGCCATGTACAGGGTGTTTTTTTTACAGGTTTGTTTTTCGAATAGAGATAAAACTGGCATTTTGTGGTCAAATCTGGCAACTCTAATGTCATTTATGTTCAGTTTGGTTTGCCATTTCATCATAAACAGGTTGACAAAAGAACAACGCTTGCAAACCGTGCAAATTTATTTCGAAAATAATGGTTCAGTTCGCGAAGTTTACCGTGAGCTCCGTCCATTTTATGGTCGACATAATCGTCCATCAGAGCAATTAATTCGGTTAACCATGGATCGTTTTCGCACTACGTTTACTCTATGTGATAATACGCATCCGCAGAGACGTCGAACAGTGCGCACCGAAGAAACAATTGCCGCTGTAGAGCAAAGTGTTGAAGAGGACCCGAATGAATCGATTCGCCACCGTGCACAGCAATTGGAGCTTTGTCCATCAACTTTATGGAAGATTTTGCGCAAAGATCTTGGCTTGCGACCTTACAAGATCCAGCTTGTGCAAGAATTAAAGCCGCGAGACCATGCAATGCGTCGTGATTTTGGTGTATGGGCCGAAAATGAGATTGATTTCGATGCTGATTTTCATCGCAAAATTTTTTTCAGTGATGAGGCTCATTTTTGGTTGAATGGCTACGTCAACAAGCAAAATTGCCGCATTTGGAGTGAAGAGAATCCACATGAGACCCTTGAAACGCCATTACATCCACAAAAACTGACTGTTTGGTGTGCTCTATGGGCTGGTGGAGTCATTGGGCCATACTTCTTCCGCAATAATGCTGGAGAGGCAGCTACCGTTAATGGAGACCGGTATAGAGCCATGATAACCGACTATTTTGTTCCCGAATTGGATGGCATGAATGTGGATGAGTTGTGGTTCCAACAAGACGGCGCTACATGCCACACAGCGCACGTCACAATCGATTTATTGAAGGAAACATTCGATGAGCGCATAATTTCGCGGAATGGACCTGGCAATTGGCCACCAAGGTCGTGTGATTTGACACCATTGGATTATTTTCTTTGGGGATATGTGAAGTCGCTCGTCTACACCAACAAACCAGAAACGTTAGGGGAATTGGAAGCCAACATTCGTGGCGTTATTGCCGACATACGGCCCCATATGCTCGAAAAAGTGGTTGAAAATTGGACCTGTAGAATTGGCTTTATTCGAGCCAGCCGCGGCGGCCACATGCCCGAAATCATATTTAAACATTAATGGCATAAAATTATCCTTCCAATAAAGCCAAATTGATGGACCTTAAAACGATTTTCTTGTGTTTTATTTTAATTCGAAGTTCTATACCCCTAAAAAAAACACCCTTTATAATTTAATCATGGCTCCGCCGCAAACTATATTTCCTTCAACTCCCAACTCTATAACCGGTGGACCTGAACCAATTCTAGGGAAAACCTGATATTCGAGGAAGTAGTTCACAAAGTATTCACGTTGGTTTGATTTTATATTTGTCTTTACGCAAAATTAATGGCTCGGTTGGTCATCAGTTCGGGTTGATTATATAAAATATTGATAGTAAATATATAAAAGAAAGTTTATTTTGCCTTGAAAGTATCGTAAAATGTAGTAACAAAGTGTACCCCGTGAAGCACCTCTTCGATTATAACTTCGGAAAGTTAAGCTCCGACTTCTAGGGGGTTAGAATATGTCCGAAGTATGCATACCGGTCGTAAGAGACGACTAATATGCACAAAAGTAATGACGTGCAACTCAATGATTGATCTACGGATATTATGCCTCTTACCTCTCATTACCCATCTTCTCCTTCCCTACGCGAGGAGGGGTAACCTGACCTAGAAGGTTCCACTTCATACCAAATCGCTACCACGGCAGTCGGGCAGCACCACAAGGGACTACCGGAGTACCCAAAACCTTCGCGGAGTGTTTTTGGCGCTAAGAACAACAACAACATCATATTTTATTCCTGTAAAAGATATTTTTTACGGCCGCCGTGGTATGGCGGTAGTGTTGCTGGCCTGCCAAGCAACTGGGACAGCCAACTTCATAAGTGGGTTGAAGAAGTACATATCGCGCTAATTATTATTATTTTTTTTATTTAAAAGATATTTTGTAGTAGTCAAGTTATTTCGGCTCTTATTTCGACTATGGCATGAATTATTAGTGCTTTATATTAAGAAAATTGGTAATTTCATGAAAAGTAAGAAAATTAAAAAAATTGAACTGCGCATGTAATACCTTACTTCGTTAGTTGTGGTCTGGTTGGGTATATGGCGTCATTGTATCTCACCAGTGGTTGTTGTTGTAACGACAAAAACAATCCCCGAAGGTTTTGGGGGTTGCTGTCGAACTGACAGTCCTTGGCCGGATATGAATCCGGTACTCTCCGATACTTCTTGCGGTGCTGCCCGACTGCCGTGGTAGCGATTTATGACCAGTGAAACCTTCTAGGTCATGTCACCCCTCCTTCCGTAAGGAAGGAAAGATGGGTAACGAGAGGTGAGAGGCATCATATCCGTAGATCAACCATCGAGTTGCACGTCATTACCTTTGTGCACATTGGTCGCCTCTTACGACCGGTACGACATTCCCACAACAGCCGGTTCTATCGCATCCGGGTTTTCCCACCCGGCCAAGGGCTGTTATTTCAGTGTAACCCTGTCCAATCTGTCCCGTCTCACCCTTAAATTGTCATCCTCGGAGCAAACCCTTGCAGCTGGGTTGCTCCATTGTCTCTTGTTACGGGCTGGGGTAACCCAACCCTGGACCAAGAGACTGGATCTGCTGCGTTTGCTGGAAGAAAATTTATATTAAACGGTCGTATTCGGTACAATGCGCCAAGTGTAAGAGATGGTTACATAAATCTGGATGTTCGGGGCTTAACCCTGCCATCCACAGACCCCGTACTTTCTTTAGTACTTTTGAGGCACCTTGCTGTACACGTCCTAGGACGTCCCGCGGTAGCCGCCGCTCTGGCACTCCCTTACCGCCTCTAACTACTTCCAATAGTCACAATAGTGGCTCAGTCTATACGACTGGCAGCACCGCTGCCATCCCTGCCTCACCCACTCCCGACTGTCGCTCACGCACACCAGCGTCTCCATCTCACACGGCCGCTCAACACTCCTATCCCCCCGGAATAGGTCAGATATGAGCATCGCCGAGCGTCAGTCCCCTCTGTCTCTGCCTCTAATGCCCCCCCTGCTTCCAGCCTGCACGTGGGTCGGTACACCACCTCCTGGCACCTTTCACTACGTGCACCGTTTGTCGGCAAAGATTCAAGTGCAACAATTGACTTGGCCTGTGCCATATCCTTATGTGCTCTGGGCTCGCAAACGGCAACCTTTGGACGGATTCGTTCATAGCCCCCTGTTGCAGTACACAGCCGCCCCCCACGCCAGACAACATCGGCCATGGCGCTGTCAACTCTAGACTGCGACATAGTTTAGGCCTTAGCCTACCTCCACCTAGGCAAACGCATCCGTCCCTCACGCCTAGTATGTCCCCCGTCTCCCCTCCTACACACTTCAAAATTCTGCAGCTGAACTGTAACGGATTAGCTGGAAAGATCGCGGAGATAACTGACTTTATGAAGACGCACAACATCAAAATCGCCGCGATACAAGAGACAAAACTGAACACGAGATCGGACTTACGAACTTGAGTATACCCATCTGTACATATACCATCATGTACATCGTAAAGACCGTCCTAGCGGTCTTGGGGGTGGCCTTGCGTTCATTACACATCACTCTGTACAATACAATCTATTTTCCCCTGACGTCGACCCCAGGGACTCTACCTTAGAATGCCAAGGCATAGCAGTCCGGTCAGGAGACGCCGACCTGCAAATCATAAACAGCTATATTCCTCCTGTCACGTGTTGTCCTAGAGATTATCATCCTGACATTAGTGCGTTGCTAAGGGGCGATAACCGTCTAATCCTAGGCGACTTCAACGCACATCACGATCTCTGGCACTCCAACTTGACAGCAGACAGTAGAGGACAGGCAATTGCAGACCAAATAGATAACTCAGCATTCTGTACAGTCAATGGAGATGCCCCCACCAGGGTGGCAGGTAACTGTCACAGTTCGCCAGACATCTCCATAACGAGCGCGGGCCTTATTAACTTTGTCATCTGGCGACCGATGCTTACATTAGCTTCAGACCACCTACCCATCTTACTCTCTGTTGAACGACCGACCGACTTCATAACGACTGATAAAATAACATACATCAATTTCACCAAAGCGGACTGGGACCGCTTTACTGAATATACAGAGCGCTCCTTCGCTGCCTTACCCACTCCAACGGACGTACGCAAAGGCGAAAGAGAGTTTCGCAAGATCATCGATTCAGCCTCATGCCGCTTTATTCCTGCTGGCAGAATACCAGAAATTCGTCCGAATTTCCCGGCAGAAGCTGCGGCGATGGCAAGAGAACGTGACCAAGTGAGACTTATCAATCCCGCAGATCCCAGAATAAAAGATCTCAATGCGGAAATCCGTAGGATTGTCAACGAACACAAGCTGACCAAGTGGAAACAACACCTTGAGACATGCAACCTCTCCGGCGGAGTCGGCAAACTATGGTCGACTGTCAAGGCCCTATCCAATCCGACCAAACACAAAGACAAGGTCGCCATTGCTTTCGGCGACAGTGTCAAATCGGACGCCAGGAAATGCGCGAGCTCCTTTTGCCGGCTGTTTATAATGCATCCACCTGCGGATAGGACTAAGAAAAGAGCCTTCCGACGTGCGCGCAAACACAAACACTCTACTGCGCCCATTGCCGTCTCAGTCGCAGAGGTTAAGGAAGCCATAATGAAGGCCAAACCCTCAAAATCCATCGGACCCGACGGAATTGCCATGAAGATGATCAAACACCTTGGCCATGAAGGACAGAATTATTTAGCGGCTCTCTTCAATCTCTCTCTAACTACCTTCGTTATACCTGAGATATGGAAACAAGCGATTGTAGTTCCCCTATTAAAACCAGGGAAGCCGGCGAACCTAGGAGTGTCTTATCGTCCGATATCCCTCCTTGCGCCGGTAGCGAAATTGCTAGAGTCCATTCTGCTTCCTTACTTCGTTACAAATCTAAAATTGGCCGATCATCAACATGGTTTTCGCAAAAATCACAGCACGACATCCGCTTTGAACGCCATTACAACGCAGATTAACAACGGTTTGAATCAACATCCACCAAACCATAGGACGGTTCTCGTGGCACTTGATCTGTCAAATGCATTTGACACGGTCAATCACGCCACTCTCCTCCGAGACCTGGATGAGACACCGCTCCCTGCCGGCCTTAAGAGGTGGACCGCTAATTACCTCAATGGTCGACAGGCAACAGTCAAATTTAGGAACAAGAAATCTAGACCACGAAGAATAGAACAAGGGGTGCCGCAAGGTGGTGTTCTCTCTCCCCTCTTGTTTAATTTCTATATTTCGAGACTTCCCCCCCCACCAGAGGGAGTCTCCATTGTTTCCTACGCTGACGACTGCACGATAATGGCCTCGGGCAAGGGTTCCTCCATTGATGAACTCTGTATAAGAATCAACAGTTACCTCCATGACCTTTCCAGCTTCTTCACCGAGCGTAATCTGACCCTGTCTCCGACTAAATCTACGGCGACCCTGCTTACTACATGGAATGCGCAGATGGGGCAAGAGTTAAATGTCCACGTAGATGGAGTACCTCTACCTACTGTCAACCACCCAAAAATCTTGGGTGTGACATTTGACAACGGCCTCACCTTCGCTGGTCATGCCACCGCAATAGCCTCAAAGGTACAGAGCCGCAATAAGATCCTCAAGTCACTGGCCGGCAGTACTTGGGGAAAAGACAAAGAAACATTGCTTGCTACATATAAGGCTATTGGCCGGCCGGTTATTGACTATGCTGCGCCTATATGGTCGCCCAACCTTTCTGACACCAACTGGAGGAAATTGCAAGTCTGCCTAAACACCGCCATCAGAACTGCTACGGGATGCCTGCTTATGTCATCTGAGTCTCACCTCCATCAAGAGGCAAAATTGCTCAATGTTCAAGAGCACGCGGAACTCTTGAGTAGACAGTTCCTTCTGAACTGTCACAAACCTAGTCATCCAAACGGACATCTTTTGGATGCAGCACCGCCCCCCAGAGACATAAGGAGACATCTCCGTAAGCATTACGATGAGATCCGGCATCATATCTCTTTGCCGTTTGATCTGCGGAACCATAGACGGGCTCTAAATGACCTCCACACTGAGTCGGTAGACAGATCCCTCAGATCTCGGCCTGTGAATCCCGTTATTAATACTCAACCACCTGAATTGGCTGAAGAGGAGCGTGTACTTCCGAGGGAGACTAGAGTCATACTAGCACAACTTCGCTCTGGATATTGTAATAGGTTTAACTCTTACTTATGCAGACTGAACCCCAACATACCAAATACATGCCCTGCATGTGGTATGACCCCTCATGATACCATACATCTCTTTTCCTGTTCAGTTGAACCCACTCTTCTAACACCCATATCACTCTGGTCCAACCCTGTGGAAACTGCGCATTTCCTCGGACTTCCGTTAGAAGAGCCTGATGACAATTTAGAGTGATCGAGCCCATTGGGCAGGGCGAAGCACTGTTAAAAACAACAACAACAACAACCGGTATGCCTACCTCGGGCGTATTCTAAACCCCTGACCCGCAGGGGTCTCACCACTGGTCGATTATATAACTCTTTCTAATGTTGCTGGGATCAGTTTTTATGTGTAAACATCTTTGGGCTGGGTAGGGACTTTCCAGAAAAGTACGCGTGGCTGCCTTTAACCGCTCCTCTGTCGCTGCTTGTAACCATCCCTATGGCGGTGTCTTGTTGATGTGTAAACATCTTCGTGCTCAGTAGAGCAGTCGCTGATTGAATCGACTGCTGTTTGGCTTCTTTGGCGGAGGAAACAATCGCTGCTGTAGCTGCTGCCATACAAAACAATCCACGTGTTTCGACAAGAAGCTTATCTGCTCAAATGGGTGTAAGCAGACAGTCATTACAGTCAATTATGCACAAAGATTTGGACTTATTCCCATATAAAATTCAAATGGCCAACAAAGTGAACGCTGCAGACTTGCCGATTCGCTTGGAATTTTGCCAGAAGATGCTTCAAATGGTGGAAGAGGATGGAAACATGTTGAACTGTCTTTTCATGTCTGACGAGGCCCATTTCGATTTAAACGGCAACATAAACAAACAAAATTGTCGAATATGGAGTGCTTCCAACCCACAGATACTCCATGAGACGGAATTGCATCCACTTCGTGTCACAGTGTGGTGTGCAGTTTCATCACGCTGCATTGTCGGGCCCTACTTCTTCGAAGAAAACGGTCACACCGTTACGGTTACTGGAGACCGTTACTTGAGCATGTTGAGAGAGTTTTTCTATCCAGAATTACGCCGAATGAGAGTTTCTTTCAACTCTGTGTAGTTTCAGCAAGATGGTGCAGCTCCTCATATAGCCCAACCTGTTATGACAGAATTGCGACGAAAATTTCCCAATAAGCTGATATCCAGAAATTCCACAGTCCGTTGGCCACCCAGGTCGCCTGACCTTACTGCACCTGACTTTTTCTTGTGGGGTTATTGCAAACAGGAAGTCTTCAAAGCAAAACCAACAAATTTGAATGAACTAAGGCAATCCATTCGAGAAACAATTGCGGCTATTCCTGTCTCAACTCTCCAAGCAGTAATAAACAACTTTTTGGTAAGATGCCGCACATGCATCGACGAGCAGGTTGGGCATTTAAATTCCATTATTTTTAAAACTAATTAAGCTATATTTAATAAAATTTAATGAGCTTTAACATGAATAAAAGAAAAATGAATTCCATACACTGAAAAAAAAATTATTTGAGTTTCTTAATGTAGCAAAATTCATCAGCCACCCTGTATGTACTCGTATGTGACGCTCTGCTCATAGATGAAATAGAATAATTCGTTCATGCGATCTGCTTATGTGGGTGTGTGTTAATGCAAGTGCTTTGCTGATTGTTATTATTCGGTAATCGTGCCTAACACGCTGAATGCTATCAATTGGGAAAAGACGAAGCCAACTGCGTTTATCAGTGTCGGCATTTTAGCTGTCTTCACCGCCGACGTATCCGTTATACGTCAAAATTTTTAACAAAATCTACTTTGCCGTATTCGTCGAATATGTTGTTAGGCACACAAACACTCGCATTCTACTTAGCTGTCAGTTTTTTCAACGTATCGCAATATTGTATCTGCTTGGCGCATAACTTAATTGGGACTTTTTATCGAATAATACAAGGATCTGTAATTTAAATTTTACTCGTTGTACCTTTTATATAAATAGCAACTAACTTAGAATAGCAACTAAATAGAAATATTACCCTTAGTTTGACGTTTTAAAAAATAGAGATTTGAATTGTTCATTATAATTCTAATGCTCGAAAGTGCATAGTCTTATGAAAAGCCTCTGTGCAAGAAACTTTTTTATTTTTCTGAAATTTTTATATACTTTTGACTAACAAACGAATAAAACTTGTGAAACGATGACTTCCTTTTTTAGCTGTGTTGTAGCCCTAAATAATTTTTTTTTAGCTTGAGCTGAGTCGATTTAGCCATATCCGTCTGTCCGTCTGTCTGTTTGTACGCAAACTCGTCCCTCAGTTTTTGAGATATCTTGATGAAATTTGGTATGGAGCCGCCATTTTGCATGAGATTAATCATTCGTCAGAATCAGCAAGATCGGAGCAATACAACGCATAGCTCCCATACAGTCGATAGTTTCGATAGATGGGTTTTGGGCTATAAATTTTGCAATTAAAAAGCTAGGAACGTACAACTTTGCAGGTTTGGTACTTATTATACATGTAATGTAGACAGCCCTTTCCTTAATTACCCTACAAGTACACTGACAGTCATTTGTCACAACATCTGAAAGTCAGTGCTGTCATTCTAACTATCAGGGATTTGCATCATGGTCTTAAAGCGAATAGCAAAAAATGATGTCAACAACCGTGTACGGGTGAGTACGGTATGTTCCTTTGTTATTGCCCACGTAGCTTCGGCCTGTCCAATTCGTGTTCTTTCCCTTGGTTCTTTGTGGGTGTTGGCAACAACGGACAACCGTGCGCTAAGAAACAAACATACTAGTATGATAGTATCAGCATTGACAAATAAATTATCACCGCTGTCAATAAAGAGTGTGAGCGTGTTAGTAACAAAATCAGCGTTTTTTGTAGGGCACCGACGTGTGTTACGTACGTTTACGTATCCCGTACGTACGTACCCTACAAGAAACGATGATTTCTTTACTAACACAGTCACACTTTTTATTGACAGTGATGATAATTTATGTGTCAATGCTGATACTTTCCTACTAGTATGTTTGTTTCTTAGCACACGGGTGTCCGTTGTTGCCAACACCCGCAAAGAACCAAGGGAAAGAACACGAATTGGACAGGCCGAAGCTACGTGGGCAATAACAAAGGAACATACCGTACTCACACGTACACGGTTGTTGACATCATTTTTTGCTATTCGCTTTAAGAACATGATGCAAACCCCTGATAGTTAGAATGGCAGCACTGACTCTCAGATGTTGTGACAAATGACTGTCAGTGTGCTTGTAGGGTACGTTTGAGGGAATATTATGCCCGTGGCGCCAACGGAGAAATCAGACATTTTCTGTTGTTTACATTCAATACAACAGGTCATTCAATACAACAGGTCATTCAATATACAGGTCGTGTCAGCTGATAGTTCAATTACCCACCGACGCACGTACGTTGTTGTTGTTAACAGTGCTTCGCCCTGCCCAATGGGCTCGATCACTCTAAATTGTCATCATGCTCTTCTAACGGAAGTCCGAGGAAACGCGCAGTTTCCACAGGGTTGGACCAGAGTGATGTGGGTGTTAGAAGAGTGGGTTCAACTGAACAGGAAAAGAGATGTATGGTATCATGAGGGGGCATACCACATGCAGGGCATGTATTTGGTATGTTGGGGTTCAGTCTGCACGTAGTACGTGTCAGCTGACACGACCTGCCTTATGAGAGTGCCATGTAAACGAACACTCACCGACGTTGAGTTTTTCCGTATACGGAGTGCGTAGCGTAGAAATCAAAGAAATTTTGATTTTTTCCGTAAGAACGTGTCAGCTGATTGCTCTCTCATATGACAGTGTTGCCTATTCATACGTGTGTATGCTGGCTAAGCTGCCTGGCGACACGCAAGCATATGCTGCTGGTAGCCATAGCAACGGGTGGTTGTGTGCGTAATCGGGTGATTGTCGTTTGCCCGGCCACCATAGTCCGTGTTCAAACAGAGAAACTCGGAGTTGCTTTTATCGGCAATTCTCTTTTGGTGTTGCTCAAGTGTTTCCCATGTTGTTCAAACACGGAAAGGAATTGCTTTGGCTGATTATGTTTTGTGCTGACATTCTCGCAATACATACATATGTACTAAGAATTTTTTTACTCCGTTGTATGAATATTTTGAATGAAAAAATGTGTTTTCGCTTAAATTAATATAATTGTATTATTTTCTTGGAAATAAACTTTGAAAATCTGTTGATACAATTACTTTTATGTCGTTTATTAATATGTGTGCATGCGAATGTAAAAAAAGGTATGAATGAGAATGTCAAAATTAATCTGCGGCCAACATAACATAATTGAGACGAACGGCAACACAAAGCGTGTTTCGCGAGCACAAGCAACTCGGTACCCGTCCCCTTCCATCGTCGCCCTCTCTCCCACAAAAAGCAAAAACGCAACTAATTGACGTCAATTTGTATCTGTGTTTGAACACGGACATACAAGCATAAAGCATCAAGCGCCATTTGTATTGAAAATTCGTAGCGTGCGGACGTAAACATGTCATCGGATGACGATTTTTTATTGCTTGTAACTGCAGTTGTTTTGGCGGAAAAAAATTAGAAAAAAAAAATTGTGGATGAAAAGTTTATATGCAAAACATAAACAGTTTACGCATGAGAACCTCTTAAAAGAGTTAAAAGCATCATGCACTCGTAGGTTTCAATAAACCGCAACGTAAAATCTTTTTCTTCCGCGAGCTTGCTCATTTCACGTTCTCACAAAACTAACACACTAACGCTTGTCAAACACGTTGGCAACGATCAAATAGACCAGCTGTCAAGCAAAAAATCTAAAATTTTTGATTTTCATCAACGAAAGCCGACAACAAATACGTGTGAGCACGACTACCCGTCGTTCGCGCCGATTGCTATGGTAATCACCCGTTGCTATGGCTACCAGCAGCATATACTTGCGTGTCGCCAGGCAGCTTTATGGATCGTTTGCAGTTGCTTTAAGCTACCTGGCGACACGCAAGCAAATGCTGCTGTAGCCATATCAACGGGTGGTTGTGTGCGTAATCGGGTGATTGTCGCTTGCCCGGCCACTATACAAGCATAAAGCATCAAGCGCCATTTGTATTGAAAATTCGGAGCGTGCGGACGTAAACATGTCATCGGATGAGGATGTTTTATTGCTTGTAACTGCAGTTGTTTTGGCGGAAAAAAAAAAAAATTAAAAAAAAAAAATTGTGGATGAAAAGTTTATATGCAAAACATAAACAGTTTACGCATGAGAACCTCTTAAAAGAGTTAAAAGCATCATGCACTCCTAGGTTTCAATAAACCGCAACGTAAAATCTTTTTCTTCCGCGAGCTTGCTCATTTCACGTTCTCACAAAACTAACACACTAATGCTTGTCAATCACGTTGGCAACGATCAAATAGACCAGCTGTGAAGCGAAAAAATTTTAAATTTTTGATTTTCATCAACGAAAGCCGACAACAAGTACGTGTGAGCACGACTACCCGTCGTTCGCGCCGATTGCTATGGTAACCACCCGTTGCTATGGCTACAGCAGTATATGGTTGCGTGTCGCCAGGCAGCTTTACAAAAATACCTAAAAATACCTACCAAATTTTCAGAATACTGTTGAAATATCCCAAAATTACTAAAGTAAGTTGTTGACTTTTATTAAATTAAGTACCTATGCTTATTTAATATTAGCTTCAGACTTTTATAAGATTACAAATAATCGATTAAAAAGAACATGTTTGCGTTAGCATGTATGAAAACGGATCAATGGCAACATTGTATTAAATGTAAACAAATATACAAAAGCCTAAATTCAACAAGTTTGGTAAATTTTATAAAATATGTTGTCAATAATTCATATACAATCAATACCACACTTCTCGTTTGTTCGTCTTCGCGAAGAGTTGGGAAAAATATCCCTATAGCACAACCAAATTATAAAAAAAGGGCTTTGAATATTTGGTTGAGCAAAAAATATAGACTGTAGGGGTATTTCTTGCAGTCTCTTAATAGTGTTTGTTTTCTCGATTAAAATTACATACAAATATTCGTTTATGCTTATAAACTTCGTGTAACATAAAAATGGAAATAATTTACATATTTGCCATATTATTTACATATATGATATTTGCATATAATAAAATACATTCATATATAACGCAGATAACGGGTCTTGCTTAACAAACGGAGCAATTGCTAATAGTCCAATTACCCACCGACGCACGTACGTAGTACGTGTCAGCTGACACGACCTGTCTTATGAGAGCGCCATATAAACGAACACTCACCGACGTTCAATTTTTCCGTATACGCAGAAGAAATTTTGATTTTTTCCGTAAGAACGTGTCAGCTGATTGCTCGCACATATGACAGTGTTGCCTATTCATACGTGTGTATGCTGGTTATGGATCGTTTGCAGTTGCTTTACAAAAATACCTCAAAATACCTTTTAAATTTTCGTAATAATGTTGAACTAACCTGAAATTACGATATTAAGTTGTTGATTTTAAATAAATTGACTGGCTAAAATTATTTAATATTAATTTCGGACACTCATAAAATGAAAAATAAATGTTTTAAAAGTACACGTTTGAGTTAGCATGCATGAAAACTGATCAATGGCAACATTGTATTGAATGTAAACAACAGAAGTGGCTGATTTCTCCGTTGGCGCCACGGGCATAAGATTCCCTCAAGCGTACGTACGTACGGGATACGTAAACGTACGTTACACACGTCGGTGGGTAATTGGACTATAACAAACGGAACTTTGATTAAACACGTTGACTAAAACCAAGAATTATTGGTGTCGTTTTAAATTATAATAAAAACTTTGGTTTAATTGAAATAATGGAAACTGCTTGAAAATGAATATAATCTGCAAAATCTTAATAAACCACTCGAATATATCCTAATAATACAGATGGTTCTATGCCATTAAATTTTTCACGTGATAGTGTGCAAAAGCCATTTTGAAGTTACTTGGATTATAATTATATAGTCGTACATTAAATGATTTTTGACCGGCAAAAAGGGCTACAAAACGAATATAACCTGGCTAATACAGATACGTATATTGTGAAATAATTTTTGTCAAACAAAAACTGATACAAAATGAATATAACATGGTTAATGCAGATGGATAATCTATGCCATTAAATGTTTTCACGTTGATTGTGTGAAAAAGCTAATTTAAAGATCTAACGTTACTTGGATTATAATTATATAGACGTATATTGTTAAATGATTTTTGACTAGCAAAAAGTGCTACAAAACAAATATAACTTGGCTAATACAGATGTATAATCTATGCCATTAAATGTTTCATGTTGATTATGTGCGGAAGCCAATTTAAATTTTTTAAAGATAACTTTGCATATATAGAAGTTATTTGGATTATTATTATATAGACGTATAATGTGAAATGATTTTTGACAAGCGAAAACTGATACATAATGAATATAACCTGGCTAATACAGATGGATAACACGGGCCGACAAAATGAGACCGATTTTTTTGACTATGAACCAGACCATACTTTCCTAAAGGTTTTCGATGCGCTGAATTCAAATCTGGACGCCCTATCACGTCAGGTTTTCGAGATATCCCACCTAAATGTGCAAAAAACACCGTTTTTTCCTATTTTTGAGGTTATATATAAACGAGAGATTTTTTTTTAAAAGGCACATATAGCATCTTAAAGAAGAAGTCTCTCTTACGAATGGCGTTGAGTTTGCTCAAATATCTTTTTTTTCGCTAATATAGAGCAATTTATCGTAGGAGGTATGTGGTATACTGCATCATACCTGCGTTAATTCAGTGGGTTTCCAGCTATAGGAAAATTAGCAAATTTATAAACTTTAATTTGCCCTATCTTAGCGAAAAAAAAGATATTTGAGCAAACTCAACGCCATTCGTAAGAGAAAGGCTTCTTCTTTAAGTAGCTATGTGTGCTTTTTAAAAAAAAAAATCTGTCGTTTATGTGTGTCCAGTGTCCCAGCCTCTTCCGTCGCCAACAATGCCACTACCGCCACCATCCCCCCTCTGCTGCAGGGGTACTACCCGTTTCTGCAGCATTATCACCACAAGTCTTTGAGACCATGTCATGTACATTCGTCACCGTACCCACGCCCATTCCTTCACCGTCGCAGGAAACTGCACCCCAATCGTTGGCAGTAGATGTGTTTCCCCTTTCGCCATCGTCATCTTCACAGCAAATTCCTTCGCCATCGCCATCTCAGTCGAGTGATCAAAATTCTCGTGGCTCTGGTAATAGGAAACGGAGAAATACCACCGATGTTGTGAACAGCATGTGTGTGAGGCAATTGAGCTGTTCAAAAAAAAATGCCTCGGAGTTGAACAGGAAGGAAATCCAGCTGTGGAGTCATTTGGTAAGATGATTGTTTCCATGGTTTCGCAAATGACTCCCTTGAAACAAACCCGGGCAATGCAGCGAATAATGGAGGCAGCATTCCAGGTTCAGCAGGAATAGGAGGTTACAAAGAGTATACAGTAAAGTCATGTATGCAAGTACATACATATGCATGTGTCGAAGTGCGTATGTACAAAATACATGTAAACATAGTTAAGCTAACCATTACAAAATATAATTTTAATTTAAAATAACTATCCGCCTTATATGTATGTACATAAATACCATCTTTGCGTTTATTAAGTATAGTTTTTAATGTTTTATGTATCATGTACACAAGAAAAATATTAAAATTAAATGAATTGAAACTTAAATTTTATTCTTTTATACGTATGAATGTAGCATTGCTACGGAACTTATATATACGGTCCACCCGTGGATATGTCTATGGTATCTTGGAATGGCACAGCCCCCTCATTTATAAAATACTCTGCAAGTCTATCACGGAGGTTAAATGCACTTACTGGACCTCTACGTACTGCAGACCGAAGTGGTGGTAAAGAGTTGAGCTGAACTCCGACTTCGCGACGCCATTCCCCCTCGACCACTAAATTGTGCTCCACTCTATCCACATAATTTTCTGGACAATACCACCGGCTTTGGTCATTTAGCATGATGAAGTTGTGTAAGGCAACGCAAGCCAACACAATTTTACCGCAATTTTCAGGGGCACATTCAATTGTTGTTCGGAGTATTCTCCACCGTGCCGATAATATGCCAAAACTGTTTTCTATCACCCTGCGATCCCTTGAAACACGATGATTAAAAATACGTTTAGGCCTCGTTAAAGTGGAGCCGGGGTATGGGCGCATCAAGTTCGTCCTTAAGGGGAAAGCAGCATCGCCAACGAAATAGTGTGGGAAAGGTTCAGGCGCTTGTCTTGATAGTGGTACGGGAGGGGGTAGTGGGAGTGTATTTTGCATAAGTGACTGGTCGAGTTTATGGTTTACTTATACAAAATATGTTTATCTGAGGATGTACATGTTATAAATTGTTCCAAAGCTATTACCTCCGTCACTTTGACTGCCACAACTTCCGATGCTTACTGCGGTAAACGTATATTTCGCGTCGCAAGTAGCCATCAGGACAATTATTATTATTATTTTATTTATTACAGTCTTGTGGACTTAGATTAAATCTATGAGATCAGAATAAATTCTATAGTTTAACTATTTTATGTATTACATTGCATTTGGTTTTGTATATATGCTTTGGGTTTGGATTATCTTATATTTACACCTCTACAATAATTATGTAATAACCTCTTAAAATTTTTCATATTTTTACAGTCTTTTAATTCTCTAGGTAATTCATTATATTCTCTTACTCCTCCGAAATATATACTTTTTTTATCAAATTCAGATCTTACAATTGGCAAATGAAAATCATTTCTATTTCTTGTGTTATAACTATGGACATCATTATTGTATTTCACACGATCATTTAGATAATTCGGCAGGTTTCCTAATTTTATATTATGTATAAATTTTAATGTATAATATAACACAAGTTGCTTCACACTAAGCCAGTTCAAGCTGTTTAGGAGATCCTGTATGGGAGTATCGAAACGTTTTTTTAGTATAAATCGCATCACCTTATTTTGTTTTACCTGTAACCTAGCTATGCTTGAATCAGCCATTGTAAACAAAATCGTTGGGCAATATATAAAAAGAGGCTCAATGATAGACCTATAAACTATTGCTTTAAAATATCTGATTATGTGCTTGCATGTCCGAAACATACAACCTATCTTTTTTGATACTTTCCCCTCTATGTATTTGCTCATCAAACTTAAGCCTGTCGTCTATTATCACTCCTAAATATTTTATTTCGTTTGCTCTTTCTAACTGTATATTTGCTATTTTTAGAGACTCATCAAAACATTTTGTAGTTAAAGTACTGTGAACCTGAACTGGCTGGACACTTGAGAGCAATATGCTTGTCATCAATTGCACCAACACAGTTAGGTATATTCCACATTGTAAAAAAATCATTAGCAATGTCCTTGTACTGCGCCTGTGTAGGTTCGCTGACATATACTGGAGAAAGAAGTCGCCAAATCACTTCGCAAGTCTAATATTATGTTTCGTACTGTCGTTTTTCCGAGCATGTAGCTCCATGCAATAATCTGCACTGATACGCCTTGTGATAAATATCTTAAAATGAAATATGAAATACTTAAATAACAACGTTTCAAAAAATGACATTGTACTCACAGCATTATATCGTTAAATTTTGATGACCCGATTCCCTCTTACACTTCGCGCTGTAAGCTTATTAATTTGCAACCCCTTGAATCCAGGCGGGTAATGCAATTACTTATGTTCGTCTATGACCTCATTACTGGCTCTTTGAATTGTTCAGCTCTTCTTGAGAAGGTATCATTTAATGTGCCAAATAGGTGCTTAAGATCATTCTTGCCTTTTTATTTGTATGCTACCAGGGCCAATTATTACTATTTCGACCCTATTTTTCGCGCCCTCAAAGAATTTAATAAACTCTCAAGGACTCTTTCTATTGATTTTTCTCTCTCGAGAACTACTTTCAAGTCAACTCTTGATATTTATTTTTAATGATAAAGAAATAATTTAACTTTTGCTTAATACTTTATCGTACTTGTCGTTACTTTACTGTTATATGTCATTGTACTAGTCTGTAAGATTTTTTATCATAGACGAAAAATAAATAAATAAAGATATTCTTTCCTCAGTATCTATCCTCTGCTTTGGTTTCCGTATGGAACTGCTGACCAAACTTAAAAGGAGCTCAAACACGGTAGGGGTCATTCTGGTGTGCGAAAACACCTCCTCAGGTTCCAAACTTTTCATCCTACGGAACACTTGAATTTGGTATCCACACAGGTATGACCAGTCAAAATTCTGTTCAGTCTTTTAATATTTGCAGGTGGCAGTGGGAGTTTTCTTGACCAAGTAGTGTTTCTTCTTACAGGGAAGGTGGATGCGTATAAGTTTGGATGATTGTTTGAGTAAGCAAGAAAGTCATTGTACCAGTTATAATGAATCTCATTTTTGATTTGCCTGATGGCTTCATTAACCGTGAGTTTGCATTCCTTGCTTGCACCCATTGTTATTGCTTTTTTGGCAATCTCATCAGCTTTTTCGTTTCCTGTAATTCCTTTATGACTCGGAGTCCAAACAATGTCAACAAGTACGAGGTGTGTTCAAAAAGTATCGCGAATTTTGAATTTTGGCTGGTTACGTATATTCAAATTTCGAATTTTTTGTGGCGTTATGTTGGTAATCATGTCTCTCACTTATGCCGACAAGCTCGGCCATTTTGAATGTTCAGTTAATTGTTGACAGCTGCTTTGCTTGCACGTGTTTTGGATCGTCTTCAATTTTTACCTATTCAAAAAAATGGATCAAAGAACCTGTATCAAATTTTCTGTGAAAAACGAAATTAAGTGCGCGGATGCATTCCGAATGTTGACTGTGGCATACGGAGAAGCTACCTTGGACCGAAGCAACGTTTATCGGTGGTACAAAATGTTCTCAGAAGGCCGAGAAGATGTGCAAAGAACAAAAATTGGCTTTTGCACCACGATAACGCCCCTGCTCACGCATCGTTGCTTGTGCGCGACTTTTTGGCCAAAAACAACACACTAATGATGCCGCATCCACCGTATTCCCCAGATCTGGCCCCCTGTGACTTTTTCTTGTTCCCTAAACTGAAGAGGCCCATGAAAGGACGACGTTACGCTTCTCTTGACGAGATAAAGACGGCATCGAAGGAGGAGATGAACAAGATACAAAAAAATGATTTTTTGAAGTGCTTCGAAGATTGGAAAAACCGTTGGCACAAGTGTATAATATCTTATGGGGATTACTTTGAAGGGGGCAAAATAGATATTAATGAATAAATAAATAATTTTTGAAAAAACACAAAATTCGCGATACTTTTTGAACACACCTCGTATACTGCAACTTACTACTTTGCTTTTGATTCTGTTTACAATACTATTTGTTGTGCTCTCTTTTTTGAAGAGTTTGCAAGCACTCAGGCTGTCTGTAAAAATGGCAAGCTTACTGTAATTGTTTCTATCCGAAATAGCAACGGCTTCTTCTATGGCCAAGAGTTCACCAAATAAGGACGACGCCTTGAAAGGAAGATGAAAGCGGTGTTCAGTTTTTTCCGTCAAGTTGTAAATACCACACCCCGTTTTGTTATCAGAAAGATATGCATCAGTGTACATAACATTAAAGTAGTCAGCCATGTATTCGTCCAGTAGGACTGCATAGTGGGCTCTCACTGCCTCAGGAGCCATTGAAATTTTGTTGCCAGTAAGAGGCTTATCATGTATTTTTATGTTGTTGGTAATAGGAGCATGGCCAATCGAATCAAGGGAGTCAAAACTATATTGGAATTTCCTGTATGTGATAGAGTAGCTTGAGTTTAGACTAGGATTTGATCCTATGGAGGAGAAGAAGAGATCGTTGGTGTGGAATAACTTAATTAATTCCTTGGCTGTAAGCCATGAAGCCCTCTCCTGTGGAGGGAGTTCATTTGCCATAGCATACATGGTGGGAATAGGGGTCGATGGAGCTAGACCGAGACATCTCCTGAGAACTTTATTTTGTAGTACTGAAACTTTGTTAAATGTTGTTTTAGATGTGTTAGCAGTAACAGTGTAGGTATATTCAATTTTTGATCTTACCAATGATTTTTAAATATTAAGAGCCTTTTGGGGCTGAAGACCTGACATAATGTTGGTAAGATATTGGAAAAACTTTAAATTGTTGGAACAATTTTACAACGTAGTTTTGTAATGATCTTTGCTATTAAAGTTGGACTGCAGAGTTATTCCAAGAACTTTCATTTCCGAAACCTGGGTCAGTTTGACAGTATTTATAAAAATGTCAACGGTTTTCTTTGGACCTTTATTGATATCAAAGTATATTAAATAAAGTAGAAGCAAAGTATATTAAGTAAAGTAGAAGTGAACTTGACAGTTCTCTCTTTTGAGCAGAAGTTCTTACGTCAATTAAAAAATAATTTTAACCCGTTTGAATTTCAGTTTTATAAAAACGTATACGTTTTTTATATAAATATTTAAATATTAATGAAAAGATCAAAATGTTTCACGCGTTGTGCCGTTTGCGGAGTGAGTTGGGATGTGCTCCGAGCTGTGATGGAAGGCGACGTCGGTGGGAAGAAAGTTGTGTTGTGATTTTAGAAAGCTCCTCGCATGTTTGCGAACAACACTTAAAGCCCACCGATTTCATTGACTGTCCAGCTCAAACAAGCGCGTTTAAGAAGGCGCGCCAGTTCCCCAGTGCAGTACTCATGCCGCTTGAGGCGCAACATTCTGTAGGAGCACAAGCATTGTATACAAATTTACGGTCGCTGTATTCGGATGCGCAGACTCAGACTGAGTAAGTTAACTACTTACATGTCGAAAAACCGAAAATTGACCCTGGCTCTATCTCTCGGTAAATTTTTTATTTAGGGACGGTTCAAGTGAATGCAAATTAAGAGCAGAAATATATTTACTCGCGGAAAAGGTAAAAACCCTGGAAGCCAGTGTTGCAGACCTCAATGCCCAACTAGTGGACGCAAAATCTTCGAGGACATCGGTGGAGAAATTTTTTACAGCGGGCCAAATTCAAAAACTGCTGCATCCACAAAAGAAAGTACTTTGGGTCTGGGAAGATATTTCTGCGGCTATATGTTTGCACTCTGCAGGACCTAGAGCATATGTGCATTTATATGCGAGCAACTTCCCATTACCTCACATTACCACACTTCAATCATGGGCTCGACAGATAAAGGTTGAAGATTGTATATTACAGTTTTCTTTAGATTGAAGATGATCGTGTTTTCATACTTTCCTTCGATGAAATGAAGGTTTCAAAACTATACGAATACGATCCGTCCAGTAAAATGGTTAAAAAACCAAGTAACTATGTACAAGTTGTGATGGCTAGGGGTATAAAGGGCGCATGGAAGATACCTATATTCTATGATTTTGACCGAAAAATGAAAAAATGCGTGATACACGGCATAATAGTAGCCCTACATAATGTTGGTTATCCGGTTGTAGACGTAGTTTCGGACATGGGCTCCACTAATACATCGTGTTGGTAAGAGCTTGGAGTAACACCAGGTATTCAGTACATAATATTCGAAGTACCATATTACCCTTTAACGGTATTTCTCAAATGTCTTAGAAAACCCATGGTTTATTCATCCAGCTGACGGTACCGCTAAAGTCTTTGCCTTTGCCGATATTCCGCACATGCTTAAATTAATAAGAGGCCACTACTTAGATTCTGGTTTAGTCATTGACGGAAAAATTCTTACACCGCAAACTATCAAACAAGTCACAAATATTGTGTCAAAATCAGACGTTTATATTTTGTATAAAGTGAAACGACGAGCATCTGACGGTGAGAGGTGCAGGTAACTTCTTCTTCTTCTTTAAATGGTCATCTAACCGCCTGGGCGATTTTGACCGTCCAACATAGCTCGCCAGTCGTTTCTTCGTTGCGCCAACTGGCGCCAATTGGAAACACCGCGGGATCGCAAATCGGTCTCCACTTGGTCCTTCCATCGGAGTGGTGGTCTCCCTCTTCCTCTGCTTCCACCGGCGGGTGCCGATAAGAATACCTTCTGGGCTGGAGCATCTTCGCTCATTCGCACTACGTGGCCTAGCCAGCGAAGCCGCTGTGTTTTAATTCGCTGAACTATGTCGGCGTCTGCGTAAAGTTCATACAGCTCATCATTAAATCTTCTTCGGTACTCGCCGTCGCCAACGCGTAGAGGTCCACAAATCTTTCGAAGAACCTTTCTCTCGAATACTCCCAGAGCCGCCTCATCAGATGTTGTTAGTGTCCACGCTTCTGCACCATATAGCAGGACGGGTGCGATGAGTGACTTGTAGAGTGTTATTTTCGTTCGTCGAGAGAGGACTTTACTTTTCAATTGCCTACTCAGTCCGAAGTAGCATTTGTTTGCAAGAGTGATTCTTCGTCGGATTTCTAGGCTAACATTATTGTTGGTATTAATGCTGGTTCCCAGGTAAACGAAGTCCTTTACTATTTCAAAATTATTGCTGCCAACAGTGGCTTGGTTGCCAAGGCGCGAATGCGCTGACTCTTTGCATGATGACAGAAGGTACTTCGTTTTGCCCTCGTTCACCACCAATCCCATTTTCTCCGCTTCTTTTTCTAATTTGGTAGGTAACTAAGGAATGGTTTTATGCTCCATTCAAGAGTATTGTACTGCACGAAAAAAATCGGTAGCATCCGCAATCTATCTATCTATGGCGCGATATACAACAGGTATATCATCATAAACCTCCTAAGAGATTTTTGCGCCAAGCTTCTCTTCCAATTTGTGGTGTGCCGATTTGAATTTTTCCCTACAAATTGGTGGGACCTACAGTTTTTTGCCGACTCCGAACGGCATCTACAAAGGAGGCGAATTTTTTGCTGAGAAGCCTGTCATGGCAGAAATACACTCGGAAGGTTTGCCAAACCACTGCCGAGGGGCGACCCCGTTTTGAAAAACTTTTTTTTCAAATCACTTTTGATGTTACCTGTACCAGGGCTCGAACCATGGACCTTCGGTGTGGTAGGCCGGCAACACTACCTTCACACCACGGCGGCCGCATCCGCAATATCTTTACTTAAATAACTAATCCCAAACTTAACGTATACGTCAAGAGATTTTTTCCAACTTCCTTAATTAAAGCAGTTACTTCAACTTATAAAGCCATGGCTAAATTTTTTTAAGGTAGCCTCATTTTTATTCGGCTGACACTTCCGATTTTTTCGTATGCTAAACTAACTTCACATTTAGGTCTTATTAAAAAAATGTATTATTTCATAGCAAGACAAAAAGTTAAGACTGCAGCGCAACTATTTTCTGGTACCACGGCTGCGGCCATAGAATGGTGCTATACCTTGGGCAAAGAATTGTATTTGCCATTAGAGACAGCGAACTTTTTTAAATTCGTGAACGATATCCCAGGAAGAAGGCCTTTTGGTCGAGATCTACAACACCAGCTGGACATTTTAGAACGTATGAATATCATGTCAAAACCTATAATTCTTAGCACAAAAGAGAAAGGAGCACAAATAATCACATACGTGAATGCAGTTCCTTTTCAAAAAGGAATAGTTATGTCAAATAATGCGCTAAAATTGCTTTACGAGTACGTTAGTCCAAGATACGGTATCAACTACCTGCTGACAAACCGCCTAACACAAGATGTCCTTGAACATTTTTTTGGGGCAATCCGAAGTAAGGGAGGGTTAAATGATCATCCCACACCGATGGACTTCACCTATAGGCTGCGAAAATATATGTAGGGTTAGTTCATTTAAAAAAAAAACTACATACAAATATTCAAATTCTAACCATAACCAACAACTCACCACATATAAAGATCACACCAAAAATAGCAGACATACTCTATTTTTACTTTCTGCTAATCTTAACTTTTCTTTTATGGCAGCAAGAAATACCGAAAAATTAAGTAGAATGGGAAATGTTGAAACGGATGTAACAGAGTGGCTAAACATGCCCTCTGCTAGTACTGTAGGTCGACTAGGTAACTATTTTAGCGTTAACTTCGCTTAACACCATTTTTAACGCTTTTCCCTATTCACTAACTTTTAACCACACGAAAAGTGTTAGCTAACACTTTTTGTGTGGTTAGCTGTCGCGAATTATTTTCGAGGTATTAACAATAGCGTTAATATATTTGCAAGTGTTTTAGCGTTTGGAAAAAGTAAAAAAAATAGTTTTGAGTTTTTTGCATGTAATTTAGTGCAAAATACGGCGAAAAAAGAAGTATTGCCATATTTTATCACTATCAAGAGTCAGCTGTTTAGCGGCGTTAAAGAAGAGTTACAGAATCGCACTTTCGTTAAGAACAAACGCCGAAATTTGGCGATAAGCTTAACGCTCGGCGAGTGGTTAAAAGTTACAGAAACGGGCTACTGGTGTATGTTCCCGCAGTGAATTTGCAGAAGTGTCACTTACATCTACCGAAGAAGGCATAGATGAAATTTTTACAGAAGTGGAAGAAGACCGTTTCGTCATCGATGAAACTGTTGAATTAGATGAATTCTACAAAGATGGACTCGATTACATTGCAGGCTATATTATCCGAAAGTTAAATCTTACAGAATATGAGGAGAAAAACTCATCTTCCTACGGTTGGAAAAACAAAAAAGAATATGCAAGTCTTACCAAACCTAATAATGACTTTTTTGTCAAAATTAAGTGCCTAGAAGTAATATTCACAAAATACAATGGTGAAGAAATTTCCCACCACAAAAATTTATTACCTAAACTTTTAGAGCTAAGTAAGGAAGTAAACTTGGATGAGCATGTAAGATCGTTTTTTTTTAGATGTCGCATATTTTTTATAATTAAGCACCTAAACAAAAGACTAAAAATGCAAAAATCTAAAAAAAAAAGGCTTTTAAAAACAAAAAAATGGCAAAAGTCGTTATATAAACAAGCTTGGGTCTTTCATTAATTAATATTTAATAGTCTACATGATTTACGTCGTCTGAATGTACATATCTCATCTTTGAGAAACCTCAATTCGAAGCTCCTAGGGAAGCCAAATCCATCTTTATTTCTACGCTTGGGGTATCTAGTTCTTCTATTACCTAACCGACGTTGACATTTCTTTTAAATCTTATACCAGGGCGGGTATAAGAAAAGTCCTGTACAGAGTGGCATTTGTTCGTTAAATGAACATGTTACCTTCCAATTTCCTTCACAGTCCGAAGTAGTATTTATTGGATTCTAGGCTAGACTTAGATATTTTATTTATTCCATTAAAAACAGGGTTTATTAAAGAATATGTACTAATATACTGTCTTCTTGTATGCCCCAAAAGTAACACTTAGAACCCAAAGGGTTAATGCGACTGTTTACGATTTTTTGAAGTGAGAACTTATGCGGAGAAACAAATTTCAATTGTCAATTCTACCTTGTTTGATATGCCTTGATTGATATGCATTATCTGTGTTTTTGAAGAGTTGAAACTTAGATTGAGCTCGTTACATTTAGAAATAAAAAGGTTAAGTTTGGTTTGCATATTGGAAGTTGCAACTTGCAGATTTGGACCAGTAGAAAGAAAAATGAAGTCATCAGCAAATTGATAAATGTAGGTACTGAAATCACTGATATTATGGAGGTTAGCCGGATAGATGTTGAAAAGGATTGGTGATAGAACACAACCTTGAGGTAAGCCATTGTGAATATCAATACAGTTATTGCCAAGTTGTAAGATACGATAGGAGAGAAAGTTAGTAATCCAATCAATATATAGAATATCTATGTCCAGGTCCAGTAATAGGAGCTTGAGGATGTTAATGTTAACACAATTGTAGGCATTTGAGATGTCATACGAGCATATAACAACATGATTTTTTTTTTCTACTACGCACACAAGGTATATTAACTTTAGTCGCCTAACGGCAGTACGTAACGGCATAAACGGATCGAGATAGATATTGACTTATATATATCAAAATTTTCAGGACTAAAAGAGAAATTGATTAAGCCATGTCCGTCCGTCCGTCCGTCCGTTCATCTGTGAACACGATAACTTGAGTAAATTTTGGGATATCTTAATGAAATTTGGTATGCGGGTTCCTTGGCACTCATCTCCGAGCGCTATTTAAAACGGGCGAAATCGGATGATAGCCACGCCTACTTTTTATGTATAGAATATTTTCGAAAACACAAAAAAAGGGATTACTCAGTACATAATACACTCATAAAGTTAAAATTTGGTGGATACATTGAGATTGAGGTATAAAATACAATTTTCAGGAAATTTTTGAAAATGGGCGTGGCACCGCCCACTTTTGATTAAGTCAAATTTAGAAATAATATTAATCATAAATCAAAAACCGTTCAAGATATCGAAACGAAATTCAGCACGCAGGTTTCCAGATATGCAAGGAATGTTCCAGGAAAAAATGGGCGGGATCGGTTAAGGTCTACTCCCACTTTTATATGAAAGATTTTGAAGAGGATCGTAGATATATTAAATAGGCAATAACTTTGCGTAAAATAGCTTTTCATCATTTATATTTCACTTTTAATGTTTCCGTAAACAAAGAAACCCAAAACTTAAAACTTTCGAAAATGGGCGTGGCCCCGCACCTTTTATAGTGGGCTATTCCACACAACTTTTTATGCCATAACTCCGCCAAAAATATTTGTCCAAACGAAATTTGGTGATAATGTTCTATATATAAAGGTAACTGTTTGCTGTTGCGAAATCGGTTAATGTCCACGCCCAGTTTTTTAACATAGTTCTGAAAAATTTTTTCAGAAATATTAAAAAGCGATATTTCTACAACTAAGCAACTTAAATCAATCAGATTTTGCACACATAATAAGCTTTTTAAGAAAAACTCGGCCGCAAACAAATTTTGTCAATTTTGAAGAAGTAGTCGTGGCGCCGCCCACTTTTCAGCATCAAATTTCTGCTATTTTCAAAGGCAATCGCTTATAATTCAATATTGATATCTCAATGAAAATTGGTCAGCTTCTTCTCAGTAGTATGTATTATACTCCTGCCAAAAATTAGCCAAATCGGGAAACACACAAGGAAAATATTCGAGCACGCAGTTAATAGCCCACTGCAATAGCGAAGTTATATATCTGTTTTGATTTTCATATCTTTTATAAACATTAAATGTATGTAAGTATGAGAAGAAGAAGAGAAAAGTTCACCAAAATTATCAGTACGATGAGCGGAGTCGATTTAGCCATGCCCGTCTCTCCGTCCGTCGGTCTGTCTGTCCGTCTGTCTATTTGAACGCAAATTAGTCTCTCAGTTTTACAAAAGAATGCTGAAACTCGTTTGCTTTCGCCATTTTATAATATACTAGCAAACCCATTAGACATTGTTTTGATAAATAGAACACATCTATATATAAAATGTTATTAACTTCAACCAAATAAACTCCTAGCTATACCGAACTGCAGCTTTATATAACCTGGGGACTTTTCCAAAAGCTATATACAGACTGTTTCGTGCCCAGCGAACTCCTGAACCTATCGTGAAAGTTCAAGAGCAAAAACAAAACACAAAATATGTGGGCGTGGTATCACCCACTTTCCCCAAAATTATGTAGATATTGACTAAGTGACACATATATCCAAATATTATTAATTAAGCCCACAAAAGTTCGGAGTTATGAAGAACTGAAACTTTATATAGCCTGGGGTTGTGGCTCCGCCTACTTTTCCAAAACTATATATTGTCTATGCTGTACCCAGTGAACCCAAGTATACATTGTGAAAATTTCATAAAGATCGGTTGAGTTCTTTGGCGCCTATGAAAGGCACCCTTTTTATATCTATTTTTGTTACGCACACAAGGTATATTACTTTATTCGGCATAAACGAATCGAGATATATATTTATTAATGTATATAAAAACGTTCAGGATGAAAAGTAAAATATCCGGCCAAGTAGTTAATACCCCACTGCAAAGCGAAGTTGTATATCTTTTTTGATTTTCATACCTTTCATGAACATGAAATGTTTGTACGTATGAGAAGAAAAAGAGATATTCCCATCAAAAGTATACTGAAATGATCAGGAGGATGAGCTGAGTCGATGTAGGCATGTCCGTCTCTCGATACGTCTATCTGTTTGTCCGTCTGTATATTTGAAAGCAAATACGAACTGAAAGTATTAAAATAGACCTGCGTAAATTGGGATGACATAATAGAGCACTACTAGGTATATAATGTTCGGTTCCACCAGAACTTAAACTTACGTACTTGTTTATATCTATTTTTGTTACGCACACAAGGTATATTACTTCATTCGGCATAAACGAATCGAGATATATATTTATTAATGTATATCAAAACATTCAGGATGAAAAGTAACATATCCGGGAAAGTAGTTAATACGCCACTGCAAAAGCGAAGTTGTATATCTTTTTTGATTTTCATACTTTTCATGAACATGAAATGTTTGTACGTATGAGAAGAAAAAGAGATATTCCCATCAAAAGTATACTGAAATGATCAGGAGGATGAGCTGAGTCGATGTAGGCATGTCCGTCTCTCGATACGTCTATCTGTTTGTCCGTCTGTCTATTTGAAAGCAAATACGAACTGAAAGTATTAAAATAGACCTACGTAAATTGGGATGACATAATAGAGCACTACTAGGTATATTATGTTCGGTTCCACCCGAACTTAGACTTCCTTACTTGTTCGATATGTATTTGGTGCAGCAAAAGGTTTAAACAAGTTGAGGTAGATTTATTTTTCCTATATGCAAAAGTGTTGTTTGGAAGTATGCCTTCAGATTCAATTTTTTCATTTAACCTGTTTTTAATGCAGGTGTTTATAACTTTGAGTAAAACATAAATTAAGGAAATTGGACGGAAATTTTGGTAAAGGCTCAGGTCTTTATCTTTCTTTGGAATGGGAATAATTTTAATTTTCTTCCAATGCAGGGGAATTTGGTTGGATAGAAAAATATCATTTATGGCTGTTCTGAGAGAGTTTATAGATTGGTCAGAGGGGGATTTTAGCATAGCATAGGTAATTCCATCAGAACCTGCTGCAGTGTCCTTCTTTTTGCCCAGATCTTCTATTATTTCCTCATATAATATTGCCAGGCTGTGATCAGTTTCAGTTAAAGAATTAGGCTCGAAGTTGGTTGGGTGATTTGGTACCTGATCTTTCAACATATTAAGATATGCATTGTGGTTTTCTTCATTCCATGAACCAAGAAAGGCGTTACTATGATCTCCTCTAAGGGCTTGCACAATCTTCCATGCACTCCTACCCAGATCCTTGTTTACTTCATCAATCTTGTTTTCAAAGTTATTTTTCTTTGCTAACTTAACGTTCCCTTTCCATTGTTTCTGTTGCGCGATGAGCTGTTCGAAATTCGCCACACTAGGGCATTGCTTCGCCTTTTTATTGGAAATCCTCAAAAACCTATATGATTTGGCTAACTCGTCATTCCAGCAAGGTCTGGGGGTTGTATTGCTGCTAGGGATATAACTGGAGTCAACAATCTCTTCCTGAATTTTGTTTTCAATTTCAAGGATGTTGGGTTCACATTCAATTTGATTTAAGGAATTTACAAGTTTCTGTGAACTTTTTACTAACAACATTGACTGAAGAGGTTTCAATAGTTATCGGAAAGTGGTGGCTGCCGCCTATCCTGGTGAAATCAACGCACCAATCGCAGTTAAAGGATTAGTTTGTAAAGGACAGGTCCAAAACGGATCCATTTGGAGTTCTGATGTCTCTTTTATATGTGTAACTCCCGTTGTTAAGATTAGAAAAAGAGGTATTTTGAAGGATATCCATTAAATGTTTTCCACGATTTGAGTCAATGCTGTCCCCCCAGGCGCGTGCCCTCGCATTGAAATCACCGACAAGAAAAACATGGCTGGTTACTTCAGCATTAAAATCATTTATTGGAATGTTTGGTGGAAAATAGCTATTGCAAATAATTAAAATATTGTAGTTGGAAGCAAATTGAATTTTCTTAAATGTAATGTTTTTCTTGACGGCAATAGCGACGCCACCATAGCCATCAGAGCGATATTTTTTATGAGATTAAAATTTATGAGTTTCCTGTGTGGTGTACGACTAGTTCAAAATATTTCGCTCATGCAAGCTAGTTTGAAATTGTATTTGTGAAGGTAAAATTCTATAGTGTCTATGTTAGCACGAAAAGATTGGCAGTTATATTGCATCATCTTCATATTGGATGAGAGATCTTGAAGATCCTGTGATCTCCATTTCGTCTCTAGACGTTGTAATGGATTCAAATTGACTTTTGATAGGTTGGATTTGGTTGAAAAGTTGGCTGTCATTATTTTCTAATGAAGCTTTTTGGGTTATTTTGATCATTTCGGTCAGCAAGCGCTCAAATTGGCTCACCAGCCCTTTCTGGTACTCTGGAGAGCAGAAGGCAGGTAAGTTAGATTGACTGGTCGGGGGTTTTTTATTGTAAGTTCTAATTGAAGGGGGCGGGCATGACTTTTTGACTCCTTAGACTGCTTTTTACTACAGCATTCAAGGGGTTTTTAACAAACCTCTTATTAATACTTTCATCTATATTAACTGTGTTATCGGATTGGGTAGAGAGAGATGGAAAGGAATCATCCTCATCTAACAGACTAAATCTATTTTGCCGCGGAAAGTACTGATTAAGAACTTCCTTTCTTGACAACTTTTGACTGTCCTGATTCGATTTACTATACAACTCAATATTTAGCTTAGTGTAATTGTAAACGATAAATTTTGGGATATCATTGCCTTCAAACCCAATTTTCAGGGTTGTGGTTGGAATACATATATGTGTCCGTTGTGGGGTCTTTTCTGTTAAAGCGCATGACGGATTGAATAGTAATTGTTGAAATTGCCTCACTTTTTATATCATCTTCCTTACAAAAAGTCGGAATTCCACGTACCACTCCATACACTTCCAGGGCAGATTTAGGGATAAAAGCTCTAAGGCCTCTTTTGATTAGCCGTTTATCCAAGGTAAAATTGTTGGCAGCGGAAGTATTTTATAACCTTATATAGTGACTTTCCAACAGCGTTAATAAGCTCAATGTCTTTAAATTTAAGGTCTTTAATTTGGGAAAATAGATTTAAGCCTGATGAGATTTTATCGTTATTTATTTTGGCATTGGCTGAAGAGTCAACCTTTACAAATTTAATTCCACTAAAAACTTGTGGGTACAAGATTGGTGGATCATTTGTCATGCCTGAACCACTGCAAGGGCCAGCATTGATAACTGTACCAATGACTTTATTGTCCGCTATGTCTGCAGATGTCCCATTAGCACTATGTGCTTTTTGAACACCGTTGTTTGTACATGTGGCTCGAGCGCCAAAACTACCGTTATTTAGGTTGATGCTGGGATCATTTTTTCCCACGTTTATTGCATTATTTGAACAAGAAGCCTCACCACTGTTCACCATTGGGTCAGAGACACCCCCAATGTCAGTATCCATATCAGAGTCACAAGTTAAATTATTACGTTCATAAATTTTAATGAAACCCCCACTGTTTGAGAGCTCATAAAAGTTGCTTACATCTTTGATGTCAGTAATTTTCGGTTTTTTTGCACAGGATTGTGCCTTATCGTCACGCTGAGACGCCACCGACTATGGAGTCGGCGACGCCATCTTGTGAAGTTTGAGTTTTTGTGCCGTTAGGCGTACTTGAAATTTGCTTTAAAAAATAAATAAAAAGTTAAATCACTTAATTCTTATTTTAAAAACACCTTTCTGTTAATCACTATTATAACTGTATAGTTTAAAGGTAGCCAAGACTACCTACCATCATAAAATAAGGACGCACAAGAGATTTAGTTTTTTACACGATAACTGTATTTGAAACACCACTATAATTGAAACCAACGATACGAGCTATAGACGCGCACGAACCACTTCAGTCAGATGCCAAAAACCGAATGTTCCTGGTGTTTTAACACACCGTTTTGACACGTATTTTTGCCGTTGCACGAATTTATATGTGTTTGAAGTAAACGGTATCGCATTCCAAAAGCGAAGGCAAAACACCAGGGCTTACACTTTTTATGGATTCAAACAATCGATTACAATTTGGATAGTAGAGATGACAATGTAGCTAATAGCGACCATTTATGGCAGTGGCGATACAATGTATTGTGGCGATTATTCTCAAGCATGTACCATCCCTAACTCAATAACACTCCCACCACTAGTTAACAGACAACTGAGATAACGATGGCTACGCTTATGCATGCAAGCGTGTAACTAGGGAGAGGAAGAGAGATGGCGCGAGTGTTTGCGAATACGATACAAAGAGGAGATGCCAATAAATAACACCGACCCTTCCAGAACACGAAAAGCGAACAACCAAGAAAGTTCTCGGTGCGTAGGCAAGAACCTGTCGGACTATATAAGGCAGTGACCAAGCAAGGCAGACTGATCAGTTTATTTTCAAGCGTTGTTCAGTGAACTACTGTAAAGTTACCAAACTCTTAAAGTTGTTTTGCGTTTATTACTAGTAAATAAAACTAGCTATTAGTTACAATATCTGTGTGTGTGTTTATTCGACTTTATAGTGATCGAACCCAGGACTGATAATCAAGGAATCATCGAATTCGTCACAATTGGTGTCAGAAGTGATATTGTTAAATAAATACCGAGAGTTTTCAAGGATACCAAAGGCATGGCAAAATTTAATGAGCTGAAGATCCAGCAACTCAAAAATGAGCTGCAACAGCGGGGATTGAATACAACAAGCAATAAATCCGAGCTACAGTCACGATTGCGAGAGGCTATGGAAGCTGAAGGAATTAACGTTGACGATCATGTGTTTCATCTTGTGGAAGAAGCATCTACAAAAATGGAAGAGAAGGAGTCTACAATTCCAGCCGCAAGTGTGGACACTAACGCGTTGTTGACTGTATTGACTCAGATGTCATCTAGCATTTCAACACAGCTGGAAGAACAAAAGGCACACATGGCATCTCAGCTGGAAGAACAGAAGACTAGCATGGCATCTCAGATTTCAGTTCAACTAGACGAACAGAAGGCATATATGAGATCTCAGATGGAATACCAGGAGACACGTATAACATCAAAGTTGGAAGAACAAGAGGAGCGTATATCCATGCAGGTGGCACGAATGTCTTCGCAGCTAGAATTGCAGGATGCGAAAATTGCACAGCTACAGAATAAAATCGATGCTGAAGTAGATGCACTGAGAGGTCGTATCCAGGAGTTACAACTGAATCGTCCAACTGCTTCAATGAGTGTCCCGAAGGTAAAAACCCCATCTTTTGATGGTTCTGTTCCTTTTCAGGTATTCAAGCTACAGTTTGAGAAGACGGCAGCTGTAAATAATTGGGGCACGGAAGACAAAGTTGCTGCACTATTCGTGGCATTGAAAGGGTCTGCAGCTGAAATCTTGCAGACTATTCCTGACGGCGAACGGAATAATTATGAGGCATTGATGGGTGCAGTTGAGAGGCGCTATGGTAGCGAACATCGAAAACAGATATACCAAATAGAGCTACAGAATCGCTTCCAGAAACCCAATGAGACTTTGCAGGAATTTGCATCGGATATCGAGAGGTTGGCCCATCTAGCAAACGCAGACGCACCCATAGAATACACAGAAAGGGTAAAAATCCAAAGCTTTATTAATGGAATACGCGACGTGGAGACGAAGCGGGCCACATATGCAAACCCCAAAAGGACATTCGCTGAAACGGTATCGCATGCTCTGACGCAGGAAACAGCCTCGCTTTTGAGTAAACCTGCATACAAGGCTCATCGCGTAGAAGTCGAAACTCCGGCTTGGGTAGACAAGATTTTGGAAGCGTTGAACGGAGTACAGAAAAAAAGTGATGGTGCCATTAAATGCTTTAAGTGCGGAAAATCAGGTCACATAGCACGTTATTGCGGCACTGGCTCCAGTAACCCCAGTAATTCAGGTGGACGGAAACGCAAAGCTGGAGAAGATGAGCAAGATGAATGCCCTATAATCTCTGTGTCACAACTCGAACGGAAAGCGAGTAATGTTACTGTTGAAGGCTACGTGGACGGGAAAGAGCGCTTGCTGACTGTGGATACTGGTGCATCACATTCCATCATTCGGAGTGACTTGGCCAGCGGGAAGTTGAGACTATTGCGGAGAGCTAAATTGTGGACAGTAACTGGTGAAAGCAAGCAAGTCCTGGGAGAGGTGACATGTAAGATTGTGATTGGGAATGTAGCTACGTATCACAACTTCTTGGTAGCGAATATTGTCGACGAAGTCATCATTGGCATCGACTTCTTGGCTGAGAGAGACATTCACATCAACGTAAGGAACAGGGTTATGACTTACAACGGCCAAGAAGTTCCTCTGGTCTTTGGACACAATAGTGGCTATAGCACCAAGGGAGTGATCTTGAAGATGAAGCAACAGAAGCCTCGTAAAGCAGCGGTAGCTCCTCGACCAAAGGCTTTCATGGACAGGTGCCACGTGAAGAAGATTCGGCAAGGCCAGGAGGAACATCCAGATTTGGCACGTGTATTTAAAGGACTGAAGGAAAACAATCAGCCAAGACGAGAAGAGATGGTCGCAGAGAGTGGCATTGCAAAAGCATACTGGGCACAATGGAGTAGTTTGAAGCTAATATCTGGTTGTTTGCATCGGATATGGGAAAGTGAAGATGGCCGGAATCAAGGCAAGAATTCCAGATGTTATCAAAGCGTCACATAGTTGCCCAGATGGAAGGCACATGGGAATAAAGAAAACGCTGCAAGAGGTAAAGCGGCGGTTCTATTGGATCGGTTGCAAACAAACTGTGAGGAAATGGATTACTAAGTGTGCAAAGTGTGCTGAGGATAAAAGACGAACATCTGGTGGTGATGGTCCCAGAAAGCAACGCAACTTAGTGGATAAGGTGAAACAGCGCACTGGGCATGAAAGAACGGAACGGAATCCTGAAGAAACGAGTTGCAGGAATGTTTGCCGGGTACCACTGCGAACGAAAGTGAAGGCACAAATCAATTCGGGATCAAGAACGGACAAAATGGTTGGAATATGTGACACTGCAATGCATTGTGGGAATCTCTGCAGGAGAGGATTGATGTCGAAGTTTCAATCCCTGGAGGAAATGAGGTTTAATAAAGCAGTATCAACCATTGAGTGTTTAGCAGCGGTTGGTTCGGGAAATGTGTCTGATCGGGACGATCAGACTTTGGTGGAGGGCAGTGTGGCGATTATTCTCAAGCATGTACCATCCCTAACTCAATAACACTCCCACCACTAGTTAACAGACAACTGAGATAACGATGGCTACGCTTATGCATGCAAGCGTGTAACTAGGAAGAGGAAGAGATGGCGCGAATGTTTGCGAATACGATACAAAGAGGAGATGCCAATAAATAACACTGACCCCTCCAGAACACGAAAAGCGAACAACCAAGAAAGTTCTCGGTGCGTAGGCAAGCACCCTGTCGGACTATATAAGGCAGTGACCAAGCAAGGCAGACTGATCAGTTTATTTTCAAGCGTTGTTCAGTGAACTACTGTAAAGTTACCAAACTCTTAAAGTTGTTTTGCGTTTATTACTAGTAAATAAAACTAGCTATTAGTTACAATATCTGTGTGTGTGTTTATTCGACTTTATAGTGATCGAACCCAGGACTGATAATCAAGGAATCATCGAATTCGTCACAGTATGATTAACAGTATGGCAATAAACAATCTTTAATACAAGGTGGCGCAAAAACGGTTACTGCGCAAAAGTAAGCCTCCTATCAGAAAATGCTATAAATTTTGCGATTGGCCCCTAAAGTCAGTTCTGTTTTAACATTTGTGTAGTAAACACATGCGAAATACACGTTAATAAACAATGTTACGCTACACTGCTCCAGAACGCGGAATATTGCTGACTATTTATTTGACCAATAATCGGTCGTGGCCAAACGGTTACTGTGAATGGTGAGCGCTACAGAGCAATGATCAACGAGTTCTTTTTGCCGCAACTTGATGAATGGGGATTGGAAAACATGTGGTTCCAACAAGACGGTGCAACAGCACACACTGCACGTGCCACAACCGATATGCTGAACATCGGAAGCTTACTTTTGCGCCACCTTGTATTTCACAGCGGCGTTAAGCATAATTCGGTTAATTGTATGAATAAATTGATTTACACTTATAAACTTTAGAAAACTTTACAAATGCATTGTTTTACCTTTTCACACTTTGAAACAGGACAAAAGTTTCGTTTACGTATTAAAAAATATAATGTTAACACAACTACAAGAAACGCTTTTTACAACATTGTTCATAATTTCTATTCTAAATCAAATACCGCATTGCTACAGTTTAACAGCCCACACATAAAATAACATTTTAAGCCTGTCTGGAAGAATTTTTAAGTGTTATAAAATCGAAAAACATATCCTGATAGTCCTCTTTTAATATCTAGGTAATTTCTCAAACTCAAATATCCGGTCGTTACTAGGTGGAGATCCTTGTATGACTCCTTTAGGTCCCTATGGTCCCATAAGCGAAAAATAAACGAGCTCTGTAACACCTTTCAAATAGAAAGGTTTTACGAAAACGATTTCGACTATATTGAAGAGTACATCCAGTTGCTTAAACCTTTAGCCGATGCGGTAGATTTTTTGCAAGGTGACAAAGGCATGGTATATGGTTACGTCTTGCCAACAATCGCCACCATATCAACTAAATACAACAACATAATAAGAGCAAATAAATTGGAATATTTTTGGCAAATCGTACTTCCATTGATGGATGCTATGAAAGAACGGTTTCGAAATCAGTATGAACTTAATGATGACGTTAATGATGCCATTACTGCGTCTGCTTTATGCCCAGATGTGAAGCTACACTGGGTTTTTGCTCTGGATCCTACACACGGGGACGCAAAAGTAGCTGAATTGAGCGAGCGAGTGACAAAAACTATTTCGATGAAGAGCGAGAAGAGGGAATTGATTCAACTGAACCTGTAAGCAATAGACCCCAATTTTTCGATTTTGGAGACAGAAGTAAATTAACATTAAATTTAATTATATCGAGTAAATTTTCTACATTCTATTTTTCTTTTTCTCCCATAACCTAAGATGAAACCGCTGCATCAGAAAGTTTAGCAATCAGTAGAGGCGAAAAGGACTACTGCAATTATATTGCAGATTCAAATACGAATATCGAAATGATCCATAAGTATCCGATATTAAGAGTGCTATTTAGAATTCAATACCCCTTTACCCTCATCAGCATCTGTGGAAAGAATGTTTTCTGCAGCCACTGTATTAAATGCCCCTCGGCTTGGATCTCGATCTGACGACAACTTCGAAAAGCTGCTGTTAATGAAAATTAATTCTTTCTAGCATGGTTTTGACTTTTTATATTGGTTTTATAATGTAAACTTAAATTACACTTGAGATTGTAATTAAATTTGTGTCACATGACAAGCTTGAAGCAGTGTTTTAATGGAATGTCAGGATTTGATGAGATAAATTAAAATTATTTGGATTTTATGTGAGACTACCGTGAGTTTTGTGGTTGAAATTCAACCACTGGGCGAGGTCTAATTTAATTACATTTATGTACAGGATACACATCAAACTCCCCGAGAACTTGGTACTCACGCGTTGTTTTTTATACATATGGCTATGTCAGCATAAACTGAGCCTTAAATCGAACTGTATCTAGGACCATAACTTTCTTCAAAACTTGTGTGGCCTAAGATAGTCTTTACGACGAATTGTCCAAAAACAGCATTTAATTCTAGAAGGTACCTTCGTAGCACGTGCCATAGTGGCGAGCCTACTTTCACTTAGGCATACGCATCAGTCCATGAATCCCAGAGTCGTACTCACTTTTGCAGTATCGATCTGAGGAACAACACCTTAGAACGTCAAGGAACTGTTGTCCATTATCGCCCCAGTATTAGTATACTACTAAGGGATGCAACTGCCCCAATTGTCCAGATATTAACATCGTAAATTGAGTCGACTGGTGACCGATTCTAATTCTAACTTTACGACTTCGAGACACCACACCTACATGAACTTCACCAAAGCTGATTGGTCAGTTTCCGAAAGCATACGCATAATACGATGATCTTCCGATTATGGCTGACGTTCAAAAAGGAGAACTCAAGTTCCCTAAGATCATCGATTCAGCCTCCGCTCACTTCATTCCGGTCATAGAATACCGGAATTAAGGCCTACTTATAATAGTCCAGGCCTGTAGAAACTGATAGTTTCGTAGGAGTTTAGTAATAAGAAATTAATGAAAATTCTTGTAATGGACTTGGGTATTAGACACGACGAAGTACTGCTGTAACAGCGGCGCCTTTAGAAGGATGGAACATCTGCTTGATTAAATCCACTAGTGTCGGTTCGGGATTTTCTATTTACTTTCGAAACGTGGATGAAAAGTTGTTTAAGTCCAAAAAAATTAGAAATCAACCAGTCAAGAGTTATTTTGAATGCTCCTTATCGGGTCATTCGGCAAATATATTAAATACTGTTTAACAAAGTTATATTGCAACAAATAAAAATTAACAAATCAGTGAAAATGCCATAAAACCTTATAGACTTAAATATCGCTATTAATACAAAAATAGTCGTATAGTATATATTACAAACAAGTACAACACAAGAACTTTTTCTTTTTTTAGATACAAAACTTCAAACAGTTAAATTTTTCTGAATATACTTATAGTCCAGTACGTGCTGGTTCTTTTTTTACAGGCACTTAAAGGAAGAGCGCGTTGAAAGAGGTCTTTGGACAAGTGTACACGGAGATTTTGGTCCTTTTAAAAAATTAGCATTTTGACTCGCTATGATAAGTTTTTGCGGGTTTTGTTTTGTCCGAGAAAAGAAATTCAGAACATCAGCGACGTGTTGGATGATATGAAACGTATTTATTTTGATAAGGACCAATATCAAACCCACATGAAATTCTTAAAATATAAGCACATTTGCTTCAAAGATACCTAGCGGTATATTCAAGAGCTCAATTCAAATAAAAAACTATTTAAGAGCTGTTCACATTATTCAGCAAAATTGCAAGAAAAGTTGATTCAAAAGTTGGCTGCCTACCAACTTAGTTGCATGCAATTGTTGCTCGACCAGTTTACGCCATGCAAGCTCTAGAATCAACTAGAAGTTGACTATAAAAGAATGTAAACAGCTTTTCAGACGTACTGGGCTGTAAGTCTCTCCAGCAAAAATTGTATGTACCCTTTATATATTGTTAACGCTATTGTCAAAATTGCTGTTGTACTCTGCAATTGGGCCAACGACTAATAAAGAATACAAAAACAAACACGTTTACAACCGAAATGTAGAAAATCGTTAATTTACATCTTGGTTTTATTTTCCACAGAGTTGACAATTGCAGATTTCCCACCCCCTGCATCATCCTTGCTCAGCACCAATTGATATGCAACTTCAAAAGCCTCCGCTAATGTCAATATGATTTCTTGTGATAGCTCCTAGAAAGTACAAAAATATTATAAATGTTCTTACTTGTTTCCATGTCCAAGCAACTGACCACATTATCCACCATAAAAACATGACAATAATGCATTTCATCCTCTTTTGTTATATATGCAAAGTAACGTAAATCCTCCGAATCCTGACATACACAATTGATATTTTCGATGTCATGGGTGCAAATAATGGACTACCGAGAATTAAAGAGACATGAAACTAATTAAAGTAATAACAGTTTTCGGAGGATAAAAATCAGCAGACACAGGCAAAATCGAAACAGGTTCAGGTTTAAGCTACGTAGAAGAAGAATAATAAAGGGAAATTTATGGTGGCATTAAAGGAACTCAGTAAAACAATCTACACCTTTAGGAGAATCTAGCATTGATTTTTGCTTCTTCGTATCTAGGGGTGATTTGCGATAACAGAACAATATCTGTTCCACTCATGATCCAATAATTTATATGGTCGTCTCTTCATGACATAGCGTCTTCTTCTTCCACATCCGCACCTTATGTCAAACTATCATATCTTTGTTTTTTGTTTACATTCTTTGTTTACAGTTCTTGGAAAAGCTATTGAGTTCGCTTCGTGTTTTATTTATTTTTAATAAAAATTCGGTGTGAATTGATATTTAACGAGTGCTTTGTGATAACATTTTAAGAAAATGTGTGATTTATGTGTGTGTTATACGTGAAAAGCTTAGAAAATAGGCGAATCGTTTTTGCGCGTTCCCTTTCACATGCGACGACCATATAAATTATTGGATCGTGGTTCCACTTACCTGGATGTTATAACCTTCAGTATATGCAGTCAGCCTTAAGCTGCCTGGCGACACGCAAGCATATGCTGCTGGTAGCCATAGCAACGGGTGGTTGTGTGCGTAATCGGGTGATTGTCGTTTGCCCGGCCACCATGCAAGCATCAAGCGCCATTTGTATTGAAAATTCTTAGCCTGCGGACGTAAACATGTCATCGGATGACGATTTTTTATTGCTTGTTACTGCAGTTGTTTTGGCGGAAAAAAAGGAAAACAATTCTTTATGAAAAGTTTGTATGCAAAACGTAAACAGTTTACGCAAGAGAACCTCTTAAAAGAGTTAAAAGCATCATGCACTCGTAGGTTTCAATAAACCGCAACGTAAACTCTTTTTCTTCCGCGATCTTGCTCATTTCACGTTCTCACAAAACTAACACACTATAATGCTTGTCAAACACGTTGGCAACGATCAAATAGACCAGCTGTCAAGCGAAAAAATCTAAAATTTTTGATTTTCATCAACGAAAGCCGACAACAAGTACGTGTGAGCACGACTACCCGTCGTTCGCGCCGATTGCTATGGTAACCACCCGTTGCTATGGCTACCAGCAGCATATGCTTCGTGTCGCCAGGCAGCTTTAGGCGTGTTCCCTAGCTAACATAACCATAATTGTCTCACATTTGTACAAGGTGGCGCAAAAGTAAGCTTCCGATGTTCAGCATATCGGTTGTGGCACGTGCAGTGTGTGCTGTTGCACCGTCTTGTTGGAACCACATGTTTTCCAATCCCAATTCATCAAGTTGCGGCAAAAAGAACTCGTTGATCATTGCTCTGTAGCGCAGAGCATTCACAGTAACCGTTTGGCCCCGACCGATTATTGGTCAAATAAATAGTCAGCAATATTCCGCGTTCTGGAGCAGTGTAGCGTAACATTGTTTATTAACGTGTATTTGGCATGTGTTTACTACACAAATGTCAAAACAGAACTGACTTTAGGGGCCAATCGCAAAATTTATAGCATTTTCTGATAGGAGGATTACTTTTGCGCCACCTTGTATATCGATAACTTGTATCACCACTATAGAATAAGTTGTAATTTTAATAAAGTATGGAATAGATTACAAGTGCGTGCTCTTCACCTCATTTATTTTTCAAGACATAAAACTGGCCTATGTCAATCACAGGAAGGTTTAGGAGACAGTTATGGATATGTGCAGCCTTTGCCGGTGTACTTCGGTACTAGCCTCACTCTCGCGGGAACGAGTTGATTGACCCGTCGAATTTCGGGTACTGGATTTTCAGTCACCTCTTACCTCGGGTATAGTATAAGCTGCCTTAACCGCTCAAAAGGCTTTGTTATTGTTTTTAACGAAACAAGACACAAAAACACTGCCGGGGGGTACAACGGAGTCTTGCCGATGTCAACAGGTAGAAAATATAATAAATTATTCCTAAAGCCTGGCTAGATTTCCTCTTAAAATCATGGGCCTGCCCAGAGAAGCATACTCAGGCCTAAGCCAGTTTGTTAAGGCTATTTTATACATTCTTTACGTCTGACGAAGCATTGAACCCATGCACCTTCGCATTACAGTCGTCTTCTCTATCCATTGAGCTATTACAATCAATGAAATCTTTTCGACAATTGACCAACTTTAATTAAATGTAACAATCCTGGAAAAACTAAGCACGCCTGAATTGGAAAAAATTAAGCAGGCGCAAGCTAGAAGAAACTAGTCAGAACCTTTACAGGTTTTACGGCATATTGGCCGCGAATTGAACAATCGTGGAAAAACTAGGCAGGCCACTTAAAGAGTATACGACAAATTGCCGGTTAATTGGGAAACATTCGCTTTCCATGCCAAAGCCCTGGCAGCCCCTAGCCAAAGTTGTCTATCGTAGGGAGAATTTAGCCAGCGCCTAGGTTAAGTATAGATTTGCCTAGATTATGTTTTCTCAACAGAGCTGCCGCTAAAGTAATGTTTCCCAAAAAATGTGTGGAACTAGCAATCGATCTTGTGTCTTCATATCCGATTGTGACAAAATAGGACTGCGAACCAACTTTCTAGAAATAGCTAATAATAATTTGGTGAGATAAACCTTCCAGGCGATTAAGGCCGAGCTTCTCTACCAATTTAGCTTGGTGCTTCTAATTAGAAAAATTAGCGGGACCTATATGTTTTATGCCGACTCTGAACCGCACTTGCCAAAACAAATGAATTTTTGTGGAGAAGCTTTTTCATGGCAGAAAAAATACTAGGAGGGTTGCCGAGCACTACAGAGGGGCAACGACGTTTTGAAAAAAATTTTTCAATGCACTTTTCATGTTACCTGTTCCGGTACTCGAACCTTGGACATTCGGTGTGGTAGCCCAGCAACACTACCACCACACCACTGCGACCGCCTGGAATCCAAATAAAAAAAATTGGACTTTTCCGGCCACTAATAAGAATTTACAGGTTTAGCATAAAACCAACGCATTCGAGACCGGCCACTCAAACATGTATGACATCGACTAATGCCGGTAAAGAAAATTCGAGTTAACTCAACTACTTACACTATTTTCAGAATTCAAAAATTTCACACCAGCATAAGATACAGCAAGACCAACCCTCAAACGCGTATCCTGATTAGACTCTTTGAGCATTTTAGTTAAATGGTTGCAGTCCTTCAACAAATTCGATTCACGTTCCTTAACAACTGGCAGTGGCGTAGCATTACGTTTAAATTTTAAAATAGATTTGCGTGTGGACGCTGTTCCATGCAATTCCCTTATGACTGTGGATCCAAGGTACTGATTTGAACAAGAAAAATAATGTATAATATTACAAAGGAAATAAAAGAAAATATTTTTTAACTAACATAAACCGTGTAAAGTATTTGTCCAAAGATCAGCGTGTTTGGCGAATGACACCAATTAGTGGTGGTGCAGTCATCATTATTACCCAGACACAACTCCGCAGGTCTACGCATCTGCAGCGGAGGCTCCCTGTTTCGTTTGCTTAAATTGGTGGATTCGTTTACTAACTTCTGCTTCTTCATGGACGCATCTACTTCGTTAACCTCATGGCCAATGCTTTTTAAAATGGTATCAATCTCGTCCCATACTTTGGAAGCATTAACATCTTCAATATCCTGAGATTTCTGTTGTTGTGTATTATTACGGCGAGGTAGAAATGGTTTTATTGAGCGCACTAAACTAGGTGAACGTAATCGATAAGATATGTAACTAAGGGAAGGTGTTTCCTCCCTGCTCTCCATCGTCAGATTCAAATTTGAGCCTTTGAAGAGACCTAGAAAAGAGTGTTTCGCTTAATTTTCAAAGTTAATGAATGTACTTTCAATAAGACGGTGCAAAACCACAGTCATCGTTGAGGTCCTAGATTGAATCCAGCATCCATATCCAGTTATCGTTGTGATCCTAGATTGAATCCAGTATCCATATTCCCAGTATTGACTGTGTATTAGATAGCCTACATCTACCCGCGCCAATTATAGAACTCCGAATAATTGTTAAAAGAAATAGATTTCCCCTTGCTTACCCGCAAAAGGTACATCACCAACAAATTCCTCTACACAATCTGATGCACGTGAGCTCTCTGGCGAATCAGGCAGTTCGAATTGATTTATTGCGTCGACAATGAATGCTTCCAAATTGGTGTGAAGGTCTTGTTTCAAACTGAGTGATTGTCTCGGCGTCTGTTGCTCACTTTTAGGTCGTATAAATTCGAGTATAGTGTGCTCAGCCTGTGTAACCGATGGTGGAGGAAAATCAGGTGTGGGTGAGTGTTTTCTAAGCTTAATATTTGGGTTGTTGTTGTTTGCGTCTTTCGGTGGTGATTCTTCGCTTGAGGATTGCGATGTTTGACTACGGTGATGTGGCCTGCAATATAAATTTGAAAAGTAGAGTGGCTCATGTACAGTGCAATCGTGAATTATATATCCAGCAGTGGGTTTGAATACTATCTAGTTATTAACAAAATGTTAGACCCTTTGCAAAGCAAAGTTGAGAAATGCTTAAGAGGGGAGTTTCCATTGTACTGGAAAAAATAAGTAGTGGATGACTTGGACTCCCTTGCTGTTTCCAATGAACGAACGGGAGTTTAGTATTGATGATATCATGATATGAGAGCGTAAAGTTCAAACAAAACGGCATAAAATTACCTCAAGGAGGAGCATTAAAACCTAGTAGTAGCCCTTATGGTGGTATAAAACGGAGTGCAGAAGGGGATGAATATTTCTGGGGGTTGTACCCATGCCACATGAGCATTCCATACCACCACTGTCTTCAGTTCCCTGACTGGCTACTCCCCATACGGCCCCACATGTTCCGGAATTTATACTGACGATTCCAAACTGGCATTTGGCCAGACTCTGTGTTATTTTTTTAAAGACGATTGTGACGAACTTATATTTCCCTTAAATAGCATAACTAGGTTTTCCAAGTTGGACTCTACAATAGCGAAGACAGAAGTTTACACGGCTGCACGTTGGCAAGCCGTCTAACTACCTCCAAACTGTTAATGGATTACGGGTCTACCTTGTTGTAAGACGAATTGGCAGGGCCTGTCTACACTTTGAAGCCTGGAAATGATCTATGGGGCGGGTGGCAAGACTCAAGATTTCATTAATCTCAGAAAGTTTAAGTAGGTTTCTACTCTTATATGACTGTGATCATTATGCGGAGACCACTCAATATGTTCTTCTTCCCTTGACGATGATCAGATATCTGATCAATTCTTGTAAGACTTTTGAAATTTATATTTTAGAAGACGAATAGCTGGGACTAAAATCCACATCGACCCCGGTTTCCAGGTAAACGAAGTCATTCCTACGGAATTGGTGCTGACTATGCAGGACGAATTACTGCTCCTACAAGATGATTCGAGTCGATTTAAAATTCAGAAAAATACACTAAGTTACTAAACTTTGAGCATACCAAGACCATTAAAGACCTGCCTAGAAGAACATGACATATGAAAGTACAGGAATCATTCAAGGAACTATAGGATGTAAAAGGAGTAAATAACTACATAATTAATTTACTTACGACATTGATGATGTGACTAACTCCGTATCTTTTGTGCTGTTAATATTTGTATTTGATGTTGTTAAATTATGATTAATACTGTCGCAGTCACGGGTTTTTATGGAACGTGGACTTGGCAAAGGTTTTTTACGTGTTAAAGTGTTTGATGAAGTGAGACCATTTATAATGTTATTTGAATCAGTCATTTCTCTTCGCAAATCAGCATTACTGTGTATGGAATGAGAGGTTTGCAAATCTACATTTTTCAATGTTTCGTCTGTCAAGATTGAGTTTGTAAACCTCATTGGTGCAGTCATCTTTACATACTCATCTACACAGCGTTTATATGCATCACGAGCAGGAATTGCACAACTACCGTACCTGGATGGGCTGCTGGGACTACGTGCCCGGTGTTGGTCGCTAAAGACACTCAACAGCGAACGTTGTTTCTTGGCTTCTGTGAATATTGATATAGCATTGAATGCCTCAAAGTAATGCAGTCTTGCTAAGCCTGTATGAGAAGTTTGCCAAAAAATTGGCTTCATTTGCAGATAATTTGATTGTGATTTATTGGTTTTTTCCAATGAACTCATCGAAACTGAAAGTCCATTTTGTTTTAAACTAAAAATTTTGATGAAATTTAATATATAAAAAAAAAATATTTTAAATCTAAGCGCACACATGTGTACACGGATGAGCGAATGATTTTGCATTATGGATGTTGCGGAGCTTCGATTCCGAGCTATAACCGAAGTCGAGCTGTAGAAAGAGCTTTTGTCTAACGATACTAAAGTGCCTTAGGCTGAAGGTTTGTACAGTTATGAGTTGAATATAATTTCATGATCCGCAAATTAATATTCGAATATATTTTTTCCTTATGGAAGGTATCTTACTACAGTTCTTTGCCTTTAAATTATCTTAACACTAGTCGATTTCTGAATGGAAAATGGATGTGGAGTTCTAGTAGAAAACCTACGATTGGCTAAGAACATAGAAGAAGGTTGAAAGCTACGAATATAGAGAAAAACAAGTAAGGAAGTCTAAGTTCGGGTGGTACCGAATATTATATACCCAGTAGTGATCTATTATGGCATACCAATTTACGCAAGTCTATTTTAATACTTTTGAGTTAGTAATATAAAGCCAGCTGATTGTTTTCAATAAAAACACTTCTTTTATGAGTTTTGAATGGTAAAGTAATTTAATTGTATATAAATAGCTTCCCTACCAACCGCTGCTAACCACATTCTTTCAAAATTCCTATACACGCACCTTTTATGCTTGAAATATTTGCGTTCAAATAGACAGACGGACAGGCAGACAAACGGAGAGACGGACATGGCTAAATCGACTCAACTCATGTTGCTGTTGTTGTTGTTAACAGTGCTTCGCCCTGCCTAATGCGCGCGATCACTCTAACTTGTCATCAGGCTCTTCTAACGGAAGTCCGAGGAAACACGCAGTTTCCATAGAGTTGGACCAGAGTGATGTAGGTGTTAGAAGAGTAGGTTCTATTGAACAAGAGAAGAGATGTATGGTATCATGAGGGGATATACCACATGCAGGGCATGTGTTTGGTATGGTGGGGTTCAGTCTGGAAAAGTAAGAGTTTAACCTATTACAATATCCAGAACGAAGTTGTGCTAGCATATTGATAACGGGATTCACAAGCCGAGATCTGAGGGATCTGTCTACCGACTCAGTGTGGAGGTCATTTAGAGCCCGCCTATGGTACCGCAGATTAAACGGCAATGAAATGTGGTGCCGGATCTCATCGTAGTGCTTGCAGAGATGTCTCCTTAAGTCTCTGGGGGGCGGAGCTTCATCCAATAGATGTCGATTTGGATGACTAAGTTTATGACAGTTCAGAAAAAACTGTCTACTCAAGAGTTCTGTGTGCTCTTGAACATTGAGCAATTTATCCTCTTGATGGAGGTGAGACTCAGATGATATAAGCAGACATCCCGTAGCAGTTCTGATGGCGGTGTTTTGGCAGACTTGCAATTTCCTCCAATTGGTGTCAGCAAGATTGGGCGACCATATGGGCGCAGCGTAGTCAATAACCGGTCGGCCAATAGCCTTATATGTAGCAAGCAATGTTTCTTTATCTTTCCCCCAAGTACTGACGGCCAGTGACTTGAGGATTTTATTGCGGCTCTGTACCTTTGAAGCTATTGCAGTGGCATGGCCAGCGAAGGTGAGGCCGTTGTCAAACGTCACACCCAAGATTTTCGGGTGGTTGACAGTAGGTAGAGGTACTCCATCTACGTGGGTATTTAACTCTTGTCCTAGCTGCGCATTCCACCTTGTAAAAAGAGTCGCCGCCGATTTAGTCGGAGACATGGTCAGATTTCGCGCGGTGAATAAGCTGGAAATGTCTTGGAGGTAACAGTTAATCCTCGTACAGAGTTCTTCGTGGTCTAGATGTCATGTTCCTAAATTTGACTGCCGCCTGCCGACCGTTGAGGTAGTTAGCGATCCACCTTTTCAGGCAGGCAAGGAGCGATGTCTCATCCAGAAGCGTGGCGTGATTGATCGTCTCTAAAGCTTTAGAAGAGACAAGTGCTTTGGACTATGCTGAATCAAATCATAGTTTATTTGCGACGTTATGGCATTCAAAGCAGATGTTGTGTTGTGTGACTTCCGTAAACCTGGTTGATGCTGGGCTAAGTGCAGGTTTGCAGTGTAATACGGGAGCAGAGTTGTCTTACCCCTGCGGGTTAGGGGCTTAGAATATGCACGAGGTAGGCATACCGGTCGTAAGAGGCGACTAATATGCACGAAGGTAATGACGTGCAACTCAATGGTTGATCTACGGATATGATGCCTCTCACCTCTCATTACCCATCTTATCCTTCCTTATGGTTCTCGCTTGTTTCCAAGTCTTTTGCGAGAGGTTAAAGAGAGCCACCAAATGACTCGGTCCATAGTGGCCTAGGTGTTTCAACATCTTCATGGCAATAACGTCAGGTCCGATTGATCTTGAGGGCTTGGCCGCCGTGGTGTGGAGGTAGTGTTGCCGGCCTACCACACCGAAGGTCCATGGTTCGAGCCCTGGTACAGGTAACATCAAAAGTGATTTGAAAAAAGTTTTTCAAAACGGGGTCGCCCCTCGGCAGTGGTTTGGCAAACTCTCCGAGTGTATTTCTGCCATGACAGGCTTCTCAGCAAAAATTCATCTCCTTTGTAGATGCCGTTCGGAGTCGGCAAAAAACTGTAGGTCCCACCAATTTGTAGGGAAAATTCAAATCGGCACACCACAAATTGGAAGAGAAGCTTGGCGCAAAAATCTCTTAGGAGGTTTATGATGATATACCTGTTGTATATCGCGCCATAAAGAGAAAAGAAATATCCGATTATATATTGCATGCAACTTGGCCATGGGTGTGGGTGAGCCATTTTACTGGTCCCCTGTCTCCATATTACAGTGGTAAAATGGTGGATACAAAAATTGCTCAACAGGGAACCTGTTAAGGCAAAGATGGAACAGAAACGCGGAGAAAAAAAATGGTCAGCATGTGGTTGCATTATAAACTGTATGTAGAAAGAGTTTGCGCATCGCCTGGGATCCGATTTCATGCTGTTACCGAATGTAATGGAGACCTTGTTGACCATAATTTGTCAACTCCAACTTGGAGTCATTGACCATCCGTCGGATTTCCGCGTTGAGATCTTTAATTCTAAGGTCTGCGGGATTGAGAAGTGTCACTTGGTCACGTTATTTTGCCAGAACCGATGCTTCCGCAGGGAAATTCGGTCGAATTTCCGGTATTCTTCCAGCAGGAATGAAATGGCCGGAGCTTGAATCGATAACCTTGCGAAACTCTCGTTCACCTTGGCGTACGTCTGTCGGTGTGGGTAGGACCGCTAGGGAGCGTTCTGTATAGTCGGTAAAACGGTCCCGGTCCGCTTTGCTAAAAATGTATGTAAGTGCGTCGTTCTAAGGTTATGAAGTCTGTCTGTCGCTCGATTGAGAGTATAATTGGCAGGTGGTCAGATACCAATGTCAAAATCGGTCGCCAGTTGACGCAGTTTATGAGTACTGCGCTTACTATTTAGATGTCTGGCGAGATGTGGCAGTTGCCTGCCACTCTGGTAGGGGCGTCTCCGTTCACTGTACAGAATGCCGAGTCATCTATTTTCTCCGCAAGTGCATGTCCTCTGCCGTCTTCTGGCAGGTTGGAGTGCCAGAGATCGTGATGTTAGTGGAAGTCACCGAGGATTAAACGGTTATCACCTCTTAGCAACGCACTTATGTCGGGGTGATAGTCCCTCGGGCAACATGTTACAGGGGGAATCTACACTCCTTGTTGATAATTTGCAAATCGACATCGCCTGACCGTACCATTATATCTTGAAATTCTAAGGTAGAGTCCCTTTGGTCGATGTCGAGAACAAATATTTTATATTGTACAGTGTGATGTCTTATACCCGCGAGACCACCCCCCTTACCGCTGGGACGGTCTTTCCGATGTACGTTATACCCATCACAAGTTCGTAAGTCTGATCTTGCGGTCAGTTTGGTCTCTTGAATCTCAGCGTTTTTGATGTTGTTTAGCTTCATAAATTCAGCTATCTTCGCGATCTTTCCAGCTAATCCGTTACAAGTAAGCTGTGCAATTGTGAAGTGCACTGGAGGCGAGGTTGGGGTCATAGTAGGCGTGAGGGGCGGATGAGTTTGCCTGGGTGGCGGTAGGCTATGGCCTAGGCTGTGTCGCAGTCTGGAAGATAATGAACCTTGAAAATTTGATGGTGCTGCCAGATTATTTGGCGTGGAAGGCTGCGGCGTGTTTCAGCAAGGCGCTATAAACGTATCCGTCCAGAGGTTTCTGTTCGCGAGCCCAGATCATATAAGAACGTGGCAAAGGCCAAGACAATTGTTGCATTTGACCGATGACGCAGGCGTATATTGTATTTGCCGAGAAACAGTGCACATTGCAAAAGGCATGAGGAGATGGTGGGGGCAGAGACAGAGGGGAATGACGCTCGGCAGTGCTCGTTGACCTATTCCAGAGGGGATAGTTGTGATGAGCCGCGGTGCGAGGTGCTGTTGAGCGTGAGTGGCAGTCGGGAGTAGGTGCGGCGGGACGCTCTAAGGCGTGTACAACATGGTACCTCGAAGGTGCTTAAGAGAGTACGGGGTATGTGAATGGCAGGGTTAAGCCCTGAGCATCCAGGTCTGTGAAGCCATCTCTTACACTTGACGCAATGAACATAGTGCGACCGTTTATTATGAATTTTCTTCCAGCAGACGAAGCAGATCCAATCTCTTGGTCCGGGGTTGGGTTCGACCATAGCCCGTAACAAGAGACAATGGAGCTACCCCGCTACAAGGGTTAGAGTGATCGAGCCCATTGGGCAGGGCGAAGCACTGTTAACAACAACAACAACAACAAGGGTTTGCTCCGAGAATGAAAATTTGAGGGTGGGACATGACAGATTAGACAGTGTTACATTAAAATGCCAGCCCTTGGCTGGGTAAGAAAACCCGGGTCATTCCGGTACGATAAAACCGGCTGTTGTGTGAATGACTTGACTTCGTACGAGTGATCGGATTGGACGAGGTACTGTGAAAAGAAGAGGGCACAATAGACATTTATTAATTCATTCAACCGTCTAGGTCATTTCACCCCTCCTTCCTCAAGGAAGGAAAAGATTGGTAATGAGAGGTGAGAGGCATCATCTCCGTTGATCAACCATCGAGTTTCACGTTAGTACCTTTGATCATTTTAGTAGCCTCTTACTTTAGTAGCCTCTTACGATCGTATGCCTACCTCCGGCATATTCCAGACTCCTAACCTGCAGGGGCCATATATATTGAGTGCCAGCTATACATATAAACAAATTCCACCTTTATACAATAAAAGCATGATAAGGTATCTGTCGATGCATTTTGGATATAATTGCATAGACAATAAAGCGAAAGACATTCAGAATATATAAATTTTGCAAAGTCAATGTAAACATTTAGCCAATTCTGGTGCTCTAGATACGAGCAGTAAACATTTTTTTAAATAATGCTTACATTAGACTTTAGCACACATGCTTGAGATCCAATTTACTTTTGGTTTAGAGTTCGTTATGTATAGCGTAAAAATGATAAATGTTAATCGTCGCAAGCATCGAAACTTAAATGAAGTGAATTGTGAATTGCAAACAGTAAGGTACATACATATAACAAAGTCGCACATCTGCATTGTGATTTTTAGTTAATCATTAATGTATCATATATATTTTAACAGTGATAGGCATATATATATAAATAAATATATTTATTCGAGTATATACACGAACTTCGGTTAGATTTAAATAAATGTTTCTTATTTATGAAAATGCATGTTTGGATAAATATATGTATGTATATGTGAGTAAGTTTGTATTAAAGGTAGGTTTTTGTTTGTAAAAGAATAAAATAAACAATAATAATAAAGCTTCGCTAATCACAATATGAAGTTAATAACATACAAAGATTGATTATATGTATGTAATGTAGAAATGGTTTTGCGTCCAAGCGGTAGGATACAAATAGTAGGTAATTGTTTAAATACAATTTTGTGACACCTCTTATGATAATGGTCTCATGGATAATGGGTGGTGGTGCAATAAATGAAACATTCTGAGGTGGTGGTGGTGAGTAACAATATACAAATGAGCCATTCTTCAATCATTCAATCCACAGTCTTACGTCTTTGGCATTAAAAATTCCTTGTGTGCAATTGCACTGACTTTTGCATCGTTTTCGCTTTTTTTGATACTTTTTATATTTGGCACTGGTGAGATGGATATGTCACTACGTTCATAGTCATCTAGATCGCTCTGCTCATTTATTGGCTTAAAATGTGTGCCATTCGAGGCGTCTTTGTAGAAATCTAATACAAAAATATAATATATATTTATATATAAAAATACATAATAAGTACTATAATGCACACGAATACCTTTTATTGCGCATGCAATTTCATATGTCACATGTGGTGGGTAGTCTTTCAGCAAATCTAGGGCCGTACGCCCTGAACCATCGGTTGAATTTGGATTAATACCAGCTTGTAATAGTACATTAACAACAGCTTTTTTGCCACAGAGTGCAGCTTCGTGTAAAGCAGTTCCAGAGTTTGTCATTACATTCACGTCAACACCAGCCGCTAAAAGCGCTTCTACAACTTTTTTGTGTCCATTACGACTGGCTAAATGCAAACATGTATGCGTAAAAATATGCGTTGATGGCGAAATTGTATATGGGGCAGAGTCGGCTGTTGGGGTGGAGGGGGTATTACTACCATTCGTACGATATGGTGCCAAAAGCTCGGGATGTGTGCGTATGAGCGTTTGTACTGCTTGTAAGCGTCCAAACTGAGCTGCTAAATCTAAAGCTGTCTGAAAACTATTATTGCGTACAGTCGGATCTGCACCATAGGCAAGTAAAATGGCTAGAACAGTATTGTGTCCGTGTTGTGCGGCACAATGCAGTGGTGTCTCGTTGTCAATTGTCTGGAAAGAGGACGTAAAACATCATAGGATAAATTCATGGTATAATTAAAATTAATTTAGTGCCCAACATTTATATAACTCGTTTACAACTAGTAGTTGTTGTTGTTTGTAATGACAAAAAACACGCACCTGCGGGTTAGGGGTTTAGAATATGCCCGAGGTAGGCATACCGGGCGTAAAAGCCGACTAATATGCACAAAGGTAATGACGTTCAACTCGATGGTTTATCTACGGATATGATGCCTCTCACCTCTCATTACACATCTTATCCTTCCTTACGGGAGGAGGGTGACATGACCTAGAAGGTTTCACTGGTCATAAACCGCTACCACGATAGTCGGGCAGTACCGCAAGGGAGTGCCGTAGGGTACCGGGTTCAAATCCGGCCAAGGACTGTTAATTCTACAACACTCCCCAAAACAATACCACAACAACAACAAAAAACACTCCCCGAAAGTTTTTGGTAGTGTCGTCAAATTGACATTCCTTGACAGGATACGAACCCGGTAATGAAGGGGAATATGTTGTTGTTGTTGGGTAATCAAAGGTGAGAGGCTTTATATCCGTAGATCAACCATCGAGTTGCACCGCCTTACCTTTGTGCATTTTAGTCGCCTCCGAGTCTCACCTTCATCAGGAGGCTAACATGCTCAATGAGCGCGGGCGTGTGGAACTGTTGAGCAGGCCGTTTTTCCTGAACTTTTTTTCCTTGAACAGCGATGGGGTTTTAATCATTCAAATATTTTCGTATTACAATAACAGCAATGGGTTTTTAACTATATAATATTATATTTCCATTTTATATGCTGTTTGTTTATTTTGTAACAACAAAAACACTTCCCTAAGGTCAGACAGTCCTTTGACGTATATGAACCCGGTACGCTCCGGTACTCTCTTGCGTTATGTCACCCCTCCTTCCGTAAGTAAGGAGAAGATTAGTAATGAGCGGCATCATATCCGTGCACGTCATTACCTTTGTGCATTTTAGCCACCTCTTACGAGCAGTTTGCCTACCTCGCGCATATTCGAAACCCCTAACAACAACATGCGAGAAAAAACACTCCATGTATTCTATCCGCCAACTATCTGATTGAAGCTAGATTTCCCGAATGCCCTATCAGAATCACAGAAAGCTGTCATTGTACACTCACAACTTCAGACTCATTTCAATCATTATTGTGATAGTCCCCAAACCCCTCTGGGAATATTTACTGAATATCGGAAGTCGATTTTTAAATACTTTCGTTTTTATAAAAGTAACACTTGCATTGAGCAGGCTGTGTATTTGAAATCATCTCTTGAAACTTAAGTTTTTGATAGTTCGTAATTTTCCTTCTCCGGTTTGGAAATTTACATCACCATAACTTTCCTACTAACTGTCGGAAAATTTTCAACACTTAAACCCTTTGTTTAAACCCGAAGAAAAACATTATTTAACCTACCTGTGCATTAGGATTCGATGCTTTTGGAGTATGCAACAAAAGTTGTTTCACTATCTCATCATGACCTGCCCAAGCTGCTAAATACAACGGAGTTGAGCCACGTATATCAGGCATGTCTGGTGCAGCATTATGACCCAGTAACAGGCGAACAATATTGCCATGTCCATTTAGACATGCATGATGCAATGGCGTGTAACCGTTGACATCTTGGCTGTTTATACATGGACTCCGACGAAAACTAATTAAATACTTAAAATAGAATAAATTTTTTAATTAAAAAAATATTAAATACCTTGCAAATGGCCCACTACTCCGCTTTGAAATTTGTTCAAGTATTTTCCCAACAACAGCAATATTGCCAATGCGTGCGGCTTCAAGCAAATCTTGATCTTTACCCATTGCCATGCACAGTTTGCATCGGAAACTGGGAATCTGATAACGTTTACTGAAAAAGATGTACATATTGTGTGGGAAATTAATGACTAATCGTGTATGCATGCGTTTTACGCTCATCGTTGTAAATTCTCTTGTAAATATGTAATGTGAACATATTTCACAAAGGTATTCCAAATAAGTAACTCATAAGCATACCATTGATTTGTTTAGGGAAATACCAAATTACTATCTACATACATATTAACAAATATATTTTGCTGTTTAGCGTAAATCTACACCAGCAAAGATTTGTTTACTTTATGTTTGACCCACAGATTTTCAAGGTCTTTCACACCTGTTCAATGCCACTGAAAAATGCATTCCTTTGAACAAAAACAAATAGTTCGTGGAAAGGTAATCGAACACTAATGAAAGTAAATTACCAATTCTTTCAACGAAAGCGTATTTTCCATATTAATCACTAGTGTAATTCCATAAAATAAATAAAAGTTCCCCTGCCCAAAAACTACTAGTGCAATTTTTGGGCTGTTCTAATTTCTAAATACACTAATAGTGCTGCCAGATCGAGTAACAAAAAAGCTTAAATGTGAAATGAATAATAGTACAGGGTGAATAGTACATTTGGTACATTCGCGATCAATGTGACCAGGTTATCGTTGTCGAGGCGAGATTTAGCCTTTTTTGTCCTGTAGCCTCATAATTTTGGTTTTAGCTTGTTGTTGTTGTAGCGACTACTTAACCTGCCTAGGATGTCACCCCCATCCAACACTGTCATCAGGCTCTTCTAACGGAAGTCCAAGAAACCTCGCGGCTTCAACAGGGGTGGACCAGAGTGAAATTGGTGTTAGAAGAGTGGGCTCAGTTGAGCAGATGAACAGATGGTTAGTATCGTGGGGAGACACGCCGCATGCCGGGCAGACATTTGGCATGTCAGGGTTCAGTCTGGATAGGTAAGAGTTTAGTCTGTTACAGTATCCAGAACGAAGTTGGGCCAGCGTGACTCTTGGGCAGTTCGCGTTCGGCAACAGGTAGAGCTTGTGCGTGTAGGACTGCATTCACTGGACGTGACCTGACAAAGGAGTTTACCGACTCCGTGTGGATGAGTTTGAGGGCCCGCCGATGCACCTTTGGATCAAACGGCGAGAAAATGTGGTGCCGGATCTCGTCATAGTGCTTATGGAGGTGGCTCCTTTTTCTCCTGGGAGGCGGATTTTCGTTGAGCTGGTTCCTGTTCGGGTGCTGCGGTTTATGGCAGTTGAACAGGAATTGTCTGGTCAACATCTCGCAGTGCTCTTTGACATCGAGCATTTTTGCCTCATTATGAGGATGGTGCTCAGGAGACATAAGGAGGCACCCCGTGGCAGTTCTGAGTGCGGTGTTTTGGCAGGCCTGCAACCTCCTCCAATGTGTGTCTGCTAACCCCGGCGACCATATTGGCGTCGCGTAGCTCAGAACCAGCTGGCCGATTGCCTTGTACGTTGCCAGTAATGTTTCTTGGTCTTTACCCCAAGTACTGCCAGTTAGTTACGGCTTTGTACTTTGGTGGCAATCGCGGCTACTTGAGCACCGTATTTGAACATGTTATCAAACGTGACCCCTAAGATTTTGGGGTGTGTGACAGTCGGAAGCTTAATGCCGTCGACGTGGACGTCTAATTCCATGTTCGCCTGCGCTGTCCACGTCGTAAATAAGGTGACCGAGGATTTGGTCGGTGACAATGTCAGGTCCCGTGCAGCGAAGAAACTGGAAAGGGTTGGCAGGTAAGAATTAATTCTCGAGCAGAGCTCATCGACGGAGGGCCAGTCGCCAGGATCGTGCAGTCATCGGCGTAGGAGACGATCGAGACGCCTTCTGGTGGGGAAGGGAGCCTCGATATGTAATAATTAAACAGAAGCGGGGATAGGACACCACCCTGTGGCACCCTTGCTTAATTATACGTGGTTTTGATCTTTCGCCTCTAAATTCCACCGATGACTGCCGGCCACTCAGATATTTGGCGGTCCAACGCTTTAGACAGAGGGGAAGGTTTGAATCTTCCAGGTCGTTAATGAGTTGTGCGTAATTAACAGTGTCAAAAGCTTTCGACAAGTCAAGCGCAACTAGCACGGTCCTGTCGTTTGGGCGAGATTGGTTGAGACCGACACCTATCTGTGTGGTGATGGCGTTTAGCGCGGTGGTAGTGCTATGCATTTTGCGGAATCCATGCTGATGTTCGGCTAATCGTAGGTTAGCGGTGTAGTAAGGGAGCAAGACCGACTCCAGGGTCTTTACTACTGGCGATAGGAGTGATATCGGTCGATATGACTCCCCCACGTTAGCCGGCTTGCCGGGCTTTAGTAGTGGCACCACCTTGGCCTGTTTCCATCTTTCTGGAATGACAAAGGTGGTCATGGACAGATTGAAGACGGTTTAGCTACCTTACTCCCTCATCACCGAGATGTTTTAGCATCAGCATGGATATACCGTCTGGGCCAATAGATTTGGAGTTTTTGGACCCCCGTATGGCCTCCCGAACCTCTGTGGTGGTGATGGCAATGGGCGCTTGGTTGTTTTTGCGTTTGTGCGCTTCCCTGATGGCGCGCCTGATTTCCTTGTCAACCGGAGGATACAGTACAAATTGCCGGCAGAAAGCGCTCGCACATCTCTTTGGTTTCGACTGTACCTTATCACCAAAGGTGATGGATATTTTGTCGTTCGGTTTGGTCGGATTAGACAAGCATTTAACAGTGGACCATAATTTGCCAACACCAGCAGAGAGGTTACAGGACCTTAGGTGCTCCTCCCATTTGGCGCGTTTGTGGTGATCAACTAGCCTTCTGATTTCCGCATTGAGATCTTGAATTTGAGGATCCGTAGGGTTCAAGCGTCGCACGTGGTCACGTTCATTAGCCACGGCCGCTGCCTCTGCGGGGAAGTACGGACGTATCTCCTTAATTCTACCTGACGGAATATATTGATTGGAGGCTGAAGCTATGACCAAGCGAAACGCTTTTTCCCCTTCTCGTACGACAGACGGGATGGGAAGAGCAGCGAAGGTGCTCTCAGTGAAATTAAGAAAACCAACCCAGTCAGCTTTACTGAAGTTAGTGAAGGTGCGCTTCTCAGAAGTAACGAAGTCATTGGGGCGATCGATTGAGAGGACTATCGGCAGATGGTCAGATGCAAGAGTAAGCATTGGTCGCCATTCAACGCAGTTTATGAGACCTGCGCTGACAATTGTGAGGTCTGACGAACTGGAACAATTTACCGCAACTCTCGTGGGGGCGTCCCCGTTCACAGTGCAAAACGTCGAATCGTCTATTTGTTCAGCCAATTCCTGTCCCCTGCCATCGGCCTGTAGGCTTGAGTGCCACAGATCGTGGTGTGCGTTGAAGTCTCCGAGGATTACACGATTATCGCCTCTGAGTAACGCACTGATGTCAGGGTGGTAATCTCTCGGACAGCAGGTGGCAGGAGGTATATAGATGTTAATGATTTCGAGGTCGACGTCGCCCGTCCGGACAACCATTCCTTGACGTTCCAGGAGGTTGTCCCTCGGGTCGACGTCGGGCTCAAATGAACGATATTGCACGGATTGGTGTGTGATGAAGGCGAGTCCGCTTCCAAGACCTCTCTCTCGATCACGTCGGTGGATGTTATAGCCGTCACAAGTCCGAAGATTTGATCGGGCGCTTAACTTCGTCTCCTGAATGGCAGCGATCTTGATGTTCTGTCGCTTCATGAAGTTCACTATTTCACACACTTTCCCGGTTAGGCCGTTGCAGTCTAGCTGTAGGACGCGAAAGTGCGAAGGGGGAGAGGTGTTCACGCTGGGAGTCAGGGACTGGTGCGTATGCCTTGGTGGAAGCAGGCTGGGTCGCACTCTAGAAGACGAGGGATCCGAGGCACCAGAAGGTGGCGAATCGGTCGACGTTGTAGGTTGCGTAGCTCGACAACATGGTGCAACGTACGTATCAGTCCATAGGTTCCTGTTTCCAAGTTGAGAACATATAAGCAAGTGACACTGGCCAAGGCAAGAATTGCATTTGACTGATATCGCAGGTGTATATAGCCTAAGCCGACAAACAGAGCACAAGGTGTAAGGGACCAGGAGCTGGTGGCTTTGACTTACATTTGTGCTAGTGCTGGAAGAAGAAGGGGAAGTTGAAAGTGGGAGGGGGGTGGGATGTCGCTCGGCATTGCTCACATCTGAGACAGAGGTGCTACGTAAGAAGTAGCTGTGAGCGGCTGTGTGAGGTGTTGGCGCCTGTGGGCGTGAGCGGCAGCGGGTGTTACACACTACTTGCTGGGCGTTATTAGTGCTATTAGTCGTGGAGACTATTTCAGAAGCTTGTGACGGTGCGATACTGGATCGTCGTTGGCCACGGGACGTCCTAGGGCGTGAACAGCAAGGGGCCACGAAAGTTTTGTAGAAACTAGGAGGCCTATGTGTGAAGGGATTTAGCCCGGAGCACCTGGTTTTGTGCAACCATCTTTTACAAGAATTGCATTGGACGGAGTGTGAACGCTTAGCGTAAATCTTCTTCCAGCAGACGCAGCAGATCCATTCTCCTGGACCCGGGTTGGATTCGACCCCAGCCCGGAGCAGGAGAGTTTTGAGCAGCCCTACTGCAAGGAGCTGCTCGGAGGATGACAATATTAGTGGAAAAGGTGACAGGTCAGACAGGGTAGAGTCGAAATAACAGCCCTTGGTCGGATGTAAAAATCCGAGTAATTCCGGTACGTAGAACCGGCTGTTGTGGTTTTAGCTTCGTGGCTTTTTGCTAGCCTTTTTTTACTCCAAACCTTTTCTGGTCCCAACACCATATTTTCATTCAACTTCGAGGAATATATAAAGGGTGTTTTTTTTACAGGTTTGTTTTTCGAATAGAGATAAAACTGGCATTTTGTGGTCAAATCTGGCAACTCTAATGTTATTTATGTTCAGTTTGGTTTGCCATTTCATCATGAACAGGTTGACAAAAGAACAACGCTTGCAAATCGTGCAAATTTATTTCGAAAATAATGGTTCAGTTCGCGAAGTTTACCGTGAGCTCCGTCTATTTTATGGTCGACATAATCGTCCATCAGAGCAATTAATTCGGTTAACCATGGATCGTTTTCGCACTACGTTTACTCTATGTGATAATACGCATCCGCAGAGACGTCGAACAGTGCGCACCGAAGAAACAATTGCCGCTGTAGAGCAAAGTGTTGAAGAGGACCCGAATGAATCGATTCGCCACCGTGCACAGCAATTGGAGCTTTGTCCATCAACTTTATGGAAGATTTTGCGCAAAGATCTTGGCTTGCGACCTTACAAGATCCAGCTTGTGCAAGAATTAAAGCCGCGAGACCATGCAATGCGTCGTGATGAGGCTCATTTTTGGTTGAATGGCTACGTCAACAAGCAAAATTGCCGCATTTGGAGTGAAGAGAATCCACATGAGACCCTTGAAACGCCATTACATCCACAAAAACTGACTGTTTGGTGTGCTCTATGGGCTGGTGGAGTCATTGGGCCATACTTCTTCCGCAATAATGCTGGAGAGGCAGCTACCGTTAATGGAGACCGGTATAGAGCCATGATAACCGACTATTTTGTTCCCGAATTGGATGGCATGAATGTGGATGAGTTGTGGTTCCAACAAGACGGCGCTACATGCCACACAGCGCACGTCACAATCGATTTATTGAAGGAAACCTTCGATGAGCGCATAATTTCGCGGAATGGACCTGTCAATTGGCCACCAAGGTCGTGTGATTTGACACCATTGGATTATTTTCTTTGGGGATATGTGAAGTCGCTCGTCTACACCAACAAACCAGAAACGTTAGGGGAATTGGAAGCCAACATTCGTGGCGTTATTGCCGACATACGGCCCCATATGCTCGAAAAAGTGGTTGAAAATTGGACCTGTAGAATTGGCTTTATTCGAGCCAGCCGCGGCGGCCACATGCCCGAAATCATATTTAAACATTAATGGCATAAAATTATCCTTCCAATAAAGCCAAATTAATGGACCTTAAAACGATTTTCTTGTGTTTTATTTCAATTCGAAGTTCTATACCCCTAAAAAAACACCCTGTACAATTAAAGTTGAATGAAGATAGTATTAATGACGAAATACAGAAAATTATTTGTAAAAATTGTCAACTATTTTTAATGGAGTTGATAACTCAATTTCGACATCGCCTACCTGATAATATGAACCCTTTACAAAAGATTCATTTTTTTCAGTTGATAATTCTTTGAATGTATTTTCTCACTTTCAAGAAGAAAAGTCTAGGTATTCTCCAAGTCAAGTAGCATTGATTGAGCTGCGGTGGCGAAAGCTAATAACCGTGGACAAGTGTGGCCTCTACCATTGAATTTTGGACAGATTAAAAATTAGAATGCTTAGCTCGCTTCTTACTATGAGATGTTCGTTAAAACACTGATCCAAATGTTGCACTAATTTTGAAATTATCGATGATCTCATCTCTATGATAAATACCCAAGCGTTGTACGCAGACTCAAGCTCTTCTGATTCATTAGACGAAGAAAATATTATAAAATTAATTAGTTTGTAGTGATTTTTCTATAGTATGCATTTCTTTGAAAAAATTCCTAGTCAAGGAAAATGTGCCTGATATGTGTTGAAACAATAGTTCCTTTAAGTTATTAAGTTTTTTTTTAGCATCTTTTTTCTTCATTTAGCCTTTTCTAATCTTTATTTTTCACCGATTTATCCTCTTTTTTTATATCACCTGGTACACTGTTCGCGATGCACCCTGCATTTATAAATAATAATTTTTTCCATGATTCAATAACTAGAAGGTTAGCTCCATTGTTTATTCCTACTATAAGGTGGCGCAAAAGTAAGCTTCCGATGTTCAGCATATCGGTTGTGGCACGTGCAGTGTGTGCTGTTGCACCGTCTTGTTGGAACCACATGTCTTCCAATCCCAATTCATCAAGTTGCGGCAAAAGGAACTCGTTGATCATTGCTCTGTAGCGCTCACCATTCACAGTAACCGTTTGGCCCCGACCGATTATTGGTCAAATAAATAGTCAGCAATATTCCGCGTTCTGGAGCAGTGTAGCATAACATTGTTTATTAACGTGTATTTCGCATGTGTTTACTACACAAATGTCAAAACAGAACTGACTTTAGGGGCCAATCGCAAAATTTATAGCATTTTCTGATAGGAGGTTACTTTTGCGCCACCTTGTAGTTTGGCATCTTATTTTGCGAATCGGAGTGGAAGGTATTTGATGAAGGAACTCCGAGAGAGTGTAATGAAGGAAATCACTCAAATCAGAGTTGTTTTTAAAATAAACACTACAACTAAAAACTTCAATTTAAACTGAAATTTACACTTCATAGTAATTGATAAGGTGTTATATGCATAATTTAGGGATTTTGTATGTCTTCACGTTTAATATTGCAGTATTAAAATTTGATTGTTTTATTATTGCATACACAGTCATCGACTATCTTTCGCCATTGTTTACCTCTACTAGTTTGGCATCTTCTTTTGCGAATCGGAGTGGAAGGTAGTGGATGAAGGTACTCCGAGAGAGTGTAATGAAGGAAATCGCGCTCAGAGTTGCTTTAAAGTAAAAACTACAACTAAAAACTTCAATTTAAACTGAAATTTACATTCTGCAGGAACTGCTAAGGTGTTATAACTGCTTTATATTCAATAATTAGGGTGTTTTAAGTCTTCACGTTCAATATTCTCTCTCTATGGCGCGATATACAACAGGTATATCATCATAAACCTCCTAAGAGATTTTTGCGCCAAGCTTCTCTTCCAATTTGTGGTGTGCCGATTTGAATTTTCCCTACAAATTGGTGGGACCTACAGTTTTTTGCCGACTCCGAACGGCATCTACAAAGGAGACGAATTTTTGCTGAGAAGCCTGTCATGGCAGAAATACACTCGGAGAGTTTGCCAAACCACTGCCGAGGGGCGACCCCGTTTTGAAAAACTTTTTTCAAATCACTTTTGATGTTACCTGTACCAGGGCTCGAACCATGGACCTTCGGTGTGGTAGGCCGGCAACACTACCTTCACACCACGGCGGCCACGTTCAATATTGCAGTATTTAAATTTGATTGTTTTATTATTGCATACAACGCACCCTGTTTGGTGTGTGTGTGTGTGTAGATTCGGAGTAAGTTGCGCTACTAGTAGACATATACTATGTCTTTCGCCGAGTACAGACGTGCATAAGCGCATACACTAGTGCAGTGTTATTTTCTTAAAACAAAAAAAACAAAACCACGGTTATAACATACCAACAAAAATAGTAAAGCGTGATTTTGCTTTACACAGCATTCTTAGATCATCCGATACCTGTCAAAAAATCACACACCTACAACAAAAAACAAAATACACAATTAAACGCGCCAAAATGGAAGGAGATCCCCCTGATCGGGGGCCCAATAGGTTCTCATCTTTAGCAGATGAAATGGACACTATTGAATCCCCATATGCTTTTCCTAGGCTATCCGAAAATAAGACAAACGCACAAACTGGCCACCCAAAATACCTAATTATCACCTCCGCCAACGACGAGCTGAAAAAACTCAGCCCTTTCGCCATCAAAAAAAGCATCGAAGCAATTTCCACTAAAGTTGACCAAATCAAACAATTAAGAGATGGCTCCCTACTAATCTTGGCTAGGGATGAAAAGGTTGCCGAAAGATTTTTGAAAACTAGGGAACTCTTCAACACCTGTCAAATTTCAGTAAAGCTCCACGACAACCTTAACTCAGTAAAAGGAGTTATATATGCACCATGCTTAATTGACGTCAACGATGATGAAATTGTACAGGAGCTTAAGCCCCAAGGTGTAACAAAAATCTATAAATTCACACGTACCCAAGACGGAAAGTCAACTAAAACCGGTAAAATGGTTATCACTTTCGACCTTCATCAGCTCCCAAGGACACTAGATATAGCCTGGTACAAAGTTCGGGTAACTCCTTATTTCCCCACCCCTATGAGATGTCGTACCTGCCAACGGTTGGGTCACACAAAAAATCGCTGCTCAAATGCCGCCTCCTGCGATGGCTGCAATTTACCCCGTCATACACCAGATGCATGCACTCGAACCCAATACGCTAACTGCGGCAATGATCACCCCTCCTCTGACAAAAACTGCCCAAGGTTCATACAAGTTAAGGAATTACTACAAATAAAAACGATTCACAGGTGCTCAATGGGCGAAGCCTATAAGAAATTCAACGCAAAGAACACACAACCAAATGGTCCCCCTTCCTATGCATCAAAAATAAAAAATCCACCTGTCCAAGGACAATCCATTCAACCACCAAAAAACAAATCAACATCCAGTAAATCATCCTCATCGAACAACGCATCAACCTCCAATAAACGTCCAGCAGCTCCCACTAATAATACTGTAGAAGACACTAAAAAAGTCAACCGAACAAACAACCAATCACAATCAACCACCGAAAGCACTAGCAACATGCCCGTAACCCCAACAAATATTCAACAAGCTACCACCAACAACACTACTCAATCACCATTTTCAAATCTTACACAATTCCTCCTAAATCATACTGATTATTTTATTCCAAAACCAGCGACGGACTCTACGTCCAACGCAAACCTTTAAATGTTTTACATCCATCATGATGGACAACTTCCATATAATGCAATGGAACATAAAAGGTTTCAGTAACAATAACATTGATCTTGAACTACTACGAAAAGAACACCAACCACATCTCATCGCACTACAAGAAAAGCATTGCCCCAGCGGATTTAACCCTATTCCTCCTAGAAGCTACACAGCATACTTTGTTAATAACTCAAACACCTACGCAAAGCAAGGGACCGGAATTCTGATTAAATCAAAGATCCCGCACAAATACACTCCAATTTCCTCCCCAATTCAAAACGTCGCATTGGAAATAACATTAAACTTCAAGTTCACAGTGATCTCACTATATATACCACCAAGTCAAAGCTTCTCAACTCAAGATATAGATGATTTATTGCGCAAAGTCCAAAAGCCAGGTGGTACCCAGAGGTGTAGCCTTTGAAAACGCCATCACACAACACAACCTGTGTATACTAAATGATCAGCAACCAACTCACCTATCTACCCACAACACACTCACACACGTAGACGTCGCTTGTTGCTCCGCATCCTGCTACACCCTCCCCGACCTACATAATAGCGATCACTTCCCGATCAAAACAACAATAACGGTTTCCTCCAATACACACAACCTACCCCCTTTCCAACCAAAATTCATTCAAAAAAGAGCAGACTGGGTCAGTTTTGCGAGAACCACCGATGAAGAATTAGATAAAAGAACTTTCTCCAACCAACCCGATAGGGATGCTTCCAACATTATTAAGTCTCAGAGTCTCAGCTAACTCACACATCCCACAAACACGACCACGCAACAAAAAACCTTCGGCACCGTGGTGTCACCTGAGCTTTCTCAATTGCAAGTTGAGAAAATGAACAGTTGGCACACCTTCAAACGGAATCAAACAAGAGAAAATCTGATTTGTTACAAAAAGCATAATGCCAAATTTCGCAAAGCAGCGAAACAGGCGAAATCTTCATGCTTGCAACAATTCACTAGTTCCATCAACCCAAACACCCCAATTGACAAAATCTGGAAACATGTAAGGTTACTTAGCAACAAAAATACCTACAACCTCTTAACCGATCCAAAGTAAATCGCCAACCACTTTTGCTTGCACTTGTCCGAGTACTCAGCTGACCACAGCTTCTCTTTGGAATTTAACTCCGCAAAAAATCGCGCCAAACATATCGTACCAGTACCACCATCTAACGCACAAGCAAAAGCACTCGAAACCCCCATCAATGGTTTGGAACTCACAATGTCACCAAAACAAGCAAAAGGCACTACACCACTACGCTGACCGCATAACCTACCATATGCTATCACACACCTCTAGCTCTACCAAAAATAAACTTTTACAACTCTACAACAATATTTACAACAACGGACACCTGCCAATCACCTGGAAAACCGCCATATTAGTGCCCATTCCTACAGCCAACAAAGACCCAAAAGTCACTTCTATCTATCTATCTCTATGGCGCGATATACAACAGGTATATCATCATAAACCTCCTAAGAGATTTTTGCGCCAAGCTTCTCTTCCAATTTGTGGTGTGCCGGTTTGAATTTTTCCCTACAAATTGGTGGGACCTACAGTTTTTTGCCGACTCCGAACGGCATCTACAAAGGAGACGGATTTTTGCTGAGAAGCCTGTCATGGCAGAAATACACTCGGAGAGTTTGCCAAACCACTGCCGAGGGGCGACCCCGTTTTGAAAAACTTTTTTCAAATCACTTTTGATGTTACCTGTACCAGGGCTCGAACCATGGACCTTCGGTGTGGTAGGCCGGCAACACTACCTTCACACCACGGCGGCCGCCAAAGTCACTTCTAGCTATCGTCCAATATCACTGCTCCCGTGTATTGCAAAAACACTGTAAAAAATTATATCCAAACGCCAATCTTGGTACATTGAATCAAGAAAACTAGTTGAGCCTAATCAAGTTGCGTTCCGTCCCAAGCGGGGGTGTATCGACGCACTTCCACATATAGACCACTACACATCCAAAGCCCTCTGTGCTCGAAATCACGTCTCTATTCTCTCTCTTGACTTTGAGAATACCCTTCGACAGGATCGGCCCGCATGTCATCCTGGAAACGCTACAGTCATGGGGTATTGGGCCTAAGATGTTCAACTACATAAAAACATTCCTTTTCAACCGACGAGTCATAGTAAAGGTCAACAATACACTATCAGACTCTGGACAACTGCAGAACGGGATCCCACAGGGGTCCCCTCTCTCAGTCATACTTTTCCAAATCGCCTTCAACCGACTCAGCACTATTATTTACAAACATAAGGCGCTGGACCATTGCATCTACGCCGACGACCTATCCATAATGGTTAAAAGAAACTCAAATGCGGATAATAACAGTTTACTCTCTTCAGTTATACTACAAGACATACAAAAATGGGCACAAGAAGCTGGAGCAAAAATCAGCATTCCAAAAACCTCAATATTACACATTTGCAGAAAACATAACTGCACACCTCCAGACCTGATAGTTAATAACTCTCAAATCAAGTACGTCGACAACTTAAGAATACTGGGTATGACATTCACCAAAAACTATAAATGGAGGGCTCACATTTCCAACCTGCAAAAATCTTTAAATACCAGGAACAACGTAATTCGCTACTTATCAGGTAAAGGCTACGCGCACACCAACACCCTAACCTACCTCACACGCAATCTCATCTTAAGTAAAATCGATTACGGACTAGCTCTGTATGGAAACGCTCAAAAATCCACGTTAAATACTCTAAAACCAACCTACCATCAAGCGATCCGGAAAAGCCTTCGCGCATTTCCCACCACACCTATCGCCAACCTTTTGGTCGAATCAGGTCTGCCCGCCTTGGAAGAACGATACACTTCATCAATACAAAAACTGCTACCTAAACTACTTTACAAACAAAGCTCTGTCATAGACGCTAACGTCACCAAGACACTGTCTGGTAAAAAGACTCCCAAGCTCCCCTCAGCAATTCATCGTAGTCTCACCACTCCAGGTCGCAGTATCTTAAGCGGCAGCCAGCCCAACTACCCACAAAAAACACCGCCATGGCTTTTCAATCCAAGATCATGTGTAATTAACCTCGCCCAACTACCAAAGCCTCGTTTCACGAGAAAAACTACACAGTCTTATACACCGACGCATCCAAAAACTCCCGCGACTCGGCCTACGCTGTAGTCGACTCCAAGGGGCGAACTCTAAAACAATATCTGTTAAATGGCATCACATCAACTTTTTTCTCCGAAGCAGCTGCTATACTTGAAGCCATACGGCTAAACCAAGGAAAACAGGCAAAAATTGTCATATGCACCGTCAGTCTTTCAGTCCTTAAGGCAATACAAAACCAATTCAATTTGGAGGGGGGGTTAGTGAATACCATCCGCGACCACCTATACCACAACAAAAGCCTAAAATTGATATGGTGCCCAGGGCATGTGGGCATAACCGGAAACGAATATGCCGATAAAGCAGCCAAACTAGCTTGCATTTCCCCCGCATACCTGAACCCCGTCGTCGAAAAAATTGATTTGCAATGTTTTATCCACCATCAAGGAAAGATCATGAACACACAAGCCTCTGCCCGGAATCAACACTCCCACTACAAACTCGTAAACCCGTCGCTTAAACCAGCGATATATCCGTACAATATTGAAAAACACGGAATTATAATATACTCCCGCCTAAGACTCGGTCACACCATCTCTACCCACTCACACCTACTAGATAAAAACCAAAGCAACACCTGCTATTACTGCCAAGCTTCTACCATTTCGGTCATACACATCCTCGCCGAGTGCACAGCCGTATCCTCACTGCGACGCAGATCATTTGGAAACGAAAACCCTATGACACTACTACAAAACCCAACAGTTGAAAACATCGACAACATTTGTAAATACATCAAGGCAATAAAGCTAAAAATATAATGGCACATAAAAATACCACTAAACACCAAACACTATCAGCATACACATATATTATTTTTAAATTTGACTACCTAGCCGATAGCCACAGCAGCTAGTGCTATATAAGCTTTAAATTTACAATTTTATTATAAGTTTAATAGATCAAATAAATAAATAATTATTGCATACAACGCACCCTGTGTGGTTTTTGTGTGTGTGCAGATTCGGAGTAGGTTGCGCTACTAGTAGATATATACTATGGTTAGCTCTGTAGTGACATATTTTGACAATTGCCGCCATCTTGCTGCCTGAAAAATTGTCATTTACATTCTGGGTTGCCTTTTATCGAAATTATGTAAAAATAGTAGTTAAAAATGTAATATTATACAAACTTTTGAATAAGTTGGTTTCAGAAAATAGATTAATTTGCACTATTATTTCGATCGACTTTTGGGGGTGTAGTGTAGTCGTAGACGCTTAAAACTCTGGACATTCCGGTATGTAGTAATGGATGTCTTAAAATTTTGTCCCTGCATACTAATATACTTACTTAGGTCATCGTGCCTTCAAAGCTGATCCTTATGTGATTCGAATTCTTCTTTTTACCAAAACTTTACTACTATTCTCTGGGCTTAACTTATGTATAAAGCAACAGTTTTAAGTCAACTTCTGTATTAAGTTTGCTAACTTTTAATCTTGTTTTACCAACATTTTCATTTTAGCACATTCATGATTCTGGCAGAGTGCGTACGTATTTTGATTGCAGATACGTATGCACATATGTATTTATTTTAATTTTTGTTTGAGCAGTGACCGTTCTTTATTGATTATAGAGAAAATTTACAGCAGTTTATACAGTGGTAGTACGGGATGACATGTTTTGATGTTGTATTTGGTTGACCTTACAAAATGTATTACTACTAATTTCCTACTTTTTTGATTTTTCTTCTACCATTTCCTCGACAAATGAAAAAAATACTCCTACTTTTTTTTCGTTCGCAAAAGAAACCCAGACTTGACTTGACCAAGTCCTATCTTTGGTACTATTTTACAAGACGGTTCAATTTTCATCAAAAATTGTCGAAAGGGTTATTAAAAGATGCGTCTTGACGTCAGGATCAAAAATCCGAAGGCGAAATTTACATTTTTTATTTACATTGATATTTGTAAACAAAGTTGCAAATGTTCACGTGGTTGTTGTAATATTAAATAGAGGGCGCTCCGACGAGTGTTCTACACAGAAATATTGGGGATGGTGTAGTCGGTGTTGAACCGGCTAAGGGTTATTTTTTGGAAGCGCGGCCAAAGGCCGCCTACGCAAAAAGGTGTTCTGCACATAAATACCATGGATAAGGTTTCTGATTTTGGGCCGATTTAGGCAATTCTTTGCCCATAACTTTTCATAGAAATAACACTTTAAATTTCCGCTTTCTGATTATTGATCTTGACGTCAAAATGCGTATTTTGACATCACTATCGACAATTTTTGATCAAAATTAACCATTGAACCGTATTGTAAAATGGTATCCTATATATTTCGTTCGTTGACATTTAGCTTTTATTAATGTATGTTTTATTTAATGAAATTCGTAAAATTTCAAAACCAAAAGGGTCAAACAGGTAACTTTGACCATATTTCCATAGACTTATTACATTATAACACCTATTTTTCATACACACTTTACAAATATACAATGTGCTTGCACGCTTCATTGTGACGTACCATTCGCGTTTTTCGCTTTTCTACCAAAGTTTTAAACGTAAAGCGAAGCGACAAAGTTTTATCCATATATGTAATACTTCTATATCAGTTCTACTGAACTGTGCCGCATGTCAAACATTACAGTACAGATATACAACGAGAGAAGGAGACAAAATCTCAAGGCTGTCGTTAAATTTTTGTAAAAAAGGGGTTTAAATATATGTATATTTCAACAAGCCGTCTTACTTCTATCAACATTGTACATGTATTTCGATCTCCAAATGAAAAATTAAGCTTTTCTTTTCCATTAATATTATAAAATTTTTATTGTTTTAAGAACTCCGCAGAATAGCATTACCGATTTGTGCTGAGTGAGCAGATATACGTATGTAAATGGGCTCTTAGTGAGGAAAAAGCGAAATAGCAATAATTACAATCGAAAAAATTTTGGGAAATTGAGAAAACGTAATCGAAAAATGTATTGATTCAGTGCATATACAAATATTCATTGGCCATTTTAGGTAGGTAAGCCCCATTATTGTCACATCTTTACATATCTATCCTGTAGATATTTGCACGTAAAATAAGATTACATAAAAAGCCAAAAAATATTGTATGTGCACTTATTGCGTTTTGGTTTGAAACTCCCCAATTATTTTTAAAAACGTTTAAAGAAATGCTTGTTGGGATGTTTGTATAAGTATATTTTTACTCATGTATATTTGAATTTTTTTCATTTCAAAAATTTGAATTCTGCGTCTTGTTTGTTTTTTAGCAGTTATGTAAGTAATTTAAAAAACTCAAAATAAGTCAAATTTTGAATTTTTTCATTTCAAAAATATGAATTCTTCGCCTTGTTTTTTTTACTATTTATGTAAGAAATGTACTTTGTATGGCTGCAGCCCATGTTTAAATAATAAATACATCAAGCCTTGTATTGTATTTGTTGGTCTTTTCATTGTTTAATCGACTAAACTGAGATTTTATAACAATTCGTATGCAGAAGTTGGGTAAAGGGGATAGTGACCCGCTGTAAGCCCTTTAACACTTTTTTTACACACGCTACTACAATTCACTAACCCAAACAAAACCCGCGCATGCGCCGGCATTACATTTGCACAGGTTCACCAAATAATGATTGACAAAACTTTTGCACACAGGGAAAATAGGAAACACGCCATATAGTAGTATTATAAATATGGTTGGTAATTCTATACTACAGCACGTAACTGCTAATACACGTCCAAAAATCTCGGGAAAGGTCTCAAACGACGCGTTTTGATCTCTGTATCAATAATCCGAAAGCGGAAATTGTTTCAGTGAAAAGTTTTTAGCAAAAAACCCAAAAATTGCCTAGGTCCGAACCCAAATAGGGGGCTTGATCCAAGGTATTTATGTGCACAACACCTTTCTGCGTAGGCGGCCTTCGGCCGCGCTTCAAAAAAATAACCCTACGCGGTCCACAGTATTTCTGCGCAGAACACACTTTTTGCAATTTTCGGTTCACCCTAATCAGTGATTACAACAACCACATGAAAATGACAGAAAATTTTCTACTTTGATTGCAAATATCTCTGAACATACATAAAATATCGAATTTCCGCTTTCGGATTATTGATACGAAGGTTAAAACCCGTCGTTTGATGCCTCTCCCGATATTTTTGGACCTATATTAGCAGTTACGTGCTGTCGTATAGAATTACCATATGGTTTTATCAGACATCGCCTTAATAGTTGTAATTTAATATGGCAGGGCTCATTTGGAGAATGCCATTTTTGAATCAATTCAGCGGACCAAGAGCTGCCAGCATGTTGTGCAAGAGTTGGTATTAAAATATAACCGCGTTCCAGTACACAGAAATTCAGCGTCGAATTACGTATCCGCGAACGACACTGCAATCGTTCGAAACGTGATAATACGTGGTGAGTTCAGTAGCGTATCGCAAGAAGTTTGCAAGAGAGAGGACAAGATTCAATTAAATTTCAAGAGAATTGGACTCTCCATAAATTTTAGATACAATAATAAAAACTAGTTGGTTGGAAGGATGCTAAAAAACAGTTTAAGAGTTTTTCTTTCATCACATTTGAAATATTTGGATTGATTCTTACTAAAAGCTAGGATATAAGAAAATAATTTAATAATACGTTTAAATAAAATAAAAAACCAGTAAATTTCAAATGCACTTGAACGCCTCTTTGGGTACGTTCACTAAACTGATAATATTACGATAGCTTCTTTACGTTCACGTATCACATAATACCAAACAAGTTCTTCTAAGAGACGAGTGTTCAGCCCACGAAATATGTAATTCGACCACAGATCCAGATAAATATTTTAGATGTATTGCAATAGCAATGTTGTGACCCTAATATTTTTCTGGAATAATAGACGCCCTCTCCTCTTTGTTCTTATATTAGGTTTTTTCAAAGGAATGGACAAACATATCATTACAACATATGAGTGACATCTTTCGTCAAAATTCCCAAAATGTTGACAGTGTTTAACTGTAGGCAGTTGTTGTTGTTGTTAACAGTGCTTCGCCCTTCCTAATGGGCACGATCACTCTAAATTGTCATCAGGCTCTTCTAACGGAAGTCTGAGGAAACGCGCAGTTTCCACAGGGTTGGACCAGAGACCATATGTCGGCAGTCATATACCATATTAAACGAGCGTCGCTATGTAGACAAACTGTCGTAGCACTGACCGAATCGTTTCGTATTTCATAATGATATGGAGATGGATAGCCCACTGGAATACTGCTTAGGAGTTCCTTTAATAATAACTTCCTAATTCCCAGCTATGATTTGGTGTCCTCGAAAGCGCTTCCGCTTTTTAGCGACAGTAATATTGCGGTGAAGCACATTGTCGAAAATGCTGCAATACAAAATCAATTAAACGGAAACTTAAGAATAGGTGAAGTCCACTGTAACGTTCGGCAACATATTAACAAAACGCTGGCCGCCGTGGTGATGGGGTAGTCTTGCTTGCCTACCACACTAAAGGTTCCAGGCTCAAGTGATGGGTTTCGTAACACAAAAATGTTTGGAAAACGTTTTTTCAAAAACGGGGTCACCTGCATTTGCAGATGGCGTTCTGAGTCAGCATCATAATCCAATAATTTATATGGTCGTCGCCATCGGCCAACAACACGAAATTACCGTTTGACGTCGTTTAATTCTTATGTCAAAATGCACATGTGAAAGGGAACGCGCAAAAACGATTCGCCTATTTTCTAATAAATCATTTTCACATAAAACACACATTTTCTTAAAATGTTATCGCAAAGCACTCGTTAAATACCAATTCACAGCGAATTTTTATTAAAAATAAATAAAACACGAAGCGAACTCAATAGCTTTTCCAAGAACTGTAAACAAAGAATGTAAACAAAAAACAAAGATATGATAGCTTGACATAAGGTGTGGATGAGGAAGAAGAAGACGCTATGTCATCTACGATGACCATATAAATTATTGGATCATGGTCAGCATAAAACATGCAGGTCCCGCCTATTTGTAGGAAAAATTAAAAGCAGCCCACAAAAAATTTGAAGAGAAGCTCGGCTCTAGTCTCTTCGGAGGTATATCGCTCCAAACATTTACTTTGAACATGAAATGATATTATAACTTTGGTCCGATGTTTGTAAGTACGAGAAGAAGAGGTAGGCCCACCAATAAGAACACCGAAATGATAAGGGCGATGAGCTGAGTCGATTTTTTAGATATCTGGCTGAAATTTGAAATGGAGCTGCCATTTTACAATATCTTAACCGTTTGTCGGAACTAATAAGATTGGATCAATACAAAGAAAAGCCCACATACAATCGATTGATCTGGTAAATTGGTTTTGGGGTATAACTCTTGAAATGAAGTAGCTGGGAATGTAAAAATTTTGCAGTTTTTGTACTTCACACATTTGTAATGAAGTTAGTGGAAATATATCATATAGCCCCTTTACAACCAATTTATCGATAAACGGGATTTGGGCTATATATCTTTAAATTAACATATTGCAAATTTTGCACAGTTTGAAATTATTGTAAAGAAGGATCCGACAATAAAAATGCGTATTTATGAAAGGTTTAAAGCCTTCGGCGAATCCGAAGATAGCGCTCTCCTAACTTTTTTTCATAAAAGTTTGCGTTTATGTTAAAAGCTGCCTTCTTATTTTATCAGTATGGAAATTGATGAGTTTCTATAAAGCTAATTTCGATTTTCTTCAACTAGTTCAATTGCAGATAAAGCCTTTAATTTTTGGCCTAGTATCGTGATAACGGACGTGACTCTTCAGAATGCTTTTATTATAGATATACTTTTTATATATGGAATATTAAGCCGGTCTAACCTACTGCATGCGGGGGATTCATTTAAGCTGAAGTTATTGGTGCGTTATCGGTAACCTTATAAAACAGCTGATTCGACCAACCTTGGGAGAAACAATGTAATCGATTATTGGTGCTACATCGTAATTCGCTATCCGTAACGTAACCGTACCGACCAATTGCATTGCATGTTGGGTTTTCTCCTACGTTAAGGGTACGGCTACAGTGATACGACAAATGCACCAATAACTTCAGCTTTAACCTTATAAATGCCTTATAGAGCGTATAAGCTCTACGGTGCTTTTATAGGCTTGAATAAATCCCCATAATGCGTTGTGTCTAAACAGAACTAAGCATGAAAATAAAGCTGACAGCCGTGTTCAGTTGGAAAATTTGCAAGAGTTGTAAGCAAAAAGGTAATACCCTCTCAAGAGAGTAAAAAGTAAAAAGTTTCCGCGCACATGAATTTGCAAAAACTTGCAAACCTGATGTTTTTTTCATTGGCTCATATCTCAAAATTTTAAGTTTTTGTTTGGTGTTTCTCCTATGTCACGATCAGCTGTTCTTCATTTGCAGGTCTTACTGAGAAAAAGTTTCCCCAGCAGAAACTTGGAAGTACGGTAATACTGTACATCCAACGTCAACTGTAAAACTGCACTCAGAAAGTCGATATTAGTATCCAGAGACGCGTTTCGGTCCCAGGAACCCTAATCCGGTGGGAGTCACTCAATATTTTTAGTAGTTTGCAAGATATTTGCAAGAAAAGTTAACAATTTTCTGTAATTTTCATGTGGTTGTTGTAGACAAAGATATAGGGTGTTCTGTGAAGTGCAAGTGTGTTCTGCGCAGAAATACTGGGAATCGCGTAGCCGTTGTTGGACCGGCTAAGGATTATTTTTTTGAAGCGCGCCCAAAGGACGCCTACGCAGAAAAGTGTGCTGCCCATGAATACTATGGAACAGGCCTCCCTTTGAGATCGAGCCTAGGTAATTTTTTGGTTTTTTGGCAATAACTTTTGAATTACTAAAAATAATGGGTTTCCCCCACCGTATTAAGGTTCCTGGGACCGAAACACGTCTCTTTGTTTTTACAGTTGACGTTGCATGTATAGTATCACCAAAAGTGGGTAATTGTTTCCTTTAGGAGACAACTGCTAAAACACGTCCGAAATTATCGGGAAAGGCATCAAAAGACGCGTTTTGACCTCGGTAACAATAATCGGGAAGCGAATTTTCGAGTTTTTGTTTCAGTGAAGAGATATTTGCCATCAAAATTCAAAATTGTCTGTCATTTTCATGTGGTTGTTGTAATCACAGATTAGGGTGGATCGAAAAGTGCAAAAAGTGTGTTCTGCGCAGAAATACTGTAGACCGCGTAGCCGGTATTGGACCGGCTGAGGGTTATTTTTTTGAAGCGCGGCCGAAGGCCGCCTACGCAGATTAATGTTCTGCACATAAATACCTTGGATCAAGCCCCCTATTTGGGATCGGACCTGGGTAATTTTTGGGTTTTTTGCGAATATCTTTTCACTGAAACAAAAAATTGAAAATCCGCTTCCGGATTGTTGATACCGAAGTCAAAACGCGTTGTTTGATACCTCTCCGTATATTTTTGGACGTGTTTTAGCAGTTGTCTCCTAAAGGAAACAATTACCCAAAAGTGCAGTCTCCAAACACTATTCAATAAAAATTGTATAAATAAAAATAAAATATGCTTGCCAAATGCAAATTATCAACGTCAAGGTTTCGCTGTTCCAGCTAAAAAAAATAATTCAAAAATTTGTTCCCCGTCTGGCATCACTTTATTACTTAATATTACTGAATGAATTCAGCATGCAATTGAATTCAGCACTTTCAAAATAACTTCAAACTGTATTCAATTTCAAAGCAAAAAGTAGCGTCAAAATACTTTCGTATTTCTTTTTCACTATTTACTGAACTTTGTTTTATAAATTATCAATTATGAGCTTGTGTAAGTGTATGTGCAATATTGATTTTGAGGCTTATAACTTTGTTTCTCGTATTTCCAGCATTGCAGGATATGACAGCCGATGGCGTATCAAAAGCCAACCCCACTTCAAAAAGGCATTCGCGTCGCCGCAATCGTGCTACTGAAAAGGAATTAGAACATATAATTTCACAATTCGAAGACGATATTTATGCTAATGAAACTCGTGAAATTTTTGTTTCGGTTACGCCTACCATGTTAAATTCGAATGGCATGTTGAATATGGAAGTTAGTGCACCGCAAACACCAAGTGGACGACAAAGCGAGGCCTTGGCGCATACTCCCAGGAGAAGTACACGGAAAAGCGTCAAACCTGTTCAAGAGTATGAGGATATTGTAAGTCGCAAACGAAGGCTGCGATCTGGAGGAAAGGTTGATAATGAAGAGCGTGATGAGCCAGAAGAGGAGCCACAAAAATGGACTCCGGCCAAAGTAGGACGTGTGTCACAAAAGCGCGCACGTAAGAGTCGTAGAGGAGAAAAAACTAAAAATTTGCCCAGTTCAAGTGAAAACGAAGAAACTGAAATAGCCAATGGCGAAGAAAGTGAAAAAAAGGCGCAGGAGGAAAACGAGACTACAGGATTGAGTGAAGCTGATCTTCCAAAGGAAAACGAATTAACAGTGATGACAGGAATTAAAATAGACACACAAAATCATGAAACAACTTTAGATCAAAGTAACCTTACAAAAACGGACCATTCCAATGCACCAAAGGAGGATGAAATAATTTTGAAATTTGGGGATGAAGTGGGACCTGAGTTAGAAACTGATATTGAAACCCAACATGTTGACAATGAAAATGCATTAAAAAACACCGATGACATAGGACGAGCTAACGTAGACACAAAGGTGGTGCAAAAAGAAAACAACGGAATAGAGGCTGCTTCAAACGCAGAGTTAAATACTACTAAGGAAAATATATTAAAAGAAGATGAGGCTGTAAAGAATGGGTTTGAAAATTATCTAAAAAATAATACTTTAGATATGTCTGATTTGGGACTTAACCCCATAAACGAAGATCTTGCTGGGAGTTTAGAAGACAAAGCAGCAAATACCGGAAAACTTTCACCTCTCAATAAGGAAATACCTATTGTAACTTTAAATGATGACATTTTCAATGACAGCGACTGCATCATAATTAACACAGAAGAAGATAAAGCTATGGAAGAAGATATGCAGCCACTACGCATCTCAGATGATGAAACTACTTTATCACCACCCCGTAAATCACCACGAATTGTACTAACTACTCAAGAAGGTGAACAACATCTTTTAAATTCGTCTGCGCCCATACTGCAGGATGCTACACCGAAGCGCTATTCGAAGACTGTGTTACGTAAGCCCACACCTTTTAAGGCTCCATCAAAAAGTTTACCTAAAGATGATGACGAAGGAATCGTGAATAATGAGAAATCGGTTTCTCATGATGCGGTGCCAATCACTGTTTCAAAAATGGAACCCAAAGAAATAGTACTTCGTAGCATACGTAAACGTTCTTGGTCAGTGTGTATTGGTGGCGCAGAAGCAGAGAGTAGGCGCAAGAATGTCACGTTTTATAGCCCAGCCAATCAAACAACTATTTTGGAAGATTTGGATATTCGTATTGTGCAAAGTGTGAACAAGAGTAGTAGCGGAAAGAAGGGCTGCCCTGAAACTTGTAAGTGATAGAAATTAACAAGTATTACAACCCAACAAGTATTTCTTTACACTTTTTTAAAAAATAATTTAAAGTAAACTTGCTACAATAAGCGATATATAAGCATTTTCAGTTTTAATTTATTTGGAAGTTTAAAGCAAACTTTTTTTAAACTTCAAAAACGAACTCTTATAAATCATTTGGCTTTAAAAGTGAAATGAAAATGTTTACAAAAAATCTAGAAAAAGATATTTGTAAGTTTTTTTCTTTTCAACTTAAAATATTTCTAATTTATTTCATAAAAGATTTTACATCAGAATGACGACGGTAAAGCAAAAATCATGGCTTCATCTTAACCACTACAGCATTCTGTTTATAAAGGCTTAAGTTGTAGAATTCGATGCATGATTAGAATTTACTTATTTATTTTATTGCAATAATACGCTCTTATTTTCTACCGTTTTATAAACGAAAAAGCAGCACTTTGTAAGCTTAGTATTTATTTTGAAAAGCTAAAATTTTTTTTTGGTTGGGTAACTTATTGGAAACCACAAATTATCAAACTTTAAAACTTTTGTTTATATATTTCAGTTGTTACACAACGACGCAAGCGCTCGCTATCCTTTGATGAAGGTAGCATGATGAAAAACTTAAAGTCTCCAGGTAATTGTTGTACCTATTAAAATACAGAAAATAAGTAAACCTTAGTCTTAAACTGCTTACCAAATTATTCCTAGAGTGTTTCATAAGTCTCCAATCCACCATTAACAATTATCTAAAAACCCTCAAATGGTCTTTAACCACTCAACCTACTGGGGTTCCCCTATTCTATAGAGCATTTGTTGTTCGCTATTATCCGTCGTGAAATAGCCTGCATTATCCTCCAACTAACTTCGAGCAGGTTCCTGTATTAATGTCCAACAAGCATTATAACAAAGTCTTCCCTAACGTTAAACTAGTCTTCAAAAGTGTTCAACTATGCCCTAAATTATCCAATTGGCCTAAACTAGTCTTCACTAGCCCCCTTCGGAAAGTGTTTTTGTCCTTACAACCAACAACAACATCCCCTAACTCAACTCCTTGTCCCCAAGTAGTTTTCAATAGTGTCAACTAGTTACAAACTAACCTCTAATAGTATCCGAACAGTCTTCACTCGATTAGTCTGATCTGCTTTGAAATAGTATCTAACTAGGGAACAAATCATATCTAGTATGCTTTCTGTATTAACGGCACGAACTACTAGTTACCATCTGGTAAACACCGGTCTATTTTATTTTTTTTTCATTTCTGAAGAACGTTACGGCACATTTTTTCCCGAAACTTATTCCCACAATAGCCGGTTATTCGACGTAACTCTGTCTGAAGTTTGCAATAGTAAGCCAGGCTGTAAATTAAAAAAAGCATGTGCTAGATTTTTAAATTGAATTCAAAATTCAAGTTGCAATTTATTATTTACTTGTTTTTGTAGGCCAACCATCTAGCAAAATGCGTACAACACCGATTGCCAAACCACCGCGTACTAAGCTGCCCAATTTTGCAGCTATACACCGAAAGAATTTTGAGAAAATGGAAAACCTTGTAGATCACGTCAACCGCAAAGCAGAGCGCGCAAAGGTACTAACCAATTCTGCTACAAAAATACGTGAGGGTGAGTCTTTTTTAAATCACTTTAAATTTTATCAAACTTATCAAATCCTTGCATATCATTTCAAATTTTAGCTTCTGCGCAAAAATCTGTGCCGCCTACCAATACTCCGGTCGTAGAGAAGCCAAAAGCCGTGAAACGAATTAATTTACACAATTCCGTAAACACGACATTTACCGAAAAAACTATCAAACCATTCCATACCATGGCAACCGGTGTAATGCATAAGGAACATAATGATTCAAAGCTTCCCATACCACAAATTGCTGTGCTCAAACCATTGCCGTCCACTACTGAATCAACACTTAAAGAAAATCACACACTAAAGCTACCAAACCCTCGTTTGGGTATAATTAAACCTCAAACCATTACCAGCTTTACCAGTAGTAATAAAAACCCTACACCGGCTAAGATTGCTGGTATTAAGCCGATACACACACGTCAACCTCTACGACCAGCTTTCAATTTATCAACGGCACTGGAATCAGCAAATGTAAACCATACTGCCACAACAATCACAAGTACTGCAGCACAGCCAGGATCGTTTGATCAAAAAATGGCTTCACGTCGACAGCGCCGTATGGATATGTTTAAGGGGCGTGGTGCAGCAAATTCACAACGCACGACACCCGGAACAGCAGAAAAGAATTATAGCCATCAAATACGTGGTGTACGTTCAAATCGTCGATTTGAATTACAAATGGCGCATCGTAAGAACATGGAACATTAAATATTATCGCCCTGCTAGGTATAAACCCCATCCTTCATACGAAATATTGCATATGTTTTAAAATTGAATCTTCGCATCTTACATAATTTTCCATATACATATACACATGTCTAGAAATGCTATATATATTTCCTTATATTTGTTTAGTTGTATGTTATTTTTTACATTTTCCAGTTCTTTTTTGTATGACATTAATTATTATTATTTTGCCTTTAGGCATTTTTGAAAAAATAGCCTTTAATTTGAATATGCAATACCATTAATGGATATTGTAAAATACATATTAATAAATTTTCAACTTTATTGAACTATACATATGTTTATATTTCATCTCTTTTTAACCACTTATTGTACTGACAGTTGTAGTTTGGTGGGTCTATGCTGGGAGGTCACTCTGCTCTTGCAACTTCTGTATCTTTATACACCCCCACAGAATTTCTATTTCAAAGAAAATTACAGAATTTCCGTAATTAGAATTCACAACGCTCAATTTCACAAATCATTATCATTATGTTAACAATTTCAATTTGGAAAGAATACACCAACAGAGTAAAATTGATATCTACAAAGTTTATGTATGTTGTTGTTGTTGTCGTTTATGTATGTTCTGCCTTGCTACCTCATTTAAATTCAACTTTAATAGAAAATTGAACTCGTCCAGCTGAAGGTTTTGTGTGTGGTCATACTATCCGCAATAATATGCCTCTTACCAAGCTTCGTTATGCTATTATTTATTTAAAGTCGACACAAACACAAAACGGTAGACTATTAACAATAAAAAGGTATATATATAAGACAATTTAGGTAAATTTAGCGTGAACCAGCATTGGAATAAGTCCAAATCAGCCTGAAGGAGATCTCTGACAGGCTTGTCAGAGGGACAATACTTGTAAAGTTTTACATCATCCGCATACATTAAAGTTTTGGAATATGAGATAACCTGCGGTAAATCGTGTATAAACAAGGTGAACATCAGTGGGCACAATTGGCTCCCCTGAGGTACACCTGGGGTTACGTCAATCGTTTTAGAAATTGTGTAATTGAACCGAACTCTTTGAGTCCTGTAAGTAAGGTAAATTGGGAGTCCTGTTAAAAGAAGATTCGGAAAACTGAGTAAATCCAGTTTATGAATTAGAAGCTCATGATTGACGGAATCAAATGCTTTGCTAAAGTCAATGTAGATCACATCCGTTTGATTGTTTCTCAAAAATCCGTCGATTACTAAGGTGTAAACTGAATCAAGTTGGTAGTGGTTCACCTACGATCTATAAAACCATGCTGAAAATGGGATGATAAAGAAATAAACTGATATTGAAGCTGTTGTGTAATGATCTGTTCAAAAGTTTAAGCAATAGCTGAAAGCTTTGCAATGCATCTTTAGTTCTCAATATCTCCCCTACTACCTTTTTTATGCAAAGGAATAATAAAAGATTGCTTCCAAAGAAATGGGAATGAAATGACGCAGATTCTAGAGACAATTTAAATAGTTTTAAAATCGGCGCTCATAAATGCACAACACAGTACCCAAGCACACAACTAGGAACGCCATCAGCATATGGAGAGAAAGTGGGCTTCAGTGATTCAAGACTGAACAACAGTGTTATTATCAATAACAGGATTCATAATGTTATTGGAACTACGAGTACATTGAGAAAATTATTCCGCAATATCATCATCAGTATTAGCACTCTTACACCCAAACAAAAGCGACGATGGAAATCTAGAGACTTTACGTTTTGAGTTAAGTAGTCCTTATAACACAACTGATTCAGACGATGAAAGTTATAGCGGGCAACAAAATATTGTGAACAGTCAGCAGATGCTCCAGACCTCTTAAATCGCTTATAAAGTCTAGATTTAATATCGACGTGCCATACGAAAACTAGCACCAGTATTTTTGTGTCTGAAGAAAAGTAGCATTTTCAATTTATGTCTGACGAAAAGCAACAATTTCATTTCATTGCAGACTAAAAGTAGCACTTAAATTGAGTTTGTTATTTTTTTAAAGGGTGTTTGCGCGGTAACGAAATTGTTGCTTATGCCTGGTACTGTGTTTACGCGTGAAAAATGTTGCAACGAACCCAAACATCATTTTAAATGACTTTTTTGATAGATAAAGTAGAACGAGGGCTCTTTCATCCCCCTGCGGGTTAGGGGCTTATAATATGCCAGAGGTAGGCATACCGGTCGTAAGAGGCGACTAATATGCACAAAGATAATGACTTGCAACTCGATGGTTGATCTACGGATATGATGCCTGTCACCTCTCATTACCCATCTTATCCTTTCTTACGGAGGGGTGACATGACTTAGAAGGTCGCTACCACGACAATCGGGCAGTATCGTAAGTACCGGGTTCAAATCCGGCCAAGGACTTGGTTTTGGGGAGTGTTTTTGTCGTTACCACAACAACAACAACAGGGCTCTTTCATGTTGTACGCAATGAAAACACATATTCAAGCCCTAAAATGAACTGAAAATGGTGGGCAACCATGCCAGAAACACATTTTTTATTCGAAACATTGGGAATGTGATTTCAAATGGTTTCTAGGCAATATTTTTCACGCGTGAACACAGTACTAGGCTTTAGGTGGTAGGGATTAATCTCATATAACCCCTTAAGAAATTTCCGTGGTCTAACGTAAACACTTCCAGAGATACGGACTATGAAAAATTCTATTTGTATGGGAGGTGCCACGCTCCCTATACGAGTATATATCAAAATATTTTTTAGCTCATGACCATCCCTGGACGATATCCAGTGCGTGTTTCAAATTTGGTTACGATCGGTTTATACGTTAAGGACACAAGTCGGTCTATACATACATACACACATACATAATTTGAATTTATATATATAGATATTAAAATAGAAATTCGATATGTAAAGGGTGTTTTTTTAAGGGGTATAGATCGATATTGAGCATGTGAGTTAAATTCAAAGTTAGCATGCCCATTTCATTGTTCTTGCAGGTAAATACAGCTTGAGCGTTTTTGTAAACGAATCACTAACATGTGTGGCTTATTTGAAATGGCAGGGATCGCATAATAACAAAGTAAATAAAATAAAAACAAGTAAGGAAGTTTAAGTTCGGGTGGAACCGAACATTAAATACCCATCTTTGAACAAGTGGTCGTGGTAATTTCTTATGAAGTTATGACCTGTAGAGGGTTTAAACTTTTTCTACTACCATGTGGCCAATACCAGGCTCATTACTCAACCGATCTTTATGAAATTTTCACAGATTTTCGGGTTCACTGGTTACAATATCGGCTATATACAATTTTGGAAAAGTGGGCTTTGCCACGCCCCAATGCTATATAATATTACAATTCCGCATAACAATGAA